>JASDDO010000019.1:184955340-186441711 GCA_030015575.1 Agapanthus africanus | reverse complement strand
AGGATTTCTGTGTTTTATACGAGCCTGTATAAAACGCGGATTCCACGGTCACGATGAATAGCCAATCCCACACCCCTAGACCCCTACGAGAGCGACAAGCAACCCTACCAAGAGTTAGGACACCCAGTCTCGACTCCTTGAGACGGTCTCCCACTGGACCCTAGAACCCGGTTATTTGTGCTCCCCTCCTTGGATCTATCCTAATGCGGAAAAGTAAATAATATACAATGGTGACATCATCCTCAACCCGAAAGTGCCCCAATAAAAGAATATTACATACAATGAATTTTACATGAATGAAAATGAAAAACTCTCATCTCACATAAAACCCCCGGCTATTCAAAATGCGACGATCCAATATAACATATCACAGCAACACATAATATCACATGTCATCAACGTAAGTAAATATGCGTATCCCAGTTGTCATTGATGTATAGCAACGAAACCGGCGATACACCACATATTACACTTACGGTCGCAGAAAAGAAAGTGTAAAACTACAACAGTTGGAATCCGCAACCTTTCTAGAAATCACATGCCTAACCAATTGAATTCCTTAGATATCGCATGCCTAACAATTATAAACCCCGCATTTTAGTCTCAATATCGAAAACTCTTTTCAATATCAAGTAGGGCAATTCAACAAGATTCCCAACATCCTGATCGAATGCTCGTCGGAAACTTTAGTAGACGGCCGCACTCCTGATGCCATCGACGAAGTGCACTAAGGCGGAACACCGCTACCGCGAGCACCCGAACGGATGCTTTTGGCGACGGGGTTCTCCTACATTCACTTGGTCGGGGCTATGGGGCGTGGCTATCTATTAAGTTTACTCGGCGAGTATCCGCGTATGCTACGTGATTGCGATGGACTTTTGATCACATCAAAATCCCATGGCAACCGATCAAATGAGACTAAAAACTGCTAGATTTATAATATTCAAATTAGTTATCTCATAACTACTTGTGGATTCCAAATATTGTATCACATTCCAGATAAATAGACAATATTAAACTTTCCGATTGAATAAACAAACACCCAAGATTTCCCAAAAAAAGCTCAACACTTGAGCGGAGTCCAAAAAATCCCAGAACATGTCACAGCCCCAATGAACCAGCCGCAGAAGGGTCAAACCAACGCCTCACATGTGGCAACGCTAAACTACTACAAACCCTAAGGTTCAGTGGCAGTTTTGACGGTCACATAATCGAGTTAAGGTTACGTTCTTCTAGAGGGTCCACAGATATGCTTGCATGTTTTTTCGAAAGATTCAAACTCAAGAAAAATTCCAACACTTGAAAGTTTTTCGTGTCGGGAAAAAGTGAGTTATTGATATCCATTCGAACCTTTCAACACGTTCTAAATTATCCGGAAAAACTAAATGATATTAAACTTTCCGATCGAATCAACGAATTCAAAAGATCTCCAGAAAAACTCAACACTTGAGTAATATTAAAAATTCCCAGAAGCATAACGTAATACCTACGGATCACCTGTTGAAGAGTGATCCCTGAATCCTCAGGTTCGACCGCGGAACCGCTGCCAATAACCAGGTTTGGCCACGGTTCCGCGGTGGCTTGATGGACTTAGGGAATCGTACTTCACAGATATCCATACAATCACCTGCTTATTTTTCTGAGTATTTTTAATACGGAAAAAACCAAATGTTTTAAAAATTTCCAGAGAGGGGGTCCAAAATCATATTTCGGGGTTCGATCGGACTTTTAATTTCGTCTACACATCGCCTAATGCTCTAGCTTGGCTCTGATACCACTGCAGGGTTAACTTAGCACCTTAGCAAGGTTTTTGCAAGCATCAATCATGCTACTTTAAAATTTTTGGGGTGCTAAACAAACCCTAACCAAGATCTTAACTAGAGACTTAGGGTAAACAAAGCAAGTAAACAACTTTACTTCTAAGAGTTTGGGATTACAACCTTTGTAGTCCGTTCCTTCACTTCATAAGCTTCGTGTTGAGGTCCCTTCGCCGCGATCATCATGTACACGGGCTCTAGAGAGGCTTCATGAAGAGAAAGATGCAAACTTACTTCCAATCTTCAACTACTAAGATGATCTACCTTGAAGAATCTCGAACCCAAGCTCTTGCTTCACTAATCAAGTATTAGTAAAGCAAACACCATAATCTAAGTGACTAGAATAGATGAGGATGATGAATTTGGAATTTAGCCCTCTTTTGTTTTCTTTATTTCACTCAAAATCATCACAAACCCAAAAGCTAGAAAGCTTTTCAAGAGGAAGAAGAAGAAGAATTTCATTTGTGATGAATAATGAATTATTGCTCTTGTTACAAATCAACCATGGGTCAATCATGAAGGCTTAACCCTTGTAGAGAGTAAACTAGGGTAAAGGGTTTAGGTTGGGTTAATAAATATCAACACAAAATATCTAAGCAAAAAACAAAAAGAAGGTTCATGAAGGTTCATGCAAAAGCTAACCCAAATCAAACCCTAACTTGTTTAAACTCCACAAATCATGTTGCATTTGTAACCCTAACTTGTTACAATATTATATATCACATATATAATATATTTTTGTAACAAAATAAAATAATACAATTAACATATATCACATATATATCAATGTATTATCCAAGTGAGAAAAAGAATCTTTAAGTGAGCTTATATTAGTTAATGTAACTTAATATATCACATATATAATTATACATTAAATTATCGAATCAACACTTGATCCGATAATCCGGCTATATCGCATATAACCGACTAATATAACATGTACCGATTCATCGAATCAACAGTTGATCCGATGACCCGGCTATATCACATATACCCGGCCGATATCATATATCGCGAGAATGGAATACGATATCTCATATCGTAATATTCTCGGTCCCGCACATATCACATATGTGCTCCTACTCCATTTTGCTTGAGCTAGGAAACCTCTGTGTAGGACTCTAAAGAATCGTCAATACGCCGACAGTAGGTGATGATCATATCAAACACCCACAAGCTGCAAGGGGTCATCTAAACGTAACAGCCACCCAAGTATTGAGCGATCAGAAGATGAACAAGCAAGCCTGTACATTCTCCTGTGAATCCAACCAGTAACACTCCCGTGCAGTCCGGTCTCTTCGTCTGATATGTCGCATATCTCGCCTAGGGGTGATAAACGTCAGACCCCAGTAGCTTGATAAGTCGTGTCGATATGAGGTCTATAACAGTTCGAGAAACTACTGTTAACACTTACCAGTAAATCTCAGCAACCCTGGCCAGGGATTTCTAGTTATAGCTAATCGAACACAGCGCAACATCAACTCCCTATACCGGGAGAGACGAAACCCCTCCTATCGCTCATTGCCTCCATGTGATTCGGGACTGTACCCAAAAGCCACTGTTTTGCACGCCCTCTTGGACGTGGTATGATGGAAATCAAAGCACAGTGGGAGTCACACAAGACTCTATGACGATCTCGGGTTTACAGACTAACCTGTACCAGTGTCACCGGAGAACTGCCATCTGACGTGAGGTATAATACCATCTGGGAGTTCTCGGCGAGTCCATCCAGTGTACCCAGTCTTCACTGAGCACCCGTATACCTTCTCTGATGTCAAACACCAATGGATATGGGATCATCCATCGCCCATCATATGGGTCAAGAAGCGCATACGCTAGTCTACTCTGGAGTATCGATGCCCTGTCTCGGTACACCCATGACTAGAAACATTTGAAGGATGTACTTAGCGACTACACTGTCCCCACTAGTATGATCTGCATCATAGTCCTGGTAGTCAAGAACTCATCCTAAGGGCTTTATCAACATGTAACATAGAGACAATCAGAGTACATGTTAAGATAAAGAGCAAGCAGATAGCATACTATCATGTTGAGCAAGAAAGTCCTCCCTATATATGTCCAAGTATCCATTACAATATACAACGTATGTACAGTAATGGCCTCTAGGGCATACATATAACTAACAACCACAAATCCATAGCCATGGTAGACGAGAATTACCGATCCAGGATCGATAGTTTCTCAGGATGTGATGGGTATCATGCCGACACTAAATATCGTGTTGTTAGGAGTCTAACTTTATCCACCCCCTATACTCGATATGCGATACTCTTAGACGAACAGACCGGACTGTACAGATATTGTCACTGTCAGGCACAGTAGGGTTTCAGGATGAGTTTGCTCGTCGGCTTCCCTTTCGCTCAATACCTGGGTAGCCGTTACGTACAGCTAGTGCTGCTGACGTTCTTGTGGTTAAACCCACTGCCAGCGTATTGACGAGTCTTTAGAGTCCCACACAGAGGGTTTTCATGGTTCAGGCGATATGGTGTACATGAGATATGTTGATACATACAGGTGTCCGATTAAATATGTGCACATGCTGCGCAGACTTTAATCGGACGGTTGATAATTCTAGCGGCTTAGGATTAAGCCGGATTATTGAATCAAGTTTTGATTTAATAATTTACATATGTATTTATATATATGCATTCTAGTATTATTGTTCGCTATTTATTTTCTCTCTTGGCTATTCGTATTTTTGTACGAATACGCGTATATGTATTTTCGATACATGTACCGGGAAGTATTCTGTATTTTATACGGAATAGCTTCTAGAAGATGCCACCTCATTATTGATTTTCTATTATAAAATCAATTAGGAAATGAGGTGGAAAAGGTGACAAGGCAAAGGCATGGGCATGAGTCAAAGCATGGTGTATGGTATGTTCGTGTATATGCCCTAGAGGCCATTACTGTATCATACTAGTTTGTATATTACTTGATGGAAGCTTGGGATATTCACAGTTGTATAGAAAATCTTGCTCAAAATGGTAGTATGCTACTTGGTTTGTCTCTACTTCAATATGTGCATGTGTTTCTTTTTAGCATATCGCTTATACATATTTGTAGAGCCCTTAGGATCTTTGCTTGATTACCAGCGTTGTGATGGCAGTCACACTTATGGGGGCTGGGTAATCTATAAGCACATCATTATACAGGTCCCTAGTCGTAGGATTATCGAGACGGGGCATCGATACTCCGGAGTAGACTAGCGTATATGCTTCTCATCCTAGCAGGGGAGACGGTCTGTCCCACAGCCGTCAGTACGTCGTACTTGAGATAGTATGCGGGTGCTCGTTAGGTTACGAGTACACTGGACAGGACTCGTCGGGAACTGTTGGTTGGTACTATAACTATCGTCAGTTATCAGTTCCCAGGTGGCATGAGTACAGCTTAGTCCGCTGACTTGACACCGTCACTTCGCTTCGAGTGTGTTCCCACTGTACTTAGATTACTACCCTACTACGGCTCAAAGGAGTCGTGCAAACAGGTAGTAGTTGGGTGCAGTCCCGAAGCACTTGGAGGCAGTGACGGTTAGACAGGATTCGTCTCTCCCGGTATTGGGGGTTGATATCGCGCTGTGTCTAGGAGAGCCATTACACAAGTAGTCCCTGGCCAGGGAAAGCGAGATATACTGGTAGGTTTCCAGTGTTATCTCAGGGTGTTCTGGGCTACACTCCGACACGACTTGTACCGCTATTAGGAGACTGACGTTTACCACCCCCTAGGCCCGCCATGCGATATTCTCAGACGAACGGACCGAACTGTACGGAGATTGTCACATAAAGGCTCAGTAGGAGTTCGGATGGGTTTATCTCATCGGCCTTCTTATCGACATCTACCTGGGGACCGTTACGTACAGCTAGTGCCGCTTGCGGTCTGTGGTTAAACCCACTGCCAGCGTAGTGTCGAGTCTTTAGAGTCCCACACAAAGAGTTTTCCTGCACTGAGCGAAACGTGTAGAGGCCGTATGGTTTTACGGCAGGGCTACGATCACTTACGTGCACTTATGTGCGTATGCTGTTCGGGCAGGCAATACTAGTGGGCTTTGGTTTAAGCCGGATCCTAGTATTGCACGGATGGATTTGTTTTGTCTTCTGTGCATTCGCATTCTACGGAGTGCGGATGCGGGTGTGTATGCACAGTTTTGAGGAGCGAAGAAGGAGGAGGTGCCTCATTAGGGTTTTGACAGTTGATTCGGTCAAAACCATTTTGAGGTGGACTCATTTGGGTTTTGGCAGTAGGTTCGGTCAAAACCATTATCAGCCGGGGACATTATTTACTAATCTTTTTAGTGATAATTATGTTATGGCTAATTGCTTTGACCATTTGACCACACTTGACTTTGTTGACCGTTTGACCAAAATTGACTAGCATCTTCATGTGAGGTCTAGATTCTTCTTCGGTTTTCTTTTTCTTTAAATGATATGAAAATGGTCAAGTCAATGTAGCCATCAACTTTATCATGAAAGGATTAGTAATGATGATGTTTATGTAATATTGCAACCATGGTTCATTTTCTTTAGTTGATTATTATTCATTTTTCATTCTCTCTCTTGAGAAGAAAAAGAAAAGCTCCATGGTTGTTCTCCTTCTTCTTCCTTCTCTTGAAAATTCCTTTGATCTCATGTGTTGAGAGAAAAAGGATCCAAATAGATAAAAACATCCATCTACTACTTCTACACAACCTAGGACATCAAGACTAGCGATCTTGTTGCCCTAGTTGCCTCGGCTCGAGGTGGAGCTAGGAGCACAACTCTCGGATGGATCGTCTTCGACTCAAGAAGGCCGCGAAGGTGACCAAGATCCAGATCGATCCTCGGAGCGTGGATGGACGAGCAGGACAGCGGAATGAAGACCCGAAGGACCGGTATCGTGAGGTATAATCTCTATGACATAGTAGATAGAACCTCAAATAGTTTGCTAGTTTGTAGTTTAGCAAAGATCCTTCTTTTAGTCCATGTTGCCTTTGCGCGAAAAATTGTTTTTCGCCGTTTCCGCCTCCACGTAAGAACCGGGGTGAGCAACGTGGACTTACAGTGGTATCAGAGCCTAGCTAAACATAAACTAGCAAGTTAGCGAAGTGTTTAGAATTTCGATCGGAAAAAAATCGCAAAACACGTCCGGAAAAACCATGTTTCTGCCGATTTTTTATACTGCTCTAAAAATTATTTAACATACATGAAAAATCGGCTCAGGGTTTTGTATAAACACAGAACAAAAATGATCCGATGACTGGGTCAAAGCGCCGTGGATCCGCGGCAAGAACATGCTTTCTGCCGCGGATCCGCGGTCGAGTTGACTCGGCCGTGGACTGGGTTTTGTGCAGTGTTCTTATTTAGATGTTTTGGGATTTTTAGTATAGTTTGTTTCTGCCCAGATTTTCCAGAGAACAAATTTGTTTTTCGGGTGGTTACAAATCCGTATTTTGATCGAAATTCCGTAGACTTTGGCTAATGGATATTATCTGTGATGTGATATATGTATTGAACGTCTGCTAATCGCTATATGTCGATTAGTGGGGGTTATACATATCTGTGATCTGTAATGTTGATAGTTTATGGATATGAACTCGTTGGATTGTCGCGGATGAATAGCCGGGTGAATGTGAGATGAGAGTTTCTTTTTCTTTCATTCAATGTAAAATTTGTAAATTGATGTAATATTATTTGTATGGCCGCACATCCGGGATGAGGTTGTAGCCGCCATTGTATAATTTCTTTTTACTATTTTTGCTCCTAGGATAGACCCAAGGTGGGGTGCACAAACTACCGGGTATCTCGAAGTGCCGAGTGGCCTAGTCACGTTGTTTAGGGAGGTTGCTTCGCTTCGGGTACTTGGCGGGTAGTTTGCCGCACCCGTAGGGGTCTAGGGTGGGGTATTGGCTATTCATCACGACCGTGTAATCCGTTTTTCGTTGCAGGCTCGAACGAATCACGGATTCCTAGTATATCCAAATTGTTCATCTGTGATCTGGAATGGCTATCATTGCATCTGACGAATGTATATATCTATATATGATATCTATTTAGGCGTTGCTTATGTTTTGCATCCACGCTAGTCCAGCCCCATCTCTGTCGTTAGTTAAGTAACCTAACGGGTGATGACGGGACCCAGTGGCGAATGCGGATGGCATAAGCGTATGTCATATTTTCGTTGTTTTCTGCAATGGTAGGATTAAATGATGGGACGCATTAAAATTAATGCAAGAAAATAAACCAAGTAAAGTCGTTGGAACACTTTCAAAACCACTCGGTTCTTTTCAAAAACCAACTTTTAAATGCGGAGCTTGAACCACTCCTTTTAAAAGCTATCTCGTTCCATCGATTATATCAAGTTCACTACATTCACGGTTTCTCCAAAACCATTCGTAGCCCTCCGCCATTTCGTATGAATATTCAATTGTATTCAAGCTATGTTTGTTGACCTTCGTCAACGCATAGTGATTGGTAGCTGTTGGGTGTTCATATGTAGCATAGATAGATGCGTTGGTTTGGGACAGTCGTATTACCTTGTTGACCTTCGTCAAGGGTATGAACGGATGGGTTCAAATTAACCTGGACAATGACGGATAGAACTTGACATGTGACTTATGATTTGTTGACCTTCGTCAAGGTCATAAGAGCATGGGGAAAAAATCCACATCGGGAGTTTCTAAAGAAACTGAAACTTGCTGGTGCTGCATACCATTTGGAGTGAGATGATTCTGGTAGGATTCCTTCAGTTTTGTCACATGATGATATTTGGATCCCGATCCTACTGTGAGTATATGCTACTCCTCGGGAACTTTCTCACTTAACGATCAATGCTATAAACCAAGTAGGTGTCTAGAAAGGTGTTAGCGGGGCTACGCCCACAGGGAAAAGAGGTTACTTAATTAAGAAATTCGCGAAAGCGTTGGAAAACCTCCCTCGAAGTACCGACACTGGCCTGGCTGAACAGTTAAGCAAGTATTGTACGGTGAGATTGATCCCGACTAATTCTTCCTTTATGGTTTGAGGAGGGATTCGAGAGACAGTGGGAGCCATCCTGTTTAGATAAATTAAAAACCAATCTAAACTTGCAAGAGCATCATGCTGAGTGTTTTCTTCTCTCTCTTAATTGCAGCGACCCAGTGACCACACATAGGTTACATCTAGATAATAAAATGACAAAATCTGACTGTTATGACTGGCAAAGGTCTGTCCAGATTTCCATTGCCCATGACAAACTGGGACACCTCTTAACTAATCCAACCCCTGCCGTCTCAGGACTAGTTTCTCCTGTCACGGATATTAATATCCGTAAGACATCGGAAAAAGACTGTGCGAAAGCCAAGTGCCTTGTGTTAGCCTCAATTGATGGTGGATACCAGAGACAGCACGAGAAGATGGACTTAGTTTCTATCTTCCTCCATAATAAAGATTTATATGGAAAGCAATCTCGTATCGCAAGATATGAGACCTCGAACGAATTGCTTCCAGCGAGGTTGGCTATCGGGTCATCTGTAGGGGGCAACGTCCTTACAGAGACCAGCTATTTTGAGCTCACGGACCTGAAGACCACGTTGAAGAACATGTCAGATCTGACTTGATTCTACAGTCTCTACCTTCTATCCTGAAAGAAACCAGGGAAGTAGAAGGAAAGGGAAGGGCAGAAGTTTCGGGACTGGATTTAGTAAAAGAGGGACGTTCCTATTGTTACGGGAATGAACATTGGCAGAAGGATTGCAGGGCTAGCAAAGCCAGTAGCCAGGATTCGAAGCATGTTGTGGTTTCGGCTTCGAGTGTATTTGTAATAGAGAACTGTATGTCAGTTAACCCTACTTCCTGGGTATTGGATACCGGATCAGGATCTCACATCTGTAATTCGTTACAGGCTCTGAGAAACCGTAGGGTTATCAAGATAGGTGATATGACTCTCAGGGTTGCTAACGGAATGAGCATGTACGCTGAATCCATAGGGGAATATCATCTTGGACTGACAACTGGGCAGATATTGATTCTGCGTAACTGTTTTTATGTACCAGGTGCGACTTGTAATATCATATCTGTATCCTTACTTTCTAAGGAAGGATATGATTTTACTTTTCTAAGCGATGTGGTCCACATCCACCTAAATCAAGTTCTAATTGGGTCAGGTACATTAGAAAACGGGATATACGTATTGAATCAAGCTCAGATCTTCAGTGTCCAGAACACACTTAAAAGAAAGTCTCCGGAATTAAATCAGGCTTTCTTATGGCATTGTAGACTGGGTCACATTAATGAGACACGGTTAACAAAGTTACGTAAAGAAGGATACTTGGATCCGTTCGAGTACCGGTCTTATGCGACTTGTGAATCTTGTCTCATGGGAAAGATGAAAAAGACTCCGTTCACTGGACACGGAGAAAGAGCAAGCGAGCTCTTGGGACTCAAACACAGTGACGTGTGTGGTCCAATGTCTACACATGCACGAAGTGGTTATTCATACTTCATTACTTTCACAGATGATTTCTCTAGGTATGGACATGTCTTCCTGATGAAGCATAAATCCGAGGCCTTTGAGAAATTTCAGGAATACAAGAATGAAGTTGAAAAACAAACAGGCAAAAGTATCAAGCCACTGAGATCTGATCGAGGTGGTGAATACTTGAGTGCCGAGTTTCTGGACTACTTGAAAGAGAATGGAATTCTCTCTCAGCTTACTCCTCCATACACACCACAGCACAACGGTCTATCGGAAAGGCGGAATCGAACCCTATTGGATATGGTTCATTCCATGATGAGTAAGGCTGAGTTGCCGCGATCTTTCTGGGGTTATGCACTAGAAACAGTTGCATATCTCTTGAACAAGGCTCCAACCAAGACTGTGCCTACCACCCCATATCAGATGTGGAGTGGGAAGAAACCCTGTCTTAAGTATCTTAAGACATGGGGATGTCCAGCTTTTGTAAAGAAGTAGCATGCGGACAAGCTCGAGGCACGCTCAGTACTGTGTAAGTTTGTGGGATACCCAAAGAACTCCAGGGGATATCTTTTCTATTCCGCAGAGGAACAAAAGGTTTTTGTTTCTCAGCATGCCCACTTCTTGGAAACTGAATTTTTAGAAAATCAGATAAGTGGGAGCGCAATAGAACTGTAAGAAATTCCAGAACCATAAGTTATTACTGAAAGTTTGGAAGAACCAGAAGTTTCAGGAGAACCGGACATCCCAGCGCCACTCTGCAGGAGTAGTAGGCAGTCTCATTCGCCCGAGAGATACTACGGTTTTCTCATAGACGGGGATAGAGAGGATTGAACCATTGACTATGGTGAGCCTACTAGCTTCCAGCAAGCCATTCAGAGCGGTGACTCAGTAAAATGGCTGGATGCAATGCGGACCGAGATGGAGTCCATGTACACCAACAAATTTTGGACTTTGGACTTTGCTCCAGAAGGGGTAAAACCCGTAGGCTGCAAATGGATCTTCAGAAAGAAGATTGGTGTAGATGGGCAGGTTGAAACCTATAAAGCTAGACTTATTGTAAAGGGTTTTCGTCAAAGACCTGGTTTGGACTTCGAAGAGACATTTTCTCCAGTGGCTATGCTCAAATCCATTCGGATCCTTCTTGCCATTGCTGCCTTCCACGATTATGAAATCTGGCAGATGGACGTAAAGATGGCTTTCCTAAATGGAAATTTAGAAGAGTGCGTCTATATGGATCAGCCGGAGGGATTCATTCAGAGTGGGAGCAGCGGTAAAGTGTGCAAGTTGCTCAAGTCCATCTATGGACTGAAGCAGGCATCGCGGAGTTGGAACATCTGCTTTGATGATACTGTCAAAGAATTCGACTTTATCAAAAACCCAGATGAACCATGCATTTACAGTAAAATTGTAGGGAGAACTGTGGTATTCCTCATCTTGTACGTGGATGACATTCTCCTAATAGGAAATGATATTCCTATGCTACAGTCAGTCAAAGGATTCTTGTCACAGAGGTTCTCCATGAAGGACCTGGGCGATGCCAACTACATTCTGGGGATCCAGATCTATCGTGATAGATCTAAGAGGATGTTGGGACTTTCGCAGTCCAGGTACATCGACACCATACTGAAACGATTCAGTATGGAAGATTCCAAGCGCGGTAATCTATCGGCTTGTCACGGAATCACCCTCTCCAAAGAGATGTCTCCCAAGACTGATTTGGAAAGGGCTCGCATGTCATCTATACCCTACGCATCTGCGGTAGGCTCTATAATGTATGCGATGTTATGTACCAGACCAGATGTAGCATACGCATTGAGCGTTGTAAGACGGTATCAGTCGGACCCAGGGGAGAAACACTGGATAGCGGTAAAGAACATTCTCAAGTACCTGAGAAGGACTAAGGAGATGTTCTTGGTGTATGGCGGAAAAGACCTCAAGATCGAGGCCTTTGCTGACTCCAGCTTCCAGAGTGACAAGGATGACTCCAAGTCCATGTCGGGTTATGTCTTTACCCTCAATGGAGGGACGGTTTGCAGGAAGAGTTCCAAGCAGGAAACTGTTGCTGACTCAACTATGGAAGCGGAGTACATAGCTGCTTGCGATGCCGCAAAGGAAGCTGTTTGGATGAAGAAGTTCCTCACGGAGCTTTAGATGGTTCCTACCATTGTTGATCCAATACCGCTGTATTGCGACAACAACGGAGCTATAGCTTTAGCGTAGGAACCCAGGTCTCATCAGAAGTCCAGGCACATTTTGAGACGGGACCACCTGATCAGGGAGATCGTAGATCGCCGGGAGATCGAGGTGAAGAGAGTAGATTCGGAGGATAACACTGCAGATCCACTCACGAAGGCCCTACCCCAGACTCAGTTCGAGCGGCTGATCGAGATGATAGGTCTTCGATACGCCAGTACATGGCCATAGTGCAAGTGGGAGATTGTTAGTGTATATGGCCTAGAGGCCATTACTGTATCATACTAGTTTGTATATTACTTGATGGAAGCTTGGGATATTCACAGTTGTATAGACAATCTTGCTCAAAATGGTAGTATGCTACTTGGTATGTCTCTACTTCAATATGTGCATGTGTTTCTTTTTAGCATATCGCTTATACATATTAGTAGAGCCCTTAGGATCTTTGCTTGATTACCAGCGTTGTGATGGCAGTCACACTTGTGGGAGCTGGGTAATCTATAAGCGCATCCTTATACAAGTCCCTAGTCGTAGGATTATCGAGACGAGGCATCGATACTCCGGAGTAGACTAGCGTATACGCTTCTCACCCCAGCAGGGGAGACGGTCTGTCCCACAGCCGTCAGTACGTCGTACTTGAGATAGTATGCGGGTGCTCGTTAGGTTATGAGTACACTGGACAGGACTCGTCGGGAACTGTTGGTTGGTACTATACCTATCGTCAGTTATTAGTTCCCACGTGGCATGAGTACAGCTTAGTCCGCTGACTTGACACCGTCACTTCGCCTCGAGTGTGTTCCCACTGTACTTAGATTACTACCCTACCACGGCTCAAAGGAGTCGTGCAAACAGGTAGTAGTTGTTGGAGATGGTGCCCTCAGAGTCAATTATTGGATCACAGGCATGTGATTTCAATGATTGAGGGAGGACCTGTCCCGGTAGGACAGTCTTACTCGAGATGATAGTATGCTATTTGGTTTATCTTTATCATCGTGTACTGCTTTAGGTGACCTGACAGGTCACTATTAGACGTTGATAGAGCCCCTAGGATTCTTGCTTGACCACCAGCAGTATGAAGGCGATCATATAAGTGGGAGCTGGGGGTCTATAAGCACATCCTTAAAAGGTCCCTAGTCGTGGGAGTTTCGAGACAGGGCATCGATACTCCAGAGTAGACTAGTGTATACAGTCGAGACCCCGACGAGGGGCGGTGGCCGGTCTCACAAGCCATTGGTGTCAGTTAGATCACCTAAGATGTATACAGGTGCTCATTGGGTTATGAGTACACCGGACAGGACTCGCCAGGAACATGCTAGTTGGTCATATACCAGACGTCAGATGGCAGTTCCCTGGTGACATGTGTACAGGTTAGTTCATCGACCTGGGGATCGTCATTTGTCTCGTGTGAGTTCCCACTGTACTTTGATTACTACCCTACCACGGCTCAAAGGAGTCGTGCAAACAGGTTTTAGTTGGGTACAGTCCCGAGCCACATGGAGGCAGTGAGCGTATCTTTAGGGGTTCGTCTCTCCCAGTATTGGGGGTGAGGTCGCGCTGTGTCTACGAGAGCCATTACACGAAGCCCTTGGCCGAGGCAAGGAGATTTACTGGTAGGTATTCCAGTAGTATCTCAGGGTGTTCTGGGCTACACTCCGACACGACTTGTACCGCTTTTTGGGGTCTGACTTTTACCAACCCCCTAGGCCCGCCATGCGATGCTCATAGACGAACGGACCGGACTGTACGGATATTGTCACTGACAGGCTCAGTAGGGTGTCAGGCTGAGTTCGTTCACAGACGTCCCTTTTTGTCAATACCTGGTAGCCCGTTACGTATTGGCTTATACCTCTGACGTGCTAGTGGTTAAATCCACAACCAAGGTGTTGACGAGTCTTTAGAGTCCCCCACATTCAGTTACTCAAGCTTTCGGGCGAAAAGCTGTAGAGGCCGTATGGAGATATGGCAAGGTCCGATCAGATACGTGCGGTATTGCACGGATCAGGATCGGACAGTTCGTACTAGAGGCCGTATGGATATATGGCAGAGTTCGATCAGATACGTGCGGTATTGCACGGATCAGGATCGGACGGTTTTTACTGGCCGGCTTTGGTTTAAGCCGGATCCTAGTATAGTACAGTATAGTTTTGTCTCATTGCATTTGTATCCGGTCGGAATACAGATGCGGGTGTGTATACACAGTATCGGGGTTTTCCTGTAATTTATTACAGGACCAGTTTTCTGGAGTTGCCAGTTTGCTTTCCGTTTCGGCCATATTTCATTTGTATCTTTCAATGGCCGAAGATTGGTGGAGGAGGACTTATTTGCATTTGTGCAAATAAGCATTTGTGGAGGGGGTCTTTGCACTTTGTGACATCATGATTATTGCACCATACCTTGACTTTCTTGAGTTGATCATGGCTTGACTTTTGGCTCATCATGGTTGTTGATGATTTGGTTGTTGGAGTGAGGTTATTTGATTGTGATCATTACTTTTTATCATGACCAATTTTTCTCTCTCTCTTGGATTATGAGAGACTCTCATTCTTTTGATTGATTCACTCCCTCACTCACTCTCATTCTCTTCTCCCCCATTGGCATGGCCGGCCACTTCAGATGAGGGCTGTCCAAATTTTTGGGTGTGGGTATTTGGTTCATTTCATGCTCCCAAATATCCCCAAGTTCCTCCACATAATTCTTGTATCATCCCTCCACCAAAATGGCACCTCCATGAACCCCAAATGAGACACAAGCCTCTACACTATATTCTACAGCAAACCTTGGGCACGTCGACTAGCCAGCTTCGTGCCCGAGTTGCCTCGGCATTGAGGTGGGAGCCCGTAAAAGATGTAGGCGATGTGGTGCACTTCCGGCAACGAGGTGGAGACAGGACATTCCGCGGGAGATCGGGACGACGACGAGAAGACCGGAGGACTCGGATCAGTCGGTATATCTCTATTCCCTATCTTGTAGTTAGCTAGGACTAGTTAATGGTTCGATCCGGGTGTTTAGTGCGCGGTGGTGCCGGTTTTCTAGTTTGCAAAATTAAAGTTTATCACCGCTTCCGCATTTGGCCGTCGGATTGACGGCCGGGCCGCCGCCGTGCACTTACAGTGGTTTCAGAGCCTTACCATTAACTAGGTCTAGCTTGGTTTAATGTGTTTACATTTCCGATCGACCAAAAATTCCAAAATCCGCGTTTTCTTCACATCAGTTTTCTGTTGAAATTTTTTGGAGTCGGAAAATTTTTCAGGTTGTAAAAAACTAATGTACTGGAAGTTCTAAGACTACTGGAGAAATTCGACAAATTGATCATTCAAGGGAAGCGCGGAACCGCGGCCAAACCCCACATTGGGCCGCGGTTCCGCCGCATTATGGAATGTTCAATTAGTCAAACTTTTCCAGTGGGCTTCTGGGGTCAAAATAGGATTTTTGGAATATTAATTTTGGGCCCAGAATTTCTTGATGTGCTACAGTAGTAGTTTGGGGCCCACTTGTTAAAATTTGATCGATCGGATATTTTAAACACATTATTTCACAGTATTTACATTATATCTGCGACCGTGAATGTCACTCGATCGGTAAATCCTGTCTAGCTGCTATAGCCCGGTTAGACGGATTTGCGAACGTGACTTTCACGTTGATGTTTTGTGATTTTGCTGTGATGTTGCGGATCGGTCGTGGGGGATAGCCTGGATGCAATGCTAGTACAGTTTTGTTGTATTATGTACATTTGATATTGCGGGGCGAGCGTCCGACATGTGGACTGCCGTCACTGCCTGTTTGTATTATTATTTTGGGGCACGACCAGGTTGCGGTCGATGTACCCGGTGTATGTATATTTTACTTTCTGTACTAGGATTGCCCCGCGGAAGGGTGCACGGATAGCCGGGTTCTAGAGGGCAACAAGCCCGCATCTCATGGCATTGAGACGGAGGGGGCTTCACTCTAGAATTGGCGGGCTATTCGCCGCACTCGTAGGGGGTACAGGTTGACCCAGGAGGGGTGCCCAAGTTACCGGATTCCGTGAAGTGCTGGGTGGTCCATTCACGTTGCTGAAGGGGGCTGCCTCTCTTCAGGTTTTGGCGGGTAACTTGCCGCGCCCGTAGGGGTCTAGGATTTCATTGCGCAGGCTATCCACACGACCAGGAGAACGTCGGGTTTCAGCGGCTCTGTGAAACCCGGGGATCCCAGATATCTGTATTGTTTCTGTGATGCTGTACATTTCTGTGATGTTGCATTTTATTACGCCTTGAGAGAATATAATATATTGGTATATATATTAGTAGATGTTGTATATGTTTTGCATCCGCACTAGTCCAGTCCCCGCTCTGTCGTTAGTTAGCTAACCTAACGGGTAATGACGGGACCCAGTGGCGAATGCGGATGGCATATACGTACGTCATATTATTTTCGTTCTTTGTGGTGTGATCAATTGATGGGACTGCATTGATTCGGATCAATGCGAGTTAAAAACAAACCTAATCTGATGTTGTTGGAACACTTTTCAAAAAGCTGTTATTGCAAGGACGTTCTCTTTTGTTTTGCATCGTGGTATTCAGTTGGAATATCCAGCACCTCAGTCGACGAGGCAAGGGCCGAGATCCCTTCACCGGGAGTGACCCCTTGGACAGAAGTTTGCGTCAGGGCATTAACTTCACTATAGCCGATTACTTTTGCTTTGCATCGTGGTATTCAGTTGGAATATCCTGCACCTCATTCTACGGGGAAAGAGCCGAGATCCCTTCACCGGGAGTGACCTCTTTAGCAAAGGTTTTCGTCACTATATTTTTTAAAGCTATCAGTTCCTTCAACGATATCAAGTTCATTACGTTAAAGGTTTTCGCCAGAAACCATTCGTAGCCCTCCATCATTTCAGTTAAATATTCGGTAGTATTCAAGCTATGTATTTTGACCTCACGCCAAGGCATAGTGTTTGGTAGCTGCCGGGTATTTATCTGTTGCATAGATAGATGCGTTGGTTTGGGACAGCCGTACTACTATTTTGGCCTACGTCAAGGGTATGTACGGGTGGATTCAAATTAACCTGGATGATGATGGGTAGAACTTGACATGTGACTTATGATATTTTGACCTCACGCCAAGGTCATAAGAGCATGGGGTAAAAACCACATCGGGAGTTTCAAAAGAACTGAAACTTGCCAGATATGCGCATACCTTCTGGAGTGTGATGACGTGAGCGGATTCCGTCACGTTATCATGCGGTGATAGTTGGATCCCGATTCCCACTGATGAGTTAGTTTACTCCTCGGGTGACCCCGACTAATTCTTCTTTCAGGTTTGGAGGAGAATTTGACGGTACAGTGGGAGGTTTCCAGATTAGATAAATTGGTAACCATTCTGATCTAGGTTAGAGTGTACGCTGAGTGTTTCTTTTCTCTCTCTCTTTGGCAGTGACCATTGACCCGACCCTAAGACTATGACTCAGAGACCAAAATTGACCGAACCTTCTTAAACACTGGCTTTTGGATTGTCAGAGTTGCAAACCTCATTGCCACTCCTACTTTTACCCTTTTCTCCAGGACACCCCGTATTACTACGAACGTCCATTTCCATTGGACAAAACCATCGTATGGTTATATACGAACTCGAAGGAATTCGAGGATGGTTTCAGGTTCTGGAGGAAACGGATAGGACTATTCAGTTGTCTTTTCCTTTTACCTTCTCTCAGGTTGTGAGTACCTCTAGATTAGGGGATAGTACACCTATTACGCAAATTGGATAGTCTTCTTCCAAACCATAGGCTGGTGCCGACCGGTAGGGAATGAAGAAAACCAATTAGCCTAACGATGGTGTACAGAAGGTATTATGTAAAGACAAAGAAAGGGATTAGTAAGAGGGCAAAGTAAATTGCGACTGCAATTCACGACCAAACCAGGTATTTCATTACCACTCCCACTTCACCTTTGTATTTCTCCAGGACACTCCGTATCACTACGAAGATCCACAGACTATTGGATACTCCATCGTATGGTTATATACGAACTCGAAAGGAACTTGTTCCAGTTCGGGGATGGATTCTGGTTCAGGAAAAATAGGAATAAGGTTTATTCGGTTGTCTTTTATCTTCACCTTCTCTCGCATTGCGAGTGTTCCTAGGATTAGGACAGTACACCCATTATGCTTATTGGATAGTCTTCTTCCAAACCATAGGCTGGTGCCGAACGGTAGGGAAGGAAGAAAACCATTTGGCCTAAAGGGGTGTGCAGAAGGTAATGACTAAAGACATATGAAGGGATTTGGAGAGGTGGCAAAGAATTACACGGTTATAGTTGTGAATCTGGATAATGGAAGAGGCATTACTAGGAATACCCAGATACCCCATCGAAACATTTCAATGTTTCAGTTTCACTGTGTACTGTTAAAAGAAAACTGATTTCCCAATTAAGACACTTGCTCCAGGGTATGTATTTACCAGGTATGATTCTCACATCTGTATGGTTTTACAGATGATGAGTGGGAGTAAGTTATTGGGAATTAGGTGATCATCCTCATTATATCGGGATTAGTTGTAATTGGTGATATTTGAGGAAGTCACCTGGGTTGTTTTCCAGTCGGCAAGTATTTGGTTTTGAATATCCGCTGTCATGCACCAATTTCAAATTGATATATCTGTACGTCTATTTTCATAGAGTGAGATATGCCTTTTTGAAATTATGTCGATGACATTTACCTATATCAGTGGATGGTTAGGTAAGGAGCATTAAACAGTGGTGTAATTCTTCTTAACCATAGGTACAGTTTTCAACCTACGACACACAGTGTGAGTTTTCAGACTCAAAGGACTTATACAGAGTATTGTATGTTGTCCAGGGTCCATCAGGACAGAGGGGTTGGTCCTCGTACTATATTCGGTTTACTTATGACTTCTCTGGTTTTTAGACACGTGTTTCGTGGAAACACAGGGTCTGAATTTAGAGAAGTTATAGGTATATGGATAAAGTAGAGAACCAGATGTTGCAAGTATCGGGATTCTTCAAGGTGATCGAAGATGTAGATACTTGTGTCCGGTATTCAGTTGATAGTAGTGATTAAGAAAACTTGCTTCTCTTTCAGGTTACTCATAATTGGAAGCATTTCTAAGTTGAGTAACGCTGATCGGCCCTCCTTCCATTTTAGTTGACATGCACTGGAGACAGTTGCATGATTTGAATCTGGTTCAATTAAATCTGTGCCTCTGGTTCTATATTGGATATAGAACAGTTCGTATCTTAACGATATTAAGGTACGGGGAGTTGTCCGGATTATGCTTAAAACCAGACTCTGGATAACTCAAGGCACGTTTCTGTAATGGCTGTTTGTGGGTTGACCCAGGCTATGACGAGGGTTGACTTTCTACCATCTGGAAGATCAATAGTGATATTGTTCTGAACTCGCCACAGTTTTAATAAAAATGGATTTTTTTTTTCGGAAAACAGCAGTGGGAGTATGGTAGAACTGGAAGTGATTTCAGAACCACAAACGATTACTGAAGATTTGATAGGAACCTAAAGATTCAATCTGGTTTGACATTCCATTGGCCACTCCGCAGATAAGGTGGGTAACTTCAGGCACCCGAGAGGTACTTCGGTAGCCTCAAGGACGGTGACAGGGAAGTTCTTGTTTACCCACACTTGCCATTGCTGTTGTTCCAGGTTGCGAGACCCGGCGGGAGGATGAGTATAGCGTCGTTCTAAACTAGTTTTAGAAGTGTACGTCTATATGACTCTGCCAGAGGGTTGTCGTAGTCAGTGGGAGCAGCGGAAGCATTGGTGGACAGGTGGCTTATGTCTATTTATGGACTAAAGCAGATATAGCGGAGATAGATCATCAATTTCTGATGTGACAGTCAAAGGTTTGACTTCATCAGAATAGGGGATAGATCTGTTAAGAAGGTAGTAGGGTGTGATGTCCTGATATTTGGATGACATACACAGAATAGGAAAAGAAACTCCTATACTACAATCGGTTATACTCTGGTCGTCACACAGTGGTTTCTCCACATGGGACTTGGATATTATATCAGACATACTGGTTACTAGATCTATAGTATTAGATCTAGATTTGGGTGGTTTCCCAATCAGGGTACTTAGACGGCATTCGAAGAGTATTTAGAATGGACGACTCCTGGCACGGTGGTGTACCTGCAGGTGATGGAGTCACCCTCTCCAAAGGTGTCTTACAGACTAATTTGGAAAGGGATATGCATGATTGGCAGATCACTTGCTTAGGCAATTAAGTCAATCATGAGATGTCAAGTACCACACCAGATGTTGTTCTTGCACTAGATGCAATAAGTTGATATTGATCCAATCCTGGAGAAACAGTCGGAAGCAGTTTTAGAACATAAGTGGATGTTCTAGGGATATGATAACGACAGCCTCATTCAGGAGACAGTTATCATTCCAGGCTTCCAAGGTGACCTGGACGACAAGGAGGTTGTCAGAGTTATAGTTTTCCTTCTGACGAGGGGCAGTATTTTGGACAGGTGGTCCAAGGCAATACTGAGGGAGGCATGGCGCAGGATACTGATTAAGTTCAGTTGACGATACAGTCTAAGAAGTATGGATTTGGAGTTCATTTATGAGCTAAGTCCCATTAGACATCCAGACATATTCTAAGACAGGTATTGCTCATTTCGGGAGATGGCTTTCTCCGCGAACATGAGATATAGAGAGACATAGAAAGAAACATCAAAGCGGATCCACTCACTGAGGCTATTCCTCGAACGCAACAGTTTCGCAAACGAGCTTTGTGAGACTGACAAGTAGAGGAGTTGGGTGTTCGGTATCACACGGGCTGTGAGTATGCGACATCGCAATAATTAGCCTTGAGTGCAAGTGGGAGATTGTTGGAGATGGTGCCCTCAGAGTCAATTATTGGATCACAGGCACGTGATTTCAATGATTGAGGGAGGACCTGTCCCGGTAGGACAGTCTTACTCGAGATGATAGTATGCTATCTGGTTTATCTTTATCATCGTGTACTGCTTTAGGTGACCTGACAGGTCACTATTACACGTTGATAGAGCCCCTAGGATTCTTGCTTGACCACAAGCAGTATGAGGGCGATCATATAAGTGGGAGCTGGGGGTCTATAAGCACATCCTTAAAAGGTCCCTAGTCGTGGGAGTTTCGAGACAGGGCATCGATACTCCAGAGTAGACTAGTGTATACAGTCAAGACCCCGACGAGGGGCGGTGGCCGGTCTCACAAGCCATTGGTGTCAGTTAGATCACCTAAGATGTATACAGGTGCTCATTGGGATATGAGTACACCGGACAGGACTCGCCGGGAACATGCTAGTTGGTCATATACCAGACGTCAGATGGCAGTTCCCTGGTGACATGTGTACAGGTTAGTTCATCGACCTGGGGATCTTCATTTGTCTCGTGTGAGTTCCCACTGTACTTTGATTACTACCCTATCACGGCTCAAAGGAGTCGTGCAAACAGGTTTTAGTTGGGTACAATCCCGAGCCACATGGAGGCAGTGAGCGTATCTTTAGGGGTTCGTCTCTCCCGGTATTGGGGGTAAGGTCGCGCTGTGTCTACGAGAGCCATTACACGAAGCCCTCGGCCGAGGCAAGAAGATTTACTAATAGGTATTCCAGTAGTATCTCAGGGTGTTCTGGGCTACACTCCGACACGACTTGAACCGCTTTTGGGGTCTGACTTTTACCAACCCCCTAGGCCCGCCATGCGATGCTCATAGACGAACAGACCGGACTGTACGGATATTGTCACTGACAGGCTCAGTAGGGTGTCAGGCTGAGTTCGCTCACAGACGTCCCTTTTTGTCAATACCTGGTAGCCCGTTATGTATTGGCTTATACCTCTGACGTGCTAGTGGTTAAATCCACAACCAAGGTGTTGACGAGTCTTTAGAGTCCCCCACATTCAGTTACTCAAGCTTTCGGGCGAAAAGCTGTAGAGGCCGTATGGAGATATGGCAAGGTCCGATCGGATACGTGCGGTATTGCACGGATCAGGATCGGACAGTTCGTATTAGAGGCCGTATGGATATATGGCAGAGTTCGATCAGATACGTGCGGTATTACACGGATCAGGATCGGACGGTTTTTACTGGCCGGCTTTGGTTTAAGCCGGATCCTAGTATAGTACAGTATAGTTTTGTCTCATTGCATTTGTATCCGGTCGGAATATAGATGCGGGTGTGTATACACAGTATCGGGGTTTTCCTGTAATTTATTACAGGACCAGTTTTCTGGAGTTGCCAGTTTGTTTTCCGTTTCGGCCATATTTCATTTGTATCTTTCAATGGCCGAAGATTGGTGGAGGAGGACTTATTTGCATTTGTGCAAATAAGCATTTGTGGAGGGGGTCTTTGCACTTTGTGACATCATGATTATTGCACCATACCTTGACTTTCTTGAGTTGATCATGGCTTGACTTTTGGCTCATCATGGTTGTTGATGATTTGGTTGTTGGAGTGAGGTTATTTGATTGTGATCATTACTTTTTATCATGACCAATTTTTCTCTCTCTCTTGGATTATGAGAGACTCTCATTCTTTTGATTGATTCACTCCCTCACTCACTCTCATTCTCTTCTCCCCCATTGGCATGGCCGGCCACTTCAGATGAGGGCTGTCCGAATTTTTGGGTGTGGGTATTTGGTTCATTTCATGCTCCCAAATATCCCAAGTTCCTCCACATAATTCTTGTATCATCCCTCCACCAAAATGGCACCTCCATGAACCCCAAATGAGACACAAGCCTCTACACTATATTCTACAGCAAACCTTGGGCACGTCGACTAGCCAGCTTCGTGCCCGAGTTGCCTCGGCATTGAGGTGGGAGCCCGTAAAAGATGTAGGCGATGTGGTGCACTTCCGGCGACGAGGTGGAGACAGGACATTCCGCGGGAGATCGGGACGACGACGAGAAGACCGGAGGACTCAGATCAGTCGGTATATCTCTATTCCTTATCTTGTAGTTATCTAGGACTAGTTAATGGTTCGATCCGGGTGTTTAGTGCGCGGTGGTGCCGGTTTGCTAGTTTGCAAAATTAAAGTTTATCACCGCTTCCGCATTTGGCCGTCGGAATGACGGCCGGGACGCCGCCGTGCACTTACAGTAGTTGGGTGCAGTCCCGAAGCACTTGGAAGCAGTGACGGTTAGACAGGATTCATCTCTCCCGGTATTAGGGGTTGATATCGCGCTGTGTCTAGGAGAGCCATTACACAAGTAGTCCCTGGCCAGAGCAAGCGAGATATATTGGTAGGTTTCCAGTGTTATCTCAGGGTGTTCTGGGCTACACTCCGACACGACTTGTACCGCTATTAGGGGACTGACGTTTACCACCCCCCTAGGCTCGCCATGCGATATTCTCAGACGAACGGACCGAACTGTACGGAGATTGTCACATACAGGCTCAGTGGGAGATCGGATGGGTTTATCTCATCGGCCTTCTTATCGACATCTACCTGGGGACCGTTACGTACAGCTAGTGCCGCTTGCGGTCTGTGGTTAAATCCACTGCCAGCGTAGTGTCGAGTCTTTAGAGTCCCACACAGAGAGTTTCCCTGCACTGAGCGAAACGTGTAGAGGCCATATGGTTTTACGGCAGGGCTACGATCACTTACGTGCACTTGTGTGCGTATGCTGTTCGGGCAGGCAATACTAGTGGGCTTTGGTTTAAGCCGGATTCTATTATTGCACGGATGGATTTGTTTTGTCTTCTATGCATTTGCATTCTACGGAGTGCGGATGCGGGTGTGTATGCACAGTTTTGAGGAGCGAAGAAGGAGGAGGTGCCTCATTAGGGTTTTGACAGTTGATTCGGTCAAATCCATTTTGAGGCAGACTCATTTGGGTTTTGTCAGTAGGTTCGGTCAAAACCATTATGAGCCGGGGACATTATTTACTAATCTTTTTAGTGATAATTATGTTATGGCTAATTACTTTGACCATTTGACCACACTTGACTTTGTTGGCCGTTTGACCAAAGTTGACTAGCATCTTCATGTGAGGTCTAGATTCTTCTTTGGTTTTCTTTTTCTTTAAATGATATGAAAATGGTCAAGTCAATGTAGACATCAACTTTATCATGAAAGGATTAGTAATGATGATGTTTATGTATTATTGCAACCATGGTTCATTTTTTTAGTTGATTATTATTCATTTCTCATTCTCTCTCTTGAGAAGAAAAAGAAAAGCTCCATGGTTGTTCTCCTTCTTCTTCCTCCTCTTGAAAATTCCTTTGATCTCATGTGTTGAAAGAAAAAGGATCCAAATAGATAAAAACATCCATCTACTACTTCTACACAACCTAGGACATCAAGACTAGGGATCTTGTTGTCCTAGTTGCCTCGGCTCGAGGTGGAGCTCGGAGCACAACTCTCGGGTGGATCGTCTTCGACTTAAGAAGGACGCGGAGATGACCAAGATTCGGATCGATCCTCGGAGCGTGGATGGATGAGCAGGACAGCGGAATGAAGGCCCGAAGGACCGGTATCGTGAGGTATAATCTCTATGACATAGTAGATAGAACCTCAAGTAGTTTGCTAGTTTGTAGTTTAGCAAAGATCCTTCTTTTAGTCCATGTTACCTTTGCGCCAAAAATTATTTTTCGCCGTTTCCGCCTCCCCGTAAGAACCGGGGTGAGCAACGTGGACTTACATGGTATGGTTTGGATTTGTTTAATTTGACAAAAGAAAATGATTTCATTTTGTGTGGAGGAGAGAGGAGGGGCCGGCCACTTTTGGAGTGGGATTGATTTTCATTTTGGCTCATGACATTTTACACACAACTTTCTACCTCTCTCTCACTCTCTCATTCACACAAAAGGAGTTAGCCATTTTTTCTTCCTCATGCCAAGTTTTTCATCACCTCCTTCATCTTCTTCTATGGTTGCTCCCATGAGCATAGATGTTGAGAGAAAAATGTAGTGACATTTTCATACACCCCCACTCTACATCGCTAGCGACTTTGGAGCGTCGGTTATCTCGTTCGACGGGGTTGGAGCTTGTGCCGTTTCCCTCGGATGGATCATCGGAGATGGAGGAAGACCGGCAACCAAACTTCGTCAAAGAACCGCTAGGAGCTTGGAATGAAGATCGAAGGACTCGGATAAACTCGGTATAATGATTCTAACCATTCTTAGTTTAGATTGCTAGTTTAGGGTTTAAGGTCGATCCGGGATTCGGGTAACGGTAGCGCCAGTTTAGAAATTTTTGTTCCGCATTTTGGTCGAGTTTTGACGGCCGGGGCTCTGCCGTGACCTTTCAGAACATGCCCACTGCCGGTGCTTCTTCGATGCGCTGCTCACATTTCGACCATAAATTTTTCCACCGTATTGCATATTGTACTCAAGTTTCGCCTGGTTTCACCCTGGCATTAATTAATGCGGTAATCGGGGTACGCTTGCTAGCGCTCGCGAATCTCTGCATAAATAGCAATTCCATCTCCGCAAATGTCTTGGCAGAGTCATTTGGAAGTTCAGAATACCACTCGAATGCCGTCTCCGACAAGCTACCAACAAACTGGCGGAGAAGAAGTTTATCATCACCCCCGGTGTTGCCACATAGAGCCCTGAATTAAGCGACGTGCTGATGCGGATTTCCCATCCTTTTATATACATGAAATTTAGGGATCGTATATCCCGGCGGTTATTTTATTTGGTCATATCAGCCTGGATATGGTCGCCCAGTTTTAACAATTTGGTCGGCTGCTTCATTCGCCCGGTGAGCTCGTATTTACTGGGTAATGTAGTCATCCAGAGTGGCCTTGGAGATGGTTTCCTCTTTGGCTGCTGAAAGAGCCGGAGGAGGGTTCGATACCTCCCCTCTGTTGTCTTCAATGATGATCAGGGGGTCTTCAGCTGGAGGTTCCGGCTGTAACATCATCCCAGCCATGTCTTGGAACAAGAGAGCCATTCGTTTTATATTAGCTTCCTGTTCCGCGGCCTCTTTTTCTTTCCTCTCGAGCATTCTTCGGAGGAACTCGGTATCAGTTTCTTGTTCCCGACGCTGCTCCGAGGTCTCTGGATTTTCTTTTGGCCCAGTGAGTGCGGCCATTGCAGTCAGCATCTCCTGAAGTTTCTGCTGTTGTTGTTCCCGAGCCTTCGTTATCGATCGAGTAAGCGGTCGATGACCCGTAGAAGCACGGCTTTCCTCTTTTCCAGAAGCCATATAAACAGTATGCACCATCATGCCCCAGACTTGGGGCGTTTAGATTCGACATCCTTGCGGCTTGCCACATTCACGGGGGCTTTCTCTGGCCTCCTTCTTTTGTGAGCAGTTGAAGTCGAGAGGGTCGTTGCAGCAGGTACCCAGGTAGCTGTCGCCTTTTATGGCTTGACAGGATGATCCTTTTCTTGTCGAACTTTTATCTTTTTCTGTCGGCGAGAGTAATCTTGATCAATTACTGAGTCCTGAACCTGTCGCCATACTTTGTAAATTTTGGAAGAAAGCCGCTGAGGGGGTTGTTCTGGCTTCGCCTTCGGTGCATTCTCCATGGGTGGAGGAGATCTCTTCATCACTGCAGTAGGAGAATTCCTGCGCACCTTGTTAAGCAGTTCAAAGCTGTTCCCGGTTGGAACAGCAGCATCGATCTCCACCGTTGGAGCTGGTGGAGTAAATCCAGAAGGAGAGCTGCCCCAAGCCTTCCTTACTCGGCACCAGTGACGATAGCGAGCATGTCGCGCAGATGGTGTTGGTTCAGCTATGGGGATGGCTTTGTCATGCCCCCTGTTCTGGTGAGGCACTGCTAGTACCAGCCTCTTGAAGACCGACGTCCGTTGAGCAGCAGTATCCAATCTGTCAAAGACAGGCCTTTGAGCAGGAACGGGAGCCGGAGTGGCCAGCCTCGTAAAGACTGATCCTTTGACGGAAGAAGCTTCTTTAGTGACCTCGAGAGCAGTAATAGCTATCTGCTTTGGGATGGCTGCTTCAGATATCGTGGGCTTCCTGACGGACCCATTGGAGTTTAGGTTCAACCTATCGAAGACTGATGTTGTTGGCTTGGCATTGGATGACCCGTTGAGAGAGGCCGTAGTGGTAGTGAGCCGATCAAAGACCGACTTCTTCTGCGCTTCTTGCGGCAGCGGGATGTTAACGCTCACTGGTGGGAGTATGGTCCCAAAGAACAACTCGGTGGTAGCCTGCGTTACCTGCTCTACCGGCATTCTGAAAAGAGAGGCCGCCTGGGGCCCGTAAGTTACACCTCCAGATGAGGCGGAACGGGAGTTGCAGTTACAGCTGGAGCATTTTGTGCAGGTAGAAGCCATTGATCTTTCATTTTCTGCATGGAGCAAGACACCAAATCTTAGTACCTCGAACCCAAGGGCAACCATGTCAAACCGCGATTCTTTCGCGAACACGACACACGAAGTGTGGAGTGGAAAGAGGAAAAGGTCCCATCGGGCGTGCTAGAATCTGTTCCCCGCCGAAAACGCGGAGACGCGATAAACGTCTCGCCTGAATTTCGGGGCAGATGCTAATTGGTACTATCCGTCCATCTCTACGAAGATGCCAAGTTGATTTATGGCACCGTGTATCGAAGGTTTAAACGGATGCGGCCGATGTAGCAGACTTCGTCAGATTTCCCCTCACTTAAGGGGTTTTTGATTGTGGGGACGCTCTTCCCTGCAGCTGCAAGCCCCTGCAGTTAATTACGCTACCGCGTCGCGGTAACAACTTTCTCCTTCTCCAGATGGTCACTTCGTGTCGTGGGTGTTTGTTTTGTTTTTGGTTGCCCGTGGATTGTATACGGAGACTAATTTATGTTTTCGCCCGTAGGGCATGGATTAGTCCAAATCCGTATCTTCTTAGATTTGGGTTTGGGGGTTAGGTTTAAGGATACGTTAGTCTCATTTGAGACTAAGATCAGCTTAAACGTTTGTTAATAGTACATTAATCCAATTTTTAGACTAAGACCAACTTAACAGGATCGTTTAGATCCAACAAGAGAGTAATTAGGCTCTATTGTTTAGTTTAGGGACATTGCGGTCAATTAGGTTAAGGACATTACGGTCCAATATTAGTTTAAGGACATCTCGGTCCAATATTAGTTTAAAGACATCACGGTCGAGGTTAAGGACATCATAATCCGTGAGTTTAAAGACCTCACAGTCAAGATTAAGGACATCATAGTCCGTGAGTTTAAAGACCTCACAGTCAAGGTTAAGGACGTCATAGTCCGTGAGTTTAAAGACCTCACAGTCAAGGTTAAGGACGTCATAGTCCGTGGAGTGTTTGGTTGTCGGGACCCATCACCTCTCTGACGATGTTGAATGATTACACCGACAAATATCAGAGGAGTAAAGAGATGTACCTTCGAACCGGCGTGAGTTGGTTGAAAGATCTGTAGTCCAATTTGGGACTAAGATCTGCTAAAATATTTATGAGCAGATGAGCTCAATTAATATGGGTTGAGGACTTATGGCCAATCTTGGGCTAAGTCCAATAAATGTTTAACTTTTTTATTCTGGGTTGTTGAGCCTTTATTTGGGCTTGGCCCTTTTAACAATGCTGAGCATTATATCTTGACAATTTTTTTGCCTTGTATTGAATGTTGAGCATTCATTAGAGCTCTGGCTTATTAAAGAACAATTTATGTTCTGTCAGCGCAACACGTGGCGCACCAGGCGCTTTGCGCCAGTCAGAGAGCGCAGTGCGCTACTGCCAAGTAGCGCATATGTAAGGGACACGTGTCCCGCTTAGCGCTAGGCGCCAGATGACGAGCGCATAATGCCAGTTTATGAGCGCTTAGCGCTAATCCATGAGCGCATTGCGCTTTCAGTTTAGTGGCACACACGTGAGTGGCACGTAGTGCGCTTGGTGCTGAGCACCATCCCATGAGCGCAGTGCGCTATTTCAGAAGCGCAAAGCGCAAGTTGTTAATTGGCGCATACGTGGTTGACACGTGGCGCATTTGGCGCTGAGCGCCAGTCCAGAGAGTGCAGAAGCGCAGTTCAAGAGCGCAAGGCGCATTTCAAGAGCGCAAAGCGCATCTGATCAATTTTATGATCTGAGAATAAATTTATGTTCTTTTAAAAGAGACTTTGTCTCAAGATCTAAGAACAACAGTTCTTATTTTGCAGGAGATATTTCCAATCCCTTATTTTGATGAAAGGCTTTGCCTTTATAGATCCATGATCTGTGAGAAGAATTATGTTTTTCATTTATTTTATGATGAGATCTTTTGATCTCTTTGTGAAAGACTTTTTGTCTTGAAGATCTATGATCTTTTTAAAGAAATGAATTTTTCTTTTTATGAGATGATTTCATCTCTGTGTTCATCATCCTTCATCTTTACCTTGAAAAAATATCTTCTTACAAGAGCTTGCTCTTTATCTTTGAATTTCTCAAAGTTTATGTGGGGGTTTCTCTATATCAGACTTGATGTCTTGGGGCCTTTATATAGGGCAAGCTGATTTGTTGAATCAGTTAAAGAGATCTTTCTCTTATTGATTTGGGGATGTTTCCCCACTATTGGATTTTTGTTCCTAGAGCTTCTGTTTTACAGAAGGCAATCTTCTTGTTTTTAACAAGATTGAAAAATCTTTCCGTAACAGAATTTAATTCTGATTAATTAATGATTTATCATTATTATTGGATCTTTTGATCTAACGGTGGGGAGTTTTTTAATTCCAGCGCTAGCGCACCCGTGCTTTGCACGTGGTGCGCTGCTTAGAGCGTAGTGCTCTTAGCACTAGCGCACCTGTGTCTTACAAGTGGTGCGCTACTCGGAGCGCAGCGCACTTAGTGCTAGCGCACCCGTGTTTGATACGTGGTGCGCTGCTTAGAGCGCAGCGCACCTAGCGCTAGCGCACACATGGTGCGCTGCTTAAGGCGTAATGCACTTAGCGCTGCATCTGAAGTGTCGCTTCAATTTTGAAATTTGAATTTCAAACAGAGCTTTGCTCTGATTGGGGGAAACAGTGACCTTTATGGGCAAAGTTAATAGGTGTTGAAATAAATAATTGGAGATGCTTAATCAGTGGGGTCACGTGCCAACACGTGATGGGTTCCTGAGCCCTCTGAACTAATAGAATTAAATTCTAATTAGATGCTTAATCAGCGGGGACACGTGCCAACACGTGATAGGGTCCTGAACCCTCTGAACTAATAGAATTAAATTCTAATTAGATGCTTAATCGGTGGGGTCACGTGCCAACACATGATGGGTTCCCGAACCCTCTGAACCAATAGAATTAAATTCTAATTAAGAGGAATCAAAAGCCCTAATTGGAAACATATTTCCCTAGATCTTTCCAAACAAAAATGATTGCACTCTGTAAAGTGAAGCACCGTTGGATTAAAAATCCAATGGTGATTAAAAAATCACCAATTTATAGAAAGATTTTGTACAAAGAAATATTTTCCTAAAATTTGCCGGGAACAACAAATAAAATATCTTATGGATTAAAAATCCAATGGTGAATAAAATTAACCAAATGACCTAAAGGATCATATTGGTTATAAAATCAATCAAAATCTCTCAATGAGAGATTGGCTGAACAAACTGATTCTTTTCTTTCACATATAAATAGGAGCCAAGAAGAAAAGAGAGAAAAAGAGAATACAACAGAGAGAAATAGAGAAGAAAGAAACTCTAGGTAAGAGAGGGAAGGAGATCATTCTATAAGCTTCCATAAAACAAAAGAGAATTTAATTCTCAAACAAAGAGTTTAACTCTTCTAAATAAGAACTCAGTTCTTCCTCTGGTTGAAGATCTGCAGAAGCAGATCTCCCCATAAGTTTAGAATTTAATTCTCATCGGGGAGATTCTGCCATGCAGATCCAAAACTTAGAGAGAGAATTGGGTTTAAAGAATTTAATTCTTTCAAACACAGAGGAATTTAATTCCTCTAAATAAAATTGGGGTTTAACCCTATAAAAGAATTTAATTCTTAAACAAGAGATTTAACTCTCCATGAACGTAAAACAGATCAGTACGCAACATGATTACGTGTGACCACGTGAGCCCCCTCAATGATCAAAAGAGAACGAAAAAGTTTAGGTCACGTGCTCCCACGTGACCCTTGAATAAGCTTCCTAAAATAAAAATGGAGTAAAGCCGAGGCATTTCACTTTCTGGCGTCTCACGTGCTCCTACATGACCCTTGAACAAGCTTCTCAAAATAAAAAGGGAGTAAAACTGAGGCATTTCACTTTCTGGCGTCTCACGTGCTCCCACGTGACCCTTGAACAAGCTTCTCAAAATAAAAAGGGAGTAAAGCCAAGGCAGTTTCACTTTTTGGGCGTTTCACGTGTACCCACGTGACTCCTAGCAATTATCAAACACTCATAACAAGAGGATTCTACTCAAAGGCAATGTCCGCCTGAAGGATGCCTCACGTGTTTCCACGTGACCCTTGACAAACACCTTTTTCAAGAGAAAATGGAGTAAAACTGAAGGATTAATATCAAACGCATGGTCACCCTCACGTGTCCACACGTGATGATCATAAAGATCAAGTTTTTAATGCTTATATGCATATTCTGGGAGTAAAATAGAAGAAGTAAGGCCCAATCTCCAGGTGCCTCACGTGACCCCACGTGAGCGCTTCGTTCTTAGTGTTTAACACTATTTTAAGTGCTTCATTCTTAATGTTTAACACTATTTTAAGCGCCTCACGTGGGAACACGTGAGCACTGAGTATACTCTAGTGTTTAACACTATATTCAAACAAACCTTAGCCTAAATTAGCTAAGTCGCCCAGAGGCAAGACCCCTCTTCAACTGAACCCCAACTATACTCTTGTCTTCCAAAATTGATCATCTCATATGGCATTCAAAGTAATTCCTAGAGCCTTTCAACCAACATTGGTTCAAGGGTACATCTCTTCATACCTCTGATATATGTCGTTGTAATCCTTCAACGTCTTCAGAGAGGTGACGGGTCCCAACAACCAGACATTCCACGGACTGTGGGGTCCTTAAACTCATGGACTATGATGTCCTTAAACTTTACAGACTATGATGTCTCTAAACTACCATAGACTATGAGGTCCTTAAACTCATAGACTATGATGTCTTTAAACTTTACAGACTATGATGTCTCTAAACTCCACGGACTATGATGTCCTTAAAACCACTGGACCGCAAATGTCCCTAAACTAAAACAATAGAGCCTAAATACTCTTTTGTTGGATCTAAATGATCCTGTTAAGTAGATCTTAGTCTAAAATTAGACTAACGTATCCTTAACAAATGGTTAAGTTGATCTTAGTCTAAAATTAGACTAATGTATCCTTAACAAACGTTTAAGTTGATCTTAGTTTCAAATGAGATTAATGATCTTTAAATCCAACCCAAAACCCAAATCTAAGAAAATACGGATTTGGCCTAATCCATGCCCTACAGGCGATAACATAAATTAGTCTCCGTATACAATCCACGGGTAACCAAAAACAAAAACAAACACACATGACACGAAGTGACCATCTGGAGAAGGAGAAAGTGGTTACCGCGATGTGGTAGCGTAATTAACTGTAGGGGCTTGCGCTTGCAGGAAAGAGCGTCCCCACAATCAAAAACCCCTCAAACGAAGGGGAATCTGACAAAGTCTGCTACAACGGCCGCATCCGTCTAAATCTCCGATACACGGTGCCATAAATCAACTTGGCATCTTCGGAGAGGTGGACGGATAAAACCAAATAGCATCTGTCCCCAAATTTAGGCCAGACGTCCCAACGTCCCGGTCGCGTCTTTCAGCGGAGAACATACTCATATATGAAATTCAAAGCGTCACTTAGTCCCCGTCTATCAGTTAACATACGTTCGATATTTGTCATGACATAGAACTATACGAAGATTGTTAAATATCGGAGGGTATAGCTCAGTACTAACAACCATCGTGTAGTCTATGTGACGAGAAGATTCAATCGTATGATAACCGATAGATTTGTCCCGTGTGGACAAGTTAGGAATGTATAAAGCAAACACCCGCATTCACTTGTGTTTTCATCCATTTTGAGATATTTCGTCGGTACTTTTCCGCTGGTTCTCCATATACAAAGATAGATTAGATGTTCATTTCAATGTTGTTTCACAGCTTTGAAATGATTATCTATTCTATTACAGTGTACTCGGAGAACAGCGGGGAGGTGCTGCCGAAATTTACTCGAAATGGTTGAAAGCATAAGCGAATGGGTGTCCGCTCTATACATTCTTAATGGGATAGAAGCCTTACCCCCGACAGCCGAAACACACACATACAACACGAATACACAACAAACGCATGCACAGCACATACACACTAACAACCATACACATAAGCGAAATCATAAATTGAAACACACATATATAGAATACAACTCATACAAGGGTATCCTCAAATCTAACTTTGATTATCGATAATTTATTTTTTTTAACGACAAACGCACACACAAAACATATACACGGATTTTCTCCTTTGTCAGCAACCATCCCGTTCTTAGATTTCTCAATATAGTCATCATAACCTATAATTTATATGTTATACAGTCTAACATGGCCCATGAATACGTCAGAGTTAAGGACTGGATATATGTGGATTGGCAATAACGTATGCAACCTAAATTTGTCACAGGAGTTGCTGCTTTTATTGAATTTGCACGCGCACATAATAAGATCGTGATAGAGAACATTCTCTACCCGTGCGATAGATGTGGGAATAAGTACTGGCAGAAGGTAGAATTGGCAGAGCTTCATATCGTAAAACATGGTTTTACTAGACTTTATACAACTTGGCTATATCACGGGGAAGGAAAAGAACACGGTAATGCGGCAGAAGAAGAAGGAGAAGACGATAATGCGACAGGAGAAGAATGAGAAGAATGTAATGCGGCAGAAGAAGAAGACGGTAATTTCTTTCCATCTGAAAAAATTGAGGATATGGTAGAGGCCGCCCTAGGTGAATCTATTCATACCGAAGATGACATTCCTTCCGGTCAAGGACCGCGTGTGGATAAATATGAAAATTTCATGAATGATGCTAGAAAACCAATTTATGAGAATACAAAGTATTCCACCCTCTCATGGTTCGTCCAACTTTTCCAGATTAAATGCCTAAATGGATGGAGCAACAAGTCATTCACAATTCTTTTTTTGTTCTTGAAAGCTTTTATGCCCCCGGGAAATAACGTGCCCGACGGCTGGTACGGAGCCCAGAAGATGATGTACGATTTGGGTCTGAAGTGTGAGAAGATTCAAGCATATCCTAAAAATTGCGTGTTGTACCGGAAAGAGAATTCAGATTTGAAAGAGTATCCAACATGCGGAGAAGCCAGGTATAAGCCGAAAGATTCTGATAAGAAGCCCGATATACCTGTCAAGATATCACGATACTTTTCCATAACACAGAGGTTGCAGAGGCTATTCAGGTGCAAGAAAACAGCCGAGGCAATGATTTGGCATCACCGTGCTCCTCCAAGTGAAGATAGAAAAATGAGTTATCTAATAGATTCACCGGCATGGAAGTATTTCGATAGGAGGCACGCAATATTCAGTAGCGATCCTCGCAATGTCAAACTCGGACTGGCTAGCGATGGCTTCTGCCCATTCAACTATATGGCTGGAAGGCACAGCACATGGCCCGTTGTAATGATAGTTTATAATCTGTCACCTTGGTTGGTTATGGACCAATCATACTTTATGATGGCTCTTCTTATCGACAGACCAAACTCACCGGGAAACAATATCGACGTCTATCTTCGACCTCTGATCGAGGAGTTAAAATCTGTGTTCATTGATGGTGTAGAGACTTACGATGAAAACACAAATACAACCTACATACAGTGTGCGGCTTTAATGTGGACAATTAATGACTTTTCTGCGTACGGAATGCTATCAGGTTGTTCTCTACATGGTCACAAAGCATGTTCTCACTGCCATCAACATACAACATCAAAATTCTTGAATTTTAGCATGAAGGTTTATTATTGCGGCCATCGACGTTTCCTGCCTTTAGACCACCCCTACAGGTTAGACGATATTCACTTTGATGGTCATCAAGAGCTTCGTGGACCTCCCTCCCCATTATCCGGAGAGGACGTGACTGCTCAGTGGGATGGTTACAATAATGTGACCTTCGGGATGGATCCGACAAAACAGGTCAAATCACCATTCTGGAACAAGTTAAGCATTTTCTTCGAGCTTCCGTACTTGTCAATAAATTTAGTGCGTCATTGTCTGGACGTCATCACATAGAGAAGGGAATATCCGAGCATGTACTCAACTTGCTTTTTTGTAAAGACAGGAAATCGAAAGACAATCTTAATACTCCAATGGATCTACAGGACTGGGGAATTAGAAGTGAATTGCACCCTAAACCGGTAGCTGGTAAACCAGGTAAGTTTGTACTTCCCAATGCCGCTTATCATATATCACAACCGGAGAAGAAAAGATTTCTGCAGGTGTTGCATGATTTGAAAGTTCCCACAGGTTTCTCAGGATCATTCAGCAACAAGATAAAAATTATGAAAGGCAAGATCGATGAGCTGAAAAGTCATGATCACCATGTTATTATGGAGTACCTTCTCCCATTAGCCTTTAAGACTTCCCTCCCCGAATCGGTTGGTCTAGTAATCAATGACCTATGTTGTTTTTTCAGAGAATTATGCGCTAAAACACTGGATGTTGTGACGCTAGAGAAACTAGAAAATTCTATTGCGTTGATATTTTACAAGTTTGAGCGTATTTTCCCACAGTCATTCTTCGATATCATAATACACCTGACGGTTCATCTTGCAACTGAGGCTAAGTTAGCCGGACCGATACAATATCAATGGATGTATCCCGTCGAGAGGTACATGGAATTTTTCGTTTAGCGCAATTCGTAAAATTATTGTTGTCCTGTATACCCGTATTTATTTATTTAACATATTTTTCTTTAGGTACCTCTACACTCTTAAAAAGTATATACGCAATAGAAATCGACCAGAGGGTTCTATCATGCAAGGTTATCTTCTAGATGAAGCAACTATATTTTGTTCCCGCTATCTAGACGAGAACATTGAGACGAGACTTAACCGGCTTCGAAAAATTCAGGACGGGCCATATGATAAAGCTGATTATAAGAGGGTAGACACTATGTTTATCAACAAGATATACCGGTTTATCCTCCTCAATAGTGCATGTCTTGAAAAAATTAGAGAGTATGTTTTTTTGTATTAATTGTTATATTTGTGTTTGTGTGTATGAAATGATATAATATTAATGTCATAATTTATTGTCGAGAACATAATTCATTTTAACAAGGAAAGTAAGGGGCATCCTGATTGGAACGATGAACGATTGGAAAAATATCATCAGGATAATTTTTGTGATTAGGTTGCAGATCATGTAAGTTATTCGAATAACATATTATTGCTATCAGTTTTAATCTAAACTTATATCGTTATGTATTTGTCGTAAAATTTATTTTGTTAGATCTATGATCCGAACTTATCTGCATCATTAGAGAGTGACTCAAGATGTTTAGCTCATTTTCCTAGTATGGAGGTTGCATATTATAAAGGATTCGGTGTCCTTGGATACAAATTCGAAGTTAAGGACATAGAAACATCTAGAACCACTCAGAATAGTGGGATTGCGACGGTAGGATCGGATGGTGTGATTTATTATGGATACATAAATTGTATACTCGGTATCCAATATCCCGGACGATTAGAACTCTTTTATATATTTCAGTATATTTGGTATGATACACGAACCGATACGGATAAGTGGAGAAGCAATCTTGGGACTTGAAAAGATGAATATGGATTGACCAGTGTGAACACACTTCGATTTTACGGTCAGGAAGATCCGTTTATCCTTCCGAACCAAGCGTTCCAAGTATACTACTCACAGTGTTTGAAGTATCCGGGATGGAGCGTCGTATGCCGTTGGAAACCCAGGGATGTTTACGATGTCCCAGAATTCGAGGACAGCGATGAGGATGAAGAAGAGAGAAAACTTAGAGTGCTCTGACCGTCTGTTTCGAAAGATGGGTTGTCTTCGGCTGATCATGAAGTTACGTGGGTTAGAAATGATATCGATGATGAAATCCAAGTAGATATGTCTAATGCGTCCACGAAAAGAAAAATGTAATCAGTAATGTTATATTAGTACTTCACATTTTACGATCTATACATATATAGAATGCATATGTAATGATTGTCTAATGCGTACACGAACCGTTTAATCTAGATTTGATGACGACGTCGGGAGCAGCGAGGGCGGCAGGAGCTCCAGCCGCGGCACCAGCAGAGGTAGAGGCAGAGGCAGAGCGGTTCTGTCGTCCGGAGAGCTGCGTAGGGAGCTTCAGAGGACCGGTCTTGCACCCCGATCGGAAACCCATTCGGATGCCTCCTTCCGTGTGGACTTTACCACACCTCCAGGTATATTGCACGCATATTCATTTTGATGTAATATCTATTATAGATATACATGTATATTCATGTCAAAATTACTTACATAGTCAATGTTTGATTGTCTAGTTGGTGGTGGTGCGTCCACATCAGGGACAGAGGCCACTCCCGCACCTCCAGGTATGTTACACCCCTATTCGTTGTGAATGTAATATTATAGATATACATGCATATTCATGTCAAAATTACTTACATAATCGATATTTGATTGTCTAACTATTGGTGCGTCCACATCAGGGACAGAGACCACTCCCGCACCTCCAGGTATATTTATATATCATATAGTGCATGTATATTGATTTAGAATACTATATCATAAATATACATACATTTTTTTTGCTCTTACGTACTTACATCAGGGGCAGAGCCCACCACCGCACCTGCGGGTATGTTTATATATCCTATAGTGTATACATGTTGATTTAGAATATTATATTATTGATATACGCATTATTTTTGCAATTATTTATATAGTCAATATTTGATTGTCTAATTATAGGTAGTGCGTCCGTGTCTGGTGCAGGGGGCACTCCCGGTGCAGGGGCCACTCCTGTCACTTCCATACCCGTAAATTAAATAAATATGTTGTTCCTACGGTGAAATCCGTATGGACAAGCAGACCTACGCATTAAACCGTAGGGGCAAATATTTCACCGTAGGGGCATGTTTAAGGCTAAGACTTGCACCTGCGGTGTGTGCACCTACGGCGTATTTATGTGCCCCTACGAATATATCCATAGGGTCAGTGGGTTTTCCCTACGGATTTATCTGTAAGGGCAACCCCTATTTGTAGTAGTGTTTTCATTTCATTTCATTTCATTTCTAATCTTTTCTTTTTTTTTCTCTTTTTATGTTTAATCTTAATATATATCATTTCTCTTTACTTTATATATATAAATACGTATATATAAAGAGAAGAAAACATATATCAAATATATTTTAATATTATGTAACGTATACGCAATAATAATATATCAGTATCGCATACTAATATAATAAAAATAGAGAGTGTATGTATCGATACACAATACTAGAAACCATATCGAAATGCGGTTATTAAGTAAACCCTTGATTTAGTATTCCGGTTTTTAAATCAGCTAGTATTTTTCGGACATTCGATTAAATCGTACATTTAATCGAACTCCCGCGCGTATCCAATACGCACGTCACATCAACATTTTGCCCGGGCTGACACCTTCGTTATGGAAGTCTAAAGACATATCAATACGTTGGCAGTAAGTTATATAAGATCATATCCGATTGAATCCGAAACACTTTCAGATCCAATCTCTTGACGGGATAACCCCCAAGTATGTCAGTGGCACTAACTGTACGTAATAGCTATCCAGATATGAGTAAGATAAAAGCAGGTCGACGAGCAAAATCATCCGGATCCTATAAAGTCTATAAGTGACAGTCACGGTACAATCCGGTCTTTTCTTCTACAAGTATCGTATATCTGGTTTAGGGTTTGGAATCTGCCAGACTCCAATAACTTAATAAGTCGTACGACAGAGGACTCATAACCAACCGGATATATAACTGATAACACTTATCAGTTTATCTCCACTACCGTGGTCACCGACTTGTGGTTGCAGTCATGTCCTGCACAGTGCGACATTAACTCTCTATACCAGGAGAGACGGATCCTCTCGACCGCTCACTGCCTCCACGTGCTTCGGGACTATACCCAACAAAAACTTGTTTGCACGACTCGTTTAAACCGTTGTAGGGTAGAAGTATAAGTATAGTAGGAACACACATAAGACACTATGACGGTCTCAGGTCATAGGGACTACCATTTATTCATGTCACCAGAGAACTGCTATCTGACATTGGTATATTACCAACTAGGAGTTCTCTGTGAGTCCATCCAATATAATTCGCTCAATAAGTACTTGTATACAATTCTCAATGTCACACACCAATAGCTGCAGGATCCGGGTCAGGAAACGTACACACTAGTCTAAACTGGAATACCGATACCAAGTCTCGATACTCTTACAACTAGGGACATTTAAGGATGTGCTTATCGACTATCCAGACCCCGCTAGTATGATCTTCATTATCGTTCTGGTAGTTAAGCAAAATACTAAGGGGTTTATCTCATATCTAAACGATACATGATAATGAATAAACGCATCACATGAAAGATAACGACAAATCAGATAGTATACTATAATTTCTAGTAAGATTGTTTTCTCATATAGATTCTCCTTCAATTACAATAATTGTCTTGAGGACACATATATCCAACACCGATATGGCTAAAAAAAAAATTTCTCTCCTGCGTAAAAGTAGTATTAGATATGAAAACATATTGGAATAAATTTAACCTTATTCTCTTTTGTAGAATCCGCAAATTAAACCCAAAGTTTAACATATTGGCATCAATATAATTAAAGATGCAGGATAAAAGAGAAACCTAGATTGAATATCTTTATTTATTTAATTTTTGAAAAGACAAAAAATGAACATTATATTGAATTATATTGAAGTGTTTTGGAAATTAATAATAAATTGATAAAACAATATTATATTTGTAGCTTTAGGTCCGTCGGTCAAGATAGGCCAAATCGGGGGTAGACAGACATGATCAATTTATCAAATCTTTCAGTTGGTCCGGATGGGTCTTGATAAATGGGTCTCGAATCTATATCCATCCTATCTTTACTAGCAGTTTCGGGTCTGATTCGGATCCAAACCCGATCCATTTACATATCTACAAGGAGCAAGAAAGAATTAGAAGAAAGAACATTAATGCACAAAAAGTAAGTAATAAAGATCAGGCTTCGGTAAGAGCCAGTAAAGATACAAAGAGTTTTAGATAAGATCCGAGAAGAAATGCAAGGTTTATAATATTTCCTCTTGCCTTTTCTATACCGAAGAAGTAAAAGTTAATAGAAAGTATTTAATAAAATTTTGTCTCATATTCCCCGGCTTTCTTTCTTTCTTATTTTCATTCTTATATTTCCCTCTTCACTTTCTCTCCTGTAATATTCTTTTTTCTTTCAAATATCATTCAGTCTGTAATTATTTGTCTTGCATCTAAAGATCTTTTGGGTCAGACAATCTATTGGTATGGACTATCAATAGGTCAAGAGTAATATATAATAGACTCAAAGACCATCTATTGGTATGGATCATGGTTGTGGTAAGCATGAAGCCTAATTTTCCTTATCTTGGGGTACATTAAATTTGACATGAGAATAGACTCAAAGACAACTGATGTCTTCTTTTATTTCTACTGTATATATTTACGACCACTTAAAAAGGTATTGTCGGAAATACATATATAGAGAGGCATACCAGAACAAGGTTTAGTTTATAAAAAAAAAATTAACCATATACTGTTGGGGTTTTTAACAACTTATTTTTTGGGTTTGAAAATCAAATATCAGGTTAAGAAAATGGGTATGCAAACAAATTTCCCTTATGTCAACACAACTTCCTTCAAGGATCACGAACCAAGCATGGCATGAATTATTAAGATCCCTTTTAGCTTTTGATAAACACCATGAATTGCCATCTTGATGAAGCTCCTTTTCGGGCCTCCCTCAGATGTTGCCTCCCGTTGATCTCATGGTGAACTTAGCTGATTGTCCTTCGTTGCGTGTGGATATCAATGGGTTTTTGGAGGAAGTGGTGAGGTGAGAGAGCTGTTGCCGAGTACCTGCAAAGAAGTCCCGGGATGGTTTGGTACCACCGAGGACCCTCCGATGCTTAAGTTAGTGATTAGATCCGAGCAGAGTAACGGCCTCAAAGTGTAAAAAAAGGCTTACTTGACCCCTCTGCGGTGGAGGTTTATATAGCGGCGGCGGCACGCGGCAGCAGGCGCGGGAATCTCGCCGGCAGTTACGCTCCCGACGTCACGCCCGCGTAAAGAACGGATCACCCATTAATGGGGATCGTGATGGCGTGGAACGTGGGACGATGCCGGCGGAGAATCCGCGTTCGGCGAGATTCGCGGAGCGGCGGTTACGCCTGGGAATAGGTCGGAAGGCCAAGAAAGACGTCCTCGGCAGGAGCTCGGAGACGAGCAAGGAGGCAGAGGAGTCTTGGTCCTGTGGTAGCTCGGGGACGAGCTGAGAGGCCGATGAGGCCAATTTGCAGGGGCCCCAAAGGGGTCAGTTTGGGCTTGCTGGTCGGGCACGGGGTGACCTGATCGGTCCCTGCGGACCCATTCTTCCGAGTTCTGGGATACGTCACCTGCCACGTGTCATGATCTTGGGGGTCACCAATATCGAGCACTATCATTAGCCCCCCACTCTTGTCCCGACCAGATAGTGGTCGGGTTAGGAGTGGACTGCCGGGCCACCCGAAGTGAGATCCCTTCTATGGTTTCGTCGGGACGAGTCCTCGGGCCGTCGGTTGTCTTTTCCGCCCGCGAATCAGGGTGAGATCTTTGCATTTAAAGAAGGTGCGCCGGTTCGTGCACTCTGCAATCGAAGCGACGGTCCACGTGTCGAGTGCCAACTGGCTGATGTGACGTGCGTAGGTCTGCGGTGTCTGACGGGACGCGGCCAATCACTGGGCTGCCACGTGTAGCGATCGGAGCCGCTGGGCGCGAGGAGCCATTTCGGCGGGAGACGATGGGCGCCATTGGATGAGGCCGTATGCGGTAATAAATACGGGTGGGGCCCGCCCTAGGGCCCTTACTCTCTCATATTCCTCATTCTCAAGCCCCAGCTGCTCGGCGCTTGTCTCCCTTCTCTTGTTCCCAAACTTTTGAAGAGTTTCCTTCCCAGGTTAGATGTCTTCCCCAGTAGAATCAGTACACGTCGTAGGAGTAGATGATAGGGTTCCTTTAGATGTGTCCGAGTCTCCTCGGGGAGCAGGGGCTGGGCCCTCTCCCCGAGGCTGTGAGGCGGGGGCCGCCTCCAGGGAGGAGGCGGTAGATGTAGCCCCCAGCACTCCGTGCTGGGTGAGGCCTGAGGATGAGCTCGCCAATGCTCAAGCTCGCTTCCACATTCTCCCGTGCTACACGCTTCGTCTAGCCGAGGAAGGAGAGAGGGAGGACCAGGTACGGGGCAGGGAGATTGCCCTGTATTTGGAAGCTTTTTGGGGCGGAATGCGCTTGCCCTTCTCTCCTAAGGTCTTCGCCACTCTGAATTTCTTCGACTTGGCTCCTGGCCAGTTGGTGCCGAACGCGTGGAGGATCCTCCTTGGGTTCCTGATCCGCCTGAAGCTGCAGGCGATTCCTTTCAGCCTTTCCCTTCTCGATTCCTCCCTTGCTTTTAAGAGTCACCCCGGCTGTCGAGCTGGCGACCCGAGGTGGGTTTATCTTACTTTTAGGAAGCGGCCCGGGGTCGCCGCCGGGACAGGGGTCGTGGCCTTGCCCTCCTCCATCCACGACTGAAAGAAGAAGTTTTTCTTCGTCTCCCCTCCCGAGGGCGAGGACTGGCCGGTGCCCGCCAAGTGGTCGAGGGAGAAGAGTCTGCCGGGGAACCTGTCCGACGACCCCGCCACGGTGAGAGTGGCGTCGTGGGAACCCATCCCTCGATACGACGTGCTGCTGTCCGAGAGGGTTTTGAGCTGGGCCGGACTTAGCCCCGTCGAGTTCGTTGGTAAGTTAGGCTTGCTTTCTGGGTTTACGTTTTACTCGCGTTGCTGATAAGTGGGGTGTTTGTTTTGTGCAGGATCCATGGACTTCAGCGTTCTCCGACATGCTTGTTCACACCATAATATTGTATTTTATATTCCCCATTCTTATGCATTTTGCAATGAAAACAGGTGCTTTTGACCAATGTCTGCTACATGTTACAGGTTACAGGTTCTTGGACAGAAAACAGTGAAAATGATGTAAAGACGATAAAAATATGGACTTTGACCAACAAATAGATGGATCTTAATCAAGCCTACACAAAAGAACAGTACAAGGCAACGCAAGGTCCAAGAATACAAAGCGAACGGTTAAAAATCCATTGCAATTGTTCACTGGAGATCTGGAACCAACGTAGAATCCATTTTGATAAAAGAACCAAAGAATATGGAAGCCCAGGAATCCCAGAGCAAAACCAGAAATTTTCAGCATTCAAGACTCTTATTGGGCCGCGGAACCGCGGCCCAACCCCCACTCCCGCCGCGGTTCCGCGGCCGTCTTATGCCCTTACTTGATGAAATTTTACCAAATTGTGTTGGCGGCTCTGAAAAGATTTCTTAGAGGTATATTTGTAATTGTAGACATGCGGATCAAAATGTAACCTAGGGTTTCCTATCCTCTATAAATAGGAACTCTAATCATTGTAATTTCTTATGCCTCCCTTCATTAATAAATTTTAGAATTCTTTTGGAGAGCATCGGTGCCTCTTTTCAAATCATGAATCCAGATCTGACAACCCTGCGTTGATGTTTGGAGAGAGCCAACTGTAAGTAATTTAATTTCTTGCCCTAGTGTAGATTTCAATTCCTTGCCCTAGGTAGATTTAATTTCATGCCCTAGGAACTTGTTTAGGGTTTAGCTTTGAGGAAGGATTTTGAGAGGTGAGATCTCACATCCCTTTCTTACCCACCAAATATTTACAATAGGACTCCATGCATACATGCACATACCGCTCCCTACGGCACTCTATCTCTCGAGGTAGCGGTGATACCATAGTATAAAGGCCCGGGTGTGATGTTTTCCATGGAGGTTAGGGTAAGGATCTCTAAAGGAAGGACAAGAACCTAGAGGAAGGAACACCTTCCCGAACGGATCTAATCCACTTTATTGATAATTACCATAACTCCTCATAGATCTTCATTCGGGTATTGAAAGCGGTGAAATTTAATTACATTTCCAAACCATCCCTAAATCTAGCCCTAGCAAGAATAGATCTAGATAATTGTCCTAGGTTAATTCAGTTTTTAGATTTAATAATCAATCCGAACACCCTTCGGAATTAACTCGTAAGCGCGAATCGGAAATTCACAAAATCCCTGTGGACCGACCCGTACTCACCGGCTAGCTGCAAAGCGACGCCGTTCTTGATTGCGGTTACAAATATTTTTGATCTATCTTTTAGAAAGCGCAAGCACGCTAAATCATTCAATTAAATGGCGCCGTTGCCGGGGATGGCGTATAAATTTCCTTTTTTGCAATTTCGGGTTAATCTTAAATTAAAAAATCATAAAAATCTAAAAAATCCAAAAATTATAAAAATATATCAATTGTTATTTTTTTGGAAAGGGTACTTTGTTGTGTGAATTTTGCAGGAACAATCGAGACGGATCTGGAAATCTACAGAGAGCAATACAGAAAACAAACAATCTGAACAGCAGAGGAATTCAACAACGAAACAACAGAAAAATACTCGAGACGTGAGCCGCCCACTAGACCGCGATTCCGCGGCAAAAATCGCTTTCTACAGCCCTTCCGCGGCACCCTGGTGAGATCTCGGGAACTGCGCCGCTTCCGCCGCCACGCTTCCGCCGCGCCAAGCCACCTACGACCGCGATTCCGCGGTTATCCAGTGTCTTCAGCGCAGGAAATTTCCTCTGTAAGCTTCTCTGGTTCCTCCTCTGTAATTTTTGACATATCTTTTCTGGAAATTCCTGCAGGATTCTCTGAGCTATAAAATATATTCCCTTCCAAATAACAATCTTGTGCAGGATTTTTGGGCCCCGCTTGAAATAAAATAGATTGCAAGTAAAATTTTGCTGTTGCATATCTTTTCTATAAAATCTTTTTTGTTGCATATCTTTTCTCGAATATCTTTTTGCAACAATTTTTCTAAATAAAGATTCTTGTGATATGCTTAAAATAATAAATGATTGCAAGTAATATTTTTTTTGGTTGCATATCTTTAACTAAAAATCTTTTTTGCAACAATTATCAAATAAAGAAAAAGGAAAATTATTATTAGGAAACTTGCAAATTTTTTGCCCCAAATAAATCCTTGCACCCCCACAACCATTCTTTCTTTTCACCCTTTCTTCTAACATGGGTACCCCACATAATAAATCACTTGCCGAATTTTGGTATCCCGAACCTAATTTTGCGTCGTTCGGCAATTTGTTCTGTCAATTTAAAGACGATCCTTCCTTGCCTAAAATATCGTTGAAAGATCAAATAGAGGCGTCTAGGAGAAACAATTCGACTTTTTAACCCACTTTGTGTCGACCAAGTCCATCTTTACCACCTACATATGTTGACACCACTTTTCCAAGTCCTACCGTCTCTCCTAAGCCGATGTCCATTGCTGAGCATATTGCTCAATCTCGCAGTAAATCTTTCACCCCTCTCCACTCATCTAGTTCTAGGGATCCACACGACTATTCACCTTTTTATCCATATGTTGACCCTACCCCTGTCCAATCAACCACTTCCTACCAGTCCTACCCGACCTTTCCACCCTCACTAGACATTGATTCTACACAGCGATTAGGGAGTTTTGCATATCCACACGATTTCGAATCTTTTATCGAAACCCCCTTACCACCAAAGTCTAGTTTGGAAGAGGCGTTGGAGGCGTATATAGCAGCAACAAACAAAATGGTTAGGAATGTGGAAGCGTCCGTGGCCGCCCTTATGCAACCCAGTGAACCGGTAGCTAGTTTCCCGCTAGCCCCAAATTTTTCAATGTATGAGGAGGCGGTTGGACAGAATGAGAATATGAGAGGATTTCCAAATCAAACCTACCCTTACCCAATTGAAGCCCACAACTCTGGTTTTCCATCGATTGTTCCTAATGATTCACAAGTTCAAAATAAAAACGAGTTGTGCGACTTTGTAGTGTTTGATTTGCCAAATTATGAAGAACCCCTTTCGAGTGAAACAACACTTAATCCTTTCGATCTTTACACCTCCACTCTAGAACCTAAATCGATAAATATCCATGCTTTGATGAGGTGTCAGAAAAAATTGATTTTCACTTGATTGAGAATATAGACGCCGGGAATATTTTGGATGATGAACCTGTCGATTTAATTGAAATTTTATGTTCAAATCATCATCCCGAGTTATTAAATGTTTCTCCTGAATCTCATATGCGTCTTGATTTTGATGATATTGGCATGGATAAGCAATTTTTTGAGGAAAATATTGAGGAGAATTATGAGGATAGTACTGAGGATAATATTGAGGTTGAACCATTTTCGTTTAATGTGTCGAATTTTCCAATACAACCTCCTAAATCCTTAACTGATATCCTTCCTCACTCACTTCCTTCCCTCCTTTCTATTGTTCCGACCGTGCAAGTGACCGTTACGCTTTCATCTCCTATACCAAGTTCGGCGTACCCATGTTTTCTTGCGAATCTTGAGGGATTTGACCCCATTGCACGACGAGTTAATAGGTTAGCGCAATCGCTTTTAACACATCGGTAATTACAAATTGCGCTAATTTATTCACTCGATTTACACCCTCAAGATCGCGCGACCCTTCTTTCTCCTTTCCGCCATTCTTCTCCCCCACCGAGACCATATTCTACCATTCTTCTTTCCACACGGTCTCGCGTGTTTCTCATTTCTTTCCTCTACACCCCATTATTTCACCAACTCAGCCATTACCACGACAAGATTTTTGAATGGTTGGTGCTAACCTTTGGCTTGTGTAAGGCCAAGCTTAAGTTTTGGGGGGGAACCTTGTTGTATATATGTATATATATTTTTGTTTTCTTTTTCTATAAAAAAATAAAAAAATAAAAAATTCAAAAAATAAAAATATAAAAAAAATTTATTATAAATAAACAGGGGAGTGCTGGTATTTTGACCCTCTTGGTTTAGCATGACAGTGAGGACACTGTCAAGTTCAAGTTTGGGGGTATGCTCGGTACGTCTTCCTCCTTCGCATTCATTTGTATATATTTTTGCATTTGCATACTTATTTGAAAAACCCATAAAAATTGAAAAATTTCAAAAAATTATAAAAATTATTGTATTCAATTTTGGCCATATTTGATTTGAGTTTGACAGATAGGTTAACTGGCTAGGAACAACTAGATCTTAGACTTAGTAAATTAAAAACCCTAAAAATAACCTTCCTTAAAGTTTAACAGTAGAAAGTATATGCCTTGTAGTTTATTTAGAAATAGGCAAAATTTTAGGTTCACTTCTTGGGCTAAGTCGAAACAAGGGAAGAGTATTGATGTTCTTATTAGAGTATAAGTTTGAAAAATAGTTCCTAGCTTAAGTCTAGATTCTGAAAACGTATACCCTACAAAATGCACAATCACGCACCTTTAAACTTGGATTAGTAGAAGAGACCTTGAAATGCTCTTGTCTAAAGTCCTTAGTACGAAGAAAATAAAGAAAAAAGAGTGAATAAAGAAAAGAAAAAAATGAACACTGGTTTTTATGATTACTTAAGGCTGCAAAAATAGAAAAATATTTAGCGAGGGTGCTTCATCACCTAGTGCCTTAGACCAACTGGTTTGGGAGTCACTGCTAAAAGCCTTGCGTGTTGCAAAACTAGGAATTACGCTTTAAAGTGCAAACGCATCTTGTAATCGGTCGTTGGTACCTCAAGAAGTATTAACGGTCGCATGAAGGATGTGTAAGAAAATTTCATTTAAAAAAATTCACTAATTAATAACTGCTTTGGACAATGGACGAGAGCACGATTGCTTGATTTGAATTTCCAAGTGTAGGGGTGATATTTACACACACGTGGGGATATGTGATTAGAGTTTAGATAAGAGAAAGGAATGAAGAATAAAACTTGTATCTTTAATAAAGTTGATAGAAATTCCTAAGTGGAGATGGAACCCTAGAAGGAAAACTTAAGAAATGCCGAAAGCTAAGTAGGTCTACATAACATATATAATCTTAAGTTAAATAATGAGGAAGTGTGAAGAATGTGGGTGGATAATTTGCGAGTCAAAAGATAATAGAATTCCTTGTTAGAAAACCTAATTGGAGAACAAAAGTTAATGGGCCGAATTGATAGGATTTTGTGGGTGTAATCAGCTGAAAACCCTCAGGAGACAACACTCCTCCTACTAGGGACACCTAGAGGTTTAACGGCTTGTTGCACGTGCTCAGTGCAATCGCGTTTCCCTGCGAAAGTGCAGTTAGGTTAGGTTTTTGTAGAGAATAAAAATAAGTTTGCTCGAGGACGAGCAAAAGATAAGTTTGGGGGTATTTGTTCACACCATAATATTGTATTTTATATTCCCCATTCTTATGCATTTTGCAATGAAAACAGGTGCTTTTGACCAATGTCTGCTACATGTTATAGGTTACAGGTTCTTGGACAGAAAACAGTGAAAATGATGTAAAGACGATAAAAATATGGACTTTGACCAACAAATAGATGGATCTTAATCAAGCCTACACAAAAGAACAGTACAAGGCAACGCAAGGTCCAAGAATACAAAGCGAACGGTTAAAAATCCATTGCAATTGTTCACTGGAGATCTGGAACCAACGTAGAATCCATTTTGATAAAAGAACCAAAGAATATGGAAGCCCAGGAATCCCAGAGCAAAACCAGAAATTTTCAGCATTCAAGACTCTTATTGGGCCGCGGAACCGCGGCCCAACCCCCACTCCCGCCGCGGTTCCGCGGCCGTCTTATGCCCTTACTTGATGAAATTTTACCAAATTGTGTTGGCGGCTCTGAAAAGATTTCCTAGGGGTATATTTGTAATTGTAGACATGCGGATCAAAATGTAACCTAGGGTTTCCTATCCTCTATAAATAGGAACTCTAATCATTGTAATTTCTTATGCCTCCCTTCATTAATAAATTTTAGAATTCTTTTGGAGAGCATCGGTGCTTCTTTTCAAATCATGAATCCAGATCTGACAACCCTGCGTTGATGTTTGGAGAGAGCCAACTGTAAGTAATTTAATTTCTTGTCCTAGTGTAGATTTCAATTTCTTGCCCTAGGTAGATTCAATTTCATGTCCTAGGAACTTGTTTAGGGTTTAGCTTTGAGAAAGGATTTTGAGAGATGAGATCTCTCATCCATTTCTTACCCACCAAATATTTACAATAGGACTCCATGCATACATGCACATACCGCTCCCTACGGCACTTTATCCCTCGAGGTAGCGGTGATACCATAGTATAAAGGCCCGGGTGTGATGTTTTCCATGGAGGTTAGGGTAAGGATCTCTAAAGGAAGGACAAGAACCTAGAGGAAGGAACACCTTCCCGAACGGATCTAATCCACTTTATTGATAATTACCATAACTCCTCATAGATCTTCATTCGGGTATTGAAAGCGGTGAGATTTAATTACATTTCCAAACCATCCCTAAATCTAGCCCTAGCAAGAATAGATCTAGATAATTATCCTAGGTTTATTCAGTTTTTAGATTTAATAATCAATCCGAACACCCTTCGGAATTAACTCGTAAGCGCGAATTGGAAATTCACAAAATCCCTGTGGACCGACCCGTACTCACCGGCTAGCTGCAAAGCGACGCCGTTCTTGATTGCGGTTACAAATATTTTTGATCTATCTTTTAGAAAGCGCAAGCACGCTAAATCATTCAATCAATGCTATGCGCCAACCGAGGCAGCCTGCTAGGGCTGGGGGCGCCAGCTCTTCCCAGGCACAGCTTGCCCCTACTCCCAGCGCCCCGGTGGCGGTGCCCCGAGGACGCTCGGCGGTGGACCCCGTCCCTGGCCCCAGTAGAGTGTCGGGCCGGAAGCGGGCCCTGATTGTGGAGGATACGGCCTTGGAAGTGGAGATCGGCTCCCCCTCGGAGACTCTCAAGAGGAGTTCCCGGAAACCTTCCTGGGGCCGGTCTTCGCCGACCGTGGTGGAGGAAGGGGGCTCCGGTTCACAGTGCCATCCGGGATGTCGGTCGCGGGCAGCCTCCACCACGAGATAGAGATCTCTTCCGGGGGTCGGGTTCCCGGTGGAACCCTCAAGGCTCAACTGGCGTCGATTGCCCAGGAAGCCGTGTAGGTAAGCCCCCAGTGCGCAGTGAGATTTAGTGTTTTCCTTCATATTTTCTGATCCTTCTCCTTCTTATGCCCTCCCAAACTCTCCAGCACATGGCCCTCGCCCTTCGCATGGAGACCGAGGTGGTAGCACCGGCGGTGGAGGCCGCGGGCCCGCTCGCCGCATTACAAGAGAGCTCCAGACGGGAGCAGGAGGCGATGTCGGCGAGGATCGCCGCCCTGGAGGGCGAGGTGAATGCCGAAAAAAGGGAGGTCACCCGGCATCGTGAGGCCGCCGCAATCGCCGAGGGCAAGCTCGAGGACTCCCAGGTGCTCGCCGGCAACCTCAAGAAGACCGTGAAGACCCTCCGGAAGGAACTGGGGCGGCGGCCAAGGCCTATAAGTCGGCGGAGTCGAGGGCCGTGGAGAGCTACAAGGGGTCGAGGGGCTTTTATGACGATCTGGCCGTGGCCACGACTCGCATTTTGCACGACGCCCTTGATGCCGTCAAGTCTCGGATGCCGGAGTTCGACGACGCGGATTTGCGGTCCGAGTTCCCCTACGTGGGTGTCGACGAGCAAGGGGGAGAGGCTCCCGGCGGGGAGGGGGCCGAGGACCCAGCGCCCCCAGTGGTGGAGTTTGAGGACCTCGAGGTCGTGCCCGGGCCCGAGGTGTAGAGCCCCCGCTCTCCTATCTTCACTTTGTTTTCTTTTGAATTTTGTAAGGCTGGTGAGCCAAAAAATACCCTTTGTAAAAGAACTTTTGCCTTTGGCAGTAGTAATAAAGTTTTTTCTCAGCTCCCTCGAATTGTGTTATGCCATCTGTTTGTGAAGAATGCTCATGGAATATTTTTGCCTGTATCGTTGTGCTTCTACGTCAGGTTGGCCATCTGTCTAGCGATCGCCTGTCGAGTTGTCTGCAATCACTTGCCGACGAGCGCTTCTGAGGAGGTATCTCCCCGGGCCCCGGAGTCGAAGGAAGATCGTTTGGACTTGGACAGACCTGACGCCCCTCGCTGGGGTCTCGGGTCCACGGCCACAGAGCATCTCTGATTCCGAGCATTGGTCAGGGTAGCTGACCCGTCACCTCCAGCAAAGGCTTTATGCTTCCTAGCGCGGTGGTAGGGGAGTTTCCCACCAAGGATGGCCGAGCATGGTAGCTGCTCCTTTGCCCCTTGCGAGGGCTTGGCTCTCTAGCGCTTGAGGGGCTGTACGAAGCCCACTAAGTGTGTCCGGGCAGTGGAGCTGCGCGGCGGCCTCTGTGCGAGGGCTTTGACCTCTGGCGTCGTGGGTAGGTAACTACCAGCCTGGGATGAACGAGCGGAGCAGCCGCTTCTATCCCGGCGTCGCAGGTAGGGAGCTACCAGCCGGAGTATTTACCGAGCAGGGTAGCTGCTTGGTTGCCTCTTGCGAGGGCTTTGATCCTTCAGGACGGGGACCGAGCAGGGTTACTGCTCAGTGCCTCTTGGCGAGGACTTTGATCCCTGTCGGTTGTGATAGGAAGCTACCAGCCGGGGATAGCCGAGCGAGGGCCCGACTGCCTCTGGGAGGACTTTGGTCCTGGGCACGGGAAGAGCTATAAGGCTGTAAGAAGCCTACCAAGGACCCTCGGCCGGGCAGGGTTACTGCCCGGTGCCTCTTGGCGAGGGCTTTTGTCCTGAAAGATAGCCGAGCGAGGGAACCTCAGACTCGACTGCCTCTGAGAGGGCTCTTTGATCCCCGGCGTTGCGGCAGGGAAGCTGCCCGCTGAGGATAGCCGAGCGAGGGGACCTCGGGCTCGACTGCCTCCGGGGGGGCTTTCTTATCTCGGCGTTGCGGCAGGGAAGCTGCCCGCTGGGGATAGCCGAGTGAGGGAACCTCGGGCTCGACTGCCTCTGAGAGGGCTTTTCGATCCCCGGCGTTGCGGCAGGGAAGCTGCCCGCTGAGGATAACCGAGCGAGGGGACCTCGGGCTCGATTGCCTCTAGGAGGGATTTTTGATCCCGGCGTTGCGGCAGTGAAGCTGTCCGCTGGGGATGACCGTGCAGGGAAGCTGCTGGGCCGAATCTTGTTATGGTGTATCTCGACCGTTCAGCTACAGGTGCGGGGAAGGGGAACGGTCGGGGCAACGGCTCGCGCATCTACTACATTGAATGCGGGGGAAGGCGAAGCGACAGGGGCGCGTCGCTTCGTTTCCACCAAGTAACGTTGAAGGACGCCGCGTGGCGTGTCGCCTCGTTTCCACCAGGTAACGATCAATGGACGCCACGTGGCGGCCGTTGGGCTGCACAGCGGGCTATATAAAGAGTACCGGTTCTTCCCTCTTCGTAGATAGGCCATCGAAAATGGAGGATTTCCCATTCACTACCCTGAGATCATCAGTTCTGCGGATGTGTACCTTTATGACCGCGACCGCACCGAGGACAAGGTGCTGTTTGTTGTTGCTCGCATTGAGGAGCACTTCAGTCGGCTGCTCCCCAGGCGCTCCTCCCTGCTGCAGCTACTGATGTACTCCATCTGGAGGGCATCGCCAGGGCTTTACAACCCCTGTCGGAGCAGCTTTTTGACGAGGCCGTGGGCAAGCTGCGGTCCTTAAGGCGCTTCGGCTTGATCTCTGCGAACTGGCTGGCGCGCTCGGAGGCGCTCGTCCGGGAATGCTACGAGCTGAGGCTCGGGGTCAGCGTCCACGGGGGAAATCGGGAACAGAGGCTGGAACTTGCGCGGCCCCGGTTGGCGGAGATCTTCGCCGAGTACCATGAGCAGTGCTCGCTGCATCCGTTACCCCCGTTATTGTAACTTAGCACATTTTTTTTGCATGTACGGCTGAGGAGCTGTTCATATCATAATATTGCAATTCATACGCCCCACTTTTATTCATTTTATAAGTAAACATGTACTCTTGACGCACGTTTGCTGCATTTTACAGGATACAGGCTTTTGGAGCGAAGACAGTGAGAAAATGATACAAAAGAGAGACTTTTGACCAACAAGTAGACGGGTCCTAGTCATGCCTAGACGAAGAACAGTGCAAGGTCCAAAAATGTCAAAGCAAAACGGTTAAAAGATCGCTATATGTTTTTCACTGAAAGATCTGGAGAAGAATAAGAAGACAAACAGAGAAAAGAGATGAAGAAATAACAAGCCCAGATAAAGACAAACAAGCTCAGAAGATTTGGTGAGCTGAACTGACCAAAGGGCCGCGGAACCGCGGCCCAAGGACCATCATTGCCGCGGTTCCGCGGCCATTTGTTGCCCGTGTCGGTGGAAATTTGGTGTGTCGGTGTGACGGTGCAGGTGTTGGGATTTTCAGTGAGCATATCTGTAAAATCGTGTGTACGAGAGTCTGTAACCCTAACTCCCCTGTTCACTTATAAATTGTACTCACAAATCTGTAAAAAGGGATGCCTCTTTTCAATCAATAAAATTCAGAATTATTGGGAAGATCAAGAGCATCATTTAGTAAGTTTTTATTTCTTTAAATTCTGCCGTAGTGTTAATTAAATTGTTGCCCTAGTTCTCTCATTTAAATCTTGCAGTAGATAAGTCATATCATTGCCCTAGTTAATTAGTGTAGTCTTTCAAATGCAATCGGTAAGTGTTTTTAAAATGTCACTGTTAAAAGACACCCTAATGAGCGAGTAAAATCTTCGCTTGTTAGGGTTAGGAACAAGGGAGGGAGTGAGAGATGAATATCTCTCACCTCCTTCAATGCCAACACATTTTCAAAACAAGAACTTCATGCACGCATGTATGATCCGCCCCCTACGGCACCCTACCTACGAGATAACGGTAAACCGCAGTATAAAAGGCCGGACATACATGACGTCCATGAAGATTGTAGCAATTAATAGGAAAGGACGGACAAGGATCTAGAGGAAGAAACTTTGTTTCTTCCCAATCATCCTAATCCCCTTTGCTAATAATTGTTGTGATTTTCTAAAAAGCTTTAATCAAACGGCATTGAAAGAGGTGACAATATTGATCTCATAAACCCTACCTTAGACCTAACCCTAACGAGTTCTTTCATATCATATAAATTAGTTTTTTGAATCAATCGACAAAAACCAAACAACCATCGGAATCAACTCGTAAAAACATAAAACAGAAAATTACACATCTCTGTGGATCGACCCATACTCACCGGCTAGCTGCAAAGCGACGCCGTTTCTGATTACGGTAAACAAGTATTTTTGGACTAATCAAATGGCGCCGTTGCCGGGGATGGCGTAATATTTCTTTTTTGTGTAATTTCGGGTTGATATAAATTTTAAAAATTATAAAAATCTGAAAATATAAAAAAGTACAAAAACATTTTATCAATTTTTATCAGTTTGAAGGGTTTATTGTTTGAATCTTGCAGGAACAGCGAAGGATTGTGAATCTGGAAATTTACAGAGGGCAAAACAGAAGTTGGTACATAAGAACAGAGAGGAATTGCAAGTACAGAGCAGCACAAATTTTTTCACAGCCTGATCCCACTACTTGGCCGCGTTTCCGCCGCAAAAGAGGCCCCCAGACCGTGGAACCGCCGCGTGTCTGCCACGTCAGCACATCAAAATTGCATGGTTTGCTCTCTATTTCTCCCCTCTGCAACCTCCATATCTCTATCTGTAAAAACTTTCTGCAAGAATTCTTTGCGCTAAAAAATTCTTTTTCCCCCTTCTAAATAATAGGTTTTCTGCAGGTTTCTTTGCGCCGCGCTAAAAATTGATTGCAAGTGAATTTTACTGTTTTGCATAATTTAATCGGACTTTAAGGGGCTAATTGACCAAACTCAGATTGGGTGGGGATTTCATCACCCTTCCCAGGACCCCAGAAATCACCTTAATTTGCATCGACCACAATTAATTAAAAAAAATATTAGACTCATACCTAAGGACATCGAGCTCAACAGGAAAAGGACTAGTATAGGCATCGACCGTTTATCCTAACTGACCTTGCGGTGTCTAGGCTAGTGGTTATTAATTAGGCCTACTGTAGTGGTGGTTCCTTCCCACTTACCTGGCCGTACTTGTCGGTGAAGAGGCGGTTTGAGGTCCTATTTCTAGCCCTAGTTAGGAGCTGTCTAGCAGACCTAGGTGACCCTAGATCTAGGCCTGATTGTGCATGTGTGGTTGATACATTTGTGTCACGAGTCCCTTTCCAAAAACCTTTTTGCAAAACTCTCACATAAATAAAAGAAAAAAAAAGAGAAAAATCTTTTCAAAACTTGCAACTTGCCGCTAAGAAAACTTGCAACTCACTTCCACCACTTTCCCTCACTGACGTTATCTTACCTCCACATTCTATCTTTTTTTTTTGGCTACACTACCCTTTAGTGTATGTCACTTTGGACTAGGGATACTAACGCCCGATTAGTCCGTGTTTCGTTGGTACCGACCGACGAACCTTTCGACACCGAAGTCGACATTCCGTCCACTTTCTTACCCTCACCTTCAAATTCTTTCACCGAAGGCATGTCGGGATTCAACCCCAACAATACCTTACCGACGGGAAGGATTCCACCTCCGTTAGGTGCGAATAACCTGAACCAACCGCCTGTTGAAGCGCCCGCACGAGTTGCGCTCCAGGATCTCTTCTACCCCGTCCGCACTTCTTTACCTCCATGTCTTTCACCCCCACCGGCAAATGGGGACAATTTTGAAATAAAACCGCATTTCATCAATATGCTGCCAAAGTTTCATGGATTGGAATCTGAAGATGCATATATCTTTATTAATAAATTCCAAAATGTGTGCGCTATGATGAAAACAACCCAATTAAGTGATGACGCGATAAGGCTAAGGGTCATTTCTTTCACCTTATGTGACCTAGCCGAGAAGTGGCTATACAGCACCGCATCACATTCCATTAGAAATTGGGACGAGTTTGTGAAAGCTTTTCTAAAAAAGTTTTATCCTCATCACAAAACTGCTAGAATCCGCAATGAAATAATTCAATTCTCACAACTTCCTTCCGAACCCTTTTGGAAGTGCTTCGAGAGATTTAAGGACCTACTTGTTCAATGCCCTCATCATGGGATAGAAAGTTGGCAACTTTGCCAAACATTATACGAGGGATTGAACTCGGCAACGAAGCAGTTGCTAGAAACCATAAGTCAAGGTCATTTTCTCTCCAAGTCTAGTGATGAAGCATGGCAGTTTCTTGAGGATCTTAGTGAGCAAACAATTCAGTGGGAGAGTACCAAGACCACATCATCTTCCTCTAGTGGTCAATCTAGGGCAGGCGTACATCAAGTAGAAATGTTGATTGCTATGAAGGCCGAGATGGCCGCTCTTACGAAAAATCTAGAAGCGATTGAGACCAAAATCTCGTCGTCTTCTCCTGTCCCTGTTATGCCTCCGCGAACTGTTTGTGCTTGTTGTGCGGATCCGCCGCACCTAACCGAAGAGTGTCCTTATAATGCATCTACTCAAGGACAGGATCAAGTCAATGCTGCATTTCAGCAACGACAAAGGAACGATCCGTACTCTTCGACATACAATCCGGGGTGGAGGAGTCACCCAAATTTCACTTGGAATCAAAATCAACAATTCCAAGAAAATAACAATTTTCAAAGACCTCCTCCTCCACAACAACAACAAGCACCTTCACAAACTCAATTTCAACCGCAACAATTTCAACAGCAACCTTACCCTAATCAGGTGAACAATTTTGTGCCTAACAATGCTTACCAGCCAAACAATTATGTTCAACCTAATAATGATAAGGTTAGCTCGCTCGAAAGAAGTCTGGATGCGTTCCTTAAACAATCTACACAGTCTACAGCAAGACTTGAGACTTCTATTCAATTTTTGGTGCAAAACAGTGCCTCACACGATCAAAGCATCAAATCTATTGAGGCACAAATTGCACAACTCAATGCAGCTTTGAGCGAGCGCGAAAAAGGAAAACTCCCGTCTCAACCACTGCCTAACCCCGGTCACGCACATGCTGCAAATCAACAGCAGAATCATAACGTAAATGCGGTGACCACGTTGAGATCGGGAAAAGTGTTGCAAAACAACGTGGGTATTGACAATGACACCCCTGCCGGTGGTTCTTCTTCATCTTCTTCACCATCTTTAGAGCCTGTTCTCCACCCTTCACACGGCTCTACTTCTTCTAGCTCGAACGGACCCATTTCTCACAACACGCACACATCTACACGGGGTGCCGTTCCAACTCGACAATCTGATCCGCAAAAATTAGACTCAACCACCTTTCAAAATGTTCCTTTTCCTAATCGGTTGAGATCCAATAAACCAACTCCACAGATGGAAAAGATTGTTGAGTTGTTCAAACAGGTTAGCATAAATATCCCTCTTTTGGATGCAATCCAACAAGTTCCTTCATATGCAAAAATTTTAAAGGACTTATGCACCAAAAAGAGGAAGTCACAAGTGCCAAAGAAAGTTTTTGTGGCTAGTGCTATTAGTGATGCTCTTGTAAATTCTTTACCCCCAAAGCAAAAGGACCCCAGGTGTCCTACCATTTCGATAACAATTGGGGACAAGAACATCAATAGAGCACTATTAGATCTTGGCGCGAGTGTCAATTTGCTACCTTATTCTGTATACGAGCAATTGGGCGTTGGAGAGCTTAAGCCCACTCACTGTACTCTCCAAATGGCCGACCGGTCAATAACCCATCCTAGAGGAGAGCTGGAGGATGTGTTAATTAGAGTTGGGGATTTCATTTTCCTCGTTGATTTTATCGTGATGGACACACAACCTGTCGCTAACCCCCGGAACCAAATTCCGGTAATACTTGGTCGACCATTCCTGGCTACTTCCAACGCAGTGATCAATTGTCGTAATGGTTCAATGAACCTATATTTCGGCAATATGACAATTAAGCTCAATATTTTCAAGTTGGGAAGTCAGCTTACTGAGCCTAATGCTAGCCTACTCGATGTTTGCTCGATCAATGAGATCGCGGAGGAGGACTGTGAGTTCGAGAATTTTTTGTTCGATCACAGCAATGTTAACGCCACTAGTGCGTTCCTCCTAGAATCCGACACAGCTTTCACGGCGGATGACGATTTTGAGTGTTTTACATTCGTTGATGACTTTGAAGACTCACCACCTGAATTGGAGTCTTTTGCTTTTTCGGATGAGTTAATTGAACCATCCGACTCTGTTGCGTACACTCGATTCGAACCTTTGATGGAATCCTTCGAGTTTGAAACAGTTACCCCATTGTTACCATCTATTGTTTCACCTCCTAAACTCGAATTGAAGCTTTTGCCGTCGCACCTAAAATATGATTATCTAAGTGATAATGAGACCTTACCCGTCATTATATCGGCCTCTCTAGCTCTTGAGCAAGAGAAGGCTCTTTTGATGGTCTTACATAATAATCGGCAAGCTTTCGGCTGGTCTATGGCGGACATTAAGGGGATTAGTCCCCTCATAGTCGAACATCATATACACTTGATGGATGATGCCAAGCCGGCAAGGGATCCTCAAAGACGCCTCAACCCCATTATGAAAGAGGCTGTTAAGAAGGAGATTGTTAAGTGTTTGGATAGTGGTATCATTTACCCTATCTCGGATAGCCAATGGGTTAGCCCAATCCAAGTCGTGCTAAAGAAATCGGGCATTACGGTCATTACCAACGAGGCAAATGAGTTAATTCCCACTCGCACCCAAACTGGGTGGCGAGTCTGCATAGACTATAGGAAACTCAATGCCGTGACAAGGAAAGACCACTTTCCTTTACCTTTCATTGACCAAATGCTCGAGCGATTGGCAGGGCACGAGTTCTATTGCTTTCTGGATGGCTATTCCGGGTACAATCAAGTCCCCATCGCCAAAGAGGATCAAGACAAGACAACATTTACTTGTCCCTTTGGCACTTTTGCTTATCGTCGCATGCCCTTTGGGTTATGCAATGCACCCGCGATATTTCAGCGGTGTATGATGGGGATCTTTTCAGACATGGTCGAAAAGTTCTTGGAGATCTTTATGGATGATTTCTCCATCATTGGCGACTCCTTCGACGAGTGTTTACGACATTTGGACGCTGTTCTTACCCGCTGTAGGGATAAGAACCTAACGTTGAATTAGGAGAAGTGCCATTTCATGGTGCGAGAAGGCATTGTCTTAGGACATGTCATCTCGCAAAACGGCATCGAGGTTGATAGAGCTAAAATCGAAGTGATTTCTAATCTCCCTCCCCCTAAATGCGTCAAAGACATTAGAGCCTTCCTTGGCCACGCCGGATTTTATAGACGGTTCATCAAGGACTTTAGCAAGATTGCTAGACCCTTGACTCTCTTATTGGCCAAGGACACAACATTTGCTTTTGACTCCACATGCATTGAAGCATTCGAGTCTTTGAAACATTCTCTCATCTCTGCGCCCATCCTTTCATCTCCTGACTGGACGCACCCTTTTGAAATCATGTGCGACGCATCAGATTTTGCAATTGGCGCTGTTCTTGGACAGCACATTAATAAAATGCCGCACGTGATTTATTATGCTAGCCGAACACTAAATGAGGCCCAACTAAACTACACAACAACAGAGAAAGAGTTTTTAGCTGTTGTGTTTGCACTCGAAAAATTTCGGCCTTATTTAATTGGCTCTCCAATCGTTGTATATACTGATCATTCAGCTCTTCGCCACCTTTTTGCGAAGAAGGATGCTAAGTCAAGGCTAATACGTTGGATCCTTTTATTACAAGAGTTTGACCTTGTCATTAAGGACAAAAAAGGATGTGAAAACGTAGTAGCTGATCACCTATCACGACTTCCTTCTTCGCCCACGCTCGATCTTCCAATCACTGATGTTTTTCCCGACGAGCAACTCTTGACCGTTTCTTGCGAACCATGGTTCGCCGATATTGTAAACTACTTAGCCACCGGCCTGATACCTAATGATTGGTCGAAACAGGATAAACTTCGATTTTTGTCCCAAGTAAAGCATTTTTACTGGGATGAACCCTATCTTTTTAAATACTGTTCCGACCAAATCATTCGTCGGTGTGTACCTGAAAGTGAGATCAAGAGCGTGCTGTCCTTTTGCCACGATCAAGCATATGGCGGGCACTTTGGCCCAAAGAAGACAGCCGAGAAAGTTTTGCAGTGTGGTTTCTATTGGCCACGACTCTTCAAGGATGCATTTGAATACTGCAAAACTTGCTCCCGGTGCCAACACTTGGGCCGGATATCGCGGAGAAACGAAATGCCGCTCCAACCAATTTTGGTTGTGGACATTTTTGATGTTTGGGGTATAGATTTCATGGGACCATTTCCTAACTCTTTTGGAAATGTGTATATTCTTTTGGCCGTTGACTACATTTCAAAGTGGGTTGAGGCTGTGCCCAGCCGAACGAACGATAATAATATTGTCGTTCGGTTTCTTAAAGAACACATATTTTCTCGATTTGGGCACCCTCGGGCGATAATAAGTGATAATGGTTCGCATTTCTGCAATAGGACTTTTGAGTCCTTAATGTGCAAATACTCTATCACCCACAAACTGTCAACGTCATATCACCCCCAAACAAGTGGGCAAGCCGAGGTTTCAAATCGGCAAATAAAGCAAATCTTGGAGAAAACGGTTTCTAAAAACCATAAAGATTGGTCACTTAAACTGATTGATGCACTATGGGCTTTCCGTACTGCATATAAGACCGATCTTGGCATGTCTCCATACCGGCTTGTTTACGGGAAGGCTTGCCACCTCCCAATGGAGATTGAGCATAAAGCTTTTTGGGCTATTAAAGAGCTGAATTTATCTTTAGAAGATGCGGGCAGCAATCGAAAGCTGCAGTTGAATGAACTAGAAGAGCTGAGGGATGAGGTATATGATAATGCCCTAATTACGAAAAACCGAGCTAAGGTATTCCACGACAAACACCTTTTGCGAAAAACTTTTGAATCTGGTCAACAGGTTCTAGTTTATGACACTCGGTTACACTATCATCCCGGCAAGCTCCGTTCCAGATGGAGAGGACCTTTTGTAGTCCGCACCGTTTATCCGCAGGGTGAGGCTTGAAAATCCTGAAGACGGTACCTTATTCAAAGTGAATGGGCATCGACTGAAACCGTTCTTCACAGCGGACCCTTCGGAGGAGCTCCTGTTCTTACAGGAGCCAATCTACACTGATTAATTTTCCTCCACTTTCACCCCTAAAATTCTTTTTTCCAAAACATTATTTCAAATAAGTTTGGGGGTGTGTATATTATTTGTATATGTATATTTCCAAAATACCATAAAAAAAAATAAAAAATAAAAAATAATAATAATAATAAAAAATCTACAGAGATCATAACGTTTGGTTTGCAGATTTGCATATTTTGCAGATTTTGGACCTAATTGTAAATTTGCAGATTTCAGAGCTGATTTTCTTTAAAAACCCTCATTGTAGAGGGTGTTTTTTACAAATAACCCTCCCATCCCCTATTTATATGCCCCGACCCTCCCTGTTCTCTAACCCTAAATTTTTTCCTCTTCATAAAACCCTAACCGCCGCCCCCTACCCTTTCCAGAAAAATCTCGCAGCAACTCTTCCATCCCGCCGCGCTTCCGCCGCCTCCCGCCGCTTTTCCGCCGCCGTTCGGAGTCGTCGCCCCCTGAAATTTTCAGGGGAGGTAAATCTGTCATATTTCTCTCTGTTTTTAGCATACTTTTTCTGAAAAATTATCATGGCACATAAAATGCAATTTGAGAGAGATTTTACCCCAGTTTTCACGCACGAAGTGTACGGTAGGTATTTTGCACATGAAATCGAACAGAGGGGATGGAATTTCCTGACCTATAATCTCCCCTCTGCGTTTGCCCTACCTGAACTAGTGACCCTGTTTTATGAATCAATGGAGGATAATAGTCTTGACACCTTAGGCTACATTAAAATAAATTGGGGAGATCGAGTAATTCACATTGATAGGGATATGATCCACGAAGTAACACTCATACCTCGTGTGCCCGCACATGACCACCCCTTACACTTTGAGGATTATATGCCCTTGATGGGTAATGACTGCGCTAGAGAGCCGCGTAAGGGTATCCAAGCACGGACCCTTTTCGCTAACGTTCTTACTGTGTGCCGATGGGCACAAAATAATATCTTTGGCAGCTCGCACAACACAACTTTTTTCACCCCCGCCTTACATGTCGTACACACACTAATGATGAAAAATCCACGGTTCGACATGTGCACCGTATTGCTCCATTCTATAGGTGCGGGGAAAAGAGATACCATCTACCCATGTCCCATGCTAGTCATCCAACTCTGCCGTTATTTCCTCCCCGTCGAGGAATTTGATTCATATATGATAGACGGTGTTCCGGTTCGACCACTCGTAGAGGGCGTTACGTCGTCCTACTCTAGACTTACTGATATTTGGACACGAACGGAACCGGCAGAAAATATTCCCGCACACACCCCTAGCTCGAGCTCGACATCGAGCGGGGAAGAACTAACCCCTCGGAGCATGCACGATTGATGCGGAGAACAGTGAGAAGAATTGATTCTTTGAGGGATGAGTTTCGGGCGACAGCACGAGATCACGACCGTCGGTTGACGGAAATTGAAAGGGGAATTCAAACACTTTTGGCTAGAGGGGAACGGTCACGTTCACGCTCACGAGCGCGACGTGGGGCCGGGCAGTGAGGGCACTGCTTTGCTCAAGTTTGGGGGAGAAGGTAGTGTATATAGTTATCTTTTGCATTGTATATATTCTTTTTGCATAATTAATTTCTGCATTGCATCTTTATATAAAAATCACAAAAATTTGAAAAAATTTGAAAATATAAAAAAAATTTAGAAAAAGAAAAACCCATAAAAATTGAAAATTTTCAAAAATTATAAAAATTAATGTATTCAATTCTGGTTAATTGACTTGAGTTTGATAAATAGGTTAACTGGCTAGGAAAAACTAGATCTTAGACTTAGTAAATTAAAAAGCCTAAAAATAACCTTCCTTAGAGTTTAACGGTAGAAAGTATATGTCTTTGTAGATTATTTGGAAATAGGCAAATTTTGGGTTCACTACTTGAGTTAAGTCGAAACGAAGGAAGAGTATTGAAACTTTTATTAGAGTACAAGTTTGAAAAATAATTCCTAGCTTAAGTCTAGAGTCTGAAAACATATACCCTACAATTTGCACAATCACGCACCTTGAAACTTGGAATAGTAGAAGAGATCTTGAATTGCTCTTGTCTAAAAGTCCTTAGTACGAAGAAAATAAAAAAAAGAAAAAAGGGGAATATAAAAAAATGGACACTGGTTTTGTGATTACTTAAGGCTAAAACATAGAAAAAATATTTAGCGAGGGTGCTTCATCACTTAGTGCCTTAGACCAACTGGTTTGGGAGTCACTGCTAAAAGCCTTGGGTGTTGCAAAACTAGGAAGTACGCTTTAAAGTGCTAACGCATCTTGTAATCGGTTGTTGGTACCTCAAGAAGTATTAACGGTCGCATGAAGGATGTGTAAGCGAAATCCACCAATTAATAAGTGCTTTGGACAATGGACGAGAGTACGATTGCTTGATTTGAATTTCCAAGTGTAGGGGTAATATTTACACACACGTAGGGGTATGTAATTGGAGTTTAGATGAGAGAAAAGGATGAAGAATAGAACTTGTATCTTTAGCAGAGTTGATAGAAATTCCTAAGCGGAGATAAAACCCAAGAGGGAAAACTTAAGAGATGCCGAAAGCTAAGTAATTCTATAGAACATATATAATCTTAAGTTAAATTATGAGGAAGTGTGAAAAATATGGGTGGATAATTTGCAGGTCGACGATAATAGAATTCCTTGTTAGAAAACCTAATTGAAGAACAAAAGTCAAGAAACCGAATTGATAGGATTTTGTGGGTGTAATCCGCTGAAAACTCTCAGGAGACAACACTCCTCCTACTAGGGACACCTAGAGGTTTAACGGCTTGTTGCACGTGCTCAGTGCAATCGTGTTTCCCTGCGAAAGTGCGGTTAGGATTTTAGTGAATAAAAATAAGTTTGCTCGAGGACGAGCAAAAGATAAGTTTGGGGGTATTTGTTCATATCATAATATTGCAATTCATACGCCCCACTTTTATTCAATTTATAAGTAAACAGGTACTCTTGACGCACGTTTGCTGCATGTTACAGGATACAGGCTTTTGGAGCGAAGACAGTGAGAAAATGATATAAAAGAGAGACTTTTGACCAACAAGTAGACGGGTCCTAGTCAAGCCTAGACGAAGAACAGTGCAAGGTCCAAAAATGTCAAAGCAAAACGGTTAAAAGATCGCTATATGTTTTTCACTGAAACATCTGGAGAAGAATAAGAAGACAAACAGAGAAAAGAGATGAAGAAATAACAAGCCCAGATAAAGACAAACAAGCTCAGAAGATTTGGTGAGCTGAACTCACCAAAGGGCCGCGGAACCGCGGCCCAAGGCCCATCATTGCCGCGGTTCCGCGGCCATTTGTTGCCCGTGTCGGTGGAAATTTGGCGTGTCGGTGTGTCGGTGCAGGTGTTGGGATTTTCAGTGAGCATATCTGTAAAATCGTGTGTACGAGAGTCTGTAACCCTAGCTCCCCTGTTCACTTATAAATTGTACTCACAAATCTGTAAAAAGGGATGCCTCTTTTCAATCAATAAAATTCAGAATTATTGGGAAGATCAAGAGCATCATTTAGTAAGTTTTTATTTCTTTAAATTCTGCCGTAGTGTTAATTAAATTGTTGCCCTAGTTCTCTCATTTAAATCTTGCAGTAGATAAGTCATATCATTGCCCTAGTTAATTAGTGTAGTCTTTCAAATGCAATCGGTAAGTGTTTTTAAAATGTCACTGTTAAAAGACACCCTAATGAGCGAGTAAAATCTTCGCTTGTTAGGGTTAGGAACAAGGGAGGGAGTGAGAGATGAATATCTCTCACCTCCTTCAATGCCAACACATTTTCAAAACAAGAACTTCATGCACGCATGTATGATCCGCTCCCTACGGCACCCTACCTACGAGGTAACGGTGAACCGTAGTATAAAAGGCCGGACATACATGACGTCCATGAAGATTGTAGCAATTAATAGGAAAGGACGGACAAGGATCTAGAGAAAGAAACTTTGTTTCTTCCCAATTATCCTAATCCCCTTTACTAATAATTATTGTGATTTTCTAAAAAGCTTTAATCAAACGGCATTGAAAGAGGTGACAATATTGATCTCATAAACCCTACCTTAGACCTAACCCTAATGAGTTTTTTCATATCATATAAATTAGTTTTTTGAATCAATCGACAAAAACCAAACAACCATCGGAATCAACTCGTAAAAACAGAAAACAGAAAATTACACATCTCTGTGGATCGACCCGTACTCACCGGCTAGCTGCAAAGCGACGCCGTTTCTGATTACGGTAAACAAGTATTTTTGGGCTAATCAGGAGCCCATAATACCTTTTGAATAAACAAAGATTTCCTTTCTTTTCCGCAATGCTCCATTGATCCTTATTCAATCAACAGTAGATTCTAGGAAGAATTTACATTGCTTAAAAAAAAGGACAGGAGCAGGGTAAAAGATGACTTTGTTGGCTCGGGCCGAGCCCCCTGAAGGGCAGCCGGCCCCCGCGCTTGGCATAGGGCGTGGGGCTCCCTGAGCCCCGGGCTGGCTGTCCGCCGAAACGAGCATGATCTGACCGATGGTCAGGTCGGTGGTTGGGCGAGGCTGCTCCTGCTCACGGTCGGTCTGCCGTTTGTCTCTTAAGTAAGTGGCGAGGTGCCCGGACCGGATGAGCTCCTCGATGTATTCCCTCAGTTGTTTATAGTCCTCCATGGAGTGGCCCAGCACCCGGTGGAAAGCGCAGTAGGGGCCCCGGGATCGCTTAGCTGCCTGCCGTGGGACCGGGGGGGAACTTGAAGAACCCCTCATTCTGGGCCTCCTCCAGCAACACCGCGAGGGAGACGTTGAGGGGGGTATACTCCTGGAACTTCGGGTGGTAGGGCTGCTGACACTCGGCCTGTCCTCCCGAGTCCTTTTCTTCTGGTCGGGTCGGTCCGCCCGGGGAAGGTTAGCATTCACTTCGGATTCTAGCTGGACCTCGTGCTCGGTCCACGCCTTGACTTCGTCCATGGTCTTAGGTTGAGCCAGCGCGAAAGAGCGCAACCATTCTTTGTGCCTCAGACCAGATCTGAGTGTCGTTATGACGGTCTCGTCCCGGTGCTCGGGCACCTCGAGGAGGGCGTTGTAGAAGCGGGTAATATAGGCCTTAAACGTTTCCTTGTCCCTGCTCTTAACCGTGAAGAGGTAGTCGACCGTGCACTTCTGTCGACGGTTCCCCACGAAATGGCCGAGAAACTGGGTGGCCAACTCGTCGAAGGTCGAAATTGAGCGGGGCTCGAGTCCCTGGAACCAGTCCCGACCAGCACGGATGAGGGTGGCCGGGAAGGCCCGGCACTGGGCGGCGTCGGAGTGATCTTGGAAGCTCATTCCCGCGTTGAAAGCGTCCAAGTGGTCCTTCGGGTCGGTTTTCCCGTCGAACAGAGAAACCTTCGGGGGCTTATTGCGCAAGGAAACGCGCACGGCGAGCAGTCCCTCGGTAAATGGCTTCGTGAGCGAGTCGGAGGCGTATTTAGCCTCGTCGCTCGAGAAGTTATTTTCTAGGCGCATGCCCTCGATCTTCTTCTCGAGGGCGTCGAGCCGACCGTGGTACCTTGAGGAATCGGCGCCTCAGGATTCCCGGGCCCCGCTACGGGTGGACTGCGTCTCGGAGCGGCCCCGGTTTCTCTCGATAAGGTGTCTCAGGTCCCGGGATAGGGTAGCTCTTGAGTCGCCGGGACGAACCCCTTCTGTGCGTTCCCGCCGATCATGGTGGGGTCGGCTACGCTCGTGGATAGGAGAGGTGACCGACATTTCCTCAGGGGGTAAGGGTCGCGAGGAGGTTCGGGGCGAGGCTCCCTGGCGGCGGATCTTGGCATGGAACTCTGGGGCGCCCAGCGGGCCTCAGGGAGCACCGGTTCGAGGGACCGGTGGCGAGGGGATGCAGCCTGCTGGTGATTGGCCGTCCAGACAGGGACAGAGTCTTCTGGAGGCGGAGGAGCAGCGATCTGGGACCCGGGCGCGGTCGTTTGGACGCAGACGAGGGCCTCCACGAGGGATTGCAGGCGATCTATCCGGCCCGCGAGGGCGTTGATGACGGTCATGGGGGGAGGTTCATTCCCGCCTTAGGTAAGCGGTAGGCGGCGGCTGGCACTGGGATCCCCAGGATGGTCGTCTGCCATGAGAGAGGAGATAGGAAGGCCAACTTTGTATTTTGTGGAATTTAACGATTCCCACAGACGGCGCCAACTGATGGAGCTCTTTTTCGGGCCTCCGTCAGATGTTGCCTCCCGTTGATCTCGCGGTGAACTTAGCTGATTGTCCTTCGTTGCGTGTGGATCTCAATGGGTTTTTGGAGGAAGTGGTGAGGTGAGGAAGCTGTTGCCGAATGCCAGCAAAGAAGTCCCGGGGTGGTTTGGTACCACCGAGGACCCTCCGATGCTTAAGTTAGTAATCTGATCCGAACAGAGTAACGGCCTCAAAGTGTAAAAAAAGGCTTACTTGACCCCTCTGCGATGGGGGATTATATAGCGGTGGCGGCACGCAGCAGCAGGCGCGGGAATCTCGCCGGCAGTTACGCTCCCGACGTCACGCCCGCGTAAAGAGCGGATCGCCCATTAATGGGGATCGTGATGGAGTGGAACGTGGGACGTTGCCGGCGGAGAATCCGCGTGCGGCGAGATTCGCGGAGCGGCGGTTACGCCCGGGAATAGGTCGGAAGGTCGAGAAAGACGTCCTCGGCAGGAGCTCGGGGACGAGCAAGGAGGCTGAGCAGTCTTGGTCCTGTGGTAGCTCGAGGGCGAGCTGAGAGGCCGAGGAGGCCAATTTGCAGGGGCCCCAAAGGGGGCCAGCTTGGGCTTGCCGGTCGGGCACGGGGTGACCTGATCGGTCCGCACGGACCCATTCTTCCGAGTTCTGGGATACGTCACCTGCCACGTGTCATGATCTTGAGGGTCACCAATATCGAGCACTATCATATCTACATGTTCAGAGCGTCACCCTTTTCAAGCACTTCAACAAAGTTGCCTCAAACTTCTACTCTAAAAAATTTGGTCATTAGATAAAATGTTGACATAAGGAGCTAAAAGAAATTTCACCTGTCATTGAATGGAAATGGAGCTAAAAGAAGATTAGCATATTCTTCGACTGCCTCAGTTCGTATTCAAACAATGAAACATATAAACATAAGGAGCCTGTACCATTTGAACACAGTGCAATGTATAAAAAAAAATCACAAAATCTCAAGAGAAATCACTGAATCAATTAGAAAAGTATATATGTCCATCATAGTTCAGAGTTTGGGGAATTCAGTTGTCAAAACAGGTTGGGGTCATTTATAAATTCTTTTATAAAATTGAAAAGCCTCTAATCGCAAAAACTGAAGCATTACTACTTATCAATTAGCTTACTTATGGCGTCAGATTTTTTACGGTATATCTCTTAGGTGATTAACGTGCAATGTTTATGGAAATATAGAACTATAGATTAATTGTTCAAACAATTTAAGGGAAAACATGTACTATTGGTTTGTGTGTGTATAATGTTTCTTCGTTTGGCTTCGCTAATGTTACTGCTTGATTGGCTAGTGGAAGATGAAGATAGATGCTTAAAGGAATTGTCTTGGTTTATAATATATAGCCTATCATTTTGTTAGCAATAAAAGAAATTTATGAAATCTGCATTCTCTTTATATATCAAGCTAAAGAACCACAAAAAAGAAAGAAAGAATTTCACTGGATATATGAGATACAGGTAATAGTCCATGTAGCTAATCTTGAAAAATCAAGGAATTCCACTTCCAAAATCCAAAATATGTTGTCAAGAAAACAAAGCACAATCTAACTTTATTATCACTTCAAAGTTTGAGAAATATTACAGCCAACTCAATCAACTGCAAAAAAGACATCCCCAAGAATAAATCATAATATCAAATTCTCTTCATAAATAACCATTGATGTGGTGTCATCTCGCATGGGTTATGTGTTAAGAAGAACAAACACCACACCAATACATAGAACTTCCTTAAACATAGCACACCAATACACAGAACTTCCTTAAATATTACGCATATGAAATCAAATGCTTATAAATAAGCCACAAATGAAATAAAACGGGAGAATATTGCGCTCTCACTCTGGATTTAAATTCTGACTACTCTGTTTCTTCCAATCAGAGCAAAGTTCTATTTAAAATTTAAATTTTGAAATGAAGCAACGCTTCAGAAGCAATGCCTCAGAAGCAACGCCAAGTGCACTGCGCCCCCCAAACCGACACAGGTAAAAAAGAAGAAAGTGATGGTGAGTGGTCTTTTTCTTTCTTTACGTTTTCTCAATGAATCATGCCTCAACTAGAGAAATTCACTTATTTTACACAATTCTTTTGGTTATGCCTGTGTTTTGTAATGTATCGAACCTCCCCACATGGTAGCGATCCAACTAAAGATTTTGATTCCAGTCCGTTGGTACTGTACTGACTGCCGGCAGTAAGGAAAGAAAACAGATGAAAGTTCGCCCAATGGAAGAGCATTCTTCCAAGAAAGTTCAGGTAGGGCATCCTTAGGGATCAGCCCATTGGGTACAGCCTTCCAGGTGGGTTCCCATGCGCCAGCGCTAGGTGCGCTGCACTCTAAACAGCGCACCACGTGCTTTGCACGTGGTGCGCTAGCGCTACAACTAAAAACTCCCCACCGTCAGATCAAAAATCCAATAATAATGATAAATCATTAATTAATCAGAATTAAATTCTGTTAAGGAAAGATTCCTCAAAATCTTTCCGAACAACAAGATTGTGCTCTGTAAATCAGAGCACCGTTAGATCAATGATCCAATGGTAATTAAAAATCACCAAAATACAGAATAAATTCTGTATGGAAAAGATTTTCCAATTTTGTTAAAAACAAGAAAATTGTCTTCTGTAAATCAGAAGCCCTTCGATCAAAAATCCAACTGTGGAGAAATCCCCAAATCAATTGGAGAAAAGATCTTCTTAACTGATTGAACAAATCTACTTGCCCTTAATAAAGGTCCCAAGACTTCAAGTCTGAAATATACATAAGCATACAGAGGAACACCCATAAGCTTTGAGAAAAATCTCAGAAAGAAGAGCCAAGCTCTCGATAGAAGAACAACTTTTCTTCAAGGTAAAAGAACAGAGAGATGAAATCATCTCATATTAAAAAGAAGAATTCACTTCTTTCTTTAAAATCATAGATCTACAAGACCAAGGCCTTTCACAAAGAGATCAAAAGATCTCATCATAATATAAAAAGAAGAACATAACTCTTCTCGCAGATCATAAATCAATAAAATAAAGGGCAGGAGAATAAGTCAATTCTCTTAGGATCATAGATCCATAAAAGCAAAGCCTTTCATCAAAATAAGAGATTGAAGTATCTCTTACAAAATAAGGACTTTTGTTCTTAGAATCTTGAGACAAAATCTCTTATAAACGAGAATTTATTTCTTGGATCATAAAATTGATCAGTTAGCGCTTTGCGCTCACAACTTAGTGCTCTGCGCTCAAGACTGGGGCACAGCGCCAAGCGCACCACATGATCCACACGTGTGCGCTACTAAGCAGAAGCACTTCAGCGCTCAAGACTAGCGCAAAGCACTGCAAAGTCTTGGCGCTCCAAATATAGCGCACTGCGCTCATAAGACTGGCGCTTAGCGCTAAGCGCACCACGTGCTCCCCACGTGTGCGCCACTGAACAAATAGTGCTTGCGCTCATAAGATAGCGCTCTGCGCTCATAAACTGGCGCAATGCGCCCATCATCTGGCGCTTAGCACCAAGCGCATCACGTGCTCCTCACGTGTGCGCTACTTAGCAGAAGCGCAATGCGCTCATAAACTAGCGCTCCGCGCTCTTTGACTGGCGCAAAGCACAAAGTGCATCACGTGCTCCTCACGTGTGCGCTGAAAGAACATAAATTGTTCTATAAATAAAATCCAGAGCTATGAGGAATGCTCAGCATTCAGTAAAAGACAAAAATACTGTCAAAATCCAAATCAATGCTCAGCATTGTTAAAAGGGCCGAGCCCAAATAAATAATCAACAGCCCAAAATAAATGTTAAATATTTTAACTTGATTGGATTTAGCCCAAGATTGGACATAAGTCTTTAATTCAGATTAATAGAGCCCATATGCTCATAAATCTCAGATCTTAGTCCCAAATTGGACTACGGATCCCAACCAAAATTGGTCCAAGGGTACATCACTTCACTCCTCTGATATTTGTCGTTGTAATCCTTCAACGTCTTCAGAGAGGTGACGGGTCCTGACAACCATACATTCCATAGACTATGACGTCTTTAAACTGGACTGTGAGGTCCTTAAACCTATAGACTATGATGTCCTTAACCTTAGACTGTGAGATCCTTAAACCCATGGACTATGATGTCCTTAATCTCGGACTGCGGGGTCCTTAAGCCCATGGACTATGATATCCTTAACCTTGGACCACCATGTCCTTAAACTGGTAATCGACCGCAATGTCCCTAAACTAAACAACAGAGGTCAAATGCTCTTTTGTTGGATCTAAACGATCCTGTTGAGTTGATCTTAGTCTAAAATTAGACTAACGTATCCTCAACGAACGTTTAAGTTGATTTTAGTCTCAAATGAGACTAACGTATCCTGAAACCCAACCCAAATCCCAAATCTAAGAAAATACGGATTTGGACTAATCCACGCCCTACGGACGACAACATAAATTAGTCTCCGTATGCAATCCACGGGCAATCAGAAACAAAACAAATACACACGACACGAAGTGACCATCTAGAGAAGGAGAAAGTGATTACCGCGATGCGGTAGCGTAATTAACTGTAGGGGCTTGCACCTACAGGGAAGAGCGTCCCCACAATCAAAAACCCCTCAACGAGGGGGAATCTGACGAAGTCTGCTACATTAGCCGCATCCGTCTAAACCATCGATACATGGTGTCATAAATCAACTTGGCATCTTCGGAGAGGTGGACGGATAGCACCAAATAGTATCTGCCCCTAAATTCAGGCAAGACGGACCTATGCGGTTCCGTCTCTGTGTTCGGAGGGGAACAGATTCTGGCACTCACAACTTAGCGCTCTGCGCTCAAGACTGGCGCCAAGCGCACCACGTGCTCCACACGTGTGCGCTAATTAGCAGAAGCGCCTCAGCGCTCAAGACTAGCGCGAAGCACTGCAGAGCCTTAGCGCTCCAAATATAGCGCATTGCGCTCATAAGACTGGCGCTTAGCGCTAAGCGCACCACGTGCTCCCCACGTGTGCGCCACTGAACAAATAGCGCTTGCGCTCATAAGATAGTGCTCTGCGCTCATAAACTGGCGCAATGCGCCCATCATCTGCCGCTTAGCGCCAAGAGCACCACGTGCTCCTCACGTGTGCGCTACTTAGCAGAAGCGTAATGCGCTAATAAACTAGCGCTCCGCGCTCTTTGACTGGCGCCAAGCGCATCACGTGCTCCTCATGTGTGCGCTGAAAGAACATAAATTGTTCTATAAATAAAGCTCAGAGCTATGAGGAATGCTCAGCATTCAGTAAAAGACAAAAATACTTTCAGAATCCAAATCAATGCTCAGCAAAGCGGAGTGACGGCAAAATCCCAACTCCACCTCAGCATTCGTCTCGTTAAACTGGACGCAATGTCAACAATGGCGTTCCTTTGCAATCCAGCAGGTTGCAGATACAACGCCAACTAAAGACCTTACGGTCAAAACAAAGTGGAATGATGGCAAAATCCCAACTCCATCTCAGCATTCGTCTCGTTACAGCAGACGCAATGCCAGCAAACGAAGCAAAGGCCAAATTCCTAGCTTCAGGGTCTTGACGGCAACTCATATAAAACCCGAAAGACTATCGGAGATCATCCCACACCAGCGCGGAGTGGTCACCACCTCGACGTTCGTCTCGATACAGCAGACGAGATGTCACTACAGCGTCATTCCTCCAATAGGATTCAGACACGCCAAAGCAAACGAAGCGAAGGCCAAATTCCTAGCTTCAGGGTCTTGACGGCAACTCATATAAAACCTGAAATACTATCAAAGATCATCTCACACCAGCGCGGAGTGGTCACCACCTCGATGTTCGTTTCGATACAGCAGACGAGATGTGACCACAGCGTTCTTCCTCCAACAGGATTCGGACAAGCTAAAACAAACGAAGCGAAAGCCAAATTCCTAACTTCAGGGTCTTGACGGCAACTCATATAAAACCTGAAAGACTATCGGAGATCATCTCACACCAGCGCGGAGTGGTCACCACCTCGACCTTCGTCTCGATACAGCAGACGAGATGTCACCACAGCGTTCTTCCTCCAACAGGATTCGGACATGCTAAAACAAACGAAGCGAAGGCCAAATTCCTAGCTTCATGGTCTTGACGGCAACTCATATAAAATCTGAAAGACTATCGAAGATCATCCCATACCAGCGCGGAGTGGTCACCACCTCGACGTTCGTCTCGATACAGCAGACGAGATGTCACCACAGCATTCATCCTCCAGCAGGATTCAGACGCGACAATCAAACAACGGAGCTACGGCAAAATCCCTAGTTCCAAACCTCGATGGTTCGCCAACAACCTAGAGACAACCGCGACATTCGTCTCGATACAGCAGACGCAACGCCAGCAAACGAAGCAAAGGCTAAATTTCTAGCTTCAGGGTCTTGACGGCAACTCATATAAAACCTGAAAGACTATCGAAGATCATCCCACACCAGCGCGGAGTGGTTATCACTCATCGGGGCTCCCCAAACTGAGCCTAACCTCAAGTAAAAAGCGGCATGGCGAAATTCCTAACGCTTGCTCTTCCGACGGTCAAACTGCCTAGGAAGATTGCTTGAAGACGTCTTGTCCAGCCCCCGAAGGGATCAAAGACACGACAGTCGCAAGGCAACTCGAACAGCAAGATTGCCTATCGAGGGACACATCAGTCAATGAGACGGTACGACAGGCAAAACCCTAGTACCACAGACCCTAACGGACCTCTGTCGTAAAGAGCAGAGGTTAACTGTGACGTTAGGACATTCTTGCGAGAACTTCTCGACTCGTCTCGATTCGTGAGGAAATTAGTGTCTTTGCGAGAACTTCTCGATTCGTCTCGACTCGTAAGGAAAAGCCTTAGGAAATGGGGATAAGGACCTGTTTCCTGAGCACTGGGGCCCTGCAAGTCGGTCTAAAATGGACTCTTGCATACTATTCATGGGCCACACTCTCCAAAGTCTAATCTCGACAAGGAGGGAAACAACCACTTACGAGTCTTTTCGACTTGTAAGAGGGAAAATTCTCTTGTGAGATCCTTACGACTCTCAAGAGAAAGCACACTTGGGAATCCTCACGAATCCTAAGGAGAAAATACACCTACTAGATCCTCTCGACTCGTAGGGAGAAAAGTCTTTATGAGACCCTCACGACTCATAAAATTGAAAAGTCTTAGGAAGCAAACCTGAACATGTTTCCTAAACTATCGTTATCCTACAAAGAGTCTAAGATGTACCATCACTTACTATCTACAGGCCATATTTACTGAAATTACATGGCAATGACACAGCGAAGAGAAGAAAGCAGTAATAGAACAAAAAAATATGTATCTTTTATTCATGATTTCAATGGAGTACAAGTTGAATCATATGAAAGAATAAAAAATGGATACATGTTATTCAAAGATTACAAGCAAAACAACTACTGAGAAGGAAGCATTTTCAACAAGTCCGCAAGCTGCTCTCGCACTCCTTTCAGTGCCTTCTCGTGATCAGCCGCCGCGGCCAACTCCACTTCAATTCGAGCCCTTTGCTGCAAGCATGATGAAATCTTTTCATCGATTTCCCGTTGGGCAGCTTCGCGACTCTACGTAACCCGCTCAATAGAGTCAAGCTTTCGCTTCAATACAAGCCCGTCCGAGATACATTGCTGCAAGGTGTCAAAAGTAGCTCTCAGTAGCGCGGCATTTATTTTAACATGGGCGTGCAGCCGAGCAGATTCATCTGAAGCCTCCTCACGCTCCTTCCGCCTTAAGGTCGCTTCTTGTTCGAAATGGCGGAGGAAGGACACACTCTGCTCGACCCATGCAGCTCGTTGGGAGTTCACAGCTAGAATCTCAGGAGCAGGACGCCTAAGCTCAAGCTCGTGCAGGCATGCCTCAATCTTTCTGCAGTGGTTAACCCAAGACTCAACGACGCCTTCGTTATGGAAGTTCACAAGCGTCGCCAACATTGGATTAATCTCGGCAGCAAAATCTACAGCGAATGTAGGGGCCTCTGCGTCAAGCTCCTCGATGTAATCTCCCAACATACGTAGACTGGTCACAGCGCCTTTTGAAGATGGACGTCTGGAAAAGGGCCCTGCTGGCATTATGATTCGAGACTCGAACAGAGCTGGAGTCGGTGTCACCGCTGCAAAACAAATCATAATCAGACGACGGCTCAAGAAATAAAAAAAATGCACGAACAATAGAGGCTACCATACCGGCTGCAACAGGTGGCAGAGCTGGAAGTACTGGTGGCGCGGCGATACCCTCGTCCCCTCTTTCAATTTGTAAGGCTACAAGTGATGCAAAGAGGAATTAGCAATGACATGGCTGTCTGTCAAAGAAAAGAAAGGATGTCAGTTAGATACTCACCGACACCAGCGGGCGGACTAATCTCCGACCGGAAGGAGAAATGCGGGTTCAGCACCTGATACAAGTGATCAAAAATAACTCTTGCGAGATCACGATGATACATGTTCAGTACACGAAAGATGCTGTCCCCGATTAAATTTATCACAAACCCATACCTTCCAGCATTTGAGAAGATATAAGAGAGGACGGAGGGGCAACGACCGTCAAAGCAGCAACTGGTGATGCTTCTTCAGGTATCGCAACCTCAGCGCTTGCCACACCTACATTCGAAAGGAAAAGAATGTCATCAGAAAGGATTGCAAAATGAAAAGAATGCGGCGACCCGAGACCTGCCAGACAGGTCATCAACCAGAACCGCGACGGAAGCATCGCCAAGCATCACGACTTCTTCAATCTCATTTGCGGGGATGGTTTCGACGCCCGTAGTTTCGTCCCCCTATTCCACGAGAGATGTCGTGACACTCGCGACGCCAGGAGATGGCAGGGAACCGCAGGCGGAAAGAGCGGCAATTGGAGCAGTCTCGGACTCCTGGGAAAGAGTAGCCGCTTTGGGCTTAGTAGCTGCAGTCATCTCACCAGCCACCTCCTCACCAGGACTTGGCCCTGCAGGATAAGATATATGAGAATCTAAAGATTAAAGGTTTGACAAAAAGGCTCAGTGTTTCGTTACCATGGGTCGGCTTTTCAATTGCTTCCCGAGCCGCACGTGCCGCCGGTCTGTGAGCGGTAGACAGGGTGCCCATAGCACCCTCTGAAAAAGCAGAGAAAGGGGAAGTAACGCTCAAGCCTGCACCCACGGCCAAGGCGGCGTTGCGTACTTTTGCTGCACACCTCCTGCGCTTCCTTTCCGCCCGGGCCTTCAGAGCCGATCTTCTCGAGACCTCCGTCAAGGAGACATCATCGTCCGCGACAGGAGCTACCTCTGGAGCCGTTATAGCATCCGTCATCGGTTGCTTAAGTGAAGCTTCTTTCGGCAACACCGGCGGAACTGGGACTTCGGTAGCCAGACTTGGAAGCATCTCCGCACCGCCCTGGGAAGTCGGTACCACACCTGGAATAACATGAGCAGAAGTAGTCCCTGTAATAAGATGAAAAGGAGGGGTTAGATTACCCAAGAAACGGGAGTGGAGACATGGTGAACCGGAATGTACCGATGCCTAAGGATGCTCGAAGCCTTTCCTCCTCCTTAAAAGTCTTGAGAGAAGCTGCGGGAGCTTCTTCAGTGGAGATGCCTGTTGAAGGAAAAGTGTCAGTCAAAACATGATAATAAAAATGTAACGCAATGACAAAAAGATACGGCTGAGGTTTACTTGACTGTGCAAGGATGACCAGGCCCGCTTTGTGTCTTGCTAATCGCTCGGAAGCTGCAATAGCAGCTTCGAGGTCGGTATCATTAGGCGCCATAAATAGACCCTCATTGGTCCCATATTCGCTCAGGCCCTCGCTATAAGGAGCATGAGGTTCCTGGCCGAGTACAACGTCTGCAGAAAGAATTGACTTCTCTTCTTCTTCTGCGAGCGAGCACTGGTCGCCGCTAGCACAAGCTTACGCTTGGTGGGCACCTTGGGACGACGAGTCCCGATATCTGAACCCACGCCAGACGCGGGAGATGCTATAGTCACCTCTTTCACAGGAGCACGGGGTATCGGTAGCTCAGTCCTATCATGCGGTACCACAGCCGCAGCAGCTTCCCTCAAGGGAGGATGAACGATGGTCAGTCGCTTCAGAGGAACGTCTGGATTACCCGTCGGGGCGGTGCCTTTACGATCGAGCAATAATCGCTTCTCTTCTCTGATAACGGCGCCCATCGAATGCTGGTACCACGCTACATATACGTTTAGGGCTTTTGGAACGCGACCCAGCTCACTAATAAAGAAATTGGAGCCGTTGTTCAATCGCATAAAATGATGCATTGCGTTCCGGATACCCTCTTCAGTCGCAAGTGGTTTTATCAGGAAGGCCTCAAGCGGGATGCCTTGATTGTAGCTTAATTGCTGGGCAAAACGATGTGGGTTGTACCTCATGAACAACGTCGCATCATTCTGCCTAGACATGAGAAAGCCCGGCCTGATGGAGTATAGATGAAGAATTTCCCGAGCTTTCAAGACAGAGGCCCCGTCTTTAAAAATGTCCCACAATGGCTGCATCGTTGTTGCAGACTCTTTGCCATTAGTTAGAACCTTGTCGGTAAAGGTCATGCCATCTCCTACCGTGTGCAGACGAAGGAGCAAACCCCTAGCTTCCCACGGTGTCGGATTTATAATGGATGCGTCAACTAGCCGCATGATCCGGGGGAAGCCACACCTGTCATAGAAGGAAGGCCTTTTATGGATACCGAAAACACCAAGAACATGTAGCTCGAGCCATAACATAAAGTAATGCATCGAGAAGTTCACATGCTGCACTCCTGGTTCAGTAGTATCCACTACTTAGCTGAGGCCGTAATACAAATGAGCTAACCCAGCAACTCCGACAGCCACTTTCACCCCAATAACCATTCGGTGAGCTGGGTAGAAGACAGACGGCCTCATACGGCGAGGGTGCATCGGAAGCGCAAACCAGCTCAGCCATAACCCGAGAAACCCCAAAAAGAACGTTTCCACGTCGATCGCAAGAACGCAAGCTCTGCAAAAGAGACGACCGGGGTGTTGGCGAGGAAGAAACTCTTCTGATCTACCTCCGTCGTTGGCAGGTTGCCCAAACCAAAGCCGAATGGATCCTCAAGTTTGGCGAATTTAGCGGCCTCCTTCGAAAGGACTTCCGGGTGGAGAAAACAAGCGATGAAATCCGTGAAATTAACCCCTCGGCTCCCAGATTCGAGGAAAAGGTCCTCATAAATATTCAACACTTTATCAAACTAGAGAATTGGTGTTGAATGACGTTCTCCGGGGTAAGGCCTTTCATCACTGACTTGGCACTAAAAACGTATTCATCCGTAGGAAGCAGTTCTTCATAATACTCCCTATAACCAGTATGCCAGAAACTTCTACAAACTGCTCTAAAGATATTGATACTTCTCGATCCAGCAGAAAGAAGGTGTGAGTCGGAATATTCCACTGCTCCAGAAAGGCCTTAACCCACCAGGCAGGAAGCGTAGGATACTGAAAAAAAGAAGCATAAATTGCGGGATACAACCCAAGCCTCAGCAGCTGCGACTTCTTCGCTGACAGAATATAGCGGGCCCATTGCAGATACCCAGCTGGATGATAAGGAGTTAGGCCAATCATATATGGTTTTCCCTACGGGCGCGACTCGCCTTAACAAATACGTCGCCCCAGCGTATCCAAAGCCATTGGAGCCTGAATGGGTATCGAAGCCATAGCAGGCTGAAGAAGACCTCCCGAAGTCCAGTTGACTTCTTCCACGGTATAGTTCACCGGGGGTGAGTCGGCATAGTGGATCGCCATGATGGGCTCTAAGGGTACCGCGCACGAAAAGCTCTGCCGACCCTTAACGATTTGATTGTACCATGTTCCCCATAGATGAAGATTCTTATGTTCCGGGTCATGATCTCTGATCAATGCTAAGACTTCCCTGTCCACAGACGCTCTAGGGAATCCTCCCTCTGAACGAACAAATGGGAAAGAACTATCGAAAGACATGTCACCTGCACTAAAAAGAACAAAAGTCAACCGTCAGTGCTATAATTTAAATTCTGACGCTTGGTACTTTAAAATTCATACCGCACTGCAATGCAGTAGAAAAGAACCAAAGGGGACCCACATAATCTAGATGACAGTTCATCATTAATAACAACAGTCTCATCATTTGATGAGACTGTCATTAAATAAGGAAATCCTCAATTGATTCTCATTTAATGAAAACCCTTCGGGCTAAGGAGTAATTCTCCCCTTGAGAGCAGTGCTCTGTGGCAGAGTGACATCTGTCAACTCTAATGATGAAGGAATAAAAATTCCTCAAGAGCCTTGCTCTGAAAAAATGATGGAATAATCCATCAGAAAAATTGAAATCAATTTTTATATATGAAATAAAATTCTGATATCTTCAAGATCTATGAACAAACTCTTAAGAGTTCTTCATAAGAGATTAACAAATCTCCATCATTCAAGAGAGCAAAGCTCTGTTAATGGGTTAAGAAACCCCAAGAAAAATCTCTTTAGATCTATGAGAGCAAAGCTCTGTAAATGAAACCCTAAAAGGGTTTTCTTTAGATCTAAGATCTACGAAGATCAAAGCTCTGTTAATGGGTGAAACCCTAGATCCTTTAAAAGATTTAATCTTCACCTTAATTTTGACAGAGTTCTATCCTTCAGAAAATTCTTAAGATGAAGAGCTTTGCTCTAAAAAGAGAATTAATTCTCAGGAAAAGACAAGGAAGAAGATGAATAGAAATCATTTCAAGGGCCAAGGGTCCTATTTATAGGCACTGAGATGCCGTTTCAACTTCTAAGTTGATCCATGGGCTCAGATGTTGCCACCGCTGCACTCACATGTAGGCCACGTGAGCGCAACGGTGAGGGGGCATTTGTTTCCCCCAATCAGAGCAAACCACTATTTAAAATTCAAATTTTGAAATGAAACAACGCTTCAGAAGCAGCGCCAAGTGCGCTGGCCCTAAGCAGCGCACCACGTGCAAAGCACGGGTGTGATAGCACTAGGTGCGCTGCACTCTAAGCAGCGTACCACGTGCAAAGCACGGGTGCGCTAGCGCTGGAACTAAAAGCTCCCCATCGTCAGATCAAAGATCCAATAATAATGATAAATCATTAATTAATCAGAATTAAATTCTGTTAAGGAAAGATTCCTCAAAATCTTTCCAAACAACAAGATTGTGCTCTGTAAATCAGAGCACCGTTGGATCAATGATCCAATGGTGATTAAAAATCACCAAAATACAGAATAAATTCTGTATGGAAAAGATTTCCCAATCTTGTTAAAAACAAGAAAATTGCCTCCTGTAAATCAGAAGCCCTTGGATCAAAGATCCAATGTTGGAGAAATCCCCAAATCAATTGGAGAAAAGATCTCCTTAACTTATTGAACAAATCAGCTTGCCCTATATAAAGGCCCCAAGACTTCTAGTCTGAAATATACATAAGCATATAGAGGAACCCCCCATAAGCTTTGAGAAAAATCTCAGAAAGAAGAGCCAAGCTCTCGATAGAAGAATAACTTTTCTTCAAGGTAAAAGAACAGAGAGATGAAATCATCTCATATTAAAAATATGAATTCACTTCTTTCTTTAAGATCATAGATTTACAAGACGAAGGTCTTTCACAAAGAGATCAAAAGATCACATCATAAAATAAAAAGAACATAACTCTTCTCGCAGATCATAGATCTATAAAATAAAGGGGGGAGAATAAGTCAATTCTCTTAGGATCATAGATCCATAAAGGCAAAGCATTTCATCAAAATAAGAGATTGAAGCATCTCTTACAAAATAAGGACTTTTGTTCTTAGAATCTTAAGACAAAGTCTCTTATAAACGAGAATTTATTTCTTGGATCATAAAATTGATCAGTTAGCGCTTTGCACTCACAACTTAGCACTCTGCGCTCAAGACCGGCGCACAGCGCCAAGCGCACCACGTGCCCCACACGTGTGCGCTATTTAGCATAAGCGCCTCAGCGCTCAAGACTAGCGCAAAGCACTGCAGAGCCTTAGTGCTCCAAATATAGCGCACTGCGCTCATAAGACTGATGCTTAGCGCACCACGTGCTCCCCATGTGTGCGCCACTGAACAAATAGCGCTTGGGCTCATAAGATAACGCTCTGCGCTCATAAATTAGCGCAATGCATCCATCATCTGGCGCTTAGCGCCAAGCGCACCACGTGATCTTCACATGTGCGCTACTTAGCAGAAGCGCAATGCACTCATAAACTAGCGCTCCGCGCTCTTTGACTGGCGCAAAGCGCCAAGCGCATCACGTGCTCCTCACGTGTGCGCTGAAAGAACATAAATTGTTCTATAAATATATCCCAGAGCTATGAGGAATGCTCAGCATTCAGTAAAAGACAAAAATACTGTCAGAATCCAAATCAATGCTCAGCATTGTTAAAAGGGCCAAGCCCAAATAAATGCTCAACAGCCCAAAATAAATGTTAAACATTTCAACTTGATTGGACTTAGCCCAAGATTGGCCATAAGTCCTTAATTCAGATTAATTGAGCCCATATGCTCATAAATCTCAGATCTTAGTCCCAAATTAGACTACGGATCCAAACCAAAATTGGTTCAAGGGTACATCTCTCCACTCCTCTGATATTTGTCGTTGTAATCCTTCAACGTCTTCAGAAAGCGGGTCCTGACAACCATATATTCCATAGACTATGACATCTTTAAACTGGACTGTGGGGTCCTTAAACCCATGGACTATGATGTCCTTAACCTCGGACTGTGGGGTCCTTAAGCCCATAGACTATGATGTCCTTAACCTTAGACCACCATGTCCTTAAACTGGTAATCGACCGCAATGTCTCTAAACTAAACAACAAAGGCCAAATACTCTTTTGTTGGATCTAAATGATCCTGTTGAGTTGATCTTAGTCAAAAATTAGACTAACGTATCCTCAACGAACGTTTAAGTTGATCTTAGTCTGAAATGAGACTAACGTATTCTTAAACCCAACCTAAAACACAAATCTAAGAAAATACGGATTTAGACTAATCCACGCCCTACGGGCGACAACATAAATTAGTCTCCGTATACAATCCATGGGCAACCAGAAACAAAACAAATACACACGACACGAAGTGACCATCTGGAGAAGGAGAAAGTGGTTACCGCGATGCGGTGGCGTAATTAACTGCAGGGGCTTGCGCCTGCAGGGAAGAGCGTCCCCACAATCAAAACCCCTCAACGAAGGGGAATCTGACGAAGTCTGCTACATCAGACGCATCCGTATAAACCTTTGATACACTGTGTCATAAATCAACTTGGCATCTTCGGAGAGGTGGACGGATAACACCAAATAACATCTGCCCCTAAATTCAGGCAAGAAGGACCTACGCAGTTCCGTCTCTGTGTTCGGAGGGGAACAGATTCTGGCACTCACAACTTAGCGCTCTGCGCTCAAGACTGGCGCATAGCGCCAAGCGCACCACGTGCTCCACACGTGTGCGCTACTTAGCAGAAGCGTCTCAGCGCTCAAGACTAGCGCAAAGCACTGCAGAGCCTTAGCGCTCCAAATATAGCGCACTGCGCTCATAAGACTGGCGTTTAGCGCTAAGCGCACCACGTGCTCCCCACGTGTGCGCCACTGAACAAATAGCGCTTGCGCTCATAAGATAGCGCTCTGCGCTCATAAACTGGCGCAATGCGCCCATCATCTACCGCTTAGCGCCAAGCGCACCACGTAATCCTCATGTGTGTGCTACTTAGCAGAAGCGCAATGCGCTCATAAACTAGCGCTCCGCGCTCTTTGACTGGCGCAAAGCGCCAAGCTCATCACGTGCTCCTCACGTGTGTGCTGAAAAAACATAAATTGTTCTATAAATAAAGCCCAGCGCTATGAGGGCTCAGCATTCAGTAAAAGACAAAAATACTGTCAGAATCCAAATCAATGCTCAGTATTGTTAAAAGGGCCAAGCCCAAATAAATGCTCAACAGCCCAAAATAAATGTTAAACATTTTAACTTGATTGGACTTAGCCCAAGATTGGCCATAAGTCCTTAATTCAGATTAATTGAGCCCGTATGCTCATAAATCTCAGCTCTTAGTCCCAAATTGGACTACGGATCCCAACTAGAATTGGTTCAAGGGTACATCTCTACACTCCTCTGATATTTGTCGTTGTAATCCTTCAACGTCTTCAGAGAGGTGACGGGTTCTGACGACCATACATTCCATAGACTATGACGTCTTTAAACTGGACTGTAGGGTCCTTAAACCCATGGACTATGATGTCCTTAACCTTGGACTGTGGGGTCCTTAAGCCCATGGACTATGATATCCTTAACCTTGGACTGTGGGGTCCTTAAACCCATGGACTATGATGCCCTTAACCTCGGACTGTGGGGTTCTTAAGCCCATAGACTATGATGTCTTAACCTTGGACCACCATGTCCTTAAACTGGTAATCGACCGCAATGTCCTTAAACTAAACAACATAGGCCAAATGCTCTTTTGTTGGATCTAAACGATCCTGTTGAGTTGATCTTAGTCTAAAATTAAACTAACGTATTCTCAATGAACGTTTAAGTTGATCTTAGTCTCAAATGAGACTAACGTATTCTTAAACCCAACCCAAAACCCAAATCTAAGAAAATACGGATTTGGACTAATCCACGCCCTACGGACGACAACATAAATTAGTCTCCGTATACAATCCACGGGCAACCAGAAACAAAACAAATACACACGACACGAAATGACCATCTGGAGAAGGAGAAAGTGATTACCGCGATGCGGTAGCGTAATTAACTACAGGGGCTTGCGCCTGCAGGGAAGAGCATCCCCACAATCAAAAACCCCTCAACGAGGGGGAATCTGACAAAGTCTGGTATATTGGCCGCATCCGTCTAAACCTTCGATATACGGTGTCATAAATCAACTTGGCATCTTCGGAGAGGTGGACGGATAGCACAAAATAGCATCTGCCCCCAAATTCAGGCAAGACGGACCTACGCGGTTCCGTCTCTGCGTTCGGAGGGGAACATACTCCTATCTTGATCTGAAAAAATCATAATTGTTGAGTAATCACTAGTATAAAGATGACTTGTCCCTACGGATAATAAAATCCGTAGGGAAAATTTTTTGTTGTCCCTACGGATTACATCGTAGGGACTTAAGGTCAAAAATTACATCCCGGATGACCAAGTCAAAGTCAAAGTGAAAGTCAACCTCAAGCCAAGTGGGCCCAGGCCCAGATCAAGTGGGCTCTTGCCTGAGTCGAGCATGAACATGAAGTGACCGGCCTCCCCCATGCCAAAATAAAAATCATGTAATAAATAATTTTAATGTAATTTTTTATGCATAAATGTAAGAAAAATGGGCATAAAACCAAATTTTTGTAAAGCCCACGGCTCATGTGCAAAAGAAATGAGCACATGAGTCATGGGATAGGCAAAATACCATTTTGTAAAACCCAAGGGTTTATATATAAATTTGTAAACCTAAAAAGGAAAACATGATAATGAAATAAAATATAATAATTCATTCTCTCAAATTCTAGGTTTTTTGCGCCTCATTCTTCTTCCTCAAGGTTCTAAACCTTCTTCCCTTTTTTTTGAATTAAACCAAGAGTTTAACACTTCTATATCCAAGAATAAATAGTTTTTCACTATAAAACCCTTGAAGGGGAGCTCGGATCTGCCATCAAATCCCTAAAGAAGGAGATTTTAAGTCGCACCTCTACTTTTTCCCCCAAAATCCGGCCAACAGAGAGGAAGAAGAAGGATACCCATCTCCAAAATCCCGTTGCAGGAGGATCCGAGGCTTAAAAGAAGATCCAAAGACTTTTAGGAATTTAACTCCAAACCTATACACAATCCCTGTTGGGAGTTCAACTCCTAACTCAGGGGCTAAGCTCCTTTTCCCACTGGTGTTCCCAGCGGTCGCGTGCCGCGCACGTGACCCACAGGAGCCCAGCGGTCGCGTGCAAGGCACATGACCCACGGGCGCTAAGTACACACGTGCACCTCACGCGACCCGTGGGCGCTCCGCGCCCAGTGGTCGCGTGCAGCTCACGTGACCTGCTGGCGTCCAACGATCGCGTGCAGCTCACGTGACCCGGTGGCGCCCCCTGTCACATGCTGCGCACGTGACCCACGGACGCCCAGCGCCCACGACCCTGGCACATGACCCGCGGACGCCAAGCGCCCACGTGCCAGGCACGTGACCTGTGGGCGCCAAGCTTGACGCCCGTAAAACTCTGCGAGGCCCCCGATATATCCAATTCCCCTTCAAAACACATACGCACACTGTACATTGAGTTCGCATGACCAGTTTGACCCGTCAATCGAAGGTTCCTTCGCCTCAAAAGCGAGGGGTAATTAACGGCAGCTTAGTCCGCGGCTGCCGGAGATTTGGATCCCCACAATCAATAAACTCCCGTCTACCCTAGGCAAAGGGAATCTTTAGTACGCCTGAAAAGCACACGCGTATTCCCATCTCAATGGGGTGACGAAAAACACCCTACAGATTCTGGCACGCCCAGTGGGACCTATCTTTCCTCCCATACTTTGGGTTAAATATCCATGCGAACTCAATCAACATATACATTGATTGCCTGTACTGAAATCATGTTTCTATTTACAGGTTAATAATTTTCCAATTGCAATCTTCAGACACAGCAAAATGTCTCCAAGAACAAGCTCAGCTCTCGACACAGCTCCCATCTCCTATACAATGAAGATGGACGCCAGGACGGTCCTCCTGGCCAGTCTCGGGCGACAGCGGGAGGAGCCGCCTCTACCATTTGGCTTTATTCTGTTCGTGCCAGCTAACGCCATCCCAGCTCTCCAAGCTCCAGTAACAGAAAGACCGGTCTTGAAAGGCAAAAGGCCAAATATGGTGGTCTCGAAGGCTCCCCAACCCAAATGCAAGTCGGTGTTTGAACGACTTTCCTCGGCCCCAGCTGGGGGGAAGGCCATCAACACCAACAAAGCAACAAGACGTCTCGGGAAAACTCCAGCGGCGCCCCTGACAACTGTTCAATTGGGTATCTTCTCTAAGCTCCCTAAGCTCCCCGTTAATTGGCTCACGATAGCTTCCTGGATGACGGATGCCCGCCAAGCCCTAAAAATCGAGAAGCTAAGACAGAAAAGGCTCAGATACAGAGCCAACAAAGGAGCTAGGGCTCATGCCAGGATGAACTTCATGAGGTTCCAAGAACAGGGATACCCCGCCAAAGATAAAGAGATGCCTGGATATGTGGTCCACACTGTCTACATGGGGGGCATGCGCAGCAAGAGCAAGGACGAGGTTACCACATCTCAAATCCAAACTAATATGAACATGGCTGCCACTTCCCAAGACCAGCATTCTCTAGGAGATAATGAAAACCCTTCCAGTGGGGTTGATAAGCAGAGAGATCTCTCGGTTCATGAAGAGTCGAGCTTGGAAAACGAAAAGGAGCCAATCTTCTGTCCCAAGAACGCGGAGCAGCAACTTCTCCAAGAGCTCCGAAAACAGCTCAGAAGTAAAGACAAGGAGATGGCCAAATTTTACTCCAAAATTGACGACTTGACGAATGTCGTGATGCAGCTCACGGCCCAAGTTGCCTTTCAGCTATCCAATCAAGTGTAGGGTTCTACTCATGAACCGGGAAACGGTGACCCAAGACAGCCGACGCCTATTCCCTCAAATCCAAAGGTGGACGAACCGCATGAGAGTTGGTCGCATCCTATCTCGGGAAATGTCTTGGCTACCGATGATAGCAACCCGCTAACGCAAGATCAAATTATGGATTTGGTCGCAAATAAAGTCAAAACATTGGTAGCCGAAGCCGGAGTGCAAAAAGATGTCAACGGTAGCGGGAGACCATATCTTGCTCGGTACGATCTTGTGGACTTTCCCACTGGCTATGTCTTCCCTAAATTTGAAAGGTTCGATGGGACGGGAAATGCGACCCGGTACATTGCCCAATTTAAAGCATCATGCGCGAATACTGGGGGCAATGATGTGCTCCTTCTCTGTTAGTTTGTCAATAGCTTGACGGATGTTGCTTTCGATTGGTATGCAAGCATACCAGATGACTCGATCACGACGTTCGCTCAAATAGAATCCATGTTCAAGCAATGGTTCATGAGTGTCAGCAATAAAATCACCATTGCCGATGTTGTAAGGACCGAGCCAAAGAATAACAAAAGTAGCATAGATTTTATAGTCCGATGGTACAATCTCTCTATCAAATGTGAACCGCTGTTGGAGAAAGACCAATCCATCAGTCTTCTTATAGAAAATCTGAACAACTGGATGAAACCTTTCCTGTGCACTGCAGGCCTTAAAACATTCCAAGAGCTGACCAAGAAAGTTCAAATGTTGGAACGCTCAAAACCCGAGTCTACTAAGAATCTCCAATTCACAAACAGACCGAGACATCGGAGGGACGGCAACTGAAAAAGTGAAATTCCAACAGCACTGATTCTCTAAATAAGCAGAGAGCGGGCGAAGCAAAGACTAACAAATCTCGAGAGCCAACTTTGGAGGAAAGAAGAAATAAGGTCTACTCTTTCAGAAGGGACAAGGTCCACAAAATTTTCAAAGATGCTCTGAAGAATGGCCTGCGGCTACCAGAACCAAAAAGGTTAAGTGAAGCGAGCAGGACTGATCATCCCAATTTTTGCCCATACCACCGAGTTCTAGGACACACTATTAAAGATTGTTGCATCTTCAAAGATTAGGTCAAAACGCAATACAAGGCAGGAGAGATAGAACTGTCTAAAAGCGTGTTAACTAACAGTCAAGCTGCGACCGCCAATTTCATACAAACGGAGACCGAAGTCCTTCGGGAACCTGATTCTCTCAGACATCTGCCTTTCTCTGAAAAGAGCGGATAAAGGAAACAAGCTAAGAGCCAAGCGAGCAACATTGCCAATGAAGAAGCAATAGACGGGTACACAACCCATACGGTCTACATGATGGAGCTTAGAGAAACAAGTCCTCCTACGCCTTATAGCCATGACAATGACGTGGTTGTTGCCATCCAACACCGGCTCGATCCAAATGATGAAAAGACCGCTCAGGCCATTGAGCCAAAGGAACCCGTGGTTCATGCTGAATCAAGCTCAGGCGGTAAGGATGACCCCATTGTCATGCCCGGAACTATAGAACAAGTATTATTCCAATGGCTTCAAAAGCAGCTTCACGACACAGATGAAGAGATGGCCAAGGTCCATTCCAAAGTCGACGAGCTGGTAAACGTCATGGCAGATCTCACGACCCAAGTCGTCCGATTGCAATTACCGCAAAATCAAATTTTGGTTCATGAGCCAGGGATTGATATCCGGAAGCAGCCAACCGATACTCCTTCCAGCCCAACAGCGGAACACTTTTGCGAAAAACGGTCGCGATCAGCTTCAAGTCTCTCTGATACGTACCCTGAATAGAATAATCGGACAGCAAGCGAACCAAAGACCGATCAGCCTCAAGGACCAGCGTCAGTAAAGGCACCTACTCTAATGGAGAGAAAGAAGAAGGTGTACTCCTTCAGGAGGGATAAAGTCCGCGAAATATTCATGGACGCCTTGAACAACGGTCTGCAACTGTCTATTCCAAAGAGGCCACATGAAAAGAACATGACCGGCAATCCCATAAACTGCCCATATGATAGAATGGTGAGTCATACCATTGAAAACTGCTATGTTTTTAAAGGTTGGGTGGAGAACCAATACAAACTTGGGAAAGCCTCACAGTCGTCAGATCTACCGATAAGCCACAGTGCTACGGTCATCAACACAACTCCGCCAAGATCAAAGTTCGAGGAGCTGGGATAAGCAAACAACTGACCACCACGTCGTTAAACTGGAAACAGACGACCACCACGTCGTTAAACTGGGAACAATCGACATCTAAGTCGTTAAACTGAGGATGTAAAAAATGTGTGTAAATAAAATTAAAAATAAAAAAGCCAAAATGATGGGGCGACTCGCAATAAAAATCAGCGAGTAAAATAAAAATGAAAATAACAGCCGAAATGATAGGGCAACCGCGAATAAATAGCCGAAATGATAGGAAAATCGCGACCTTCGCGATAAGAAAAGCTGAAATGATAGAGTAATCATGGTAAAATATAAAAAAATCTCCAAATAGCGAATGATGAGTCGCTCCTGGTACCATATTCCAGTGCAGCGATACAGACGCCAACCAAAATTCAAATCCCAAATGGCGAATGATGAGTCACTCCTGTTATCATATTCCAGTGCAGCGATGCAGACGCCAACCAAATTCTAAATCCCAAATGGCGAATGATGAGTCGCTCCTGGTACCATATTCCAATGCAGCAATGCAAACGCCAACCAAAATTTCAAATCTCTGAATGTCCCAACGGCGAATGATGAGTCGCTCCCCATATTCCAGTGCAGCGATACAGACGCCAACAAAATCCCAAAATTCTCCCAGTCCTACGGTTGGTCCCCAAACTGACTACCGTATACAATCCACAGGCTCAAATAATTCTCATCACACTCCATGCCCCCACCACAATCACCAGTCCAGCGGCCGGTCTCCGCCCTTGGAATTATGCTCCATTTGGAATGACCCACTCATGTGTCCTCACGATACATGAGGAGAACAAACTTACGAGATCCTCTCAACTCGTAAGAAAACACCTTCGTGGGATCTTTATGACTCACGAAGGAAAAACATACCTGGGAGTCCTCACGACTCCTAAGGAGAAAGTACACCTATAAGGAGAAAATGCTTTTATGGGACCCTTACAGCTCATAAAATTGAAAAGTATTAGGTGATAGGGACCTAAACCTGTCTCCTAAGCTATCGCTCCCCAACAGGGAAAGGCAAATGATGAATTGCTTCTGGCACCTGTGCTTCAGTGTTAGCAACGCTGATGCTGACCCTAGCCCCAAAATTCCAAACTTTTGACCCAATAGACCCCTAAGTCTTTAAACTGGGAACAGATGACCTCTAAATCGTTAAACTGGGAACAGATGACCCCTAAGTCGTTAAACTGGGAACGAGGGAAATCCCCTAACGGCGAATGATGATTAGCTCCTAGTGCCATATTCTAGTGTAATGATGCGGATGCCAAACCAAAACCAAAATCCCCAAATCCACTCATAGCAAATGATGATTCGCTCCTAGTACCATATTCTAGTGTAGCGATGCTGATGCCAAACCAAAACCAAAATCCCTAAATCCACTCACGGCAAATGATGATTCGCTTTTGGTACCATATTCCAGTGTAACGATGATGATGCCAAACCAAAACCAAAATCCCCAAATCCACTCATGGCAAATGATGATTCGCTCCTGATACCATATTCCAGTGTAGCGATACTGATGTCAACCCAAATCAAATCAAACCAACAACCTCTGCGGTGGATCATGCTTCGCCTCAGAATATACCCCGTGTCGAAATCATGATTCGCCTCGGAGTATCTACCTTCCCTGTCGGAATTATGCTTTACCTTGGAATCAGCTTCCACATCAAAACCAGTGACACTCCATGCCGGGGAAACGTCGACCACAGACACTCCATGCCGTGGACAAGTCAACCAACGACCTCCTTGTCGGAATTACGTTTCGACTCGGAATCAAGTCAACAAGCGACCTCCCTATCGAAATTATGCTTCGACTCGGAATCAAGTCAGCAAGCGACCTCCCTGTCGGAATTATGCTCCACCTTAGAATTAAGTCAACTAACGACCTCCCCGTCGGAATTATGCTCCGTCTCGGAATCACGTCAACCAACAAGCTCTGGGACAAAATCATGTTTTGTCTCAGAATTTATCCCGTGTCGAAATCATGATTCGCCTCGGGATATCTACCTTCCCTGCCGAAATTATGCTCCGCCTCGGAATCAAGTCAACCAGCGACACTCCGTGCCGGGGACAAGTCGAACAGCCAGCGACACTCCATGCCGGGGACAAGTCGACCAGCGACACTCCATGTCGGGGACAATTCGACCAGCGACACTCCATGCCGGGGACAATTCGACTAACGACACTCCGTGCCGGGGACAAGTCAAACAACCAGCGACACTCCGTGCCAGGGACAAGTCGACCAGCGACACTCCAGGCCGGGGAAACGTCGACCAGCGACACTTCGCGTCGGGGATACGTCATACACTGACATTCCATCTCGAGAACACGTCAAGCATCAACCGTCCATGTCGTAAAAAGGGCAGTGCCAGCTTCCCAAAAGCGGGAACCAAATCAAGTTGCCTCCACGTGAAAGAAGATCCATCAATTTCATGCACTCGACCCACATGTATGGTGTGCATTTATTGATGGGGGACACTTTGTTGGGGTAAAAAATTACACCCCGGTTGACCAAGTCAAAGTCAAAGTCAACCCCAAGCCATGTGGGCCCAAGCCCAGATCAAGTGGGCTCATGCCCGAGTCGAGCCCAAACATGAAGCGGCAGGCCTTCCCCATGCCAAAATAAAAATAATGTAATAAATAGTTTTGATATAATTTTTTATGCATGAATGTAAAAAAAATGGGCATAAAACCAAATTTGTGTAAAGCCCATGGCTCATGTGCAAAAAAAATTAGCACATGAGGCATGGGATGGGCAAAATACCATTTTGTAAAACCCAAGGGTTTTATGTAAATTTGTAAACCTATAAAAGAAAACATGATAATGAAATAAAGGATAATAATTCATTCTCCCAAATTCTAGGGTTTTTATGCCTCATTCTTCTTCCTCAAGGTTCTAAACCTTCTTCCTCTTTTTTTGAATTAAACCAAGAGTTTAACTCTTCCTTTTCCAAGAATAAATAGTTTTTCACCATAAAACCCTTGAAGGAGAGCTCGGATATGCCATCAAATCCCTAAAGGGGAAGATTTTAAGTCTCACATCCTCTTATTCCCCCAAGATCCGGCCAACAGAGAGGAAGAAGAAGGATACTCATCTCCAAAATCCCGTTCTAGAAGGATCCGAGGCTCAAAAGAAGATCCAAAGACTTCTAGGAGTTTAACTCTAAATCTATATATAATCCATGTTGGGAGTTCAACTCCTAACTCAGGGGCTAAGCTCCTTTTCCCGCTGGTGTTCCCAGCGTTCGCGTGCCGCGCACGTGACCCGCTAGCGCCCAGCGGTCGTGTGCAGGGCACGTGACCCGCGGGCGCTAAGCGCTCACGTGCACCTCACACGACCCGCGGGCGCTCGGCGCCCAGCGGTCGCGTGCAGCTCACGTGACCCGCTGGCGCCCAGCAATCGCTTGCAGCTCACATGATCCTCTGGCACCCAATGGTTGCGTGCAGCATACGTGACCCGCTGGCGCCTCTCGGTCGTGTGCTGTGCATGTGACCCACGGGCGCCCGGCGCCCACGCACCTGGCATGTGACCCATGGGCGCCAAGCGCCCACGCGCTAAGCACGTGACCCATGGGCGCCAAGCGCGCACGTGCCATGAACGCATCTTTAAGACGCTCTTCACCCCTCATTTTTCGTGCACTCCACACCAGAAACACGACCCCCGTAAAACTCCGCAGGGCCCCCGATATATCCAATTTCCCTCCAAAACACATACACACACTGCACATTGAGTTTGCATGACCAGTTTGGCCCGTCAATCGGAAGTTCTTTCACCTCAAAGGCGAGGGGTAATTAACGGCAGCTTAGTCTGCGGCTGCCGGAGATTTGGATCCCCACAATCAATAGTACGCTTGACAAGCGCGTGCATATTCCCATCTCAACGCGGTGACGAAAAACACCCTACAGGGACCACTAATGCCCCTACAGATTAGACGGTATGAGCATATATAAATAAAAATTTGTTAAAATTTAATATATGCAGTTGTCCCTACGGTGCCGCAAGATAAGACCTTATGGTTATATCCGTAGGGACAAAGTTGAGTACTTAAAAAAAATAAAAACCAAAATTTTCCCACGGTATCCTAGTTCCTCAATTAATTTCCCCCCAAAATTTCTTCGCCCTCGTCGTATCCTCCCTCGTCACCTTCGAACTCGACGTCGCCTCCTCCCACGTCGCCTTCAAACTCGACGTCGTTTCCTCCGAGCACTAGCGCCATCATCGCCTTCTTTCTTGCCGTCTCCTTCGACCTCTTATGACCTCCAGCACCGCCTTTAACACCTACAGCGCCATCTCGATCGTGCCCTCCTAGTCAACGTCGATCGGTGCCCTCTTCAATAAAGTCGAGTTCCTCCACGGCTTCCTCGTCACCATCGAATTTCTCAATCGGTTAATTAATTTATGTTGGGTTACGGCAGCGCCCTGGCTATCAAACTATGGCCGAATGCAAAACAAAAATTTCTAAACCAGCGCTACCACAACCCCCGAATATGGATCGACCATTAACCTTAAATCTAGCAAGCAATAAAACGAGTTTGGAATGTTATACCGAATGGTCTGTGTCCTTCGATCTTTAACCTCTTCCCAAGATCCTAGTGGCCACCAAAATCAAGTTTGGTCGCCGGTCTCCCTCCATCGAAGATGATCCATCCAAGAGTCTATTAATCGAGCTCCTACTTTATAACCGATGTAATTAGGGTATCTTGTTTGCTAAACTAGATAGCTAAGATGATGTAGAGTCTAATGAGTGATTAATTTATCTCTAAACACCCTAAGTTTCTCAACACATAAGAGAGTTAGGGTGGAGGAAGAAGAAAAAGCCATGAGAGATGAGAGTGTGAAGCTTGAGCTCAACTCATGAAAGAATAATGCTTAATCTTGTGAGAGTGTGTGACATTAGAAAGTCATGGAAAATATCTCAAGTCCTAAAAAAAATCTCACCCCCACAAAATATCAAGCATGCTAGAATAATGTTTCAAGAGTCACACCATGATTCATCACCATGAGTCATCCCAAGAGTCACTACATGAATCACCACATGAGTCACTAAATCAAACATGCTTGAATTAAGCTAAGCACACTCATCTCTCACCTCAATTAACCATTTAAACTAAAATGGTTAATAAACAAAATGAGATGTTTTCTTCTAGAAACAATCTTGTAATAAATTACAAGAATGCCCATCATCCATATATACATACCCATATCCGTATTCCGAAAAATACGAATACAATGAGACGAAAATATTCCAACAATATAATACTAGGATCTGGCTTAAACCAAAGCCCACTAGTATTATCCGTCCGAATCATGATACGTGCACAAGTGGACGTATATAATCGAACTCTGCCATAAAACTATACGGCCTCTACATCGTTTCGCCCGAAGCAGGGAAACCCTTTATGTGGGACTCTAAAGACTCGTCAATACGCTGGTAGCAGGTTTAACCACAAGCACGTCAGCGGCACTAGCTGTACGTAACGGCTACCTAACTATTGAGCGAAAGGAAAGTAGACGAGCAAACTCATCCTGACCCTTACTGAGCCTGTCGGTGACAATATCCGTACAGTATGGACTGTTCGTCTAAGAGTATCGCATATCGAGTCTAAGGGGGTGGATAAAGTCAGACCCCTAATAACGCGACTTATCGTGTCGGTATGAAGCCCATCACAAACTGAGAAACTACTGATCCAAATCAGTAATTCTTGACTACCTTGATCAAAGATTTCTGGTGATGGCCACCCGTGCACAACGTGACATCAACCCCTAATACCGGGAGAGACGAATCCCCGACGATCCACTCACTGCCATCATGTGGCTCGGGACTGTACCCAATTAAAACCTGTTTGTACGACTCCTTTGAGCCGTGGTAGGGTAGTAATCAAAGCATAGTGGGAACTCACATGAGACAAATGACAATCTCAGGTCGACAGACTAATCTATACACATGTCACCTGGGAACTGCTATCTGACAATAGGTATTATACCAACAAGCAGGTTCCCGGTGAGTTCGTCCAGTGTACTCATAACCCAATGAGCACCTGTATACTATCTTAGGTGAACAAACTAACACCAATAGCTTGTGAGACCGACCACCGCCCCTCGTCGGGGTCTTGATCAGTATACACTAGTCTACTCTGGAGTATCGATGTCTAGTCTCGATACTCCCATGACTAGAGACATTTAAGGATATACTTATAGACCACCCAGCTCCCACGTATATTATTGGGCCACGGCGGCGCCCCGGCCGTCTGAACGACGCCAAATGCGGAATAAGAACTTTTTACGAAACCGGCGCCACCGCAAACCAAATATTCCGGATCATTCCATTAACCGTAAACTAGCAAACTGTAAAAGGTTTTGGAAAAATTATACCGATCGATCCATGTCCTTCTGTCACGCCCCACCCCCAATACAGAGAGTATTGTCCGCTTTGGATGAAACCGCACGGTTTTTCCCTTTAGAGCGAACCGGACCCGACCAGGGGCCACTTCCCAGGAGGTCACCCATCCCAAGACTTTCCTGGCCCGAGCATGCTTAACTACGGAGTTCTCAAGCTCCTGTAGTTCCGGTTCACTTAAAAGGCGCCTCTGTATTGAAAAGTGGTATCATTCCATTTATAGTACAGATCTGCCCCCTTTCGGAATGTATTCCGAAGAGTCCCCATTGTTCTACAGTGGGTCCCACGGACTTAAGAGATGGCCCCTCACGGATTCAAGAGGTGGCCCCCGCCCACTTAACACGACACTTGGCGTGGCATTTTATTCCGTGTGGCACTTTGCTCCGTGAGCAAGAACCGAGTCCCGACATTCTCCCCACCTTTGAACAATGGTTCGTCCTCGAACCACAGACCTACTATTGAGGGACCAGCTCTGATACCATTCTGTTATGCCCCACCCCCAATACAGAGAGTATTGTCCGCTTTGGCCGAAACCGCACGGTTTTTCCCTTTAGAGCGAACCGGACCCGACCAGGGGCCACATCCCAGGAGGTCACCTATCCCAAGACTTCCCTGGCCCGAGCACGCTTAACTACGGAGTTCTCAAGCTCCTGTAGTTCCGGTTAACTTAAAAGGCGCCTCTGTATTGAAGAGTGGTATCATTCCATTTATAGTACAGATCTGCCCCCTTTCGGAATGTATTCCGAAGAGTCCCCATTGTTCTACAGTGGGTCCCACGGACTCAAGAGGTGGCCCTCACAGATTCAAGAGGTGGCCCCCACCCACTTAACATGACACTTGGCGTGGCACTTTGTTCCGTGTGGCACTTTGCTCCGTGAGCAAGAACCGGGTCCCGACACCTTCGGTCTTTAATCTCCGCGTCTAACTCCTCACTGCTGCGCCGATGAAGTCCGCTCCCCGATCAGATCCGTCAAGTGGCACCACATCGATGAATCTGTATACGAGCTCCCACCTCAAGACCGAGGCAACTCGGACATGAAGTTTGCTAGCCGACATGTCCAAGAATGAAGTAGAGAGAGTGTAGAATATTTCGTCTCAAGATACCCAAGCGATTGGATGGAGGTAAATTGGAGTTGCCATGGATGTGAGTTTTGGAGCACATGAAGAAAACTTATGAAAACCATGAAGAGAATGAAGCTCGGCCACTAAAAATGTGCTCATCCAAAAGACCTCAGGGGCTCTCTGTGGAATGTAAGAGTGTAGTGGTGAGGTGAATCATGAACCTCATAAAATAATCCCCACATCACCTATTACAGCCACCATCATAAGATCTCCCCAAAAAACAATCTTGAATAAATTAATCATTCACCATACTTTTTTCCCGAAAGACCATGCCTTTTTAATGGCCATGCCCAATACACCATACCTCATAAATGGGCAGCCCCCCCACAGTACACGCAGCCCCTACAGTGCAAGTCATGGAAAAAAATGGTCAAGGGGAAAAAAAGGTCAAGGGAAAAGAAACTCACATCAATTAAACATGGATCAAGATATTTAAAACGGAAAAGGAAACTGGCAACTCCGAAAGTAATCCCGTAACGAATTACAAGATTACCCCTCAATTGTAAATACATACCCGTATTTGTATTCCGACGGAATATAAATGCAATGAGACGAAAATATCCCTACAATATAATACTAGGATCCGGCTTAAACCAAAGCCCACTAGTATTATCCGTCCGATCATGATCCGTGCACAGGTGCACGAATATGATCGAACCCTGCCATAAAACTATACGGCCTCTACAACGTTTTGCCCGAACTTGGGAAACTGTCTGTGGGGGACTCTAATGACTCATTAATACACTGGAACTGGGTATAACCATTAGCATGTTAGAGGTACTAGCTGTACGTAACGGTTGCCCAAATATTGATCGGAAGGGAAGCTGATGAGCGAACTCATCCTGAAACCCTACTGAGCCTGACAGTGACAATATCCGTACAGTCTGGTCTGTTCGTCTATGAGTATCGCATATAGGGCCTAGGGGGCTGGTAAACGTCAGACCCCCAATAGCGGTATAAGTCATGTCGGAGAGTAGCCCAGAACACCCTGAGATACTACTGAAATACCTACCAGTAAATCTCGATTACCCTGGCCAAGGATTTCGTGTAATGGCTCTCCTAAACACAGCGCGATCTCACCCCCAATACCGGGAGAGATGAATCCCCGACGATCCGCTCACTGCCTCCATGTGGCTCAGGACTGAACCCAACTAAAACCTGTTTGCACGACTCCTTTGAGCCGTGGTAGGGTAGTAATCAAAGCATAGTGGGAACTCACACGAGACAAATGATGATCTCAGGTCGACAGACTAACCTGTACACATGTCACCTGGGAACTGCTATCTGACGATATGTATAATACCAACTAGTATGTTCCCGGCAAGTCCTGTCCAGTGTACTCATAACGCAATGAGCACCTGCATACATCTTAGGTGAACCAACTGACACCAATGGCTTGTGAGACCGGCCACCGTCCCTCGTCAGGGTCTCGACTGTATACACTAGTCTACTCTGGAGTATCGATGCCCCGTCTCAAAACTCTCACGACTAGGGACACTTTAAGGATGTGCTTATAGACCCCAGCTCCCACGTATATGATCGCCATCATACTGCTGGCAGTCAAGCAAGAATCCTATGGGCTCTATCAACATGCAATAGTGAACTAAAGTATGTATACGATGATAAAAACAAACCAGATAGCATACTATCATCTCGAGCAAGACTGTCCTACCGGTATAGGTCCTCCCTCAATCATTGTAATCACGTACCTGCGATCCAATAATTAACTTTGAGGGCACTATATCCAACAATCTCCCACTTGCACTTAAGGCTAATTATTGCGATGTCGCATACTCACAGCTGGTGTGATACCGAACATCCAACTCCTCTACTAATCAGTTTCACAAAGCCCGTTTGTAAAACTATTGTGTTCGAGAAATAAACTCAGTGAGTGGATCCGCCCTGATGTTTCTTTCCATGTCTCTCTTTGTCTCAAGTTCGCTGAGAAAGCCGTCTCCTGAAATGAGCAATACTCAGAATATGTCTGGATATCTGATGGGACCCAGTTCATAAATGAACTCCAAATCCAGCAAACTTCTTAGGCTGTATCTTCAACTGAATTTAATCAGTATCCTGCACCATGCCTCCCTCAGTATCCGCTTGGACCACCTGTCCAAACTACTGCCCCTCGTCAGAGGGAAAACTATAACTCTGATAGTCACTCTGTCATCCAGGTCACCTTGGAAGCCTGGAATGATAACTGTCTCCCAAGGAAGCTGTCGTTATCAAATCCATAGAACAACCACTTATGTTCTAAAACTGCTTCCGAACGTTTCTCCAAGATTGGATTAATATCAACCTATTGCATCTAGTGCAAAAACAACATCTGGTGTGGTACTTGACATCTCATGATCAATTCAATTGCCTAAGCAAGTGATCTGCCAATCATACACATCTCTCTCCCCTTTAGTCTATAAAACACCTTTAGAGAGGGTGACTCCATCACCTGCAGGTACACCACCATGCCAGGAATTATTCATTCTAAAATACCTTTAGAATGCTGTCAAAGTACCCAGATTGGGAAACTACCTAAATCTAGATCTAAAACCATAGATCCAGTAACCAGAATACCTGATATTATATCAATATCCTATGTGGAGAAACTACTGTGTGACAACCACAGTATGACCGATCGTAGTATAGGAATTTCACTTCGTATTCTGTGTATGTCATCCAAAAACCAGGATATCACACCCTACTACCTTTTTAACATATCCATCCCCTATTCTGATGAAGTCAAAGCCCATAACTGTCACATCAGAAATAGATGATCTATCTCCGCTTTATCTGCTTTAGTCTATAAATAGACATGAGCTACTTGTCCACTACGCTTCCGCTGCTCCCACTGACTACGACAACTCTCTGGCAGAGTCATATACACGTGCACTTCTAAATCTAGTTTAGAACAACGCTATACTCATTCTCTTGCCGGGTCTCATAGTCTGGAACAGCAGTAATGGCAAGTCTGGGTAAACAAGAACCTTCCTGTCACCGTATTTGAGAATACCGAAGTACCTCTCGGGCGTCTGAGGTTACCCACCATATCTGCGGAGTGGCTAATGGAATGTCAAACCTGATTGAATCTTTATGCCCTATTAAATTTTCCATAATCGTTTGCGGTTCTGGAATCTCTTCCAGTTCTACCATACTCCTACTGCTGTTTTCTGAAAAAATCCATTTTACTAAAACTGTGGCGAGTGAAGAACAATATCACTATTGATCTTCCAGATGGTAGAAAGTTAACCCTCGTCATAGCCCGGGTTAACCCACAAACGGCCATTACAGAAACGTGCCTTGAGTTATCCAGAGTCTGGTTTTAAGTATAAACCGGAAAACTCCCTGTACCTTAACAACGTTAAGATGTGAACCATTCTATATACAATACAGAAATAGAGGCACTGGTTTAATTGGAACCAGATTCAAATCATGCAGCTGTCTCCAGTGCATATCAACTAAATGGAGAGAGGACGATCAGCATTACTCAACTTAGGAGTGCATTCAATTATGAGTAACCTGAAAGAGAAACAAGTTTCTCAAAACCATTACTATCAACTGAATATCATACACAAGTATTTATATCTTCGATCACCTTGAAGAATCCCGATACTTGCGACACCTGGTTCTCTACTTTATTCTTTTACCTATAACTTCTCAAACTTGGACCTTGTATTTCCACGAAACACTCGTCTAAAACTTGAGAAGTCACAAGTAAACATAATACAGTACGAGGACCAACCCCTTTATCCTAATGGACACTGGACAATATACAATACTTTGTATAAGTCCCCTGAGTTGAATAACTCAAACTCTGTGCGTCGTAGGTTGAAAACTGTACTCAGGTGATTTCCTCAAATATCACCAATTACAACGAATTCCGATATAATAAGGATGATCACCTAATTCCCAATAACTTACTCCCACTCATCATCTGTAAAACCATACAGATGTGAGAATCATACCTGGTAAATACATACCCTGGAGCAAGTGTCTAATTGGGAAATCAGCTTTCAATTAACAATGCACATTGAAACTGAAACATAAAAATGTTTCGAAGGGGTATCTGGGTATTCCTAGTAATGCCTCTTCCATTATCAGATTCATGACTGTAACCATATATTTCCTTGTCATCTCTCCAATTCCCTTTATTTGTCTTTACTCATTACCTTCTGTACACCATCGTTAGGCTAAGTAGTTTTCTTCCTTCCCTACCGTTCGGCACCAGCCTATGGTTTGGAAGAAGACTATCCAATTACCATAATAGGTGCACTCTCCTAATCCTAGGAGCACTCGCAACCTGAGAGAAGGTAAGGATAAAAGACAACTGAATAAACCTTATTCTTATTTCTCCTGAACCAGAATCCATCCTCGAAAAAGTTCCTTCGAATTCGTATATAACCATACGATGGATTTATCCAATGGAATTGAATGTTCGTAGTGATACGGGGTGTTCTGGAGAAATATAAAGGTGAAGTAGGAGTGGCGATGAAATACGTGGTTTGGTCGAGAATGATAACAGTCGCAATTTACTTTGCCCTCTTTTTGATCCCTTTATTTGTTTTTACTTATTACCTTCTGTACACCCAACTTAGGCTAATTGGTTTTCTTCATACCCTACCTTTCGGCACCTGCCTATGGTTTGGAAGAAGACTATCCAATAAGTGTAATAGGTGTACCCTCTCCTAATCTTAGGAGCCCTCACAACCTGAGAGAAAGTAGAAGAAAAAGACAACTGAATAATCCTATTCAATCTCTCCAGAACCAGAACCATCCTCGAAGAAATTCCTCCGAGTTCGTATATAACCATACGATGGATTTATCCAATGGAAGTGGATGTTCGTAATAATACGGGGCATTCTGGAGAAACTCAAAGGGTAAATGAAAGAGTGGCAATGATGTATGCAACTCAGACAATCCAAAAACCAGTGTTTTTAAGTAAGTTCGGTCAACTGGGTCACTGAGTTATAATAAAGGGTCGGGCCATGGTCGCAGTCAAAGAGCGAGAGAAAAGAAACACTCTGCGTGCACTCAAACCTACATCAGAATGGTTAATCACTTTATCTAATCAGGAAACCTCCCACTGTTTTCTCAAATTCTCCTCCAAACCTGAAAAAAGAATTAGTCGGAATCACCCGAGGAGTAAACTAACTCATCAGTGGGAATCGAGATCCAACTATCATCGCATGATAACATGATGGAAGCCACTCACGTCATCACACTCTAGAAGGTATGCGCAAGCCTGGCAAGTTTCCTGTATGTTTGAAACTCCTGATATCATTTTTACCCCTAACGACTTCATGGCCTTGATAGAGACCAACGTGCCATAAGTCGCTAGTCAAGTTCAACCCGTCATTATCCAAGATTGATCTAAACCCATCCGCACAAGCCCTTGATAGAGACCAACGTGATTGTGCGGCTGTCCTAGATAATCGCATATCCATGCTACAGACAAGTATCACGCAACTACCGTACACTATGCCTTGATAGAGACCAACGTACATAGCACGAATACTACGAGATACCTATCTGAAATGACGGAGGGCTACGGCTGGTTTTTGGCGAAAAACCTTTAGCGTTAAGAACTTGATATCGTTGAAGGAACTGAATATCTTTTTATAAAAATATAGTGGCGAAAACCTTTGCTAAAGAGGTCACTCCCGGTGAAGGGATCTCGGGGTTTGCGTCAGGTTAATAACTTCATATATGATCGCCATCATAAAGCTGGTAGTCAAGCAGGAATCCTATGGGCTCTATCAATATATAATAGTGAACTATAATGCCACCTAAAGCATATACATGATGATAAAGACAAACCAGATAGTATACTATCATTTTGAGTAAGACTATTCTACCCGTATAGGTTCTCCCTCAATCATCTAATCGCATGGCTGCGATTACAATAATTGACTTGAGGGCACTATAGCCAACAATCTCCCACTTGCACTTAAGACTAATTATTGCGATGTCTCATACCCACAGCCCGTCTGATACCGAACACCCAACTCCTCTACTAATCAGTTTCGCAAAGCCTGTTTGTGAAATTATTGCGTTCGAGAAATAGCCTCAGTGAGTGGATCCGCTCCAATGTTTCTTTCTATATCTCTCTATATCTCAACTTCACGGAAAATGACTATCTCCCGAAATGAGCAATACCTGTCTTAGAATTTGTCTAGATTTCTAATGGGACCCGGTTCACAAATGAACTCTAATTCCAACAAACTTTTTAGACTGTATCATCAACTGAATTTAATCAATATCCTGTGCCATGCCCTCCTCAGTATCCGCTTGGACCACCGGTCCAACATATTGTCCCTCAAAAGAGGGAAATCTATAACTCAGACAGTCACTCTGTCATCCAGGTCACCTTGGAAGCCTGAACTGATAACCGCTTCCCGAAGGAGCCTGTCGTTACCAATTCCTAAGAACATCTACTTATGTCCATAACTGCTTCCCACCGTTACTCCAGGATTGGATTAATATATACTTATTGCAACTAGTGCAAAAACAATATCTGGTGTGGTACTTGACATTACATGATTAACTCAATTGCCTAAGCAAGTGATATGCTAATCATGCAAATCCCTCTCCTCTTTAGTCTGTAAGACATCCTTTAGAGAGGGTGACTCCATCACCTGCGGGTACACCACCTCGCCAGGAGTCAACCATTCTAAAACACCTTTAGAAAGTGTCAAAGTACTCAGATTGGGACACATCCCAAATCTAGATCTAAAACCATAAATCTAGTAACCAGATTGCTGATATTTTATCCAGATCCTGTGTGGAGAAACACTTTGTGACAATCACAGTATATAACCGATCGTAGTATAGGAATTTCACTTCTTATCAAGTGCATGTCATCCAAATACTAAGACATCACTCCCTACTACCTTCTTACCAGATCCATCTCTTATTCTGATAAAGTCAAACTCTATGACTATCACATCAAAAATAGATGATCTTTCTCCGCTATACCTGCTTTAGTCTATAAATAGACATAAGCTACTTTCCCACTATGCTTCCGCTGCTCCCACTGAGTACAACAACCCTCTGGCAGAGTCATATACACGTGCACTTCTAAAACTAGTTTAGAACGACGTTATACTCATCCTCCTACCGGATTTCGTAGTCTAGAACAGCAGCAGTGGCATGTTTGGGTAAACAAGAACCTCCCTGTCACCATCTCTGAGAAGACCGAAGTACCTCTCGGGTGTCTGAGGTTACCCACCAAATCTACGGAGTGGCTAATGGAATGTCGAATCCAATTGAATTTTTAGGTTCTACTAAATTTTTAGAAATCGTTTGTGGTTCTGAAATCACTTCTAGTTCTACCATACTCCCACTAATGTTTTCTGAAAAGAATCCATTTTACTAAAACTGGTGGCGAGTCAAGAACAATATAACTATTGATCTTTCAGATGGTAGAAAGTTAGCCCTCGTCAAAACCCGGGATAACCCACAAACTGCCATTACTGAAACGTGCCTTGAATTTATCCAGATTCTGGTTTTAAGTATCAGCCGGACAACTCCATATAGCTCAACATTGTCAAGATATGATCTATTCTATATCCATATAGAAACATAGGCACTGATTTAATTGGAACCAGATTCAAAATCATGTAGCTATCTCCAGTGCACATCAACCAAATGGAAAGAGGCCAATCAGCATTACTCATCTAGGAGTACATCCACATATGAGTAATCTGAAAGAGTAGCAAGTTCTCAAAACCATTACTATCAACAGAATACCTAGCACAAGTATCTACATCTGCGATCATCTTGAAGAATCCTGATACTTTGCAACATATGGTTCTCTAATTTATTCTTATACCTATAACTTCTCAAAACTTGGATCTTGCATTTCAACGAAATACATGTCTAAAAAGAGAGAAGTGATAAGTATATAGAATATAGTACGAGTACCATTCCTTTTGTCCTAATGGACACTGAAAAACATACAATACTTTGTATAAGTCCCCTGAGTTCAATAACTCAAACCCTGTGCATCGTAGGTTGAAAACTGTATTATGGATAAGAAGAATTACACCGCTGTTGAATGCTCCTTACCTAACTATCAACTGATATAGGTATATGTCATAGACATAATTTCAAAAAGTTATATCTCACTTTATAAAATAAACGTACAGATATATCAGTTTGAAATTGGTGCATAAAAACGGATATTCAAAACCAAAAATTTGTCGTCTGGCAAAAACCCAGGTGATTTCCTCAAATATCACCAATTACAAAGAATTTCGATATAATGAGGATATAATCACCAAATTCCCAATATTCTACTCCTACTCATCATCTGTAACACTATACAGATATGAGAATCGAATCTAGTAAATACATACCCTAGAGTCAGAATCTAATTGGGAATACAGTTTTCAATAAACACTGCACAGTATAACTGAAACATGAAAATGTTTCGAAGGGGTATCCGGGTATTTCCAGTAATACCTCTTCCACTATCCTGATTCATGATGGTAACCGTATATTTCCTTACCATCTCTCCAATCTCTTTATGTTTTTACTTATTACCTATTGTGCACCACACTTAGGCTAATTGGTTTTCTTCCTTCCATACTTTTCGGCACCAGCCTAAGGTTTGGAAGAAATCTATCCAATAAGCGTAATAGGTGTACTTTCCTAATCCTAGGAGCCCTCACAACCTGAGAGAAGATAATGATAAAAGACAACCCGAATAATTCTATTCGATTTCTCCTGAACCGGAAACCATTCTCGAACTGGAACAAGTTCCTTCGAGTTCGTATGCAACTATACGATGGCGTATCCAATAAATGTGGATATTCATAGTGATATTAAGTGTTCAGGAGAAATGCAAAGATGAAGTAGGAGTGGCAATGATATACACGACTTCGTCGTGAATGATAGCAGTCGCAATTTTCTTTGCCCTCTTTCTAATCTCTTTATATGGTTTTACTTATTACCTTCTGTACACCACACTTAGGCTAATTGGTTTTCTTTCTTCCCTACCTTTTGGCACCAGCCTATGGTTTGGAAGAAGACTATCCAATAAGTGTAATAGGTGTACTCTCCTAATCTAAGGAGCCCTCGTAACCTGAGAGAAGGTAAAGGGAAAAGGCAACTGAATGGTCATATTCTATTTCTCCAGAACTGGAAACCATTCTCGAATCTTAAACAAGTTTCTTCGAGTTAATATGTAAGTATACGATGGTCATATCTAATAAATGTAGATCTTCGTAGTGATACGGAGTGTCCTGGAGAAATGCAAAGGGTAAAAGTGGGAGCGGCAATGATATATGCGACTCTGACAATCCAAAAGCCAGAGTGTTTTAAGAAGGTTCGTTTAACTTAGTTCATGAGTTTTAGTTTAATTCGGGCCAAGGTAGCTGCCAAAGAGAGAGAGAGAGAAAAGAAACACTCAGCGTGCACTCTAAACTAGATTAGATTGGTTATTCATTTATCTAATTAGTATGTCTCCTCCTGTTTCCTCGAATTCTCCATCAAACCCAAAAGGAGAATTAGTCGGGATCATCTAAAATCACCCGAGGGTAACACCTACTCATCAGTGGGAATCGGGATCCAACTATCATCGCATGATAACTTGATGGAATCCACTCAAGTCACCACACTCCAGAAAGTATGCGCATGCCTGGCAAGTTTCCTATATGTTTGAAACCCCCGATGTGGTTTTTACCCCTAGGACCCAAGTGACCTTGATGAATAATCAACAAATCAAAAGGTCCTAGTCAAGTTCAACCCGTCATTATCTTGATTGCGTTAAACCCACCCGCATGACCCTTCACAAATAATCAACAAAGTCGTACGACTGTCCTAACCAATCCACATGTTCATACGACAGAAAAGTATTACAGAGCTACCGCACACTACGCCTCGGCGAATAGCAACGACAAACGTAGCACGAATACTAAGCAATATTAATCTGAAATGACAGAGGGTTACGGTTTGTTTTTGGTCAAAAACCTTTAACATAAGGAACTTGATATCGTTGAAGGAACCGAGTGCTTTTACTAATATATAGTGTGCAAACTTTTGCTAAAGAAGTCACTCCCTGTGAAGGGATCTCGGCTCTTTCCTCATCGAATGAGGTGAGGGATATTCCAAACTGATTACCATGATGCAAAGCAAGAGAATCGACTATAGTGAAGTTATTACGATGACACAAACTTCTGCCCAAGGGGTCACTCCTGAATGAAGGGATCTCGGCCCTTGCCTCGTCGAATGAGGTGCAGGATATTCCCAATCGAATACCACTGTGCAAAACAAAAGAAAACGTTTGTAATGTCTATTTTCAAAAACTTGGTTCCAACAACATCATATAAGTTTGTTTTATCCTTGCATTGATCAGAATCAACGTAGTCCCATCAATAAAATATATCACACCAGATAAAGGAACGAAAATATGATGTACGTATATGTCATCCGCATTCGCCACCGGGTCCCGTCATCACCCGTTAGGTTACTTAACTAATGGCAAAGCGGGGACTGGACTAGTGTGGGTGCAAAACATATACAACATCTACTAGTATATATATAAATATATATAACAAACGTCCCAGGCATGAAATAAAGCAATAACAAAAAAGAAATACAGAATCTCAGCCAAGCAACATAGAGCGGTGGATAATCCTAGAGCCCCAGGTTTCACTTGAGCCGCAAATGAGACCCGACGTTCCCTGTCGTGTGAATAGCCTGTGCAATGAAAACCTAGATCCCTACGAGTGTGGTAAGTTACCCGTCAATCCTAGAAGCGAAGCAACCCCAATCAACAATATGAATGGGCCACCCAGCACTTCACAGAATTCGGTAACTTGAGCATCCCTCCGTGGGTCAACCTGTACACCATACGAATGCGGCGAATACCCCGCCAATTCTAAAGTGCCCCCTCCGTCTCAACGCCATAACATGCGGGCCCATTTCCCTCTAGAACCCAGCTATCTGTGCACTCCATCGCGGGGTAATCCTAGTACAGAAAAGAAAATAAGTACAAGGGTGACATCGACTTCAACCCAATCGTGCCCTAAACAAATAATATATAAACTGGCAGTGACGGCAGTCCACAAGTCGGACGCTCGCCCCGCAATATCAAATGTACAAATCAATCTAAACTATACTACCATTGCACCACTGGCTATCCACCACGACGATCCAACCACAACTACAGCACAACACAGAACATCAACGTGAATGTCATGTTCGTAAACCCGTCTAAAAGAGCATATAGCAATTAGACGAGTTGTACCGCTCTAATGGTATTCACGGTCACAGATAATAATGCATGTGTAGGGTGTTTTTCGTCACCCCATTAAGATGGGAATACGTGCGCGCTTGTCAGGCGCATTACAGATTCCCCCTGCCCAGGGTAAGCTGGGGTTTATTGATTGTGGGGATCCGAATCTCCGGCAGCCGCGGACTAAGCTGCCGTTAATTACCCCTCGCCTTTGGAGCGAGAGAACCTCCGATTAACGGGTCAAACAGGTCATGCAAACTCAATGTGCAGTGTATGTGTGTTGTGTTTTGAAAGGGGTTTTGGGTATATCGGGGGACCTGCAGAGTTTTCTATGGGGGTCCCGCTACCCGGATAGCGAGCTGGGGGTCAAGAGGGCTAGCAGCCCCCTTGTGGGGTGTGGGGCAACGCCCCGTTATAAATTTTTTCTAACGGGGGACAGTGTTGTAAAGTATGTGTGTGTGTGTGTGTGTGTATATATAAGGGAAAGGGCATCCAAAGGATGCGTGGGAGAAAGCGCCAGCGCCTCACGTGCGCGGCACGCGAGCGCTTGGGCACTCGGGCGCTGGCGCTATCGCCTTGGGCGCTGGCGCTATCGCCTTGGGCGCTAGCGCTTTTTGGGCGCCAAGATGCTAGCGCTTTGGGCGCCAGGACGCTAGTGCCTCACGTACCAGGCACGTGGGCGCTCGGGCGCTTGCGATTTGGGATCTAGCGCCTCACGTGCCAAGCACGTGGGCGCCCGGGCGCTCGCGCTTTGGGCGCTAGCGCCTCAGGTGCCACGCAAGTGAGCGCCCGGGCACTAGCACCTCACGTACCAAGCACGTGGGCGCTCGGGCGCTGGGCGGCAAAAGAGACTTGTTCCCTGCACCGGGAGCTGTACTCCCAGAAAGAAATACTTATTATTTTGTGTGTGTGTGTATGAGGAGTTAAACTCCTAAGATATTTCTGAAGCTGATGAAGGGGCTTCTCATCTTGAGCCCTGGATCTTACCCAAAGTGGGGTATTTGGAGATGGGTCTCTTTCTTCCTCCTTTGTTGGCCGGCTCTTGAAGAACAAGAGGTATGAGATTTAAAAATCTCCCCTTTTTGAGATCTAATGGAAGATCTGGGCTCCCCTTTATGGGTTTTGTGGTGAAAAACTATTTAGTTTTGGAAAAAAAAGAGAGTAAAACTCTTGATTTAATTGAAAAAGGGGGAAAAGGTTTAGAACCTTGAGGAAGGAGAAGTAGGCACAAAGAACCCTAGATTTTTGAGAGAATGAAAAGTCTATCTTTTATTCATCATCATGTTGCCTTATATAGACTTACACATTTACATATAGTCCCTTGGGCTTTACAAAATGGTATTTTGCCCATCCCATGTCTCATGTGCTATTTCTTTTTGCACATAAGCCATGGGCTTTACAAAAATTTGGCTTTATGCCCATTTTGCTTACATTCATATACAAAAATTACATCAAAATTATTTGTTACATGATTTTTATTTTGGCATGGGGAGGCCGGCCGCGGGGCTTGACTTGGGCATGGGCCAACTAGATCTGGGCTTGGGCCCACTTGGTTTGGAGTTGACCTTGACTTTGACTTGATCAACCGGGGTGCAATTTTCGACCCCAACAAAGTGCCCACATCAATAAATACACACCACATATGTGGGTCATGTGCATGAAATTGATGGATCTTTTTCATGTGGAGGCGACTTGATTTGGTTCCCGCTTTTTGGGAAGCCGACACTGCCCTTTTTACGACATGGACGGTCGACGCTTGACGTGTCTCCGAGACGAAGTGTCCGTGGTAGATGTTTCCCTGGCCCGGAGTGATTTAGTTCCCGATTTGTGGGAAGCCTGCACTGCTCTTTTTACGACATGGACGGTCGACGCTTGACGCGTCTCCGAGACGGAGTGTCCGTGGTAGACGTTTCCCTGGCCCTGAGTTAATTGGTTCCCGATTTGTGCGAAGCCTGCACTGTCCTTTTTACGACGTGGACAGTCGACGCTTGACGCGTCTCCGAGACGAAGTGTCCGTGGTAGACATTTCCCTGGCCTGGAGTGATTTGATTCCCGATTTGTGGGAAGCCTGCACTGCCCTTTTTACGACATGGACGGTCGACGCTTGACGCGTCTCCGAGACGGAGTGTCCACGTTTCCCTGGCCCGGAGTGATTTGGTTCCCGCTTTGTAGGAAGCCTACACTTCCCTTTTTACGACATGGACGGTCGACGCTTGACGCGTCTCCGAGACGTAGTGTCCATGGTAGACGTTTCCCTGGCCCGGAGTGATTTGGTTCCCGCTTTGTAGGAAGCCTGCACTGCCCTTTTTACGACATGGACGGTCGGCGCTTGACGCGTCTCCGAGACGGAGTGTCCGTGGTAGACGTTTCCCTGGCTCGGAGCGATTTGGTTCCCAATTAGTGGGAAGCCTGCACTGCCCTTTTTACGACATGGACGGTCAACACTTGACACGTCTCCGAGACGGAGCGTCCGTGGTATACGTTTCCCTGGCCTGGAGTGATTTGGTTCCCGATTTGTGGGAAGCCTGCACTGCCCTTTTTACGATATGGACGGTCGACGCTTGACGCGTCTCCGAGACAGAGTGTCCATGGTAGACGTTTCCCTGGCACGGAGTGATTTGGTTCCCGATTTGTGGGAAGCCTGAACTGACCTTTTTACGTCATGGACGGTAGACGCTTGACGCGTCTCCGAGACGGAGTGTCTATGGTAGACGTTTCCCTGGCCCGGAGTGATTTGGTTCCCGATTTGTGGGAAGCCTGCATTGCCCTTTTTACGACAAGGACGGTCGACACTTGACGCATCTCCGAGACGGAGTGTCCATGGTAGACGTTTCCCTGGCCCGGAGTGATTTGGTTCCTAATTTGTGGGAAGCCTGCACTGCCCTTTTTACGACATGGACGGTCGACGCTTGACGCGTCTCCGAGATGGAGTGTCCGTGGTAGACGTTTCCCTGGCCCGGAGTGATTTGGTTCCCGATTTGTTGGAAGCCTGCGCTGCCCTTTTTACGACATGGACGGTCGATGCTTGACGCGTCTCCGAGACGGAGTGTCGCTGGTTGACGTGTCCCTAGTACGGAGTGTCACTGTTAGACGTTTCCCAGAGACGAAGTGTCTGGTTGACGTTTCCCCGGCACGGAGTGTCGTTGGTCGACGTTTCCCCGGCGTGGAGTGTCTGTTTATGACGTTTCCCCGGCATGGAGTGTCTGCTTGACGTTTCCCTAGCACGGAGTATCACTGGTTGACGTGTCCCCAGTACGTAGTGTCTGCTTGACGTTTCCCCATTATGGAGTGTCTGCTTTGGACGTTTCCCTGAGACGGAGTGTCTGCTTGTTGACGTGTCCCCAGTACTGAGTGTCTGCTTGACGTTTCCCCATTATGGAGTGTCTGCTTTGGACGTTTCCCCGAGACGGAGTGTCTGCTTGTTGACGTGTCCTCGGCACAGAGTGTCTGCTTAACGTTTCCCTGAGACGGAGTGTCTGTGTTGGACGTTTCCCCGAGACGGAGTGTCTGCTTATTGACATTTCCCAGGCATAGAGTGTTGCTGGTTGTTCGACTTGTCCCCGGCACGGAGTATCGCTGTTCGACTTGTCCCCGGCACGGAGTATCGCTGTTCGACTTGTCCCCGGCATGGAGTGTCGCTGATGTTCGACTTGTCCCCGGCACAGAGTGTCGCTGATGTTCGACTTGTCCCCGGCATGGAGTGTCTGCTTGACGTTTTCCCGAGACGGAGTGTCCGCGTTGGACGTTTCCCCATTACGGAGTGTCTGCGTTGGACGTTTCCCCGAGATGGAGTGTCTGCTTGTTGACGTGTCCCCGGCACGGAGTGTCTGCTTGACGTTTCCCCGAGATGGAGTGTCTGTGTTGGACGTTTCCCCGAGATGAAGTGTCTGCTTGTTGACGTGTCCCCGGCACGGAGTTTTTGTTTGTGACGTTTCCCCGGCACGGAGTGTCGATGTGGGATGTTTCCCCAAGACAGAGTGTATATGTTGGACGTTTCCCCGATGCGGAGTGTCACTGGTTGACTTGTCCCCAGCACGGAGTGTTTGCTTGACGTTTCCCCAAGATGAAGTGTCCGCGTTGGACGTTTCCCCATTACGGAGTGTTTGCATTGGACGTTTCCCCGAGACGGAGTGTCTGCTTGTTGACGTGTCCCCGGCACGGAGTGTCTGCTTGATGTTTCCCCGGCATGGAGTGTCGCTGGTTTACGTGATTCCGAAGCGGAGCATAATTCCGGCAGAGAAGGTAGATATCCCGAGGCGAAGCATAATTTCGACACAGGGTACATTCTGGGACGAAGCATGATTCCGCCATAGAGGTTGTTGGTTTGATTTGAGTTGACATTAGCATCACTACACTGGAATATGGTACCAGAAAGGAATCATCATTTGCCATGAGAGGATTTGGGGATTTGGTTTTTGGGTCAGCATCAGCACCGCTATACTGGAATATGGTACCAGGAGCGAATCATCATTTGCCTCTCCCTGTTGGGAAGCGATGGCTTAGGAGACAGGTTCAGATCCCTATGACCTAAGGCTTTTCAATTTTATGGGCCGTAAGGGTCCCATAAAAGCATTTTCTCCCTACGAGTCGTAAGGATCTCGTAGGTGTATTTTCTCCTTAGGAGTCGTAAGGGCTCCTAAGTGTGTTGCTCCTTTATGAGTCGTAAGGATCTCACGCGGGAATTTTCTCCTCACAAAGTCAAGAGGACTTTAAGAGTGCATTTCATCTCTTTTTCATGAGTTTGCGCCCTTTCGGGTTTTCACAAACTCGCCGGCAGTCCTGCTATTTTTACTCACGGAGCCCTTTCGGGTTTTCATCCATGCCCATTTTGCTTGTGGACATACCCTTTTTTTCGCCGGTGGGACTTTGAATGTGGTCTCGCTGGTAGAACTTGGGAGGGATTGGGATCGTTTTAAACCCGTGGATTGTATACGGTTTTGCAGGATGTATGATCCAGACCGTAGGGCCGGAAAAATTTCGGGACTTTGTTGGCGTCTGCATCACTGCACTGGAATATGTTACCTGGAGCGACTCATCATTCGCCGTTGGGGTATGGAGTTTAGAATTTGGTTGGCGTCTGTATCGCTGCACTGGAATATGGTACCAGGAGCGACTCATCATTCTCCGCTTGGGGATTTGGATTTTGGTTGGCGGCTGCATTGCTGCACTAGAATATGGCACCAGGAGCGACTCATCATTCACCGTTGGGGTATGGGATTTGGAATTTGGTTGGCATCTGCATCGCTGCACTGGAATCTAGTACCAGGAGAAACTCATCATTCGCCGTTTTTTTTACCGCGATTGCTCTATAATTTCAACTTTTCTTATCGCGAAGGTCGCGATTGCCCAATCATTTTAGCTTTTTATTCGCGGTTGCCCCATCATTTCGACTTTATTTTCATCTTTATTTTTACTCGCTAATTTTTATTGCGAGTTGCCCCATCATTTCGGCATTTTATTATTTTTTTTATTTTTGTTTTATTTACAAATTTTTACATTCCTAGTTTAACGACTTAGAGGTCGATTATTCCCAGTTAATGATGTGGTGGTTGACTGTTTCCAGTTTAACGACTTAGAGGTCATATGTTTCCAGTTTAATGACGTGGTGGTCATCTGTTTCCAGTTTAATGACTTAGAGGTCGTCTATTTCAAGTTTAACGACTTGGTGGTCATCTGTTTCCAGTTTAACGACGTGGTGGTCATCTGTTTCCAGTTTAACGATTTAGAGGTCATTTGTGCCCAGTTTAACGACTTAGAGGTCATCTGTTTCCAGTTTAACGACTTGATGGTCAATCGACCGGGAGCTTAGAGAAGATACCGATTGAGCAGTTTTCAGGGGCACCGCTGGAGCTTGCCCGAGATGCCTTATTACTTTATCAGTGTTGATGGCCTTACTCCCAGCTGGGGCCAAGGAAAGCCGTTCAAATACCAACTTGCGTTCGAAGATGGCAATTGAAAATCGTTAACCCCTGCACAAAGAAGTATGATTTCAGTACAGACAATCAATGTATATTGATTAAGTTCGCATGAATATTTAACCCGAAATATGGGAGGAGAGATTAGGTCCCACCGGGCGTGCCAGAATCTGTAGAGTGTCTTTCGTCACCCCATTGAGATGGGAATATGCGAGCGCTTGTCAGACGCATTACAGATTCCCCCTTCCTAAGGTAGGCTGGGGTTTATTAATTGTGGGGATCCGAATCTTCGGCAGCCACGGACTAAGCTACCGTTAATTACCCCTCGCTTTTGGAGCGAGAGAACCTCCGATTAACGGGTCAAACAGGTCATGCGAACTCAATGTGCAGTGTACTTGTGTTGTGTTTTAAAAGGGGTTTTGGGTATATCGGGGGCCCCGCAGAGTTTTCTATGGAGGACAGTGTTGTAGAGTATGTGTGTGTGTGTGTATATACATACATAAATATATATATAAGGGAAAAGGCATCCAAAGGATGCTTGGGAGAAAGCGTCGGCGCCTCACGTGCGCGGCACGCGAGCGCTTGGGCGCTCGGGCGCTGGCGCTATCGCCATGGGCGCTGGCGCTGGCTCTTTTTAGGCGCCAGGGCGCTAACGTTTTAGGTGCTAACGCCTCACGTGGCAGGCACGTGGGCGCTCGTGCTTTAGGCACTGGCGCCTCACGTGCCAGGCACGTGGGCGCTCGGTCGCTCGTGCTTTGGGCGCTCGAGCTTTGGACACTCGGGCGCTAGCGCTATGGGCGCTCGGGCACTAGCGCTTTGGGCGCTAGCGCCACAAGTGCCAGGAACGTGGGCGCCCGGGCGCTAGCGCCTCACGTGCCAAGCACTGAGAGTTGGTCCCGGCACTGAGAGTTGTACTCCCAGAAAGAAATACTTATTATTTTGTGTGTGTGTGTGTGCGTGTGTGTGTGAGGAGTTAAACTGTTAAGATATTTTTGAAGCTGATAAAGGGGCTTCTCCCCTTGAGCCCTGGATCTTCCCCAAAGTGGGGTCTTTGGAGATGGGTCTCCTTTTTCCTTTGTTGGCCGGCTCTTGAAGAATAAGAGGTATGAGATTTAAAAATCTCTCCTTTTTGAGATCTAATGGTAAATCTGAGCTCCCTTTTCTGGGTTATGTGGTGAAAAACTTTTTAGTTTTGCAAAAGGAAGAGTAAAACTCTTGATTTAATTGAAAAAAGGGAAGAAGATTTCGAACCTTGAGGAAGGAGAAGGAGACACAAAGAACCCTAGATTTTTTAGAGAATGAAAAGTCTATCTTTTATTCATCATCACGTTGCCTTATATAGACTTACACATTTACATATAGCCCCTTGGGCTTTACAAAATGGCATTTTGCCCATCCCATGTCTCATGTGCAATTTCTTTTTGCACATAAGCTATGGCCTTTACAAAAATCTGGCTTTATGCCCATTTTGCATACATTCATGCACAAAAATTATATCAAAACTATTTGTTACATAATTTTTATTTTGGCATGGGGAGGCTGGCCGCGGGGCTTGACATGGGCATGGGCCCACTTGATCTGGGCTTAGGCCCACTTGGCTTGAGGTTGACCCTGACATTGATTTGGTCAACCGGGGTGCAATTTTCTACCCCAACAGCATGTACTGTAAAATTACGTATGTTGGGGTAAAAATTTACACCCTGGTTGACCAAGTCAAAATCAAAGTCAACCCCAAGCCAAGTGGGCCCAAACCCAGATCAAGTGGGTCCATGCCCGGGTCGAGTCCGAACATGAAGCGGCCGGCCTCCCCCCATGCCAAGATAAAAAAATTTGTAATAAATAATTTTATTGTATTTCTTTTATTTTATTTTACGAATGAATGTAAGAAAAATGAGCATAAAGCTAAATTTTTGTAAAGCCCATGGCTTATGTGCAAAAAGAAATGGCACATGAGCCATGGGATAGGCAAAATGCCATTTTGTGAAGCCCAAAGGACTATGTGTAAAGTGTATAGCCTATAAAGGTAAGGATAATGAAAATATCCCAACAACTTTTTCCCTCTCCAAAAAGCAAATCTAGATCTGAGATCTTTCTCCTTCCTTAAGGTTCTAAAACCTTCTTCTTTCTTTTAAATTAAATCAAGAGTTTTACTCTTCCTTTTATAAAACTAAATAGTTTTCCACCACAAAACCCACAAAGGGGAACTCAGATCTTCCATCAGAACTCAAAAAGAAGAGATTTTTAAAATCTCACATCTCTTGATCTTCAAGATCCTGCCAACAGAAGAGGAAGAAGGAGACCCATCTCCAGAAACTCCACTTTGGGGAAGAACTAGGGCTCAAGGGGAGAAACCCTTCATCAGCTTCAAAACATCCTAAGAGTTTAACTCCTCATATATATATATACACACACACACACACACACAAAATAATAAGTGCTCTTTTCTGGGAGTACAACTCCCATTGCAGGGACCAAGTCCCTTTTAGCGCCCGAGCGCCCACGTGCTGACACATGGAGCGCTAGCGCTCAAAGTACTAGCGCTCTTGCGCTCAGAGAGCTAGCGCCCAAAGCGCTAGCACTCGAGCGCCCACGTGCTGACACACGGGACGCTAGCGCTCAAAGCGCTAGCGCTCTTGTGCTCAGAGTGCTAGTGCCCGAGCGCCCACGTGCTGACACGTGGGGCGCTAGCGCTCTTACGCTCGGAGCGCTAGCGCCCGAGCGCCTACATGCCTGGCACGTAGGGCGCTAGCACCCAAAGCGCTGGCGCTTTTCCCCACGCATCCTCTGGATGCTCTTTCCCTTTCTTCTTTTTATATATAAGTATATATACATATACACACACATACTCTACAACACTGTCCCTCCCAAAAATAATTTGGGTCGGGGCGCTGCCCCGCACCCCGCAAGGGGGCTGCTAGCCCCCTTGCCCCCCAGCCAGCTATCCAGGTAGCGGGACCCCGTAAAAACTCTGTGTAGCTCCCGATATATCCAAAAACCCCTTTCAAAACACAACACACGCACGCTACACATTGAGTTCGCATGACCAGTTTAACCCGTCAATCGAAGGTTTCCTCGCTCCAAAGGCGAGGGGTAATTAACGGCAGCTTAGTCCGCGGCTGCCGGAGATTCGGATCCCCATAATCAATAAACCCCGACCTATCCTAGGCAGGGGGAATCTGTAGTACGCCTGACAAGCGCGCGCGTATTCCCATCTCAATGGGGTGACGAAAAACACCCTACAGATTCTGGAACGCCCGGTGGGACCAATCTCTCCTCCCATATTTCGGATTAAACGTTCATGCGAACTCAATCAATATACATATCGATTGCCTATACTGAAATGATGTTTTCTTTCCGTGCAGCAATCAACTTTCGACGACAATGTCTCTGAAGACGAATTCAGCTTCCAACGCGACCCTGACCCCGTACGTGGTCAAGGTCAATGCTCGTGTGGTTCTCCCCGCAAGCCTCAGTCGACAGTGGGAGGAACTGCCCCGCCAGTTTGGCTCCGTCATCATCTACCCTGCCGGAAGCGCTCATCTGGCAGAAATCCCGGAAAAACAAGTGGCCAAGCCATTCTCAAAAGGCAAGAGGCCGAATGTCGTAATCGCCAAGGCACCAGAACCAAAACTTAAGACGGTGTCTCAACGACTCTCTGGTTCTCCAGCTGGGAGAAAGACCTCCGGTACAAAGGGCAACATCAAACGTTGCGGACGAGCCCAGGCGATGACTCCAACAAATGCATAATCAGGTGTATCTCCAATGCCCTCCATCGCCCAGTCTACGGTGGCTTCCCGAAGAGCCGGAACCTGCCAAGTTCTCAAATCAGAAAAGTTAAAGCAGAAGCGGCTTAGGTATCGAGCCAACAAGAGGGCCAGGACTTCGGCCAGGTGGAGTCGTGTGAGATTCCAAGAGCAGAGTCATCTTGCGACGATGACTGAATCGGCCGTAAAAACCAGCAATTCCTTCGAACCTCTGAAGTGGGTTCAGAAAAATGTCATGACCGCCAGAATCAAGAAGACAGCGGTCCGAACGTCGCTACAAAGAGATGTGTCCCGGCCCCAATAGAAAAAGTATGACACTGTCTCTTCAAGAGTCTATCAGGCGCTCTATGCCGCACGAAAGCAGCAGGGCAAACCCAGAAAAGAAGCGCCAGCACCATTCAAGAACCGGGTCGGGCCAGCCGCCTTCAATCGACTGCCCGCTACCGAAACAGGGGGGTCAAGACAGCGATTTGTGAAATCAGCCGCCGATGATAAAAGGACGGCTGGATATATTATCCATACGGTCTATATGGTGGGCGGGCGCCCCAGCGACAACCTTCGCAGCAAAAGCAAGGATGGGGCCACCACATCCCAAGTCCAATCTGGCTTGAATATGGTTGCCGCTTCCCAAGAACAGCCGCCCCCGCTGGATGACGAAAACCCTCTCAATGAGGACGATAGGCAGAAGGACCCTTCGGTCCAGGCAGAGTCAAGCTTGGACAGCGAGGAAGAGACGACTTTCCGCCCCAGGACCGCGGAGCAAGAGCTGCTTCAAGAGCTTCGAAAACAGCTCAAGAGCAAAGATAAAGAGATGGCCAAGCTCTATTCGAAAATTGACGACCTAATAAACGTTGTGATGCAGCTTATGGCTCAAATTGCTCGAGCGCCTCCCAATCAAGCACAAGTCGCTACTCATGAGCCGGATGAAGACAATCCGAAGCGGCCAATACCTGTCCCTCTGGGTCCAAGATTCGTCGAGCTACACGAAAGCTGGCCGCATTCCGCTTCTGGGGACACCTTGGCCCCAGATAACACGTCCCGCTAACACAAGATCGGATAATGGATTTGGTCACCAGCAAGGTTAAAACATTGGTGGCCGAAGCTGAAGCCCAGAAAGAAATTGGCAGTAGTGAGCGGCTATATCCCGCACAGTACGATCTGATCGAGTTCCCGAGTGGCTACGTCATTCCTAAGTTCGGAAGATTTGACGGAACGGGGAATGCAAATCAGCACGTCTCCCACTTCAAAGCATCGTGCGGAAATACAGGGGGCAATGACGCGCTCCTTCTTCGTCAGTTTGTCAACAGCCTGACCAGTGTCGCCTTCGACTTGTACGCGAGTATACCATGTTAGTGTATATGCCCTAGGGGCCATTATTGTATCATACTAGCTTGTATATTACTTAATGGAAGCTTGGGATATTCACAGTTATATTAACAGTCTTGCTAAACATAGCAGTATGCTACTTGGTTTTATCTATCTTAATATGTGTGTACGTATTGATAGAGCCCTTAGGATCTTGCTTGACTACCAGCGTTGTGATGGCAGTCACACTAGTGGGGGCTGGGTAGTCTACAAGCACATCCTTTTTTTCAGGTCCCTAGTCGTAGGATTATCGAGACAGGGCATCGATACTCCGGAGTAGACTAGTGTGTACGCTTCTCATCCCAGTTGGGGAGATGGACTGTCCCACAGCCATCAGTACGTCGTACTGGAGATAGTATACAGGTGCTCGTTGGGTTACGGGTATACCGGACAGGACTCGCAGGGAACTGTTGGTTGGTATTATACCCGTCTTCAGTTAACAGTTCCTAGGTGACATAAGTACAGCATAGTCCGCAGACTTAACACTGCTACTTCGCCTCGAGTGTGTCCCACTGTTCTTAGATTGCTGCCCTACCACGGCTCAAAGGAGTCGTGCAAACAGGTAGCAGTTGGGTGCAGTCCCGAGCACTTAGAGGCAGTAGTGGTTAGACAGGATCCGTCTCTCCCGGTATTGGGAGTTGATATCGCGCTGTGTCTGGAGAGCCATTACGCAAAGTCCCTGGCCAGGGCAAGCGAGATTTACTGGTAGGTTTTCCAGTAGTTTCTCAAGGTGTAATGGGCTTCGCTCCGACACGACTTATACCGCTTTTAGGGGACTGACGCTTGCCGCCCCCTAGGCCCGATATGCGATAGTCCTAGACGAACAGACCGGACTGTACGGAGATTGTCACATCAGGCTCAGTAGGAGTTCGGATGGGTTTCCTCATCGGCCTTCTTATCGACATCTACCTGGGGACCGTTACGTACAGCTAGTATCGCTTGCGGTCTGTAGTTAAACCTACTGCCAGCGTAGTATTCGAGTCTTTAGAGTCCCACACAGAGAGTTTCCCTGCTCCGGGTGAAAAAATATAGAGGTCGTATGGTTTTACGACAGGGTTCGGACACGCACGTGCATTTATGCACGTACGATGTTCGGACAGATTTTACTAGCCGGCTTTGGTTTAAGCCAGATTCTAGTATCGGATTATTGGATTTATACAGTCTAAAGTTTTTCCGTGTTTTCATGGATAGGAGGGGCGTTCTCGTAATTTGGCGAGAAGCTTCTAGAAGGATGATGACTTGGGGGCTAAGGTGGCATTTGCATTTATTGATTTAATGACTCATGGTGTGATTCATACAAAGGAGTCAGTGTTGCATTTAATGTTTAATGACTCATGTGATAAATCACACAAAGTGAATAAATGAAGCATGGTTGATAAATCATTTGATTTATTCATTTAATAAATCATCATGCTTCATATATTCAAGATGAGATATTATTTCATTTCATTCTCACTCTCACCTTCTCTCTCCTCAAGCTCTCTCTCTCTCTCTCTTCAAACCCTAACCCTACCCTCTCATGTGTTGAGATCAAGGGTTAGCAAGACATATTAATCCATAATCACACTCTATATTACCTAAGTTGCTTAGATTAGCACTTTGAGAAACCTAGTTACCTCAAGATTAGAGGCAAAGCTTGGAGTAGAAGCTCTCGGGTGGATCGTCTATTACAAAGAGGAGGCCGACGAGGAGGTGGTTAACGAGAAGAAGAAGGACTTGGTTCATTAGATATAATCTTCTTTCATAGTAGCTAATTACTCCTATGTTAGTGTTAGTTATAGTTTAGCAAAGATCCTTTCGGTTAGTCGATGTTAGTTTAAAGAAAAAGATTGTTTTTCATATTTCCGTCTCCCCGCAACTCGTGGGGTGTACAACGTCGACTTACAGTAGTATCAGAGCCTCGCTAAACCATAACTAACTTGTTAGCAAAGTAGTTAGAAATTCGATCGCAAAACGAACCGGAAAAAACATCAATTTGACCAAGTTTCTGTCGATTTTAAAACGGGGTCTAAAAATTTTTCAGGGACCCTTAAAATTACATGCAGGAAAATATAAGAATACTGGAGAATTTTGAGGTCCTAACTCGGCCAAACTGCCGTGGATCCGAGGCCGATCCAACCGATCCGCCGCGGAACCGCCGCCGAGTTGAAGCCGAGTTGACTCAAAATTTCCCGGTAACTCTTCTGTGATGTTTGTTGTTCTTTCTGGAATGTTTTGTTTCTGCTCAAGTCTCAGGTGCACAGAGAAGTTTTTAGAGTAGAATCAATTGCGTTTGCTCGATCGAAATTCTACGATGTTTGGCTAATTAGATTATATCTGTGAATTGTATAATGTGTTCGTAAACCTCCCCTAACTGCTAGTATGTCGGTTGGTAGGGGGTTGCACATTTCTGTAATGATTTTACTGTTTGTGCTTATGAACTTGATTGGATCGTTGTGATGATTAGCCGGGGTTTGAGATGGGATTTAATATTCATTCATTCGATGTAAATTGTAATATGTTGTAATATTCTTTTGCGGGGCACATCCAGGTTGCGGTTGTAGCCACCGTTGTATTATTTCATTTTACTGATTTTTGCTCCTAGGATAGACCCAAGGTGGGGTGCACAAACTACCGGATACTTTGAAGTGTTTAGTGGCCTACTCACGTTGTTGAGGGAGACCGCTTCACTTCGGGTACTTGGTGGGTAGTTTGTCGTACCCGTAGGGGTTTAGGGTAGGGTAATGGCTATTCATTACAACTGTGTAATCCGTCTTTCATTGCAGGCTCAAAAGAAACGCGGATTGCTTGTATATCCAATAATATTCATCTGTGATCTAGAATGCCTATTATTGCATCTGACGAATGTACAATATCTATATATGATAACTATTTAGACGTCACTTATGTTTTACACCCGCGCTAGCCCAGCCCCCGCTCTGTCGTTAGTTAAGTAACCTAACAGGTGATGACGGGATCCAGTGGCGAATGCGGATGGCATAAGAGGACGTTGTATTTTCGTTGTTTTCTGCAAGGATAGGTTAATTGATGGGACGCATTATATTAATGCAAAGAAAATAAACCAAAGTAGAATCGTTGGAACAGTTTAAAAGAAACCACTCGGTTATTTTAAAACAGAGGATATTTTTTAAAATTGCGGAGCTTTAACCACTCCTTTTAAAAAGCTATCAGATTCCTTCGATCATATCAAGTTCACTACGTTCACGGTTTCGCCAAAACCATTTGTAGCCCTCCGTCATTTCATTTGGGTATTCAGTAGTATTCAAGCTATGTATTTTGGCCAAAGTCAAGGCATAGTGTTTGGTAGCTGCTGGGTATTCATTTGTTGCATAGATAGCTGAGTGAGTTTGGGACAGTCGTATTATCATTTGACCAAAGTCAGGGGTATGTACGAATGGGTTCAAATTAACAAGATAATGATGGGTAGAACTTGACATGTGACTTATGACATTTTGACCAAAGCCAAGGTCATAAGAGCATGGGGCAAAAATTTATATCGGGAATTTCTAAAGAAACTGAAATTTGCAAAGAGATGCATACCATTTGGAGTGTGATGTTTGTTGGTAGGATTCCTTTAGCATTATCACACGATGATATTTGGATCCCGATCCTACTGTGAGTATATGCTACTCATCAGGAGATTCGTTACTTAACGATCAATGCTATAAACCAAGTAGGTGTCGAGAAAGGTGTCAGCGGGGCTACGTCCCCAGAGAAAAGAGGTTATTTAATTAAGGAACTTCGCGAAAGCGTTGGAAAACCTCCCTCGAAGTACCGACACCGGCCTGGCTGAACGGTTAAGCAAATATTGTACAGTGAGAATAGTCCTGGCTAGTTCTTCCTTTTTGGTTTGAGGAGGGATTCGAGAAACAGTGGGAGCCATCCAGTTTAGATAAACTAAAAAACCACTCTAAACTTGCAAGAGCATCATGCTAAAGTGTTCCCTCTCTCTCTCATTGAAACGACCCAAAACATGACAGGCCTTAAGTTACTATTAGAGAAAAATATACTGACAGGGCCAAACTATAAAGATTGGCTGCGGAATGTCAAAATGGCATTGACTTATGACAAATTGGGGTATGTCCTTACCACTAAGGCACCTGCTGTCCCTGCTCCTAAATCCAGTCTTGCGGATAAGGAAATCCACAAAACTTGGGAATTAGATTGTGCGAAGGCCAAGTGCATCGTGCTTGCCTTGATGAATAATGAACATCAGAGGAGGCACGAGGATATGGATCTTGAATCCATATTTCTCCATACAAAGGATCTGTATGGGGAGCAATCTCGTATAGCAAGATACGAGACCTCGAAGAACCTGTTTCAGGCGAGGTTGGCCGTCGGATCGTCTGTAGGAGAACATGTCCTAAAGATGATTGGCTATATAAAAGAGCTCGCAGACCTGGGGACGACTTTGGAGAACGAGCTCTATACAGACTTGATTCTCCAGTCCCTTCCTTCCACCTACGCCCAGTTTATTCTGAATTTCAACATTCAAAGAAAAGAAGTTGAACTTCCAGAACTCCTTAACATGTTGAGGAGTGCAAAGGGCATCTTGCAGAAGGCAAGGGAAACACCCGCTATGTTTGTTCGCGGTGCTTCTTCTTCCGGGTCCAAGGCTAGGGCCATAGAAAGGAAGAATAAGGCCGCCACCAAACCTAGAGGAGGTGTTAGTAAGGTGGGAGTGAAGGGAAAGAAAAATATTGCGGTGCCAGTAGTGGCAAAGGATGAGTGCTTCCACTGTCATAGGAAAGGGCACTGGAAGAAAGATTGCAAGGCGTGGAACGCCAAGAACCAGGAACCGAAGCAAGCTGTGGTTTCGACTTCAGGTGTGTTTGTAATTAAGAATTGTCTGTCAATCAACTCTACTTCCTGGGTATTGGATACCGGATCAGGATCTCATATATGCAATTCATTACAGGCACTGAGAAACCGTAGAGTGCGGAAGGTTGGTGATATGACCCTGAAGGTTGCTAACGGAGCTAGCGTGGGAGTTGTGTCCGTAGAGGATTATCACCTGGGATTGACGAGTGGACTTATTTTGGTTTTGCATAACTGTTTTTGTGTACCTAGTTTAACGTGTAATATCATATCAGTTTTCTTGTTATCAAATAAAGGTTATGATTTCACGTTTGTAAGCGATGTTGTTAACATCCACCTTAATCATGGTTTGATTGGGTCCGGTACACTGGATAATGGTATATATGTCTTAAACTAATTACAGATTTTCAATGTCCAGAACACACTAAAAAGAAAGTCTTCAGATTTAAATAAGGCTTTCTTATGGCATTGTAGACTAGGTCACATCAATGAGACAAGGTTAACTAAGTTACATAGAAAAGGATTTTTGGATTCATTCGAATATCAATCTTAAGCTACTTGTGAATATTTTCTCAAAGGAAAGATGACAAAGACTCCATTCACTGGACATGGAGTAAGAGCGAGCGAGCTCTTAGGACTCATACACAGCGATGTATGTGGTCTAATGTCTACACATGCAAGAGATGGTTTTTCCTATTTCATTACTTTTACGAATGATTACTCTAGGTACGGATTCATTTTTCTGATCAAACACAAATCCGAGGCTTTTGAGAAATTCCAAGAGTATAAGAATGAAGTAGAAAACCAAACCGGCAAAAGTATCAAGACACTGAGATCTGATCGAGGTGGTGAATACTTAAGTGCCGAGTTCCTAGGTTACCTAAAAGAGAAAGGAATTCTCTCTCAGCTTACTCCTCCATACACTCCACAGCATAACGGTGTATCGGAGAGACGGAATCGAACCCTATTGGATATGGTACGTTCCATGATGAGTAATGCTGAGTTACCACGATCTTTCTGGGGTTATGCGCTAGAATCAGCGGCATATCTTTTGAACAGGGTTCCTACCAAGACAGTGCCTACCATGCCATATCAGATGTGGAGTGGGAAGAAACCCCATCTTCAGCATATGAAGATATGGGGATGTCCAGCTTTTGTTAAAAAGCAGCATGCGGACAAACTCGAGGCACGATCAGTACAGTGTAAGTTTGTGGGATATCCAAAGAACTCCAAGGGGTATTTCTTCTATTACGCAGAGGAACAAAAGGTTTTTGTTTCTCGTAATGCTCATTTTCTAGAACAGCAGTTTTTAGAAAAGGAAACAAGTGGGAGCGAAATAGAACTGGAAGAAATTCCAGAACCACATACTACTACTGAAAGTTTGGTAGAACCAGTAGTTCAAGAAGAACAGGACATTCCCGCACCCCTCCGCAGGAGTAGTAGGCCGTCTCATCCGCCTGAGAGATACTATGGTTTTCTCATAGATGGGGATAGAGAGGATTGCATTATTGATGATGATGATCCTACTAGCTTCCAGCAGGCCATCTAGAGCGGCGACTCGATACGATGGCTTGATGCAATGCGGACCGAGATGGAGTCCATGTACACCAACAAAGTATGGACTTTGGACTTTGCTCCAGATGGGGTAAAACCCATAGGATGCAAATGGATCTTCAAGAAAAAGATTGGTGTAGATGGACAGGTGGAAACCTATAAGGCTAGACTTGTTGCAAAGGGTTTTCTTCAAAGACCTGGTTTGGACTATGACGAAACTTTTTCTCCAGTGGCTATGCTTAAATCCATTCATGTCCTTCTTGCTATTGCCGTCTTCCATGATTATGAGATCTGGCAGATGGACGTAAAGACGGCTTTTCTAAATGGTAATTTGGAAGTGTGCGTCTATATGGATCAGCCAGAAGGCTTCAATCAGAGTGGGAGCAGCGGGAAAGTGTGCAAGTTGTTTAAGTCCATTTATGAACTAAAGCAGGCATCGCGGAGTTGGAACATCTGTTTTGATGAAACGGTCAAAGAATATGACTTTATCAAAAATCCAGATGAACCATGTATATATAGTAAAATTGTAGCACGAACTGTCGTATTCCTTGTCTTGTACGTGGATGACATTCTATTGATAGGAAATGACATTCCTATGCTACAATCTGTCAAAGGATTCTTGTCACACAGGTTCTCCATGAAAGACCTGGGTGATGCTTCTTACATTCTTGGGATCCGGATCTATCGTGATAGATCCAAGAGGATGTTGGTACTTTCGCAGTCTAGGTATATCAACACTATATTGAAAAGATTCAGTATGGAAGATTCTAAGCGCGGTAATCTACCGGCTTGTCACAGAATCACCCTCTCCCAAGAGATGTCTCCCAAGACTGATTTGGAAAGGGAACGCATGTCTATTATACCCTACGCTTCTGCGGTAGGCTCTATAATGTATGCGATGTTGTGCACCTGACCAGATGTAGCTTACGCACTGAGCGTGGTAAGCCGGTATCAGTCAGACACAGGGGAGAAGCACTGGATAGCAGTAAAGAACATTCTCAAGTATCTGAGAAGGACTAAGGAGATGTTCTTGGTTTACGGCGGAAAAGACCTCAAGATCGAGGCCTTTGCTGATTCCGGCTTCCAGAGTGATAAGGATGACTCCAAGTCCATGTCAGGTTATGTCTTTACCCTCAATGGAGGGGCGGTGTGCTGGAAGAGTTCCAAGCAGGACACCGTTGCTGACTCGACGATGGAAGCGGAGTATATTGCTGCTTGCGATGCTGCAAAAGAAGCGGTCTGGATGAATAAGTTCCTCACAGAACTTCAGGTGGCTCCTACCATTATTGATCCAATACCTCTGTATTGCGACAACAACGGAGCTATAGCTTTAGCGAAGGAACCCAGGTCCCATCAGAAGTCCAGACACATCTTAAGGCGGTATCACCTGATCAGGGAGATCATAGATCGCCGGGAGATCGAGGTCCGGAGAGTTGCTACAGAGGAGAACATTGTTGATCCATTCACAAAGGCCTTACCTCAGATTCAGTTCGAGATGATCGGTCTTCGATATGCCAGTACATTGCCCTAGTGCAAGTGGGAGATTGTTAGTGTATATGCCCTAGGGGCCATTATTGTATCATACTAACTTGTATATTACTTAATGGAAGCTTGGGATATTCACAGTTATATTAACAGTCTTGCTAAACATGGTAGTATGCTACTTGGTTTTATCTATCTTAATATGTGTGTACGTATTGATAGAGCCCTTAGGATCTTGCTTGACTACCAGCGTTGTGATGGCAGTCACACTAGTGGGGGCTGGGTAGTCTACAAGCACATCTTTTTTTCAGGTCCCTAGTCGTAGGATTATCGAGACAGGGCATCGATACTCCGGAGTAGACTAGTGTGTACGCTTCTCATCCCAGTTGGGGAGATGGTCTGTCCCACAGCCATCAGTACGTCGTATTGGAGATAGTATATAAGTGCTCGTTGGGTTACGGGTACACCGGACAGGACTCGCAGGGAACTGTTGGTTGGTATTATACCCGTCGTCAGTTAACAGTTCCCAGGTGACATGAGTACAGCATAGTCCGCAGACTTAACACTGCTACTTCGCCTCGAATGTGTCCCACTGTTCTTAGATTGCTACCCTACCACGGCTCAAAGGAGTTATGCAAACAGGTAGCAGTTAGGTGCAGTCCCGAGCACTTGGAGGCAGTAGTGGTTAGACAGGATCCGTCTCTCTCGGTATTGGGAGTTGATATCGCGTTGTGTCTGGAGAGCCATTACGCAAAGTCCCTGGCCAGGGCAAGCGAGATTTACTGGTAGGTTTTCCAGTAGTTTCTCAAGGTGTAATGCGCTTCGCTCCGACACGACTTATACCGCTTTTAGGGGACTGACGCTTGCCGCCCCCTAGGACCGATATGCGATAGTCCTAGACGAACAGACCGGACTGTACGGAGATTGTCACATCAGGCTCAGTAGGAGTTCGGATGGGTTTTCTCATCGGCCTTCTTATTGACATCTACCTGGGGACCGTTACGTACAGCTAATGCCGCTGGCGGTCTGTGGTTAAACCCACTGCCAGTGTAGTAATCGAGTCTTTAGAGTCCCACACAGAGAGTTTCCCTGCTCCGGACGAAACGATATAGAGGTCGTATGGTTTTACGACAGGGTTCGGACACGCACGTGCATTTATGCACGTACGATGTTCGGACAGTTTTTACTAGCCGGCTTTGGTTTAAGCCAGATTCTAGTATCGGATTATTGGATTTATACAGTCTAAAGTTTTTCCGTGTTTTCACGGATAGGAGGGGCGTTCTCATAATTTGGCGACAAGCTTCTAGAAGGATGATGACTTGGGGGCTAAGGTGGCATTTGCATTTATTGATTTAATGACTCATGGTGTGATTCATACAAAGGAGTTAGTGTTGCATTTAATGTTTAATGACTCATGTGATGAATCACACAAAGTGAATAAATGAAGCATGGTTGATAAATCATTTGATTTATTCATTTAATAAATCATCATGCTTCATATATTTAAGATGAGATATTATTTCATTTCATTCTCACTCTCACATTCTCTCTCCTCAAGCTCTCTCTCTCTTCAAACCCTAACCCTACCCTCTCATGTGTTGAGATCAAGGGTTAGCAAGACATATTAATCCATAATCATACTCTATATTACCTAGGTTGCTTAGATTAACACTTTGAGAAACCTAGTTACCTCAAGATTAGAGGCAAAGCTTAGAGTAGAAGCTCTCGGGTGGATCGTCTATTACAAAGAGGAGGCCGACGAGGAGGTGGTTAACGAGAAGAAGAAGGGCTTGGTTCATTAGGTATAATCTTCTTTCATAGTAGCTAATTGCTCCTATGTTAGTGTTAGTTATAGTTTAGCAAAGATCCTTTCGGTTAGTCGATGTTAGTTTAAAGAAAAAGATTGTTTTTCATATTTCCACCTCCCCGCAACTCGTGGGGTGTACAACGTCGACTTACATACCAGACGGGTCCGTCATTATCTTTGCCCAAATGGAGTCTCTGTTTCGGCAAAGGTTCATGAGTGTCAGTAATAAAATCTCCATTGCCGACCTTGTGAGGATCAAGCCGGGGAAGAATGAAAGCAACACCGACTTTATCGTCCGATGGCGTAATCTCACAGTCAAGTGCGAACCGCCGCTAGAGCAAGACCAGTCCGTCAGCCTTCTCATTGGGAACCTCAGTAATTGGATGGTCCCGTTCTTTTGTACGGCAGGCCTCAAGACATTTCAAGAGCTAACCAAGAAAGTCCAAATGCTGGAACACTCGAAGAAGGAGTCTACCCCGGACTCTCAGAGAGACAAAACTTGGAAAAGCAAGCGGGACGACAACCCTAGAAGCGGGAGTTCCAGCAGTACCAATGTCTTCAATGCGTCCGACAATGAAGAAAAGCGAAGGGCGGGCGAATCCAAAACCAACCGGTCTCGAAACCCATTGCTGGGAGGAGATGGGCCTTCCCTAGAGGAGAAGAAGAACAAGGTTTACTCTTTCAGAAGGGACAAGGTCCGCAAGATATTTAAAGATGCCATGAACAACGGCCTATAATTGCCAGAGTCGAAAAGACCCCAAGAAGAAAAAATGACCGACAATCTCCTGTATTGCCTGTACTACTGAGTAGTGAGCCATGCGATCGAGGATTGCTATATCTTTAAGGACTGGGTCGAGAAGCAGTACAATGCCGGAGAGATCGAGCTGTCCAAAAGTGTGTTGGTGAACAATCAAGTTGCAACCACCAACTTTGTACAGACAGATGCTGAAGCCTTCTAAGAGCAGACAGCCGAACCCGCTGCTCTGAGAAATGAAAAGGACTCATCGCGGCCTCCGTGGAGTACGCACATATCTAATAAGATGAAGAAGATGATAAAGCTACTTCGGAAAGAGCCCAGGATGGAATGGGAAGGGCAGAAGAAGCCTACCATTCCAGCTGCCAATGCGGCTCCATCAGGCTCAAAATCCAAAAAGCTCAAGAAGAAGAAAAGTGCAGCTCGGCACGAAAAAGAGTCTGCATGGAGATCGACCATTCAAAAATATATCGATTCTCTCAAAGACTATGAACAGAAGGAAAGAACTCTAATTCACTTGAAAGAGTTCTTCCACGTAGAAGCAGTGGAGATTTTGGAGGAGTTGGAAGAAGGCTCCAATGAAGAGATCCCTATAGTGACCAGCTACGCCATCCATCTGGGCAGCGACTCTAAGGAGGATCTCTGTTTTCCCGAAGAGGACGAGGAGCTCACCACAAAGGCCAACCAAGTCCAGCTCAGAAGCGGTAGGGCTCTACCGCCAAATCAGGGAAACGCCGCAAAAGGAAAGGAAAAACAGGTGGTTAATGAGGAAGATGACAAAGAGCCGGCTAATGAAAACTCAAGTCCTTCCTCAGTGGAATAAAATGTCTTGGCTCACCTCCGAAAGCTTCCGTCTCTCCTTAGCATCTACGATGCCTTGGTCCTATCTAAGGAGCTTAGATATGTTCTCATTCACGCTCTATAAAACCCCGAGCGGTATCAGGCTCGCTTTGCAGAAATTAGTATGAAAAAAACCCAGTACGCTTTGCATGCCGCCGCAGTCACGTTTAAGGACGAAGACTTGCCACTGGGAACGGCTGAGTATAATCGTCAGCTTTACGTGACCGGGTACAGCGACAGAGATCGAATTAATCGCATATTGATTGATCCGGGGTCCTCAGTGAACATCATGAACTTGCGAACTCTGAAGAGTTTGTCAATGGACGTCCGACACCTGTCAAGGGAAAGGATTGTCATTCAAGGCTTCAACAATAATTGCCAGCAAGTTCTGGGGTCCATAACTCTGCCAATCAAATTTGGGGATCTGCAAACCGAAGCTAAGATATACGTGATCGATGCTGACACGTCTTATAAGATTCTCTTGGGACGGCCGTGGCTCCACGATTACGGCATCATTCCGTCAACACTCCATCAATGCATGAAGTATACTAAAAATGGCGAAGAAAGATGCATTGACGGAGACATCCAGCCGTTCGGTGTGCATGAAGTCCGATATGAAGATTCTCGGTACTTCATGAACCACCAAAATGCTAAGCCACAACTGACTGAGGATAGACCGGCCCCAAAACACAAAAGCAAATCTGCGCCGGCTGTCACTTTCAAAAGCAAAAACGCCTAAGTGCGCCCGCGTTTCGGTAGCGACACTAATGAGTCCAACGCTGGAAGTCCGTCCTTACGTAAAACTCGCCCTCGTTTCGGTAGCGATACGGACAAATCTGATGCTGAAGGCCCATCTAGCAGCAAAATCTGACCTCATCTTGGCAGCGACACTGAAGAGTCGGAAGAAGAGGACCTGCCTTGCAATAACTGTGTAGATTGGACCCCCATGCAACAAGCGAAACTACGAGAGACTTTCGAAATTACAGAAGGGTCCCTAGCTGTCATAAGGGTGCCGGAGCAGATGTGCAAAGAGCTCGATGCATTGTCAGTCTCTACCGTGGACCAGCTGAAAACTTTCTACGTACCCGGAGGGAAAAGTGGACAGAAGGGCATCCTGTTTTATGGGTCAAATCCTGTTGTGCATCCGGACGATTTGTCTGTCGCGTGCCTTCCCTATGAGAGGGGCATAAGAGCCGTCTTCAATCCCAGATACAATGCACCCGAGATGCGGGAATATTTCAAAAAGTGCGAATGCCGGCTATATCAAACGGAGTCTGAAGCAAAGTTTTATGAAGGACTATGGCATCCGCCCCAGGTCCGAGCACTCATTGATGGATGAATTCCAAATAGACGTGGCATAGGCTTCATTCAACCTGATTCCAAAGCATGCTGCATGATCCATGTTGGTGAAGCCAGCGAAAGATCAAATGATGATGACGAGATAGCCAAACCAGAAGAAGCTCCTCAAGAGCTCGAAGATGGCGGACAAGCAACCTTTAATGAGCTAACCGAGATTGACTTAGGAACGCCCGATAATCTAAGGCCGACCTACATCAGCTCGCTCTTGTCAGAGGAAATGAAAGCGCAGATAATCGCCCTGCTGCATGAGTTTGTCGACTGCTTCGCGTGGATGTATAAAGAAATGCCTGGACTTTCCCCTGAAGTGGTCATGCATAAACTGGCTATATCTCCTAATACTAAACCAGTCAAGCAAGCTCCTCGAAGAATGAGAAGGGAACTAGAAGAAAAGGTCATCGAGGAAACTAAGAAGCTCATCGATGCCGACTTCATCAGGGAAGAGAAATATGCGGACTGGATCGCATGCATAGTCCCAGTGAAGAAGAAAAATGGGCAGATCCGTGTTTATGTCGATTTCAGGGACCTCAACAAGGCATGTCCTAAAGACGACTTTCCGCTACCGGTCATAGAAATGGTGGTCGATGACACCTCAAATTATGAGTTGTTCACCTTTATGGATGGCTCGTCTGGGTATAATCAGATCAAAATGTCGCCTGAGGATGAGAAGCACACAGCATTTCGAACCCCGATCGGAATATACTGCTACAAAGTGATGCCGTTTGGATTGAAGAACGCGGGTGCTACGTATCAAAAGGAAATGACTAATATCTTTGATGACCTAATCCATAAAGTCGTCGAATGCTATGTTGATGATCTGGTCATCAAAACTAAAGCCAAGGCCGACCACATCCAAGATCTTAGGACCGTTCTCACCAGACTGAGGGAATACGATCTGAAGATGAATCCTTTAAAGTGCGCTTTTGGCGTGTCATCGGGAAAATTCCTAGGCTTCATAGTCCGACATCGAAGGATCGAAGTTGACCCATCAAAGATAAAGGCCATCATGGAGATGCCCCCTCCGAAGAGTCTAACGCAGCTAAGATCTTTTCAAGGCAAGCTTGCTTATATACGGAGGTTTATCTCAAATTTATCGGGAAGATGTAGGCCCTTCTCAAAGCTCATGAAGAAAGGAGCTCCTTTTATCTGGGATGCCGAATGTCAAGCAGCGTTTGAAAGCATCAAACAATACTTGTTGCACCCTCCAGTGCTGGCTGCTCCCATTCCAAATAAACCGCTGATTCTCTATACTGCCGTGCTAGATGAGTCACTCGGTGCGCTCCTTGCCCAGAATAATGAGGAGGGAAAAGAAAATGCCCTCTACTACCTCAGTCGAACTCTAGTCAGGGCGGAACACAACTATTCCCCAATCGAAAAGAAATGCCTGACTCTGATATTTGCTGTGAAGAAGCTGAGGCACTATCTGCTCGCTCATCGGGTTATGCTGATCTCCAAGGTCGACCCGCTCAAACACTTGATGACCAAAGCAAGCCTAGCCGGCAGAATGGCAAGATGGGCTGTCATGCTACTTGAGTTTGACATAGTTTATACTCCTCAGAAAGCAGTAAAAGGGCAAGCTCTTGCAGACTTTCTCGCTGCTCATCCCATACCAGAAGGGTCACCACTCAATTGCGAGTTACCCGACGAACAAGTGCTGCACCTCGAGAATGACGATCCATGTTGGGAGCTCTACTTCGATGGGGCCTCATCGATGAGAACCTCCAGTAAATCAAGCGTCCCGGAGATAAAAGCAGGGATAGGATTGGTGTTCATCACGCCATCAATGGGAACCCTACGACGTTCTTTTGCTCTCACCGAGCCTCGCACAAACAATGAGGCCGAGTATGAAGCTCTGATAGCTGGTTTAGAGCTCGCCATAGAAATGGAAATCCTTCGGCTACGGGTTTACGGTGACTCCCAGCTTATCGTCAACCAAGTAAGCGGCGACTATAAGATATACAAACCTGAGTTAGCTCGGTACAGAAGCCGGGTGTGGAACTCATGAAACGGTTCGCTCACATTGAACTAACGAGAGTCCCTAGAGCGTTGAACGGAAAGACTGACGTACTCGCTCGCTTTGCCAACGAGCTGGCTGATCCTGACATAGACGAAATTCTGATCACAGTCAGGAGCCGGCAAATTCTACCCCCAGTCTCTCTACAAGAAGAGGAAGGCGCGGAACAGAAGAGCAGCCCTGCCAAAGAAGCTTCGATCATCCAAGACGAGCCCGATTGGAGAGAACCCTTCATAGAGTACCTCTGATACGACAAGATGCCCGAAGGAAAATCTGCAAGGATTCAGCTGAAGAAGAGAGCTCTCCGATATGTGTTTGTAAATGACACGCTATACCGCAGGTCATATGAACAACTCTGGCTCAGATGTTTGCCATCGGCCGAAGCCCAGAAAATCATGAAAGTTCACTCGGGCGTTTGCGGCGCTCACCAATCAGGCCCCAAGATGCGACTTCAAATTAAACGGCTTGGGTATTACAGGCCCACCATGATACGGGATTGCGAAGAGCATGCAAAGAAATGTTATATCTGCCAAATTCACGGTGATTTCATTCACAAGCACCCTAATCCGTTGCATCCTACGGTGGCGTCGTGGCCCTTCGAAGTCTGGGGAACCGACATAGTTGGTCTAATTGATCCTCCGTCATCCAAAGGCCACCGGTTCATACTGGCTGCAACAGACTACTTCTCCAGATAGGCTGAAATTGTCCCGCTAAAAGAAGTCAAGACAGAAAATATTCTGACATTCTTCCAGCATAATATTCTATATCGCTTCGGTACACCAAGAAGAATCATTTCTGACAACGGGCCTTCTTTCAAGAGCTTCAAAGTCTCAAGGTTCGCTACTCAGCACAAGATAGACTGGAGATATTCCTCCATCTATAATCCAAGAGCCAATGGACCAGCCGAAACCTTCAATAAGACTCTATGCAAGCTCCTGAGGAAAAATGTTTCAGCCAACAAAAGAGACTGGAATCTCAAGCTTCACGAGGCGTTGTGGACATATCGTACCACGCACCGTACTCTAACTCAGTCCACTCCATACTCATTGCTCTTCGGAGTGGAGGCGGTCCTCCCCCTCGAAGTCGAAGTTCCAAGCTTAAGAATGGCCGTTCAGCACGAATTGACGGAGGAGGAAAACGTGCTCCTTCGGCTCGAAAAGCTCGACGCCCTCGAAGAAAAGAGGCTTGCAGTACAATAAAATATGGAGCTGTACCGAGCCCAAATGTCATGAGCCTATGGAAAGATGACTCGTCTCCGCACTTTCAAGAAAGGCGAATCGGTGTTGGTCCTCAAAAGACCGATCATCCCTAATAGACATGCTAAGGGAAAATTCGAACCAAACTGGGAAGGACCATATGTCATCGAGAAAGTGTTCGACGGAGGATCCTACCAACTAATAAGTGCCGAGGGAAAAAGGCCCATGCCACCCATCAATGGCCGATATCTCAAGAAATACTACGTGTGAATGCTCCAAGTCGCAGGCGAATTGAACACACTAGCCCTACGGTCTGGATCATACATCCTGCAAAACCGTACACAATCCACGGGCGTAAACGACCCCTATCTCTCCCAAATCCTGCCGGTGAGACTACTTTTAAAGTCCCACCAGCGGAAAAAAAATGGTATGTCCAAAAACAAAACGGGCACGGATGAAAACCCGAAAGGGCTCCGTGAGTAAAAACAGCAGGACTACCTGCGAGTTTGTGAAAACCTGAAAGGGCGCAAACTCGTGAAAAGAGATGAAATACACTCGCAAAGTCCTCTCGACCTTGTGAGGAGAAAATCCCTGTGTGAGATCCTTACGACTCACAAAAGAGCAACACACTTAGGAATCCTCACGATTCCTAAGGAGAACATACACCTACGAGATTCTCTCGACTCGTAGGAAGAAAATGCTTTTATGAGACCCTTACGGCTCATAAAATTGAAAAGTCTTAGGTGACAGGGACCTAACCTGTCTCCTAAGCCACCGCTCCCCAACGGGCAACGGCAAATGATGAGTCGCTCCTGGCATTTCGTTTCAGTGTTAGCGGTGCTGATGCCGACCAAAAACCCAAATCCCAAGTCCTCCCGAAGCAAATGATGAGTTGCTCCTGGCATTATTCCAGTGCAGCAATGCTGATGCCAAACAAGATCTAAATTCCAAGTCCCCAAACGGCGAATGATATGTCGCTCCTGGTACCATATTCCAGTGTAGCGATGCAGACGCCAACCAAAATCCAATTTCTTAAAATTCTCCCGGCCCTACGGTTAGTCCCCAAATTGGCTGCCGTATACAATCCACGGGCTCAAATAATTCTTAGCATACCCATGCCCCACCGCAATCATCAGTTACGCGGCTGGTCTCCGCTCTTAGAATTATGCTCCATTTGGGAAGACCCACTCATGTGTCCTCACGATACATGAGGAGAACACCTTCGTGGGATCCTTACGACTCACAAAGGAAAAACACACTTGGGAGTCCCCACGACTCCTTAGGAGAAAGTGCACCTACGAGATCCTTTCGACTCGTAAGGAGAACATGCTTTTATGAGACCTTTACGGCTTATAAAATTGAAAAGCCTTAGGTGATAGGGACCTAAATCTGTTTCCTAAGCCACCGCTTCCCAACAGGAATTGCTCCTGGCACATGTACTTCAGTGTTAGCAACGCTGATGCCTACCCCAATCCCAAAATTCCGAACTCCAGTCCAAATGACCCCTAAGTCGTTAAACTAGGAATGAGGGAAACTTCCTATGGAAAATGATGATTCGCCCCTGGTACCATATTCCAGTGTAGCAGTGCTGATGTCAATCCAAATCATATCAAATTAGCAAAACAACCAATGACCTCCCTGGCAGAATCAAATTCCACCTCGGAAACAAGTCAACTTCATCCCTGACACCGCAAGAAGCGGAGCAAGTCAAATCCAGAATCGACCGTCCACGTCGCTAAAAGGGCAGCATCGACCATCCAAATCGCTAAAAGGGCAGCACCGACCGTCCACGTCGCTAAAAGGGCAGCACCGACCGTCCAAATCGCAAAAAGGGCAGAACCGACCGTCCACATCGCTAAAAGGGCAGCACCGACCGTCCAAGTCGCAAAAAGGGCAGAACCGGTCGTCCACGTCGCTAAAAGGGCAGCACCGACCGTCCAAATCGCAAAAAGGGCAGAACCGACCGTCCATGTCGCTAAAAGGGCAGCACCGACCGTCCAAGTCGCAAAAAGGGCAGAACCGACCGTCCACGTCGCTAAAAGGGCAGCACCGACTGTCCAAGTCGCTAAAAGGGCAGCATCGACCGTCCAAGTCGCAAAAAGGGCAGAACCGGCCGTCCAAGTCATAAAAAGGGCAGAACCGACCGTCCACATCGCTAAAAGGGCAGCACCGACCGTCCAAGTCGCAAAAAGGGCAGAACCGACTGTCCACATCGCAAAATGGGCAGCTTCGACCGTCCAAGTCGCTAAAAGGGCAGCATCGACCGTCCAAGTCGCAAAAAGGGCAGAATCGACCGTCCATGTCGTAAAAAGGGCAGTGTCAGCTTCCCAAAAGCGGGAACCAAATCAAGTCGCCTCCACGTGAAAGAAGATCCATCAATTCTATGCACATGACCCACATGTGTGGTGTGCATTCATTGATGGGGGGCAATTTGTTGGGGTGAAAATTTACATCCCGGTTGACCAAGTCAAAATCAAAGTCAACCCCAAACCAAGTGGGCCCAAGCCCAGATCAAGTGGGCCCATGCCCGGGTCGAGTCCGAACATGAAGCAGCCGGCCTCCCCCCATGCCAAGATAAAAATTTTTGTAATAAATAATTTTATTGTATTTCTTTTATTTTATTTTACGAATGAATGTAAGAAAAATGGGCATAAAGGCAAATTTTTGTAAAGCCCATGGCTTATGTGCAAAAAGAAATGGCACATGAGCCATGGGATAGGAAAAATGCCATTTTGTGAAGTCTAAGGGGCTATGTGTAAAGTTTATAGCCTATAAAGGCAAGGATAATGAAAATATCCCAACAACTTTTTCTCTCTCCAAAAAGCAAATCTAGATCTGAGATCTTTCTCCTTCCTCAAGGTTCTAAAACCTTCTTCTTTCTTTTGAATTAAATCAAGAGTTTTACTCTTCCTTTTATAAAGCTAAATAGTTTTCCACCACAAAACCCACAAAGGGGAACTCAAATCTTCCATCAGATCTCAAAAAGAAGAGATTTTTAAAATCTCACATCTCTTGATCTTCAAGATCCTGCCAACAGAGGAGGAAGAAGGAGACCCATCTCCAGAAACCCACTTTGGGGAAGAACTAGGGCTCAAGGGGAGAAGCCCTTCATCAGCTTCAAAACATCCTAGGAGTTTAACTCTACACACACACACACACAAAATAATAAGTGCACCTTTCTGGGAGTACAACTCCCATTGCAGGGACCAAGTCCCTTTTAGCGCCCGAGCGCCTATATGCTGACACGTGGAGCGCTAGCGCTCAAAGCGCTAGCGCTCTTGCGCTCAGAGCGCTAGCGCCCAGAGCGCTAGTGCCCGAGCGCCCACGTGCTGACACGTAGGGCGCTAGCACTCAAAGCGCTAGCGTTCTTGCGCCCAAAGCGCTAGCGCCCAAAGCGCTAGCGCCCGAGCGCCCACGTGCTGACACGTGGGGCGCTGGCGCTCTTGCGCTCAGAGCGCTAGCGCCCAAAGCGCTAGCGCCCGAGCGCCCACGTGCTGACACGTGGGACGCTAGCGCTCTTGCGCTCGGGGCGCTAGAGCCCAAAGCGCTAGCGCTTTTCCCCACGCGCCTGGCACGTAGGGCGCTAGCGCCCAAAGCGCTAGCGCTTTTCCCCACGCATCCTCTAGATGCCCTTTCCCTTTCTTTTTTTTTATATATATGTATATATACATATACACACACACATACTCTACAACACTGTCCCTTCCAAAAAAAATTTGGGCCGGGGCGCTGCCCCGCACCCCGCAAGGGGGCTGCTAGCCCCCTTGACCCCCAGCCCGCTATCCGGGTAACAGGACTCCCGTAAAAACTCTGCGTGGCTCCCGATATATCCAAAACCCTTTTCAAAACACAACACACGCACGCTGCACATTGAGTTCGCATGACCAGTTTAACCCGTCAATTGGAGGTTCTCTCGCTCCAAAGGCGAGGGGTAATTAACGGCAGCTTAGTCCGCGGCTGCCGAAGATTCGGATCCCCACAATCAATAAATCCTGGCCTACCCTAGGCAGAAGGAATCTATAGTACGCCTGACAAGCGCGCGCGTATTCCCATCTCAATGGGGTGACGAAAAACACCCTACAACCTATTTAAAATTTCGATCGACAAAAACTTTTCATATTGGCCCCAAGTGCAATCCAAAACTCAAACAAATCTGGACCAGAAAACAAAACATCCCAGAAATCACATTTTCAAACAATAGAGCAACAGAGAAATTTTTATGCACAAAGGCCACATTATGACCGCGCAATCGCAGCAAACATGCATGTTCTGTCGCGGTTCCGCGGCTTGATGATGAGCTTGTGTGCCCAAATTTCTTCTGGTTCTCCAAAAAAGCCTGTACGAATTTTAGAGACTCTGAAAATAATTTTTTGAACAGTTTGAAAAATCGGCAGAAACTAGAAAATTTGGAATCGTGATTTCGGAAATTTTTCTCGATCGATCTTTTAACCACGTACGAACAAGCTAGATTAGGATTAAAGGGTTGGATCTGATACCATGTTGGGTTACGGCGCCGCCCTAGCCATCAAACCGTAGCCGAATGCAGAACAAAAATTTTCTAAATCGGCACTACCACAACCTTCGAATACGGATCGACTATTAACCCTAAATCTAGCAAGCAATAAAAGGAGTTTGGAATGTTATACTGAATGATTCGTGTCCTTCGGTCTTTAACCACTTCCCAAGCTCCTAGTGACCACCATGATCAAGTTTTGTCGCCGGTCTCCCTCTATCGAAGATGATCCAACCGAGAGTCTATGAATCGAGCTCCTACTTCATAACCGAAGTAACTAGGGTATCGCTAAACTAGATAGCTAAGATGATGTAGAGTCTAATGAGAGATTAATTTGTCTCTAAACACCATAGGTTTCTCAACACATGAGAGGGTTAGGATGGAGGAAGAAGAAGAAGCCATAAAAGATGAGAGTGTGAAGCTTGAGCTCAACTCATGAAAGAATAATGCTTAGTCTTGTGAGAGTGTGTGAGAATAGCAAGTCATGAAAAATATCTCAAGTCCTCAAAAAATATCTCACACCCACAAAATATCAAGCTTTCTAGAATAGTGTTTCAAGAGTCACACTATGAGTCATCACCATGAGTCAACATATGAGTCACTAAATCAAGCATGCTTGAATTAATCTAAGCACACGCATCTCTCACCGCAATTAACCATTTAAACTAAAATGGTTGATAAACAAAATGAGGTGTTTTCTTCTAGAAACAATCTTGTAATAAATTACAAGATTTCCCCTCATCCGTATACACATACCCTTATCCGTATTCCGAAAAATATGAATACAATGAGACGAAAATAATCCAACACTATAATACTAGGATCCGGCTTAAACCAAAGCCCACTAGTATTATCCGTCCAAATCATGATACGTGCACAAGCGCACGTATATCAACGAATCCTGCCGTAAAACCATATGGCCTCTATATCGTTTCGCCCGAAGCAGTGAAACCTTCTGTGTGGGACTCTAAAGACTCGTCAATACGCTGGCAGTGGGTTTCACCATAAGCACGTCAGCGACACTAGCTGTAAGTAACGGCTACCCAGGTATTGAGCGAAAGAAAGGCCGACGAGCAAACTCATCCTGACCCCTACTGAGCCTGTCGGTGACAATATCCGTACAGTATGGTCTGTTCGTCTAAGAATGTCGCATATCGAGTCTAGGAGGTAGATAAAGTCAGACCCCTAATAACGCGATATTTCGTGTCGGTATGAAGCCCATCACAAACTGAGAAACTACTGATCCAAATCAGTAATTCTCGACTACCTTGATCAAGGATTTCTGGTGATGGCCACCCATGCACAACGCGACATCAACCCCTAATACCGGGAGAGACGAATCCCCGACAATCCGCTCACTGCCTCCATGTGGCTCGGGACTGTACCCAACTAAAACCTGTTTGCACGACTTCTTTGAGCCGTGGTAGGGTAGTAATCAAAGCACAATGGGAACTCACGCGAGACAAATGACAATATCAGGTCGACAGACTAATCTGTACACATGTCACCTGGGAACTGCTATCTGACAATAGGTATAATACCAACTAGCAGGTTTCCGGCGAGTCCATCCAGTGTACTCATAACCTAATGAGCACATGTATACTATCTTAGGTGAACAAACTAACACCAATGGCTTGTGAGACCGGCCACCGCCCCTTGTCGGGGTCTCGATCATTATACACTAGTCTACTCTGGATGCCCAGTCTCGATACTCCCACGACTAGAGACATTTAAGGATATGCTTATAGACCATCCAACTCCCACGTATATGATCGCCATCATAATGCTGGTAGTCTAGCAGGAATCTTATGGGCTCTATCAACATGTAATAATGAACTATAATGCCACCTAAAGTATGTACATGACGATAAAGACAAACCAGATAACATACTATCATTTTGAGTAAGACTGTTCTATCCGTATAGGTCCTCCCTCAATCATCTAATCGCTTGTCTGCGATTACAATAATTGACTTGAGGGCACTATAGCCAACAATTTATTCAATTTAAAATTTTATTTTCCTAAATTTAATTTTATAGGTAGGGCTTTAATTTGAGGATTTTGGATTGTGGTGGTGGGTGGTGGTGGCTGTGGTGGTGGTTGCTCTTCAATATGGGGTTGTTTAGGGGTATGGGCAGCGGCGGCGGTAGCGGTTGTGGGTGGCGGCGGCTGTGGTTTGGTTTGGTTAAGATTATGATTAGGGTTATGGCTAATGGTTAGGGTTAGTTTTAGGATTAAGGTTAGGATCAGGGTTAGGTTTAGGGTTTAGTGAAAAAACAATAGCTAAGGATGGTTCAGTGAACAATTTATAATGGGTTAGGGTAAATTAGGTTTAGGGTTAGGGTTAAGGTAATTAGGGTTAGAGTTATGAGTGAGGGTTATGGTTAGGGTATTTTAGTGTTAGTGTGAGTGTGTGTATGTGTGATATATATGATGATATGTGTGTGTGTTTATGATAATGTTGACGATGATATGTGTGTGTTTGTATGTGTGTGTGTATTTGTGATGATGATGATGATGATGATGATCTCTCATATCAAATAAGGCCAAATTCTAATTTTAAACTTAACACCAGAATTAAATCCAAAATCTTAAATTCAACACCAGAACCAAATCCAAAATCTTAAACTTGATTAAGAAAACCCTTAACTTTAAAAAACTTTATTCTAAACTAAAAACTTCAAACCCTTGAAATTGAAACATAAACGTAAAACTAATTCAAGTTAAATCTTATAATAAGTGAATATATAATAATCGATGATAATATGAAATTTTCATATTCTCATCGATGGTCATATGTGAAAATCAAAGCGTGCCTTAGTCCCCGTCTATCGGTTAACATACGTTCGATGTTCGTCGTGATATTAAACTATACGAAAGTTGTTAAATATCGGACGGTATCGTTCGATGCTAACAACCGCCGTGTAGTTTATATGAGGAGAAGATTCAATCATATGATAACCGATAAAGTTTTCCAGTTTGGACAAGTCAGGAATGTATAAAACAAACACCTACATTCACTTATATTTTCCATTCGTTTCGAGTTATTTCGTCAGTACTTTTCCACTGGTTCTCCATGTACAAAGATAGATTAGATGTTCATTTCAATATTGTTTCACAGCATTGAAATAATTATCTATTCTATTATAGTGTACTCAGAGAACAGCGGGGAGGTGCTACCGAAATTTTCTCAAAACGGATGAAAACACAAGTGAATGGGCGTCTGCTCTATACATTCTTAATGGGACAGAAAGCTTACCCCCGACAGCCGAAACACACACCATGAATACACAACACACACAACACAAATACACAACACAACACGAAGACACAACACACATAACACGAATACACAACACACACATACACACTATCAACCCTGCACCTAAGCGAAATCATAAATTGAAACACACATACACAGAATACAACTCATACTTGGGTATCTACAAACATAACTTTATTAATCGATAATTTATCTTTTTCAACGACAAACTTGCCCTTCTCACTTTCTTCTTTGTCAATGATCATCCCGTTCTTAGATTTTTCAATATAGTCACCATAAAAAACCAACTTCCATAACTTATAATTTATATGTTATACAGTCTAATATGGCTCATGAGTACATCAAAATTAAAAACTGGATGTACGTGGATTGGCAACAACGCGTGCAATCTAAGTTTGTCGCGGGAGTCGCTGCTTTCATTGAATTTTCATGCGCACATAATAAGATTGTGTTAGAGAAGATTCTTTGTCCATGCGATAGACGTGGGAATAAGTTCTAGCAGAAGATAGAAATTATAGAGCTTCATATTATTAAATATGGTCTTATAAGACTTTATACAATTTGGTTATATCATGGGGAAGGAGGAGAAGAAGACGGTAATGCGGCAAAAGAAGAAGGAGAAGACCGAAATGCGGCGGAAGAAAAAGAAGACGATAACTTCTTTTCAGGAGAAGAAATGAAGGATATGGTAGAGGCCGCCCCCGGTGATAGTAATCATACTGAAGAAGACATTCCTTTCGGTCAAGAACCGCATGAGGATAAGTATGAAAAGTTCATGAATGATGCTAGAAAACCAATTTATGAGAATGCAAAGTATTCCACCCTATCATGGTTCATCCAACTTTTCCAGATTAAGTGCCTATATGAATGGAGTAACAAGTTATTCACGATACTTCTGAAGTTCCTGAAAGATTCTATGCCCCTGGGAAATAACGTGTCCGAGAGCTGGTACGAAGCCCAGAAGATGATGTCTAATTTTGATCTGAACTGTGACAAGATTCATGCATATCCTAAAGATTGCGTGTTGTACCGGAAAGAGAATTCAGATTTGAAAAAGTGTCCAACATGCGGAGAGGTCAGGTATAAGACGAAAGTATCTGATAAGAATCCAGATATATCTGTCAAGATAGCACGATAATTTCCGATAACATAGAGGCTGCAAGAGCTATTCAAGTGCAAGAAGACAGCCGAGGCAATGATTTGGCATCACAGTGCTGCTCCAAGAGAATATCGAAAAATGGGTCATCCAAGAAAATCACCGGCATAAAAGGATTTCGATAGGAGACACCAAATATTTAGTAGTGATCCTTGCAATGTCAGGCTCGGACTGGCTAGTGATGGTTTCTACCCATTCAACTATATGGTTGGAAGCCACAACACATGGCCCGTTGTAATGATGGTTTATAATCCGTCGTCTTGTTTGGTTATGAATCAATCCTACTTTATGATGTTTCTTCTTATTGACGGACCAAACTCATCAGGAAACAATATCGACATCTATCTCCGACCTCTGATCGATAAGTTAAAATCTTTATTCATTGATGGTGTAGAGACTTATTGGGAATTCACCCGCGCGTGCAAACGCGTATGTTATGGAAACGGATATGAAATGAAGGAAACGGAATGCGCACGTGAGATCGTTCTCGTTTTAAATATTTATAAACCGCAAGTGCACGGCGCGTTGTAGCGAGCCGGCAAGCATGGGTCGATCCGCAGGGAATTGTGTATTAAGTATTGTTGTTTAAGGTTAACAAATAAATGAATTGGGGTTTGTCACAAAAAAAAATATAAAAAGAATATGAAAGCAAAGAAAAGAAAGAAAATAAGTAAGAAAGCATGGTTGTGGCTTGGCTCGGAAGCTTGAATCGCAACGTTTCCCTCTACACTCCTTGATCATGAGTTGTCCGTTCCTTACGTCGATCCCGACATGAAGCACGACTTGTCAACACGGTTGCGAAGCACAAACTGTCAAATTCCGTTATTCGCCGAAAAACACGAAACGAGTCCTTTTGATCACTTACCGTTTGTATGTCCGCGCTTAGGGTATCAATACTAAACACAAAGGTTAGCAAGCATACCACAACAACAAAAACACAAAGTGGTTAGTGAGAGCAAATGATTTTGGTGTTAAATGTGCTAAGTGTTTGTGATGGTATATGATATATGAACTTAAGAGATTTGTCAAGTCCTTAATCACAACATACCATATCCAAACTTAGCAAACTTAACATCAAATTTGATTATAACTTAAACATTGAAATGGGGAAAGGGAATGAATATGGTATATGAGGAGGTTACAAGTAACTATGTGTCAAAATACCATATCATATCAATACATTAACAATCTTTAAGTTAGAATCTTAATTATAAGAACATGAAACATAAACAAGAGGTGCAGGAGGCAAAGTCTTTCATCTCACTTCCTCACCTACACCACAACCAAATAAAAGATTAGTTAAGCATAATGAAAAGAAAGCAAGTAAAGAAAAGAAACAACAATGCAATATATTACACTTGAGAGAAGAGATACAAGATTTTTGGTAGCTTGTTCAACCTCCTTAATGAAGCTCTCCAAAGAGAGCTTCAAGAAGGAAGAAGAAAAAGAAATCAATATGAAGCCCACTCACCCTCAAGCTAAACCAAAAGAAAAGCAAAACAAAAAGATAGAATTGTATGTACATGGTAGCCTCCTTCCCTTGCCCACTGGTCTGTATTTATAGGCTCAAAAGGAAAATAAACAAACAATAAAAATGAGCTGACGTGGCAGCAATAGAGGGGCAAAGAAAATATGGGGCCTATTGGAGCATGGGTGGCCGAGCTCGCCGGATTTGGAGGGCTTCTCGCTGGGTCTAATCCGAGCACTGAGGCTCGTGTTCCTTGTGTGGTCTTGTGTTCACTCCAATAGCACTCTGGTGCTGTTTGCTTTATCTGTTGTGACCTAGGTTGCCTTCAAAGTTTTTGAGGGAAACTAGATTGCTTTAACTCACATCAAAGCTTTTAGAATTTATTGCACAATCAATGCACATCACACCCATTGTGCCCACTTGCTCAACCCATCATGCCATGGCTGCCCCCACTTGGTCCATGCTATGTGCACACTTGTGTGTTGGACCATTTTTAGACAAAAAATGTGTACACATGTATTATTTCTAAAAGTGCTCATTGGATATCGGTCGGTTTTCTGGTCTGCTTGCAGTGTCGGCTCCCAAACGTTATATCCGTGATTTTGAGTATGTTTTCCAGTATTTGTCATGAATACCTGTAAAGTGTAATTACTGAGCAGACACTGATTAAAAGTACCCTATAAACAAAATAGATAACGAATGAGAGGTATAAAAATGCAGTTTTCTGTGGTGAACAAGACTTACGATGCAAACACAGAAACAACCTTTATGATGCGTGTGGTTTTAATGTAGACAATTAATGACTTTCCTGAGTATGAAATACTATCAGGTTGGTCCGTACATGGTCAAAAAGTATGCTCTTACTGCCATCAAGATACAACATCGAAATAGTTGAATTTTAGCAGGAAAGTTTGTTATTGCGGTCAGCGGCATTTCCTGTCACTAGACCATCCCTACAGGTTAGACAATACTTACTTTAATGGTCATCAGGAACTTCTTGGGCCTCCAGCCTCATTGTCCAGAGAGGATGTGATTGCTCAGTGGGATGGTTACAATAACGTGACTTTCGGGATAGATCCGGAACAACAGAACAAACCACCCTACTGGAACATTTTAAGCATTTTCTACGACCTTCCATACTGGTCAACAAATTTAGTGCGTCATTGTCTGGACGTCATACACACAGAGAATGGAGTATTCGAGTGTTAGTTATATGTATGCCCTAGAGGCCATTATTGTACATGATTATATATTATAGTGGATGCTTGGACATATATAGAGAGAACTTTCATACTCGACATGATAGTATGCTATCTGGTTGCTCTTTATCTTAACATGTACACTTGTATCATTATATTGTCGCTCTATTACATGTTGATAAAACCCTTAGGATGTGTACTTGACTACCAGGACTATGATGCAAATCACACTAGTGGGGCCAGGGTAGTCCACAAGTTCATCCTTTAATTGTTCTTAGTCGTGGGAGTATCGAGACAGGGCATCGATATTCCATAATAGACTAGTGTGTACGTTTCTTGACCCTGTATGGGGCGATGGTTGATCCAACATCTATTGGTGTTTGACATCAAAGATTGTACACGGGTGCTCATTGGAGAATAGGTACACCGAACAAGACTCGCCGAGAACTCCTAGATGGTATTATACCCATCGTCAGATAGCATTTCTCTGGTGACACTGGTACAGGTTAGTCTGTAGACCCGACATCGTCATAGAGTCTTGTATGATTCCCGCTATACTCTGATTTCTTCCCTACCACGTTCAAGAGAGCATGCAAACAGGTGGATTTTGGGTACAGTCCCGAGTCACATGGAGGCAATGAGCGATAGGTGGGATTTCGTCTCTCCCGGTATTGGGGGTGATGTTGCACTATGCTCGATTGGCCATAACAGGAAGTCCCTGGCCAGGGCTGATGATGAGATTTACTGGTAAGTGTTATCAGTAGTTTCTCGACCCGTTATGAGCCTCACATCGGCATGACTTATCAAGTTATTGGGGTCTGGCTTTTACCACCTCCAGACTCGATATACGACATATCAGACGAAGAGACCGGACTGTACAGTAGTGTTACTGGATTCACGGGAGTATGGATAAGCTTTCTTATTGATCTTCTGATCGCTCAATACCTGGATAGCCGTTACGTCCAGCTAGTACTGCTGACAGCTTGTGGGTGACTGATATGATCATTACCTACTGTTGGCGTATTGACGAGTCTTTAGAGTCCTACACAGAGGTTTCCTTGCTAAAGTGAAACGAAATAGGACACATATGTGATATGTGTGGGACCGAGATTAATACGTGTATGTGATACCGTATTCTAATCTCGCGATATATGATATCAGTCGTTTATATGAGATATAGCCGGGTTATTGAATTAAGTGTTGATTCGTTAAGTTGATATAAATGATATTAGTCGGTTGTATGTGATATAGCCGGATTATTAAATCAAGTGTTGATTTAATAATTTAATATATAATTATATATTTGATATATTAATATATATTAACTAATATTAGCTCACTTAAGAATTTGTTTTCTCGAAATACATATAAATATATGTTATATATATTAATGTATTTATTTTTGTGTCATGCCAGATGATATATTGGACTTGAGTGTATGAGACTCATACCTAATTAAAGATAATTTGGGTGATTAATTATTAAGGGAAAAATCAAAATTAGGTAGAAGTTAGCATGGCTAAAGATGCTTGTGGAAGCATGTAGAAGTCTTGACTTAAGTCCACTAATTTTGTTTTACTCTAAATATTTATTAACCCAGCCATTATCTTTAGCCATGGTTAAGTCTCTACAAATGATATATGAGATATTTTTACACCATGATTCATCACTTGATCTAGATCATCTTCTTCTTTGCTTTCTAGCTTTTGAGAGAGGTGGAAAAGAAAAAGAGAAAAATAATTCTAAAGTGAGCAAAATTCCTACTTCATCAATCTATACTAAACTAGCCATTCAGTATAGGTTGTTTGCTTCACTAATTTCTCAATTAGTGAAGAGATAGCTTGAGTTAGAGATTCTTCGGCGTAAATCATCTTCGGCTTCGAAGATCTTTGAGCAAGCTCGTTCCTTTCATCTAGTGGAGCCTAAGGAGAGTCCGAGAGACCACTACTTGGAGCTAAGGGACTACTACACGGAGCTTTAGAAGTGAAGGACTGGTCTACAAAGGTTGTATTCCTATTTCACTTAGTGTAAAGTTTGTTTACATGCTTTAATACCCTAATTCTCTACTTAGATCCTTGGTTCGGATTGCTTAGCACTCTAGATTTTTTGAAATTGCATACTCAATGCTTGCCGAAACCTAGTGAGGGTGCTAAGTGAACCCAGCAGTGGTATCAGAGCCAAGCTAGAGAATTAGGAGTGTTCTAAACGAAGTTAAAGTGTTCGATCGAACTTCGAAACCCGAAAAACCCTAGTCTCTGGAAATTTTTCCAAAAGTTGGATTTTTCCAAATTAATAATATGCAGAAAACTGTGCAGGGTTTTGTTTAGATCCCCAAGAAAAACGACGGCCCAACTCGACCAAATAGCCGCGCAACCGCGGCCAAACCATGGGTTTAGCCGCTGTTCCGCGGCGCCGTTGGTGAGGCAGGGAACGTGCCTTCTTGTGATGATCCGTAGATACTTGTGGCACATTCTGGGTATTTTTAAGTGTGACTCAAGTGTTGAGGTCTCTGGGAATTTTTGGTGTTTGATAAATCGATCGAAATGTTTAATATCGTCTAGATATCTGTGATTTGTGATACAATATTTGGAATCCACATTAATTAGTTTTGTGAAAACTAATTAGAATTTTGTGAATCTAGCAATTTATTCTCTTTTCATCGGTTGCCGCGGGGTTTTGATTCGGATCAAAACTCCGTCACAATCTCGTACAGTACACGAACACTCGCCGGATAACACTAATAGATATCTACGCCCCATCGCCCTGACTAAGTGACTTTAGGAGAACCCCGTTGCCAAAAGTATCCGCTCGGGTGCTCGCGGCCGCGGTGTTCCGCCTAAGTGCGCTTCGTCGACGGCATCGGGGGTACAGCCATCTACTAATGTTTCCGACGAGCATTCGATCAGTTGTTGGGAATCTTGTTAAATTGCCCGACTGGATATTGAAAAGTGTTTTCAATTTGAGACTAAAATGTCGGGTTTATAACGTAAGGCATGAAATTCGGAATATGTGATATTCCGGGTTTATGTTATCTAAGGAATTTATATGATTAGGCATGAAATCCGAAGTATATGATATTTTGGGTTTATAATGTCTAAGGATGTTGCGGATTCTAATTATTGTAGTTTTCATTTTCTTTTATTCGACCGTAAGTGTAATATGTGGTATATCGCCGGTTTCGTTGCTATACGTCAACGACAATTGGGATACGCATATTTACTTACGTTGATGACATGTGATGTTATGTGTTGCTGTGATATATTATATTGGATCGTCATGTTTGAATAGCCAGGGGTTTTCGCGTGAGATGGGAGTTTTTCATTTTCATTCATGTAAAAAAACTGTATATAATATTCTTTTATTGGGACACTTCCGGGTTGAGGATGATGTCACCATTGATGTATATTATTTACTTTTCCGTATTAGGATAGAGCCAAGGCGGGGAGCATAAGTAACCGGGTTCTAAAGTCTAGTGAGAAACCATCTTGAGGAGTCGAGACCGGGTCTCCTAACTCTAGAATTGGTAGGGTTGCTTACCGCTCTCGTAGGGGTCTAAGGATGTGGGCTTGGCTATTCATCACGACCGTGAAATCTGTGTTTTTTACTGGCTTGATTTAAAACACAGACATCCTAGTATATCCAATATTTCATATTTTGATTTCTGCTGCAATGATCTGTGATGAGATCATATAACTGCGTGAGACGAATGCTTTATATTATATATATAATATATAATAAACGTTGCTTATGTTTTGCATTCGCGCTAGTCCTGCCCCTGCTCTGCCGTTAGTTAACTAACCCAACGGTGCATGACGGGACCCGTGGTGAATGCGGATGGCACAAGCATACGTTGTATTTTCATTTCTTTATCTGTGATACTTAGGAAGCATAAATGATGGGACTTAATTAATGAGATTAATGAAAAGGAAAGAAACCCAATGATGTTGTAGAATCAAATTTTCAAAAAGGTAGCTCTAGTTCTTCCTTTGCATAGCGGTATTTCTTGATGAATATCTAGCACCTCATTCGATTAAGAAAGAGCCTAGATCCCTTCACCAAGAGTGACCTCTTTAGCAAAATCTAGCAGATGCTATACCCACTTGGTTTATTTTGAAAAAACTAGATTTTAAAAGCGGAGCTTAAACCACTCCTTTTCAAATCACCCGATTCTACAACGATATCAAGTTCATTACGCAAAAGGTTTTCTTAGAAACCTGTTGTAGCCCTCCGTAATTTCAGATAAGTACTATTTAGTATTCGTGATGAATTTGTTGACCTTGTCAAGGCATAGTGTACGGTAGCTAATTAGTGCTTATCTTCCGCATATGATGCGATTGGATTAGGGTAGTCGTACGGCCTTGTTGACCTTGTCAAGGGTCGTGCGGGTGGGTTAATTCAATCACGAAATAAACGGGTTGAACTTGACTTGCGGTTTATGGTTTGTTGACCTTGTCAAGGTCGTAAATCGCTTGGGGCAAAAACATTAATGGGAGTTTCAAGTGTTGAAATTTACAATAAGATTGCATAGCTTCTATAAGATAGTTGGATCCCGATACCCACTGTGAGTAAGAGTTACTCCCGGGAGAGTTTAGCACTTTACAATTAGCTAATCCAGTAGGTGTCTAGAAAGGAGTCAACGGGGTTACGCCCCTAGGAAAATGAGGTTTATTTTAATTAGGTCCATGCGAAAGCACGAGGAATCTCGCTCAAAGTACTGATACTGGCCTGGCTGACCAGTTAGCGAACATGTAGGGTGTAATTAATCCCGGCTAGTCTTACCTTTTAGGGTTTGAAGGAAGATTTGATAAAACCAGTGGGAGCCATCCTGAATAGATAAAATAATAACCAATCTAATTTTGCAAGAGCATACGCTAAAGTGTTTTCTTCTCTCTCTCCAGGTAGTGACCATGACACGCCTTAATCAAGATAATAATATTGATATATTGACCGAACCCGCTTGTTACACTGAGCTGGGGAACGTTGGTTCCGCTCTTCCTTATAATTGTTATAAGTCTGAGCAGGAAATAGGGGAATATCCGAATTCCCATGCGACCCGAACGAGGAATAAGCATGTTGATGCATCTTCTTCGGGTGTGTTTGTTACCGAGAACTGTTTCTCAGTACACTCTACGTCCTGGGTATTAGATACCGGATCGGAATCCCACATATGTAATATGTTACATGGGCTAAAGAAAGGTAGAGAACTGGGAAAAGGTAATCATTCTCTAAAAAGTAGGGAATGGTGCAAATATTGCAGCTAAAGCAGTTGGTGAATATCATTTTGTATTACCAAATGGGAATACATTTATCTTGAACGACTGTTATTATGTACCATCTATGATATATAATTTAATATCGATTTCTTTATTAAATAAAGAAGGATATAGCTTTATAGTAGAGAAAAATGTTATGAATATTTTCCTAAATCAAGTGTTGATTGGGTTTGGTACGTTATGTAACAGTTTATATGTTCTGGATCAAAATACAACTCTTCATGTACAGAACACACACAAGAGGAAAAGTTCAGAAATGAACGAATTCTTCTTGTGGTATTGTAGACTAGGTCATTTCAATGCGACACAACTAGCTAAATTAAATAAAGGATGGATATTTGAACCTGTTTGAATTTACATCTTATGAAATTTGCCAGTCATGTCTCAAAGGAAAAATGACCAAAAATCCGTTTACTGGACACGGAGAAAGAGCTACTGAACTCTTGGGACTGATACATAGTGATGTATGTGGTCTTATGTCTACACATGCCAGGAATGGTTTCTCGCACTTCATTACATTCACCGATGATCTCTCAAGATTCGGACATGTGTTCCTGTTGAAACACAAATCTGAAGCTTTTGAGAAATTCAAGGAATATAAGTGCGAAGTAGAGAACCAAATGGGTAAAAGTATTAAAATCCTTCGATCTGATCGGGGAGGAGAATACTTAAGCACGGAGTTCCTGGATTATTTAAAAGAGAATGGGATTCTCTCTCAGCTTACTCCTCCGTATACACCACAGCACAATGGTATATCGGAGCGGAGGAATCGCACCCTATTAGACATGGTGTGCTCCATGATGAGTATCGCTGAGTTACCTATTTCCTTTTGGGGTTATGCGCTAAAGACATCCGCATACCTATTAAATAGAGTTCCAACCAAATCAATGCCTACCACTCCATATGAGATATGGAATGGGAAGAGACCATCTTTTAAACGAGATAAGATATGGGGTTGTCCGACCTATGTTAAAAAACAAAATCCGGACAAGCTCGAGGCAAGGTCTGCTCTGTGCAAGTTTGTGGGATATCCAAAGAATTGCTATGGATATATCTTCTACCACACTGAGGAACAAAACATGTTTGTTTCTCAATATGCCACCTTTTTAGAAAAGGAATTTCTTATAAAAGAAATTAGTCGTAATGAGGTAGACCTGGAAGAAGTTCCAGCTACACAAACTACAACTGATGATTTAGTGGAACCGGAGGATTCAATAGTCCCCGACGAAGCTCAGCCACCCCGCAGATCTAGTAGGGTTCCTCATCCACCTGAGAGATACTACAGTTTTCTCATTAACGGTGGGTGCGAGGATTGCATCATGGAAGATGATGATCCAACTAGTTTCGAGCAGGCCATCATGAGTGGAGACTCTGTGAAATGGCTGGATGCAATGCAATCTGAGATAGAATCCAAATACACCAATAAAGTATGGACTTTGGAAGTTGCTACTGAAGGGGTAAAACCCATCGGGAGTGTTCCCTTATGAAAATAAATAATAAATAAATAAGCAATAGGAAAATTCCCCAAAGAGAGCATCACGTGCCCACACGTGATGTGCCTTGAAGCCAAAATTACAAGCATTACACTTGACAAATGGGACTGAAGTTGGGTCTCACGTGCCACACGTGAGCACCTATATATGAAGTATATAGGCGCCTTTATAAAACAAATAGCAGACCAGAAGGCGTATCACGTGCCAACACGTGATGCTCTTCTCGGGAACTGTTGTATATAGGCAAACCGGCCTAGTGCCACTGGGTCACGTGCCACACGTGAGGATTCCTAATATCTTCTGACCCAATAGAATTAAATTCTATATAAAAGGGATCAGAACCCTGTTTTGAAATATTTTCCCCAATCTTTCTAAACAAGAAAGATTGTGCTCGGTAAATCAGAGCACCGTTGGAGCAAAGATCCAATGGTGATTAAAAATCACCAAGATACGGAATTAAATTCTAGTTGAGGAAATACTCCTCAAATCTTTCTAAATAAGAAAGATTGTGCTCTGTAAATCAAAGCACCGTTGGACCAAAAATCCAATGGTGATTAAAAATAACCAAGATACAGAATAAGCTCTGTATGGGAAAGTATTTTCCCAATCTTGTTAAAAACAAGAAAAATGGCTTCTGTAAAACATAAGTTCTTGGATCAAAGATCCAACAGTGGATAAATTCCCTAAATCAATTAAAAAATCTCTCAGTGAGAGATTTCCTTAACTGAATCAACAAATCAACATCCCCTATATAAAGGACCCAAGACTTCAAGTCTTGTACAGAAGAATCCCCCCATAAAATGGCAAGTTCAATAGAAAAGAAGAAACCCTAGGTAAGAAGGAACAAAACACAGAGAATATCTTACTTCTTCTTCGTCTCCATAAGAGTTTAACTCTTCCAAAGAATTTAGTTCTTTCTTCTGGTAAGAGATCTGCAGAAGCAGATTTCCCCACAAGTTGAGAATTTAATTCTCATTGGGGAGATTCTGCCATGCAGATCCAAAACGTAGGGGAAGATCTAAGTTCAGAGAATTTAATTCTCCCAAAACGCATATAGGAATTTAATTTCTCTGATAAAACTAGGGTTTAACCCTTCATATAAGAACTTAGTTCTCCCTTCTGGTGAAAGATCTGCAGAAGCAGATCTCCCCACAAGTTGAGAATTTAATTCTCATCGGGGAGACTCTACCCTGCAAATCCAAAACCTAAGGGAAGAAGTAAGTCCAAGGAATTAAATCCTTATAAATATATATATATATATATAAAATAAGGGATTTGAGATTTTTAAGACTCAGAGAAAGAATTCTATGCATATTGATGGTCACGTGATCACCTGTGATGAACTCAAAAGAAAGATTGAAATAGATCACGTGTTCATACGTGACCCATCTCGCTAATAATGCTTGCCACTTTTTAAAAGAAAAAGGGTATAAACCTAAAGACAGTTATCATTTTGGGGCGCCTCACGTGATCCCACGTGACCCCCAATAGGACTTAGCATTTATAAAAGGAACAAGGGAATAAACCCAAAGAAGCAGGGCCCAATTCTCAGGCGCCTCACGTACCACACGTGAGCGCTCCAAATTTCAGTGTTTAACACTGCTTTAGAGCCTCACGTGGGAGCATGGGAGCGCCGAGCAAATGTTAGTGTTTAACACTATGAGAGGCCAACCTTATCACAAATTAGCTAAGTCTCCCGAGACCAAAACTCTTTTTGGTCACCAATCAAATGAACTCCTATACTCAGGTATCCCCAAGTCGATCTTAGTTCCAAAGATGACTAGTGATCTCCTACAGATGGCAACTAAAATGATATTCATCCCACATCTTCCCTCGATCTGAAAATTGGTTCAAGGGTACATCTCTCCACACCTCTGATACATGTCGTTGTAATTCTTCAACGTCTTCAGAGAGGTGGAGGGTCCCAATAACCAATAAATCTTGACACGCCTCCAAACTAATGAGCCAAAACAACATGGACTATGATTTCCTTAAACACAGACTATAATGTCCTTAAACTTATGGACCGCAACGTCCCTAAACTAAACTCCATGGACTATAATGTCCTTAAACCCAATGGACCGCAACATCCCTAAACTAAACTCTATGGACTATGATGTCCTTAAACATGGACTATGATGACTTTAAACCCAATGCACCGTAATGTCCCTAAACTAAAACGATAGAACCTAAATGCTCTTTCGTTGGATCTAAATGATCCTAAAACCTTGTTAAGTAGATCTTAGTCTAAATTTAGACTAACGTATCCTTAACAAACATTTAAGTTGATCTTAATCTTAAACGAGGTTAACGATCCTTAAATCAACCAAACCCAAATCTAAGAAAATACAGATTTGGACTAATCCACGCCCTACGGATGACAACATAAATTAGTCTTCGTATACAATCCACGGGCAACCTAAAACAAAACAAACACACACGACACGAAGTGAACATCTGAAGCAGGAGAAAGTGGTTATCGCTACGCGGTAATGTAATTAACTGCAGGGGATTGCGCCTGCAGTGAAGAGCGTCCCCACAATCAAAAAACCCCTCGCAAATAAGGGGGAATCTGACGAAATCTGCTACATCGGCCGCATCTGTCCAAACCTCCGATATATGGTGCCATAAATCAACTTGGCATCTTTAGAGAGGTGGATGGATAAAACCAAATAGCATCTGCCCCCAAAATTCAGGCCAAACGTCCCAACATCCCGGTCGGGTCTTTTGGCGGTAAACAGATTCTGGCACGCCCGGTAGTACCTTTTCCTCTTTCCACTCCACACTTCGTGTGTCGTGTTTGCGAACAAATCGCGGTTTAATATGGTTGCCCCTGGATGCGAGGTACTAAGATTTGGTGTCTTGCTCCGTGCAGAAGAAAGGATAACATCGATGGCTTCCCACTGCACCAATTGCAACAATAACTCCCACTCCGTCCCTGATGGAATAGTGACTTATGGGCCCCAAGCGGCCTTCATCTTCGCAATGCCGGTGTAACAAGTGACACAGGCCACCACTGGGTTGTTCTTCGGGACCATGCTCCCGCCAATGAGCTTCAACGCTCCAGTGCCATCACAGGAAGCTCCAAAGAAGTCGGTCTTCGATCGGCTTGCAACTACCATGGCCCCTATCAATTGGTCGTCCAAGTCTACTGCCTCAGTCTTTGATAGGCTGAGTCTAAGCTCAAAAGGGCTCGCGAAGAGGATCGCAAGACTAGAGAAGGCTATCCCAACTCCTGTTGCAGGCGAAGTCGTCCAAACTACTTCCCCTACTCGAAAGTCGGCCTTCGACAGATTGACCATTCCTTCCCAGCGGATGTCAGTCTTTGACAGGCTGGCGCCAATAACAGCCTCTCCTCAAAGCAGGGGGCATGGCGAAGCTACTCTGACGATAAAGGTGATCCCGGCTACACGACATGCTCGACGTCATCATTGGCGCCGAGTGAGGAAAGATGGGGGCAATTCCCCTTCTGAACTTACGCCACCAGCTCCAATGGTGGAAGTTGATGCTGCTGTTCCAACTAGGAACAGTTTTGAGCCACTCAGGAGGGTGCGCAAGAACTCTCCAATTGCCGTGTTGAAAAAGTCTCCTCCACCTGTGGAGAACGTTAAAAAGGCAAACCCGGAACAGCCCCTTCAGCGGCTGTCCTCCAAAATCCACAGGGTCTGGCGAAGAGTCCAATACTCTGCGATCCACAAAGACTACTCCCGCCGACAGAAGAAAATGAAGGTCCGGCAAGAGGAAGGTCATCCCGCCGTTGTACCACGGAAAGTATCGTCTGCAACAGCCCCCTCAACTTCGACCGCCCATAAAAGGAGAAGGCTGGAGAAGATCCCCGCGAAAAATCTCAAGGACACTGAACTTAAACGCCCCAAGTATGGAGGCATGGTAGTGCACACCGTATACATGGCTTCCGGGAAAGTGGAAAGGCGTGCTTCTGGGGGTCATCGACCACTTATGCGGTCCGTAACAAAGGCTCAAGAGCAATAGCAGAAACTCCAGGAGATGCTGACGAAGATGGCAGCACTTACCGGGCAGAAAGAAAGCCCGGAAGTATCGTCGGATCAACGCCGGGAGCAGGAAACCGACGCCGAGTTCCTCCGAAGAATGCTCGAGAAAAAAGATAAAGATGCCGCGGAACAAGCAGCTAACATAAAATAAATGGTGCTCCTGTTCCAAGATATGGTAGGGATGATGATCCAGCCGGACCCTCCAGCCGAAGATCCCCAAACAATCATTGAAGACGATAGAGGGGAGAAATCAAGCCCTCTCCCGGCTTTATCAGCAGTCAGGGAGGAGACGATCTCGAAAGCTGCGTTTGATGACTACATAGCTCAACAAATATGAGCTCATCTGGTAAGTGAAGCAACTGACCAAGTCATCAGAACTGGGCGATCCTATCCAAGCTGGTATGATCAAATTAAGTACCCGCCAGGATACACGATCCCTAAATTTCATGTGTATACATAGTCACAAATTCGTCGTTCGGGTATAATTCGGCGAGGTCGAAAATTCGGATTCGGAGAACTATTCGGAAAAAATCGGCAGGTATTCGGGAAAGATTCGGCAAGTGTTCGGGAAATGTTCGAGAAGGATTTCGAGGAATAAATTAATATATGAGACACTAGATTTTGATTTTGTGAATTATTTACTGTTTTTTGAATTATTCGTTGTTTTTTCACATAATTCGGGAATTATTCGGCCAGTTCGGCAACGGCGATTAATTCGGAGATTAATTCGTCTGATCAAAAATTCGTGAATTATTCGCGAATTCGGTGAATAATTCGCGAATTATGTGACTTTGTGTGTATAAGGGGACGGGCAACCCCTATCAGCACGTCGCTCAGTTCAAGGCTCTCTGTGGCAATACCGGAGGCGACGATAATTTCTACTTCGCCAGTTCGTTGGCAGTTTAGCAGAGACAGCTTTTGAATGGTACTCGGAGCTTCCGAGCGACTCCATCAAAACGTTTACAGAAATGGAGTTGCTATTCACCCAGCGTTTCGCAAGCGCCAGCGAACGCACCCCGATCACGGCATTGATCAATGCCAGAGTGAAGCCAAGAGAGACTTGGGTTCAGTATGCAATTCGGTGGCGGAACCTATGGTTGAGATACGAACAACGCATAGAAGAAGCTCCTGCTGTGGGCATGTTCGTAAGGACCCTTGACCCTCAAGCGACTATATCCCAGTTTATGATGTTTTTCAAACCGACCACTTTCCAAGCCTTGGTCGACAAGCGGGCCTAAATGGACCAGATGGGCCATAGACCGTCCTCCTCAAAAATGGAGCTTCGAAATGAAAAGGGCAAAGGGAAAGCGACCTTCGTCGCCAACGCTCAGCAACAGCCGAGTGAGCCGAAACCAGCTACTCGCCAAAACGATAAACAGCAATCACTCGGAGAAAATCTGAGACGTCCTTACTAATTCCCTTGGGATAAAACGAGAAGACTGTTCGAACTGGCAGTGCGCAACAGGTTTATCACTCTACCAGATCTGAGACGCCCACTGTAACCCGGCGACATCAACAATCCCAATTACTGCTCCTACCACCGAATAGTGGGCCATCCAATCGAAAATTGGTTCGTCTTCAAAAACTGGATTGAGGACCAGTACCAACAAGGCAAATTCGCGCTGTCTGAAAACTGGAGGGTAAACCCTGTAGGGTTCCTAGGCACAATAACGAGGTCTCACAAGGCATCAACCATGCCAATTTCAAAATTTACGGTGCCGAGAAACCCGACTACGGATCGTTGGCTAGAATTTTAGGCGACAAAGCAAACTAGTTAACACTTAACTACAAGAATACGGAAATACAACCTTTGTAGATCCGGTTCTCCACCTCCACGGCTCCGTGATGAAGTCCTCTCCGCTGTCGAAATGCAATCCCGGGCTCTAGCGTCGGCTTCATCGGAGAAAGAGCGGGCTAGGTCATCGACGACGTGCCGAAGATGATCTACGTCGAGGCATCGCTAGATCAAGCTCCAACTTCACCAAGTCTAGAAAACTTGTGAAGGAAACACACTCTACTACTTGGCAAGAGGTAGAGGATGAAGAAATAGGAAGTGGGTTCACTTTAGAATTGGATTTCTCACTCTCTTTCACAAGTTGCCATTGATGGAGGCAAGCTTGCTTCAATATTGAAGATGAAGAAGAAGAAGATAAAGTTATGATAAGTTAATTTCAAAAAGGAAATAAAAGAATACTTATCATAACCAAACCATGGTCAAGTGTAGAGAATAAATCATGGTTAGTGGGATGGTTAGGGCTAAGCATGAAGACAAAATGGTCACTTAGTCAAAGCTTCATGAACTTTCAATGTAAAACAAAACTAGCAACCATTTTCTTTTCTTTTGCCATTTCTTTTCCAAAAATAAAATAAATGAAATAAATAAATAAATGAAAAAGAAAACCCTAACCATTACACAACCATGGTTTAATCTTTACACAAACCCTAGAGAGCATGTATCATCAAACATGATACAATCAAGTGCACAAAAAGTATATCACATATACAATGTGCACATCCGAGCGAGAAAATCCATTTAAAGTGAACCGATACTAGTTAATGCAAAGTAATATATCAAATATATAATTATGCATTAAATCATTAACTCAACACTTGATTTAATGATCCGGTCATATCGCATATAACCGACTAATATCTACAGTAACAACTTATCGAATCAACACTTGATCCGATAACCCGGCTATATCGCATATAACCGATCAATGTCACAAATCGCGAGAATCGAATACAGTATCACATACTGGTATCATTCTCGGTCCCGCACATATCTCATATGCGCTCCTATTTCGTTTCGCTTGAGCCAGGAAACCTCTGTGTAGGACTCTAAAGACTCGTCAATACGCCGGCAGCAGATGATGATCATATCAAACACCCACAAGCCGCAAGCGGTCTGCTAAACGTAACGGCCACCCGGGTATTGAGCGATCAGAAGATCGACGAGCAAGCCCGCTCACACTCCTGTGAATCCAACCAGTAACACTACCGTACAGTCCGGTCTGATCGTCTGATATGTCGCATATCTCGCCTAGGGGTGGTAAACGTCAGACCCCAATAGCTCGATAAGTCGTGTTGATATGAGGTCTATAACAATTCGAGAAACTACTGGTAACACTTACCAGTAAATCTCAGCAACCCTGGCCAGGGATTTCCTGTTATAGCCAATCAATCACAGCGCAACATCAACTCCCTATACCGGGAGAGACGAATCCCCTCCTATCGCTCATTGCCTCTATGTGACTCGGGACTGTACCCAAAAACCACCGTTTTGCATGCCCTCTTGGACGTGGTAAGGTGGAAATCAAAGCACAGTGGGAACCACACAAGACTCTATGACAATCTCGGGTCTACAAACTAACCTGTACCAGTGTCACCAGAGAACTGCCATCTGACGTGAGGTATAATACCATCTGAGAGTTCTCGGCGAGTCCGTCCAGTGTACCCAGTCTCCACTGAGCACCCGTATATCATCTCTGATGTCAAACACCAATGGATATGGGATCATCCATCGCCCATCTGTATAGGTCGAGAAGGTATACGCTAGTCTACTCTGGTATATCGATGCCCCGTCTCGATACACCCACGACTAGGGACCTTGAAGGATGTACTTATGGACTACCATATCCCCACTAGTATGATCCGCATCATAGTCTAGGTAGTCAAGTACACATACTAAGGGCTTTACCAACATGTAATAGAGAGACAATCTGTGTACACGTTAAGGTAAAGAGCAACCAGATAGCATACTATCATGTCGAGCAAGAAAGTCCTCCCTATATATGTCCCAGCATCCACTACTATATACATCCAATGTACAGTAATGGCCTCTAGGGCATACATATAACTAACAAACCCGCCACAACCGCACGCTCCTAAAAAGATGGACACGCCGGGGGCATCATGCTCATTTATAGAGGAAGCTCCATGGGAAGTTGTTCTTTCGGCTAAAACCAAAAGAATGCTGAAGGATCTTTAAGTATGCCTGGCAATCAGGTGGAAAAACCAGCTAGGACCTGAGATCATTGAGGGGATGCTGAAACTGCGCCCAACATCGGGAATTGGTAGCGATAGGCAAAATACCCAGGCCCAGCCGTCGAAGTCTTCGAAGAAGAAAAAGAAGACCAAAAAGCCCGTGTAGTCTGATGACAAATGCACGGATTTGCAAAGACATATTGACGCACTGGAAGAATATAACCAGAAGGCACGAACCTCAGTCACACTCCAAGAGTTTCTCAACCATATCCTTGAGAGCGGAGATAATGACAATGATGAGGGAGACGATTCGTCAGAAGAACCCGAGGATTGCATGGCAAGTTGCCACATGATCTCTCACTCATCGATAAATGGCAAAGAAGCTCCTGACATAGAAAAACTGGGGGCAGATCCAGAACCAGAATCCCTGGAACCGTCAGATGACCTGATCGACAGGCTGCTGAACGAAGCCCTCCAAAAGAGCAAAGCTGACCAAAGACATGAAACGGCCATATATGAAAAGGCCAAGCATCGTTGTCAGGAGGAAGAAGCCGCAATAGGGATGAGTCAGAAAGAACTTCCGCCGGATCAAAGCTACCCGCGGCAAGCAAGAGAAAGTTTAAGACGGGGAAGCAGTTTGCTAAGGCTCTGTCAATGGGAATGAAGCTACCACCTTTCAAAAGAAATACTCCTGGGAGTGTAGGGTTGCTAAGCACTCTAATAAGGGTCTACGAGACATCAACCATGCCCGATTAAAATTTTAGCCGTGCCGAACAACCCGAAGCCGGATCTTTAAACTAGGGTTTAGGCGAAAACAAGCATGTTAAACATTTTAACACTAAGTGAAAGGGATTACAACCTTTGTAGATCCGGTCCTTCACTTCATTAGCTCCATGTAGATGTCCCCATCGCTGCGATCGTGAACTCCGGACTCTAGAGAAGCTTCACAAGAAGAACGAACGTGCTTGCTTCGATGACTTCGAGGCCGAAGATGATCTACGTCGAGGAGACACTAATGTTCACACCATAATATTGCATTATTATATTCCCCATTCTTATTCTTTTTATAAATAAACAGGTACTTTTGACGCATGTCTGCTACATGTTACAGGTTACAGGTTCTTGGACAGGAAACAGTGAAAATGATGTAAAGACGATGAAAATATGGACTTTTGACCAACAAATGGGAGGATCTTAGTCAAGCCTACATCGAAAGACAGTTCACAATTAACAAGGCAACTCAAGGTCCAAAAATACAAAGCGGACGGTTAAAAATCCATTGCAAATTGTTCACTGAAGATCTGGAGCTAATGTAGAATCCCAATTGATAAAAGAACCAAATAACCAGAAGCCCAAAAAGACCCAAAACAAAACCATAAATTTTCAGCATCCAAGCCTGCCAAAGGGCCGCGAAACCGCGGCCCAAGTCCACCATTGCCGCGGTTCCGCGGCCAGAAGAAGACAAAAGGAAAATATTTTTTTACCAAAAGTTTTTGGCGGCGTTAACTGGTCTTTATAGGGATATTTTTGTAATTGTAGACATGCAGATCTAAATGTAACCTAGGGTTTCTATTTTCTATAAATAGAACTCTTAATCATCATAAACCTTATGCCTCCCTATGCCTCCCTTTAATGAATAAAATTTAGAAATCTTTTGGAGAGCATCGGTGTTTCTTCTCCATTCAGAAATTCAGATCTGACAACCCTGCATGTATGATTGGAGGGATGCATCTGTAAGTGATTTAATTTCTTGCCCTGGTGTAGTTTTCAATTCCTTGCCCTAGGTAGATTTAATTTCATGCCCTAGGAACTTGTTTAGGGTTTAGCTTTTGGGAAGGATTTTGAGAGATGAGATCTCTCATCCTTTTCTTACCCACCAAATATTTACAATAGGACTCCATGCATACATGCACATACCGCTCCCTACGGCACTCTATCCCTCGAGGTAGCGGTGATACCGTAGTATAAAGGCCCGGGTGTGATGTTTTCCATGGAGGTCAGGGTAAGGATCTCTAAAGGAAGGACAAGAACCTAGAGGAAGGAACACCTTCCCGAACGGATCTAATCCACTTTATTGATAATTACCATAACTCCTCACAGATCTTCATTCGGGTATTGAAAGTGGTGAGATTTAATTACATTTCCAAACCATCCCTAAACCTAGCCCTAGCAAGAATAGATCTAGATAATTAGTATAGATTAATTAGGTTTTTAGATTTAATAATTAATCCGAACACCCTTCGGAATTAACTCGTAAGCGCGAATCGGAAATTCACAACATCCCTGTGGACCGACCCGTACTCACCGGCTAACTTCATGCGACGCCGTTCTTGATTGCGGTTACAAATATTTTTGATTTATCTTTTAGAAAGCGCGAGCACGCTAAATCACTTAAATCAAATGGCGCCGTTACCGGGGATGGCGTGTTATTTCCTTTTTGCAATTTCGGGTTAATCAAAATTAAAAAAAAAATCATAAAAACTGAAAAATCAAAAAATATAAAAATATATCATCTGTTATTTTTGGAAGGGTTTCTCATATGAATCTTTGCAGGATTAACGGATCTGGAAAAATCCAGAGTGCGAAACAGAAAAAGATACATCAAAACAGAGAGGGATTGCAAGTAAAGAGCTACAAAATTTTTTCAGAGGCCTGATCTCTCCATCCCACCGCTAAACCGCGGCCTAAGCGCGCTCCCGCCGCCCTTCCGCGGCCCTTTTGTGACATCAGCGCGCGAAATTTTGTCGGTTTGTTTCCTCTTTCTCCCCTCTGCAAATCCCCATATATCTTTTTGTCAAATCTTCTGCAGGATTCTTCGCGCTAAAAATCTTTTCCCTTCCAACTAACAAGTCTTGTGCAGGATTTTTGCGCCTCGCTTAACATAGAAAGTGATTGCAAGTAATCTTTTTTGTTGCATATCTTTTCTCGAATATCTTTTTGCAACAATTTTTTCCAAATAAAGATTCTTTGTGATATGCTTAAAATAATAACTGGTTGTAAGTAATATTTTTTGGTTGCATATCTTTAATTAAAAATCTTTTTGCAACAATTTTCAAATAAAGAAAAAGAAAAAGGAAAATTAGTATTAGAAAACTTGCAAACTTTTGCCGCAAATAAATCCTTGCACAACTACCCGACTAACTTTCTTTCACCCTTTCTTCTTACAACATGGGTACCCCACATAATAAATCACTTGCCGAACTTTGGTATCCTGAACCTAATTTTGCGTCGTACGTCAATTTGTTCGGTCAATTTAAATACGATCCTTCCTTGCCTAAAATATCTTTGAAAGATCAAATAGAGGCGTCTAGGAGAAACAGTTTGACTTTTCAACCCACTTTGTGTCAACCAAGTCAACCTTTACCACTTCCACGTATTGATACCACTTTTTCAAGTCCTTCTGTCACTCCTAAGTCGATGTCCATTGCTGAGCATATTGCTCAATCTCGCAGCCGATCTTTCACCCCTCTCCACTCATCTAGTACTAGGGATCTGCACGATTATTCACCTTTTTATCCACATGTTGACCCTATCCCTGTCCAACCACCCACTTCCTACCAGTCCTACCCGACCTTCCCACCTTTACTAGACACTGTTTCTACACAGCATGTTGGGAGTTTTGCATATCCACACCATTTTGAATCTTTTACCGAAACCCCCTCACCACCTAAGTCTAGTTTGGAAGAGTCGTTGGAGGCTTATATTGCAGCAACAAATAAAATGACTAGGAATGTGGAAGCGTCCTTAGCCGCTCTTATGCAACCTACTGAAGCGGTAGCTAGTTTCCCGCTAGCTCAAAATTTTTCAATGTATAAGGAGGCGGTTGGACAGAGTGAGAATGAGAGAGGATTTCCAAATCAAACCTACCCATACCCAATTGAATCCAACAACTCCAATTTTCAAACATGTGTTCAAAATGATGAGTTGAGCGAATTTGTAGTGTTTGATTTGCCAAATTGTGAGGAACCCCTTTCGAGTGAAACCGCACTTAATCCTTTCGATCTTTACACCTCCCATCTAGAACCTAAATCGATAGATATCCATGCTTTTGATGAGGTTTCTAAGAAAATTGATTTTCACTTGATTGAGAATATAGACGTCGGGAATATTTCGGATGATGAACCTGTTGATTTAATTGAGATTTTATGTTCAAATCATCATCCCGAGTTATTAAATGTTTCTCCCGAATCTCATATGCGTCTTGATTTTGATGAAAATGGCATGGATGAGTGGAATTTTGAGGAGAATTATAAGGAAAGTATTGAAGAGAGTTTTGAGGATAATATTGAGGTTGAATCATTTTTATTTAATGTGTCTGATTTTCCAATTCATCCTGTTGAACCTTTGACTGTTATATCACCCTCCCTCCTTTCCATCGTTCCGACCCCGCTTGAAGACTGTGAGCTTGAAAAAATTTCCTTTGAGTCTGACACAGTTCTCACAGACGAGTGTTTCATTTTTCGGACGATGTTGATGTCTCCCCGCCCTAGTTTGAGTCATTTACATTTTCAGATGAGTTAGTTGAACCATCATACTCGGTGGCTTACAGTAGTTTCGAACCATTGATGGAAACTTTCAAGTTCGAGACAGTTTACTACGGTGAGAAAGAGACTATCCCTAATTCACTCCCTGTCGTCATTCCTATTGTTCCGACCGTACAAGAGACCGTTACGCTTTCATCTCCTATACCAAGTTCGGCGTACCCATGTTTTCTTGCGAATCTTGAGGGATTTGATCACATTTCTCGACGGTTTGATAGGTTAGCGCAATCGCTTTTAACACATCGGTCATCACATATTGCGCTAATTTATTCACTCGATTTACACCCTCAAGATCGCGCGACCCTTCTTTCTCATTTCCGCCATTCTTCTCCTCCACCGAGACCGTATTCTACCTTTCTTCCCACACGGTCTCGTGTGTTTCTCATTTCTTTCATCTACACCCCATTATTTCACCAACTTGGACATTACCACGATAAGATTTTTGAATGGTTGGTGCTAACCTTTGGCTTGTATAAGGCCAAGCTTAAGTTTGGGGGGAACCTTGTTGTATATATGTATATATATTTTTTTTCTTTTTCTATAAAAATTAAAAAAATTAAAAATTCTAAACATTACAAAAAAAATTATAAATAAATAAACAGGGGAGTGCCGGCATTTTGACCATCTTGGTGTAGCATGACAGTGAGGACACTGTCAAGATTAAGTTTGGGGGTATGCTCGGTACGTCTTCTTCCTTCGCATTCATTCGTACATATTTTTGCATTTGCATGCTTATTTGAGAACCCATAAAAATTTGAAATTTTTGAAAAATTATAAAAATTATTGTATTCAATTTTGACTTATTTGACTAGAGTTTGACAGATAGGTTAACTAGCTAGGAACAACTAGATCTTAGACTTAGTAAATTAAAAACCCTAAAAATAACCTTCCTTAAAGTTTAACGGTAGAAAGTATATGTCTTTGTAGTTTATTTAGAAATAGGCAAATTTTGAGTTCACTTTTTGGGCTAAGTTAAAACAAGGGAAGAGTATTGATATTTTTATTAGAATATAAGTTTGAAAAATAATTCCTAGCTTAAGTCTAGATTCTGAAAACGTATACCCTACAATTTGCACAAACACGTACCTTGAAACTTGGAATAGTAGATGAGACCTTGAAATGCTCTTGTCTAAAGTCCTTAGTACAATGAAAATAAAAGAAAAAAAAGTGAATAAAGAGAAAAAAAAATGAACACTGGTTTTTGTGATTACTTAAGGCTAAAAAATAGAAAAATATTTAGCGAGGGTGCTTCATCACCTAGTGCCTTAGACCAACTGGTTTGGGAGTCACTGCTAAAGCCTTGGGTGTTGCAAGACTAGGAATTACGATTTAATGTGCAAACACATCTTGTAATCGGTCGTTGGTACCTCAAGAATTATTAACGGTCGCATGAAAGATGTGTAAGAAAAATTCATTTAAATTCACCTACTAATAAGTAGTTTGAACAACGGACAAGAGTATGATTGCTTGATTTGAATTTCCAAGTGTAGGGGTGATTTAAACACACACGTAGGGGTATGTGATTGGGATTTAGATGGGAGAAAGGAGGGAAAAATAGAACTTGTATCTTTAGTAGAGTTGATAAAAATTCCTAAGTGGAGATGGAACCCTAGAAAGAAGACTTAAGAGATGCTGAAAGCTAAGTAAGTCAATAGAACATATAAGATCTTAAGTTAAATGATGAGGAAGTGCGAAGAATGTGGGTGGATAATTTACGGGTCGACGATAATAGAATTCCTTGTTAAAAGACCTAATTGGAGAACAAAAGTCAATGGGCCGAGTTGATAGGATTTTGTGGGTAGTATCCGCTGAAAACCCTCAGGAGACAACACTCCTCCTACTAGGGACACCTAGAGGTTTAACGGCTTGTTGCACGAGCTCAGTGCAATCGCGTTTCCCTGCGAAAGTGCGGTTAGGTTTTTTGTAGTGAATAAAAATAAGTTTGCTCGAGGACGAGCAAAAGATAAGTTTGGGGGTATTTGTTCACACCATAATATTGCATTATTATATTCCCCATTCTTATTCTTTTTATAAATAAACAGGTACTTTTGACGCATGTCTGCTACATGTTACAGGTTACAGGTTCTTGGACAGGAAACAGTGAAAACGATGTAAAGACGATGAAAATATGGACTTTTGACCAACAAATGGGAGGATCTTAGTCAAGCCTACATCGAAAGACAGTTCACAATTAACAAGGCAACTCAAGGTCCAAAAATACAAAGCGGACGGTTAAAAATCCATTGCAAATTGTTCACTGAAGATCTGGAGCTAATGTAGAATCCAATTGATAAAAGAACCAAATAACCAGAAGCCCAAAAAGACCCAAAACAAAACCATAAATTTTCAGCATCCAAGCCTGCCAAAGGGCCGTGGAACCGCGGCCCAAGTCCACCATTGCCGCGGTTCCGCGGCCAGAAGAAGACAAAAGGAAAATATTTTTTTACCAAAAGTTTTTGGCGGCGTTGACTGGTCTTTATAGGGATATTTTTGTAATTGTAGACATGCGGATCTAAATGTAACCTAGGGTTTCTATTTTCTATAAATAGAACTCTTAATCATTATAAACCCTATGCCTCCCTATGCCTCCCTTTAATGAATAAAATTTAGAAATCTTTTGGAGAGCATCGGTGTTTCTTCTCCATTCAGAAATTCAGATCTGACAACCCTGCATGGATGATTGGAGGGATGCATCTGTAAGTGATTTAATTTCTTGCCCTGGTGTAGTTTTCAATTCCTTGCCCTAGGTAGATTTAATTTCATGCCCTAGGAACTTGTTTAGGGTTTAGCTTTTGGGAAGGATTTTGAGAGATGAGATCTCTCATCCCTTTCTTACCCACCAAATATTTACAATAGGACTCCATGCATACATGCACATACCGCTCCCTACGGCACTCTATCCCTCGAGGTAGCGGTGATACCGTAGTATAAAGGCCCGGGTGTGATGTTTTCCATGGAGGTTAGGGTAAGGATCTCTAAAGGAAGGACAAGAACCTAGAGGAAGGAACACCTTCCCGAACGGATCTAATCCACTTTATTGATAATTACCATAACTCCTCACAGATCTTCATTCGGGTATTGAAAGTGGTGAGATTTAATTACATTTCCAAACCATCCCTAAATCTAGCCCTAGCAAGAATAGATCTAGATAATTAGTATAGATTAATTAGGTTTTTAGATTTAATAATTAATCCGAACACCCTTCGGAATTAACTCGTAAGCACGAATCGGAAATTCACAACATCCCTGTGGACCGACCCGTACTCACCGGCTAGCTTCATGCGACGCCGTTCTTGATTGCGGTTACAAATATTTTTGATCTATCTTTTAGAAAGCGCGAGCACGCTAAATCACTTAAATCAACTAACTCAAGCTATTCCTTCACTTGGTCATGAACTTTGTGAAGAGAACGCATTCTACTATATAGAAAGTGGTAGAGGATGAAAAAGTAGGAAATGGGCTCACTTTAGAATTGATTTTCTCACACTTTTTCTCATAGCGCCATTAAAGCTAGCAAGCTTTTCATGGAGCTTGATGAAGAAGAAGAAGAAGAAGTGAATAATTCATCCAAATGAAAACTTATCCAATGAATTATTGCACCATGGTTGAGTTAAGCCCTCATGCTTAACTCATGTAGAGAATTAACCAAAGTATGAGATTAAGGGTTGGGTTAACTAATATCCTAAGGAATGACAAAAGAGTTGACTTTGTCAATGTTGCATACAAGCTTCTACAAGCTTGATAACATTGACTAAAGTCTCCTCTCTTTTGTTATTCTTAAGGAAATAAGTAAATCCTAATTTAACCTAAACTTGATATAATTCTCATACACCCATCTTGTGTGTATCATCAAACATGATACAAACATGTACACTTGCATATATCACATATAAACAATGTGCACATTCTAGTAAGAAAATAAATCATAAGTGAGCTAATACTAGTTAATGCAATGTAATATATCAAATATATAATTATGCATTAAATTATTAAATCAACTCTTGATTTAATAACCCGGCTATAACCGACTAATATCATGTGTAACAACTTATCAAATCAACACTTGATCCGATAACCCGGCTATATCGCATACAACCGATCAATGTCACGAATCGCGAGAATAGAATACGGTATCTCATATCGTATTAATCTCGGTCCCGCACATATCACATAAGTGCTCCTACTCCGTTTCGCTTGAGCCAGGAAACCCCTGTGTAGGACTCTAAAGACTCGTCAATACGCCGGCAGTAAGTGATGATCATATCAAACACCCACAAGCCGCAAGCGGTCTGCTAAACGTAACGGCCACACGGGTATTTAGCGATCAGAAGATCAACAAGCAAGCCCGCTAGTACTCCTGCGAATCCAATCAGTAACACTCCCGTACAGTCCGGTCTTGTCGTCTGATATGTCGCATATCTCGCCTAGGGGTGGTAAACGTCAGACCCCAGTAGCTCGATAAGTCGTGTCGATATGAGGTCCATAACAGTTCGAGAAATTACTGATAACACTTACCAGTAAATCTCAGCAACCCAGGCCAGGGATTTCCAGTTATAGCAAATCGAACACAGCGCAACATCAACTCCTTATACCGGGAGAGACGAATCCCCTCCTATCGCTCATTGCCTCCATGTGATTGGGGACTGTACCCAAAATCCACTTTTTTGCACGCCCTCTTGGACGTGGTATGATGGAAATTAAAGCACAGTGGGAATCACACAAGACTCTATGACGATCTCAGGTCAACAGACTACTCTGTACCAGTGTCACCTGAGAACTGCCATCTGACGTAAGGTATAATACCATCTGGGAGTTCTCGGCGAGTCCGTCCAGGGTACCCAGTCACCACTGAGCACCCGTACACCATCCTTGATATCAAACACCGATGGAAATGGGATCATCCATTGCCCATCATATGGGTCAAGATGCGTATACGCTAGTCTACTCTGGTGCATCGATGCCCTGTCTCGATACACCCTCGACTAGAAACAATTATAGGATGTACTCGTCGACTACCGTGGCCCCACTAGTATGATCTCATCATAGTCCCAGTAGTCGAGTACACATCCTAAGGGCTTTATCAACATGTAACATAGAGACAATCATAGTACATGTTAAGATAAAGTACAACCAGATAGCGTACTATCATGTCGAGCAAGAAAGTCCACCCTATATATGTCCTAGCATCCACTACAATATACATCGTATGTACAGTAATGGCCTCTAGGGCATACATAAAACTAAAAATCTCCCACTTGCACTAGGGCCATCTGTTGTGGTATCACATACCCAACAATTAGCTGTGGACGAAGTATCTCATATTCAACCATCCCATAAAAGTATCTACTGTGAAAAAGGCCTTTGTGAGTGGATCCGCGCTGTTGTCCTCTGTGTCTACTCTCCTAACCTCGATATCCCTAGAGATCAACCATCTCCATGATCAGGTGATACTGCCTAAGAATTATATCTGGATTTCTGATGGGACGGTAGTTCCTTGGCTAAAGCCACAACTCCATTGTCACACAATGGTAAGAACAAAGTTCATCTCATGAACTTATATATATCCAGACTGCCTCTTTGGTAGCATCCTTGGTAACGATGTATCTTGCCTTTAATCGTCTAGTAAATCACGGTATCTAGCTTGGAACTCTTCAAACATACCGTCCCTCCGCTGAGGGTAAAGACAATGCCTGCGACTGACATTCAGTCGTCCTTATCACCCTGGAACCTTTCCAGTGATTCTCTCCAGGATCGATTGATACCATCTCACTACAACTAGTGAGTATCCTAGCATCCAATTAGATCTATCTCATAGATCCAAAACCCAGGATTTAGGAGGTATCACTTTGATCCTATATGGAGAATCGTTGTGATAAGCGGAGATTAACCGAGCGTAGCATAGGAAACTCCTTCCCTATCAAGAGTATGTCATCCACGTACTCTACGAGGATCACCACCATACTCCCTACTACCTTTTTTGTATATACAAGGTTCATCTACTATTTTGATGAATTCAAACTCTTTGACTACCACATCAAAACAGATGTTCCAACTCCGCGATGCCTGCTTTATCATATAAAGTATCTTGCACACGTTTCCGCTGCTCCCACTGTCTACGAAGCCCTCTGGCTGTGTACTTATAGACGCACTTTTCCAAATCATCATTTAGAAAAGCAGTCATGACACCCAACCACCAGATATCGTAGTCAAGGTATGTAGCCGTGGCAAATAGGATCTGGATGGACTTAAGCATAGCTTTGAAAGTCTCAACTTTTCCATGTACACCAAGTAATCTTCTCAAGATATACTCGCTCCTGATGGGGATTTAACCCTTCAGATAAAGCAACCAAAGTCCATACTTTTTTGGTGTATAAGAATTCCATCTCAGATCGCTAAGCATCCAGCCATTCTTACAGAGTCCCACTCCTGATGGCCAGCTCGAAACTAGTTAGGTCATCATCTCATGATGCAATCCTCGCTCCCACTGTCATAGAGAAAACCGAAGTATCTTTCAGGTGGGTGAGGAACCCTACTAGATCGGCGGAGAGGCTGAGGTTCGTTGGTTACTATTGAATCCTTTGGTTCTATCAAATCATCTGCTGTAGTTTGTATAGCTGGAACCTTTCCAGTTCTACATAACAGACCTTGCCTCGAGCTTGTCCGGATTTTGCTTTTAGACATAGGCCGGACAGCCCCAAATCATAATAAACTTAAGATATGGGCTCTTCCCTTTCCATATCACATATGAAGTGGTAGGCAACTAATTTGATTTGAACCCTATTCAATAGGTATGCAGCTTCACAAGTGCATAATTCCCAAAACGAAATAGGAAACTCAGTTGTACTCATCATAGAGCATACCATATCACATAGGGTGCTATTGCTCAGCCCCGATATACCATCGTGCTGTGGTGTATACGGAGGAGTAATGCTGAGAGAGAATCTCATTCTCTTTTAGAATAATCCAGGAATTCCGTGCTCAAGTATTCTCCTCCTTGATCTCATCAAAGGACATAATACTTATACCCGTTTTTGGTTCTCTACTTCTAACTTATATTCATTGAATTTCTCAAAAGTTCCAGACTTGTGTTTCAACAGGAACATATGTCCGGATCTTGAAAGATAATCAGTGAATCTAATGAAGTACAAAGAACCGGTCTTGGCATGTGTAGACAGGGGACCTTCATACATCAGCATGTATCAATCCCAAGAGTTCACTAACTCTTTCTCTGTTTCTAATAAACAGAGCTATGGTCATCTTATCTTTGTGACATGACCGGCAAGTTTCACAAGATGTAAATTCAAACAGATTTAAATATGCATCTAAATGTAACTTAGCTAGTCGGGTCACATTGATATGACCTAGTCTACAATGCCTCAAGAAGGGTTCGTTCATTTCTGAACTCTTCCACTCGTGTGTATTCTGTATACTAAGAACTATAATTTGATTTAAAACGTCAATGCTTTTAGATAACGTGCCTGAACCGATCAACTCTTGATATAGGAAATGTTCAAAACATTATCCAACAATACAAAATTATATCCTTCTTTACTAATAAAGAGACTAATATGATGTTGTATATCAAGTTCGGTATCTAATAACATTCGTTCAGAATCAATGTATTCTGGTAATACAGGGTGATAGTGACCAACAGATTTGGCTGCAACACTTGCACCGTTTCTATCTCATGAAACTTATCACCCGTTCTCAGTTCTCTACCTATCTGTAGCCCATGTAACAGATTACATATGCGGGATCCTGATCTGGTATCTCATACCCAGGACGTAAAGGATACTGAGAAACAGTTCTCTGTAACGAACACACCCGAAGATGATGCATCAACATGCACTTTCTTCGTTGGGCGGCACTGAAAATCTGGTATTCACCAATTTCCTGCTCTGTCTTATAACAATTATAAGTTGCAGCGGGACCAACGTTCCCCAGCTCGGTATAACAAGCGGGTTCGGTCAATTCATCCGTATTATTATCTTGATTAAGGCGTGATATGGTCGCTACCTGGAGAGAGAGAGAAGAAAACACTCAGCGTATGCTCTTGCAAGATTAGATTGATTATCTAATATATCTAATCAAGATGTCTCCCACTGTTTTAATCAAATCTTCCTTCAAACCCTAAAAGGAAAGACTAGCCGGGATTAATTACACGCTACAAGTTCGCCAATCTTTCAGCCAGGCCAGTGTCGGTACTTTGAGGGAGGTCCTCCGTGCTTTCGCACGAACCTAATTAAAGAAAACCTCGTTTTCCCAGAGGCGTAACCCCGTTAACACCTTTCTAGACACCTACTTGATCGGCTAATTGTAATGTGTAAAACTCTCCCAGGAGTAACTCTTACTCGCAGCGGGTATCGGGATCTAACTATCTCATAGAAGGTATGCAATCTCATTGCAAATTTCAACACTTGAAATTCTCGATAATATTTTGCCCCTAGCGTCCTATGACCTTGACAAAGGCCAACAAACCATAGGCTGCTAGTCAAGTTCAACCCATCATTTCTTGATTGAATTAAACCCACCCGCACGGCCCTTGACAAAGGCCAACAAGGTCGCACGACTACCCTAATCCAATCTACATCATATGCATAACCAGATAAGTACTATTCAGCTACCGCATACTACGCCTTGACAAAGGCCAACAAACGCAGCACGAATACTAAACAGTCCTTATCTGAAATGACGGAGGGCTACGACAGGTTTTTTTGAAAACCTATTAGGTAATGAACTTGATATCGTTGTAGAATCAAATGATTTTATAAATGGAGTGTTTTTTAGGCTTTTACTAGTTTCGCTAAAGAGGTCACTCCCGGTGAAGGGATCTCGGCTCTTTCCTCGTCGAATGAGGTGCAGGATATATCATATATATCACTATGCAAAGCAAAAACTCCAAAAGAAATCAAAAGACAAACCGAGGGGTGTAGCATCTGCCAGTCATTGCTTAAGGGGTCACTCCCGGTGAAAGGATCTCGGCCCTTTCCTTATCGAATAAGGTGCAGGATGTTCTATAAGGAACACCGCGATGCAAAGCAAGAACTGTAGCTATCTGTTTTTGAAAATTCGATTCCACAACATCTTTTAGGTTTCTTTTCTTTCATTAATCATATTAATGAAGTCCCATCATTTAAGTCACCTAAACATCACAGATAAATACGACGTACACTTATGCCATCCGCATTCGCCTCGATTTCCCCTCGTGCACCGTTAGGTTAGGTAACTAACGGCAGAGCGGGGCAGGGCTAGCACGGGTGTAAAACATAAGTAACGTCTATATAATATATCATATATACTATATACAGTATCTATCACAACATATCAAATGATCACATCACAGATATCGCAGCAGAAGAAACATATGAAATAATGGATATACTAGGACGTCCGTGTTTTATTTTGAGCCTCTATAAAACACGGATTCCACGGTCGCGATAAATAGCCAAACCCACATCCCTAGACCCCTACGAGAGCGGCAAGCAACACTGCCAATTCTAGGGTTAGGAGACCCGGTCTCGACTCCTCGAGATGGTCTCCCACTGGACCCTAGAACCCGGTTACTTGTGCTCCCCGCCTTGGGTCTACCTAATGCGGAAAAGTAAATAATATACAATGGTGACATCTTCCTCAGCCCGGAAGTGTCCCAATAAAAGAATATTACATACAAATGAATTTTACATGAATGAAAAAGAAAAACTCTCATCTCACATAAAACCCCCGGCTATTCAAAACGCGACGATCCAATATAACATATCACAGCAACACATAATATCTCATATCATCAACGTAAGCAAGTATGCGTATCCCGATTGTCGTTGATTATAGCAACGAAGCCGGCGATACACCACATACTACGCTTATGGTCACAGAAAAGAAAGTGTAAAACTACAACAGTTGGAATCCGCAACCTTCTTAGACATCGCATGCCTAACCAGATGAATTCCTTGGACATCGCATGCCTAACTATTATAAACCCCGCATTTTAGTCTCATTTATCGAAAACTCTTTTCAATATCAAGTCGGGCAATTCAACAAAATTCCCGACATCCTGATCGAATGCTCGTCGTCAACTTTAGTTGACGGCCGCACCCCCGGATGCCATCGACGAAGTGCACTAAGGCAGAACACCGCTGCCGCGAGCACCTGAACGGATGCTTTTGGCGACGGGGATCTCCTACGGTCACTTGGTCGGGGCTATAGGGCATAGTTGTCTATTAAGTTTACCCGGCGAGTATCCGCGTACGCTACGTTATTGCGACGGACTTTTGATCACATCAAAATCCCGTGGCAACCGATCAATTGAGACTAAACTGCTATATTTATAACATTCAAATTAGTTATCTCATAACTTTTTGTGGATTCCAAATATTGTATCACATTCCGGATAAATAGACAATGTTAAACTTTCCGATCGAATAATTAAACACCCAAGTTTTCCCAAATATCTCAACACTTTAACGGAGTTCAAAAATATCCATCACATGCCACAGTACCGATGGTCCAGCCGTAGAAGGGTCAAGCCAACACTTCACATGTGGCACGCCGTACTGTCCCAAACCCTAAGGTTCAAAAGGCAGTTCAAGACGGTCACATAATCGAGTTAAGGTTTGTTGTCTTCTAGAGGGTCCATCGCGTTACTTGCACGACTTAGAACGTTCTTAAACTCGAGAAAAAATCCAACTTTTGAAAAAATTTCCCGATCGGGAAAAAGTGAGTTATCGATATCCGGTCGAACTTTTTAACACTTTCTAAAATTACCCGGACAAAATGAACAAAGTTAAATAATCCGATCGAATCATCGAATCCCCAATATAACCCAAAAAACTCAACTCTTGAGTATAAATCAAAAATTCCCAGAAAACACAGGAATTACAGACGGGCATTACATTGCAAACCACGTGCCTTAATTCAACTTTTTTGGCCGCGGAACCGCCGCGCAAGCCAGGTACGGCCGCGGTTCCGCGGCGCTTTGGTCGAATTGGGGGCACGTGCTGCACAGTAATTCCTAGAAAACCCTGCTGAATTTTTTGAGTATTTTTAATTAGGAAAAATCCCGATTTTGAAAAAATTCACAGAGAAGGGTATAGATTAGGGTTTCGGGGTTCGATCGGATTTCTAACTTCGTCAACACTTTGCCTAAAGCTCTAGCTTGGCTCTGATACCACTGTAGGGTTGCTAGGTACTCTAATAAGGGTCTACGAGGTATCAACCATGCCCGATTAAAATTTTAGCCATGCCGAACAACCCGAAGCCGGATCTTTAAACTAGGGTTTAGGCGAAAACAAGCATGTTAAACAATTTAACACTAAGTGAAAGGGATTACAACCTTTGTAGATCTGGTCCTTCACTTCATTAGCTCCGTGTAGATGTCCCCATCGCTGCGATCGTGAACTCCGGACTCTAGAGAAGCTTCACAAGAAGAACGAACGTGCTTGCTTCGATGACTTCGAGGCCGAAGATGATCTACGTCGGGGAGACACTAACTCAAGCTATTCCTTCACTAGGTCATGAACTTTGTGAAGAGAACACACTCTACTACATGGAAAGTGGTAGAGGATGAAGAAGTAGGAAGTGGGCTCACTTTAGAATTGATTTTCTCACACTTTTTCTCATGGCACCATTAAAGCTAGCAAGCTTTTCATGGAGCTTGATGAAGAAGAAGAAGAAGAGGAAGTGAATAATTCATCCAAATGAAAACTTATCCAATGAATTATTGCACCATGGTTGAGTTAAGCCCTCATGCTTAACTCATGTAGAGAATAAACCAAAGTATGAGGTTAAGGGTTGGGTTAACTAATATCCTAAGGAATGACAAAAGAGTTGACTTTGTCAATGTTGCATACAAGCTTCTACAAGCTTGATAACATTGACTAAAGTCTCCTCTCTTTTGTTATTCTTAAGGAAATAAGTAAACCCTAATTTAACCTAAACTTGATATAAGTCTCATACACCCATCTTGTGTGTATCATCAAACATGATACAAACATGTACACTTGCATATATCACATATAAACAATGTGCACATTCTAGTGAGAAAATAAATCATAAGTGAGCTAATACTAGTTAATGCAATGTAATATATCAAATATATAATTATGCATTAAATTATTAAATCAACTCTTGATTTAATAACCCGGCTATAACCGACTAATATCATGTGTAACAACTTATCGAATCAACACTTGATCCGATAACCCGGCTATATCGCATACAACCGATCAATGTCACGAATCGCGAGAATAGAATACAGTATCTCATATCGTATTAATCTCGGTCCCGCACATATCACATATGTGCTCCTACTCCGTTTCGCTTGAGCCAGGAAACCCCTGTGTAGGACTCTAAAGACTCGTCAATACGCCGGCAGTAGGTGATGATCATATCAAACACCCACAAGCCGCAAGCGGTCTGCTAAACGTAACTGTTGGAGATAGTGCCCTCAGAGTCAATTATTGGATCACAGGCACGTGATTGCAATGATTGAGGGATGACCTATCCCGGTAGGACAGTCTTACTCAAGATGATAGTATGCTATCTGGTTTATCTTTATCATCGTGTACTGCTTTAGGTGACCTGACAGGTCGCTATTACACGTTGATAGAGCCCCTAGGATTCTTGCTTGACTGCCAGCAGTATAAGGGCGATCATATACGTGAGAGTTGGTGGTCTATAAGCACATCCTTAAATGGTCCCTAGTCGTGGGAGTTTCGAGACAGGGCATTGATACTCCAGAGTAGACTAGTGTATACATTCGAGACCCCGACGAGGGGCGGTGGCCGGTCTCACAAGCCACTGGTGTCAGTTGGTTCACCTAAGATGTATACAGATGCTCATTGGGTTATGAGTACACCGGACAGGACTCGCCGGGAACATGCTAGTTGGTCTTATACCTGACGTCAGATAGCAGTTCCCTGGTGACATGTGTACAGGTTAGTTCATCGACCTGGAGATCGTCATTTGTCTCGTGTGAGTTCCCACTGTACTTTGATTACTACCCTACCACGCTCAAAGGAGACGTGCAAACAGGTTTTAGTTGGGTACAGTTCCGAGCCACATGGAGGCAGTGAGCGGATCTTCGGGGATTCGTCTCTCCCGGTATTGGGGGTGAGGTCGCGCTGTGTCTAGGAGAGCCAGAACATGAAAAGTCCTTGGCCAAGGCAGGAGATTTACTGGTAGGTATTCCAGTAGTATCTCAGGGTCTTTTGGGCTGATCTCTGACACGACTTGTACCGCTTTTGGGGGTCTGACTTTTACCAACGTCCTAGGCCCGCCATGCGATGCTCATAGACGAACGGACCGGACTGTACGGATATTGTCACTGACAGGCTCAGTAGGGTGTCAGGATGAGTTCGCTCATCGACGTCCCTTTTAGTCAATACCTGGTAGCCCTTTACGTATTGGCTTATACATCTGACGTGCTAGTGGTTAAATCCACAACCAAGGTGTTGACGAGTCTTTAGAGTCCCCCACATTCAGTTGCTCAAGTTTTCGGGCGAAAAGCTGTAGAGGCCATATGGAGATATGGCAGGGTTCGATCAGATACGTGCGGTATTGCACGGATCATGATCGGACGGGTTTATACTAGCGGGCTTTGGTTTAAACCGGATCCTAGTATAGTACAGTGTAGATTTTGTCTCATTGCATTTGTATTCGGTTGGAATACAGATGCGGGTGTGTATACACAGTATCGGGGTTTTTCTGTAATTTATTACGGGACCAGTTTTCTGGAGTTGCCAGTTTGCTTTTCTTTTCGGCCATATTTCTTTGTATCCTTCATTGGCCGAAGATTGGTGGAGGAGGGCTTATTTGCAATTGTGCAAATAAGCATTTATGGAGGGTGGTGATTGCATATTGTTGTATCATGATAGCTCTTCTTTGACCTTGACTTCTATCTTCATCATGGCTTGACTTTTGTAGGACATGATTGTTGGTGATGATGAAGGGTGAGGTTGGTAGAGTGTTGGTGTTTCTTTGTGATCATTTTTCCATATGATAACCATTCCTCTCTCTCTTGTATGATTGGTGAGTGGCTCCCTTTTTTTTTGGGCTCTCCTCTCTCATTCTTTCAGTAGTGGCCGGCTAATTTCTTCAAGGGGCTGTCCAAATTTGGTGGTGTGGGATTTTGTTCTTCTCATGTTTGAAAAAATCCCATAGCTCCACAAAAAGTTGATATATCATTCTCCTCCACAAAAGGGCAACTTCCATAAACCCCAATAGAGACTAAAGAGCACTACACATTCTACAGCAAATCTTGGGCACGTCGACTCGCCAGCTTCGTGCCCGAGTTGCCTCGGTATAGAGGTGGGAGCCCGCAAAAGAAGCAGGCGACGTGGTGCCCTTTCCGGTGAGGAGGTGGAGACCGGACATTCCTCGGAAGATGGGGACGACGACGAGAAGACCGGAGGACACGGATCGCTCGGTATATCTCTCTACCCGTTCCTTAGTTTGCTAGGACTAGCTTAATGGCACGATCCGGGTTTTTAGTGTGTGGTGGTGCCGGTTTGAAAAATCAAAGTTAAGCATCGCTTCCGCATTCCGGCGTCGGATTGACGGCCGGGGCACCGCCGTGCACTTACAGTGGTATGAGAGCCTCGCCATTAACATAGTCTAGCTTTGTCTAATGTGTTTTGCATTTTCGATCGAACAATTTTCCAAAAACCGTATTTTTCTTTGCAACAGTTTTCTGTCGAAATTTTTTTGTCTCGAAAAATTTTTCAGGCAGTCTCAGAATACTGTGCAGGGAAGTATAAGCCTACTGTAAAAATTTGGTTGCGAGATCTCATTATTCGACCACGGAACCGCGGCCAAACCCTTGATTGGGCCGCGGTTCCGCCGCTGTTTTGACAGATTAGTACACCAATTTTTTACAGAGGCCTCCAGACTTGAAAATGTGGTTCTGGAATGTTATTTTTTGGGCCCAGAATTTCTTTAAGTGCTACAGTAAAGCTTGGGGGCCCACTTTGTAAAATTTGATCGATCGGATATTTTAAACACATTATTTCACAGTATTTACATTATATCTGCGACCGTGAATGTCACTTGATCGGTAAATCATGTCTAACTGCTATAGCCCGGTTAGACGGATTTGCGAACGTGACATTCACGTTGATGTTCTGTGTATTGCTGTGATGTTGCGGATCGGTCGTGGGGGATAGCCTGATTGCAGTGGTAGTACAGTTTTTCTTGTATTATGTACATTTGATATTGCGGGGCGAGCGTCCGACATGTGGACTGCCGTCACTGCCTGTTTGTATTATTATTTTGGGGCACGACCAGGTTGCGGTCAATGTACCCGTTGTATGTATATTTTACTTTCTGTACTAGGATTACCCCACGGAGGGGTACATGGATAGCCGGGTTCTAGAGGGCAACAAGCCCGCATCTCATGGCATTGAGACGGAGGGGGCTTCACTCTAGAATTGGCGGGCTATTCGCCGCACTCGTAGGGGGTACAGGTTGACCCAGGAGGGGTGCCCAAGTTACCGGATTCCGTGAAGTGCTGGGTGGTCCATTCGCGTTGCTGAAAGGGGCTGCCTCACTTCAGGTTTTGGCGGGTAACTTGCCGCGCCCGTAGGGGTCTAGGATTTCATTGCACAGGCTATCCACACGACCAGGGGAACGTCGGGTTTCAGTAGTGGCTCTGTGAAACCCGGAGATCCCAGATATCTGTATTGTTCTGTGATGCTGTACATTTCTGTGATTTTGCATTTTATCACGCCTTGAGCGAAATATTATATATTGATATATATACTAGTAGATGTTGTATATGTTTTGCATCCGCGCTAGTCCAGTCCCCGCTCTGTCGTTAGTTAGCTAACCTAATGGGTAATGACGGGACCCAGTGGCGAATGCGGATGGCATATACGTATATCAGTATATTTTCGTTCTTTGTGGTGTGATCAATTGATGGGACTGCGTTGATTCGGATCAATGCAAGTTAAACAAACCTAATCTGATGTTGTTGGAACATTTTTCAGAAAGCTGTTATTGCAAGGACGTTCACTTTTGTTTTGCATCGTGGTATTCAGTTGGAATATCCGGCTCCTCAGTCGACGAGGCAAGGGCCGAGATCCCTTCACCGGGAGTGACCCTTTGGACAAAAAGTTTCCGTCTGGGCAATAACTTCACTATAGCCGATTACTTTTTCTTTGCACCGTGGTATTCAGTTGGAATATCCTGCACCTCATTCTACGGGGAAAGAGCCGAGATCCCTTCACCGGGAGTGACCTCTTTAGCAAAGGTTTTCGTTACTATATTTTTATAAAAGCTATCCGTTCCTTCAACGATATCAAGTTCATTACGTTAAAGGTTTTCGCCAGAAACCATTCGTAGCCCTCCGTCGTTTCAGACGGGTAGCACGTAGTATTCATGCTATGTTTTTTGGCCTTCGTCAAGGCATAGTGTATGATAGCTGCTTGTTGCCTTTCTGCTGCATAGATAGATGCGTTGGTTTGGGACAGTCGTATAGCCTTGTTGGCCTTCGTCAAGGGCTTGTACGGGTGGGTTCAAATCAACCTGGACAATGACGGGTAGAACTTGACATGTGACTTATGATTTGTTGGCCTTCGTCAAGGTCATAAGAGCATGGGGCAAAAATCCACATCGGGAGTTTCAAAAGAACTGAAACTTGCCAGATATGCGCATACCTTCTGGAGTGTGATAGCGTGAGCGGATTCCATCACGTTATCATGCAATGATAGTTGGATCCCGATTCCCACTGATGAGTTAGTTTACTCCTCGGGTGACCCCGACTAATTCTTCTTTCAGGTTTGGAGGAGAATTTGAGGTGACAGTGGAAGGTTTCCAGATTAGATAAATTGGTAACCATTCTGATCTAGGTTAGAGTGCACGCTGAGTGTTTCTTTTCTCTCTCTCTTTGGCAGCGACCTATTGACCCGACCCTAGACTATGACTCAGTGACCAAAATTAACCGAACCTTCTTAAACACTGGCTTTTGGATTATCAGAGTTGCAAACCTCATTGCCACTCCTACTTTTACCCTTTTCTCCAGGACACCCCGTATTACTACGAACGTCCACTTCCATTGGACAAAACCATCGTATGGTTAGATACGAACTCGAAGGAATTTATTCGAGGATGGTTTCCGGTTCTGGAGAAAACGAATAGGACTATTCAGTTGTCTTTTCCTTTTACCTTCTCTCAGGTTGCGAGTACTCCTTGGTTTAGGAGATAGTACACCTATTACGCAAATTGGATAGTCTTCTTCCAAACCTTAGGCTGGTGCCGAACGGTGGGGAATGAAGAAAACCAATTAGCATAACGATGGTGTACAGAAGGTATTAAGTAAAGACATAACAAGGGATTGGTAAGAAGGCAAAGTAAATTGCGACTGATATTCACGACCAAACCAAGTTTTTCTTCGCCAATCCTAAATCACCTTTGTATTTCTCCAGAACACTCCGTATCACTACAAAGATCCACAGTTTATTGGATAATCCATCGTATGGTTATATACGAACTCGAAAGGAACTTGTTCCAGTTCGGGGATGGATTCTGGTTCAGGAGAAATAGGAATAAGGTTTATTCGGTTGTCTTTTATCTTCACCTTCTCTCATTGCGAGTGCTCCTAGGATTAGGACAGTACACCCATTATGCTTATTGGATAGTCTTCTTCCAAACCATAGGCTGGTGCCGAACGGTAGGGAAGGAAGAAAACCATTTGGCCTAAAGGGGTGTGCAGAAGGTAATGACTAAAGACATAGAAAGGGATTTGGAAAGATGGCAAAGAATTACACGGTTATAGTTGTGAATCTGGATAATGGAAGAGGCATTACTAGGAATACCGGGATACCTCATCGAAACATTTCAATGTTTCAGTTTCACTGTGTACTGTTAAAGGAAAACTGATTTCCCAATTAGTCCTTACTCCAAGGTATGTATTTACCAGGTATGATTCTCACATCTGTATGGTTTTACAGATGATGAGTGGGAGTAGGTTAGTGGGAATTAGGTGATCATCCTCATTATATCGGGATTCGTTGTAATCGGTGATATTTGAGGAAATCACCTGGGCTGTTTGCCGGTCGGCAAATATTTGGTTTTGAATATTCGTTGTTATGCACCAATTTCAAATTGATATATCTGTACGTCTATTTTTATAGAGTGGGATATACCTTTTTAAAATTATGTCCTTAACATTTACCTATATCAGTGGATGGTTAGGCAAGGAGCATTAAACAGCGGTGTAATTCTTCATAACCATAGTACAGTTTTCAACTTACGACACACAGTGAATGAGTTATCAGACTTATACAGAGTATTGTATGTTGTCCAGGGTCCATCAGGACAGAGGGGTTGGTCCTCGTACTATATTCGGTTTACTTATAACTTCTCTAGTTTTTAGACAGGTATTTCGTAGAAACACAGGGTCCGAGTTTTGAGAAGTTATAGGTATTTGAATAGAGTAGAGAACCAGGTATAGCAAGTATCGGGATTCTTCAAAGTGATCGAAGATGTAGATACTTATGTATGGTATTCAGTTGATAGTAATGATTTAGGGAACTTGCTTCTCTTTTCAGGTTACTCATAATTGGAAGCATTCCTAAGTTGAGTAACGCTGATTGGCCTCCTTCCATTTAGTTAACATGCACTGGAGACAGCTGCATGATTTGAATCTGGTTCAATTAAATCAGTGCCTCTGGTTCTATATTGGATATAGAACAGTTCATATCTTAACGATGTTAAGGTACGGCGAGTTGTCCGGATTATGCTTAAAACCAGACTCTGGATAACTTAAGGCACGTTTCTGTAATGGTTGTTTGTGGGTTGACCCAGGCTATGACGAGGGTTGACTTTCTACCATCTGGAAGATCAATAGTGATATTGTTCTAGACTCGCCACAGTTTTAAATAAAATGGATTTTTTCAGAAAACAGTAGTGGGAGTATGGTAGAACTGGAAGTGATTCCAGAACCACAAACGATTACTGAAGATTTCATAGGAACCTAAAGATTCAATCTGGCTTGACATTCCATTGGCCACTCCGCAGATTAGGTGGGCAACTTCAGGCACCCGAGAGGTACTCCGGTAGCCTCAAGGACGATGACAGGAAAGTTCTTGTTTACCCACACTTGCCATTGCTGTTGTTCCAGTCTGCGAGACCCGGCGGGAGGATGAGTATAGCGTCGTTCTAAACTGGCTTTAGAAGTGTACGTCTATATGACTCTGCCAGAGGGTTGTCGTAGTCAGTGGGAGCAGCGGAAGCATTGGTGGCTTGTGTCTATTTATAGACTAAAGCAGATATAGCGGAGATAGATCATCCATTTCTGATGTGACAGTCATAGGTTTGACTTTATCAGAATAGGGGATGGATCTGCTGAGAAGGTAGTAGGGTGTGATGTCATGGTATTTGGATGACATACACAGAGTAGGAAGTGATATTCCTATACTACGATCGGTTATACTTTGGTCGTCACACAGTGGTTTCTCCACATGGGGCTTGGACATTATATCAGACATACTGGTTACTGGATCTATGGTTTTAGATCTAGATTTGGGTAGTTTCCCAATCTGGGTACTTAGACAGCATTCTAAGAGTATTTAGAATGGACGATTCCTGGCACGGTAGTGTACCTGCAGGTGATGGAGTCACCCTCTCTAAAGGTGTCTTACAGACTAAAGCGGAGAGGGATGTGCATGATTGGCAGATCACTTGCTTAGGCAATTGAGTCAATCATGAGATGTCAAGTACCACACCAGATGTTGTTTTTTCATTAGATGCAGTAAGTTGACATTGATCCAATCCTGGAGAAACAGTCGGAAGCAGTTTTAGGACATAAGTGGATGTTCTACGGATATGATAACGACAGCCTCATTCGGGAGACAGTTATCATTCCAGGCTTCCAAGGTGACCTGGACGACAAGGAGGTTGTCAGAGTTGTATTTTTCCTTCTGATGAGGGGGCGGTATTTTGGACAGGTGGTCTAAGGCAATACTGAAGGAGGCATGGCGCAGGATACTGATTAAGTTCAGTTGACGATACAGTCTAAGAAGTTTGGATTTGGAGTTCATTTATGAGCTAGGTCCCATCAGACATTCAGACACATTCTAAGACAGGTATTGCTCATTTCGGGAGATGGTTTTCTCCGCGAACATGAGATATAGAGAGACATAGAAAGGAACATCAAAGCGGATCCGCTCACTGAGGCTATTCCTCGAACGCAATAGTTTCGCAAACGAGTTTTGTGAGACTGACAGGTAGAGGAGTTGGGTGTTCGGTATCACACGGGCTGTGAGTATGCGACATCGCAATAATTAGCCTTGAGTGCAAGTGGGAGATTGTTGGAGATAGTGCCCTCAGAGTCAATTATTGGATCACAGGAACGTGATTGCAATGATTGAGGGATGACCTATCCCGGTAGAACAGTCTTACTCAAAATGATAGTATGATATCTGGTTTATCTTTATCATCGTGTACTGCTTTAGGTGACCTAACAGGTCGCTATTACACGTTGATAGAGCCCCTAGGATTCTTGCTTGACTGCCAGCAGTATGAGGGCGATCATATACGTGAGAGCTGGTGGTCTATAAGCACATCCTTAAATGGTCCCTAGTCGTGGGAGTTTCGAGACATGGCATCGATACTCCAGAGTAGACTAGTGTATACATTCGAGACCCCGACGAGGGGCGGTGGCCGGTCTCACAAGCCACTGGTGTCAGTTGGTTCACCTAAGATGTATACAGGTGCTCATTGGGTTATGAGTACACCGGACAGGACTCGCCGGGAACATGCTAGTTGGTCTTATACCTGACGTCGGATAGCAGTTCCCTGGTGACATGTGTACAGGTTAGTTCATCGACCTGGAGATCGTCATTTGTCTCGTGTGAGTTCCAACTGAACTTTGATTACTACCCTACCACGCTCAAAGGAGACGTGCAAACAGGTTTTAGTTGGGTACAGTCCCGAGCCACATGGAGGCAGTGAGCGGATCTTAGGGGGTTCGTCTCTCCCGGTATTGGGGGTGAGGTCGCGCTGTGTCTAGGAGAACCAGAACATGAAAAGTCCTTGGCCAAGGCAGGAGATTTACTGGTAGGTATTCCAGTAGTATCTCAGGGTGTTCTGGGCTGATCTCTGACATGACTTGTACCGCTTTTGGGGGTCTGATTTTTACCAACCCCCTAGGCCCGCCATGCGATGCTCATAGACGAACGGACCGGACTGTACGGATATTGTCATTGACAGGCTCAGTAGGGTGTCAGGATGAGTTCGCTCATCGACGTCCCTTTTGGTCAATACCTGGTAGCCCGTTACGTATTGGCTTATACCTCTGACGTGCTAGTGGTTAAATCCACAACCAAGGTGTTGACGAGTCTTTAGAGTCCCCCACATTCAGTTGCTCAAGTTTTCGGGCGAAAAGCTGTAGAGGCCGTATGGAGATATGGCAGGGTTCGATCAGATACGTGCGGTATTGCACGGATCATGATCGGACGGGTTTATACTAGCGGGCTTTGGTTTAAGCCGGATCCTAGTATAGTACAGTGTAGATTTTGTCTCATTGCATTTGTATTCGGTTGGAATACAGATGCGGGTGTGTATACACAGTATCGGGGTTTTCCTGTAATTTATTACGAGACCAGTTTTCTGGAGTTGCCAGTTTGCTTTTCGTTTCGGCCATATTTCTTTGTATCCTTCATTGGCCGAAGATTGGTGGAGGAGGGCTTATTTGCAATTGTGCAAATAAGCATTTGTGGAGGGTGGTGATTGCATATTGTTGTATCATGATAGCTCTTCTTTGACCTTGACTTCTATCTTCATCATGGCTTGACTTTTGTAGGACATGATTGTTGGTGATGATGAAGGGTGAGGTTGGTGGAGTGTTGGTGTTTCTTTGTGATCATTTTTCCATATGATAACCATTCCTCTCTCTCTTGTATGATTGGTGAGTGGCTCCCTTTTTTTTTGGACTCTCCTCTCTCATTCTTTCAGTAGTGGCCGGCCAATTTCTTCAAGAGGCTGTCCAAATTTGGTGGTGTGGGATTTTGTTCTTCTCATGCTTGAAAAAATCCCATAGCTCCACAAAAAGTTGATATATCATTCTCCTCCACAAAAGGGCAACTTCCATAAACCCCAATAGAGACTAAAGAGCACTACACATTCTACAGCAAATCTTGGGCACGTCGACTCGCCAACTTCGTGCCCGAGTTTCCTCGGTATAGAGGTGGGAGCCCGTAAAAGAAACAGGCGACGTGGTGCCCTTTCCGGTGAGGAGGTGGAGACCGGACATTCCGTGGGAGATCGGGACGACGACGAGAAGACCGGAGGACACGGATCGCTCGGTATATCTCTCTACCCGTTCCTTAGTTTGCTAGGACTAGATTAATGGCACGATCCGGGTTTTTAGTGCGCGGTGGTGCCGGTTTGAAAAATCAAAGTTAAGCATCGCTTCCGCATTCCGGCGTCGGATTGACGGCCGGGGCGCCGCCGTGCACTTACAGTAACGGCCACCCGGGTATTGAGCGATCAGAAGATCAACAAGCAAGCCCGCTAGTACTCCTACGAATCCAATCAGTAACACTCCCGTACAGTCCGGTCTTGTTGTTTGATATGTCGCATATCTCGCCTAGGGGTGGTAAACGTCAGACCCCAGTAGCTCGATAAGTCGTGTCGATATGAGGTCTATAACAGTTCGAGAAACTACTAATAACACTTACCAGTAAATCTCAGCAACCCTGGCCAGGGATTTCCGGTTATAGCCAATCGAACACAGCGCAACATCAACTCCCTATACCGGGAGAGACGAATCCCCTCCTATCGCTCATTGCCTCTATGTGATTGGGGACTGTACCAAAAATCCACCTTTTTGCACGCCCTCTTGGACGTGGTATAATGGAAATTAAAGCAGAGTGGAAAGCATACAAGACTCTATGACGATCTCGGGTCAACCGACTACTCTGTACTAGTGTCACCTGAGAACTGCCATCTGACGTAAGGTATAATACCATCTGGGAGTTCTCGACGAGTTCGTCCAGTGTACCCAGTCACCACTGAGCACCCGTACACCATCCTTGATGTCAAACACCGATTGATATGGGATCATCCATCGCCCATCATATGGGTCAAGATGCGTATACGCTAGTCTACTCTGGTGCATCGATGCCCTGTCTCGATACACCCTCGACTAGGAACAATTATAGGATGTACTCGTCGACTACCGTGGCCTCACTAGTATGATCTCATCATAGTCCCAGTAGTCGAGTACACATCCTAAGGGCTTTATCAACATGTAACATAGAGACAATCATAGTACATGTTAAGATAAAGTACAACCAGATAGCATACTATCATGTCGAGCAAGAAAGTCCTCCCTATATATGTCCTAGCATCCACTACAATATACATCGTATGTATAGTAACGGCCTCTAGGGCATACATATAACTAATTATCTCTCACTTGCACTAGGGCCATCTGTTGTGGTATCACATACCCAACAATTAGCTCTGGTCGAAGTATCTCATACTCAACCATCCCATAAAAGTCTCTACTGGGAAAAAGGCCTTTGTGAGTGGATCCGCGTTGTCGTCCTCTGTGTCTACTCTCCTAACCTCGATCTCCCTGGAGATCAACCATCTCCATGATCAGGTGATACTGCCAAAGAATTATATCTGGATTTCTGATGGGACGGTAGTTCCTTGGCTAAAGCCACAACTCCATTGTCACACAATGGTAGGAACAAAGTTCATCTCATGAACTTATATATATCCAGACTGCCTCTTTGGTAGCATCCTTGGTAACGATGTATCTTGCCTTTAATCGTCTAGTAAGTCACGGTATCTAGCTTAGAACTCTTCCAACATATCGTCCCTCCGCTAAGGGTAAAGACAATGCCTGCGACTGACATTCAGTCGTCCTTATCACCTTGGAACCTTTCCAGTGATTCTCCCCAGGATCGATTGATACCATCTCACTATAACTAGTGAGTATCCTAACATCCAATTAGATCTATCTCATAGATCCAAAACCCAGGATTTAGGAGGTATCACTTTGATCCTATATGGAGAATCGTTGTGATAAGCGGAGATTGACCGAGCGTAGCATAGGAAACTCCTTCCCTATCAAGAGTATGTCATCCACGTACTCTACGAGGATCACCACCATACTCCCTACTACCTTTTTTGTATATAAAAGGTTCATCTACCATTTTGATGAAGTCAAACTCTTTGACTACCACATCAAAACAGATGTTCCAACTCCGCGATGCCTGCTTTATCATATAAAGCATCTTGTACACGTTTCCGCTGCTCCCACTGTCTACGAAGCCCTCTGGCTGTGTACTTATAGACGCCCTTTTCCAAATCATCATTTAGAAAAGCAGTCATGACACCCAACTACCAGATATCGTAGTCATGGTATGTAGCCGTGGCAAGTAGGATCTGGATGAACTTAACCATAGCATTGAAAGTCTCAACTTTTCCATGTACACCAAGAAATCTTCTCAAGATATACTCACTCCTGATGGGGATTTAACCCTTCAGATAAAGCAACCAAAGTCCATACTTTGTTGGTGTATAAGGATTCCATCTCAGATCGCTAAGCATCCAGCCATTCTTACAGAGTCCCACTCCTGATGGCCAGCTCGAAACTAGTTGGGTCATCATCTCATGATGCAATCCTCGCTCCTACTATCATAGAGAAAACCGAAGTATCTCTCAGGTGGGTGAGGAACCCTACTAGATCGGCGGAGAGGCTGAGGTTCGTTGGTTACTATTGAATACTTTGGTTCTATCAAATCATCTGCTGTAGTTTGTATAGCTGGAACCTTTCCAGTTCTACATAACAGACCTTGCCTCGAGTTTGTCCGGATTTTGCTTTTAGACATAGGCCGGACAACCCCAAATCTTAATAAACTTAAGATATGGGCTCTTCCTTTTCCATATCACATATGAAGTGGTAGGCAACTAATTTGATTTGAACCCTATTCATTAGGTATACAGCTTCACAAGTGCATAATTCCCAAAGTTCACAAATCCTAGCGGATTCCACTGTCAAAGTTCATAGCATAATTCCCAAAGTTCACAAATTCCACTGTCAAAGTTCACAAATTCCACTGAGATGACCTTAAACTAGCTACGGACCGAGATGTCTCTAAACTAACAACGTCGCCTCAAACACGGTGATAGTGGAATGCAAGTCCACAAATCCCAGCGGTGAGGACTGCAACTCAAGTCCCACCGGCAAACAGATGAGTCACATGTGGCGAAACTACACTCCAGAGTTTCACCGTAAAAAAAAGGTACGTCCGCAAGCGAAAAGGGCATGGATGAAAACCCAAAAGGGCTCCGTGAGTAAAAACAGCAGCACTACCGGCGAATTTGTGAATACCCGCAAGGGCGCAGACTCGTTAAAAAAAGGTATGTCCATAAGCGAAATGGGCACGGATGAAAACCCGAAAGGGCTCCGTGAGTAAAAACAGTAGGGCTACCGGCGAGATTGTGAAAACCTGAAAGGGCGCAGATTCGTAAAAAATTTCCTGTGCACTTGCAGGGTCCTCTCGACCTTGTAAGGAGAAAATACCTGCGTGATATCCTTACGCTCATAAGGGAGAAAAACACTTAGGAATCCTCACGATCCTTAAGGAGAAATTACATTTACGAGATCCTCGCGACTTGTAAGGAGAATTCCCCCCTATGAGACCCTCACGGCTCACAGGACTCAAAAGTCTTAAGATACAAGGATCTGAACCTGTTCTTAAGCAATCATATCCCCCCAAATTGCCCTACAGGCAGTCAATATTGACCCTTGTATACAATCCACGGGCATAAATAAGCGTTCCCTCGCCCAGTTCCACCAACGGTGTGAAATTCCCCTATTTGGTGAACAACATTTGTAGGTCCTCTCGACTTGCAAGGAGAAAATGCTCATTTGGGATCCTTACGACTCTAAAAAAACGCACTTTGGAGTCCTCATGACCCCTAAGGAGAAATTACACCTACGAGATCCTCACGACTCGTAGAGAGAAATACCTTTATGAGACCCTTACGGCTCATGAAGTCAAAAGCCTTAATCGTCAAGTCCCTAACCCTGTCTACTAAACCACCTTTGTTCGATAGCGGCAAAGGTAAATGATGATTCGCTCCTGGCCATATTCCAGTCGCAGCGAGACTGATGCTAAGATTGGTATCAGATCTCAGGTGCATACTCGCAACAAAATCAGCGAGCCAAAAATATAAAAATATATATATATAGCCGAAATGATTGGGCAACTCGCAATAAAAAGCAGCGAGTAAAAAAATAGCCAAAATGATTGAGCACCGCGAAAAATATCCGAAATGATTGCGCAATCGCGACTTTCACGATATAAAAAGCTGAAATGATCGAGTATCGCGGAAAGAAACAAAAAAAAGATAGATGAAACTTTTGCCCTACAGGTGAGTCCATACTAACCCCTGTATACAATCTATAGGCATAAACGAAAAGGGAACCACATTTCCCCACCAGGCACTTTCAAATGGAGAGTCAGATCTCAACGACAACATCAACAGTCTAACGATCAACAATGGCGTTTTTCTCACTCTAACCGGATGCAGATGCGACGTCAATAAAGCGGAGCCATGGCAAAGTCCCTAGTTCTAAATCGCGAAAGCCACATCTGCATCCCAGAAGATCAACAACGGCGTTCCTCCTCATTCCAGCAGGAAACGGACGCGACATCACCAATCGGAGCCACGGCAAAGTCCCCAGTTCCAAAGCTCTACAGTTCACAGACAACCTAGAGTCAACCAATGACCTCCCCGCCGGATCAATGCTCCGTCTCGGAATCAAGTCAACTCACAAACCTCTCGATTCAGGGAAATCTGCGTCCTTGGCGAGAACCTCTAGATTCGTTTCGACCCGTAAGGAAATCAGTGCCTTTGCAGGAATCTCTCGATTCTTCTCAACCCCAGGAAAATCAGTGTCCTTGGCAAAAACCTCTCGATTCAGGGAAATCAGCGTCCTTGGCGAGAACCTTTCAATTCGGGTCGACCCGCAATGAAATCAGTGTCTTTGCAGGAATCTCTCGATTCTTCTCGACCCCAGGGAAATCAGTGTCCTTGGCAAAAACCTCTCGATTCAGAGAAATCAGAGTCCTTGGCGAGAACCTTTCGATTCGCGTCGACCCGTAAGGAAATCAGTGTCTTTGCAGGAATCTCTCGATTAGTCTCGACCCCAGGGAAATCAGTGTCCTTGGCAAAAACCTCTCGATTCAGGGAAATCAGCGTCCTTGGCGAGAACCTTTCGATCCGCGTCGACCCGCAAGGAAATCAGTGTCTTTGCAGGAATCTCTCGATTCGTCTCGACCCCAGAGAAATCAGTGTCCTTGGCAAAAACCTCTCGATTCAGGGAAATCAGCATCCTTGGAGAGAACCTTTCAATTCGCGTCGACCCGCAAGAAAATCGGTGTCTTTACAGGAATCGCTCGATTCGTCTCGACCCCAGAAAAATCAGTGTCCTTGGCAAAAACCTCTTGATTCAGGGAAATCAGCGTCCTTGGCGAAAACCTTTCGATTCGCATCGACCCGCAAGGAAATCAGTGTCTTTACAGGAATCTCTCGATTCGCCTCGACCCCAGGGAAATCAGTGTCCTTGGCAAAAACCTCTCGATTCAGGAAAATCAGCGTCCTTGGCGAGAACCTTTCGATTCACGTCGAACCGCAAGGAAATCAGTGTCTTTGCAGGAATCTCTCGATTCGTCTCGACCCCACGGAAATCAGTGTCCTTGGCAAAACCTCTCAATTCAGGGAAATCAACATTCTTGGCAAGAACCTTTCGATTCAAGGAAATCAGCGTTCTCGGCGAGAACCTCTCGATTCAAAGAAATCAGCGTTCTTGGCGAGAACCTCTCAATTCGTTTCGACCCGCAAGGAAATCAGTGTCTTTGCAGGAACCGTTTGATTCGTCTCGACCCCAGGGAAATCAGTGTCCTTAGCAAAACCTCTCGATTTAGGGAAATCAGCATCCTTGGCGAGAACCTCTCGATTCATTTCGGCCTGCAAGGAAATCAGTGTCTTTGCGAGAATCTCTCAATTCGTCTCGACCTGCGGGGAAATTAGTGCCCCTGCGCATGAAGAAAATTCTCTTGTGGGATCCTTACGATTCTCAAGAGAAAACGCATTTAGGAGTTCTCACGACCCCTAAGGAGAAATTACACCTACGAGATCCTCTCGACTCGTAGGGAGAAAAGTCTTTGTGAGACCTTCACGGCTCATAAAGTTAAATAGTCTTAGGCAGTAGACCTAAACCTATTTCCTAAGCCATCGCTGCCCTACAAGAAGATCAAGATAAACTACATATGGGCCACATTCACCAGAGTTACATGCAAACATGATATAAAAAAAATATATATGTCTTTTATTCATGAATTCAAAATGAATACAAGATACATGTCATAAAAAGAATCAAAATGGATACAAAATATGCTCTCATTCAGGAGTGAATACACGAAAAGAAGAATATACAAAAAATCTTTAAGCCGACGGACGGTGTAATAAGTTCGTCAGTTCATCCTTCTTCCGCTGGGCCTCGGCTTCAAGTTTTGTTATTGCCACAAGATGGGTCTCCGCCTGAGACTGTTTAGCCTGATACGAGGCGAGCCGACTCTCAAGCTCATTTTCAGCAACTTTATGAGCTTCAACCATCTCGCGGGTAAAGATAACGACTTTATCAATAGCTACCACTTCCGTGATAGCTTCTTGAAACACCAGCCAAAGTTCGTACGCACGGGTGGTCATAACAGTGGGCTGAGCTTAAAGTTCCCCCAAAGCATTTGAAACTAGCTCCCTCTCCGAAAATTTCCAGTTGAGCCTCTTTTCGCAAGACTGAAGATTAGCGGCGCACCGCTCAATCCACCCCCGCAAGCTCACCTTGGCAGTTAAGAGCTCGGAAGGAAGGCGTATACACTCGAGATTATGTAAGCAAGCCTCCACTCTGTGACAATACTCAATCCAAGTATGCACCAATGTCTCATCATGGTAAGTAGCAAGGAAGGACAAAGAAGTATTAGCTTCGGCAACAAATTCTTTAGCCGTAACAGAACTTCCAGCACGAAGATCTTCAATGAGGGCCAACAATGAGTGAATGCTTTGTCTCACCATCCTTTCAGACGCACATCGGGCATATGGTCCCGGTGGCATAGAGATTCGGGATTCTAACGGAGCCGGAGCTGGTAAAGCTGTCAAAGTTCATGACTAGTCAGCGAGACTGGCAAACATGAAGTAAACAGAACAATACCAAGGGTAAAGTTTTATGTACCCACAGCTATGCAAAGGGGGTTTGAACATCTACTCAAGATCTTTCAGAGAAACATTTAGAGAAAGATCTTGAGTAAATGTTCAAACCCCCTTTGCATAGCTGTGGGTAAGTAAAACTTTACCCTTGGTATTGTTCTGTTTACTCCATGTTTGCCAGTCTCGCTGACTAGTCATGAACTTTGACAGCTTTACCAGCTCCGGCTCCGTTAGAATCCCGAATCTCTATGCCACCGGGACCATATGCCCGATGTGCGTCTGAAAGGATGGTGAGACAAAGCATTCACTCCTTGTTGGCCCTCATTGAAGATCTTCGTGCTGGAAGTTCTGTTACGGCCAAAGAATTTGTTGCCGAAGCTAATACTTCTTTGCCTTTCCTTGCTACTTACCATGATGAGACATTGGTGCATACTTGGATTGAGTATTGTCACAGAGTGGAGGCTTGCTTACATAATCTCGAGTGTATACGCCTTCCTTCCGAGCTCTTAACTGCCAAGGTGAGCTTGCGGGGGTGGATTGAGCGGTGCACCGCTAATCTTCAGTCTTGCGAAAAGAGGCTCAACTGGAAATTTTCGGAGAGGGAGCTAGTTTCAAATGTTTTGGGGGAACTTCAAGCTCAACTCACTGCTAAGACCACCCGTGCGTACGAACTTTGGCTGGTGCTTCAAGAAGCTATCACGGAAGTGGTAGCTATTGATAAAACTGTTATCTTTACCCGCGAGATGGTTGAAGCTCATAAAGTTGCTGAAAATGAGGTTGAGAGTCGGCTCGCCTCGTATCAGGCTAAACAGTCTCAGGCGAAGACCCATCTCGTGGCAATAATAAAACTTGAAGCCGAGGCCCAGCGGAAGAAGGATGAACTGACGAACTTATTACACCGTCCGTCGACTTAAAGATTTTTTGTATATTCTTCTTTTCTTGTATTCAATCCTGAATGATAGCATATTTTGTATCCATTTTGATTCCTTTTATGACATGTATCTTGTATTCATTTTGAATTCATGAATAAAAGACATATATATTTTTTATATCATGTTTGCATGTAACTCTGGTGAATGTGGTCCATATGTAGTTTATCTTGATCTTCTTGTAGGGCAGCGATGGCTTAGGAAATAGGTTTAGGTCTACTGCCTAAGACTTTTTAACTTTATGAGCCGTGAAGGTCTCACAAAGACTTTTCTCCCTACGAGTCGAGAGGATCTCGTAGGTGTAATTTCTCCTTAGGGGTCGTGAGAACTCCTAAGTGCATTTTCTCTTGAGAATCGTAAGGATCCCACAAGAGAATTTTCTTCATGCGCAGGGGCACTAATTTCCCCACAGGTCAAGACGAATTGAGAGATTCTCGCAAAGACACTGATTTCCTTGCGGGCCGAAACGAATCGAGAGGTTCTCGCCAAGGATGCTGATTTCCCTAAATCGAGAGGTTTTACTAAGGACACTGATTTCCTTGGGGTCGAGACGAATCAAACGGTTCCTGCAAAGGCACTGATTTCCTTGCGGGTCGAAACGAATCGAGAGGTTCTCGCCAAGAACGCTGATTTCTTTGAATCGAGAGGTTCTCTCCGAGAACGCTGATTTCCTTGAATCGAAAGGTTCTTGCCAAGAACGTTGATTTCCCTGAATTGAGAGGTTTTGCCAAGGACACTGATTTCCGTGGGGTCGAGACGAATCGAGAGATTCCTGCAAAGACACTGATTTCCTTGCGGTTCGACGTGAATCGAAAGGTTCTCGCCAAGTACGCTGATTTCCCTGAATCGAGAGGTTTTGCCAAGGACACTGATTTCTCTGGGGTCGAGGCGAATCGAGAGATTCCTGCAAAGACACTGATTTCCTTGCGGGTCGATGCGAATCGAAAGGTTTTCGCCAAGGACGCTGATTTCCCTGAATCAAGAGGTTTTTGCCAAGGACACTGATTTTTCTGGGGTCAAGACGAATCGAAAGATTCCTGTAAAGACACCGATTTTCTTGCGGGTCGACGCGAATTGAAAGGTTCTCGCCAAGGATGCTGATTTCCCTGAATCGAGAGGTTTTTGCCAAGGACACTGATTTCCCTGGGGTCGAGACGAATCGAGAGATTCCTGCAAAGACACTAATTTCCTTGCGGGTCGACGCGGATCGAAAGGTTCTCGCCAAGGACGCTGATTTCCCTGAATCGAGAGGTTTTTGCCAAGGACACTGATTTCCCTGGGTCGAGACTAATCGAGAGATTCCTGCAATGACACTGATTTCCTTATGGGTCGACGCGAATCGAAAGGTTCTCGCTAAGGACGCTGATTTCTCTGAATCGAGAGGTTTTTGCCAAGGACACTGGTTTCCCTGGGGTCGAGAAGAATTGAGAGATTCCTGCAAAGACACTGATTTCCTTGCGGGTCGACGCGAATTGAAAGGTTCTCGCCAAGGACCTTGATTTCCCTGAATCGAGAGGTTTTTGCCAAGGACGCTGATTTCCCTGGGGTTGAGAAGAATCGAGAGATTCCTGCAAAGGCACTGATTTCCTTACGGGTCGAAACGAATCTAGAGGTTCTCGCCAAGGACGCAGATTTCCCTGAATCGAGAGGTTTGTAAGTTGACTTGATTCCGAGACGGAGCATTAATCCGGCGGGGAGGTCATTGGTTAACTCTAGGTTGTCTGTGAACTGTAGAGCTTTGGAACTGGGGACTTTGCCGTGGCTCCGATTGGTGATGTCGCGTCCGTTTCCTGCTGGAATGAGGAGGAACGCCGTTGTTGATCTTCTGGGATGCAGATGTGGCTTTCGCGATTTACAACTAGGGACTTTGCCATGGCTCCGCTTTATTGACGTCGCATCTGCATCCGGTTAGAGTGAGAAAAACGCCATTGTTGATCTTTAGGCTGTAGATGTTGTCGTTGAGATCTGACTCTCCATTTGAAAGAGCCCGGTGAGAAAATGTGGTTCCTTTTTCGTTTATGCCCATAGATTGTATACAGGGGTTAGTATGGACTCACCTGTAGGGCAAAAGTTTCATCTCTCTTTTTTTTGTTTCTTTCCACGATACTCTATCATTTCAGCTTTTTATATCGTGAAAGTCGCGATTGCGCAATCATTTCGGATATTTTTCACGGTGCTCAATCATTTCGACTATTTTTTTACTCGCTGCTTTTTATTGCGAGTTGCCCAATCATTTCGGCTATATATATATATATATATATATATATATATATATATATATATATATATTTTATTTTTTTTTTAATTTTTTTGGCTCGCTGATTTTGTTGCAAGTATGCACCTGAGATATGATACCAATCTTAGTATCAGAATCGCTGCGACTGGAATATGGCCAGGAGCGAATCATCATTTACCTTTGCCGCTATCGAACAAAGGTGATTTAGTAGACAGGGTTAGGGACTTGACGATTAAGGCTTTTGACTTCATGAGCCGTAAGGGTCTCATAAAGGTATTTCTCTCTACGAGTCGTGAGGATCTCGTAGGTGTAATTTCTCCTTAGGGGTCATGAGGACTCCTAAGTGCGTTTTTTTAGAGTCGTAAGGATCCCAAAAGAGCATTTTCTCCTTGCAAGTCGAGAGGACCTACAAATGTTGTTCACCAAATAGGGGAATTTCACACCGTTGGTGGAACTGGGCGAGGGAACGCTTATTTATGCCCGTGGATTGTATACAAGGGTCAATATTGACCGCCTGTAGGGAAATTTGGGGGGATATGATGGCTTAAGAACAGGTTCAGGTCCCTGTATCTTAAGACTTTTGAGTCCTGTGAGCCGTGAGGGTCTCATAGGGGGGAATTCTCCTTACAAGTCGTGAGGATCTCGTAAATGTAATTTCTCCTTAGGGATCGTGAGGATTCCTAAGTGTTTTTCTCCCTTATGAGCGTAAGGATATCACGCAGGTATTTTCTCCTTACAAGGTCGAGAGGACCCTGTAAGTGCACAGGAAATTTTTTACGAATCTGCGCCCTTTCAGGTTTTCACAAACTCGCCGGTAGCCCTACTGTTTTTACTCACGAAGCCCTTTCGGGTTTTCATCCATGCCCATTTCGCTTATGGACATACCGTTTTTTTAACGAGTCTGCACCTTTGCGGGTTTTCACAAATTCGCCGGTAGTGCTGCTGTTTTTACTCACGGAGCCCTTTCGGGTTTTCATCTGTGCCCTTTTCACTTGCGGACGTACCTTTTTTTACGGTGAAACTCTGGAGAATAGTTTCGCCACATGTGACCCATCTGTTTGCCGGTGGGACTTGAGTTGCAGTCCTCACCGCTGGGATTTGTGGACTTGCATTCCACTATCACCGTGTTTGAGGCGACGTTGTTAGTGTAGAGACATCTCGGTCCGTAGCTAGTTTAGAGACATCTCGGTCCATAGCATAATTCCCAAAGTTTACAAATTCCACTGTCAAAGTTCATGACTAGTCAGCGAGACTGGCAAACATGGAGTAAACAGAACAATACCAAGGGTAAAGTTTTACTTACCAACAGCTATGCAAAGGGGGTTTGAAAGACCCCAAAGCCCATCAAGGATCTCCACTTCATCATCAGCTTCCAGAATTGCAGAGGACATGTTAGCATCATCGTAAAAAAATATGATAATAAAGCAAAAAGGTCAAAGAACACAGACCTTACCCGGAAGAAAGGACGATACTTTGCAGGGATATCGTCTATAGGGTGCCTATGTCAAGTAAGCGCTGGAAGGACTTCCTGGGAGATAGGTCCACAATAGAAGCCGCCAATTCCTGTAGTTCTGAAAGGAAGGAAAGGTTCAGATAATCGAAAGACTAATGAAAACAAAGTATAAAAGACTACCTTCGATACTCTTCCCATCTTGAACCGGAGGGATAGCAGCCTCGGCAGCCTCCTCCATACCCTCAAGAACATCACCGGAGACATTTGCTGGTGTGACAGCTTCCAATTGAGAGGCAACGGCCCCAACTTCAGGCTCCAATGAAAGGACGGCGATCTCAACTACCCTTTCCACAATCTCCAGGCCATCACCAGAAAGATCTATTAAATATACGGCCGATAATGACACCTCTTCTGGAAGAACAGGCATCGGAGGAACGGAAGCTACCAGTGGAAGCTCCACAGCAGGAATAGCCGCTATAACAATCTCCTCCGCACCTACCAGTGCCTCATCGGAGACATTTATAGAATCCATAGTCAGGACGGGACTTGAGATCAAATCCTCTGTCCTCGCTGAAGTCCCTGCAAAGTTTTCGCAAAGATAAGAAGATATGAGAAGCGATACAAACTACTTGCCAAAAGGAAAATAAGGAAATTATGCATACCGAGATGCCAGGATGCCTCTATTATAGCTTTTTCAAGCCGCCATTCCTTCCTGAGGAAATGTGCTCGCCGAGCTTCGAAAGCAGATTCATGGCCACTGGTCTTCAGTGCCAGCTCATCTTCGGAAGCGGATGAGATAGGCTGCTTGAGGGCTATCTCGTCTTCCTGTCGCAGAGGACCCATATGTACTCTCCGTAGCGATTAGGGATCTTCGTAGAAGATAACCGGAGGGTAGGGCCTCTTCGGGATGTGCACATTCTCAGTCTCATCCTGTGAACGACTTAAAGCTTCAGCCAATTGCACGGCTTCTTCAGCAGATGAGCCAGGATAAATGAGACCATCATCCGGCTCTTGCATCGATATTGGCTCATCTTGAACAATAGGCTCGGATTCCAGCAAAAAGTCAAGCAAGCCAGCAACTGTTTCTTCCTCCTCTTTGAACTGGAGCTAACGTTAGAAGAAGATCGCTTCCTGCCCCTCGGCGCTTTGGCGCGACGTTGGCCAACTTCGTCTCCAGTATCCTCTTTTGGTGGTACTACCGGTGATGACGCTGCCATTGATGACGCCGCAACTGATGAAACTACTGCTGGCGTCTTATCGGAAGCCTTTGCCTGGGCTCTAGTGCGCATTGGCATACCAATTGTGGGAGGAGTCGATTCCGCATCCGCCGCCTCAGGGATAAGTAAAGTACCGTTACCCCTCAATGGAGGGCAAACCACTGTCCGCAGTCACAGCGGAATGCCCGTGTCTTGGGTCGGGACGGGAGCTCTGTATCCGAAGAGTATTCGCTTCTCCTCAGCAATGATGGGACCAACTCGATGACAGTACCAACCCGTAAAAGACCCCACACACCTTGGAATATAGTCGGCCTCGGGGATCACGAAACGAGAGCCGGTGTTTAGCCGCATGAAGTGATGGATGATGTCACGAACAACTCCCAGAGACGAGCTGGGCTCCACCAAAAATGCCTCGAAGGGAACACCCTGGTTATAATCCAATTTCCGAGCAAAGCGGTGCGGATTATACTGCATGAAAAGAGCCGTATCATTTCGACGGAACACTAAATAACCCGGCCTAATCGAATTCAAGTGCATAATTTCCTTAGGCTTTAAGGATGGTGCTTCCCCTTTCGATAAATCGAATAGCTGTTGAACAAGTCCCAAAGGAGCAGAAAGGACTCAGTCGTTGAATACCATCTCACCTTCATTAGCATACGGGTTAAGCAACACACGAAGGGCCCTTAGCTGAGTTGGATCAGGAGCAGAAGCATCCACCAACCTCATGAGCCGCGGGAAGGTGTAAGCATCATAGAAATCTAGCTTCTGATGCGCTGCGAACGCCCTCAATACATGCATCTCAATCCACGACGTAAAGTAGTGGAGGAAGAAACTCACAACATCTACACCCGAGGTCGAAGTATTGGCCGCAGTGCTCAGCCCATGGTATAAGTGCGATAGCCCCGTGATACCCACGGCCAGTCGTGTCCCTTCAGCCACGCGATGAGCAGGATAGATGACCGAAGCTCTCATGAAGCGACGATGCATTGGAATGGCGAACCAACTAAGCCAGAGGCTGATAAAACCGACAAAGAAGGTCTCTTCGTCCATATCGAGATTCGCAATCGAATCAAAGGACATGGCCGATTAGATCGGGATGTAAAACTGCGGTAAATCTTCCTCTTTGGCCGGCAGTTTATTTAGCCCAAACCAAAATGGGTCGTTAATATTCGCAAACTTTGGAGCCGTCTTGGACAAAACGTCTTTGCGAATAAAGCAGGCAATGAAGCTCTCAAAAGTGATGCCATGACCTTCCGACGCCGCGAACAGTTTCTCAAAAATAACCAAAACCTTGATTAAGCTATGGTACTTATGGCAGACGGCGTTTTCAGTCGTCAAGCCGTCAAGTGAAGCCGGCATCGTCTCAAACACATACTCATCGGGAGGCAGCAACTCTTCATAATGCTCTCCCCTGAAAGGTAGTCCCGAAACCTCGCGAAACTCTTCCAATGAAATAGAGACCTCACGATCCCCTAGCAAGAAGGTGTTGGTGGAAAGATTCTACTGGTTCACAAAAGCCTTAACCCACCAGACATGAGGAGACTGATAATGAAAAAGGGACACATACACCGCCTGATAGAGCCCTACCTTCTGCAATCGCGCACGATGGACGGACAGAACATATTGAGCCCATGGAAAATAACCCGTTGGGTGGCGAGGGGTAAGCCCTATCTTATAAATTTATCCCCAGGGTTGAGCTTCACCCTGGTAAATGCGACACCCTAAGATGTCTATGGCCGGCAAAGGCTGGTTGGGTATCCCAGTTGTCGACGGCTCAAGCCGGTCTATAGGAGTCCAATCAGCCACCTCCACCGCAAAAGCAGTCTGCGGACGCTCCATCGGCAAAATTGGGCGAAGAGGCTCTATTGGCACTTCGCAAATAAAGCTGCGACGGCCTGGATGATATGCCCATACCAAGTTCCCCACAAGAGCAAACTGGTACAGTCCCTGTCATGGGTCCTGATCATCACCATTGCTTCTTCGTTCGACGGCGATTGTGGAAAAGCAGCGTCTGAGCGAGTACAAGGAAAGTAAAGAAAAGAAGCCATTGTTCCTGAAATAAAGGGAGGAAAAAACTATTAATGCAACCTATACGTATATATATATATAAACAGCAGAAGAAAATGACAAGAAGTTTATTCCATGGGACTATTGATTGTAAAAAATAATGGACCCCACAAAATCAGTATGATGGCTCGCCAATCACGAGGCAGGGTAATCATTGTGAGAATAAAAAAAAAGATCCTCAATAAATGCACATTGGAGTTTAAATGACTTGAGACATCCTCGCAAAAGAAACCCATTACAAACTCTGTCAAATGGGTAAAAATAAAGGAAAAATCCCTTGAAAAGATTTTCCGGAACACAGGGGAATCAAATTCCCGAATGGCCCTCTTGATCTTTCAGAGCTAAGCTCTTCGGTGAGTGATTAAATTCCTTTTATGTAATGGAATTAAATTCCAGAAACCCCATAAAGAGGAAATGAAAAATCAAATGCCATAAAGGTCAAAGGAGGAATGCCCAAAGCATGGAGAGTTATTACTCAAAAATCATATCTTTGCATCTCTAAGAGATGGGTTTTAGAGGAGAGCAAAGCTCTCATAATGGATTTAAAATCCAGAAGTTTTCTTTGAAGAAAAGGGTTTCTCTAAATGTTCAAGATCTTTACCTAAAAGAGTTTAACTCCGGAATTGCAGTGGCAGAGAACTAAGCTTTGAAGAAAAGAATTAAATTCTCAAAGAAAACAAAGAAGGAAGAAGAAGAAAAAACAGTGTCTGCCTAAAGACCAAACCCTTGCATTTATAAGACATGACAAGGGCGGTTCACCTCCCCGTTGCTTTAGGCAATCCAACGGCTGTAAAGATGACAGCGTTGCACTCACGTGCAAACCACGTGAGAACAACGTTGTGGGGGCATTTGTTCCCTTATGAAAATAAATAATAAATAAATAAGCAATGGGAAAATTCCCCAAAGAGAGCATCACGTGCCCACACGTGATGCGCCTTGGAGCCAAAATTACAAGCATTACACTTAACAAATGGGACTAAAGTTGGGCCTCACGTGCCAAACGTGAGCACCTATATACGAAGTATATAGGCGCCTTTATAAAAAAAATAGCAGACCAGAAGGCGCATCACGTGCCAACACGTGATGCTCTTCTCTGGGACTGCTGCATATAGGCAAACCGGCCTAGTGTCACTGGGTCACGTGCCACACGTGAGGATTCCTAATATCTTCTGACCCAATAGAATTAAATTCTATATAAAAGGGATCAGAACCCTATTTTGAAATATTTTCCCCAATCTTTCTAAACAAGAAAGATTGTGCTCGGTAAATCAGAGCACCGTTGGAGCAAAGATCCAATGGTGATTAAAAATCACCAAGATACGGAATTAAATTCTGATTGAGGAAATACTCCTCAAATCTTTCTAAACAAGAAAGATTGTGCTCTGTAAATCATAGCACCGTTGGATCAAAGATCCAATGGTGATTAAAAATCACCAAGATACAGAATAAGCTCTGTATGGGAAAGTATTTTCCCAATTTTGTTAAAAACAAGAAAAATATCTTCTGTAAAACAGAAGTGCTTGGATCAAAGAACCAACGGTGGATAAATTTCCCAAATCAATTAAAAAATCTCTCAATGAGAGATTTCCTTAACTGAATCAACAAATCAACATCCCCTATATAAAGGACCCAAGACTTCAAGTCTTGTACAGAAGAACCCCCCCCCCCCCTCCCATAAAACGGCAAGTTCAAAAGAAAAGAAGAAACCCTAGGTAAGAAGGAACAAAACACAGAAAATATATTACTTCTTCTTCGTCTCCACAAGAGTTTAACTCTTCCAAAAAACTTAGTTCTTTCTTCTGATAAAAGATCTGCAGAAGCATATCTCCCCACAAGTTGAGAATTTAATTCTCATTGGGGAGATTCTGCCATACAGATCCAAAACTTAGGGGGAGATCTAAGTTCAGAGAATTTAATTATCCCAAAACGCATATAGGAATTTCATTCCTCTGATAAAACTAGGGTTTAACCCTTCATATAAGAACTTAGTTCTCCCTTCTGATGAAATATCTGCAGAAGCATATCTCCCCACAAGTTGAGAATTTAATTCTCATCGGAGAGACTCTGCCATGCAGATCCAAAACCTAAGGGAAGACCTAAGTCCAAGGAATTAAATCCTTATAAAAATATATATATATATATATAATAAGGGATTTAAGATTTTTAAGACTCAGAGAAATAATTCCATGCATATTGATGGTCACGTGTTCACACGTGACCACCTGTGATGAACTCAAAAGAAAGATTGAAATAGATCACGTGTTCACACGTGACCCCCCTCACTGATAATGCTTGCCACTTTTTAAAAGAAAAAGGGTATAAACCCAAAGACAGTTATCATTTTGGGGCCCCTTACGTGATCCCACGTGACCCCCAATAGAGCTTAGCATTTATAAAAGGAACAAGGGAATAAACCCAAAGAAGCAGGGCCCAATTCTCAGGCGCCTCACGTGCTACACGTGAGCGCTCTAAATTTCAGTGTTTAACACTGCTTTAGAGTCTCACGTGGGAGCACATGAGCGCCGAGCAAATATTAGTGTTTAACACTATGAGAAACCAACCTTAGCACAAATTAGCTAAGTCTCCCGAGACCAAAACCCTTTTTGGTCACCAATCAAATGAACTCCTATACTCAGGTCTCCCCAAGTCGATCTTAGTTCGAAAGATGACTAGTGATCTCCTACAGATGGCATCTAAAATAATGTCCATCCCACATCTTCCCTCGATCTGAAAATTGGTTCAATGGTACATCTCTCCACACCTCTATTATATGTCGTTGTAATTCTTCAACGTGTTCAGAGAGGTGGAGGGTCCCAATAACCAATAACTCTTGGCATGCCTCCAAACCAATGATCCAAAACAACATGGACTATGATGTCCTTAAACACGGACTATGATGTTCTTAAACTTATGGACCGCAACGTCCCTAAACTAAACTCCATGGACTGTAATGTCCTTAAACCCAATGGACCGCAACGTCCCTAAACTAAACTCTATGGACTATGATGTCCTTAAACATGGACTATGATGTCCTTAAACCCAATAGACCGTAATGTCCCTAAACTAAAACCATAGAGCTCTAATGCTCTTTCGTTGGATCTAAATGATCCTAAAACCTTATTAAATAGATCTTAGTCTAAATTTAGACTAACGTATTCTTAACAAACATTTAAGTTGATCTTAATTTCAAACGAGATTAACGATCCTTAAATCAACCAAACCTAAATTTAAGAAAATATGGATTTGGACTAATCCACGCCCTACGGGCGACAACATAAATTAGTCTCTGTATACAATCCACAGGCAACCTAAAACAAAACAAACACATACGACACGAAATGAACATCTGGAGCAGAAGAAAGTGGTTATCGTTATGCGGTAACGTAATTAACTGTAGGAGCTTGCACCTACAAGGAAGAGCGTCCCCATAATCAAAAAACTCCTCACAAACGAGGGGTAATCTGACGAAGTCTGCTACATCGGCCACATCTGTCCAAACCTCCGATATACGGTGCCTTAAATCAACTTGGCATTTTCGGAGAGGTGGATGGATAAAACCAAATAGCATATGCCCCCAAAATTCAGGCCAGACGTCCCAACGTCCCAGTCGCGTCTTTCGGCAGTAAACAGGGAGCAAGTGGATCTTAAGAAAATTCTTGGTGTAAATGGAAAAGTTGAGACTTTCAAAGCTAGACTTGTAGCAAAAGATTTTCGTCAATGACCATGTGTGGACTATGTTGAAAGCTTTTCTCCAGTGGCTATACTTAAGTCCATCAGGATCCTACTTGCCATCGCTGCATACCATGACTATGAAATCTGGCAGATGGATGTCAAGACCGTTTTTCTAAATGGTGATATAGAAGAGAGCGTGTACATGACACAGCCAAAGAGCGTCGTAGATAGTGGGAGCAGCGAAAAGGTGTGCAAACTGCTTACATTAATCTACGGATTAAAGCAGGCATCGCGAAGTTGGAACATCTGTTTTGATGTGGCAGTCAAAGAGTTTGACTTCATCAAAAACGTATATGAACCTTGTCTATACAAGAAAGTTGTAGAGAGTAAGGTTGTCTTTCTCGTATTATACATGGATGACATACTCTTGATACGAAACGATATTCCTATACTATACTCGGTCAAGCTCTTCTTATCACAAAGGTTCTCCATGAAGGATTTGGGTGATGTCTCTTGCATCCTGGGGAGGACCACTGGACAGCGGTGAAGAACATTCTTATGTACTTGAGAAGGACTAAAGAAATGTTCTTGGTGTATGGTAACGGTGAACTCCAAGTGGAGTTCTTTACCGATTCGAGCTTCCAGAGTGATAAGGTCGACTATAAGACAGTCTCGGGTTTTGTCTTTACCCTCAATGGAGGGACGGTATGTTGGAAGAGTTCCAAGCTAGATACCGTAGCAGACTCGACGATGAAGGCTGAATACATCGCTACCAACGATGCTGCCAAAGAGGTTGTCTGGATGTATAAGTTCATGAGATGAACTTAGTGAGGTTCCTACCATTGAGCATCCAATACTTGTATTGTGATAACAATGGAGTTGTGGCTTTGGCGTAGGAACTCAGGTCCAATCGGTGATCCAGAGATATTCTTAGGCGGTATCACCTGATCATGGAGATAGTTGATCTCCGGGAGATCGTGGTCAGGAGAGTTGACATGAAGAATAACACGAAAGATCTACTCACGAAAGCCATTTGAGAGACTTTTAGGATGTTGGGTATGAGATACTACAACATTTGGCCTTAGTGCAAGTGGGAGATTGTTAGTTATATGTATGCCCTGGAGGCCATTATTGTACATGATTGTATATTATAGTGGATACTTGAACATATATAGAGAGGACTTTCTTTCTCGACATGGTAGTATGCTATCTGGTTGCTCTTTATCTTAACATGTACACTTGTATCATTATACTGTCTCTCCGTTACATGTTGATAAAACCCTTGGGATGTGTACTTGACTACCAGGACTATGATGCAAATCATACTAGTGGGCTAGGGTAGTCCACAAGTTCATCATTTAATTGTTCCTAGTCATAGGAGTATCGAGACAGGGCATCAATATTCCAGAGTAAACTAGTGTGTACGTTTCTTGACCGTGTATGGGGCGATGGATGATCCCATATCCATTGGAGTTTGACATCAAAGATTGTACAGGGGTGCTCATTGGAGAATGGGTACACCGAATAGGACTCGCCGAGAACTCCAAGATGGTATTAAACCTATCGTCAGATAGCAGTTCTCTGGTGACACTTGTACAGGTTAGTCTGTAGACCCGAGATCGTCATAGAGTCTTGTGTGATTCCCACTGTGCTTTGATTTCCTTCCTACCATGTTCAAGAAAGCATGCAAACAGGTGGATTTTGGGTACAGTCCCTAGTCATATGGAGGCAATGAGCGATAGGAGGGGTTTCGTCTCTCCCGGCATTGAGGGTTGATGTTGCGCTATGCTCGATTGGACATAACAAGAAGTCCCTGACTAGGGCTGATGATGAGATTTATTGGTAAGTGTTATCAGTAGTTTCTCGACCCATAATGAGCCTCACATCGGCATTACTTATCAAGTTATTGGGGTCTGACGTTAACCACCCCCAGACTCGATATGCGACATATCAGACGAAGAGACCGGACTGTACGGTTGTGTTACTTACTGGATTCATGGGAGTATGGACAAGCTTGCTTGTTGATCTTCTGATCGCTCAATACCTGGGTAGCCGTTACGTCCAGCTAGTACCGCTGACGGTTTGTGGATGACTGATATGATCATTACCTACTGCTGGCGTATTGACGAGTCTTTAGAGTCCTACACAGTGGTTTCCTGGCTCAAGCGAAACAAAGTAGGGCACATATGTGATATGTGCGGGACCGAGATTAATACGTGTATATGATACCGTATTCTAATCTCGCGATATATGATATCAGTCGGTTATATGAGATATAGCCGGGTTATTGAATCAAGTGTTGATTCGATAAGTTGATATAAATGATATTAGTCGGTTGTGTGTGATATAGCCGGATTATTAAATTAAGTGTTGATTTAATAATTTAATATATAATTATATATTTGATATATTAATATATATAAACTAATATTAGCTCACTTAAGAATTTGTTTTCTCTAAATACATATAAATATATGTGATATAATTAATGTATTTATTTTTGTGTCATGTTAGATAATACATTGGACTTAGGTGTATGAGACTCATTCTTAACTAAAGATAATTTGGGTGATTAATTATTAAGGGAAAAATCAAAATTAGGTGGAAATTAGCATGGCTAAAGATACTTGTGGAAGCATGTAGAAATCTTGATTTAAGTCCACTAATTTTGTTTTACTCTAGATATTTATTAACCCAACCATTATCTTTAGCCATGGTTAAGTCTCTACAAATGATATATGAGATATTTTTACACCATGGTTCATCACTTGATCTAGATCATCTTCTTCTTTGTTTTCTAGCTTTTGAGAGTGGTGAAAAAAAAGAGAAAAATAATTCTAAAGTGAGCAAAATTCCTACTTCATCAATCTATATCAAACTAGACATTTAGTATAAGTTGTTTGCTTCACTAATTTCTCAATTAGTGAAGAGTTAGCTTGAGTTAGAGATTCTTTGACGTAGTTCATCTTCGACCTCGAAGATCTTTGAGCAAGCTCGTTCCTTTCGTCTAGAGGAGCTTAAGGAGAGTCCAGGAGACCACTACTTAGAGCTAAGTGACTACTACACGGAGCTTTAGAAGTGAAGGACCGGTCTACAACGGTTGTATTCATATTTCACTTAGTGTAAAGTTTGTTTACATACTTCAATACCCTAATTCTCTAGTTAGATCCTTGGTTCGGATTGCTTAGCACTCTAGATTTTTTGAAATTGCATACTCGATACTTGCCGAAACCTAGTGAGGGTGCTAAGTGAACCCAGCACCGAGGACGTACTTAATGTGCTTTTTTGTAAAGATGGAAAATCGAAAGACAAACTCCGTACTCGGATGGATCTTTAGGACCGGGAAATTAGAAGTGAATTGCATTCTAAACCGATAGCGAGTAAACCAGGCAAGTTTGTACTTCCCAATACCGCGTATCATATGTCACAACCGCAGAAAAAAAGGTTCCTGCTGGTGTTGCATGATTTGAAAGTTCCTACAGGTTTCGTAGGATCATTTAGTAAGAAGATAAAAATTGTGAAAGGCAAGATCGATGGGCTGAAAAGTCATGATCACCATATTATTATGGAGCACCTTCTCCAATTAGCCATCAAGACTTCCCTTCCCGAATCAGTTGGTTTAGTAATCAATAATCTTTGTTGCTTTTTTAGAGAATTGTGCGCTAAAATTTTGGATGTTATGACGCTGAAGAATCTAGAAAATTCTATTTTCTTGATACTGTGCAAGCTTGAGCGTATTTTCCTACTGTCGTTCTTTGATATTATAATAAAACTGATGGTTCATCTTGCAACCGAGGCTAAATTTACCAGACCAGTATAATATCGATGGATGTATCCCGTCGAAAAGCACGTTGAATTTTTCATTTCACGCATTTTGTAAAATTATTGTTGTCTTATATGTCCGTATTTATTTATTTAATATATTTTTCTTTAGGTACCTCTACACTCTAAAAAAGAATATACGCAATAAAAATCGACCAGAGGGTTCTATTATGCAAGATTATCTTTTAGATGAAAAAACCACATTTTGCTCCCGCTATCTGGACGAGAATATTGACACGAAACTTAACCGGCCTCGGAGAATTTAGGACGGGCCATATGATAAAACTGATTATAAGAGAGTAGACCCCATGTTTATCAACAAGATATATCGGTTTATCCTCCTCAATAGCGTATGTCTTGAAGAAATTAGAGAGTAATTTTTTGGATTAATTGTTATATTTGTCTCTCTCTCTCTCTCTCTCTCTATATATATATATATATATATATATATATATATATATATAATGTTGATGTCATAATTTATTGTTGAGAACAGAATTCATATTAATTTGATGTCATAATTTATTGTTGAGAACAGAATTCATATTGATGAGTTACATGAGGAGCATCCTGATTGGAATGATGAAAGATTGGAAAAATATGATCAGGATAATTTTTGTGATTGGGTTGTAGATCATGTAAGTTGTTCGAATAACATGTTGTTGCGACCATTCTTAATCTAAACTTATATCGTTATGTATTTGCCGTAAAATTTGTTTTGTCAAATCCACGATCCGAACTTGTTTACATCAGTAGAGAGACTCAAGATGTTTAGCTCAGTTTCATATCATGGAGATTGCATACTATAAAAGATTCGGTGTTCTTGGATATAAATTTGAAGTTAAGGACATAGAAACATCTCAAACCATCCAGAATAGTGAGATTGCGACTGTAGGATCGAATGGTGTGATTTATTATGAATACTTAAATTGCATACTTGGTATCCAATATCCCGGACGATCAGAACCGTTTTATATATTTCAGTGTATTTGGTACGATACACAAACCGATACGGATAAGTGGAGAAACAATCTCGGGACTTAGAAAGATGAATATGGATTGACTAGTGTAAACATACTTCGATTTTACGGTCAGGACGATCCATTTATCTTTCCACAACAAGCGTTTCAAGTATATTACTCGCAGTGCTTGAAGCATCCGGAATGGAATGTCGTATACCATTGGAAACGCAGAGATGTTTACGATGTCCCAGAATTCTAGAATCGTATGGAGGACATCGATGAGGATGAAAAAGAGAGGAGATTTAGAGTGCTCCGACTGTCTGTCTCCAAAGATGGGTTGTCTTCGGCTGAGCGTGAACTTACATGGGTTAGGAATGATATCGATGATGAAATCCAAGTAGATATGTCTAATGCGTCTACAAAACGAAAAATGTTATCAGTAATGTTATATTATTACTTTACATTTTCTACGATCTATACATATATTTCATGCATATATAATGATTGTACTTTTATGTAGGTCTGTTGATGACACCAGGAGCAGCGAGGGGCGGCCACACCCCGAGAAGGGGACCCGAGAAGGGGACTCGAGGGCCGAATCAGTCCCACATGCTGAGGCCCGATAGAGTAAGGGGGGTATCATTCTCCGTGATTATCGTTACACCGGCGATTATGCCGAGAGGTTCGGCCAGTATATGAAGGATGAGAGCCGTATCCAAAAGAAGTATCATCTTCACGTTGAGAGGGGCGATCAGCACCGGCGCTCTTTTGCCCTCTTTTGAGATCGGGCTCTGGTATTAATATATATTTTCATTTGACTTATCAAATAAATTTACTATTATTTAACACTTATAATTTAAAGACATTATTTTTTTGTATTTGCAGTTGGAGTACGACTTTCAGCCTGTACCCAACCCTGATCATCCTGACAGAGTGCTCGATCTTCACGCTTTTTATCTGGGCCTCATGAAGAACATGCAATCTAAGATCCGATATAATAGGAACGAGCTAAAGGTCGATTGCTACATGCTATGGCTGGCGACCCCCGAGGCGGAAAAAGCGGCTCTCCTACATTCTCCGGCTTTTGCCAGAGTCGATATAAATATATGGCCTCTCTTGTGCCGGTATTATGAGTCTGAGCGCAAACAGCTTTGCAATTTAAATGTAATTCATTGTTTAGTGGATAATTTATTTTTTGTGTTATTTAATTAGAAAACTAAATCTGATTGTGTTGTGCAGAAACAGACCGGTCAAAATAAGGAGGAATAGGAAGTCTTCAAAGAGGGGTAGTCCCACTTACACAGGTGGCTCAAGGAACATTAATCGTGCCATGGAGGCATCGACAAATCACAATATAACTATTTTGATATAATGCAATATTAAAAGTTATTTTATAATATATGTAAATTTTTGGCGAATTGTAGAAAGCTCAGACCCTGGCGCAGGGTGGTACACCAAGCGTGTTGACCGCGTATCTGACCGTCCACGACACCTCGACGGATCCCGCCACGGGCGAGCTTCGATTCTCCGGCACTGCTATTCAGGAGTATTGCGTAAGTGTTAATATTTATTTTAATTCGAATGAAATTTTTGTTTTGATAAGTTCAAATTTAAATAATATACTTATATTTTAATGCTTAACGTGTGTGTAGGAGCGGGTGGTGGAGCAGGCGGAGGCATCGAGGATAGATTTCAGTGGACAGACCGATCCGATCATACTGACCCCAGTTCTAAACGCCGCACATGGAGGGCACCATGGAGGTTGGGATAGAGGCCGGGGACTTGGTCCTAACAGGGCCCATATGAAGTTGGTCTCCACTCCGGCAGTTACTTCCCCTACCCCCCGTGAGCGATATCTGGAGTATGATGTTGCTGCATTGAAGACCACCATCGATGAGTTGAAAGAGATGTTGGTACGTATATTACTTATTAGAAAAATATTTTATCACATTATAGATAGTAGCATATGCAATATTAGCAGCCTGGGCTTATTTGGTTTTAGACTTATGTTTGATTAATCAGACTTATATAAAACTATCTAAACTGAACTTTATAATCATAACCATTCCACATCTTTCTTCATTTTAGAGTTTAAAAAGTAATGATTATCCAAACTCAAACTTGAGAAGAAAACATTACTTTGTAAATTAGATAACTCCAAAACCAAGCATCCTATCAAATCTAAACAGTTAAGGAGAGATACGAGCTTATAAGTTAGAGTAAATATCATTTCTACCTCCACTTAAAATAAACTACGGTTTTATACCCAAACTAGGCCTAAGTCCCTAAGTATTCTTAGATAAATAACATATAAATTTAAACAGAACATGTGGAATCTCAACAAAACATATATAAATTCGTGATTCTGCAATAATCCAATATTGATACGAATTCGACTAAAATCTATTACACCGTTCTTATTTGTTTATTATAAAAACACAAAATTTTACAAATTCAACAGGCTATTTCGGCTGCTGCTCCACATGCTTCTCTTTCAACTCCGGCTTCGCAAGCCACTATCTCGGTTGCGGCTGCGCAGGCCGCTCCTATTGCTCTACAGCCAACTCAGACTCCTGCACAGACCGCTCCTTCATTAGTCGAGTTTTTGTCAACCCAAGGCAGCACCGAGGAGCAGATACGCCAGATTACGGCGTTTATTAGAGGTGGAGAAGCTGGACTAAACTAGGATATGTTTATTTATATTTTTTCTAGGATGGATGTACTTATTTGATATATGTATTGTATGTTTTGGATGATATCGGTGGGTGTTTGGATGTTTACAATAATTTTAGATTGATTTCGTATTCTATTTGTTTATTTCTTTTATATATTATGTGTGCAATGTTATCTATGAATATTTCTATATTTGCCTATATGATATATTTATTATTGTGTCAGGACGTGGAAAAACGGGAAGCTCATTTTTAAAACAATCCTGATATAATGTCCCTACGGATTAATCCGTAGGGGCAACTGTTGCACCTACGGATTAATCTGTAGGGACAACCATTGCCCATACACGTTTATCCGTAGGGACAAAATATCATAATATCCGATATTTTTTCCTTATGGACTCAATAATATCGGAAAAACTTGTCCCTACGGATTAATGTATAGGGCCATTTGTAATCCCCTACGTATAACTCGCGGGTACAATTATTTTATTTTTTTAACAGAAAAATGAAAAAAAGATTATGTCCTTACGGAGTAATCCATAGAGATAATGCACTTACCATATAAGCCGTAGGGACAATTTTTACTCCGTAGTGACATGTTCAGGATAAATACGTGCACATGTAGTCTTTGGACCTACAGAGCTATTTTAGGTCCCTACGGATATATCCGTAGGGGCTACCGCCACCCACATTCCTAAACAACCCCAAATTGAAGAGCAGCCCCAGCCGCCACCGACCACCACCCACCACCGACCACCACTACAATCCAAAATTCTGAAATTTAAGCCCTACCCACCAAATTGAATTTAGAAAAATAAAATTTTAAATTGAATAAATTAACTTAGCGGTTGAGGATTTCAATGGTGTCACCAAGAAAGCCGCAGAGGAACTCAGCATTGATGAAGAGGACGCCGATCGACGTTGACGAGTAGGACGCGATTGAGACGACGATCGATCGAGACGGCGTTGTAGATGATGGAGACGGCGCTGGAGGTCGGAGGAGACGACGAGAGAGGACGCAATGATGACGCTAGAGGTCTGAGGAGGCGACGAGAGAGGAGGTGACGAGAGGTCGGAGGAGGTGACGTTGAGTTTGGAGGCGGCGAGGGCGGGGAAATTTTGGGAGGAAATTAATTAGGGAATTAGGGTCCTGTGGGAATGGGGAGGGAAAAATTTTGGTTTTTATTTTTTTTAAATACCCAAATTTGTCCCTACAGATATAACCGTAGCGTCTTATCTTGCAACACCGTAGGATCAACGGCATATATTAAATTTTAATAAATTTTTATTTATATATAACCTACGGTCTAACCCGGAAGGGCATTGGTTGTCATAAAATTGTCCTTATTGTAATCCGCATGTACAGCATAAAATCTTTGCAGCAGTGTTTTCCATTCGAAAACAATGTCACCTACCCAATTCCAAAGCAAGAATTAATCATTATCAAATATCAAATAGATATAATGAATCTATTTATGAACTTATCTGACACACGTGTGCTTTATGTACACATCAAGAAACTTTTCAAGTTAAAAGTACAAGCTTATAAAGATCCATCTCCATCTTTCGTTGGAAAATCCTCCTATACGATACAAATAATCACACAAGGTACAATAATATATTCCAAAAATTATTTCTTTCAACCCAAGTATGCTGGTATAGTATACCAATTTCTTTTATGAAGTAGAATCAATGGATAACTATTAGGGTTGATGCCGGATCGGATATAAGGTTCAACCGTATCCGTATCCGTTAGTCATTGGCGGATGCGAATACGAATATAAATAATAAAAACCAACATCCATATTTGAAAAAATTCGGATACAGATAAGAATATAAAATGAATATCGCAAAAATTGTATTCATTCATAGTATATAAGGCAAATATTATTAGGAAAAAATATATGCGTTATCATATCCAGATAGGCTTATCATTGGCGAATACGTATACATATAGTCATCAGAAATGAAAATCAATACCCATATTAGATAAGAATTGGATACGAAAACAGATTCCTTCGTGATTATCCATATCCCTTACATCCCTAATAACTGGGTTTCAGCTAAATCATTTACATCTATATCCACTTGGCTTATTTCACCTATGTATCTATATATTAAGCACTATGTACTTCACTATGTATAACTAAGTCTGTCTGTAATCATTATAATCTCTACCCCCTTAAAAACTCTAAATTTATGATAACAGCTCAGAGATTATATACCTTTTAACAAGCCCTATAGATTAAGCAAATATTTATCCGCCCAAAGGGAATTTTATTTTATTTTAATCCTAACCACTATTTATATCATTATTTGATGTGATTCGAATATGAGTTACTCTAATAACATTTTAAGAATAACATTTTAAAGGCGAGCCCACTCGGCAAAAACTTAGAAACTCTAATGAGAGTTGAAGACATTCATACTAGTCTAATTTGATTTGCATATTTCCTTACCAATTTCATGTTATATCCGCAACGGGAAGCTAACAAAAAACACAATATTAAGTTGGAAAATCACTTCATCCACATTTTCATTTCGGTAGCTGAAGAGTTGTGTCATGAATCCGTTGTCGTTCTCATGAATCCCTTCTCATGAAAAAAATTTAATAAACTACAATTCTCATCATTATGTGCACAAATATTTGCATGTCGATGAACACAAATTTAATGAAAGAGGGAACTCCATATATCAAATACATGAAATGTTCAAACAAAATTCACAATATATTGCACTTGGTAATAACAACTTGTATAACTAATAACTTTTTGGGGGCGGGGGTGGGCGTGGGGGGGCGGGGGGACTCATTATCCTTGTTAGAAAATAAACCCCAAACTCCCTATTAATAATTAATTATTCAACATCTTTATTCTCATTTTACACTCATTTCTTTTTTTCATATCATCAAGCACAAAACAATCCAGTAGACAAAGCCATCAAGAGCACAGCAGCCTGCTCCTCTTCACCAAGCATCCTCTGCTTCCACTTCTTCTTCAGTCCCAACACCTTCATCTCTCTCCTCTTCTTCCTGTATCGGATCCCGCAAGCATTACAAAGCGACTGCCCAAAATCAAAAAAACAGATCCAACCATCAAAAATCAAAGGTCCAACGCTTGCCCATGTCAAAATATGAGAAATTTAAGAGACCCATCATGTGATTATTTTGGATCGAATACCTACCTTGGGTCCATTGGGGCCTCCTCTCCAAAGAGGGGTCTTTGTGGTCCTGCAGTCGTCGCAGCTCTTGAGCTCGCTGGTTCTTGAATCTGAAGCTGAGATCGAATCTGGGGCCTCTCTAGATCTCAGATCTATAGATCCAGGGTCCTGTGATGAGAATCAAAGATCAGAGAGTTTCCAGAGATTGAGATTGAGATGAGAGAGAGGGAGGGGGGATGAGATCTGATCGAGATCGCTTACCTTTTCATTGGAGAGATCCATTAGAGGCACTGTTTCTCTCTCTAGCTCTTGAATCTGATCTGGGAAGTTTGGTTTCTCTCTCTAGATTTCAGAGATCAGAGATCTTGGAGTGGGATCGAGAGAGTGAAGGTTTGAGAGAGAGAGAGAGAGAGAGAGAGATGTGGAGGGAAAAGGAAAAGCGTGGAGGGAATAGAGGAAAATTTTTGGAGAAGAGAGTGAAATAAGAGGAGGTGGTGAGAATAAACAATTCTATTAACAACTGTCGTTTTTGCATTGAAGGCCTGTTATTTTTATGTTTTTGCAAAGTTTGGCTATATCTTTGAAAACATTTTTACATGTTAGACAGAGGCTTTTCGCTTTTGGTTCTGATGGCTAAAAATGGGAGGTGAGAAGAAAGCATCGTAGTTCAGCTTCATACATGGAGAGGGTAGAAAATGGATTTACTTTAATGGCATGTCACCCCATTTTTCATGTCCAAATTCTAGCTTAAAATTTAGCTAAAATGTGCATGAAAAAGTGCATTAAAAAGATATTATATTCTTTTTTTAATGACGTCGTGATAGATTTGTCATTCTTGTGAACATAATTATGTCAAATTCATTTATCTTAGCATTTATCATATCCATTGTCAAGGAAAGTAAACAAGAAATTAACGAGGTGTGAAATATTATATATTATCTACCTGTGTTGTTTAAGAATATGGAAGTAAACAAAATTGCATTTTTTTCTAAGAATATCATCCACTTTTCAAAGTTCTCTCCACTTTTCAAAGTTCTCTTTTAGCTTTGGAGGCTAGAAATGGATGGGAAGTAATCGGAACCCCTCTCTTAACTTGCTTTGTAATGTTATTTTTTTCTTTAATGTATAATTAACAAGATATGATCCTTATTACCATATAATCTTATATTTTTGTATTATCTATTTTTAAAAGTAGGCTTCAACTTATCAGCTATAATTAACAAGATATGAACCTTTTTTTTGTTATTTTTTTCTTTCTTAATTTCTAGCCAAATAAGCTCAACCTCGGCAACTATTTTATTGTTTAGCTTGTTTTTTATTTCCATAGAGACAAAGTACAAATGCCATAAAGGTTTCTCAGTGGAGTTCATTTGGAAAGGAAGAAAAAGCAATGGAATTTTGAATCTATTCGTTTGAGATTAAATTTCGACCTTTTCGATAAAAAAAATGATAGGTATAAACTAAGAGTATGCAAAATAAATTTGTTAACTGTAAACAGGGAATATCCTAAAACATCCACACAACCGTAATAACTAAAAACTAAGAAAGCCGACATCGATAAAAGGAGAAAAATGTATAAAATAGTGAATCTCCACAATGGCACAAATTCGATTCCAACTTTCAACTACGCAAAATCCGAATAGACGAGGACTTAACTGTAAAAATATCCAGACGTGTATCAATAAAGCCCACTGTTAATTTAATTTTTTTGGAGAAGGAATCCTGCTACAGTTAGTCTAATTCTGTACCGCGCGTGTAACTTACCAAACAAACCGACATATTCCTCCAATTTGATTCCCCAATCAACTGTTTATCCTAAAATGCAAACACCAATTAATCGCTGACGTGTCCAGAAACCACCGAAGAATTCACACGTGTCGCAGTTCGAGTGGTTCGATGTAAGCGCCGCCAACAAGAGCATCAGCAGCTGATCACGGCGAACGAAACCCTAGTATACGGTGGAGATTTCGGAAATTACGACTTTGCCCATGAGTCGGCCGGCCACCTTTCAGCACCGCGCCCCTTTTTTGGGCCCCGCATATTCGGGTGTTTTCGACTTTTCGGAGAGGAGGGATCGGTCAGTGCAGCCGTTGGATTTAGATCGGGCGGTTAGTAATGAGGCGGAATCATGGTTCGAGCTAGTGAAGGGAATGAATGATTCGATTCTCAAGAGGTAGATAACACGTGTGTGGTACCTTTTGGAAGCTGAATTTTTTTCTGCCAAAATGCTGTGTTGCAGAGTCATCTTGGCACTTATTTCCGCTTAAGAGGTTTAGGCAGCCGCGGCCCATCGAAATTGGATAAAATAGGATACAGACACATTGGGATTTAAGTGGGTTAGGGCCTACCACGAGATCTTCGAGACTAGGTGCGGCCAGCATGACTAATTAGCTGCGTTCAAGTACGACCGCCTCTACATATCTAAACTTGGATCACCCAGAGCATTCCCTTGCAAAACATTCATTCACATTTTAAGGTAGAAGCAGTTACATATGTCCATGACGTTGATACACCAAACTTTCATTCGCATTTTACGCTATCCATGATGTCATACACATGCAGTTAAGATTTGATTTAAAAACAGGACATGATACTTGACCATGCATTTTTTCATGAAAGATGAATTACCCGCTTCTAGGTAAAAATGCCAAATAGCAATTCTGCCGGACCCTCACACATACTGAATAATGTTTTCTCGGGAATGTCTATAACATAACATTCATAAAAGAATTAATATAAGAATAAAGGTACCGTATCAAATATTCAAAATAGATATGTGAAGTATAGCATCAGTATTAATAATAAATACATAGAAACCGCGTGTCTCCATCCTACTAGTTTTCTTTTCTGTTCTTACCACGAAAAGCTTGACAAGAACACTACAAATATGATACCAACAACCATACAAAATTTTGTGCTCACTTATCTCATCCAAAATCTTGCATAAATGTAGTCCATTTTAGGCTACCAGGAACATCGAAATCGATTTTGCTGAGCAGAATTTTGGTCGAATCCTACATGTTTGCTTGAATTTATTCAGATTTCAAAGTTAGAATGATATGAAACCTTAAAAAACAAAAACATAGTGTGATATGGTATTTTGAAATATAGAGACATCATATGTAAATCACCCTTCCTTTGATGTAATAGTTCTGAAGTCTACATAAGAAACCCAATAAAAACATCATATGTAATTACAAAAGCTAGGAAAATATGTCCTAGAGCATAACATGCCTTCTCATAGAAAGCATATATCTAAACACCACACAGTTCTCACAAAGGAGTGGCAATAGAAGTACTGATCAAAACCAATCTGTTTATAATCAGAAATATCCAGATAAAAAGCAAAATGGTTCAAGCATCGCAGCAAACGAAATAATATACTTCATTGATATAAAACAGATGATCATAAACGTACAACTATTGGATTTTTGAGAATCAGAAAAATTCCATGACGCACTCTCATGTGACACTAGATAATATTACTTCATTCCCTTTCTTCAAAAGTGTCTGAAGCTGTATCTCCATCACAACATAACAAACTCTATCCCGCCTCACGGAAAAAATATATATATAAAACCTGTACTCAAAAATCACCTGCAACATATTAATGTATTGTATATTGTCCCTTCACCTCTAAAATTCCGAATCAACATGCATAGCAGCAGTTGATGTCTTCCAGAAATTCCACTTCCACTTTTATTGGTACCAACCAGAACCCTGAACCCGACTCGACCCAACACCTGTGAGACTGGACTGGACCAAACAGGACCCACACCGACACGACTCGACTCTTCCCGACTCCATCGACTGACCCCTGACACGGCCCCACCATCACCAGCGGGGCAACACCCTTCGCCATCTTGAGAACAAAAGCCCTGCAAGTTGACCACCATAAAAACCTTCAAATTATTTGTAGATGCTTCAAATTTGGTTGCAGGCAAAAAGAGTGGGTATGAAGCAAGGCTACATCCATCGTGTGACATGAACTCATCGCAGAATTTCCCTGGACGTCAATCTATTTTTTAAAAACTTGTGCCATATTCTCGGCAAACTATGAAAAAGAGTGGGTCATGCCACATATTCTTGATGACCAGCTCACTGCCTCCAAATTGTCAATGTACAATAAGTCTAGAAAAAACCGAAGAGATGAGAAATTTGACATAGGAAATTATGTTCAACGTGAAATTCAAACCTACCGTGCTTTTTCATTGCTAAGTGCATAGATCCGTGAAAAAAATTGACCTGTTACAACATTTGGCATCGACTAAATGTCCATTATTCTTTTAATTATACAGAACTTCAAACAGCGGTAACTATAGACAAGAGAGGTTCATATCATAATTCTATATGACCATATATGACCATGCGTGCTGATTCTCAAGAACCATATGAAAGTCTAGAAGATGCAAATTTGTAATAGGAAAATATGTTCAATGGGATATTTTTATTAATAAATTCCATCAGTTGGCTATGAAGCAAGAACAGCATTAGCTACCAAGCAGAGTTGTAGAACAGCTTGAGCATTTTAGGGATGTAGACGAATATACAAATAATTCGAGCCAACTCTATATCCACATCCAATTTTTATCAAAAAAATCATAGTAATTCCAACAACTAACAATATGTGCATCCGCCAGCAGTCACAAGATAGGTAATACCTATATCCGTTCTATATCCATATCCGGTATCAAAAATAGAAATGTTTAATTATATTGGGTATGTTTTTTTTTTACAATAATCATTTCATATCCGTATAATCTGATTTTCATTTCCAATATCTATAGGTATCCATGTTTGAATCCGTCTATGACTACCGGAAACTGATATGGTAGCACTTATATCTGTTTCGTATCCAATCGGTTTACATCCCCAGGTTTTCTTGTCCCATACTCAACTTTATATGCGAATTTCATGATATGTCAAATTGTTTTTAATTGGTCAAAAATTTCTAACCTAAGAAATATGAACTAGGGATTTCACAAACTCCTAAATGTCCGAATTGGCGGCCTCTGAATTCTAATGGACTGTAAGGGAACTCTTAAGAACAGTAAAGACATGGTAGACTTTAAATATGAAATTGTGTTCAATGTAGCATTTTTACACCATACAAGTATATAACTAATACAAAGTTGGATTTCAAAAGAATCTTTTCCAAGTCAAAGCATCTTTATTCACCTCCCTCTTTTGACCTTTGTTTTTTCCATATTTCCTTAATTTATCCTTGAGGTTTATAGCTAAGAATAATTGATAAGAATTTGAAAAGATAAAAATAAAAAAAGAGAAATAATAATATTTGCATCTACATTAAAAAAACTAAAAACATCATATTTCTTTTTTCAAATATAATGAAAAAAAATGTTTAACATTTGCTTATAGAACCATAACTACTTTATAGCTGATGTTAAATTTTTTATATTCAAAAAAAGGGTGTGCTTGGTAAAGGATAATGTAGGTGGTAATCCTAATTCCTAAATTCCCATAAAACATTACCATGCTTGTTTAGGTGTAAAAAATATTCTTAGGAATATAGGATTAACATGGTAATCAAATGACCCCATTTCATGGGAATCTTATTCCCTCCACAACAGGTGTCAGATTACTACCCACCTAACACGCCATGTGCTATTCCAGTCCACCACCCGCCACCAGCCTCCCTCACCGCCTGCCGGCCGGCGGCCTCCATCGCCGCCCACCGCTGGCAGTTCGTCGCCGCCTTCCTCGCCGCCCGCCCGCCGCCAGACTTTCGAAGCCCGCAGCCGGCCCTCCACCGATTTTCCGTTTGCTGCTCACCACCCGCCATTCGCCGCAGGCCTCCCTCGCCGCCCATCGTTCCCCACCAGCCTGCCTCGCCGCATGCCTCCCTCGGTCGGTCACCCATTCGCCGTCGGCCTCAACTCTCGTCGTCCGGTGCAGTCAACAGTTGCGCACGTGCGCGCGCACATATATTACCGGGGATTATTAAAATGTAATGCAATATTCCTTGAAATTGGATGCCCAGTCATCACATTCCCGAGAATGTGAGGATTCCCCATAATCTTCTATTCCATGTACCAAATGCAATGCCAATGAGTAACATCAATTTTTTAAGGAAAAATTCAAGCATAACAAAATAATAATAAAAAATTACTGGATAATCCATTCTTACATTTGCTTATAAATACTATACTTACTTTAAAGTTGATGCTCAAATTTCATGATTTAAATAATTATCATTGTTTAAAAATTTATTGAGTAGTGCATTCGGAAAAAATCAGCTAAAACATTAACATGGTTTATTATTTACATTGGTTAGTTACCACAAGGCATAATGTGAACTGGATGTTTGTCTGTGCAAGTATAAAGTATCATTAAGTTTTTAATATCAGCTTACAACTTATAAAACACATGAGAATATGAAGAAAAAAGGCCCTAGAAGGCTTTTTTCGTTAGACGGTGTCAAAAAAACCTCCATATTTTTTCGACGATCGATACCCATCGTTATCATGTAAGATGTGGATACACCAAATTTCATGTGATTCCACCACTTTTTCCCCGTTGATATAGCAATGTAAAAAGTTCTATTGTCGGTAAACCATTAATTTTGAACCCGCTATATCAACGATGAAAAAGTGATGGAATCACATGAAATTTGATATATCCACATCTTACAAAATAAAGATGATGGGTGCCGATCGTCGAAAAGAACCGTAGAGAGTATTTTTTCAACGCCATAGAAGGAAATTCCCTCCTATGGCACCTTTCCTCCATTATTCCCAAAAAATATGGTATTTATCTAGGAAACATCAAAAGAGTTTGATATTTTAGTAAAATTTATCCTATATACAATCATGAAATGTTAAATTAAGATCTAATTCTAACATATAATCATTATAAAAGACAAATAAAAAACGACTTGGCCTTCAAAAAAAAAAGAGTCTACATATCAAGGAAATTAAAATTAATGCACAAGAAAATCATATCTAAATTAAAGTCAGATTAGGAAAATATTAATGGGATTTGGAAAAATAAAATACAATATTTTCTTTTAATGTTAATATTTCTCCGTGCCTTACTTTACTTACTTTACATGTTGCTTTTCATACATATATGGATACATTTTGTCATTTTCTTTTCTTTTTACTTTACTCGGCTATTAAAAATTCCATTTAAGATGAATTGTTAGACATTGATGTTTGAAACGACAAGAAAATATTGACTTTGGTTTTAGAGCAAGTAACTATTTTATTTTGCAAACCCGCACGTTGCGCGCATGGTTAAAATATAGCGTTTCTTTAAGTTGAGTTGTTCGACGCAAATGGGTTTCAGAAGCAGGTACAACTCCAGTAGATTTACTTAAATTACCCGCAAATTTTGTGTGAAAGTACATGAGTATTTGAATCAATTTAAGATTTGTCATATCAGTTTTAACAAGTGACAAATATCTGACCTAGGAAATAAAGACTTGGGCTTTTCCACACTCCTAAACGAACAAATTGGTGGCTTCTGCATTCTAATGAACTGTAGGGGAACTCTAGAAGAACAGGAAAAGACAATAGACTTTGATATACAATATGATGTTCGGTGTACCATTTTTTGTACCATGTGTTTGTCAGCATGTATGACTCAACTAGATTTACTTAAATAACCCACAATTTGTGTGTGAAATTAATTGCTTGTTGAATCAATTAAGATATCTCACCATTCAACCGAAGTTGAACCCGCCGGAAGGAACAGGAAGCTGCTCGTTGCCACCAAAACGGAACCCAGTCTGGGCAGCATCATCCGCCGGCATGGCTTCGTCTTCTTCCTCCAACCAATAGGTTTCGAGAATCTTCACAGCCTTCTCATAGATTTCGGTGTTATCATGGCTCTGGAGATTCTCAATCTTCTCCAAACCCTCAGCTTCATCAATCATCTGAGCATAGAGGTTTGTGTTTCCAGTGTTCCCTTGGTTTTTCTCAACTTCACCCACCTTCAGAATGTTTTCGAGCCCTTCAAGACAAACAGTGACAATCCTTGGATCGGGGCAAACAAGGAGATCGCACAAGGGTTTGATGCAACCTTGGCTCACAAGATATCTGTGGACAAGGCAAAATAACAGCAAAGGTTAAGGTAAATAGATATATCTGTCACTCTCCATGTAGACATAAACAGTTAGCTGCTGTACATACTTTATTTGATCATGGGTACCACCAGATGTAGCATTGGAGATTGCCCATGCAGCTTCTTTCTTAATATCAAATTCCGCAGTTTGCAACAGTTGGACAAGAGGACCAATAATATTGGCATCAATTACAGCCTGTTCATTAGTCACAAGGGAATAAATTAAAGCATCACTCCAAATATGAATTGAATAAAGTTAGATAATTCTTAATCTCATAATTTGGATGAAGCCATAAAATTACATTCATCAAATATTATAGGACGGCTCTTCTATCACAGAGCGTCGCCTGTATCCGTCTGATAGTCACTGACACTTCATGAGCACCCCGTGGATGCCCCAGCAGATACTTCACAAGCGTTCTTTATCTTTATAATATATATTTGTATTATTGGACACTATGAACATTTATTCTACAATTTTCTTTTATTTCCTTCATTCTAATGTAGATGAATTATGTATTTAATTTTAACTATGTATTAAAACTATTTGGTGAAAAAAGGGGCATCGATTTCATCGAAATGGACTTGTAAAATAAGTATAGCAATCTCTAAGTATGTTTTATAAAGGATGTGAGATGCCTTAAGCATGTTGCACATAAGTTGGATAACAAAGGTATAACCAGTGTAAAGAAAATATGTAAGAATAGTTTTGAGTCTTTTTGTTTATACATCCATGCATCATATTGTAGTGTTTTTCGTCACCTTATTGAGATAGAAAAATGCGCGCTTGTCAAACGTATCCAGATTCCCACTGCCTAGGGTAAGTTGGGGTTTATTGATTGTGGTGATCCGAATCTTTGGCAGCCGCGCACTAAACTGTCATTAATTACCCCACCTTTAGGGGGAGAGAAAAACTGGTCTTGCGAACTCAATGTGCGATGTGTGTGTTGTGTTTTAAAGGTATTTTGGACGTATAAGGGGCCTCGCAGAGTTTACGGGGGTCCCTCTACTCGGATAACGGGGTGGGAGTCAAGAGGGGCTAGCATGGGGCTAGCAGCACACTTGCAGGATGCGGGGGCAGCGCCCCGTTAAAAATTTTTTCTAACTAGGAAATGTTTCGAGTATGAAAAAGGACGCATGAGGAGCGTCCTAAGGACGCATGAGATGGCCCGGCGCGTGGGCGCCAGTGGGTCACGTGCCCGGCGCGTGGGTGCTGCGCGCCGGCAGAAAAAGGGGCTTAGCTCCTGAATTGAGAGTCAACTCCCGAGGCACTTTGGAAATAAACTCCTAAACAAAGAAGGATTTTTATTTGGAGATAAACTCCTAAAAGATCTGGATTTAGGGTTAAACTCCTTTGAGAATTTGGATCTTCAGGTTGGGCCCTTCAAAGATTGATTTGCAGCTAAACTCCCAAAGGATTTAGATCTTAGATAGTGAAAAGAGGATCCCTTTTCTTTCTCTTCAAGTCTTGAACTTCCCTAAAATGAGTTCTTTTGAGATGAATTCCTTCTTCCTCCTCTCTTTTTGTTGGATCTTGGAGAAAAGAGATGGTGAAATTTAAAATCCCCATTTTAGAGATTTGATGGGAGATTTGAACTCCCCTTCAAAAGTTTTATAATGAAAAACTATTCCTTTTTGGGAAAAAAGAGTTAAACTCTTGATTTAATTCAAAAAAAGGTTTAAAACATTAAGGAGGAGACACGGAACCTTAATAATTTTTAGGGGAATGAATTATTATTTCATTTCATCATAATGTTGCTTTATATAGGCTTAAAAGTTTACACAGCCCCTTGAGCTTTACAAAATGGCATGTTTCCCATCCCATGCCCATGTGCTTATTTCTTTTTGCATATGAGCCATGGGCTTTACAAAATTTTGGCTTTTTGTTCATTTATTTTACATTTGTTCGTCAAACATATTTATTGTTCGATAATTATTCCTTTGGCATGGGGCGGTCTGGGTTTAGGCCCACCTGCTTGAAATTAGGTTCGGACGTGGGCTCGGTATGGGTTCAACAGTAGGGTCCGTTTGCTTTGGTTTGGGTCTACATGTCCGCGGTTTGACTTTGACTTGGGTCAACCGGGTGTAAATTTTAACCCTAACAAAATGCTCGCCATCAATGAATGCATACTACATATATGGGTCGTGTGCATGAAATTGATGGATCTTCCGCATGGATGTCGACTTGATTTAGTTCCCATTTTTGGGAGTCTGGCACTGCCTTTTTTACGATATGGACGGTTGATGCATGACGTATCTTCGAGACGAGGTGTCTGCTGTTTGACAATCCCCGGTACAGTGTCTGTTTGATGTTTTCCCGAGACAGAGTGTCGATGTATGACGTATCGTCGGCACTGAGTGTCGCTGGTTGACGGATCACCGAGACGGGGTCGCTGGTTGACGTATCTTCGAGACGGAGTGTCGCTGATTGACGTGTTCCCGGCACGGAGTGTCGTTGGTTGAAGTATCTCCGAGACGGAGTGTCTGTTTGACGTTTTCCCGGCACGGAGTGTCACTGGTTGACGTATCACCGAGACGGAATGTATGGTTGACGTTTCCCCAAGACGAAATGTCGCTGGTTGACGTTTTCCCGAGATGGAGCGTCTGATGTTTTCCCAAGACGGAGTGTCCTGTTTTTGATGTAGAAGTCGTTGGAATTAGTTGATTTGTTTTGTTTTGGAAGGTTCAATCTGTCCGGCAGAACTTTTGAGCTTAGAAATACTTCCGGGTGAGACTTGATATGTCAAATTCCTGCCTTGTTTGGAGGGACATTTGAATTTGCGGCATTGCAATGTAGGATTTGGAATTTGGATTTTTGTTTAGCATCAACATCGCTACACTGGAATATGGTACCAGGAGCGACTCGTCATTTGCCGTAAGGGGATTTTCTTCGTTCCTAGTTTAACAACTTGGGGGTCATTCGTTCTCAGTTTAATAACTAAAGGGTCACATGTTCCTAGTTTAACGACTTAAAGGCCTCTTAGATTAAAAGCTTGGAATTTTGGGGTTAGGACCGTCATCAATGTTGCTGACACTGGAGCACAGGTGCCAGAAGCAAATCATTTGCCGTGAGAGGATTTGGAGGTTTTTGTTTTGGTTGCATCAGCATCACTATACCGGGAGCGAATCATCATTTGCCTTTGGAAAACTTACGATTTGGGTCAACATCAGCAACGCTACACTAGAATATGATACCAGGAACGAGTCATCATTTGCCATTGCTCGTTGAATAGCGATGCCTTAGGAGACAGGTTTAGGTCCCTATCACCTAAGATTTTCACTTTTATAAGCCGTAAAGGTCTCATAAAAGCATTTTCTCCGCACGAGTCGAAAGGTTTTCGTAGGTGTATTTTCTCCTTAGGAGTCATGAGTACCCCCAAGTGTGTTTTTTCACTATGAGTCGTAAGGATCCCATGAAGGTGTTTTCTTACGAGCCGAGAGGATCTCGTAAGCTTTGTTCTCCTCATGTATCGTGAGGACACATGAGTGGGTCTTCCTAAAATAGAGCATAATTCCAAGAGCGAAGACCGGCCGCGGGGCATGTGATTGCGATGGGGCACGGGTGTGATTTAGCTTTTTTGTGCCCATAGATTGTATACGGTAGTCAATTTGGGGACCGGCCGTAAGGCTGGGAGAATTTAGAGGATTTGGATTTTGGGTCAGCACCAGTACCGCTAACACTGAACAGTAACACCAGGAGCAACTCATCAATTGCCTTCAGAAAAACTTGAGATTTGAGTTTTAGGATGGCATCGGCACCGTTAACACTTAAAGGTAGCGACAGGAGTAACTCATCATTTGTCGTTGCCTGTTGGGAAGCGACGGCTTAGGAGACAGGTTTAGATCCCTATCACTTAAGACTTTTCAATTTTATGAGCCGTAAGGGTCTCATAAAAACATATTCTTTCTACGAGTCGAGAGTATCTCGCAGGTGATTCACCTTACACCTAAGACTTTTCAATTTTATGTTGCTCCTTTGTGAGTCGTAAGGATCTCACATGGGCATATTCTCCTAACAATGTCAAGAGGACTTTATGAATGTATTTTTGTCTCTTTTTCACGAGTTTGCGCCCTTTTAGCTTTTCACAAACTCGTCGTATTTTCGTCTCTTTTTCACGAGTTTGGCCCTTTCAGCTTCTCACAAACTCGCCGGCGGTCTTGCTGTTTTTACTAAGGAGACCTTTCGGGTTTTCATTCGTGCTCGTTTTGCCTGTGGACATACCTTTTTTCTTACATTATTGTTCTTTTATTTCCCAGTTTTAACGACTTAGAGGTCATGACTATACGCTTATTCAAAATCCTTGGATTTTGATCTCACGGTGCTTCAATGCTCTCTGTCTTTTTGGAGAGACGTATACGTGTGTCGCGTAGAAACTACGGTGGACCGGGTCATTTTCTGGAGTAGGCGATTAAACCGTCTGCCTCCAGAGGGTTTTTGTCTTCGTTCAAATGAAGAGGACGATCGTAGCGTGGTTTTCTGCTAACGTATCTTTAGCCAATGAGACCACTCCCCCGTTGTATTGTTTTTCAACCCAATTCTTGAAAACAAAGCAGTCTTCAATGGGATGGCTCACCACTATAATACGGGCAGTACAAGGGATCATCAGCCATGTTTGCTTCATGTGGTCTTTTTGATTTAGGCAATTGCAGACCGTTTCTCATAGCGTCCTTGAATATTTTAATATTTTAGAGACTGTCCCTTCTGAAAGAATAGACCTCATTCGATTTCTCTTTCAGGGATGATTCCCCTCTCCCTCCCAACACTGGTTTTCAAGGCTGTCGGCATTAGGCTTGCATGTTCCTCCCTTACTTTGATTGGAAGATGCATTAGAGGATTCAGTGTCCTTGGGAGGCCCACCTTTGCGGTTGTTCTCCGGATATTTGGACTTGTTATATTAGAAGTTTGGAAGAGATTCGGGACCCGCATATTCCAACATCTGGACTCTTTTAAGTCCTGGAGAGTTTCGGAATCCGCTGATGACTTTCCTTTAAATCTATCTCGTGTCAACTGGTCGCAGCCATCCGTCAGGACTTTCTTGGAGGCTAGCCGCCGTCGACTTTCATGAAGGTATTCCGCTCTTAGACCGAAAGGAATAGTTGTTGGCTGTTTTGGGACATCAATCCCAGATTCAGAAACCAAATTTTGATTTTGTTGTGATTGCACGTGAAGGACTCTAGTTGCGAAATTTGCCACAACATTCACTAGATCGTCGACTTTGGAACGGATCTTGGCTAACTCCATATCACGGTCCTGAAATTGCTCTTGAAGCCATTGGAATAACGCTTGTTCTATAGTTTTGGGAACGATGGCTGGTCTATCCTCATCGCTTGAGCTTGATTCTCCAAGAATCATGGCTGTTTTTGCTTAGCAGCTTCAGCAGGGTCCTCATCATTATCTGAATCGAGTCAGTATTAGACGGCGTCAACCATATCATCACCATGGTTGTGAAGCATAGCAGGCTTCGTTTCTTCAGGTCCGACCATGTATACCGTATGTATCGAGCATCCGTCCGTTGCCCCCTCATTGTCAACGTTACTCGCTGGACCTTTGGATTGTCGTTGTGGTTTGCCCCTTTCAGGGAAGGGTAAACAATTGAGAGCGGCCAGTTCCCGAAATAACTCGGTCTCTATTTGTATAAAATTGGTGGTCACGGCTTGATCATTTGTCAACATGCCAGGGGACAATAAGATTTCTCCCGCCTTGTATTGTTTCTCGATCCAATCCTTGAAAATACAACAATCTTCTATAGTGTGTCCCAACGTGGTATGGGCAATAATTGAAATGCTCAGCCATGTTCGCTTCACTTAGCCTTTTTGGTTCCGATGGCTGCAGGCCACTTCAAAGCATTTTTGAATATTTCGCGAACCTTGTCTCTTCTGAAAGAGTAGACCTTATTTCTCCTTTCCTCCAAAGTTGGCTCTCAAGGTTTGTTAGTCTTCGCTCCGCCCGCTCTGCCTATTAAGAGAATCGGTGATGTTGGAACTTTCGCCTTTCCGGTTGCCGTTCCTCCGATATCTCGGTCTGTTTGTGAATTGAAGATCCTGGATGGACTCGGGCTTTGAGCGTTACCACATTTGAATCTTCTTGGTCAGCTCTTAGAATGTTTTGAGGCCTGCTGTGTACAGGAATGGTTTCATCCAGTTGTTCAGATTTTTTATAAAAGGACTGACGAATTGGTCTTGTTCCAACTGCGGTTCACATTTAACAGAGAGATTACGCCATCGAACTATAAAGTCTGTGCTGCTTTCGTTGTTCTTTGGCTCGGTCCTTACCAGGTCGGCAATAGTGATTTTATCACCGACACTCATGAACCTTTGCTTAAACAGAGATTCTATTTGAGCGAACGTCGTGATCGAGTCATCTGAAATGCTTGCATACCAATCGAAAGCAACATCGGTCAAGCTATTGAGAAACTGACGGAGAAGAAATGTGTCATTGCTCCCAGTATTTGCGCATGATGCTTTAAATTGGGCAATGAGCCGGTTCACATTTCTCGTCCCATTGAACATTTGGAATTTGGGGACGACATAGCCACAGAGTAACTCCACAAGATCATATTGTGCAGGGTATGGTCTCCCACCTCTTTCTGCGTCTCAGTCTCAGCCACCAATGTTTTGACTTTGTTGCTGATCAAATCCATGATATGATCCTGCGTTGGCGGGAGTGTCAACAATAGTCAAGACATTTCTTGAGCCAGAATGTGGCCGACTTTGATGCAGCTCACCCGCCCTTGGATTTGAGGGAATAGACGTCAGCTGTCTCGGGACACTGTTTCCCGATTCATGAACAAAGCCATGCGCTTGATTAGACGGCTGCGAGACAACTTGGACCATGAGTTGTAAGACGACATTTATCAAATCGTCAATCTTTGAGTAGAGTTTGGCCATCTCCTTGTCTTTGTTTATGAGCTGCTTCTGGAGCACTTGGAGAAGTTGCTGCTCTGTGGTCTTGGGATGGAAAATCGGCTCCTCTTCGCTTTCCGATCCCGACTCCTCATGAATTGAGGGATCTCTCTGCTTATCGGTCTCACTGGAAGGGTTTTCATTATCTTCCGGAGGAGGCGGGTCACGACAATGGTCCGAGAAATCTGCTTATGGCAGGCACGCGCAGCAAGAGCAAGGATGGGGCCACCACATCCCAAATCCAATCGGGTTTAAATGTCCAAGCCTCGTCCGGAAAAGGACAATCGACTAAAGACGGTCTGCCTGGTCGGGTTCTCGGGTGGCGCCGGTGCAACTTTTTTGGCTTTGCCCCGCTGCTTTCGAGCGGCACGAAATGCTTGGTAGTCTTCTGAAGAGAGGGTATCATACGCCTTTTGTGTCGGGCTTGGACACACCCCTTCATAGCACAGTTCGAATTGCGGTCCTCTTGATTTTGGCAGACATCACATTCTTCTGAATCGACTTTAAGGGTTCAAAAGAATTGCAGGTTTTCACAGCTGACACATCTGTAGTCGCGAGACAACCCAGGCTTTGGAATTTCACAAAATTTAACTTGGCCAGAGCCCTGACCTTTTTGTTGGCTCTAACTCTACGCAGCTTCTGCCTCGGCTTTTCCGATTTGAGCACCTAGCAAGCTTCTGCTATTCAGGAAGCTGCCGTGGATCGGCAGGTAGAGAGCCTTGAAAAGACATCTTGCGTACTCATCGAAGGCATGCCTGAGCTTGCCCGCGCATCTGGCGACTTCTTTTGTTCCGACAACTGCCCCCAGCTGGGAACAAGAAAATTCATTCGTACACTGACTTACGTTTGGGATGGGGCGCCCTCGAGATCCCCACATTTGGCATCCTGCCTTTCGAGGCTGGCTAGTCTGTTACCGGGGCGTGAGGAGCCGGGATGGCGTTGACTGGCACGAACATGATAGAGCCAAATGGTAGTAGCGGCTCCTTAACTGTCGCCCAAAACTGGCGGAGAGGACTGTCATGGCGTCCATTTGTAGGCGATGGGAGTTGTGTTGAGAGTTGAGCTTGTCCTTGAAGACATCTTTGTTACGTCCGAACATTAAGAGTTAATTTGCACAAAGGAACAGGATTTCAGTACAACCAATCAATATATATTAATTAAGCCAGCATGAACACTTGACCCGAAACATGGGAGGAAAGAAATGTTCCACCGGACGTGCTAGAATTTGTAAAGTGTTTTCATCACTCTATTGAAATAGAAATACGCACGCTTGTCAGGCGTATACAGATCCCCCTGCATAAGATAAGTTGGAGTTTATTGATTGTGGGGACCTGAATCTCCGGCAGCCGCGGACTAAACTTTCGTTAATTACCATCTTTGGTGCGAGGGAAACTCCGATTGACGGGTAAAACTGATCGTGCGAACTCAATGTGCGGTGTGCGTGTATTGTGTTTTGAATGTGTTTTGGACGTATCGGGCCTCACGGAGTTTACGAGGGTCCCGCCACGCGGATAGCGGGCTGGAGTCAAGGAGGCTAGCAGCCTCCTTGCGGGGTGCAGGACAGCGCACTATTAGAAATTTTTTTGTAACGGGCAAGTGTTTCGAGTATGAAACGCGTGTGAAAAAAAGGTGATGAGCATTCTAAGGACGCGTGAGATGGAATGTGGCCACTAGTGCCAACGGGTCACATGCGCGGCGTATGAACGCTGGGCGCCAGCGGGTCACATGCGCGGCATGTGAACGCTGGGCGCCAGCTGGTCATGCGCTCGACGAGAGGGCGTTGGACGCCAGCAGAAAAAAGTACTTAGCCCCTGGACTGGGAGTTAAAACTCCCGAGGGACTTTGGAGTTAAAATCCTAAAAGAAGGAGTTAAAACTCCCAAAAGATCTGGATTTGGGGTTAAACTCCTTTAAGGATTTGAGCTCCTCAAAAATTGATTTGAAATTAAACTCCCAAAAGATTTAGATCTTGGATGATGAAAAGAAGTCTCTTTTCTTACTCTTCAAGCCTTGGTCTTCCCTAAAACGGGTTCTTTTGAGATGGATTCTTTCTTCCTCCTTTCTTTTTGTTAGATGAAGAAAAGGGGCAGTGAGATTTAAAATTCCCTTTTAGAGGTATGCTCGGAGATTTGAACTCCCCTTTAAGGGTTTTATGGTGAAAAACTATTCTTTCTTGGGAAAAGAGAAATTAAACCGTTGATTTAATTCAAAAAAAAGAAGGTTTAAAACCTTGAAGAATGAGAAGGAGGCACAGAACCCTAATATTTTTTAGGGGAATGAATTACTATTTCATTTTATTAAAATGTTGCCTTATATAGGCTTGCAAGTTTACATATAGTCCCTTAGGCTTTACAAAATGGCATTTTGCCGATCTCATGCCTATATGCGTTTTTCTTTTTGCACATGAGCCATGAGCTTTGCAAAATTTTGGCTTTTTGCCCATTTATTTTACATTTGTTCATCAAACATATTTATTGCTCGATAATTATTCCTTTGGCATGGGGCAGGTCTAGGCTTGGGCCCACCTGCTTGGACTTAGGTTCGGGCCCACCCGGCATTGGTTTGGGCGTGGACCCGATTTGGATTCAACAGTAGGGTCCGTTTGCTTTGGCTTGGGCAGGGCCTACTTGTCCGCGGTTTGACTTGATGAATGGGGCGTAAATTTTAACCCCAACACTAATGTGATTGTATTATAAGAGTGCATTTGTATGAAAGTAAATGTCTTGTTAAGCATGTATGCAATCATTCTCAAATAGAGTAATTATTATTTATTCTTGCTATTAGAATATTTTAATTATATAACCATACTTAATTAACTGTGTCCTGGTGTCAGTGCCCATGTCCCCATGTCTGGTCCCATGTCTGTGTTGCATCTTAGAACCAAATAAGCATTATGTATGCCAAAACTTTATGAATACCTGTATCTGTTCTTTATTTCCAGCTGTGATGTTTGAAATGGTCCAGCAAGCTTCCTTCTTGATGCTTTTCTTGTGATTGTTAGTCAAGAGTTGCCACAGACAAGGAAGCGCTAGATGATTGATAATGAGCTGAATAAAGAACATTATGAACAGTCAGTATAGAACAACTGAGAAACTGTAGGGAAAATCCTGCACGTATATAACAATACAAACCATATGAAATATTAATCACATAACTCAAGTGTTCATTGTCTCTGTCAGAACCATAATTAGCTAAAAATTGACTAGCAAATATGTCTTAAAAAGACGAGCAATGATAAGAATTAAAACTGTTGCTTCTAAAACATTTAAAACATTACATTTAAAGAGCAATCAGTTCTGGTTTTTTTTTGAGGGGGGGGGAGATAAAAAGATCAATCTGTTGCTAATAGCTTCTCATAGTTATTTAATTCAAAATCAACATCCAATGCTCAATTACATTAACTTATGGATAATCACCACAAAAAAACTGGTATATGTTTCATAAAGCCACAACAGGAATCCATCGACATACAGCACTGGTCGTTTATTTTGAACTACCGTATTATAGAAAAATTTATCTGAGAGATAGAACTCCTAAAACTTTAATTTGGGCTTAAGAAATCAAGGGTAAATTTAGTGGCATTTCCCATACCTGTGTCTGCACATCATCCCCAGTAACTATATTTCCAACCGTACGAAGTGCAGGAATAAGCACCGAAGGTGAAGGGTGCCTAAAATCAATCCACCATTTACAGCATAAGGACTCGAAAAAGAAAACTATAGATCAATAAAAAAAATGTTAATACTGTATTTTACAGAGACTAATACATACAAAAGAAGCTCCACAAGCCGCGGGCAGACACCAGCTTCAATCACAGCTTGGATTTTGTCATTCGTCCCATCAGACAGGTAAGAAAGTGCCCAACAAGCATCAGTAAGCACTTCTTCATCATTTGAATGAATAAGACGCTCAAGTGCAGGAAGTGCCGGGCGTGTCTGTCCATAAAAACAATCAAACACTATTAAATATGATTTACATCTCTAGACTAAGATTTAACAAACAAATTATACGACTAATAACCCAAACCTGCTCAAAAGCTGGTTGAGGCTTCCCTCTGCAGAAGTTTGACAAGGTCCAGGTAGCATTCCGTAGCATTGAGAGCTTAGCATGCTCGTTCAACTGGGCCAGAAGCGGAATTAACGCCCCGTTGGCAAGAACAAGGTCCCGGCATTTCGGAGAGTCACCGGCAACATTTCCCAATGCCCATACTGCCTGCAATTTTGCAATAGGGGAATAAATTGTACCGAGGAAAACAGCATTGAAGCAAAAGCAAATCCAACGTTAATTCTAAAGAAAATAGTATCAACTGCATCATATGACAATTTATAAATTAAAAAGAGTATAGCCCAATGGCAGAAAGACACCCCCCCCCAATTTGTTACAATTAAGGCCCTGTTTGGGAATGAGGTTAAGATTTCTAAACTGCAGTTCCAAAAATTTAGCAAAACTTAAAACTCCAAAATGCCAACTTTGCCTTTTTTAGCGACCATTTTGGACTTCAGATAACTTGGTTATCTCAGCCCAAAAACTTGAGATAACAGCAGTTATCTCGACTCCAATCTGACCAAAGTTTTGTAATTTGGGGCCTGCAAACCACAATTTGCACCCTCTCTATCTCCACTTAAAAATAAACCACAATTATCCTAACTCCATATCCGAACAGGGCCTAAAGATATATACATCAACTTCAACAAACCCATCCATTAACCAAAATCATTTTGTGAGAAAATATCACATAGTAAGAAAGATTACATGTTGTCAACATCGGAGATAACATCCAAATGGCTGGGAATGTTGGCAAGGCATGAAAATTGTAAAAACAAGATACAAATTCAAGGTGTAATTTAGCACCCAACATAAGAGGGGAGGCCAATCTTGTTTATGAGGAAAGGAACTATGTCCTGCATGAACTCCAATCAGTGACTCAAAGCATAGATGGGTAACAGGTAACTACACTGCAACAGCATCGCTGGCTAACTGCATCACCTTAAATTTACAGGTGTAACTATAATGAATAAGACAAATAAGGTCCCGATGAAACCACCATATTCTATTAGCTGCTCAAGAAAAAACGGATAAAAGGCATCCCACTTTTTTCCATTAAAATAACAAAACATTCTCGGAAAACTGAAACACATGATTAACAATAAATTAATAATTGGTGAGGAAATCCAAAATGTTATGTTGCCTCCGGATTTAATACAGCTGTGTTACATCAGTGCCGAGAGTTGAAACGAGCATAACCTTAATTGAGATATATGCCAATATGTGCCTTATTTCGGTTAAGTAGTAAATATGGTACACATACCTGTTCTCTGACATCATCACTATGGGAGCCGAGGAGCTTCACAAATATTGGAACAGCCCCATGATCAATCACAACCCTGGTATTCTCTGATGTACCAGAGGCTATATTGGTAAGTGCCCAAGCAGCTTCAAACTGATCAAATATTCAAACGTTAATTTTTAAAAAGGCATCAAGAGGACCAAATTCACTACAGCAAAATCAAAACGGACCTGGAGTTGGGGGAAGTCCTCCCTTGTAAGAAACTCCACAAAACGGGGAACAACACCAGTTTGTATAACCTCCTCGATTGGAGGGCTTCTTTCTGGTATAATAAAAATGCAAACCCAAGAATAATTGTTATCCATATCAAAAGCCACTGATACAGCCACATTTGACACCTCTAATTTGCCCTTTATTCTCGGCTATGAATTTAAAGATATATACAAAACAAGGGATAAAACAAAGAATGGTGCCATGGCACAAAGAGAAATTGTGTTGTAAAGCTTTTTCTTTGAAAAAGAAAACTTTTGTAAGTAGAGATAGTGAGTTTTGGAGAAGTCGTGGGAAAAAAAATCTCCCTGTTTCAAGCAAGTTATCATCTTCATCAAAATTCTATTACTTATCTTCTTCATACCATGTCTTCATATTAATTTTTGGCCCATCGTATTAAAGTTCTACCCAAAAAATTATTATCAATGTCCTACAATTAATCATGGTGATTCATAACTGAGAACTATTAATTCGATATTAATGGATATGGCATCAAAGGCCATCAGTTACCAATAAGTATGTATGTTTAAAATGGACTTGTACATCATGGATGCATGGATTTTGTCTTCATTCCGGCACGTTTAAAATCATATAGCACAAAATTCAGATTATAAAATAAATGATATTTTTTTAAGATAGTAACAGAAACTTTTGTATGAAGATAACTCACTTGAAATTATAAATAATTCCAACATAAAATATTAAAAATATATATGTCTCCTCTAAAACTCACCGGCTTTTCTACATACACAAATTTTCTCTTAACAAAAGAATCTAGCTCTCAACAACTCAAGCTCCGCAAACTCGCAAGTCTATAAAACCTTTCTTTCTCGACCCTCTTTATTTCATATGCGTGTTTTGAGCAATAATAAAGGGAGTCTATAAATAATTAAGAATATCAATTCATGCTCAGCTCATATCTAAAGCACACTTGCGGAAACCAGCTTGTCCTAAATCGATTTAAATAATTTGCTATCTAATATCCAAGAGTAGTGATTTGACATGGAAAACACTAGTAAAAACTTATTTTAAGTAAAGCAAACCAATTTGACATTCCAATAAAACTTTGCATGCAGTACACAGTCGCGGCTAACAGAACATAAAGAAAAGGGAACTTGTGACTAATATATCTAATAATAACTAAATCTTAATACAAGTTAAGAAAATAAAGACAAATTCAAGCGATCGTATACCTATGGACAGCAATTTCCTGAACTGAGTTGTTGACTCGAACTGCAAGTTACCATCGTCGGAATAAACCCCTGCTACCATCGCCGGCAAGCTCCCCAGCTGCAAAGAAAAAAAACACACAAACAAAAATCAACTCCAAACCCTAACCCTAGAAAAAGCCCTAAGGCCCCAAATCAAAGCTCCGATCTACGAGTCGAGCCCAAACAACCAGATCTACACCTTCTTCTCGATCGCCGAACCCTGGATCGACTGCGGAAACGCCTGCTGTTGCATTCCCTCTCTCCGCTTCTTCTGCAAGTTCTCCTCCCGCTTGCTCTTGCGGATCTCCACCATGTTGTCCTCTCGCCGCCGTCGACCCTCCTCGGCGTCGACGGCGACCTTGTACTTGTTGCGGCGGACCTCCGTCCTCTCGCTCGGCCGCAGAGACATGGTTGATGATGATCGCAAGAGCTTTGATCGAAGTTAGAAACCCTGGCGCTTTGATCTATGAAACCCTAGAAATGTTCCCTTTCCGAGGAAATCTTTAAATAGGAGGAGAGATGAATTTGAACTAGGGGGTTTTGTGTGTTTCGCACCCACTTTTGCACCTAATGTTAGATGGTGGGGTCCGGTTGCATACGTAAGGGTGTATGTTTGTGTTATGATTATGTGGTGTTTTTTATGAAAGGGGACGTGGGGTGAGAAGAAGGGCGTAGATTGAAGCTCAACGGTCGATCGTTAGGGGAGCGGTTGATGGTTGTTGAGTGCCCTTCGATAAAGGGGTTAATTACGTATTTGCCACTGGATTGGAGGAAAGTTTGGACATCATTGGGTGGTGAATGTAATGTGGATTGCCTTTGCCTCTTTTAAAGGACCATGTAAGAGTAGATAATCAAATAAAATCTGAATTTATTCATGCTTTAAGTGCATTTTTTTTTATAGGATCGACCGTGAATAAATAGTTGCGGCCGGAATTAAGATACGGTTTATAAATTTATGTAAAGAGATTCTAGTAACATAAAATACACGGTTTATACTATTTAATATTTATCGTGGATGAAATTTTGTAATGGGCTCTGCCATGTTAATTGCTTTTTCATGATTACTATGTCATATGGAATAACGAGAGAGGGTGCAAACATGATATGTATCTTGGTTTGGAGTTGGAGGAAAGAGGAGGGCATGCGGATTGGTTTCATTCGCGGGCCTCTGCGACTAGAGACAAACGGATGAGGGCTCTCAAGTCGCAAGGGCCGGCAAACCTCTTTCCTCTTGGAGGAGTTGTATGCTTTCTTTGATTTCGAGGTAGCTTGTTTTTTGGAAAATCAATTCTGTATTGTCTTAAAATTTCCGATCTATAAATTGTTATCCTGTTCTATTTTCATTAGCATTAGAAAATCATTGTGCTGCCTAGATTGCTAAAGGTACTTTGTAGTGGGCTCCCTTTTGGATTTGGGCGGCTTTGGGCCTTGTCAATTTATATTTGTAGGTACACCCTCGGGCAATTTAAGTTTTCTGGATGAAATAATCGTTCCTAATATGTTTTCGGAGTGGATTACGGGCCAGTTAAAAGAAAATCCGGAGCCAAACATCGTTATCATCGTTTGGTTTTGGAAATTTGGAGTCATGGATTTCTAAAGTCAAGGATGAAGAAAAATATCATGGATATATATTATTAGGCTGTAATTAAAATTGTTCTAAATAATTTGCATGGTGGGCCTATATAAATATTCCATGTGGAGTAGAGCATTGGAACTGACCAAAATAGTTTAAGGTCTTCTGGCCCGGTAAGAAATATACAGTAGGATAAAATTTGATGGGTGGTTGTGCAATCTAATTTTAATCAAATCTACCACGTTTACGACATTTGAAAGTGATGGATCTCTGGATCTCCTTCAGATGTTACCTTTCGTTGATCTGCAGCGAGCGCTGATGGATGGCTGAGATTGAGTTGGAGGGTTGCCTCACGAAGCGTGTGGATCTCAATGGGTTTTATGTGGTTGAGGCCGAGCTACCTGTAAGGAAGTCCCGGGGTGGTTGTGCCACCGAGAACCCTCCGACGGTCAAATTAGACGGGGTATTTTGGCAGAGTAACGGCATATTGGGCAAAATTGGCTCACTTGAGTCGTCTAAGAGAAGGGTTTATATAGTGGCAGCCATGGGCAGGCAGGCGCGAGATTCACGCCGGCCGTCACGCCCCCGGCGTTACGCCCGCGTGATAGGCGGGATTCCCCATTAATGACGAGATATGCTCGTTGATGGGGGATCGTGATGGTGTGGAACGCGGGATCATAAGCAGTGGATATCTCGCGTCTGGCGAGATTCGCGGAGCCATAGCAGAGGCGCCTGTGATCGGTGTTGTGGGTCGGTCGGTGAGAACGAGCAAGCTATGCTCGGCGAGAGGCTCGAGAACGAGCGGGAGGCCGAGGAATTTTGGATATACGATAGCTCGAAGGCAAGCTGGAGGGAGGGCTCCGAGGCGAGCCGATGGTCGTTTGTAAGGTGATCGTAAGGACGGTCTTGAAGGCCATCGAAGGTCGGGAACATCCTGGGATCGAAGGCTCGGGGTATGCTCCCAATGTACCTATCTTGATCCTTTCTCGTAAGCCCTGGGACACATCATCTGCCACGTGTCATGATCCGGGGAAACACTGGTATCTAGCCTCATCATTAGCCCCCACTCTCGTCCCGACCCGTTCGTGGGTCGGGACGAGAGTGGACTATACGGAGAATCTTCTGCTCGGTTTGGCACCGAGAATCATGATGTTGATTGCCCAGGAACGAATGGAAGCGTCGTTTCGTCTGTTAGGGCCGGCTATCAACCGAACTCGAGCTCTCCTATTTTTTTTACTTGAGCCATGTTAGGAGCTTGCCTTCTTCGGGTGCATGCGCCGGGCAGAGACTTGCCAGCTAGTTCAATGTGAGGCTCAGGGATCCACCGTCGAGACCGAGCATGAAGATGTCTAGCAGCTTCGTGACGAGGGCTTTGATTCATCTCTTTGTAGGGCAGGAAGCTTCCTGGAGTGGATGGACTGAGCAGGAGAATGCCCGTTCGCCTCGTGATGAAGGCTTTTGATCCGCATTGTTGTGGGGCAAGAAGCTGCCCTCTAGGATGAACCGAGCATGTAGATGCCCGGTCGCCTCTTGAGGAGGGCTTTCGATCCTTGACGTCGAGGGGCAGGTAGTTGCCCGCCAGGATGAACCGAGCATGAGGGTGCCCGGTCGCCTCTTTGAGGAGGGCTTTCAATCCTTGGCGTATGTGGGGTAAGAGATTACCAGCCAAGGATGGACCGAGCAGGGAAGCTGCTCGGTGGCCTCTTGGCGAGGGCTTTGATCCTTTGCGTCGATGGGTAGTGAACTACCAGCCATGGATGGACCGAGCAGGGTAGCTGCTCGGTGGCCTCTTGATGAAAGCTTCGATCCTTAGCACGGGAGGGCAGGGAGTTGCCTGCTAAGGATGGACCGAGCAGGGTTGCTGCTCGGTTGCCTCTTGATGAGGGCTTTGATCCTTGGCGTCGTTGGGTAAGAGATTACCAGCTAAGGATGGATCGAGTAGGGAAGCTGCTCGGTGGCCTCTTAACGAGGGCTTCTATCCTTAGCGCGGGAGGGTAAGGAGTTGCCTGCTAAGGATTGACCGAGCAGGGTTGTTGCTCAGTTGCCTCTTAGTGTGGGCTTCGATCCTTAGCGCGGGAGAGCAAGGAGTTGCCTGCTAAGGATGGACCGAGCAGGGTAGCTGCTCGGTTGCCTCTTGATGAGGGCTTCGATCCTTAGCGCGAGGGGGCAAGGAGTGGCCTTCTAAGGATAGACCGAGCAGGGTTGCTGCTTGGTTGCCTCTTGATGAGGGGTTCGATCCTTAGCACGGGAGGGCAAGGAGTGGCCTGCTAAGGACGGACCGGGCAGGGTTGCTGCTCGGTTGCCTCTTGATAAGGGCTTTGATCCTTATCGTGGGAGGGCAAGTAGTGGCCTGCTAAGGATGGACCGAGCAGGGTTGCTGCTCGGTTGCCGTTTGATGAGGGCTTTGATCCTTAGCGCGGGAGGGCAAGGAATTGCCTGCTAAGGATTGACCGAGTAGGGTTGTTGCTCGGTTGCCTCTTAATAAAGGCTTTGATCCTTCGCACGGGAGGGTAAGGAGTTGCCTGCTAAGGATGGACGGAGCAGGGTAGCTGCTCGGTTGCCTCTTGGTAAGGGCTTCGATCCTTAGCACGGGAGGGTAAGGAGTTGCCTGCTAAGGATGGACCGAGCAGGGTAGCTGCTCGGTTGCCTCTTGGTGAGGGCTTCGATTCTTAGCACGAGAGGGCAAGGAGTGGCCTGCTAAGGATGGACCGGGCAGGGTAGCTGCTCGGTTGCCTCTTGATGAGGGCTTCAATCCTTAGCGCAGGAGGGCAAAGAGTGGCCTGCTATGGATGGACCAGGGATGGTTGCTGCTCGGTTGCCTCTCGATGAGGGCTTCGATCCTTAGCGCGGGAGGGCAATGAGTGACCTGCTAAGGATGGACCGGGCAGGGTTGCTGCTCGGTTGCCTCTCGATGAGGGCTTCGATCTTTAGCGCGGGAGGGCAAGGAGTGTCGTGCTAAGGATAGATCGAGCAGGGTTGCTGCTTGGTTACCTCTTGATGAGGGCTTCGATCCTTAGCGAGAGAGGGCAAGGAGTGGCCTGCTAAGGATGAACCGAGCAGGGTAGCTGCTCGGTTGCCTCTTGATGAGGGCTTCGATCCTTAGCGCGGGAGGGCAAAGAATGGCCTGCTAAGGATGGACCGAGCAGGGTTGCTGCTTGGTTGCCTCTTGATGAGGGCTTCGATCCTTAGCGCGGGAGGGCAAGGAATGGCCTGCGAAGGGTGGACCGAGCAGGGTTCCTGCTCGGTTACCTCCTGATTAGGGCTTCGATCCTTAGCGCGGGAGGGCAAGGAGTGGCCTGCTAAGGATGTACCAGGCAGGGTTGCTTCTCGGTTGCTTCTGCTGGGTTCCCTAGGCCGGCAGCAAGGTTTCGGGAGGTATCGTCCATGCCATTTTCAAAAATTTGCCGTTCTAAAGAACCCTAACCTAGAATCTTGACTAGATAATTAAACAAAACAACATGCAAACAACTTTGCATACAAAGTAAATGAGGAATACAACCTTTGTAGACTGGTCCTTCACTTCTAAAACTCCGTGTAGTAGTTCCTTCGCTCCAGGTAGTGAACTCTCGAACTCTAGTAAGGGTTCACATAAAGAAATGAACAAGCTTGCTCGAAGTCTTCAAGGCCGAAAATGATCTACGTCGAGGAGACTCAAGCTCATGCTATCTCTTCACTAATGGTAGATTAGTGAAGCAAACACCCTAAACTAAATGGCTAATATAGTAGAGGATGATGAAGTAGAAAATGGGCTCACTTTAGATTTAATTTTCTCACAATATTTTCTCACATAGAAAAATGCTAGCAAGCTTTTTCTCAAAATGAAGAAGAAAATGAAGTGAAGATGAGAATGAACTCATGAGGTTAGAAATGCAACCATGGTGAGTATTTGTCATACACTAACTCATGTAGAGAATAAATCATGGCTAAGTATTAATGGTTAGGTTAATAAATATCTTAAGCAAAACAAAACGAGTGAACAGAGTCAATGGTTCTACAAGTTTCTACCAAACCCTAACCATGACTAATTCCACCAATTTTGAATTACTTAATAATAAATATTATCCCACATTAAATCAAGCATGGTGTGAGTCGCATACACCCTTGTTGCATGTATAATCTTGCATGACACACTAATATATATCACATATATATATGTGTGCAAAAAGAAAACAATGCAATTAACATATATCACATATATGTTGAGTGTATCAAAAGTGAGAAAAAGAAATGCTTAAGTGAGCTAATATTAGTTAATGTAATTTAATATATCAAATATATAATTATATATTAAATTATTAAATCAACACTTGATTTAATAATCCGGCTATATCACATACAACCGACCAATATCATATGTATCAATTTATCGAATCAACACTTGATCCGATAAGCCGGCTATATCACATATAACCAGCCAATATTACATATTGCGAGAATAGAATGCGGTATCACATACGCACATTAATCTCGGTCCCGCACATATCACATATGTGCTCCTACTTCGTTTCGCATGAATCAGGAACGCTCTGTGTAGGACTCTAAAGACTCGTCAATACGCCGGCAGTAGGTGATGATCATATCAAACACCCACAAGCCGCAAGCGGTTTGCTAAACGTAACGGCCACCCGGGTATTGAGCGATCAGAAGATCAACAAGCAAGCCTGCTCATACTCATGCGAATACAATCAGTAACACTACCGTACAGTCCAGTCTCTTCGTCTGATATGTCGCATATCACATTCTGGGGGTGGTATAACGTCAGACCCCAATAGCCTGATAAGTCATGCCGATACAAGGTCCATAACGGTTCGAGAAACTACTGATAACACTTACCGGTAGATCACAGCAACCCTGGCCAGGGATTTCCTGTTATGGCCAATCAAGCATAGCGCAGCATCAACCCCCAATACCGGGAGAGACGAATCCCCTCTTATCCCTCATTGCCTCCATGTGACTCGGGACTGTACCCAAAAACCACCTTTTTGCACGATCTCTTGACTGTGGTATGGTGGAAATCAAAGCATGGTGGGAATCATACAAGACTCTATGACGATCTCGGGTCGACAGACTAATCTGTACCGGTGTCACCAGAGAACAGCTATCTGACGATAGGTATAATACCATCTAGGAGTTCTCGGCGAGTCCGTCCAGTGTACCCAGTCTCCACTGAGCACCCGTATACCTTCTCTGATGTCAAACACCAATGGATATAGGACCATCTATCGCCCATCACATGGGTCGAGAAGCGTATACGCTAGTCTACTCTGGAGTATCGATGCCCTGTCTCGATACTCCCATGACTATGAATATTTGAAGGATGTACTTACCGACTACCCTGTCCCCACTGGTATGATCTGCATCATAATCCTGGTAGTCAAGTACTCATCCTAAGGGTTTTATCAACATGTAATAGAGAGACAATAAGTATACATATTAAGATAAAGTGCAACCAGATAACATACTATCATGTCAAGCAAGAAAGTCCCCCCTATATATGTACGAGCATCCACTACAATATACATCACATGTGCAATAATGGCATCTAGGGCATACATATAACTAACAATCTCCCACTTGCACTAAGGCCATTTGTTGCAGTATCTCATACTCAACGTTCTATAGAAGTCTCTCTAGGGTTAGGCCTTTGTGAGTGGATCCACTGTGTTATCATTCGTGTCTACTCTCCTGACCTCGATCCCTTGGAGATCAGCCATCTTCCTGAATAGGTGATACTTCCTCAGAATATGTCTGGAACGCTGATGGGACCGGTGTTCCTAGGCAAAAACCATAACTCCATTGTTGCCACAATAACAGTTATTGGACGCTCAATGGTAGGAACGATGTTCATCTCATGAACAAGAAATGCCCAGACAGCCACTTTGGCAGCATCGTTGGTAGTAATGTATTCGGCCTTTATCGTTTAGTATGCCACGGTATCTAGCTTGGAACTCTTCCAACATACCATCCTTCCACTGAGGGTAAAGACAATGCCTATGACTGACTTTCAGTCGACCTTATCACTCTGGAAGCTCGAACCAAGAATATTCATTTAGTGCTTCTCAAGTACTTAAGAATGTCCTCCACAGCTGTCCAGTGATTCTCCTAAGATTCGATTGATTCCTGATCAGTACACCTAGTGAGTCATCTACATCTGGTCTGGTACATAACATCGCATACATGATAGAGTCTACTGCCGAAGCATGGGGTATCCCTTGCATGCGAGCTCTCTCCAAATTAGTCTTGGAAGACATCTTTTTAGAGAGAGTGGTTTCTGAGTAAGTGGGCAAACTACCACGCTTAAAATCCTCCATACTAAACCCCTTTAGTATGGTGTTAATGTATCTGGATTTGGGACACTCCCAATATCCACTTAGATCTATCATCATAGATCATAATCCACAAGATGTAGTAGGTATCATGCAAATCTTCCATGGAGAATCCTCATGATAAGAGGAGCTTGACCGAGTGTAACATAGGAAACCATTTCCTATCAAGAGTATGTCATCTACGTACAATACGTAGAGGACAACCTTACTCTCTACAAGTTTCTTGTATATACAAGGTTCATCTACCTTTTTGATGAAGTCGAGCTTTTTGACTGCCACATCAAAACAGATGTTCCAACTCCGCGATGCGCGCATTGATCCTGATGGACTTAAGCATAGCTTTGAAAGTCTCAACTTTTCCATTTACACCAAGAATCTTTTCAAGATCTATTTGCTCCTGATAGGTTTTACCCCTTCAGGTGCAACATTCAAAGTCATACTTTTTTGGTGTACATGGATTCCATCTTTGATCACATAGCATCCAGCCATTTCACAAAATCTCCACTTGTGATGGCCTGTCTGAACCTAGTTGGGCCATCATCTATCATGATGCAATCCTCGCTTCCACTGTCACCGAGAAAACCGTAGTATCTCTCAAGTGGTAAAGAACCCTACCAGATTCGCGGAGAGGCTGAGGTTCGTTGGAGACTATTGAATCCTTTGGTTTCACCAAATCATCAGCTGTTAGTTTGTCTAGCTGGAACTCCTTCCAGTTCTACCTCATGACCACTAATTTCTTCACAAGAAATTCCTTTTCTAAAAAAGGTGGTATGCTGAGAAACAAAACACCTTTTACTCCTCAGTGTGGTAGAAGATATTCCCTCGCAAATGTTTGGGATATCCTAACAAACTTATACAGAACTGATCTTGCCTCGAGCTTGTCCGGATTCTGCTTTTCAACATAGGCCGGACAACCCCATATCTTAACTTGTTTAAGACATGGTCTCTTCCCATACCATATCTTATATGGAGTGGTAGGCACTGGTTTGGATGGAACCCCATTCAATAGTTATGCAGCTTCTCAAGTGCATAACTCCAAAAGGAAATATGTAACTCAGTAGTACTCATCATAGAGCGCGCCATATCTCATAGGGTGCAATACCTTCGCCCCGATACACCGTTGTGCTATGGTGTATCCGAAGGAGTAAACTGAGAGAGAATCTCATTCTCCTTTAGAAACTCCAAGAACTTTATGCGCAAGTATTCTCTTCTCCGATCATATCGAAGGACTTAATATTTTTACCCGTCTGGTTCTTTAACTTCAAGCTTATATTCCTTGAATTTCTCAAAAGTTTCAAACTTGTGTTTCAACGGGAACATATATCCAAATCCTGAGAGATGATCTGTAATACCCGGTTTCCTTTTATACGCCAATGTCCGTATTTATATAAATTATCACTTACAAGTTTGTTAGTTTATATTTAAAATTATTTTAGTTAGTTTAAAAATCCTATTACCTATCCATTTTACATTTTTCCCAGATTCTTTTATTTGCTATTTCCAGACCGGCCCCTCCTCCCTAATTTCCCTATCCTTATTTATTTATAAACCCAAGCCCATCCTCATCATTTTCCTTACTTTCCTTCAGCCCATTTTTCTTTATAAATAAACTTACTTCTTTTCCAGCGAACCCCGGCCCAACGAAAAATCCCTCAGCCATTCATTCTTTTTCCATAAGCTTAATCTCCATTTCTTGTAACCAAATTATTTTTCCTCAATTCTCTCCCCGACCCACTCATTTTTAATCCATTTTTCCCTTTTAAAATCCTCCGGCCCATTTCCCCGGCCCACTTCCTCAAATTTTCCCCCCAATAAAATTCTTTCTCCCCCACCCGATTCCCCCAACGAACCAGACCCGCTTAGCTCCTTCTCCCCCAACAGCTATTTCCTTCATTCCCGCGCGCGCGATCCGCTCCCTCCGCCGTCGCCCCCGCTCCCGCGACGTTACACCCACGACGCGCGCGTTTTCCCCCGCGACCCGCTCCCTCAATGGCTCACTCCTCTCTTCCCCTCTCATCCTCGTCTCCACTCCTCCTTTTTTTCTGCTGAGCACGAGCGCTCGAGGAACCGACAACACCTCCTCGAGTCCCTGCCGACGACGAGGACGACCACCTTAACCATCAACGTCGTCATCCCTCTCACCATCCTCTTCCTCACACCCTCATCTCTTCTCTGCCATTTCAAACTAATCCCTCATATCTCTCTCCCTCACAAAACTTACCGAGCACCATTTTCTTCCCTCACTTCACCACCGGCGACGACCCTCGACAACCCTCGCTCACTCCTCCTCCACCAACACAACTCCTCTACGACTCCACCTTCGTCGACCCGAGCCCCTGCCGAGCACCCCTGCACACCAACCCATTGCACCCGAGCCGACCACCACCTTGCACCCTCGACGACGGCGACCTCTCCACCCTATTGCCGACCACCCTACGACTCCTCGTCATCAGCATCAACATCCACACACCCCCTACACCCACACCTGAGCACCACCATTGCTCCCTCTCTCCAAAACTACACAAAACCCATTTTCTTTACAAACACTCACTGCGGCCATTGCCGGAGCGACGCCGTCAACCGTCGTCGACCCCAGTATACTCGCAGAGGATCATCAAGCACCCCTCAACCTCCAGTAACCGTGCAACGACTCCGGACAACTCCGATGCAAAATCCGCATCTCGATCCAAGCTCGCGCAAATCCGTTTCACGGCTTACATCAAGCGTTCGTGACGCCGCTGCTACCGTGCGACCCCGAGGCGTTCCCAGGCAAGTTCTCTACTTGCTACATGCTACAGTATGATAATTACACATTATAATCTTGTTTATCCTATATTTTAATTTCTGCCCAATATTACGATGTAACTGTTCGATACATGTTCTCATAGGACAACATCATTTAATTTGACGGAACTAACTGGTATAAGTTGGCCCGTATGGCCTTGAATCTAATGTGTGAAATTCGTTGGAAAATATGACCGTTAACGACTAAAACGACTACCCCCAAGTTTGCCTGTAAAACTGGATATTTTCTGTACCTGAAAACCGTAAAAATCACCATAAATTATATATATACTAGATTGATGCGTTCAAGGGCTCAAATCGAAACCGACTCGACGAACTTTAACCCTATACTAGTTTCCAGTTATTCCTGTACATAAACTGTGACAATATTTGGATCGGAGTGCGATTCTAGACTGCAGTCCAGAGCGACTCCAATTGTTGCTTACTGTTCCGTAATGAACACCACCCTGTTTCCTTAACCCGTAGGTTGCGGAACTCTACTGCTTATTATAGGTGAATCTGTTATCTAGACAACACAACTGGTTCCATCCTATTTCGTTATCGTTTGTTATTTAACCTGCAATTTAAAAGATCGGGACGCATAACAGTCCCAACAGAATCAGAACTGACATATTAGTGTTAAACAGTGTATAACTCCTGACATGCAGATGCGATTGACGATCCGTATGTTACGTTGAAAACCTTACTGAAAACCCTAGAATTCATCCAACTGTAGAGTCGCTAAAATCTGATCCCAACTGGGATTAAAATGCGTTGCGAAACGGATTTCTGATTCTGAAACCGGATTTCCAGCCGTGAATGCTTAAAATGAAATGGTTATAACTAGTGATCCTGTAACCCGATTGGCATGAAACTAAATTCGATGGATAGATAACTGAACATACTAATTATTACCTGTTTATCATTCCACTAAACTGTAACCGTATGATTTATGATAAATATTACAAGTGGTGGATTATTGATTCATGACACCCTAATCATGCTTTATATATTGTTTACGCATCATATTATACTCATATCATCGCATTGATAACCTAGTGATAACGTGCATTACCCAGTGTTAGATTTTAGTGATGATTGTGGCAAGTATGTCAGTGTTCGTGTATCCGTGAATAAGTGAAAGTGATACGTACTTGTACACAATCAGTGACCCTTATTATTATATTGCATTGTCGACGTCTGTGGGACACGTGTACGTGTGACTATAAGTGGTATGGGACACTTATGAAAGCTCTTGCACGAGTGTCACAGATAAGGCACCAGACACTGCCATTTATCTTAGGTATTAGTCGGGACGTGCTTGATGGAGGTCGTGCTTGATGGAGGTCCTGCCTCCAGTTCTCGCGTAGACTTGTCACAGACCGATTGGTATTTAAGGTTATGATTAGCGTTTGATGTAGACCACGGGGTGTGTGGTAGTTTAAGTGTGAGTTCAACAGAATCTCGGGAGTCCCATGCCGGCTTATATATTTAGGAAGATATATGGAGATTTACAGGGTATATGATTATCACCGTGATATACATGTTGGGCCCGTGGTCCCTTGCCCTTGGGTTCTACCCTTGGGTGGAGGACACTCACGAGTGGTTGGCTCTCACACTTAGACTGACGATAGGCTTAGTGACCTGTACCGTGAGACTTAGAGACTGATAGGGATACTGGCATTTATATATCTTACTTACTGTGTTGACATACGGGACATATCATTCTACTGCTTTCACCGTTCCGCTGCATTGATCACTGCATGTTCATATCCATACTGTCACGGATCTACTGTTATATAGACTTATGATCATTGTTAGAATTGTTACATGATTTTATATATATTATATTGCTATTGTGTCGCTCTGACGACCTGAGTATGCATGCTCAGAGTGAGGAGAGGATTTAGTCTGGACCGGGACTAGACGTACATCAAGGACATCTTGTTTAGCTATCCAGAGTTATATCTTTTATTTCCCATCAGGTTAGTTCATTTTACCGTTTTGTTCCAGCTACTGCATTTCTTATTACCTGCGCATTAATTACTGTTTACCATGAAAAACTAGAAGCCGAAGTGTGACTACGGCAGGACATTTCCTCGACCGTGGGAGTATGGCTGGCCTTGCCTACCCCTCGTATTCCGTATTTTGGGAAGCGGGGCGTGACATGATCAGTGAATATAATGAAGTACGAAGAACCAACATTGGCATTTGTAGATATAGGACCGTATACATCATCATGTATCTGTCCCAAGAGTTCAGTAACTCTTTCTCTGTTTCCAGTAAACGGAGTATTGGTCATTTTATCTTTGAGACAAGACTGGCAAGTATCATAAGATGAAAATTCGAACATATTCTCATATTCATCCTTATGTAACTTAGCTGGTCGTGTCGCATTGGTATGACTTAGTCTACAATGCCACAAGAAGGATTCGTTCATTTCTGAACTGCTCCTCTTGTGTGTGTTATACATATTTTGAACTGTGGTTTGATTTAGAATGTATATGCCATTACATAACGTACCTGATCCAATCACCTCTTGATTCAGGAAAATGTTCACAACATTATCCTCCAATACAGAATTATATCTTTCTTTAACTTAATAAAAAACCGATGTAATATTGTATATGAGGTTCGGTATATAATAACATTCGTTCAGAATCAATGTATTAATACAAGGTGATATCTGCCAACTGACTTGGCAGCAACAATTGCACCATTCTCTAACATTTAGAGACATATCACCCATTCACAGTTCTCTACCTGTCCGTAGCCCATGTAATATATATATATATATATATATGGGATCCTTAATCTGGTATCACATACCTAGGACGTAGAGTATACTGAGAAACAGTTCTTGGTAATCGAACACACCCGAAGAATATGCATCAACATGCTCATTCCTCGATTGCGTCGCGTGGAAATCCGGATATTCCCCTATTTCCTGCTCGGACTTATAATAAGTATAAGATAGAGCGGAACCAACGTTCCCTAGCTCAGAATAATAAGCAGGTTCGGTCAATGCATCCATATTACTATCTTGATTAAGGCGTAACATGGTCACTACCAGGAGAAAGAGAGAAGAAAACACATTGCGTGCGCGCTTGCAAGATCAGATTGGTTATTATTTTATCTAATCAGGATGGCTTCCACTATTTTTATCAAATCTTTCTTCAAACCCTAAAAGGTAAGACTAGCCGGGATTAATTATACCTTACAAGTTCGCCAATCTTTCGGTCAGACCAGTGTCGGTATTTTGAGGGAGGTTCTCCGTGATTTCGCATGGACCTAATTAAAATAAATCTTGTTTTCCCAGAGGCGTAACCCCATTAACACCTTTTTAAACACCTATTTGATCGGCAAATTGTAATGTGTAAAACTCTCCCAGGAGTAACTCTTACTCACAGTGGGTATCGGGATCAAACTATCTCATAGAAGATATGCAATCTCATTGCAAATTTCAACACTTGAAATTCCTGATAATCTACTGCCCCTAGCAACTTATGACCTTAACAAGGTCAACAAATCATAAGCGCTGGCCAAGTTCAACCCGTCATTTCCTGATTGAATTAAACCCACCCGCACGACCCTTAACAAGGTCAACAAAGTCGTACGACTAGCCTAATCCAATCGCATCATATGCTTAAGCAGATAAGCACTAATCAGCTACCGCACACTACGCCTTAACATGGTCAACAAACGTAGCACGAATACTAAATAGTATTTATCTGAAATGACGGAGGGCTACGACATGTTTTTAAGAAAACCTTTTGCGTAATGAATTTGATATCGTTGTAGAATCAAGTGATTTTTGAAAAGGAGTGTTTTTTAGGCCTTTACTAGTTTTGCTAAAGAGGTCACTCCCGGTGAAGAGATCTCGGCTCTTTCCTCATCGAATGAGGTGCAGGATATTTCACAAATACCATTATGCAAAGCAAAAACTATAAAAGCAATCAAAAGACAAACCGAGTGGGTTGTACCATTTGCCAGTTTCGCTAAAGAGGTCATTCCCAGTGAAGGGATCTCGGCACTTTCCTTATCGAATAAGGTGTTACATATTCTATAAGGAATACCGCTATGCAAATCAAAAACTAGAGCTACCAGTTTTTAAACAAGTTTCTACACCATTTTTAGGTTTCTTTTATTTCATTAATCTCATTAATGAAGTCCCATCAATTATGCTTCCTAAGCATCACAAAAGAAACGAAAGCATCAATATTTACTATATATCATCATATATATAATATAAGCATTCGTCTCAACATATAAAGTGATCACATCACAGAATATCAGCAGCAGAAGAACACATATGAAATATTGGATATACTAGGAATTCCGTGTTTTAATTAAGCCAATAAAAACGCGGATTCCACGGTCGTGATGAATAGCCAAACCCACATCCCTAGACCCCTACAAGAGCGGCAAGCAACACTCCCAATTTTAGAGTTAGGAGACCCGGTCTCGACTCCTCGAGATGGTCTCCCACTAGACCCTAGAAACCGGTTACTTGTGCTCTTCTCCTTGGGTCTATCCTAATGCGGAAAAGTAAATAATATACAACAATAGTGACATCATCCTCAACCCGGAAGTGCTCCAATAAAAGAATATTACATACAAGTTTTTACATGAATGAAAATGAAAAACTCCCATCTCACATAAAAAACCCGGCTATTCATAACGCGACGATCCAATATAACATATTACAGCAACACATAACATCACATGTCATCAACGTAAGTAAATATGCGTATTCCAATTGTCGTTGACATATAGCAATGAAACTGGTGATACACCACATATTACACTTACGGTCGCAGAAAAGAAAGTGAAAAACTACAACAATTGGAATCCGCAACCATCTTAGACATCATAAACCCAATGTATCACATATTTTGGATTTCATGCCTAACCAAATGAATTCCTTAGACATCACATGCCTAACAATTATAAACCCCGCATTTTAGTCTCGATATTGAAAACACTTTCCAATAACCTGTCGGGTAATTCAACAAGATTCCCGATAACCTGATCGAATGTTCGTCGGAAACTTTATTAGACGGCCGCACCCCCGATGCCGTCGACGAAGTGCACTAAGGCGGAACACTGCGGCCACGAGCACCCGAACGGATGCTTTAGGCAACGGGGTTCTCCTACAGTCACTTGGTCGGGACTATGGGGCATGGCTATCTAGTAAGGTTACCCGGCGAGTATTCGCGTACACTACGTAATTGTGACGGACTTTTGATCCACATCAAAATCCCGTGGCAACCGATCAAATGAGACTAAACTGCTAGATTTATAAAATTCAAACTAGTTATCTCTGTTCCCCTCCGAAAAACGGAGACGCGACCGCGCAGGTCCGTCTTGCCTGAAATTTGGGCCAGATGCTAATTGGTGCTATCCGTCCACCTCTCCGAAGATGCCAAGTTGATTTATGGCACCGTGTATCAAAGGTTTAGACGGATGCGGCCGATGTAGCAGATTTCGTCAGATTCCCCCTCGTTTGAGGGGTTATTGATTGTGGGGACGCTCTTCCCTGCAGGCGTAAGCCCCTGCAGTTAATTACGCTACCGCATCGCGGTAACCACTTTCTCCTTCTCCAAATGTCACTTCGTGTCGTATGTGTTTGTTTTGTTTTTGGTTGCCCATGGATTGTATATGGGGACTAATTTATGTTGTCGCCCGTAGGGCGTGGATCAGTCCAAATCCGTGTTTTCTTAGATTTGGGTTTGGGGTTGGGTTTAAGGACGCGTTAGTTTTATTTGAGACTAAGATCAACTTAAACGTATGTTAAGGATACGTTAGTCTAATTTTAGACTAAGATCAACTTAACAGTTTGTTAAGAACACGTTAGTCTAATTTTAGACTAAGATCGACTTAACAGGATCATTTAGATCCAACAAAAGAGCATTTGAACTCTATTGTTTAGTTTAGGGACATTGCGGTCGATTACCAGTTTAAGGACATGGTAGTCCAAGGTTAAGGACATCATAGTCCGTAGGTTTAAAGAGACCCCACAGTCCGTGGATAAGGACATCATAGTCCATGGGTTTAAAGGGACCCCACAGTCCGAGGTTAAGGACATCGTAGTCCATGGACTTAAGGACCCCACAGTCCGAGGTTAAGGACATCGAAGTCCGTGAGTTTAAGGACCCCACAGTCCGGTTTAGAGACATCGTAGTCTATAAAGTTTAAGGATATCGTAGTCCATGAGTTTAAGGAACTCACAGTCCATAGAAATGTGTGGTTGTTGGGACCCATCACCTCTCTGAAGACGTTGAAGGATTATAACGACAGATATCAGAGGAGTAAAGAGATGTACCTTCGAACCGGTGTGAGTTGGTTGGAAGATCTGTAGCCTAGTTTGGGACTTAGATCTGTTGAATATTCGTGAGCAGATGGGCTCAGTTCAATATAAGTTGAGGACTTATGGCCAGTATTGGGCTAAGTCCAATTAAAATGTTTAACATTTTATTGTTCTGGTTATTGAGCCTTTATTTGGGCTTGGCCCTTTTAATAATGCTAAGCATTGGGTTCTGACATCTTTTGTCTTATATCGAATGCAGAGCATTCATCAGAGCCTTGGCTCCTTAAAGAACAATTTGTGTTCATTCAGCGCAACATATGGTGCGCTAGGCGCTTTGCGCCAATCAACAAGTGCAGTGCGCTTCTGCCACGTAGCGCGTATGTAAGTGTTGCGCTCTGTGCTTAACGCAGATGCCAGTTTGTGAGCGCTAAGCGCTAGTCTATGAGCACATTGCGCTGGCGCACCAGTGAGTGACACGTGGCGCGTTTGGCGCTGGGCACAGTGCGTTGTTTCAGAAGTGCAAAGCGCAAGCTGTGTCTGTGGTTGACACGTGGTATGTTTTGGCGCTGAGCGCCGGTTCAAGGAGCGCAAAGGCGCAGTTCATGAGTGCAAGGCACTTTCCAATAGCGCAAAGCGCATTTGATCAAATTTATGATCAGAGAACAAGTTTATGTTCTTTTTAAAGGAGGCTTTGCCTCAAGATTCAAGAACAGAAGTTCTTGTTTATAAAAAGGCTCTGCCTTTGTAGATCAAGGATCAGTGAATGAAGTAAATACTTCTTTTTGTTTTTTTATGATGAGATCTGTTGATCTCTTTTTTTATCAAAGACTTTGGTCTTTTGTAGATCTATGATCTTTTTTAGAAAATAGTTCTTCTTTTCATGAGATGATTTCATCTCTGTATTCAAGAATCATGTTCTTTACCTTGAAGAAATGATCTTCTTCTGCTAAAAGCTTGCTTTTCTTTCTTTGAGTTTTCTCAAAGTTTGTACGGGAGTTTTTCTCTCTAAGACTTGAAGTCTTGGGGCCTTTATATAAGGCGAGTTGATTTGTTGAATCGGTTAAAGAGATCTTTCTCTGATTGATTTGGGGATGTTTCCCCACCATTGGATCTTTGATCCTAGGCTCCTGTTTTACAGAAGGCAATCTTCTTGTTTTTAACAAGATTGAGAAAATCTTTGCATAACAGAATTTTAATTCTGATTAATTAATGATTTATCATTATTAGATCTTTTGATCTAAGGGTGGGGAATTTTTTAATTCCAGCGCCGACGCACCCGTGCTTTGCACGTGGTGCGCTGCTTGGAGCGCAGCGCACTTTGCGCTAGCGCATCCGTGCTTGACACGTGGTGCGCTGTGTGGAGCGCAGCGCACCTAGCGCTAGCGCACACATGCTTTGCACGTGGTACGCTGTTTAGGGTGCAGCGCACTTGGCGCTGCATTTGAAGCGGTGCTTCACAATGTTTTAACTCTTTTCTTTGAGGCATTTGTTACATTCTTTGCATGCGGAGTTTTTCCCTTCATTTTTTATATATATATTTTTTATAAGAGAGCAGATTGTGAGCCAAAATTTTGGCGGGAACAAATGCCCCCCACTACTTTGCCCACGTAAATATATACGTGGGTGAAGTAGTGCAGAGTTATGCATGACCACAGAATTGAGGGCTTAGGAAACAAGTCTAGGGTCCTTGTAGCCTAAGACTTTCTTCGTCTTCATGAGCCGTAAGGGTCTCAAGAAGGTTTTTCTCCCTACGAGTCGAGAGGATCTCGTAGGTGCAAATTCTCCCTAGAAATCGTGAGGATTTCTAAGTGTTTATTACCTCCGTGAGTCGTAAGGATCTCACTCGGATATTTTTCCTCACGAATCGTGAGGACCTGTAAGTAGCTTCTTTATTTCAACGGCGATTGTGGCTTTGGCAAATGTGGCCCATAGATGATAGATGACATTTCATCCTGAACTCTTCGAGAGGCAGTGATAGCTTAGGAAGCAGGTTCAGATTTGCTACCTAAGACTTTTCAACTTCATGTGCCGTGAGGGTCTCATGAAGACTTTTTCTCCCTACGAGTCAAGAGGATCCCGTAGGTCTATTTTCTCCTTAGGAATCGTGAGGATTCCTAAGCGTGTTTTCTCTTGAGAGTCGTAAGGATCTCACAAGAGAATTTTCCCTCTTACAAGTCGAGAGGACCCGTAAGTGGTTGTTTCCCTCCTTGTCGAGATTCGACTTTGGAGAGTGTGGCCTGTGAATAGTATGCAAGAGTCCGTTTTGGACTGACCTGCAGAGCCCCAGTGCTTAGGAAACAGGTCCTTATCCCCATTGCCTAAGGTTTTTCCCTACGAGTCGAGATGAATCGAGAAGTTCTCGCAAAGACACTAATTTCCTCACGAGTCAAGTCGAATCGAGCAGTTCTCGCGAGAATGTCCTAACGTCACAGTTAACCTCTGCTCTTTACGACAGAGGTCCGTTAGGGTCTGTGGTACTAGGGTTTTGCCCGTCATACCGTCGCATTGGCTGATGTGTCCCTCGATAAGCAATCTTGCTGTTCGAGTAGCCTTGCGACTGTCGTGTCTCTGAACCCTTCGGAGGCTGGACAAGACGTCTTCAAGCAATCCTCCTAGGCAGTTTGACCGTCGGAAGAGCAAGCGTTAGGAATTTTGCTATGCCGCTTTTTACTTGAGGTTAGGCTCATTTTGGGGAGCCCCGATGAGTCATATCCACTCCGCGCTGGTGTGGGATGATCTCCGATAGTCTTTCAGGTTTTATATGAGTTGCCGTCAAGACCCTGAAGCTAGGAATTTGGCCTTTACTTCGTTTGCTGGCATTGCGTCTGCTGTATCGAGACGAATGTCGCGGTTGTCTCTAGGTTGCTGGTGAACCGTCGAGGTTTGGAACTAGGGACTTTTCCGTGGCTCCGTTGTTTGATTGTCGCGTCTGAATCCTGCTGGAGGAAGAATGCTGTGGTGACATCTCATCTGCTGTATCGAGACGAACGTCGAGGTGGTGACCACTCCATGCGGGATGATCTCCGGTAGTTTTTTAGGTTTTATATGAGTTACCGTCAAGACCGTGAAGCTAAGAATTTGGCCTTCGCTTCGTTTGCTTTGGTGTGTCCGAATCTTGTTGGAGGAAGGACGCTGTAGTGACATCTCGTCTGCTGTATCGAGATGAACGTCGAGGTGGTGACCACTCCGCGCTGGTGTGGGATGATCTCCGACAGTCTTTCAGGTTTTATATGAGTTGCCGTCAAGACCCTGAAGCTAGGAATTTGGCCTTCGCTTTGTTTGTTTTAGCGTGTTCGAATCTTGTTGGAGGAAAGACGCTGTAGTGACATCTCGTCTGCTGTACTGAGACGAACGTCAAGGTGGTGACCACTCCGCGCTGGTGTGGGATGATCTCCGATAGTCTTTCAGGTTTTATATGAGTTGCCGTCAAGACCCTGAAGCTAGGAATTTGGCCTTCGCTTCGTTTGTTTTAGCATGTCCGAATCCTGTTGGAGGAAGGACGCTGTAGTGACATCTCGTCTGCTGTACCGAGACGAACGTCGAGGTGGTGACCACTCCATGCGGGATGATCTCCGGTTGTCTTTCAGGTTTTATATGAGTTACCGTCAAGACCTTGAAGCTAGGAATTTGGCCTTCGCTTCGTTTGTTTTAGCATGTTCGAATCCTGTTGGAGGAAGTACGCTGTAGTGACATCTCGTCTGTTGTATCAAGACGAATGTCGAGGTGGTGACCACTCCGCGCTGATATGGGATGATCTCCAATTGTCTTTCAGGCTTTATATGAGTTGCCGCCAAGACCCTGAAGCTAGGAATTTGGCCTTCGCTTCGTTTGTTTTGGCGCGTCTGAATCCTGCTGGAGGAAGGACGCTGTGGTGACATCTCGCCTGCTGTATCAAGACGAACGTCGAGGTGGTGACCACTCCGCGCTTTATTTCGACTATGGGGTCTTTTGTTGACGTCGCATCTGCATCTTACCGGACCGCGAAGGAACGCCGTCGTCGACATTGCGTCTGCTGTAACAAGATGAATGCCGAAGTGGAGCTGGGACTTTTCCGTCACTCCGCTTTGTTTTAACCATGGGGTCTTTTGTTGACACTGCGTCTGCATCTTACAGGACCGTGAAGGAACGCCGTTGTTGACATTGCGTCTGCTGTAACTAGACGAATGCCGAAGTGGAGCTGGGATTTTTCTATCACTCCGCTTTGTTTTAACCATGGGGTCTTTTGTTGACATTGCGTCTACATCCTACTGGACTGCAAAGGAACACCGTTGTTGACATTGCGTCTGGTGTAACGAGACGAAGATTGAGATGGTCTCTAGGTTGTCTGTGAACCGTCGAGATTTGGAACCAGGGACTATGCCGTGGCTCCGTTTGATGGTGTAACATCTGTGTCCTGCTGGAATGAGGAGGCATACCGTTGTTGGTCTTTGGGCCGTAGATGTGGCCATTGAGATTTGGAACTGAGGACTTTGCCATGGCTCCGCTTCGTTGCGACTCTGAGGTCGGTTGTTGACGTCACGTCTGCATCTGGTTAGAGTGAGGAGAAACGCCGTTGGTGATCTCTAGGCTGTCTGTGAACCGTCGAGATTTGGAACCAGGGGACTTTGCCATGGTTCCGTTGTTTTGACCCTGGGGTCATTTGTTGACGTCGCATCTGCATCCTGCTGGAGTAAGGAGAAACATTGTTGGTAATCTCTAGGCTGTCGATGTTGACGTTGAGACCCTGAAGCTAGGGATCTTCCTTCACTTTGTTTGTTGACATTGTGTCTGCAATATTGCGACAAATGTTGAGATTGTCTCTAGGTTGTCTATGAACCGTCGAGATTTGGCTTCGCTTTCTGATGGAGCTTGGTGGGAAGGTATGGTTCCCTCTTTGTTTGTGCCCCTGGATTGTATACAGGGATCGATGTGATCTCACCTGTAGGGCAAAAAGTTTCATTCTTTCATCGTTTTTTTTAATTCTTTCCGCGATACTCTATCATTTCAGCTTTTTTATCGCGAAGGTCGCGATTGCCCAATCATTTCGGCTATTTTTCGCGGCGCCCAATCATTTCAGCTATTTGCTTTATTTTTACTCGCTGCTTTTTATTGCAAGTTACCCAATCATTTCGGCTATTTTGCATGCATAAATTTTTACTTGCTGATTTTGTTGCAAGTTGCCCCATCATTTCGGCTATTTTGTATGCATGTATGGCTCGCTGGCTTCTTTGCTGCAAGCTTAGATTTAGATGCTGATTTCGGCATCAGCATCGCTACAACTGGAATATTACCAGGAGCGAATCATCATTTGCCCCTGTCGATGTCGAACAAAGGTAGCTTAGCGAATAGGGTTAGGATCCTGTCGACTAAGGCTTTTGACTTCATGAGCCGTAAGGGTCTCATAAAGGTATTTCTCCCTGCGAGTCGTGAGGATCACGTAGGTGTGTTTTCTCCTTAGGAATCGTGAGGACTCCTAAGTGCATGGTCTTTTATAAGTCATAAGGATCTTACAAGAGTGTTTCCTCCTTATAAGTCGAGAGGACTTGCAAGGGTTGTTCACCAAGTAGACATATCCCTGGTCGCGGGTAGGATTTCGTTAGGGAAATGTTTATTCGCGCCCGTGGATTGTATACAAGGGTCAATATTGAACCTCTTGTAGGGCAGTGCTGGAGGTTGTGGTGGCTGCTTAAGAACAGGTTCAGATCCCTATAGCTTAAGACTTTTGAATCATATGAGCCGTGAAGGTCTCATAAGAGGTTTCTCCTTACGAGTCGTGAGGATCTCGCAAGTGTAATTTCTCCCTAGGAATCGTGAGGATCCCTAAGTGTGTTGCTCCCTTGTGAGTCGTAAGGATCTCACGCAGGTGGTTTCTCCTCACAAGGTCGAGAGGACCTTGCGAGTGTCTTTTAACGAGGCTGCGCCCTTTCGGGTTTTCACAAAACTCGCGGGTAGCCCTGCTGTTTTTACTCACAGAGCCCTCTCGGGTTTTCATCCGTACCCTTTTTGCTTATGGACATACCGTTTTTTTTACCACGCCAGCCTGAGAATGCCGCGGGTTGGTAGTAGTTTAACGACGTTTCGGTCATGATGCAACGCTCAATTACGCAGCTATATTTTGCCGCAAATCTTCGCATGTTTTGTGTCGGAGGTGGATTCCTTGAAGAGAGGGCTGAGGGCGATTTCTTCGTCAGAGTCGCTTCCAAAGGTGATAACTTGCGATCCCTTGGTGTCGGCTATGTGACAGTTGCCAGCAGCTCTTTCGTGCTCATCTGTCGTGCTTTTCTGTTCCCGATGAGCCTTGCGCTTCACTCGTTGAACGTGTCGTCGATGGGCAACATATCCTTGCCACCAGTTTTTAAAGGCTATGCACTCCTCGGTAGGGTGTGCAATCCTTTGATGGTATAGGCAGAAGTTAGGATATATGTCCGCTTTATCAAGACGTATATTGGCAGGGGAATTTCCTTTGAAAGAAGACAACTTCATTCCTATTGCTAGGGCCCTAGCGAATCGTTTCCTTACTTTAAGCTTGCTTTTGCTGACGATAGGGATGCTTCGATCCGGTTGGGGTGCCTCGACCTTTTCATTCAATTGTCGGCGTTTGGCTTTTTCGAATATAGCCAGTTCACGCTCTCGATTGGCTTTGCTTTTCTGACGGGCTTCGTTCAACAACAAGTCGATCGTCTCGTCAGACGATTCCAAGGGTTTCGGTTTTGATCCTTCCCCCATCTCTTTTATGCTGTCTTCTATCGCCGAGTGCGTTTCTTTATTAATTAATGCCGAATGAGAGATCATGCAGCAACTTGCCACATAGTCCTCAGATTCTTCTGACGAGTCATCCCTGTCGTTATTGTCGTTATCTCCGTTCTCAAGGATATTGTTGACAAATTCTTGGAGTGTGACCGGGGTCCGCACTTTCTGGTTATATTCTTCCAGAGCGTCAATCTGTTTTTGCATATCCGTGCGCTTGTTATTGAGCTTCACGGACTTTTGGGTCTTCTTCTTCCTCTTCGAAGGCTTTGACGACTGGTGTAACACCCGAGCCCAATAATACTATTCATATTACTAGTTGAGGGTTGTATATTGCTCATTCCAATTTTCCTGATTTTCTGGTGTTTATTGCTAAATTTTAACCGGTTAAGTCATTTTGGCACATAACAAATTTTAACTCCTAAAATGAAATTTAAAATGTCCATGTTGGCCTACTCGTCGCCACTAGTCGCGTGGTAGCGTCCGCGTGTCGAGATTCCGTTCCGTTTGGCTAAACGGGCCAGTTTGGGCGACTACGCGCGCGTGCAAGTGTCCGACTTGGGGGCATGCATTTTAATCATTAAACACCTCTTTTCAAAATTTGAAACCCGCTTAAAATCCTATAATTTGAATTTGGAACATTTGGGCGCAACCCGGGCGCGATTTGGAAATGTTTCATTTTGCGCCAAAAAGGCCCATTTAATCTAATATACTAAAACTATAATAATATACGAAATATATTCTTAACCATTAAATCTCTGCCAGAATCATCTCAAATTTTCCTCTATCTAATCTCGTGGCCAATCACGAGCTCCTATTTGAGCTCGTGGGCCCCGCCTCCTTTTCCCCATCTCTCTCTCTCTCTTCCTCTATATATTATAACGCATGCAGCCGCCTCTCCATTCATCCTCTTCATCGCGAGAAACCCACACGAAACCCTAACCCTAACCCTCGCGACCTCACCGTCGACCTCCCCGTGACCTCGTCGCCGCCGTCACCACCTCGTCGACCTCACCGCACCTTCCTCCCCTCGTTCTCCCGCTCTTTCCCGCACCTGCACCCCAACCCCGACGTCGCCTCCAACCCTGCAGACCTCGCCGTCGACGCGACCTCCCGTCGCCGACGACCCCCGCGACACCCTCTCATCCTCCTCGTCACGACCTTGTCATCACCTCCCTTCCTCTCCTCGCCGGACCACCAACCCGAGCCTTCACCCATCGCCTACCCCGCTGTTCACCGGAGAACGCGCCGGCGACCTCGCCGTCATCACCAGGGCCACCTCCTTCTCCCCCTCGACCACCAGAGCCGACCACCCTTTCCTCCAGCTCGCCGCAGCACCCTCTCCCGCACACCCGAGGCCTTCAGCCCTTGCAGCCGCCGCCGCCGTTGCCTCGCCGGTGTCCCATCGCCGTCGAGCCCGTCGTGACTGTCCCTGGTATCTCTCGGTGAGCACCCCTATCTCTCCTTTGTGCAAAGTCTGCACCCCCGCTGATCGCATTGAGTCTATTGTCTGTTGCTAACTTGTTGTCGCGTTTTGCCGGAATCCGACGTGCCGTCTCGGCGAACCCGACGCTCCAGCGAAGCCCCCTGGTCCGTGTGATCCCGTTGTTCGCTGTTGGGACCTGATCCGTGGCCCGTGCTAGCATATCGTGCTTTCTGCCGACATCGCATCCGTGTTCCAGTTTGCAGACCGTCGAGGCAAGTATCTGAATACTTGCTTGAACATGCTAGCGTGCGAGATCTAGTCTTGCCACGCAATTGAATTCATACTATTTAATACCACAACTTAATGATGGCAATTGATATCATATTATTGCAGTATCTTTATAATGGAATCGTTACAACAGTTCCTCGTAATTAATCAACCCACATCAACCCATATTTCAACTAAATAAAACGACTGAATCATATCTGCTTAAACTGTTAAATCATTCATGAGACAATTATTATATTTAGTATAATTTCATGTAGTTTCCTTAATTTATAATTGTGGATATCGCTTCACCTTGTGGCGATTGCACCCTAAGATGATTGAACCTGTTAATAAGAGAATACAAACATCACTGTGGTTATATGGAATATTGTGGTTAATTACTGTTTCCTGCTGCTGTTCATTATTGATTGTTTACCTGTTGTGAGCACTTACCCGATTGCAAGACATATTGACCTGACCCTGCTACACCTGACATAAACATACATACCGACTCATCCTGTTGTACCATGACATTACTTGTCTCATGATCTCATGCCTAATGCCGACAAACCTGACCATTCCTGCTGTCGATCCAGACAGACCTACTTCTACTTGATTTCGTGTTGGCATTAGTCCTTGACTACTGAATACCTGACCTGACATACATAGTTTGGGGGTATGGGGAAATCAAAGGTGAAACCGACTTGTAACTCAACAGTTCGATACTTGTTCTGATCAGTCTTACGGGCTTGGCCAGCTCCGGAGTGGTGATGCTGACACTACTCGTCCATCTTGCTACCTTTTACTGCCTAGCGGCACGTCTCGGATTCAGCCCCGAGGGTCATGACCGTGGTCCCGGGCACGCACGGGATACTATTGAGTTACATCGACGATTCATCAATTGGTTTCAAAGACTATAGAGTAGAAAACCTGATAGAACAGTTTAGTCACCATTGCACATTACCCTGCTTGTTATTTCTTATTACTGCTTTATTCATGTTCATACTTGCATTGTTTATTACCATGTTTATACTATATATTTGTTGTCATGACGCGCTGACGTCTGGGTTTTGCATGGCCCAGATTCCGTACCATTGTCGTCGACCGAGCAGGAGTACTTCAGCCAGCAGGCTGAACTGTGAGTTCCTTAGGGTTTAGTTTATTTATTTCATTTCATTTCCAGATGTGAGCCCGCATTATGGGGCGTACTGTTTATTCATTGTATTGGATCATTAGCTTCCGCACTTATTGTTTATTGATTCTTGTTATTATGGATTTGGACATGTATTAGATTAGTTTTTATCTTGTTCTCGATATCCTTACAACCGTAATGTGACTGTGGATGGATACTTCCTACCCACAGGTAGCATGGTTGGCTATGTCACGTGCCCAATCTTGCGTACTCTGGGAAGCGGGGCGTGACAACTGGTGCGAGCGCTTTGACTCTCACCACTAATTTTTGTAGTTGGGCGCGGTTTCAGTATTCCCTCGACGATCTCGAGTTCCAGTTGATTTTTCCACCTGGTTGCCGGGCACGTTTAGAGATCCTTCAGCATTCTTTTCGTTTTTGCTGAAAGAACAACTTCCCATGGGGCTTCCCTTATGAATGAGCACGATGCCCCCGGCACGTCCACTTTTTTAGGGGCGTGAGGTTGTGGCGGGTTCACCTTCCAGTTTCGGATAATGCGAACTTGCCTTGTTAGTATTGGTCTTCAATCTAGCCTTTGAAGACGAAGCAATCTTCGATTGGATGGCTTACTACTTGGTGGTAAGGGCAGTAATTAGGATTGTTGATCTCACCTTGCTGCAACGGACATTTTGGATCCGGCAAATTTATGAGCCTGTTGCACGCTGCCAGCTCGAACAGTCTCCTCGTTTTATCCAGGGGAAACGAGTAAGGATGTCCCAGTCTTTTCTCGAGGGATGGGCGTGAACACACGTTGTTTTGGCGAACAACCGGCTTTAAGTTGCTCGGCTGTTGTTGAGTAGTGGCAACGAAAGTTGCTTTTCCTTTCCCCTTTTCATTCCGAGGACCTGTCTTTGAAGGAGATGGTCTATGACCCATCTGGTCCATTTGGGCCAACTTGTCAATCAAGGCCTGGAACGTGGTAGGCTTGAAGAACATCATGAATTGGGAAATAGTTGCTTGAGGGTCAAGAGTACCCACGATCATGCCTACCGCAGGCGCTTCTTCGATGCGCTACTCGCATTTCGACCATAGATTCCGCCATCGTATGGCGTATTGGACCCATGTTTCTCCAGGTTTCACCTGGCATTGATCAATGCCGTTATTGGGGTGTGTTCACTAGCAGCCGCGAAACGCTGGGTGAATAGTAGCTCCATCTCTGCAAAAGTTTTGACGGAGTCATTGGGAAGCTCCGAATACCACTCAAATGCTTTCTCTGACAAGCTGCCAACGAATTGGTGAAGCAACAGTTTGTCGTCGCCTCCAGTGTTGCCATATAGAGCCCTGAACTGGGCGACATGCTGGTGGGGATTGCCCGTTCCTTGTATACATGAAATTTAGGGATCATATATCCCGGCGGATATTTTATTTGATCATACCAGCCTGGATTTGGTTGCCCAGTTTTAACGACTTGGCCGGCCGCTTCATTCGCCCGGTGAGCTCGTATTTGTTGAGCTATATAATCATCGAGCGTGGCTTTTGAGATGGTTTCCTCCTTAGCTGCTGAAAGAGCCGGAGGAGGGTTCGATGTCTCCCCTCTGTCGTCTTCGAAGACAATCGGAGGATCTTCAGCTGGAGGATCCGGCTGTAACATCATCTTGACCATGTCTTGGAAGAGAAGCGCCATTCGTTTTATATTAGCCGCTTGTTTTAGTGCTTCTCTGTCCTTCTTTTCGAGGACTCTGCGAAGAAATTCAGCATCGGTTTCTTGTTCATGACGCTGCTCTGATGACGCTTCCGGGCTTTCTTTTGGCCCGGTGAGTACGGCCATTTGCTTTAGCATTTCCTGAAGCTTCTGTTGTTGCTCCTGGGCTTTTGTCACGGATCGGGTGAGCGGCCGGTGACCCGTAGAAGCACGGCTTTCCTCTTTTCCGGAAGCCATATAAACAGTATGCACCGTTATGCCCCCAGATTTGGGGCGTTTGGGCTTAGCGTCTTTGCGGTTTTCCATAGTCACAGGGGCTTTCTCTGGCCTTCTTTTCTTTTGAGCAGTTGACGTTGAGGGGGCCGTTGTAGCGGGCACTCAGGTGGTTGTCGTCTGTTGTGGCTTGATAGGACGGCTTTCTTCGTGCTGAACTTTCACCTTTTTCTACCGGCGAGAGTAATCTTGATCAATTACTGAGTCCTGAACCCATCGCCAGACTTTGTAAATTTTGGAGGACAGCCGTTGATGGGGCTGCTCCGGCTTCGCCTTCGTAACATTCTCCATGGGTGGAGGAGATCTTTTCAGTACGGCGGTAGGAGAGTTCCTGCACCTTGTTCAGCAATTCAAAGTTATTCCCGGTTGGAACAGCATCATCGATCTCCACTGTTGGAGCTGGTGGAGTAAATCCATTCAGAGAGCTGCCCCCAGCCTTCTGTACTCGGCGCCAGTGACGACGGCGAGCATGTCGCGCAGATGGTGTTGGTCTGGCTATGGGGATGGCTTTGTCATGCCCCCTATTTTGAGGAGAGGCTGTTATTGGCGCTAGCCGGTTGAAGACTGACGTCCGTTGAGAGGGGATAGTCAGTCTTGTGAAGGCCGACTTTCGAACTGGGGAAGCAGCCTTCGTGACTTCACATGGAGTAAGAGCTGAAACGGACAGTCTTATGAAGACCGACCCTTTAGCAGGGGAAGCTGCCTTGACGACTTTAGGAGCAGGAATGGCTATCCGCTTCGGAATGGCCGCTTCAGGTATCGCGGGCTTCTTCATGGGCCCACTTGAGCTTTGGCCCAGTTTGCTGAAAACTGAGGCATTGGACTTGGGCGACCCATTGAGAGAGGCCACGGTAGTTGTAAGCCGATCAAAGACTGACTTCTTTGGAGTTTCATGCGACGCCATTGAGGCATTGAAGCTCATCGGTGGGAGCATAGTCCCAAAGAATAGCCCAGTGGTGGCCTGAGTCACCTGCTCCACGGGCATAGCGAAGATGGAGGCCGCTTGGGGTCCGTAAGTCACTCCTCCGGCGAGGATGGAGTGGGAGTTGTTGCAATGAGTGCAGTTTAAAGCCATTGATCTTCTGTTTTCTATACGGAGCAAGACACCAAATCTAAGTACCTCGAATCCACAGGCAACCATAGCAAACTGCGATTCGTTCGCAAACACGACGCACGAAGCGTGGAGTGGAAAGAGGAAAAGGTCCCACCGGGCGTGCCAGAATATGTTCCCCTCCAAAAGACGGAGACGCGAACGCGCAGGTCCGTCTTGCCTGAAATTCGGGGCAGATGCTAATTGGTGCTATCCGTCCACCTCTCTGAAGATGCCAAGTTGATTTATAGCACCGTGTATCGAAGGTTTAGACGGATGCGGCCGATGTAGCAGACTTCGTCAGATTCCCCTCGTTTGAGGGGTTTTTGATTGTAGGGACGCTCTTCCCTGCAGGCGCAAGCCCCTGCAGTTAATTACGCTACCGCATCGCGGTAACCACTTTCTCCTTCTCCAGATGGTCACTTCGTGTCGTATGTGTTTGTTTTGTTTTTGGTTGCCCGTGGATTGTATACGGAGACTAATTTATGTTGTCGCCCGTAAGGCGTGGATTAGTCCAAGTCCGTGTTTTCTTAGATTTGGGTTTGGGTTTGGGTTTAAGGATGCGTTAGTCTCATTTGAGACTAAGATCAACTTAAACGTATGTTAAGGACACGTTAGTCTAATTTTAGACTAAGATCAACTTAACAATTTGTTAAGAACACGTTAGTCTAATTTTAGACTAAGATCGACTTAACAGGATCATTTAGATCCAACAAAAGAGCATTTGAACTCTATTGTTTAGTTTATGGACATTGCGGTCGATTACTGGTTTAAGGACATGGTGGTCCAAGGTTAAGGACATCATAGTCCGTGGGTTTAAAGAGACCCCACAGTCCGAGGTTAAGGACATCATAGTCCGTGGGTTTAAAGGGACCCCGCAGTCCGAGGTTAAGGACATCGTAGTCCATGGGCTTAAGGACCCCACAATCCGAGGTTAAGGACGTCGTAGTCCGTGAGTTTAAGGACCCCACAGTCCGGTTTAGAGACATCATAGTCTATAAGGTTTAAGGACATCGTAGTCCATGAGTTTAAGGACCCCACAGTCCGTAGAAATGTGTGGTTGTTGAGACCCATCACCTTTCTAAATACGTTGAAGGATTACAACGACAGATATCAGAGGAGCAAAGAGATGTACCCTCGAACCGATTTGAGTTAGTTGGAAGATCTGTAGCCTAGTTTGGGACTTAGATCTGTTGAATATTCGTGAGCAGATGGGCTCAGTTCAATATAAGTTGAGGACTTATGGCCAGTATTGGGCTAAGTCCAATTAAAATGTTTAACATTTCATTGTTCTGGCTATTGAGCCTTTATTTGGGCTTGGCCCTTTTAATAATGCTAAGTATTGGGTTCTGACATCTTTTGTCTTATATCGAATGCAGAGCATTCATCAGAGCCTTAGCTCCTTAAAGAACAATCTGTGTTCATTCAGCGCAACATATGGTGCGCTAGGCGCTTTGCGCCAATCAACAGTACAGTGCGCTTCTGCCACGTGGCGCGTATGTAAGTGTTGCGCTCTGCGCTAAGCGCAGATGCCAGTTTGTGAGCGCTGAGCACTAATCCATGAGCGCATTGCGCTGGCGCACCAGTGAGTGACACGTGGCGCGTTTGGCACTGAGCACAGTGCGCTGTTTCAGAAGCGCAAAGCCAAAGCTGTGTCTGTGGTTGACACGCGGCATATTTTGGCGCTGAGCGCTGGTCCAAGGAGCGCAAAGGCGCAGTTCATGAGTGCAAGGCACTTTCCAATAGCGCGCGCATTTGATCAAATTTATGATCAGAGAACAAGTTTATGTTCTTTTTAAAGGAGGTTTTGCCTCAAGATTCAAGAACAGAAGTTCTTGTTTATAAAAGGGCTCTGCCTTTGTAAATCAAGGATCTGTGAATGAAGTAAATACTTCTTTTTGTTCTTTTATGATGAGGTCTGTTGATCTCTTTTTTTTATCAAAGACCTTGATCTTTTGTAGATCTATGATCTTTTTTAGAAAATAGTTCTTCTTTTCATGAGATGATTTCATCTCTGTATTCAAGAATCATGTTCTTTACCTTGAAGAAATGATCTTCTTCTGCTAAAAGCTTGCTTTTCTTTCTTTGAGTTTTCTCAAAATTTGTAGGGGGTTTTCTCTCTAAGACTTGAAGTCTTGGCCTTTATATACGGCGAGTTGATTTGTTGAATCGGTTAAAGAGATCTTTCTCTGATTGATTTGGGGATGTTTCCCCACCATTGGATCTTTGATCCTAGGCTCCTGTTTTACAGAAGGCAATCTTCTTGTTTTTAACAAGATTGAGAAAATATTTCCATAGTAGAATTTTAATTCTGATTAATTAATGATTTATTATTATTAGATCTTTTGATCTAAGGGTGGGGAATTTTTTAATTCCAGCGCCGGCGCACCCGTGCTTGATACGTGGTGCGCTGCTCAGAGCGCAGCGCACTTTGCGCTAGCGCACCCGTGCTTGATACGTGGTGCGCTGCTTAGAGCGCAGCGCACTTAGCGTTAGCACACACGTGCTTTGCACGTGGTATGCTGTTTAGAGCGCAGCGCACTTGGCGCTGCATTTGAAGCGTTGCTTCACAATGTTTTAACTCTTGGTTTTGAGGCATTTGTTACATTCTTTGCATGTGGAGTTTTTCCCTTTATTTTTTATATATTTTTTTATAAGAGAGCGGATTGTGAGCCAAAATTTTGGCGGGAACAATCTCATAACTAATTATGTGGATTCCAAATATTGTATCACAATCACAGATAGCTAGACGATGTTAAATTTTTCGATCAAATAAACAAACACCCAAAATTTTCCAAAAAGCTCAACACTTCAGCGAAGTTCAAAAAGTACCCAGAACATGCCACAGCTCCTATGAACCATCCACAGAAGGGCCGACCCATGCCTCACTCATGTCGCCGCAGAACTGCCACAAACCCTAGGGTATGACCGCGGTTCCACGATCCAAAAAGTCGAGTTTGGGTATCGTTCTTCTAAAGGGTCCACAGAATCGTTTGCATGATTTTATGAAGATTTTAAACTTGAAAAAAAATCCAACTCTTGGAAAATTTCCAGCAAGGGAAAATATGAGTTATTGATATCCGTTCGAACTTTTTAACGTCGTCTAAATAACCCGATTACATGTTAGAATTACGAATACGAAACACTCCGAATTGCCTTTGCAAAAAGTTAACATCACATGCAAATTTAGCAAAAACAAGTAACACCTGAAACACCAAAACCCAGAGCCTGAAACACCATGAAAATTTCAAGCCAAAGCAACATATCTGGGTCGGCCACCTCGCATTTTCCCCTGTTGTGCTCGGCTAAAATCCAACCAAAATGCTTTAAATTTTCATAGTGTTCATGTTATATCGCATACAACATTCTGCAGTTGCTAAAAAAATTTTTAGAGGCCATTTGAAATTCGACAGAAACTAGGGATTTGTATTGGGTGTTTCAGAGTTGTTTCGGTTTCGTAATCCTAACATACATCGTTTAAATCTCTAGTTTGGTTCTGATACCACTGCTGAGTTCTCTAGGCCGACAGCAAGGTTTCGGGAGGTATCGTCCATGCCATTTTCGAAAAATTACCGTTCTAAAGAACCCTAACCTAGAATCTTGACTAGAGAATTAAACAAAACAACATGCAAAAATTTTTTCATACAAAGTGAATGAGGAATACAACCTTTGTAGAGCAGTCCTTCACTTCTAAAACTCCGTGTAGTAGTCCCTTCGCTCCAAGTAGTGAACTCCCGAACTCTAGTAAGGGTTCACATGAAGAAATGAACAAGGTTGCTCGAAATCTTCGAGGCCGAAAATGATCTACGTCGAGAAGACTCAAGCCCATGCTACCTCTTCACCAATGGTAGATTAGTGAAGCAAACACCCTAAACTAAATGGTTAATATAGTAGAGGATGATGAAGTAGGAAATAGGCTCACTTTAGATTTAATTTTCTCACAATATTTTCTCACTTAGAAAAAAGCTAGCAAACTTTTTCTCAAAATAAAGAAGAAGATGAAGTGAAGATGAGAATGAACACATGGGGTTAGAAATGCAACCATGGTGAGTATTTGTCATACACTAACTCATGTAGAGAATAAACCATGGCTAAGTGTTAATGGTTAGGTTAATAAATATCTTAAGAAAAACAAAAGGAGTGGACAGAGTCAATGTTTCTACAAGTTTCTACCAAACCCTAACCATGACTAATTCCACCAATTTTGAATTACTTATGTTCCCCTCCGAAAGACGCGGCAGAGACGCGGCGGACGTCTTGCCTGAATTTCGAGGCAGATGTTAATTGGTACTATCCATCCACCTCTCCGAATATGCCAAGTTGATTTATGGCACCATGTATCGAAGTTCAGACGGATGCGGCCGATGTAGCAGACTTCGTCAGATTCCCCCTCGTTTGAAGGGTTTTTGATTGTGGGGACGCTCTTCCCTGCAGGAGCAAGTCCCTGCAGTTAATTACGCTACCGCATCGCAGTAACAATTTTCTCCTTCTCCAGATGGTCACTTCGTGTCGTAGGTGTTTGTTTTGTGTTTGGTTGCCCGTGGATTGTATACGGAGACTAAGTTATGTTGTCGCCCGTAGGGCGTGGACTAGTCCAAATCCGTATCTTTCTTAGATTTAGGTTTGGGAGGGGGTTGAGTTTAAGGATACGTTAGCCTCGTTTGAGACTAAGATCAACTTAAACATTTGTTAAGGATACGTTGGTCTAATTTTATACTAAGCTCAACTTAACGGGATCGTTTAGATCCGACAAGAGAGCAATTGGGCTCTATTGTTTAGTTTAGTGACATTGCGGTCGATAATTAGTTTAAGGACATTACGGTCCATCGTTAGTTTAAAGACATCGCGGTCGAGGTTAAGGACATCATAGTCCGTGAGTTTAAGGACCTCACAGTCCGATGTTAGTTTAAAGACATCGCGATCGAGGTTAAGGACATCATAGTCCGTGAGTTTAAGGACCTCACAGTCCGATGTTAGTTTAAAGACATCACGGTCGAGGTTAAGGACATCATAGTCCGTGGGTTTAAGGATCCCACAGTCCGATGTTAGTTTAAATACATCACGGTCGAGGTTAAGGACATCATAGTTCGTGGGTTTAAGAAACCCACAGTCCGATGTTAGTTTAAAGACATCACGGTCGAGATTAAGGACATCATAGTCCATGGGTTTAAGGACCCCACAGTCCGTGAAATGTGTGGTTGTCGGGACCCGTCACCTCTTTGAAGACGTTGAGGAATTACAACGACAAATATCAAAGGAGTGAAGAGATGTACCCTTGAACCAAGGTGGGTTGGTTGAAAGAGCAGATGTGCTCAATTCAAGAACAGTTGAGGACTTATGGCCAGAATTGGGCTAAGTCCAATTAAAAATGTTTAACATTTTATTTTTGTTCTGGCTATTAAGCCTTTATTTGGGCTCGGCCCTTTTAATAATGCTAAGCATTGGGTTCTGACATCTTTTGTCTTCATCAGAACAAACTGTGTTCTGACAATGCGCCACGCGGCGCGCCAGGCGCTTTGCGCCAGTTAAAGAGCGCATTGTGCTTCGCACACGAAGATGACACGTGTCGCGCTTAGCGCTAAGCGCTAGTTCATTAGCGCATTGCGCTTTTAATTTATGAGCGCTTTGCGCTAGTCTGTTGGTGCGCCAGCGAGTGACACGTGGCGTGCTTGGCACTAAGCGCCAGCCCATGAGCGCAGTGCGCTGTTTCAAAAGCGCAAAGCGCAGATTATGTCTTTAGTTGACACGTTGCAGGTTTTGGCGCTGAGCGCCGGTCCAATGAGCGCAAGAGCGCAATTCATGAGTGCAAGGCACGTTTCAATAGCACAAAGCGTACCTGATCAATTTTAAGATCAAAGAACAAATTTTATGTTCTTCTTAAAGGAGGCTTTGCCTCAAGATTAAAGAACAAAAGTTCTTATTTATAAAAGGACTCTGCCTTTGTAGATCAAGAATTTGTGAATGAAGTAAAATACTTCTTTTAATTTTTTTATGATTAGATCTTTTGATCTTTTTATTATCAAAGACCTTGGTCTTTTGTAGATCTATGATCTTTTTAGAAGATGGTTCTTCTTTTTACGAGATGATTTCATCTCTGTGGTTCAAGAAATAGTTCTTTACCTTAAAGATGAAGAAATGATCTTCTTTTTTCTAAAGGCTTGCCTTTCTTTCTCTTTGAGTTTTCTCAAATTTTGCAGAGGGTTTTCTCTCTCTCTTCTGTGTATATCTTTTAGACTTGAAGTCTAGGGGCCTTTATATAGGGCTAAATGATTTGTTGAATCAGTTTTAAGAGATCTTTCTCTGATTGATTTGAGAATATTTCCCACCGTTGGATCTTTGATCCTAAGGCTTCTGTTTTACAGAAGATAATTTTCTTGTTTTAATAAAATTGGAAAGATCTTTCCATAACAGAATTTTAGTTCTGATTAATTAATAATTTATTATTAGTAGATCTTTTGATCTAATGCTGGGGGATTTTTAATCCCAGCGCTGGCGCACCTACGTTCGACACATGGCGCGCAACGCAACTGCGCTAGCGCACCCGTGTTTGACACGTGGCACGCAGCGCAGAGCGCAGCGCAACTGGGCTAGCGCACCCGTGTTTGACACGTGGCACGCAGCGCAGAGCGCCGGATCTGAAGCGCTGCTTCAACTTTTAAATTTTGAATTTTGAAACAGAGCTTTGCTCTGATTGGGGGAAATGAAGTGTCGCTTCATTCCAAATCTTGGAATCTGAATAGAGCTTTGCTCTGATTGGGGGAAGGAGAAACGTCGCTTCATTTCAAATCTTGGAATTTGAACAGAGCTTTGCTCTGATTGGGAAAACAGCTTAATAATAAATATTATCCCACATTAAATCAAGCATGGTGTGAGTCTCATACACCCTTGTTGCATGTATAACCTTGCATGACACACTAATATATATCACATATATATATGTGTGTGCAAAAAGAAAACAATACAATTAACATATATCACATATATGTTAAGTGTATCAAAAATGAGAAAAAGAAATGCTCAAATGAGCTAATATTAGTTAATGTAATTTAATATATCAAATATATAATTATACATTAAATTATTAAATCAACACTTGATTTAATAATCCGGTTATATCACATATAACCGACTAATATCATATGTATCAATTTATCAAATCAGCACTTGATCCGATAACCCGCATATAACCAGCCGATATCACATATCGCGAGAATAGAATGCAGTATCACATACGCGCATTAATCTTGGTCCCACACATATCACATATGTGCTCCTACTTCGTTTCGCATGAACCAGGAAATCTCTGTGTAGGACTCTAAAGACTTGTCAATACGCCGACAGTAGGCGATGATCATATCAAACACTCACAAGCCGCAAGCGGTCTGCTAAACGTAACGGCCAACCGGGTATTGAGCGATCAGAAGATCAACAAGCAAGCACGCTCATACTCCTGCGAATACAATCAGTAACACTATCGTACAGTCCGGTCTCTTTATCTGATATGTCGCATATCACAGCCTGGGGGGTATAACGTCAGACCCTAATAGCCTGATAAGTCATGCCGATACAAGGTCCATAACGGTTCGAGAAACTACTGATAACACTTACCAGTAGATCTCAGCAATCCTGGCCAGGGATTTCCTGTTATGGCCAATCAAGCATAGCGCAACATCAACCCCCAATACCAGGAGAGACGAATCCCCTCCTATCGCTCATTGCCTCCATATGACTCGGGACCGTACCCAAAAACCACCTTTTCCCACAATCACTTGACCGTGGTATGGTGGAAATCAAAGCACAGTGGGAATCATACAAGACTCTATGACGATCTCGGGTTGACAGACTAACATGTACCAGTGTCACCAGAGAACTACTATCTGATAGGTATAATACCATCTTGGAGTTCTCGGCGAGTCCGTCCAGTGTACCCAGTCTCCACTGAGCACCCGTATACCTTCTTTGATGTCAAACACCAATGGATATGGGATCATCCATCGTCCATCACATAGGTCGAGAAGCGTATACGCTAGTCTACTCTGGAGTATCGATGCCTTGTCTCAATACTCTCACGACTAGGAACATTTGAAGGATGTACTTACCGACTACCCTGTCCCCACTAGTATGATCTGCATCATAATCCTGGTAATCAAGTACCCATCCTAAGGGCTTTATCAATATGTAATAGAGAGACAATAAGTGTACATGTTAAGATAAAGTGCAACCAGATAGCATACTATTATGTTGAGCAAGAAAGTCCTCCCTATATATGTCCAAGCATCCACTACAATATACATCATATGTGCAGTAATGGCCTATAGGGCATACATATAATTAGCAGCCTCTTGATGAGGGCTTTGATCTTTAGCGCGGGAGGGTAAGGAGTGGCCTGCTAAGGATGGACCGAGCAGGGTTACTGTTCGGTCGCCTCTTGATGAGGGCTTTGATCCTTAGCGCGGGAGGGAAAGGAGTGTCCTGCTAAGGATGGACCGAGCAGGGTTGTTGCTCGGTTGCCTCTTGGTGAGGGTTTCGATCCACAGCGTTGAGGGGTAGGAAGCTACCGGCCGCGGATGAGCAGAAGATATTCGTCGATCATGCATGGAGTTTCAGCATGGAAGCAAAAGGACGCAATTCAGATCGTAAAGAAGCAAGAATCTTTATTATTAAAAAAAATACAATTTATGTAATTTAGTTTAGATTCTTCTGTATTGAGGGACCGAGATCGGCAGGTATCCTTATTGCTCGGACTTGGGTCAGTCGGTGATGACCATGATTTGTCCGATCGTCAGCTCTGCGTCATTAATTTGATCGACTTGCATCCGATCTGTTTGACGTTTGTCCCGTAGGTATTTTTCCAGGTGACCTGAGCGGATTAACTCCTCGATGTAGTCGCGGAGCTGCTTGCAGTTCTCGGTGTGGTGGCCCTGCGACCCGTGGAAAGCGCAGTAGGGGCCCCTGGTGCGCTTGGCCGCCTTATGATCGACCAGAGGGAGTTTGAAGAACCTCTCGCCCTTAGCCTTCTCCAACAGTACTGTCTGGGAGACGTTGAGCAGAGTGTACTCCTGAAACTTCAGGGAGTAAGGCTTTGGCCGCTCAATTTTCATTTTCTCCTCCCTGGCCCTTTTCTTCTGATCGGCTTGCTCTGTCCGGGACAAGTTAGCATTCACCTCAGACTCAAGCAGGATCTCACGTTCGGTCCAGGTCTTTACCTCGGCCATGGTCTTAGGTTGCGCTAATGCAAATGAGCGTAGCCACTCCTTGTGCCTAAGACCCGACCTAAGGGCTGTAATGACCGTCTCGTCCCGGTGTTCTGGGACCTCAAGGTGAGCGTTGTAGAAGCGGGTGACGTATCCTTTGAAGGATTCTTTGTCCCCGCTCTTTATGGTAAAGAGATGATCAACGGTCCGCTTCTGCCGTCTGTTCCCGATGAAATGACCAAGAAACTGAGTGGCCAGCTCGTCGAAGGTAGAGATTGAGCGTGGCGCGAGTCATCGGAACCAATTTCGTCCAGAGCGGATGAGAGTGGCAGGGAAAGCGCGACATTGCGCGGCGTCGGAATTGTCCTGGAAACTCATCCCGGCTGTGAACGCGTCCAAATGGTCTTTTGGGTCGGACTTCCCGTCGAAGAGGGAGACCTTCGGGGGCTTGTTCCGGGAGGAGACGTGGACGGCGAGAAGCTCTTTGGTGAAGGGCTTCGTGAGCGAGTCGGCAGCATATTTAACTATCACGACCCAAGTTAGGCACATGACTGGCATTTAGACCACATAACGTCAACAGGCGTAACGCAATTTAAGTAAGCCGAAAACCCAGCAATCTAAACCATTATAAGAAGTAAAAGATAGAAACACTTAGAAATCTTAAGCAAAACTTCAAAGCTTAAGTTTGTTTTCTTAAAAAAATATTTCGGCATCACCTCCTTTGTAAAAACTAGCCCCGAAACGGTTACAAACAAAAGATTTAAGTAAAGCATCCCCAAACGGGAGCAAGTCTCGCCCAAACGCGGAAACAACCACCACAAGCAGATATACGACGCCGTAGCGAAGATATAGACAATATAAATGAAACAACATACTAGTGATAAGCAACATAGTAAAGGCCGGCTCACACGAACACGACACCCAGAGTTACAAGAATATACAACATCGATCCGCACAACTCGTCTCTAAGTTAATACATGAAGGTGGTAGATGGAGAGTACTAGATACAAGAATATACAACATCTCCACACGGTCTCGTGTGCTTCTCATTTCTTTTCTTTCCACTCCATTCTTTCACCAACCCCACCATTATCATGATAGAATTTTTGAATGGTTGGTGCTAACTTTTGGTCTGTGTAAGGCCTTGCATAATTTGGGGGGAACCTTGTTGTATATTACTTTGTTTTTCTTTTAACAATAAAAAAAAATTTAAAAAAATTATGTAAATAAATAAACAGGGGAGTGCCGACATTCTCAACCCTCTTGGTGTAGCATGACAGTGAGGACACTGTCAAGTTTAAGTTTGGGGGTATGCTCGGTACGTTTTTTTCCTTCGCATTCATATGTATATTTTTGCATTTGCATACTTATTTGAAAACCCATAAAAATTTGAAAATTTCAAAAATTATAAAAATTAATATATTCAATTTTGGCCTTATTTGACTTGAGTTTGACAAATAGGTTAACTGGCTAGGAACAACTAGACCTTAGACTTAGTAAATTAAAAACTCTAAAAATAACCTTCCTTAAAATTTAACGGTAGAAAGTATATGTCTTAGTAGTTTATTTAGAAATAGGCAAATTTTGAGTTCACTTCTTGGGCTAAGTCAAAACAAAGAAAAAGTATTGATATTTTTATTAGAGTATCAGTTTGAAAAATAATTCCTACTTTAAATCTAGATTCTGAAAATGTATACCCTACAATTTGCACAAACACGTAGCTTGAAACTTGGAATAGTAGAAGAGACCTTGAAATGCTCTTGTCTAAAGTCCTTAGTACGAAGAAAAAAAATATACAAGTGTGAATAAAGAAAAAAATGAACACTGGTTTTTGTGATTACTTAAGGCTGTAAAAATAGAAAAATATTTAACGAGGGTGCTTCATCACCTAGTGCCATAGACCAACTGGTTTGGGAGTCACTGCTAAAGCCTTGGGTGTTGCAAGACTAGGAAGTACGCTTTAAAGTGCAAACGCCTTTTTGTAATCGGTCGTTGGTACCTCAAGAAGTATTAACGGTCGCATGAAAGATGTGTAAGCAAAATTCATTTAAAAATTCACCAATTAATAAGTACTTTGGACAACGGACGAGAGTATGATTGCTTGATTTGAATTTCCAAGTGTAGGGGTGATTTATACACACACGTAGGGATATGTGATTGGGATTTAGATAAGAGAGAGGAATGAAGAATAGAACTTGTATCTTTAATAGGGTTGATAAAAATTCCTAAGTGGAGATGGAACCCTAGAAGGAAAACTTAAGAAATGCCGAAAACTAAGTAAGTCTATAGAACATATATAATCTTAAGTTAAATGATGAGGAAGTGTGAAGAATATGGGTGGATGATTTATGAGTCAAAGATAATAGAATTTCTTGTTGGAAAAGCTAATTGGAGAATTAAAGTCGAAAAGCCGAATTGATAGGATTTTGTTGGTAGTATCCGCTGAAAACCCTCAGGAGACAACACTCCTCCTACTAGGGACACCTAGAGATTTAACGGCTTGTTGCACGAGCTCAGTGCAATCGCTTTTCCCTGCGAAAGTGAGGTTAGGTTTTTGTCGAGAATAAAACTAGGTTTGTTCGAGGACGAGCAAAACATAAGTTTGGGGGTATTTGTTCATACTATAATATTGCATTATTATATTCCCCATTCTTATGTATTTTACAAATAAACAGGTGCTTTTGACCCATGTCTGCTACATAGTACAGGTTACAAGTTCTTGGAGCTAAAAATAGTGAAAAAGACAAAAGACGATACAAAAGTGGAACTATAACCAACAAACAGAAGGATCTTGATCAAGCCTACATGAAGATCAGTTCACAAAGTACAAGGCAACGCAAGGTCCAAGATCGTGAAGCCACGGTTAAAGTCCACCACAATTATTTAATGGAAAATCTGGAAGAGAACCAGAAGCTAAATTGAGAAAAGAAATAAAGAAGTAGAAAGAACAAAGAGTCAGGAACCATCACAGGAAATTTCAGCAGCCAACACCATCATTTGGCCGCGGTTCCGCGGCGGGGTTAAGGATTTATTGGCAGGAAATTTTACCATAAAGATGGCGGCGCTGACTAAGTCAACCTAAGGGTATTTTGGTAAATGCAGACGTGCGGCAATTATAAAACCTAGGGTTTTCTATGTCCTATAAATAGAAGCCCAAATCCTTGTATTAGGTTATGCCTCTTTTTATGAATAAAATTCAGAATTCTTTTGGAGAGCATCGATGCCTCTTTTCATATCATCTATTCAGATCTGACAACCATGTGTAAATGTTTGGAGAGAGCCATCTGTAAAGTAAGTAGCTAATTTCAATTCTTGCCCTAGGTAATTTTTCATTCTCTGCCCTAGATAAATATTTTTAAATTTCCTAATGAGCGAATAGTCTCCTCGCTTGTTAGGGTTAGCTTTGGGGAAGGCTTTTGAGAGATGAGATCTCTCATCCCTTTTTTGCCCATCACATATAATTAATAGGACTCCATGCATACATGCACATACCGCTCCCTACGGCACCCTATCCATCGAGGTAACGTGATACCGTAGTATAAAGGCCCGATTGTGATGGTTTTCCATGGAGGTTAGGGTAAGGATTGATAAAGGAAGGAAAAGAATCTAGAGGAAGGAACACCTTCCCGAATGGATCCAATCCCCTTTATTGATAATTACCATAACTCTTCATAGATCTTCATTTGGGTATAGAAAGCGTTAAGATTTATTTACATTTCCAAACCTACCCTAGACCTAACCCTAGCAAGACTTAGATCTAGATAATCTTAGTACAGAATAATTTAATTTTTTTAGATTTAATAATCAATCCGACCACAATCGGAATTAACTCGTAAGAGCGACTAGAAAATTCACAACATCCCTGTGGACCGACTCGTACTCACCGGCTAGCTATCAAGCGACGCCGTTCTTGATTGCGGTTACTAGATATTTTTGAGATCAATCAAATGGCGCCGTTGCCGGGGATGGCGTATTATTTCCTTTTTGCAATTTCGGGTTAATGTAAATTAAAAAAATCATAAAAACTGAAAAATCAAAAAATATAAAAATTTATCCTCTTTGTATTTTGTGAAGGGTATTTTTGTTTGAATTTTGCATGATCTACAATCGAACGACGGATCTGGAAAAATCCAGAAAACGAAACAGAAAACATCCAATCTGAACCAACAGAGGAGTATCGCAACAGAGCATAGAAGAAATCTTGGCACCCGAACCGACACCCAGACCGTGCTTCCGCCGCACAAACCCCGATTTGACCGCGCATCCGCGGCGGGAAGGCGACGTCAACATCTGCAATTTTTTCTCGGGGCTTGAACCAACTAGCATACCGCGGAAACGCGGCCAGAACGCACATGTTGCCGCGGAACCGCGGTTTTACAGTGACGTCATCGCTTGAACTTTGCACTATAAGATTCCTCTGTTCTTCCTATGCACATCTTGATATATTTTCTATAAAATTGCCTGCCGGATTCTTTGCGCTTTAAAAATCCTCCCCCTTCCAAATAACAAATCTTGTGCAGGATTCTTTGCGCCGCGCTTAAAATACAAAATTGATTGCAAGTGATTTTTTTCTGTTTTGCATATCTTTTATCGAAAATCTTTTTGCAAACAGTTCTAAATAAAGAGAAAAAGGAAAAAGGAATTTTTTTTAAAAGACTTGCAAGTTTTGTCGCTAAGAAATCCGTGCACCACCTACCTTTTTTCTTCTTCTCTTTCTTCTATCATGGGTACCCCACATCATAAATCTCTTCCCAAACTTTGGTATCCTGAACCTAACTTTTCGTCGTACGTCAATTGTTTCGGTCGATTTAAGGAAAATCCATCCATGCCCAAAATTTCTTTGAAAGATCAAATAGAAGCATCTAGGAGAAACAGTTCGACGTTGCAACCCATTTTGTGTCAACCATGTCAACCTTCACCACCTTCGTACGTTGATACCACTTTTTCGAGTCCTGTTGTAACTCCTAAACCGATGTCTATTGCTGAGCACATTTCACATTCTCGTAGCCGATCTTTCACCCCTCTCCACACATCCAGTTTTAGGGATCAACAAGTCCATTCACCTTTTTATACAAATATTGATCCTACTCTTGTCCGACCATCCAATTCCTACCAGTCCTACCCGACTTTCCCACCTTCACTAGACATTGCTTCTACACAGCCATTTGGGAGTTTCACGTATCCAAACAGTTTTGAATCTTTTACCGAAACCCCTTCACAACCCATGTCTAGTTTGGAACAGTCGTTGGAAGCTTATACATCAGCAACAAACAAAATGGTTAGGAATGTGGATACGTCCATTGCCGCCCTTATGCAACCTAATGAATCGGCAGCTAGTGTCCAACTAGCTTCAAATTTTTCAATGTATGAGGAGGCGGTTGGACAGAGTGAGAATTTGAGAGGAGCGAGCGAGTTCTACACATTTCTAAATCAAACCTACCCATACCCAATTGAAGCCCACAACTCCTGTTTTCCATCGATTGTCCCAAATGATTCAAAAATTGAAAATAGAACAAATAAAAACAAGTTGTGTGACTTTATAGTTCTTGATTTGCCCTATTGTGAAGAACCCCTTTCGAGTGAAACCGCACCTAATCCGTTTGACCTTTACACCTCCACTCTAGAACCTACATTGATAAATATCCATACTTTTGATGAGGTGTCAGAAAAATTGATTTTCACTTGATTGAGGATTTAGACGCCGGGAATATTTTGGATGATGAACCCGTAGATTTGATTGAAATTGTATGTTCAATTCATCATCCCGAGTCATTAATTGTTTCTCCCGAACTTCACATGCGTCTTGATTTTGATGATAATGGCATGGATGAGCAAAATATTGAGGAGAATTATGAGGATAGTATTGAGGGTAGTATTGAAGATAATATTGAGGTTGAACCATTTTTGTTTGATGTGTCGGATTTTCCAATTCATCCTCCTGAATCTTTAACTGTTATATCACCCTCCCTCCTTTCTATCGTTCCGACCACGCAAAAGATCACGCTTGAAGACTATGAGCTTGAAAAATTTCCCTTTGAATCTGACACAATTCTCCCAGCCGATAACATTTACGAGTGTTTCACTTTTTCGGACGATGTGGAAGACTCACTGCCCGAGTTTGAGTCCTTTAAATTTTCAGATGAGTTAGTTGAACCATCAGACTCGGTTGCTTACAGTCGTTTCGAACCATTGATGTAATCTTTCAAGTTCGAGACAGTTTACTACGGTGAGAATGAGACTATCCCTAATTCACTCCCTTTCGTCCTTCCTATCGTTCCGACCTTACAAGAGACCGTTACGCTTTAATCTCCAATACCAAGTTCGACGGACCCATGTTTTCTTGCGAATCTTGAGGAATTTGACCCCATTTCTCGACGGGTTGATAGATTAGCACAATCGCTTTTAACACATCGGTCATCACAAATTGCGCTAATTTATTCGCTCGATTTACACCATCAAGTTCGTACTACACTTCTTTCTCTTTTTCACCATTCTTCTCCTCTACCGAGACCGTATACCGTTTCTATCTCCACACGGTCTCGTGTGCTTCTCATTTCTTTTCTTTCCACTCCATTCTTTCACCAACCCCACCATTGTCATGATAGAATTTTTGAATGGTTGGTGCTAATTTTTAGTATGTGTAAGGCCTTGCATAGTTTGGGGGGAAGCTCGTTGTATATTACTTTGTTTTTCTTTTAACAATAAAAAAAATTTAAAAAAAATTATTGTAAATAAATAAACAGGGGAGTGCCGACATTCTCAACCCTCTTGGTGTAGCATGACAGTGAGGACACTGTCAAGTTTAAGTTTGGGGGTATGCTCGGTACGTTTTCTACCTTCGCATTCATATGTATATTTTTGCATTTGCATACTTATTTGAAAACTCATAAAAATTTGAAAATTTCAAAAATTATAAAAATTAATGTATTCAATTTTGGCCTTATTTGACTTGAGTTTGACAAATAGGTTAACTGGTTAGGAACAACTAGATTTTAGACTTAGTAAATTAAAAACCTTAAAAATAACCTTCCTTAAAATTTAACGGTAGAAAGCATATATCTTTGTAGTTTATTTAGAAATAGGCAAATTTTGAGTTCACTTCTTGGGCTAAGTCAAAACAGAGGAAAAGTATTGATATTTTTATTAGAGTATAACTTTGAAAAATAATTCCTACTTTAAGTCTAGCTTCTGAAAATGTATACCCTACAATTTGCACAAACACGCACCTTAAAACTTGGAATAGTAGAAGAGACCTTGAAATGCTCTTATCTAAAGTCCTTAGTACGAAGAAAAAAAATATACAAGTGTGAATAAAGAAAAAAATGAACACTGGATTTTGTGATTACTTAAGGCTTTAAAAATAATATTTAGCGAGGGTGCTTCATCACCTTGTGCCTTAGACCAACTGGTTTGGGAGTCACTGCTAAAGCCTTGGGTGTTGCAAGACTAGGAAGTACGCTTTAAAGTGCAAACGCATTTTGTAATCGGTCGTTGGTACCTCAAGAAGTATTAACGGTCGCATGAAGGATGTGTAAGCAAAATTCATTTAAAAATTCACCAATTAATAAGTACTTTGGATAACGGACAAGAGTATGATTGTTTGATTTGAATTTTCAAGTGTAGAGGTGATTTATACACACACGTAGGGGTATGTGATTGGGATTTAGATAAGAGAGAGGAATGAAGAATAGAACCCGTATCTTTAATAGAGTTGATAAAAATTCCTAAGTGGAGATGGAACCCTAGAAGGAAAACTTAAGAAATACCGAAAGCTAAGTAAGTCTATAGAACATATATAATTTTAAGTTAAATAATGAGAAAGTGTGAAGAATATGGGTGGATGATTTATGAGTCAAAGATAATAGAATTCCTTGTTGGAAAACCTAATTGGAGAATTAAACTCGAAAAGCCTAATTGATAGGATTTTGTGGGTAGTATCCGTTGAAAACCCTCAGGAGATAACACTCCTCCTACTAGGGACACCTAGAGGTTTAACGGCTTGTTGCACGAGCTCAGTGCAATCGCGTTTCCCTGCGAAAGTGAGATTAGGTTTTTGTCGAGAATAAAACTAGGTTTGTTCGAGGACGAGCAAAACATAAGTTTGGGGGTATTTGTTCATACCATAATATTGCATTATTATATTCCTCATTCTTATGTATTTTACAAATAAACAGGTGCTTTTGACCCATGTCTGCTACATAGTACAGGTTACAGGTTCTTGGAGCTAAAAACAGTGAAAAAGACAAAAGACGATACAAAAGTGGAACTACAACCAACAAACAGAAGGATCTTGATCAAGCCTACATGAAGATTAGTTCACAAAGTACAAGGCAACGCAAGGTCCAAGATCGTGAAGCCACGGTTAAAATCCACCACAATTATTCACTGGAAAATCTGGAAGAGAACCAGAAGCTAAATTGAGAAAAGAAATAAAGAAGTAGAAAGACCAAAGAGCCAGGAACCATCACAGGAAATTTCAGCAGCCAACACCATCATTTGGCCGCGGAACCGCGGCCAAACCAGGCCTCGGGCCGCGGTTCCGCAGCGGGGTTAAGGATTTATTAACAGGAAATTTTACCATAAAGATGGCGGCGCTGACTAAGTCAACCTAGGGGTATTTTGGTAAATGCAGACGTGCGACAATTGTAAAACCTAGGGTTTTCTATGTCCTATAAATAGAAGCCCAATTCCTTATATTAGGTTATGCCTCTTTTTATGAATAAAATTCAGAATTCTTTTGGAGTGCATCGATGCCTCTTTTCATATCATCTATTCAGATCTGACAACCCTGTGTAAATGTTTGGAGAGAGCCATCTGTAAAGTAAGTAGCTAATTTCAATTCTTGTCCTAGGTAATTTTTCATTCTCTGCCCTAGATAAATGTTTTTAAATTCCCTAATGAGCGAGTAGTCTCCTTGCTTGTTAGGGTTAGTTTTGTGGAAGGCTTTTGAGAGATGAGATATCCCATCCCTTTCTTGCCCATCACATATAATTAATAGGACTCCATGCATACATGCACATACCGCCCCCTAAGGCACCCTATCCATCGAGGTAACGGTGATACCGTAGTATAAAGGCCCGGTTGTGATGGTTTTCCATGGAGGTTAGGGTAAGGATTGATAAAGGAAGGACAAGAACGTAGAGGAAGGAATACCTTCCCGAATGGATTTAATCCCCTTTATTGATAATTACCATAACTCCTCATAGATCTTCATTTGGGTATAGAAAGCGTTGAGATTTATTTACATTTTCAAACCTATCCTAGACCTAACCCTAGCAAGACTTAGATCTAGATAATCTTAGTATAGAATAATTTAGTTTTTTTAGATTTAATAATCAGTCCGACCACAATCGGAATTAACTCGTAAGAGCGACTAGGAAATTCACAACATCCCTATGGACCGACCCGTACTCGTCGGCTAGCTACCAAGCGATGTCGTTCTTGATTGCGGTTACTAGATATTTTTGAGATCAATCACCACACCTCGCATCAGGTTTCTAACACAAGTCTCAGAACCGAGAGCACTCATGGTGGACGCATCGAAATGTCATAACAAGAAAAACCGGGTTTTCAAAACAATACACATTTCTTGAAATATCCCCACGGTTCTCAAATCCACAAAATCACATAAAATCCATATCTCAATGCGTAAATCCATGTAATATGATGTATGCAATATAGAACAGTAATATAAGCATATCAAGGAAAAACCGCTATTTAAATGCATCAAGTTATTAAATATATCATGCGATTCCTAATTCTCCAAAATCCAACGCAATATTATATAAAGGTGAACATATAGTTATAGTAAGGTATATGTGTAAGAATGTAGGTATGTATGCAAACTATATTTCATATGCGCAATCACACAAGAATCAATGCCTCAATGTCACCAATCAATACAATATCACATATGTATATGTGTTGTGCGTGTCATGGAAATTACCGACAGTGTGTGTAGCATATAATTAGTGCTCGTGCAACATGAACTGTCAATAATAGTGTAGTGTCCGAAGGGGTATAAGTCCGGGCACAACAAGTAATAATATGCAATGAAGTTCATGCACCATCTCTATATGTGCATATAAGCATGCGGATAATATCATATCATATCTAGCTCTGACGCTTAACGCCATATGGGCGATTTTCCCGTAGATGTTAAATCTACTCACCGACGATATCGAGCTAGGTAAATCCAATCACCTGCTTCCCTTTCTTCGCAGCGTTCGAAGTCCCCGCCTGCGATTTTATTAACACAAAACATAACAAGTGCAACTCAGAAATTGACCAATATCACGTACAAACTACGTTTGACCGACGCACCAACTCGAATCCAACTCTCAAGTGTTCGCCTAGTGGCTAACGTGTATAGCGACACCCCGAAACCAAACCAAGTGCAGCAGCTACACCAGATCACGAACCGTATCGGATAACGTAACGCGCGTAGTCAAAACTCTAGATTATAGCAAAGTGATCCCAGATTTTGTATACTGTCAAAACATAAAAATCCGGCAGTACCAAACATCTCTAAACAACTGCAGATAGCTACCCTACAAAACACAAGCTCCAACTCCCCCAAAGGACCGAGGTCGCCGGGTTTTTCCCTATTGTCGCCGGCCAAAACCGATCAGGTGGGGTTCGTGCTTCAGGTGTACACTCAGGGTCACTAGTACAATACATCTGCATTGCTAGATTTTCCAGTACACACTCGGGGTCACAGCAGATCACAGAGACTCCAATATGACACTAAAAAATACGATATGTGCACAAAACTATACCTTTAGTGTTCTAAACCACAACTACAAGGCAACACAACAATATAAACACCTAATTATCAGTTAGAAGTCATTACCTATCCACTCTTACTCAAAAATCCAATCTTTCCAAGTTTCAAGTCATCTTAGTGGCTAAATCAAGACTTGAGAAGTGTTTTAGTGGTGTTTAATGAAATTTTGCAAAGTTTTGTGATGAAGTGGTGAGGGTTTTAGTTAAGAGAAGAGAAGAAGACGAATAATAGAGAATAAGAGAGTGAGGTGAGAATGAGGGATTGAAATGAGATAAGGATGAGAGGGTGAGTGTAGGGTGAGTGTATCCTTACACTTACTCTCTCTCTCACTTTATTAATGCAAGCATGCTTCCTCCATGAGTCACCTTGCCACCTTCCTCATTCCAAAACAAGTGGATAACCATCACAACAAAGGCTAAGTGCAAGGTTAATATGGCATAGATTTATTTAAGGTGCCATGACTACTAAACAAGGTTAACACTAAATAACCCCCAAGTTAACATGCACAAGTGTGTGCAAGCCAAAACAAATAATAAAAAAATATTAATTAATCTTTATAAAACGTGAGAAAACTATTTTGGTAATCTTTTAATTAAAAACCCGCATTATCGCTTAATTAACACTAATCGCATTCTAAGGTATTACATTAGCCCCATCGCTTGAAGGACGATTTTCCCGATGCATGCCTTCGATCTTCTTTTTGAGGGCGTCTAATCGTCCGTGGTATCCCAGCGATTCGGCATACTCTGATTTATGGCCTTTTCTACTGGTGACCTACCCCTGACCGCGGCTTCGGTTCCGTTCGATGAGGTTCCTTAGGTCCCCTGGCGAGGTCGTCTTCGAGCTACCGTGGTGAGTCCCGTCCGCGCGTCCCCGTCGAGGGAGGGGGTGCCGGTCATGCCTGGGTGTAAGCAAGCTGATCGACACATTCTCAGGAGGGACAGGGGCACGATGGGCCTCGGGGCAAGGTGCTCTGGTGAGAGACCTCGGTGTTGAGCTGTGTGGCGCCCAGCGGGTCATCAAGTTGGTCACCACAGGGGATCTGCGTCCGCCAGAGACAGCGAGGCGGTGCTCGGTCATGCCATCGCGGACAGCATTTTCTCTCCCTCTGTAGGGATCCCGGTCCCGAGGTGGGAGAGCGGCGACCTGGGGAGTTTGCCCGGCCGTTTGGACATGGACGAGCGCATCCACGACGGACGCGAGCCGATCTATCCAAGCAGATAGAGCATGAATGGCAGGGGAGGAGGGGATCCATCCGCGCCTCCATTGTGGGGAAGGTGGTGGATAGTGCTTGGATCATCGCGGTGATCGCTCGCCATGAAGTTGAGATCGCAAGGTGAACTTTTGTTGAGTGGATCTTTCCAACAGACGGCGCTAACTGATGGATCTCTTGATTTCCTTCAGATGTTACCTTCCGTTGATCTGCAGCGAGCACTGATGGATGACTGAGATTGAGTTGGAGGGTTGCCTCATAAAGCGTGTGGATCTCAATAGGTTTTACGTGGTTGAGGCCGAGCTACCTGCAAGGAAGTCCCGGGGTGGTTGTGCCACCAAGGACCCTCTGACAGTCAAATTAGACAGGGTATTTTGGCAGAGTAACGGCCTATTGGGGTAAAATTGGCTCACCTGAGTCATCTAAAAGAGGGGTTTATATAGTGGCAGCCATGGGCAGGCGGGCGCGAAATTCACGCCGCCCGTCACGCCCCTGGCGTTACGCCCGCGTGATAGGCGGGATTCCTTATTAATGACGAGATATGCTCGTTGATGGGGGATCGTGATGGCGTGGAACACGGTATCATGAGCGGCGAATATCTCGCATCTGGCGAGATTCGTGGAGCCGTGGCGGAGGCGCCTATGATCGGTGCCGTGGGTCGATCGGTGAGACCGAGAAAGCTAAGCTCGGCGAGAGGCTCGGGAACGAGTGGGAGGCCGAGGCATCTTGGATATGCGATAGCTCGGAGGTGAGCTGGAGGGCTGAGGGAACTCAGCGTGCGGGAGGGCTCCGAGGCAAGCCGATGGTCGTTTGTAAGGTGATCGTAGGGGTGGTCTGAAAGGCTACCGAAGGTCGGGAACATCCTGGAGTCAAAGGCCTGAGGTATGCTCTCAACGTACCGATCTTGATCCTTTCTCGTAAGCCCTGGGACACGTCATTTGCCACGTGTCATGATCAGGGGAAACACCGGTATCTAGCCTCATCAGAAAGGTTTTTTTTTCAACAGCCTCGGTTTCACACCGTCTAAGCTGTCAATAGTTAAACCATAATCAGGATAAGATCCATTCCTCTATGAGGAAGTTCAATAAAACCATGTTAGAGCTATTTCAAAAACTAAATAAACGGAAACATAAAATGGAAGCTCGATAAATGAACCAGTGATAACAGCTTCGAGCTCGGTTGTTTCAGAGCTCTTGTGGGCTAGACTTATATTGTATGTATTGATATATAACCCAAACTAAAATCGGAACCGTAGTTATTAAGATTTGGTTTGCCAATAAGTTTATGAAACCACAATTTCGATTGAGTTTTGGTTTCACAAAGTTTAGGTCATTCGGTATCATAGTTCATGAAACTAATGTTGCGTTTAACTTATTATTAAGTAAGAGAGATAAAGAACAAGGAGAGCGACACGAAACTCAGCAGTATTGCACCTTCTTTGAAGTTAAAAAAATGGATGCCCGATCCGTCAATTTGAGAAATTGTATTTGGTTGCAAAACGAGCTATAGTTTCAATTTTTTAGTTTAACCTCCGGTCCCTATGAACCGCAACCCCATAGCCAAACGATGCCTGACTTGTACCCAAACCATAGTCTATCAAGAGATGCAAACGAATCAAATACAAAGTGGATGCGTGTATTACCATATATGTATCCGCTACCAGAAAGAGAATTCGAATACACATATGGATGATATCGGAATTATACCATCCATATATAAAAATCAGATATATATACATATACGAATACGAAATTACTATTAGGAAAAAATTCCTAATAAAGTAAAAAAAAATACCATTTTTGCTATCGGATACATAGCGAATATGGTTGTCACCGTATACCATATCCATATTCGGTGGCTATTGATGAATGCTGACACGAATATAGATCGGTAATGAAAATAAATCAAATACGGATACAAAATCAAGTTGAATTTATTTGTGTCCCGTTTATATTCATATAGTACGCAGGTGGGCCCCATGCTTTAGCAAGTCGCCAACCAACGATCATGCCTACGTTGCTAGCCCATGGGCTATTTATCTGTGCACGGCCTGAACGTTAGTATTACACCATAAGGCCAGAATCAATTTTGAAAACACAAATATTCTTTTATATGCGAAATTTGTTCTTGCCAGCATCACTGAAACTATTTTCTTTTCAAATCCACATATTTTCAAAATTATTTAAACAATCGGACAGGCATAATGAGAAATTTACTTTTAAAATGCCAACAATATTTTTTTTGTGGATGCCACCCACTTACCCACTTTGGAAACTTACCCACTTTGGAAGTCGAACTGGCGACCTTTCACTCAGAAGAGAAAATTCTTACCACGCGGCTATGCCTAATTGGTAATGATGTAAATAGGCATTATTATATCTGTATCCAGCACCCATTTATGGATGCGAATGCGGATACGGACGCCAGCAACAAAAATTTACTATCGAAATCCGCTACACATCGAATACGGGTTAGATAATGTAAAAACCATATTCGCTAAAATCGGATACGGATACTATTCGGATAAATATACAATGATTAATAACTACTGCCGATAAATTTTTTAATATTTAACCAATATTTTTAGATTCAAACAATCGTCCACAAACCCCAATGGTTTCAAATTAGCACATTTTAATTTAACATCAGGTGGTATGAGCACTTCCCTTCTTGGGGAGAGTGCGGTGTTCGTAACCCTGCACCCCCAAGAAGAGAAGTGACCACAAATTAACGCTTTCGGGACAAATTCGTAGGACCTCCGAGTGTGTGTGCGTTGTGTGCTTGCGTGTCGTGTGCATGGATGTGGTGTGTTGTTGTGCGTATAAGTTAGGTCTTACCGGACAGTGCCAAAAAAAGAATAAAAAAATTTAGCATTAGCTTCATCAGTCATCCATAAGTGATAATGGGCATCCATTAGTTTAGATACCCGGATCCGAATCTAAAATTTTTATTTGTATTCGGTTTCTGATGGAGGCCTGGATCTCCTTCAGATGTTATCTTCCATTGATCTCTTCGTGTAATGGCAGACAACTGAGATTTGATCTGGGGGTTGACTCCTTTACCATGTGGATCTCAATGGGCTTGGATTTGAGGTCGAGCCGAGCTACCTGCAAGGAAGTCCCGGGGTGGTTGTGCCACCGAGAACCCTTCGGCGATCAAGTTAGTGGTGAAAATTGTGCAGAGTAGCGGCTTAGTGGAAAGAATTGCGTACCTCAATCGTCTGAAGGAGAGGTTTATGTAGCGGCAACAATGGGCGGGCAGGCGCGAGAATCACGTCGGCCGTTACGCCCCTAGCGTCACGCCCGCATGATAGGCGGGATCCCGCATTAATGATGAGACAGACTCGTTGATTGGGGATCGTGGTGGCGTGGAACGCGGGGTCGTAGGCGGCGGATATCTCGCGCATGGCGAGATTCGCGGTGCCGTGGCGGAGGCACCAGTGATCAGTGCCGCGGGTCGGTCTGGTCGAGGCCGAGGAAGATGAGCTCGGCGGGAGGCTGGGGCATGAGCGGGAGGCCGAGGTTTCTTGGTTCTGTGATAGCTCGGAGGCATGCCGAAGGGTGGTCTGGGAGGCCACCGGAGGTCGGGAGACTCCTCGGGTCGGAGGCCCGGGGTGAGATCCCAACCGAGATTACTGGTCCTCTCTCGTTGGTTCTGGGACACGTCATCTGCAACGTGTCAGCATCTGGAGAGTCACCGATATCGAGCCTCATCATTAGCCCCCCACTCTCATCTCGACCCGCTCCTGAGTTGGGTCGAGAGTGGTATGACCGATCATTCGAGGTGAGCTCTCGTTCAAGATATCGTCGGCGCGCATTCCCGAACAGAGAGCAGTATTTTCTTGTTGGCGTCAGGGATCAGGGGAAAGATCTCGCATCAAAGGGAAGCGCAGGATCGTGAGTACGTCCGTCGAAGCGACAACCTACGTGTCTGGCGTTGGTTGGCTGGAGAGACGCGCCGCAGGAGTTCCTGCGGCCGATGGGACGCGCCCAACGTGAGTGCGACGAGTGGAACGTTGTCGGCCGTTGGTTGCGAAACGTTGTTTTGGCTGGAGGCGATCAGAGCCGTAGGATGCGTACGCCGGCAGCTATAAATAGAAGTGGGATCCCCATCATGGCCCATACCTCCTCATAATTTCCTCGTCCCTAGTCGTGTTAGCTCGGCTCTCTTCTCTACAGGTTGGATTCCTTGCGCTTGATTTCCCGAGGAACCCCCTTTGATCAGGTTAGATGTCTTCTTCTGAGGAGTCTGTAGATGTAGTCCGGGTAGAGTCTAGGGAGTCTTCTGGAGCTTCCTCTTTTACTTCTTTTGCTTCTTCCTCTGAGTTGGAGTCTCCCTGGGGAGTTAGGGTTAATAATGCTTTCCGGGGTCGTGCGATAGGGGGGTTCCCAAAGCACAAGTCGCGGGTGTTCTGGGCGTGCGATCCTCTCTGAGGCGTGCAGAAGAGCTCATCAACATCAAGACTCGTTTCCTCATTCCTCCCGGCTATTCGCTTCGTCCGGCCGAGGAGGGGGAGAGGGTAGACCAGATACGGGACAATGAGATTGCCTTGTACCTGGAAGTCTTTTGGGCCCGGATGCGTCTGCCTTTCTCCCCCGATGTGAGTGCGGCGTTGAATTGTTTCGGGTTAGCCCCGGGCCAGCTAGTGCCGAACTCTTGGAGGATCCTCCTCGGGTTCCTAGTCCGGTTGAAACTGAGTCTGATCCCCTTCAACCTGAGCCTTCTCGTTTCTTCTCTTTGCTACAAAAACCATCCTGGCGCTCGCAGGGGCGAGCCAAGCTGGGTATACATTTCTTTTAGGAGACAACGGGGGGACGCCGCCGGGTCGGGGGTCGTCGTAGTACCTTCTTCCATTCATGAATGGAAGAAGAAGTTTTTGTTTGTGGCCCCGCCCGAGGGAGAGGATTGGTTTGTGCCCACCCAATGGCAAGGGGCCAGCTGTCTGCGGGTGAGTCGGTCGAATGATGCCAACGCGGTGGCGGTGTCAAAGTGGGAGCCCCTCCCTCGGGTCGATGTGCTGCTGTCTGAGCGGGCCCTCAGTTGGGCCAGGCTCAGCCCCGCCCAGTATGCGGATAAGTTAGGAGCTCTCAGGCGAGCTGTTTGGACTTGTGCATTCTTTTACTTTTCTGGTATTGCTGAATCCTCTGTATTTTGTCTTATGCAGAACCCATGGACCTAAAAAAGTTCTGGACGACAGTGGTTGATGTGAAGAAAGGGAAGAAGGCCGGAGGCGCCGGCCCTTTTTGCCCGTCGTCGGCTTCGGCCCCGCCGGCGGCTGCCCCATCCAGGCCCCCAAGCGCTCCTCGGGCCCCAGAGTCCAGCCGCGCGCCGATCCAAAAGCGCGCTCGGGAGCAGGAGCCCCGGGCTCTCAAGGTGGGAGTCAAGGCAGGTTCTTCTGCGTCGCTCCTCAAAAGGTTTTACAGGACGGAGCCCCGTTCCCCGGCTTCCCCAATCCTCGTGGACGACGGGGAGCTTCGCTTCGAGGTGCCCTCGGGGCTTTCCGTCACTGACAGCCTGCTCTTTGAGATGGAGAGATCGGCCAGGGGCAGAATCCCTCGAGGGACCCTCCGGGCCCAAATGGCGGCCATAGCTCAAGAGGCCGTGCAGAATAGTGTTTGCACTCCACCTGGTTCTTTATTCAGCATTTTTGTTCGCGTGATCGGGCGCCTTCCTTCCCTTTTTAACCCTCTTCCTTTTCTTCAGGTCCTCTAGCACGTCACCCTCGTCGTCAACATGGAGGATGAGGAGATAGCCCCGGCAATGCGAGCCGCAGGCCATGAGGAGAGCTCGAGACAGGAGCTGGGGGAAGCGATGGAGAGGATCGCTGCCCTTGAAGACCGGGAGGCGTCCGGGAGTCGGGAGGTCGCCCGGTGCCGAGAGGCCGCCCGAGCCGCCGAGGCCAAATGGGAAGACTCCCAGGTGCTTGTCGCCACCTTGTACAGCACGGCGAACTCCCTCCGTGGGGAGAATGAGGCGGCGAAGGACAGGACGAGGCGTGCTGAGCTTCGGGCGTTGAAGGCTGAGCTTCGGGCGTTGAAGGCGGTGGAGAGCTATAAGAAGCCGAACCAGTTTTATACCGACCTTGCTGAAGCTGCCGGCGTTATTTGGCACGACACCCTTGACGCTGTCAAGGCCCAGATGTCGGAGTTTCCTGACGGCGAGCTCCGGGCTGCGTACCCCCGCGGGGAAAAGGTGCAGAGGGATGATCCCGGTGGTGCTGCAAGGGAAGAGGCCCCTGGTGGGCCGCCGGGGATCAGTCAGTTGACCCGGCTATCGGCACCGGGGTTCATGCCATGGGCGTCGACCCTGAAGATGCCGCCTCGGTGGTCATAGTGGACACGCGGCTCATCGAGGTTCGCCCCGGCCCTGAGGCCCAAACTTCCTCGCTTCCTTATTTTGCGCCAAAATTTTGTAAGCCTCTAGGCATTTTGTAAGGCTGGGGAGCGCATAATACCTTCGTAAATACTTCTGATTTTTGTGAATAGAGAATCCATTTTGCAGTTTCTTTGCGTGCGCATTTCCTTTTGTTTCTGGTAAACATTTGTACTTGCACAGTACTGCTTTCATCTTTAGGTTGGTATTTCGTCCAGCGATTACACATCGAGTTGAATTTAAAGACCGGTGAAAGGACGGTATCTCCATGGCCCCGAAGTCGAGGTGGAGATCCCTTAGACGAGGACGGACCGAGCAAGGTCGTTGCCCGATGCCTCTTGGCGAGGGCTTTGATCCCTGGCGTCGTGGGGTTGCGAATTACCAGCCAGGGATGACCGAGCAGGGTAGCTGCTCGGTCGCCTCTTTGGGAGGGCTTTGATCCTTAGCGCGGGAGAGGCCATAAGAGGCCTGCTAAGGATGGGCCGAGCAGTAAAGCTGCTCAGTTGCCTCTTGACGAGGGCTTAGATCCCTGGCATCGTGGGGGTACGGAACTACCAGCCAGGGATAACCGAGCAAGGGCGGGCCCGGTTGCCTCTTAGCGAGGGCTTAGATCCCTGGTGTCGTAGGGTAGGGAATTACCAGCTAGGGATAACCGAGCAGGGGCGAGCCCGGTTGCCTCTTGGCGAGGGCTTAGATCCTTAAAGACGGGCCGAGCAGGGTTGCTGCCCGGTGCCTCTTGGTGAGGGCTTTGATCCTTAGCGCGGGAGGGGCCGTAAGAGACCTGCTAAGGACGGGCCGAGCAGGGTTGCTGCCCGGTGATTCTTGGCGAGGGCTTAGACCCTTAAGGATGGGCCGAGCAGGGTTGCTGCCCGGTGCCTCTTGGCGAAGGCTTTGATCCTTAGCGCGGGAGGGGCCATAAGAGGCCTGCTAAGGATGGGCTAAGCAGGGTTGCTGCCCGGTGCCTCTTGGCGAGGGCTTGGATCCTTAAGGACGGGCTGAGCAGGGTTGCTGCCCGGTGCCTCTTGGCGAGGGCTTTGATCCTTAGCGCGGGAGGGGCCGTAAGAGGCCTGCTAAGGACGGGCCGAGCAGGGTTGTTGCCCAGTGCCTCTTGGCGAGGGCTTTGATCCATGACGTCATGGGGTTGGGAACTACCAGCCAGGGATGACCGAGCAGGGTAGCTGCTTTGTCGCCTCTTTGGGAGGGCTTTGATCCTTAGCGCGGGAGGGGCCGTAAGAGGCCTCCTAAGGATGGACCGAGGAGTGAAGCTGCTCAGTTGCCTCTTAGCGAGGGCTTAGATCCATGGCGTCGTGGGGTAGGGAACTACCAGCCAGGGATAACCGAGCAGGGTAGCTGCTCTGTCGCCTCTTTGGGAGGGCTTTGATCCTTAGCACGGGAGGAGCCGTAAGAGGCCTGCTAAGGATGGACCGAGCAGTGAAACCGCTCAGTTGCCTCTTGACGAGGGCTTAGATCTCTGGCGTCGTGGGGTAGGGAACTACCAGCCAGGGATAACCGAGCAAGGGCGAGCCCGGTTGCCTCTCGACGAGGTCTTAGATCCTTAAGGATAGGGCGAGCAGGGTTGCTGCCCTGTTGAGTCATGAGGTTCTATCCGATCTTCCACGGCGTTTTGAACATCGGGAAGAGTGACCATCGTGGTCGACACGTGGGGGAGGCGGAGCGTAAGAGCCACGTTATTCCGATTTCGCCGAGAAATGCGGGATGCCCGCCGACTGGCGGTACAGTTGTGGAAGGCACGAGCGACTGTTGAACTCTTGAGGGCGCAGTGGGGCTATAAAGCGGAGGGCTTGTTGAGCATTCCTTTCTCTATCTCCAAAATGTAAGAATGGACACTTTCCCTTTCGCCATCCCCGATATCATAACTTTCCTGGACGTGTACCTGTATGATCAAAACTGCACCGAGGATACGGTACAACTAGTTATAGGCCACATCGAAGATCACTCTGGCTGATTTCTTCCTCGACGCTCACCCCTCCTTCAGCTATTGATGTACTCAATCTGTAGGGCATCGCCAGGGCTGCACAACCCCTTGTCTGAGCAGCTGAAGGACGAGGCGGTCGGTAAGCTGAAGTCTTTTTGCCGCTTCGGCCTGATCTCGGCCGGTCGGCGGGATCGCTCGGTGGCACTCATCCTCGAGTGCTACCAACTGAGGCACCACGCAGACATTCGTGGGCAGCATCAGAGGCAAAGGTCCGAGGCGGCGAGGGCTCGACTGGCGGAAATATGCTCGGAGTACCACGAGTAATGTTTCCTGCACCCCCTATGGCGGAGTAATGTTTCCTTCCCCCGCTATTGTAATTTTTTCTTTATTCCAATGTACGGCTGAAGAGCCCATAGTACCCTTTGGAATAAATAAAACTCTTCTTTTTGCAATGTCTTATTGTTCCCTTCTTATTATATGAACAGAAAGAACTTGAGAAAAGTTTACACTACCTTAGTAAAAGAAGTACATGCGAGTAGATGTTCTTTTTATTGGTACAGTTTGAGCTTCTCAGTGTTGTAAGGCCGTGAATACTTGCGTCCTTCCGCGTCTTGCAAACGGTAGGCTTTGCCAGGCAGCACCTTGGAGATGAGGAAAGGACCGTCACATTTTGGGGAAAACTTATGCAGCCTGCCTTGGTCGACGAACTCGTTCCGCCTTAGGACTAAATCTCCGGCCTTGAAAAGGCGACGCTTGACTCGCGCACTGTAGTAGCGGGCGGTCTATTGTTGATAGGCGGCAGCTCTGATCTGAGCCCAATCTCGTTTCTCTAACAAGATGTACAGGTTGGTTCGTAGTGCCGAGGTGTTTGCTTCATCGTCGAAGTGTTTGACCCGGTGACTGGGTAGCCCGATCTCCGCTGGGACCATTGCCTCGGTCCCGTAGAAGAGACTGAAAGGGATTTCCCCGATGGGGGTCTTCTTTGACGTGCGTAGGGCCCATAGGACCCGGGGCAATTCCTCGACCTAACTGCCTTGGCGTCCTTCTAGGTGTGTCCGGGGACCTCGTAGGACGTCCCGATTAGAGACTTCGGCTTGCCCGTTGCATTGGGGATGTGCGACCGCGGCAAACTTCATGAGGATATGATATTCATTGCAGAATTCTTTCACTTTTTCGTTTTCGAAGTTCGTCCCGTGATCGGTGATGATACACCTCGGGATGCCGAACCGGAGTATCACGTTGTTCTGCAGGAACTTGATAGTTGTGGTGGAATCCGGTTTCCTGATGGGGATGGTCTCGATCCATTTTGTGAAGTAATCCACTGCGACGAGGACGTACTTGTGCCGGCCCGTACCGGTAGGGAACTGGCCTATCATGTCCATTCCCCACTGGACAAACGACCACGGTGAGGTTAGGGCGGTTAGCTCGGTAGCCGGAAGGTGAGGTACGCTTCCGTGGAGTAAGCAACTTTTGCATCTCCTGATGAGCTTCTGGGCGTCTTGGTGAATAGTTGGCCAGTAGTACCCCTGAAGCAATGCCTTCTGGATTAAGATGCGGGCCCCTTGGTGTGCGCCGCCGACCCCTTTGTGGATCTCACGAAGGACGTAGTCGGCTTCGTGGGGGTCGACGCACCGGAGCAAGGGCCGAGTGAAGGACTTCTTGTAGAGGTTCACATTGCTCCAGACGAAGTGACGGGCTTTGGCTCGGAGACGGCGTGTTTCTCCCCGATCTTCTGGGAGCGTACCTTCCCTTAGGAATTCCATGAGGGGCTTCCTCCAGTCCCGGTCTTCTTCCTGGGCTGTGTATACCTGAAGTGTTGTTGCCCCGTTTTCTATGCTGGGCCGTGGCAAGATCTCAAAGAGGATGGACTGATTGTTGTTGGCCGAGTAGGATGAAGCTAGCCTACTCAAGACGTCGGCTTCGGCGTTGAGCTGTCTGGGGATTTGCTCTACCCGGACTTCGTCGAAGTTCTTTCGAAGTCTTCTTACCTCGGCCAGATACTTCACCATCAGAGGTTCCTGAGCCTCGAAATGGCCGGTCACTTGGCCAACGACTGGGGCTGAGTCGTTGCGGATCCGAATTGTTTTCAGCCCCAGTCCGGAGGCTATGCGCAGTCCGGCCAGTAGGGCCTCGTATTCCGCCGCGTTATTTGAGGCCTTGAACCCGAGCTTCAGAGAATACTCCATTTCTGTCTCGTTCGGGCCCCGAATGATGAGGCCGGCACCACAGCCTTCCTCGGTTGATGACCCGCTGACGTAAAGGATCTAATCAGGGACCGGGTTGGGCTTCCCATCGACCTAGGGTTGAGCTGCGGGGGCCGGCGTTGACTCAGCTCCTTGCTGGGGATGGTGCACACGACAAAAAAATCGACCAGGGCTTGTGCTTTGATGGTTTGCCTTGGGCGGTATTTTATGTCGAACTGGGACAACTCCCACCTCCACTTCTCCAAGCGGCCAGAGGACTCGGGTGAGGCAAGGATAGCCCCTAAAGGGCGCTCGGTAAGAACAAGGATGGTGTGCGCCTAGAAATAGTGCCGCAGTTTTCTTGAGGCCACGATGAGTGTCATCGCTGGGTACCTCGTTTCCACGTCTTTGAAGAAATGGCTCACATAGTATACCGGCCTCTGGACTCCGTCGACCTCAGGAACGAGCACTGCGCCCGCTGCTTGGTCGGATACTGCCAAATATAGCGATAGCTCGTCCCCTTCAACTGGTCGGGTAAGCAGAGGTAGAGTCGGAAGGTGCCTCTTCAATTGGTCAAAGGCGGTCTGGCACTCCTCTGACCACTCGAACCTCGGAATTTTCCTTAGAGCTTTGAAGAACAGGAGGCACTTCTAGTCAAACCTCGACATGAAACGTGATAGAGCGACTACTCGTCCTGTCAGCCGCATGATCTCGACATTAGTCTTGGGCGCGGCCATGTTGAGGATGGCGTTGATTTTCTCCGGGTTAGCTTCGATCCCGCGGTGAGTGACCATGAAACCGAGGAACTTTCCCCCGGTGACCCCGAATGCGCACTTGGCGGGGTTCAGTTTCATCTTGAACTTGCGGAGTACTTCGAAGGCCTCACCCAGATCCTTGGCGTGGTCGATCAACAAGACTGATTTGACGAGCATATCATCAACGTAAACTTCCATGTTCCTGCCGATCTGCGTCTTGAACATGCGATTAACCAAGCGTTGGTACGTAGCTCCGGCGTTTTGAGGCCGAAAGGCATTACTTTGTAGCAGTATACCTCCCGGTCCGTTGTGAATGCGGTGAGATCTTCGTCTGCCAGATTCATACGGATCTGATTGTAGCCGGAGAAGGCATCCATGAAGCTAAGTAGCTCGTGGCCTGCCGAGCTGTCGACGAGCTGATCTATCCGAGGGAGGGGATAGTTGTCTTTTGGGCAGGCCTTGTTGAGGTTGATGAAGTCGACGCACATGCGCCACTTCCCGCTTGTCTTTTTCACCATGACCACGTTTGTCAACCATTCGGAGTAAGGCACATTCCGAATGAAGTTAGCGGTGATGAGCCTGTCTACCTCATTCTCGATTGCCTTCTGCTTGATCGGGGCGAAGCTTCGCTTCTTTTTCCTGACGGGTCGGGCCGTATCCCGAGCTTATGAGATATTATTTTGGGGTCGATCCCAGGCATGTCAGCGGGAACCCAGACGAACACGTCGGAGTTATTTCTGAGGAAGCCAACTAGGTCGTCTTGCTGAGTCCCTGTCAGAAGCGACCAGATCTGAACGGTTCGTTCAACGTCCCCTTCTATGAGGGGGGACCTTTGTCAATGGCTCCACCGGGGTCCCTCGGACCCCCTTTTGCTCATCCCGAGTGTCCAGAGAACCATTGATTTCACTCTCGGCCTCAACATCGTTGTTTGCCCTCTCAAACGAAGATGTTGCGGCGAAGCAAACCTTTGTAGTCCGTTGGTCTCCGTAGGCCCGACCTGTCCCGCCTTGGTCGAGCGGGAACTTCATCGCCATGTGGTAGTTCGATATCTGGGCTCTGAGAGAGTTCATCGTTGGGCGGCCGAGGAGGATGTTGTAGGCCTATGGGATTCTCGCAACGATGAATTCCACAGGCATTGTTCGCGTACTGCCGGCCTCCCCAACGTTAAACTGCAGAGTGATTATCCCTTCCGCCGGGATGGAGTGGTTGGTGAATCCTGACAGGACGTGGGAGGTCGGCCTTAGGTCTGCCGAGGTGAGCCGCATACGCAGAAAGCAGTCGTAAAAGAGTATATCCGCCGAGCTTCCCAAGTCGACCCGTATCCTCTGCACTTCGTAGTGGTGGACCCGAGCTATGATCACCAGCGAGTCGTTGTGGGGCAGGGATATACCGTAGAGGTCCTCATCGTAAAAAACAATCGGCTCGGTCTCCTTGGCCTTCTTCCTCGGACGGCTGTTAGCCTCCACGACCGGCGTGGGGTGCTGAGCCTCGTAGGTACTCGACGTACCCCCCGTTGACATGGCCATGATTTGGCCGATTGTCAACTTGCCTGGAGGGGGACGTTGCTCTTGCTCACGGTCAGTCTGCCGCTTGTCTCGTAAGTATGTCTCCAGGTGCCCAAACGGATGAGCTCCTCGATGTAGTCTCGGAGCTGCTTACAGTTCTTCGTTGGGTGGCCTTGCGACCTGTGGAAGCCGTAGTAGGGGGCCCGGGTGCGCTTTGCCGCCATGCGCGAAACCGGGGGGAGTTTGAAGAACCTCTCGCCCTTAGCCTCCTCTAGCAGTACCGTCTGGGAGACGTTGAGCGGGGTGTACTCCTGAAACTTCGGGAAGTAGGGTTTTAGCCGCTCAAGCCTCTTTTTCTCTTCCCTCGCCCTTTTCCTCTGGTCAGTTTGCTCTGCCTTGGGGAGATTTGCGTTCACCTCGGACTCGAGCTGGATCTCTCGCTCGGTCCAGGCCTTTACCTCGGCCATGGTCTTAGGTTGCGTTAATGCAAAGGAGCGTAACTACCCCTTGTGCGTAAGACCCGACCTGAGGGCCGTAATGACCATCTCGTCCCGGTGTTCTGCGATCTCGAGGAGGGCGTTGTAGAAGCGGGTTACGTACCCTTTGAAGGTTTCCTTGTCCCTGCTTTTTATTGTGAAGAGGTGGTCAACGGTCCGCTTTAGTCGCCTGTTCCCGACGAAGTGGCTGAGGAATTGGGTGGCCAGCTCATCGAAAGTTGAGATTGAGCGTGGCGCGAGTCCTCGGAACCAGTCTCGCCCGGAGCGGATGAGAGTGGCCGGGAAAGCGCGGTATTGGGCGGCGTCAGAACAGTCTTGGAAACTCATCCCGACCGTGAATGCATCCAAATGGTCCTTTGGGTCGGACTTACCGTCGAAGAGCGAGACCTTCGGGAGTTTGTTTTGGGAAGTGACGTGAACGGAGAGAAGCTCTTCGGGGAAGGGCTTCGTGAGCGAGTCGGCGGCGTATTTAGCCCCGTCGCTCGAATGGCAACTTTCCCGATGCATGCTCTCGATTTTCTTTTTGAGGGCGTCGAGTCGGCCGTGGTATCCCAATGATTCGGCACATTCTGATCTTTGGCATCTACTGTTGGAGACCTGTGTCGTGCCGCGGCCCCGGTTCCTTTCGATGAGGTTCCTTAGGTCCCCTGGAAAGGTAGTTTTTTATCTGCCGTGACGAGTCCCGTCCGCGCGACCCCGTTGAGGGAAGGGGTGTCGGTCATGCCTGGGCGCAGACGAGCCGACCAACACCTCCTCGGGAGGGACAGGGGCGCGATGGGGATCGGGGCGAGGCACTTTGGCGACGGACCTTGGTGTTGAACTGTGGGGCGTCCAGTGGGCCATAGAATATGTTGGCCCGGGGGATCTGCGACCGCCGGAGGTAGCAAGGCGGTGGTCGGTAGTGTCGACACGAGCAAAGGTTTCTCTCACTCTGTAGGGGTCCCGGTCCCGAGGTGGGGGAGCGACAACCTGGGGAGCTCGCCTTGCCATTTGGACACGGACGAGCGCATCCACGACGGACGCGAGTCGATCTATCCGAGCGATTAAGGCGTTGATAGCGTTCGAGGGAGGAGATTCATCCGCGCCTCTGTTGTGGCGGAGGTGGCGGCTAGCGCTTGGATCATCGCGGTGATCGCTCGCCATGAAGTTGGGATCGAAAGATAAACTTTCGTTGAGTGGAACTAGACTTTCCCACAGACGGTGCCAGCTGATGGAGGCCTGGATCTCCTTCAGATGTTATCTTCCGTTGATCTCTTCGTATAATGGCGGACGGCTGAGATTTGATCTGGGGGTTGACTCCTTTAGCGTGTGGATCTTAATGGGCTTGGATTTGAGGTTGAGCCGAGCTACCTGCAAGGAAGTCCCGGTGTGGTTGTGCCACCGAGGACCCTCCGACGATCAAGTTAGTGGTGCAAGTTGGGCAGAGCAGCGGCTTAGTGGAAAGAATTGCGTATCTCGATCGTCTGAGGGAGGGGTTTATGTAGCGGCAGTAATGGACAGGCAGACGCGAGAATCACGCCGGCCGTTACGCCCCTGGCGTCACGCCCGTGTGATAGGCGGGACCCCACATTAATAACGAGACAGGCTCGTTGATGGGGGATCGTGGTGGCGTGGAATGCGGGGTTGTGGGCGGCGGATATCTCGCGCATGGCGAGATTCGCGGTGCCGTGGCGGAGGCGCCAATGATCAGTGCCGCGGGTCGGTCTGGTCGAGACCGAGGAAGATGAACTCGGCGGGAGGTTCGGGCACGAGCGGGAGGCCGAGATTTCTTGGTTCTGTGATAGCTTGGAGGCATGCCGAAGGGTGGTCTGGGAGGCCACCGGAGGTCGGGAGACTCCTCGGGTCGGAGGCCCGGGATGCGATCCCAACCGAGGTTACTGGTTCTCTCTCGTTGATTCTGGGACACGTCATTTGCAACGTGCCAGCATCTGGAGAGTCACCGATATCGAGCCTCATCAGTTTCAAATCCAAATCCGACTTAAATACAAATTTTCTATCCGGATCCGGATCCTAATCCGTCCGGATATGGATACCGTCCGGATATGGATTTTTAGTATCATCATCCTTTTAATTGTCGAATTCGAATATGGATCCGAATCGGATTATCCGGATCCGTACATCCCTGCTAATTGGGTGGAGATTTTGATTCGGACCGCTCGGATGTTTTGCTATGGACCGTCATAATTTACAATCTCACCCTTCCGTTCTTGCAAAATTCAAATTACGACCCTTAACTTTATAATCACATCACCTGAGTGAGTGAAGGAGTGAGCAAGGGGACATGTGCCATGGAAAATTGAGGCCCTGCTGAGTTGAGTTTAGATAACGGGGTTTTATAAAGTTATCTAAACATAACTATAAAATCATAACTATCCTATATTTGGCTCCCATCTAGGATGATGTGGGGGCCATCAGTTAAAATCCAGTTTAAAGATTTTTGCATTTTAATAAGTTTGTACTTTATTTTATTTTATTTTATTTTAATTTGGATACTTCTGTAAAATTTGCAATAGGTCTCTCTGTATAGTTGAGGGATTTTTTTCTTGGATGGTGAATGATTAAATAATTTTGCTATAAAAAATTGTGAGATTTGAAAGCAACTCTAGAGTTTTTATGGTCGATCCATTTTTCTTCGGCCGCGGTCGATTATTTATCGTTTGCCATTAACATTTTCATCAATTTCTCGTCATTGGGATCACCAACCATGAAAATACGGAAACAAGTAAGGAATTCGATTGAGGCTTAGTGGTCACGTAGTTGGGTCATACAGCTGAACCGAGCTCATCCAAGGGCAGCCAAGAAATTCATCTTAGAGAGCAAGTGCCTTTTGAAGCATTGACCGTTAGCAAGTAATGACGTTGGGTTGGGCTGGGCTGGGCTGGATGCTTAAATATTTTACATCTCTATCTTGAATGTCTAATTCTAGAATATCTTGAATCTAATATTCAGAAAATCATAATAGTGGATTGATACAGACGTTTAGTGGATTTACCGCCTGATAGGCAATCCGATACCGTCATAAAATCGAGTGTTTTAAATTGAATCGCATATTTATATTACTTATTGTCTATGATTATCTAACGTTGGATCCCATATGCGCGTATCGTACCATTTAAGAGTTCGTTTAGGTTGCATTTGCACCGACTGTGCGTTTTTGTTCATTTTGCATCCACACACAGCCCCAACTTTCCCATCCTGCGTCTTTGGAGTTTAGAAAATTCCGGCTATTTAGACTCCAAAATCGAGACAACCGGGGTTTTCTAAACTTCAAACCAACTAAAGTTTTCTAAACTCCAAAAATATATGAAGAAAACGCTCATTTTGGAGTTCAGAAAACTCCAAAACAAAACTTTGAAGTTTAGATAACTTCATTGCCAAGTACCTCGGTGAAGTTAAAATTTAAAATGGAGGTAGGGCCTTGCAAACTATAGTTTGCATCGCCTCTACCTACACTTAAATATAAACTCCGGTTATCATAATTCTATACCCAAGGGCCTAAGTGAGGCACCCAATCTAAATGATAACCCTCATAAAATATATCCAGCTTCCGACGAGAATATTTGACTGCTGCCTCTATGTTCATGCAATTTTTAGAAAATTATTAATAACTAAAAAATTTAATACAAATTAATCTCTATGAACAAAAATTAATTGCTACTCTTCTCCCTTCCGCGTAAGTTTTATTGAGAATAAAAGGTGAAATATCACTGGACCTTTTCATTGTAAAGCTTTCATTTAACAAAGACATTCCCATTGGATTGATTCATACACATTGCGAAATGGCTCTGCGATCATAGGAGACTCGCATTACACGGTCAACAACTACCTGTCTTGCAGACTTTTTCTACTGTAATTTGTCTTTGATTTTTTATAATATTAAGAGGATGCGGAATATAAAATGGCATGAAAGGAAGGGAAAAAATTTGTGGTCAAAGACGAGATCAAAAAGCCCACATTTTTATATATTAAAATAATATAGAGTTATAAAAGGAAAATTAAGTACACCAAACAAGATCAAAGCAATCACAAACCAAAACCAATAGCTAAGATTGAACTTTTAAAAATGGAGGCAATGCACTCCAATTTCGAGCAATTGATTCATTACTAAATTCCTTAGTATCAAAAAGCCTTGATATCCAGTATCGGAAATCACATCCCGAAAAACAATCTCTTTAGGCCTACATTGGAACCTAAATATCCTATAGTTCCGTTCTTTTCAAACGTGCCAAACAATATTTACAACCACCATTCGGAGGAGTGTTTCAATTAGATTTTTGCTCGAGAACGTCAATTGGTTGAACTCTATAATATCACGAAGGTTAGATGATATATTGCAAATGCTGCAAACGTTGGGTGAAATCTATGACCTAAAAATCCTTTCCTTGGGTGATACGAGCAACTTTTGCACAAAAGGAAAGTTAGTGACATAAAACTTTGATGACGAACGAAGAACGATGGTAGCACCAAAGAAAAAGTTTATAATAAAAAAGGATGGTAATTTTCCATACAATATTACATGCAATTCTCGGAATTTTCTAATTTTCTAAATATTTTATTTATTCAGTATAAAGTTATATATTAATCGTTGGGGCGTCTCCTACTCAGCGACGCACTACATCGGATGCCGGGTATAGTGTTAAGTATGCAAGGGCTTTTAGGTCATCGTCCGGAAACGACGTGTTATATCGGACCCCGGGTGTAATGACATAAGTAAGGGTTTCATAAGATCCATCTAATTTCTTGGGTGGTTCCCTTACGGGTAGACTAACATAATTAATGGAGGTGGTGATTAAGAGAAGAGTTGGTATTATATGTTTGCAAAAAACTAAGAGTAGGTGAAAAGGGTAGAGTCAGAGTTTTGAGGTTATAAGTTTTGGTATACGGGTAGAGATAAAAATCGTAATGGGGTAAGCATAATCATAGATAGATGGTTGCTTGAGAATGTAGTTGAGATTATGAGAAAAGGTGATAGAATTTTACTGATTAAGCTTATTCTAGGTGGGGAGATCCTTAATATTGTTAGTGTTTATGCACCACAGATAGGTCTTGATGACACTAGTAAGCGTCTATTCTGGAAGGATTTAGACGAGATGGTGCAAAGGATACCTAATGGAGAGAAGTTATTTATTGGTGGCGATCTCAATGGACATGTTGGTACCAGTCGTAGTGGGTTTGATACTATTCATGGAGGTTTTAGTTTGGGACAAAAGAATGAAGCAGGTTGCTAGATTCTAAATTTTGCCTTGTCTTATGACTTGATATTAGCAAACACTTGGTTTAGAAGAAAAGAGTCTCACCTTATCATCCTTAGGAGCGGATCAAGTGCAAATCAAATAGACTTTTTTCTGACGAGAAGGATATATAGAAGTTGTTGTATCGACTGTAAGACAGTGCCAGGCGAGAGTGTAACCATTCAACATAAACTTCTAGTTTTAGATTTTAGATTTAGAAGAGGGCCTCGGAAGATTAGACATAAGGTAGAGCCTAGAATTAAGTGGTGGCGACTGAAAGAAACTAACCAAAAGACTTTTATAGATCGTATGGTTCAAGAGATGTATTGGCAGTCTGAAAATGATTCAGATAGAATATGGAACAAGATGGCTAGTTGTATCAAGAAGGTAGCTAAAGATCTACTTAGTGAGTCGAGAGGTGGTGCTCCACCATCTAAGGAAAAATTATGGTGGAACGAAGAAGTAAAGGCTGCTATTAAAATCAAGAGAGATTCTTATAAACATTTGAAGAAAAGCAGCGATGCAGAGATACTTGAGAAGTATAAAATGGCTAAAAAGGAAGTTAAGAAAGCTGTTCAGGAAGCTAAAACTAAGGTCTACAAGAAGGTGTACGAGAAGTTGGATACTAAGGAGGCTGAAAATGATATATACTGAATTGCTCGGATGCGTAAAGAAAGACCGGAGATTTATGTTCGGTGAAGTGTGTCAAAGATGAAGATCAGAAGGTTTTAACTCGAGATGAGGATATCAAGAAAAAGTGGAGAGATTATTTTGACAAATTATTCAATGAAAGCTTTACTATGAATTTGGATGGACTTGTCATTCAATCTCAAGATATAAACCGTGATTTCATGCGTAAAATAAGAAGACCTGATATTAAAGATACTTTGAAGAGAATGAGATCAAGAAAAACGGTTGGTCCAGACGGGATTCGTATTGAAGTTTGGAGATGTTTAGGAGAAATAGGTATTAAATGGCCGACAGATCTGTTTAATAAGATTTGGTATACCAAAAAGATGCCAAATGAATGGAGGAAAAGTACCCTTATACCTATCTATAAGAACAAGAGTGACATTCAAAATTGCTCAAATTACCGTAGGATAAAACTTATGTGTCACACCATGAAATTTTGGGAGAAAGTGATTGAACACAGGCTAAGAAAGGATATTAAGATAACAAGAACTGATTTGGGTTCATACCTGGACGATCGACGACAGAGGCTATTCATTTGCTTCGTCAACTTGTCGAGCGTTTTCGAGAGAGGAGAAGAGATTTGCATATAATATTTATTGATTTAGAGAAAGCGCACAACAAATTACCTAGAGAGGTATTATGGGGAATAATGATGAAGAAGGGGGTCCCCGTCAAGTATATTGACATAATCAAGGACATGTACGATGGAGTAGTGACAAATGTCAGAATTTGCGGCGGCCTAACGAGTGATTTTCCGATTACAATTAGTTTACATCAAGGATCTGCACATTTACCATCGTGATGGATGAGCTTACTAAAACTATCCAAGATGAGGTACCTTGGTGTATGCTATTTGCTGATGATATTGTTCTAGTAGACGAAAGCATGGGTTAATGCCAAATTGGAGTTATGAAGGTAAACGTTAGAATCTCGGGAGTTCAGATTGAGCAGGTCCAAGACAACATATATGCATTGCAAATTTAGCAAACAGAGAAGTCGAGACCATATTGGTATAACACTGGAAGGGCAAGAGATATCACCGAGCAATCAGTTTAGATATCTAGGTTTCATCATCCAAAAGAATGAGGAGATCGATAGCGATGTTAATCAAAAGATCCAAACTGGTTGGTTGAAATGGAGGAGTGCACAGGGATTTTGTGCGATCATAACTTTCCGTTAAAGTTGAAAGTGAAGTTTTATCGGAGCGCTATTCGGCCTGCCTTATTATATGGTACAGAATGCTGGGCTCTTAAGAAGCATCATACACAAAAGATGCACGTAGCGGATATGCGCATGCTTCGTTGGATGTGCGGTAACACTAGAAAAGATAATGTGCGAAATGAGAATATTCGTGCAAAAGTTGGTGTAGCACCTGTGGAGGAGAAGATGCAGGAAAACCGGCTAAGATGGTTTGGTCATGTGCGACGCAGACCTACAGAAACACCGGTTCGACGAATGGATACTCTCGATATAGACAATGTCAAAAGGGCGAAAATAGAGACCGAAGAAAATATGGATGGAGGTGATACGAAAAGATATGGTTACCAAAAGCCTCAATGAAAGTATATTGTTCGATAGGAGTGAGCGGAGGCGGAGGATTTATGTGCTATACCCGGCGTGATTCTCATGTTGGTTCATGTAGCCTACCCAATATGCTTGGAATAAAAGGCTCAGTTGTTGTTGTCGTATAGTCATATATTAGATTTTTTTTCAACAAGGCTTGTATAACCTAATGGTTAAGAAATATGAGAGAGAATGAAGAGTTTTGGACTCGAATGGTCACAACAGTTCGTTCTGTGTGCAGATGTGACCGGTTCAGTTTGAACCAACGGGTGCGAGCATCTGAATATCCGCGGATCCAAACGAAAAGATGTAGTCAGATCCGGTTCGAACTAAAAGGGCACCGAATGTGCCATTTGATTCAAGTCCGAAAGAATAATCCAAGACCTATAAATAAAAGGTTCGGATTACTTTCAAGCACAACAATTTCAAGAGAACTTCCTCATCTTACTCTCTTTTTCTCTTATGTTCTTTTATGTGTTCTTGTGCAGTTCTGATTAAGTAATTTTTTCTGCAAATAAATACTTAACAACAAAATTATTCTGGAGCCTGTTTTATCTTGGGAGGAAAATTTGCTGCAACTCGTTGTAGTATAGGGTGCAAATATTGTTGAAGAATAGAATAATTCTCGACTCAGGCAATCCAGTTTTGTCTATCCACTATCTTATCTCCAAACCAAACAAAACAATCCTATATATAAAATATATTATTTTTACAACAATCTTAAATAATATTTGTCAAGATGGCGGCAGAGACGGTGATGTTTTCGGCAACCAAAGAACTCGAGAAACTTGACAATTTCGATGGCACTCATTTCAGATGTTAGAAGGGAAAGATATATTTTTTCCTCGTAGCTCTCAAAATGGCACATGTTTTGAAAGAGGTACGACCAGAAGAAAAGGATGATGAAATTATGGCGGATTTCAATACTAGTAGCAAATGAGAACAAGATGACTTTATGTGCAAAGGCTACATTCTCAACAGACTGTCAACACCTTCTACGATGTGTACTTGCAAAAGTCAATGGAGTCTACAGCAAGACAACTTTGGGAAGGTCTGCATTCTCCTTATTGTTAGTGATATATGCCATAGAGGTCATTATTGTATCATACTGGATTGTATATTACATTTTGGAAGCTTGAGATATTCACAGTTATAATAATAGTCTTGCTCAAAATGGTAGTATGCTACTTGGTTTGATTCTACCTTAATATGTGCATGTGTTTTTTTAGCATATCGCTTATACATATTGGTAGAGGCCTTAGGATGTTTGCTTGACTACCAGCGTTGTGATGGCAGTCACACTAGTAGGGGCTGGGTACTCTATAAGCACATCCTTATACAGGTCCCTAGTCGTAGGATTATCGAGACGAGACATCGATACTCCAGAGTAGACTAATGTATACGCTTCTCATCCCAGCAGGAGAGATGTTCTGTCCCACAGCCATTGGAACGTCGTACCGGAGATAGTATACAGATGCTCATTGGGTTATGAGTTACACTAGATGGACTCGTTGGGAACTGCTGGTTAGTATTATACCTATCGTTAGGTAGCAGTTCCCGGGTGGCATGAGTACAGGTTAGTCCGTTTACTTGAATCACTATCCGTCTCAAGTGTGTTCCCACTGCACTTAGATTACCACCCTACCACGGCTCAAAGGAGTCATGCAAACAGGTAGTAGTTGGATGCAGTCCCGAAGCACTTGGAGGCAATAGCGGTTAGATAGGATTCATCTCTCCCGGTATTGGGGGTTGATATCGCGCTGTGTTCGGAAAGCCATTACATAAAGTCCCTGGTCAGGGCAAGCGAGATTTACTGGTAGGTACTCCAAGTTTCTCAGAGTGTATTGGGCTCTACTCTGACACGACTTATTACGCTGTTAGGGGTCTGACGTTTACTATCCCTCTAGACCCGATATGCAAGTATCTTAGACGAACAGACCAGACTGTACGAAGATTGTCACAGATAGGCTCAGTAGGAGTTCGGATGAGTTTACTCATCGGCCTTCTTATCGACAAATACCTGGGTAGCCATTACGTGCAGCTAATACCGCTGACGGACTTGTGGTTAAACCCACTGCCGTACTGTCGAGTCTTTAGAGTCCCACACAGAGAGTTTCCCTGCTTCGGGCAAAACGATGTAAAGGCCTTATTGTTTTACGGCAAGGTTCCGATCACATACGTGTACTGGCTGCACGGATGTTGTTCGGACGGATAATACTAGTGGGCTTTGGTTTAAGCCGGATCCTAGTATTATATTATTGGATTATTATTATCTCATTGTATTCGTATTTTTCGGAATACGAACACTGGTATGTATATACGGTGAAGGCATTCTTGTAATTTCACAAGAGATGCTTCTAGAAGGGGACCTCATTATTTGGTTTATCTATTTTGAGAAATAGATTAATGAGGTGGAAATTGGAGACATCCATGGCATGGGGTGAAGCATGGCTCTTTGTATTTGTTTATTAGTTTGGACTCACTATTAAGCATGGTTGATATTTTCTATTGGAAAATATTGCATGCTTGAATGAGTGAAATGTGTGAGCCATTCTTCACTTGCCATAACCTTTGCTCATTTGTTCATTCTCTTTCTCTCTCCTTCTTCCTCAATGCCCTAACCCTCACATGAGTTGTGAACCCTAGGATCTCATGAGATAAAATACTCTATTAGATACTGTACATCTTCTAGTCTACCTAGCTTAGCGAACTAGATACCCTAGTTATCTCGGTTTAGAGGTTGGAGCTTGAGGTATAGACTCTTGGGTGGATCATCTTCGACACGAGGAGGCCGACGATCAAGCGCGATCCGGATCTTCGAGGAGCTCGAGGAGAGGAGGAGAAGAAGACCCTGTTCCCCTCCGAACGGCGGCCTGCGACGTTAGGACGTCACGTGCCTGAGGTTCGGGGCAGATGCTATTTGGTTTTATCCGTCTATCTCTCCGAAGATGCCAAGTTGATTTATGGCACCTTGTATCGGAGGTTTAGACGGATGCGGCCGATGTAGCAGACTTCGTCAGATTCCCCCTCAGGGTGAGGGGTTTTTGATTGTGGGGACGCTCTTCCCTACAGGCGCAAGCCCCTGCAGTTAATTACGCTACCGCGTCGCGGTAACAACTTTCTCCTTCTCTAGAATTTCACTTCGTGTCGTGTGTGTTTGTTTTATTTGTGGTTGCCCGTGGATTGTATACGGAGACTGAGTAATGCCGTCGCCCGTAGGACGTGGATTAATCCAAATCCGTATTTAGTTAGATTTGGGTTTGGTGTTTTTAGTTTAAGGATGCATTAGCCGCGTTGCGGCTAAGATCAACTTAAACATTCGTCAAGGATACGTTAGTCCTGTTTTGGACTAAGATCGACTTGACGTAGTGATTGATTTAATTATCTGGCCGTCGGGACTCGTCACCTCTCTGACGTCGTTGAGGGATTACAACGACATGCGTCAAAGGAGTTCCGAGATGTACCCTTGCACCAAAGTTTATTTGGGGTTTTATCATTTATTTGAGTATCTGAGGACACGTTAACCATATTTTGGGTTAAGATCAACTTAGACGGGACCGTTTAGGTCCGGCAAAAGAGCATTTAGGCTCAATTGTGCTAGTTTAGGGACGTGGTGGTCCATATGCCAGTTTTAGGGACGTGATGGTCCATTATTAGTTTAGGGACGTTTCGGTCCGTCGCCAGTTTAAAGACGTAGTGGTCCATCGCCAGTTTAAGGACGTAGTGGTCCAAATTAGTTTAGGGACGTTCCGGTCCGATATTAGTTTAGGGACGTTTCGGTCCGATATTAGATGAGTGGTCGTTGGGACTCGTCACCTCTTTGACGTCGTTGAGGAATTACAACGACAGATGTCAAAGGAGTTCGGAGATGTACCCTCGAACCGGTTGTGACTTAGTTTGTGAGAGGCATTTAATTTAAGGACTTACAGCCAGGATTGGGTTAAGTCCAATTTTTATTTTAGGCTCTACCCGATTAAAAGAATCAATCTAAACAGGGCTCTGCCTCTTTTTATTCTTGCAGTTTGATTTGGGCTAAGCCCTCAAGCATTTCCAAACAGGGCTCTGCCCTTTGTATGATTTGATTTGGGCCAGGCCCTCAAGAATTTTCCAAATAGGGCTCTGCCCTTTTATTTTTGTGATCTGATTTGAGCCAGGCCCTCAAGAATTTTTCTAAATAGGGCTTTGCCTTTTTATTTTTGTGATCTGATTTGGGCCAGGCCCTCAAGAATTTTTTCAAATAGGGCTCTGCCCTTTTATTTCTGATTTGGGCCAGGCCCTTTTAAATAATGAGTTGCAGGAACTCAAGAATCTTCTGATTGAAGAAACAAAAGTGCATAGCACTTTTGATCTACATTTAGATCAAAAGAAAACAAGTTTTTCTTCTTGTTTTCTTTTTACAGAACCAAGGGTTCATATCAAGTGCAAGGCACTATTTATTATTCTTTTATTTTTTAGAACCAGGGGTTCATATCAAGTGCAAGGCACTATTTATTATCCTTTTATTTTTTAGAACCAGGGGTTCATATCAAGTGCAAGGCACTATTTATCTTTTTATTTTCTGTTCTTCAGAAATTTTACCTTCTTTTTTTTTTTTGTTCTTGATTAATCTTCAAGAGCTCTCTTTTTTTCAGAAGCTTTTTCCCTCTCTCAATGATGATTGATTATCTGATGCCCTTTGAATGAGGCCTGGGGTCTTATTTATAGTGCCCACAAAGTTGTTGAATTTGTTAACAAAATTTTTCCTGAATTATTTTGGGAATTTTCCCACCATTGGATCAGAGATCCAAGGGTCCCTGTTTTACAGGAGAACAGAAAAGATCCACTTAAATTTTCATTCAGTTGCTGCGCAACTCACCAGCGCGTGACACGTGTCGCACATCCGTGCGCTTGCGCAGTTGCGATTGTGCAACTGCGCAGACACGTGTCGCGCATCCGAGCGCTTGCGCAGTTGCGATTGCGCAACTGCGCAGATACGTGTCGCGCATCCATGCGCTTGCGCAGTTGCGATTGCGCAACTGCGCAGACACGTGTCTCGCATCCACGCGTTTGCGCAGACACGTGTCGCGCATCCGTGCGCTTGCGCAGTTGCGATTGCGCAACTGCGCAGACACGTGTCTCGCATCCACGCGTTTGCGCAGACACGTGTCGCGCATCCGTGCGCTTGCGCAGTTGCGATTGCGCAACTGCGCAGACACGTGTTGCGCATCCGTGCGTTTGCGCAGACACGTGTCGCGCTGCTATGCATTTGCGCAGTTTAAGCATTAATTATGTTTTCTGAAGAGCCTTGCTCTGATGAGACGCACCGTCTCGGGCGTTACGCTGCCGAATTGGCTTCTGCCATGTGGCAAATTGCGCACTGCGCACGGAAACCGAAGCGTTGCTTCAAATTTTGAATTTTCAAAATTCAGTAGAGCCTTGCTCTGATTGGGGGAAACAGATGCCCCCCACCGTTGCGCTCACGTGGCGCGCGCGTGAGTGCAGCGGTGGCAACATCCTGACCGTCGGATCTAAGGGTCGTCTGAACAGGCGCAGGCGCCTATAAATAGGACCCTTGGTCCTTGGTAATTTTTTAATTTTTTTTTTTTTTTTTACCATTCTCAAGAAATTAAATTTCAGAGCCTTGCTCTTACTTGAGAACTTCCAGAGCCTTGCTCTTGCGATTCCTTAAGAACTTCCAAGTTCTCTCCTTAGAACCATTCTAGGTAAATTAAATTAATTTAATTCAAATCAAACTTAATTAACAGAGCCTTGCTCTTATAGATCTTTGATCTAAAGGAAACCCCTTTGGGGTTTCTTCAACAGAGCCTTACTCTTATAGATCTTTGATCTAAAGGAAACCCCTTTGGGGTTTCTATTCACAGAGCCTTGCTCTCAAAAATTTGCAGAGACTCTGTTCTTAGGTTTTAACCCATGAACAGAGCCCTGCTCACAGATCAACTAGAAAACTTTTTAAAAGTTTCCATGGATCTTTAAGACCCCAAAATTTTAATTCTTAGGAGTTGTGAATTTTTATTACTGCTACAGAGTTAGGCTCTTTTTTAAGAAGTTTTATTCTTTTGAAACAGGAGTTTGACAAATGTCACTCTGTGACAGAGTTTTGCTCTGAAAAGAGGAGATCTTCTCCTTGTCTCTAGGGCCCCCCCAATGAGGATATTCTCTTGGGAGTTCTTTTTATTGACTGATAGTCTCATCCAATGGTGGGATTGTCTCATCAAATGATGCGCCGTCATCTTGATTTTGTGGGTCCCCCTTTGGTCCCCTACCCGCTGCATCACAGTGTGGAGCAAGATTTTTATTTATTATTATTTTTTTTTTATCATTATATTTTTTTTAATGTTTAAGCGCCAGGCCATTAATGATATATATATATTTTATGCAGGAAAGATGTCTGACGACTTGTCTTTTCCCTTCGTTCGCTCAGAAGGAGGGTTCCCACATGCACCAGTGGACCGGGTAGTGTTCGCCTTGATTAAAGATCACGATCCTGAGTGCAAGAGACTTCACCTATGGGGAAGGTGGTACAGCCAGATTATCCAAGGCCGCCGCAGTTTTAGTTCCGCCTCGCCTTCCGAACCCATAGTTACGATCCCCTATGCGGACAAACCCCCGGTGGAGTATGCCGTGGAGGTTAAAAATTGGAATTCGGACGACCTCCTCCAGCCCGCAATCGGCGCTATTCCAGTGCAACCGCCGCCAGCCATAGATATATTGGGAAGGCGAATCTGTCAGGGTGAAGCACGCCCTTGGGGACAGGCTTACAACATTGGACTGAATCCGCGACCGCCTGCTGGATATCTGCCATGGGCCCGGTACATTTTAGCGGCGAAGAGAACCCATCTGACGAAGATTGGCTTATACTCCGCCGTCTACGTCTCGCTTTTCGAGTATCCTACTCCTCCGACGTGGTGGACAAAGGCTTTCGTCGAACAATGGAACATCCCCACACATACTTTCCTGACAGCGGATAGGGAAGTTTCCATTTCTCTGGAGGAATTCGTTGAGCTTTCAGGTTTACCGGCGAGGGGGGAGCATTATGAAGAGCTGCTTCCTCCTGATGAGTACGTCTTTGCCACTAAGCAGATGGTATGCGATCTAACTCCGGACAATGCCATTCAGTATCAGCACCCGGGCTTGGTGAAGGTATTGGAGATCTACGAGGAGCTCCACTTGGAATTGGGCGACCGAGGCGTTAGTTTCGCGGACTTCATTGCTCGTTTTATTCGCCCGGAATTTTTATCAGAGCAGGGTGAGAAGTTCGCCCAACTCACTGATCCTTTTGGTTTCGGCCTGGACCACCTGCATTCATCGGACATTGATCAGCGAAGTTTTTACCTTCCCGGCACTGCCAGCGTCCCTTTCTCAGAGATCGCCGTTCCTGGCATGGATGAGGAGACCTTCTTCATAGGATTCTTAGGTCTGTGGCTATGCAGCTTCGCGCTTCCCATGCACCCACGCCTCATGCGGTCTTCTGTCTTCTACCCGGCGCATCGAATGGTGGCTGGTCTGCAATTATCAGTGGGGATCGCTGGGTTGGCTTACCTCTACCATGGACTTAGCGTAGCGGCTGACGCTAGTGAGCCTGGGGTACAGCCTGCTAACTTCCCGATGCACTACTTCACTTCTTGGATGGAGCTGCATGTTCGAGGAGTGTTTGGTGCCCACAAAACTCCTCCGTTCTTTGAGAGATTTAAACTTCCGAGAATCATGCGATTGGTTGGGGCTTCCATCGTGTTTGCACCTCCGCGGGAGTCTCAGGGACTGCTTCTGCGTTCGCATCTAGTCGGGGCGAAGACCTCTTTTGTGGATAAAGTCATCACCATAGGTTCCGAGACCACTAAGTCGGTAGTGTCGCTGCGTGATGACTTTAAGGGCGGTGTTTCCGTGTTGAAGGCTCGAGAAATCCTCCACCTTTATTCCATTCGGCCGGGCTACTTGGTATTTAGGCAAAATGAAACGGCCCTCTTCATGAGGTATAATCCGCATCGATTTGCTCGGCAATCGAGTTATAACCAAGGGGTCCCGTTGGAAGCCTTCTTGGGAACACCTGCAGTCGGCTTAGAGGGGGTACGGAATGCAATGCATCACTTCATCCGGCTGAACACCGGCTCGTACTTTTTCATCAGTGAGCCCAGCTGTACCCCTAAGATACTCAATTCGTATGTAGCCTGGTATGCGCACGCGATGGGCCCAATTATCTTGATGGAGAAACGTCTGCTGGTCGATCGTAGGGCTGCGCCTCCCGGCGGCAATCGCAAGGCTCCATTGCAGCCCAGGGTTCAGGTTATCCCTCCGACGAAAGAGGCCGGAGTTGATCGACCACGGGTGTTGGCCCCTCCGCGTGGACTGCCACTGCCTACTACGGTGGATGCCCCAACGGCGCCCCGTGCTCCGACAAAGACGGTTAAAGCGGCATCGCCGGAGTCGGGTGCAGGAGCGGACATCGGGACTCGCCGCCCGAAAGCGACTGCCAAAACTGGCAAGCGCAAAGCTGCTCCCAGTGGGTCCAAGGCTGGCGGGCAAAAGAAGAAGAAGTCCACTTTATCCCTCGACGCGATTCTTAACTTAGAGTCCACGGCTCATCCTGCTGAGACCATATGCGAGTACGGCAGCAATGAGGGTTTCGTGGTGGACCCTGAGGACACCAATCTAGCCGCCGCCATTGCAGCTTCGGAGCGATCGGCGAGGCTCGAAGCAATGTTAAGCAGACTCGCTGAGTCAGGTAATCATCAGCCTTCTTATTTGTCATTTTATCCCACTTTTTATTATTATCTTCAGCTAATATTTGCCTCATTTTCAACAGGTGTATCCACTGAAGAGGCCATTGCTGCCTCTCTGAAGACCTTCCAGGAGGAGGAGAACAAGCGTACCTTAGCGAGCGTCGGTATGTTTTATCCCTTTCTCTTTTATACGGAAAGTTCGTTATCTTTTTATGATAGTCGATCTGACCTTCTCTTGTTTCTTTACAGGGGTTGTATTAATCGGCGCAAGGGCCCTTCCCAAGCCCGTCATCGAAGTCCCAACTCCGCCGAAGCTGCCGCAAGAGCCTCGGCTTGATGCAACAACGAGGGATGCTCTGAAAAATCTGGAGGCATCCCTCTACACGGATGAGCAGGCTTCGCTCAAGGAAGCTCTGATGGCATCTGTCTCATCGGCTCAAGAGGAGCGGAAGCGGTCTAGACGCGAAGCTAAGGCGCGCAGAGCTGCTCTGGCCGCAGGAGCGGGCCCTAGCACCGTCCCTCACGCTAGTACTCCTTCTGAAGAGCCCCCTGTGGCCCTGTCTACCGCTCGTCGGCAAGTTGCGCGCGCGGTTCGGAACGCCAATGATAAATCCGCTTCAGGTAGTACTTCTTTCAGAGCCTTGTTGTATGAATTGTAAAACTATTGGCTTATACATATCTCATCTTGCAGGGTCAAGTCCAACTGAGGGGGAGGCGGAGACGACCGTCGAACCCAAGGGAGCGGAAGAAGCGGTACTCGCCGAACCCGAACCGACGGTGGACAACTTTGTCGAGGCCATGGGGCCTGGAGCCGAGATTGAGGAACCTACCGCGGAGAAAGTCATTGATGCCGTACCCGAAGTGGCGGCAGATGAGATGATTGTCTCGACCGAGCCGAAGGCGGTAGAGGGCGAGGTACTTGAGGCTGGGGACCTCGTAGTGCCGATGGACGGGGCAGCTGTAATCGCTGATCCTGAGGGAGCAGCAGGTGAGGCGGCCATGATTCCTAAGGACGAGCTAGGCGCTCCTTCTCAGGAATCTGGCAATGTTCCTATCTTGGCCCTCCCTGTCTATGGTTCCCCACCGCCTGCAGAGCTTGAGAGCATAACAACGGTTCCCCTTGAGTCGGGTGATGAAGCTACAGGCGATGGTCTTCCGTCAGTGGAGGAGGGGACCGTCTCAGTTTCTGCTGGCAGCTCGTCAGGTAAATTTTTTTTTTATCACCAGCATTTCCCCTTTTTTTTTGTATATATCTTGTGATCTCTTTTAACAAACTTGTTCTTACAGGTGCGGCCAGTACCGATGCTCCACTGCTCGAGGGGGCACCGTCAACTACTGCTTTGGTAGTAGTCACCTCTCCGTCTTCCCTTGTGCCGTCACGGATGTTGGAAGGTATGGATTTACGACTCATGCATTAATCTTTCGAAAATGCGGCTTTTGTACTAACGTTACACCATTGTGCCGTTGCAGGAGTGCTTTTTGATCACTTGTATCAAGTGTTGCTCCCGCACTTTTCTTTCCCATCCGAACTCGCTTCTCCTTCTAGTGGCGCTGGTAATATCTTTATTTACTCCTTTTTTCTAGCAATGGGATGATTTCTGACTTTTCCTTTTCTTTATTGTAGTGCCACAAATCGAAGGAGGGGATGTAAGCCCTGTCGCGCTACCGGCCCTTCCGGCTCTGCCGTCCGTTGCTGCTGGTATAGTAGATCTCCTTTTTGGTAATCCTTTAACATCTTTTGAACCATCGCTTAACCCTGTTTTGTTTTGCAGCTATTGTTCCGGTTCCGGTCCCCTTCGAGGCTCGCGTCCTTTTACCGGCAGGCCCCTTTCTGAGACGTCCGTCTTCAAAGGGTGCGGTGATGAGTCTAGGCATGCTGAGCGGGTATATTGAAGAGCTCAGCATGGACGCTCTCCCTTCTGCTGTCGATTTCGCTGCGGATGTTAACCCAATGTTAGCGGCGCTCGTAACTTTTCATGACGAGGGCGTCGTCGAATCTTGGGTTAACCACTGCAGGGAGATCGAGGCCTGCTTGTATCGGCTGGAGTTGACGCGCCCTGCTCCCGAAGTTTTAGCTCTGAGCGCCCAACGCACAACTTGGCTCGAGCAAAGCACTTCGCACTCCTGCCACTTGGAGCAAGAAATAGCTCGGAGACTAAGGGAATGCCAAAAGACCTCAAACGAAACGGCCCATCTGCGCGCTGAGGTTGAGGCAAATGCTGCCCAAGTGAAGACTATCTTTGAGGGTCTCTTGGAGCGCATCTCCCATGGGCTAAACTTAAAGAGGAAGCTTGACGTGGCTGAGCGCCATATCCCAAGTCGGGAGGCTGCTTATCAGTGCGTGAGGGAGCAGCTTGCAGTGGTCTTGCGGCAACGAGCCCAAGTGGAGGCAGAGCTGGCGGTGGTAGCCGATCAAGAGAAGGCATGGAAGGACATCTGCGAGCGATTGCTACACCTATGCAAGACGCTTCCTTCCCAATAACTGCCATTGTATCAATATACTTGTAATTTTCTTTTTTTTTGAATAAGATGTATACATTCTTTATTCTTTTGTACGATTCGCCATGTACTTGATTGAGTTAATAAATAAAGATACACATTTTTTTTTTGCAATGTCTTGTATTATTTCTTTGCTTTCTCCCTTCTCTTATTATCAGCATGCTGTCTTGATAAACATGATTGACAGGTAACAGAGTAAGCATTTTGGTTTCTTCAAGATATAACGATGGCTTAGGCCGCAGGTTCAGATCTGCTGCCTAAGACTTTTCAACTCTATGAGCCGTGAGGGTCCCATAGAGACTTTTCTCCCTACGGATCGAGAGGATCTCGTAGGTGGATTTTCTCCTTAGGAGTCGTGAGGATTCCCAAGTGTGGTTTTCTCTCGTAAGTCGAAAGGATCTTATGAGAGAATTTCTCCCTCTTACGAGTCGAGAGGACTTGTAAGCGGTTGGCGAGTTGACTTGTTTCCTGGTCGAAGTATTGCTCTGACGGGGAGGTCGCCGGCTGACTTGTTTCCGTGACGGAGGTCGTTGGCTGACTTGTTTCCATGACGGAGGTCGTTTGTTGACTTGTTTCCGTGACGGAGGTCGTTGGCTGACTTGTTTCCGTGGCGGAGGTCGTTGGCTGACTTGTTTCCGTGGCGGAGGTCGTTTGTTGACTTGTTTCCGTGACGGAGGTCGTTTGTTGACTTGTTTCCGTGACGGAGGTCGTTGGCTGACTTGTTTCCGTGACGGAGGTCGTTGGCTGACTTGTTTCCGTGGCGGAGGTCGTTTGTTGACTTGTTTCCGTGACGGAGGTCGTTGGTTGACTTGTTTCCGTGACGGAGGTCGTTGGCTGACTTGTTTCCGTGACGGAGGTCGTTGGCTGACTTGTTTCCGTGACGGAGGTCGTTGCCTGACTTGTTTCCGTGGCGGAGGTCGTTTGTTGACTTGTTTCCGTGACGGAGGTCGTTTGTTGACTTGTTTCCGTGACGGAGGTCGTTTGTTGACTTGTTCCCGTGGCGGAGGTCGTTGGTTGACTTGTTTCCGTGGCGGAGGTCGTTTGTTGACTTGTTTCCGTGACGGAGGTCGTTTGTTGACTTGTTTCCGTGACGGAGGTCGTTGGCTGACTTGTTTCCGTGACGGAGGTCGTTGGCTGACTTGTTTCCGTGACGGAGGTCGTTGGCTGACTTGTTTCCGTGGCGGAGGTCGTTTGTTGACTTGTTTCCGTGACGGAGGTCGTTGCCTGACTTGTTTCCGTGACGGAGGTCGTTGGCTAACTCTGCGAGTCGACGCGGATCAGAAGGCTCTCGTCAAGGAGTGTTTGTATCCGTGAGTTGAGAAGTTTTTGTGAGGGATTATTTGTTTCCCAAGCGCCAAGGATTATTTATGTCCTTGGGATTTGAAACGAGTCGATGATTCCCACGGAGGCGCTGGTGGCTCTGCGAGTCGACGCGGATCAGAAGGCTCTCGTCAGGGAGTGTTTGTATCCGTGAGTTGAGAAGTTTTTGTTGAAGGCATTGGCTTCTTCGGTTGAAATGGACCGTTGAGGTTTTGGCTTCGTCGTTTGACGGACTCCGCTGGGGAAGTATGGTTCCTTCTTTGTTTACGCCCTTGGATTGTATACAGGGATCGATGTGACCTTAACTGTAGGGCTAAAGTTTATCATTTCTTCTTTTTATTTTATTTTATTTCCGCGATGCTCTATCATTTCAGCTTTTATATCGCGAAGGTCGCGATTGCCCAATCATTTCGGCTATTTTTCGCGGTGCCCAATCATTTCGGCTATTTATTTTATCTTTACTCGTTGCTTTTTATTACGAGTTGCCCAATCATTTCGGCTATTTCTTCATGCATATATTTTTACTTGCTGCATTTTTTTTTTATTGCAAGTCGCCCCATCATTTCGGCTATTTCGTATGCATGTGCGGCCTACTGGCTTTTCGCTGTAAACCTGAATTTGGACACCGATTTCGGCATCAGCACTGCTACGACTGGGATATTGCCAGGAGCGAATCATCATTTGCCTTTGTCGTTGTCAAGCAAAGGAGGCTTAGCGACCAGGGTTAAGGTCCTGTCGACTAAGGCTTTTGACTTCATGAGCCGTAAGGGTCTCGCAAAGCTACTTCTCCCTACAAGTCGTGAGGATCTTATAGGTGTATTTTCTCCTTAGGAATCGTGGGGATCCCTAAGTGTGTTGCTCCCTTGTGAGTCGTAAGGATCTCACGCGGGTGGTTTCTCCTTACAGGGTCGAGAGGACCCCATAAGTGTCTTTTAACGAGGTTGCGCCCTTTCGGGTTTTCACAAACACGCGTCGGTAGTCCTGCCTTTTTTACTCACGGAGCCCTTTCGGGTTTTCATCCGTGCCCATCTTGCTTATGGACATACCGTTTTTTTTTATTCTTTTTCTTTTCTTTTTCTCTTCTTTTTATTTTTTACGAGGTCGCGCCCTTTCGGGTTTTCACGAACGCCCGCCGGTAGCCCTGCTGTTTTTACTCACGGAGCCCTTTCGGGTTTTCATCCGTGCCCTTTTTGCTTATGGACATACCGTTTTTTTTTTTTTTTTTAGCCTAAGGATGCTGCGGTATTAGTTTAAGGACGTTTCGGTCCTGCTATCCAGTTTTAGGACGTAGTGGTCCGTTAGGCTTTTTCCATGAATGAGCATGATGCCCCCGGCATATCCATCTTTTTTGGAGTATGTGGTTGTGGTGGGCTCACCTTCCAATTTTCGGACAGCGCGAGCTCACCTTGTTGGTATTGGTCTTCAACCCAGTTTTTGAAGACAAAGCAATCTTCGATCGGATGACTTACTGCTCGATGGTAGGGGCAGTAATTAGGATCGTTTACATCCCCTAGTTGTAGTGGACGTCTCGGATTTGGCAGATTTATGAGTTGGTTGCGCAATGCCAGCTCAAATAGTTTCCTTGTTTTATCTTGAGGAAACGAGTAAGGACGTCCCAGTCTTTCTTCGAGTGATGGGCGTGGACGCATATTGCTTTGGCGAACAACTGGTTTTGAGTCGCTCGGCTGTTGTTGAGTGTTGGCGGCGAAGGTCATTTTTCCCTTTCCTTTATCCCTTTTGTTCGCTCCGTCGTTTGCGGGTCCGTGATTCTTTCCGGGTAGTATGCTCTCGCGCGGATGAAAGTTTTCATGATTCTTCAATTTTTCAGAGATGGATACCTCGAAGAGAGGGTTGAAGGCTGTTTTTCCATCAGGGTTGTTCCTGGGGCAATTGCCGGTGACTCTTTTATGCTTATCCGTCGCATTTTCTGACCGTCTACGAGCTTCCCGCTTTGTTCTATTGACGTAATCCTTGTGAGCGACATACCCTTGCCACCAACAGTTAAAGGATTCGCAGTCTTCGGTAGGGTGCATGATCTTCTGATGATATAAACAGAAGTTAGGGTGCATCTCTACCTCAGAGAAAGAATTTTCTTCAGAGGGCGGTAGCTTCATTCCTACTGATAGAGCTTTGGCGAACCGTTTCCTCGTCTTGAATTTGTTTTTACCCGCAGTGTATGGCTTTTGATTTGACGGGAATACCTTGGTTCTTTCCAGTATGGCCATTTCATGCTCTTGATTGGCTTTTGCTTTCAGACGAATTTCATTTAGGAAGGCATCGATCAACTTGTCTGACAGCCGCGGAATTTCTGTTTCAGGGTCCGCCATTGATTTCTCAACGCAAGGATCCTTCTCATCATCCGTCAGCGAATGAGAAATCACATGACAAGTAGCTACGTAGTCTTCGGATTCATCCGACGAACTCTCCCCCTCTTTTTCCTTTTGAAAGACGGGGTTGAAGAACTCCTGGAGCGTGATCGGGGTCCGTGCTTTTTGGCTGTATTCCTCCAGTGCATCAAGTTGTTTTTGTAAGTCCGTGCGCTTGTCGCCAGGCTTCACGGGCTTCTTAGATTTCTTCTTCTTTTTCTTCGAAGATTTCAACGGCTGGTTGTGAACGTTCGGGCCACCCCCATCGATCGTTTGAGTTGAACGCGGTTTCAACATCCCTTCAATGATTTGAGGTTCCAACGGGTTCTTCCACCTAATCGCTGGACATGCTTGAAGATCGTTCAGCATCCTCTTTGCTTTAGCTGATAGCATAACCTCCCATGGGGCTTCCTCAATGAGGGAGCACGTTGCCCCCGGTGTATTTGTCCTCTTAGAGGTGTGAGGTTGTGGCGGATTCACCTTCCATTTGTCGGATAACACGAACTTGCCCTGTTGGTACTGGTCTTCAAGCCAATCTTTGAAGACGTAGCAATCCTCGATCGAATGACCTAGTACTCGATGATAAGGACAGTAGTTGGGCTCGTTGACATCATTTGGTTGTGATGGACGTTTTGGATCCGGCAGATTTATGAGCCTGTTGCGCAACGCCAGCTCGAATAGCCTCCTTGTTTTATCACGGGGGAAGGAGTAAGCACGTCCCATCCTGTCCTCAAGGGGTACGTATAGGCGTGTATTGTTTGGACGAGCAGCCGGCTTCGAGTCGCTCGGTTGTTGTTGGGCATTGGCGACGATGATCGCTTTTCCCTTTCCTTTATCGTTTCGGGGGTCCGGCTTCGGGAGAGGGGGTTTATGGCCCATCTGGTCCATCTGCGCTAATTTGTCGATCAAAGCCTGGAAGGAAGTCGGCTTGAAGAACATCATGAACTGCGAGATGGTTGCCTGTGGATCAAGCGTTCCAACAAGCATTCCCACCGCTGGAGCTTCTTTTATGCGTTGTTCACACTTAGACCATAGATTACGCCACCGTATAGCGTATTGAACCCACGTCTCGCCGGGCTTTACCCTGGCGTTAATCAGCGCCGTCATCGGAGTACGCTCACTGGCACTTGCAAAACGTTGGGTGAAGAGCAGCTCCATCTCCGCAAAGGTTTTAATAGAGTCGTTGGGGAGCTTGGAATACCACTCGAAAGCCGTGTCTGATAAGCTTCCAACGAATTGGCGCAGCAAGAGTTTGTCGTCGCCTCCAGTGTTACCACAAAGCGCCCTGAACTGGGCAACATGTTGATGGGGATTGCCGGTCCCCTTGTAGACATGAAACTTAGGAATTGTGTAACCTGGCGGGTACTTGATTTGGTCGTACCAGCCCGGATATGGCCGCCCCGTTTTCACGATCTGACCAGCTGCTTCAACCGCCTGATGCGCCCGTATTTGTTGAGCAATATATTCATCCAAATCAGCTTTTGATATGGTATCCTCTTTAGCTGCGGATAGAGCCGGTGGAGGATTCGATGTCTCTCCTCTATCATCTTCAAGAATGATCGGGGGATCTCCAGCAGGTGGATCTGGTTGAATCATCATACCCACCACATCCTGGAACAGGAGGGCCATTTTCTTTATGTTGGCTGCCTGTTCCGCAGCCTCTTTGTCTCTCTTTTCTAGTATTCGGCGGAGGAACTCGGCGTCGGTCTCTTCCTCTTGGCGTTCATCTAAGGACGTCTCAGGATTCTCTTTTGGCCCCGTGAGTGCAGCCATTGTAGTCATCATCTCCTGGAGCTTTTGTTGCTGCTCCTGAGACCTGGTCACTGACCGGGTAAGTGGTCGGTGACCCGTAGAAGTACGACTTTCTTCCTTTCCTGAAGCCATATAGACCGTATGAACTGTTATGCCCCCTGACTTGGGGCGTTTAGATTTATCGCTTTTAGACTTTGTCAATGTCATGGGAGCTTTCTCTGGCCTCCTCCTTTTATGGACCGTTGAGGTGGAAGGAGCCGTTGAAGCGGGCATCCTAGCATTTGTTGCCCCCTGCCGTTTAACGGGGCGGTTCTTGTCTTTTTCCACCTTCGCCCTTTTCTGGCGACGGAAATGGTCTGAGTCAATCACGGAGTCTTGAACCCTCCGCCAAACTTTATAAATTTTTGATGACAGCCGTTGAGAGGGCTGTTCCTGTTTTGCCTCCGGAGTTTCTTTCATAGGCGGAGGAGACCTTTTCAATGTAGCAACCGGAGAGTTCTTTCTCACCTTCCTCAGCAATTCAAAGCTGTTCCCAGTTGGAACAGCAGCGTTGACCTCCGCCACTGGAGCAGGCGGGGTTAGCCCTGGAGGGGAGTTGTCTCCTGCTTTCCTTATTCGCTGCCAATGGCGACGTCGTGCACGACGGGCCGTTGGGACTGGCTCGGAAATCGATACAATTTCTTGTTGCCCCCTGTTTGGGTGTGGGGTAACTGCCGGTGTCAGCCTATCAAAGACTGATGCTTTTTGATCAGCTGAAGGAGGAGTAGGAACCGTCAATCTTGTGAAGACTGACTTTCTGATAGGAGAAGCCGCTTCAACGACTTCCGAAACTGTGGCCGTTGCCCTCTTTGGGACAGCCACTTTATGATCCTGACCTAGCCTGGTGAAAACAGAGGCTGTCAGCTTAGTAGCGGGCGACCCGTTGACAGGGGTCGTGGTAGCAGTGAGCCGGTCGAATACCGACTTCTTGTTTGCTTCTGGTGCGGATATCGGCACAGAGAAGTTTGTAGGTGGGACCATGGTCCCGAAGAACAGGCCGGTGGTGGCCTGGGTCACCTGGTCTACCGGCAGAGTCAGGAAGGAAGCCGCTTGAGGCCCGTATGTTACACCTCTCGGTGAGGTGGAACGTCCGCTGCAATGGCATTTCGAGCAGTTGGTGCAGTTGGTGGCCATTGAATCTTGAGTTCTGCACCAGACAAAAGACCCAATCTTAGCAACTTGAAATCCGAGGGCAACCATTTAACAAACCGCGATTGGTTCGCGAAGACGACACACGAAGTGTGGAGTGGAAAGAGGAAAAGGTCCCACCGGGCGTGCCAGAATCTGTTCCCCTCCGAACGGCGGCCTGCGACGTTAGGACGTCACGTGCCTGAGGTTCGGGGCAGATGCTATTTGGTTTTATCCTTCTATCTCTCCGAAGATGCCAAGTTGATTTATGGCACCTTGTATCGGAGGTTTAGACGGATGCGGCCGATGTAGCAGACTTCGTCAGATTCCCCCTCAGGGTGAGGGGTTTTTGATTGTGGGGACGCTCTTCCCTGCAGGCGCAAGCCCCTGCAGTTAATTACGCTACCGCGTCGCGGTAACAACTTTCTCCTTCTCCAGAATTTCACTTCGTGTCGTGTGTGTTTGTTTTATTTGTGGTTGCCCGTGGATTGTATACGGAGACTGAGTAATGCCGTCGCCCGTAGGACGTGGATTAATCCAAATCCGTATTTAGTTAGATTTGGGTTTGGTGTTTTTAGTTTAAGGATGCATTAGCCGCGTTGCGGCTAAGATCAACTTAAACATTCGTCAAGGATACGTTAGTCCTGTTTTGGACTAAGATCGACTTGACGTAGTGATTGATTTAATTATCTGGCCGTCGGGACTCGTCACCTCTCTGACGTCGTTGAGGGATTACAACGACATGCGTCAAAGGAATTCCGAGATGTACCCTTGCACCAAAGTTTATTTGGGGTTTTATCATTTATTTGAGTATCTGAGGACACGTTAACCATATTTTGGGTTAAGATCAACTTAGACGGGACCGTTTAGGTCCGGCAAAAGAGCATTTAGGCTCAATTGTGCTAGTTTAGGGACGTGGTGGTCCATATGCCAGTTTTAGGGACGTGATGGTCCATTATTAGTTTAGGGACGTTTCGGTCCGTCGCCAGTTTAAAGACGTAGTGGTCCATCGCCAGTTTAAGGACGTAGTGGTCCAAATTAGTTTAGGGACGTTCCGGTCCGATATTAGTTTAGGGACGTTTCGGTCCGATATTAGATGAGTGGTCGTTGGGACTCGTCACCTCTTTGACGTCGTTGAGGAATTACAACGACAGATGTCAAAGGAGTTCGGAGATGTACCCTCGAACCGGTTGTGACTTAGTTTGTGAGAGGCATTTAATTTAAGGACTTACAGCCAGGATTGGGTTAAGTCCAATTTTTATTTTAGGCTCTACCCGATTAAAAGAATCAATCTAAGCAGGGCTCTGCCTCTTTTTATTCTTGCAGTTTGATTTGGGCTAATCCCTCAAGCATTTCCAAACAGGGCTCTGCCCTTTGTATGATTTGATTTGGGCCAGGCCCTCAAGAATTTTCCAAATAGGGCTCTGCCCTTTTATTATTGTGATCTGATTTGAGCCAGGCCCTCAAGAATTTTTCTAAATAGGGCTTTGCCTTTTTATTTTTGTGATCTGATTTGGGCCAGGCCCTCAAGAATTTTTTCAAATAGGGCTCTGCCCTTTTATTTCTGATTTGGGCCAGGCCCTTTTAAATAATGAGTTGCAGGAACTCAAGAATCTTCTGATTGAAGAAACAAAAGTGCATAGCACTTTTGATCTACATTTAGATCAAAAGAAAACAAGTTTTTCTTCTTGTTTTCTTTTCACAGAACCAAGGGTTCATATCAAGTGCAAGGCACTATTTATTATTCTTTTATTTTTTAGAACCAGGGGTTCATATCAAGTGCAAGGCACTATTTATTATCCTTTTATTTTTTAGAACCAGGGGTTCATATCAAGTGCAAGGCACTATTTATCTTTTTATTTTCTGTTCTTCAGAAATTTTACCTTCTTTTTTTTTTGTTCTTGATTAATCTTCAAGAGCTCTCTTTTTTTCAGAAGCTTTTTCCCTCTCTCAATGATGATTGATTATCTGATGCCCTTTGAATGAGACCTGGGGTCTTATTTATAGTGCCCACAAAGTTGTTGAATTTGTTAACAAAATTTTTTCTGAATTATTTTGGGAATTTTCCCACCATTGGATCAGAGATCCAAGGGTCCCTGTTTTACAGGAGAACAGAAAAGATCCACTTAAATTTTCATTCAGTTGCTGCGCAACTCACCAGCGCGTGACACGTGTCGCGCATCCGTGCGCTTGCGCAGTTGCGATTGCGCAACTGCGCAGACACGTGTCGCGCATCCGAGCGCTTGCGCAGTTGCGATTGCGCAACTGCGCAGACACGTGTCTCGCATCCACGCGTTTGCGCAGACACGTGTCACGCATCTGTGCGCTTGCGCAGTTGCGATTGCGCAACTGCGCAGACACGTGTCTCGCATCCACGCGTTTGCGCAAACACATGTCGCGCATCCGTGCGCTTGCGCAGTTGCGATTGCGCAACTGCGCAGACACGTGTTGCGCATCCGTGCGTTTGCGCAGACACGTGTCGCGCTGCTATGCATTTGCGCAGTTTAAGCATTAATTATGTTTTCTGAAGAGCCTTGCTCTGATGAGACGCACCGTCTCGGGCGTTACGCTGCCGAATTGGCTTCTGCCATGTGGCAAATTGCGCACTGCGCACGGAAACCGAAGCGTTGCTTCAAATTTTGAATTTTCAAAATTCAGTAGAGCCTTGCTCTGATTGGGGGAAACAGACCCGAAGGACAAGGTTTTAGGAGGTATAAAACTCTTACCGAGTAGTTAAACCTCCAAATAGATTTAGCTAGTTAAGGTTTCTGTTAAGATCGCGGAGTTTAGTCGGTGTTGCGAAGTAAGAAAAATTGTTTTTGTAAATTCCACCTCTCCGCGAACCCGCGGAGTGCGCGGCATCGACTTACAGTGGTATCAGAGCCTACTCAGACCTTAACTAGCAGTTTAGACGATGTATAAAGTTACGAAACCGAAATAACTCCGAAACGATAAAACTAAAATGCAAGTTTCTGTCGATTTTTAAAAAGCCTCTAAATTTTTTTTAAAACAATTGCAGAGTGCTCCTTTAGTTGTTTCTTGAACACCACAGAAAAACGAAACAAAACCTCACAAGTTTGGCTGGCCAAATGTAAGTTTTTCCTAGCCTGACTGGTCCAAAGAGTGAGTTTCGTCTTGAGTTTTGTGTGGTGTTCTGATCTCTTGGAATTAGGTTTTTAGGTGTTGTTTGATTTTGCCCAGATTTCATATTCTGTTATCTTTGTGTTGGGGCAATATGGAGTATTTCGAAGTCACAATTTTAACATCGTTATAAGTTTCAGTTTGTATATGTGTTGTTAAACGTCCTCTAATTGCTATATGTCGATTAGTGGGGGTTGCATATATTTGTATCTTGATGATAGTTTGTGTATATGAAGTATTAGATTGTCATGGATAGATAGACGGGGGATATGAGAAGAGTATTTTCGTTTCTTTCATTCATGTAAATTTTTTTTTAAGAAATCCATTACCAAAACTCTCAAAAAATTTCCAAGTCCAAAATTGTACAAGTGAAGTTAGCCAAGGTCAAAATTCCGGCGACGTTTCGGGAAGAATCTGGCGATACCGCGACTCCCCGACACCTTCAAAAGTTCCCTCTACCTCTCCCCTTTCCTTTCAACCAGTAAGTCCCATCTCCTCTCCTCTCATTCTAATCTAAAACACTCTCATTTCAAAACTCGTCGGAAGCGGAGTTATTCCGACTTCTGATTCTCTTTTCTTTAAAAACCCAAATTTTCTTAATAACAAACCAACCAATTCTTCATATATTGTTTAGCAATCATAACCAAACACTTTAGAACAAGTTTCATTTCAAAATAACATGTTATGCAACTTTTATCACATTTTTACGATTAAATACCACAAACTTTACATTCTACATATTTCATCATATTTCTTTGTATTACCTTTAGAAAACTCACGAGGTAATGACCTCCCTCATTACAACACTCATTTTTGACATAGCACGATTGCTTTTGGAAGTTTAGTTTGTGGGATAATTATAAGTTTACAATAAAATACCCTAAACTATTATAAAACCGTATTCTTTAAATTGTCTTATTTAAATTCCATACGATTAAGTCCTTACAACCCATTTTGGGGAACCCGACTTGGTTAGTGCGGGTTATCGTACATCCATCGGACTGGTAGGGCGAGATGCAAGCCTCCTCACGGAGCATACGATCTCGATGGAATTTGTATTACAATTTTAAGAAAAACGTGATTTCTATTTAATAAATAAATTCTATTTTTTTTATAAATGTATGTATATATATATATATATATATATAATATCAAAATATCTACTTTAAATATATTATATATATTCCATGTTTTTTTAAATCAGAAAAGAATCACAAAAGTTCATGAAAATACCATCAAGAATCAATACAAGTCAAATTACAAGAAAATACTATATACTATTCAAGTTAGGTTTATATCCACTAGACTATCTCATCACTCTTAAAAATTACTTCTATGAAAACCCTAAAGACGATAATTGAATACTTGATGTGTATTTTGAAAATATATCAAAACTATTTTTCATAAACCCCCTCAAGTTATATTAAATTACAATAAGGACTCTAGTAAATATAGGTTTAAGCGGAACCAGTTCTCTTGAGCCTCAGGGAGCCGGATAATTTGAGTGCTTTCCTATTTAAGGTAGACAAACTAAAAACAGTGTTATCAACACGGTAATTGTCTTGGAAAAAGACACAAATCCTGCCGTCCATGTGCAGCAGTTACCGATAACTCCAAAACTAATTCAGGACTTCAATTCTGTTTAAGTGTTTGACTCAGGCAGAGTCTCAGTGTAATATGAAATCAATCAAGTTATTATTGAATATGATTCAAGTATAAATCCAATTTAACATGAATCCATTTATACCAGAATTCAATCTATATCAATATGAACATGATTTGACCGAACCATGGATATACATTTGACTGGTCTACATGACTATCCGTCTATATCCTTTCCATTTACATGAACTACTGATATCATGGTTTCGGTAAGTTTTACATCTATAATTTACTTCAATACAATCAATACAAAAGACATCACGGGGCTTTAAAGGGATAGACCGGCACGGAATGTGTTAAAAGTACCACGAGATGGTCATTACAAGACGTAACTATACATCCATTGCCGTTGTTCCGTGGTTTTATCGGCGGAGCCTTGTACTACAGGTTACCATAGTCTACGGCGTAAGTTGGATTCCTCTCGTATACACTGGTATATTTTGTACCAAGCTACAAACAACTGCGTTAGCATAACAATCAAACATTATACCAGTTACATCCTCGTATCTGTCTATTCTATTTCTATCTCTCTTTGGGACTTACCGAGCGATTGTTCGCTCACGACATTCCTATTTCTCTTCTTTCTTTGGAATGTTGTCAGGAGGCCCCGGCTATGAGGAGTTCGAGACCATCCAGGAGAAATTGGAGCAGACCATTGAGCAGCACGACCACTAGACTTCACTTGTACTCACTTTTCTTTCAGTTCATGTCATTGTTTAGGTATTGCTTTCCATTCTTGTATTTACATTTTCAGTTGTATTGTAAAGAAATGTTTAATAAATAAAAGTTGTTGTTCATTCATATCTGTTGTCTTTCTTGTGTACATTTACATTATATTGCTTATTTACGCTTAGCGTGTTTACTTCTAAGTAAATACGTAGCGGAACCGCCATGTCCATTTGTCCGTACACGAGAAAGCGGGGCGTGACAAGTTGTTTAATAAAAGCAAGAAGAAACTTGCAGCTCACTGGTAAAACCTCTGCACTGCTGTAACATAGCATGTTTGTTCGATTCTCATCATACACAATTATTTTTAGATTTTTTCTAATTTTTCGGAAGCCCAAGAGTTGCACGTGCAATACACGAAGAAACGAAAAGTTTCAGAAAAATCAAACATGCGCAAATAGGAGTAAACACCCAACTTGACACATGGCACAAATCTGGAGACGGATCATCAAGATCCGACCGCTCAAAATCCCCAAAGGGCCGGCGCCGACGGTTTGATGGAGCCCAAATCCCTCTGTGCTTTGCACACTTGACTCTTCAACTCTCCTCAACTCCCCTGCATTGTTTGATTTTTCTGCAATCAAACAGAGACTCTTCGATTCACCATTTAACATCTTTTTAATACATTTTAATCCAAAATTTTAATTCCCAAATCCTAATTCTTCACTATAAATACCACCCCATGCCCTAACTCCCCTCTATTCTGAAAATTTCTAGCAAAATCATCCCAAAAATTCCTAAGTGTAAGTGGAGTCAAGTGGAGTTAGCAACCAAGCTCCTTCCATCAAAGATCGAAGCCGTTTCCGGAGCTTCCGCGACGCCATGAAGCCCCCTCCCTTTTCCTTACTCTCTTCTCGAAGTTATAAAGTCGTATGTCCCTCTCATCTCTTCTTCTTTTCATTTCAAATTATCTCCTAAAAATATATCGGTAAAGTGAAGTTACCTCCGATACATTTTTTTAGAACTTGGAACTTCCTTTTTCTTAATACATAGGTCAAACTAACTTTACCACCCTATTTGTAACTTTGATTACAATCTTTTAGTTTTGAGTTTAACCAAAATTTTCATGTGAAACTATCATATAACGATCTTTTCATTAAAATACCATGAACTTTAGTATAACCCTCATTTTCAATAATTGTTAAATACCTTTAGGAAATACTTCACGGGATAATGACCTACCCCACTCGCACACTATGGTTTTATAGCACATTACTCTAAACATATAGCTATTTTAAAAAATAAGCTTTTCATTAAAATATCATACCTTTTCAAAGCGGGTTTCTTTTAATCGGTATTTTGAAATTCTTGAAAATTACGCCTCTACAACTCTCGTTAGGGGATCCGCTAATGGATGGTGCAGATTGTCGCACATTCTTGGGACAGTAGAGCGAGATGCAGAACTCCTCACGGAGTATTCGGTCTCAAAAGGAAATAAAAATACGGTTTTTAAGAAATACGAATTTTCAAAATAAAAACTAAATTTTGGAAAATTATATAAAACTATGAATTCGTATTTTCAATAAAAACATGTTATGAAACTATATTTTTAGAAACGAAGATTTAAATTTTTTAATAAAATACTATCAAGTTTCCAAAAGAGCTAGTTTTCAATAAACTATCACAAACTTTTAAAGAGGCTAAGTTTCATCACCAAAAATACCATTTAAATTAAAATCCATGTTCATGAAAATCCTAAATATTATAAATCACCTTAGAGATTTATTTTTAAACTATATTAAAGTATTTTTCATAAAAACCCCTCGAGATATGCAAAACAATATTTTAAGGACTCTAGTTTAATATAGGTTTAAGCGGGATCAATTCTCTTGAGCCCTAGGGAGCCGAAGAAAGTGAGTGCTTTCCTATTCATGTTAGACAACTTAACGGAATTATTAATGGCAATTGTCTTGGAAAAATACATAAATTTTGCCGTCCATGTGCAGCAGTTGCCGATTACTCCCGAACTTAAGATGTTACAAGAACAAGGTCCTTTGATCACCGGTTGTGCTCCTGGTACTAAATCAATACTGAATTCGAGAGCTCGATCGGGAGGCAAACCTGATATATCGTCAGGAAATACATCGTCGAACTCTCGAACTACCTCTGGTCTTGATTCTTTCTCCGCTTGAGCTGCTGCAACTACTGCTTCTCTTGACTTCATTTTGTAGGTACTTGGCTCCAGCGTACGGTCTCCGCTTCTGAAATAGAAGACCGGATGGTCTGGAATCTCGAATACTACTCTCCTTTGACGACAGTCAATGGTAGCATAAAAAGTTCCAAGCCAATCCATTCCTAGAACCATATCGAAGTTTGGTATGTCCAGCAATTTGAAGTCAGCATAAAACTCTCTGCTGCAGACGACGACTGGACACAAGCTGTATCCCATAGTTGCCTTTAGAACGTCATTTCCTGAACTGACATTCCAGCTGGATACAAGCGGTAAGACTGGAATCGCATGGGTTCGGACGAACCGTTGCGACATAAAGCAGTGAGATGCTCTAATATCAAACAGTGCTAGTGCAGGTAGTGAGGCTACTAAGATTGTACCTAAGGTATGCGGGATATGTTTTCGGTATAGGGAAAAGTATGTAAATAAGCAGCAAGATTGAAAAGAAGGTTTAAGAAGAAAAGTTTACCAGTGATAACTTGGCCAGTGGCCTCAGCTTCTTCCACGGTCATCGTGAAAGCCTGGCGCCTTGGTACATTCCTCCCGGCCTGAAGAGCATTCCTCGGAACGTTCCTTTGAGCTTGATGGAACTGATGAGGAGGTGGTGCAGCTTGTGGTCCTCTGGGTGGTGCAGGTAGTGCAAGTCTTGGAGCAGGGGCTTGGATGGCTGGGCGTTGTAGGTAATTGTTTGCTGGCCTCGGTGTAGCAATCGGATTTTGTTTATGAGGACAAGACCCAATACCATGAGCAGCTGAGCCGCAGATCAAGCAAAGGTTGTTCGCACGCCGGCAATCTTTCCCCAGATACCCACTTCTCTTGCAGTAGTTACAAAAGGCTAAGCTGGGCTTGTTGATTGGTGCTCCTGGACGTCTTGGCACAAAAGGTGGTCTGGACGAGGCTCCTCCTGCCATCTGGTTGGCAGGGTGCTTAACTCCTGCAGATTGAGGTCTGCCCCTTGCTTTTATCACTGCCTTATAACTGCGGGCAGCTTCCAGAGCCTCCTCATGAGTTGGAAATTTCCCTATGGCTAGAGCAGCCTGAATTTCCGTGTCCAAATCTTGTTGAAAGCGACGGGCTCTGATATCATCCGTCGGAATCAAGTGTGCCACGAATCTGTTTAAAGGATTGTGTGTATTATGTGATATTTAAAAATTTGAAATACTGTGACATATCTTACTGACTTAGCATAGTGAATTCAGCGTCATACTCATCTACTGACTTGTCCCACATCGAACCTTGTTGTAGATGAATGGACTGTTGTTCCATGGAAAACCTGGCTGTCACAGGGAAGTACTTCGCGTCGAACTTATCGCGAAAAGTCTTCCATTCAATAGGCTGTTCAAGACGGCTTTCTTCCGCCTTCCACCAGTTGCGAGCATTGTCCGTGAGCTGCAGTTTCACCATACGGACCCAAGCTATATCTGGCACTTGTGCTGCCGCCAGATCATCCTCTATGCTTTGTGCCCATTCCTTAGCTTCAAGTAGGCTTCCATTTCCAGAGAACTGCTTGCGATGTAAAGCCCTGAATTGCTTTACCCCAGGCGCGTCAGTCTCGGGACGGTTCAGGAGTTGTTGCTGTCCTTCAAGAAGGCTGCGGATCGCCTCGAGTAGCAACGTTTGCTCGGTGGGTGGCGCAGGAACAGCAGGTGTGAGAGGTAGTGGTGGAGGTTTGTTGTTGACATTGGTGCTGGTGTTGTTCGGGGAATCCATAACCTTGAAGAAGAATTTAGGTTAGGACAGATTCAAGTACATGAAATGATAAGATTCAAGAAATATGAAATTGTAAGATTCAAGGAACATGAATTGTAAAGAATGTTTTAGTTGTTGGTTCTTGTGTTATATTGCTTAGGTTGTTCATGCAGAACAGTACTGCATAGTAGGGTTCTATACAGCTCTGACCTGCATGGGCCACCAACAAAACCTGTCACGCCCCGCTTCTCGGTATACGGCGAAGAGGACAGGACTGGTCCGCTACGTATTTACTCTGAAATAAATACGCTAAGCGTATCTAAGCAATATAAAAGTAAATACATAAGAGACAAGATATATAAATTGAACAGCAACTTTATTTATTAACATTCTTTTGTACAATGCATGAAAAGTAAATACAACAAAAATAAAAGCGATGCCTAAACAATGGCATAACAGGAATGTAAAGTACTGAAAGGAAATGTGTACAATGAAACTAAAGCTCTGGTTCTTCAGCAAACTGATCCAAGTCTTTTGCAGTTGGCTCGATCTCTGACGGGTCCAAATCACCTGACGACATTCAAAGAATAAAGAGAGAGAATGATGTCAGCGAACAGGTCGCTCGGTAAGTCCCAAAGATAAGAGTAAAGTAGAATAGACAGAATAAGAAGGTATCTTTTAAAGTTGTATTATCTTGTAGTAATGTTGTATTAACACTGTTGTTTGTAGCTTGGTACAGAAGAATACCAGTGTATATGCCGGAGACTAGAGGCACGTATAGTACAAGGAACCGTTTATGCCACGGTACAACAGCAACTGGATTCATGTTAGGTGTATTAAGTCTTACAGTCTCGTGCCACTTTTAACACCTTCCGTACCAATCTACCTCTTAAACCCCGTAGTGTCTTATTTGTATTGTTTTGTACTGTAAATTGTATTGAGTGTATAATTGAAAGACTGACCGAAACCATGATATCAGTAAACGGATGTAACCGTAGAATCATGTAAATGGAATAACTGGAGAACTATGTAAATGGAATATATATCCATGGTTCGGTTCAGTCAAGTTGTATAGATTGATAATTGGGTTAATGGATTCATGTTGAATTGTAATATTGAAGATTGTAGATTATACTTAAATCATATTCAAGTCAGATTATACTGAGATTCAAACTGAGTCAGACAAATTAGCAAAGTAAATTGAAGTCCTGATTGTTTTTATTACTTTGTCTACCTTAGATAGGCAAGCACCCACTTCTCTGGCTCCCTGAGGCTCAAGAGATTGGTTCCGCTTAAACCTATGTTTACTAGGGTCCTTAGGGTAATTTATAGAACTTGAGGGGGTTTTATGTAAAAATACTTTTATATATTTTTCAAAATACTCCCCAAATATTTATTATTCGTCTTTAGAGTTGTAATGAATGTAGATTTTATATTGTGATATTTCTAGTGAAAATATCCTAATTTCAGAAATAAAGGTATTTATTTGTAATATTGATTTGTTTGGAATTCATGGTATTTTAGTGTAAAATTTATTCTTGTGATTTTTAGAAAAAAGTGGAATATTTATATCATAACAAAATAGGTATTTTAATGATAAATATACATATATTTATACAAAAATAATTTCAATATATTTTTTATATTCTAAAAATCACATTTTCTTAAGATGTCATATTTTAAATCTTTCGAGACCGAATGCTCCTTGCGGAGGTCTGAATCTCGCACTACTGAGCCCGAGAATATGCAATAATCTGCACCATCCCGAACGGGTTCCCCAAAATGGGTTGTAGCGGCACTTTGCAAAGATTTGTATAAATACTAAATCTTTTAGAAAACGGTTTTATGAAGTAAATGGTATTTATTTGTAAAGATGTAAATTTTCCCGTATTCTATGTTCTAGGGTCTCCTAAGTCAACTAGACCGTTCCTAAATGGTCCAAAGCGACAAGTTGTGAGATGTCTCAAATCGCCTCTTCACCGCCAATTGTGGTCATCTAAGTACAAGTGAAGAAAGGAGGGATCCGCTTACGAATCACCGTGAGACGGGCCTTTTAAAGTTACCTTTCTCACTTGCCTAGCCTAGACACCACAAAATCGGGTTTAGATAAACGACTGATATCCATAACTTATCCTATTTTCATAATAAGTGGTATTTATTTAAAAAGTGTATCAATACTAAATCTTTTAGAAATGGTTTTATTTAGTAAAGGGTATTTAAATGAAAATGTTTGTTTTCCGTATTCTGAGTTCTCGAGGGTATCGTGTTAGGTTGTATGTGAGTGTGTGAGGAGGTAGGTCGTTACCTCGTGATCTAATTTAAATGTATAGCAAGTTTGATGGAGTTAAATGTAGGATTGAAACAATGTGGTATTTAAGTGAAAAATACGATGAATGGAAATAGCTATCATTTTATGTAATGAAACTTGATCAATTTGTTTGATTAGTGTTTAATAGTCAACATGAGGAAGTTTAAGTATGATTGTATTAGTGAGAAGTAGAATTTTATAGGAAACCGAATCGGAAATCGGATTTGTTCCGATTCCGTCGGGTTTTATAAATTCGTATTTTTTGATAGAAGAGATAGGTAGAAATTTGGGCTTACGGGTTTTAGGTCACACAAGAGAGTGAAAGGGAAGTAGTGGAATCGCCGATGTGTTGCGTCGTCTCCGGTAGTTCCTAAAACGATCGCCGGAAGTTCCACCGGGAATTCGTCGGAACTTCGCCTTTCGCTTGTTTTCAAAGTACACGATTCTTAGAATTTTGAGAGAGTAGGCTCAAAGTTTTGGGGTGAGAGAGTAGGGGGTAGGGGTGTATTTATAGGGTTAGCCTAGGGTTAGAGTTGGTGTAGGGTTTTTAAATAAAAAAATGTAAAAATGTATAAAAATCAATAAAAATTGGAGTAAATAGGGTATAATTAGCTCTCTGGAACCGATCCCATTAAATGGAGTGTGCAGGGGGTAGGGTAGAGGAAAACCACGACTTTTCAGTTGACGACTAGGCCGTCCGGCCGAGTCCGGCCGGCGGCGCCGGCCCGAGTCGGGCCGAGTCGGGGGTCGGGTAGGTGGGGAGTCTCTTGGGTAAGCCTCTGGTACTTTACATTAGTGGGTGTAGTAGGAAATTTGGGAGTTATCTTAAGTGGACTGTTGGGTTTCTATAAAATTTAAACAAAATAATGTTAAAAAATAATGTGGGATATGGGATTTGAACTCTGGTGGCTTGGTTCAGCAATGCAAGGTATTACCAATGAGCTACAAGCTCCTTCTTGTAATTATGTGAAATAAATACTTAAAGTGGTAATATCAACATTAAATACTCCAAGTATACTTTAAATTTAAATCAATTTTATGTACACTAAAAATGGAGTTGTTACAACTTGATCATGAACCTGACACTCGAATTCAAATATCAAATTCAAACTTGAATACTTGACTCGACTTGACCGAACCATGGGTATAACTTGACATGAACTTGACATGACTACCTGAATACATGATTACGCCTTGAACATGAACCTGTACATTTTATATCCATGGATTCGGCCAAGACCTATAATCTTAACTTATACAATACAATGCGCGAGGATAAAGGGGTAGATTGGTACGGAACGTATATCGTGGCATGAGAGGCCACTTAAAAGATACATACATGAATTCACGTGTCGTTGTCCCGTGGGTTATGACGGGGCCTTGTACTACATATTACCATAATTCACGGGGTAAGATGGACTCCTCACGTATACATGAATACCTTGCTTATCAAACTACAAATAACCACGTTAGAATAACTATTTTATACCTGTGAACGATCATTTACAACTTTACCTGTTCATTTCACATTATATACTATCTTCTCTTTTTTCTTTTGGGACTTACCGAGTGCTAGTTCACTGATGACATTCCTCTCTGTTTTCTTTCTCTGGAATGTTCGTCAGGAGGACCAGACTCTAAAGACGTAGAGCTGAGCCAGAAGGACTTGGACCAGATTGCAACTCAGCCTGACTACTAGCTCCTTCCAGCCTGCACTTAGTTTCAGTATGTCATTATTTAGGCATTTGCTTTTATTATTGTATCTTTTATTTTCAAACAGCTGTTTATAAAGTTGAATGTAAATAAAGTTGTTGTTTCATTTTATTACTCTTGTCATTCTTACTCATTGTTATATTGCTTAATTAGGCTTAACGTATTTTCATAGTAATACGTTGCGGGCTTGCCACGTCACCGTTTCCACCTACTGGGAAGCGGGGCGTGACATATTGTGTCGCTCTGACGACCTAAATATGCATGCTCAGAGTTTGGAGACGACCCAGCTCAGGAGTCAGACCTACCATTCGAGCTCGCAAAGATCTAAACGGTCATGCCTTCAGTACTTTTACCGCTTTCCATAAATCAACCTTGTATTCGCACTTGATTAGTAGTTTCATTTTCTTTCGAACTATTGTAAACCGTGAACAAGGAAAGTCGGTGTAATAAACTAGTGATGTATTTCCTTTACTTCTGTACTGTGTTTACTGATTACTATGTAATGCTAGAAGCCGAAGTGTGACTACGGCGGGATTGTTCTCTGACCGTTGGAGCATGGCTGGCCTAGTCGTCTCCTGTATCCCGTATTTTGGGAAGCGGGGCATGACAGATTCAATTTCACTATCTCAATCTCATTATATTGAGAAAATACTAAAGAAATTCAATCATGGAAATTGTAAAACAGCTTCAACACCATATTATCCTTCTATCAAGTTAACCAATAATGAAGATAGGAGTGTTTCACAACTAGAATATGCTAGTGTTATAGATAGTCTTATGTATGCAATGCACTGTACTCGATCGGATATAGCTTTAGCAATAGGAGTTTTAAGTATATTTACTCATAATCCTGGACAAGTTCATTGGGATGCAGTCTCACGAGTACTTAAGTATTTAAAAGGTACAATAAACTATGCATTAAGTTATAGTGCATATCCTGCAGTATTAGAAGGGCACACAGATGCAAACTGGATAACAAATTCCGGTGAATCAAAGTCTACAAGTGGGTGAATTTTTACTTTAGATGGAGGAGCAGTTTCTTGGGGTTCAAAGAAACAAATTTTGATTTCACATTCAACTATAGAATCTGAATTTATTGTTTTGGCAACAGTAATAAAGGAAGCAGAATGGCTTAGGGATTTACTATTAGAGATTTCTCTATGGTCTAAACCAATGACTGCTATTTTGATCTCATGTGATAATGATGATGCATTATCATGAGCGTATAATAAGCTGTATAATGGAAAGTCAAGACATATAAGTATAAGACATAGTTATGTAAGGGAACAAATTGAAAAAGGAATTGTGACTATTAACTATGTAAAGTCAAAGGGAAATTTGGCGGATCTTTTCACAAAAGGCCTAGGCAGGGATGCAATATGGAAGACTTCCAGAGAGATGGGTTTAAAGCTTTTAGAATAAAAGATAGCCTATGTGTTGAATCCAACCATTCATAAGAGTAACATTTAGTCTTATGGTTCAATGGAAAATCACATGTGGTTGTAACCAGTTGTACATGTACATGCTTGTAAATAACTAATTACCAAGACTATTTCAAGCAAAGTGCATGCTTGTATGGAGAATAACGGAGGTTGGAAAATATTTTCTTAATGAATCTATGCAACATTCATATCATACAAGTGGATTTATTTTAGATTCATATATGTATGTGTGGGAAGCGAGGCCGCTTCTGTAAAGATTGAAAGCTTGTTTTTAAAGATACTTAAGAAATCTAAGACAGCGCATAAGGCCATTAAATGTGCGAGGTTTTTAAAAGAACATACACTGGGTAAACTATATATTTACAATGTCCGATTTGTCACTGAAGGGTCATTAGTTCAAAACTATGGCTACTTTGTACCCTGATAAATCTTGAAATAGTTAAACTACGTAAAGTTTCAAAGCTACGTCTATCTTTATTGATGTATAGTCTATCAGAGAACACAGAAAGGTTATTTAAGAAACTTAAATAATTTAGAAAATGGAATGAAATTGTTGGAATTTTCTAAATTTCTAAATATTTGATTTATCTAATATATAGTCATATATTAGATGCTTCTTTCAACAAGATTTGTATAGCTTAGTGGTTAAGAAATATGAGAGAGAATGAGGAGATTTGGATTCGAATGGTCTTCGTTCTATTGCGGATGTGACTGGTTCGATTTGAACCAACAGGTGCGAGCATCCGAACAATCGCGGATTCAAAAGAAAAGATACGTTCAGATCCGGTTCGAACCGAAAGGGCACTGGATGTGCCCTTTGATTCAAGTCCGAAAGGGTAATCCAAGACCTATAAATAGAAGGCCCGGGTTACTCTCAAGTACAACAATTCCAAGAGAATTTTCTCATATCTGTTCTTTTTTGTGTTCTAGTGTAGTTCTGGTTAAGTAACTTTTTCTGCAAATAAATACTTAACAACAGAATTATTCTGGAGCTTGTTTTATCTTGGGAGACAAATTTGCTATCACTCGTTGCCGTATAGGGTGCAAATATTGTCTTAAAGATAGAGTGATCCTCAACTCAGACAATCAAGTTTTGTCATTCTCCACCTTCTTATCTCCAAACCAAATAATCATATATATAAAATATATTATTTTTACTCCAACTATAAGGTACGAATAAAGTAAATAGACAAATTAAGCAAAAGAGCCAAACAAAACAACTCCAAACTATCACCAACCACAACAACATGGTCACAACTTTCAGATATACTTTTCATCCAATTATTGGAGGTTAAGTCTTTTGGATGTTATATATCGTTACTGCTTTCTTTTCTTTATACATTCATTCTATGTCACTTTAAATTCATTACACATCATATTCTTTTTGTTTTAATTCTTCTTCTTCTCCTTCTTAATTTAATTTGTCACATATCTTCCAATAATAATGAAGGATATATAAAGGCTGATAATAAATACAATCAACCCATTTAAGTAATATATGTAACAACCAATCACATGTCATGTTAGCACATTAATTGTAGTCCATGTTTGTATATGTACTGTAGCACCGAGACCACGAGTCATGCCCTTTACCTACCTTCGTGTTAACAACACGTGTGATGTGGATTAAACATCATCAAGTCAAAAAAATAAAATAAAAAAACCTTGTGTGGCCAAGGCATTGTAATTAGTAACCAATGAATAACAAATGCGCGATGTTTGGACTGTACCTCCGCACAAGGTTCAGGACAAACTGATTCGGAGAACCCCGATACGATTCGAGCAAACCCGGGAAGAATCGGAATTATCAACAGGCTATAACGTCGCATTTGATAAGCATATTGAAGAAAACGGGTCTTTTTCGATCACTGAGAGGACGCCGGCGGCAGACACCCTAGCTCCGATTATATTCTTGAAAGTAATCTGGGATATTGATGGTAGATCATCGGGGTCGTAGTTTTCGTCAGGGTGAGATCCGCTATGGCCGGAGAACTCGAATGCGACATTTATATTTTCCATTTGAGAATCGGATATGGATATTTTCTTTAATAAATCCGCCTCTTCCTTTGGTGGTTTTGAAAATTACACCGGTTTTTGAGTTGAGGATGTGGAGGTGGTCGGCTCGGATGCTGGAGATCCCGCCGGACATTTCGCTGCCAAATACGAGGGCCGGGCCGAGAGGGGAATCGAGGGAGACCCTGGTGATGTGAATGTCAGAGGAAGGTCGGCCAAAGGAGAAGCCGTATTTGTCCCAACCACTCTTGAAGGAGATGGTGGCGTGCCCTGATGTTATTGTGCATTCTTCAATGCATACTTTCGTGCACGAATCTGAATCATTTTAGTTCGAGCCCTTTGTTAAGCGAGAATAAAGTCCAAGGAAAAGTAAGAATCGGAACCGAATGCTGACCTAGCTAGGACAATGCCATCAGTGAGTGGAGAATCAGATGGAGCATGAATTGTTATGTTCTGAACCACTACATTGCTGCATTTATATATACAGAAACACGCTAATCAGTCATTTTCTCAACTAGTTCTAAAGAAAATTACTACCTTTAGAATTCACGAAAAACATGCACAAGTTTCGTGCATGTGCACGTGCACATGATGACAAAGACTGAATGTTAAAGAGTGTTGGCTTCGGAATCACACCTAAGAATTGACTGGATGAATGCTCCATGCCGGTGAATTTAACAAAGTTAGATTCGAAATTCAGATATCGGTGGAACTCACAAGTTCCACAAGGTGAGGATGGTTATAATTCAGGCTATGTGAATTGAACCACTCCCACCAAACCGAACCCTGCCCATCGATAGTTCCATTATCGCCTGTTTTAATGAGGGACGAGCAAATTTATCATATGACCAGAATTCCTACCATCAAAGCATTCGAAGAGCGAATTTTTTTAATTAAGAATCAATCCCTCATTCCCTCAACTGGTTTATTACCGGCTCCTGTCACCCCTGGAATTAGTCGATTTAGTCTTAATCGTGATAGCATAGCCATTAATTTTATAAGTGTCATTTAAGTTGACTATTTCCAGGGGCGTCATGTTCTGATAAACCAGTCGAAGAGTTATTACGCGTGCTGTAAATGAGATGAGTTTTTTTTGTCTGTGCCTGTTATCACTATAACGGTCAAGTTTTATCCATTTATCAAGCTCCTATGATTTCCATCAGGGAGTTCTCCTAAAAAAAAACTATATCTTTATTTTCTTTTGTGAGATGTGATGATGTATGTTCCTTGAGCTCTAACCACTTCAATTATCTCCTCAATATGATCCTACTATGCTGCTCAATTGGCTAGATTCAAGCTAGTCCAAATTCAGCAAAAAGCCAATTATTCAATTTCTAACATTGCTTATAATCTTGTGGTTTGAGTTAATTCTTCGATATATGAAAAATCAACGTAGGATGTGCAACCTGTTACTAACAACACATGATTCCTTCAACACAAGCTGCCATTACAATCTGTATTCACCGGTACCATATGCATCCAGTTTAGCTCACAGCTGTACGATTATTAAGCATCACTAGCTAGCAATCGATCGACTTAGGGTGCATTACTATATGCTGCATTTAAATAATTACGGCCAAAATGCGATACAAGTAGACAGTCAGTGCGACACGTACACAGGGGTTCCTGTACTCCATAGCTTATTGGCAATCGAGGCGATAACATCAACCGTTCTAAGATTGCAAACTTATCAAGGGTTTGGGTGCTGATAACGCCAGTGGAGGGTTATTTATATGTGTGCTAGATGAGGTGTTATGCTCAATTAACCCTAAACAGTAGAAAAGAAGAAGAAAAATACTGACCACTACAAGAATGCACATTGATATATATAATGCAAGAACCAAAAAAAATAAGTTGTCGTAGGATCCATCCTAAAGCGATACTGACATGACAACATTCTACTGGATAATACCTATTATTTAAAGTGACATGTCATCTTCATCATATTTAATACTGGATTCACTTTATGTCACAGCGTTAAATTTAATAATTGGATGGTATGGAGGATGTTGGTTCACATGAGCACGCACGGGCTCATAGGAGCGAGTATGACCGTGGATGGGCTTTCGATATATTTAAGAACTTGTCCAACCAAAAGGCGTAAGCCGATAAGTGGGGTTCTCATCTATATCTTATACTCATGCAAATCTCATATTATTTTTAATGTGGGGTTATTTCCAATCTGCGGCGACACCTTGATTCCCGGTTCCTTAGACAGAAATAGATGTTGACACTACAAGTGACTGGGAAAAATGCCTGGCTTCCAAGGATATATGACGGCGTCTTTTTCGAGAAAGAGAGTGAGATGGTTCGTGCGGTTGAAACTTCCGGTGAGCCACCTCCCCTTAGGGACATAGAGCTGAGCTCCGCCTTTGTCAGCAAATGACCTTGCATAGAATATCGATCGCATTTTGAAATGCTAGTGTATTCAAAGCCACCCCAGCGCCAACGGCGCCAAATTCAAATATTGAAACACTATGTGGTCTTTGGTGCCGATGCCCTTTTGTTTTTGCATTGCCCATCGATTTCTCCATATCCTTTAATTACATATAGAAATCCATGAATTGATAATCTTAACTTTGTCACCAAAGATTCAATTGCCCATCGATTGCTCCACTCATCGGAATGATGCTCCGATCCCCGGAATGATGCTCCGAATCCCGGAATTATGCTCCGCCCTTCGGAATAATGCTCCGATCCTCGGAATGATGCTCCGAATCCTGGAATCTTGCTCCGCTCTTCGGAAAGATGCTCCGAACTCTGGAATCATGCTCCGCTCTTCGGAATGATGCTCTGAACCCCTGGAATCATGCTCCGCTCTTCGGAATGATGCTCCGAACCCCTGGAATCATGCTCCGCTCTTCGGAATGATGCTCCGAATCCTGGAATGATGCTCCGCCCCTCGGAATGATGCTCTGATCCCTGGAATCATGCTCCGCCCCTCGGAATGATGCTCTGATCCCCTGGAATGATGCTCCGCTCATCGGAATGATGCTCCGATCCTTGGAATTATGCTCCGCTCTTCGGAAAGATGCTCCGAACTCTGGAATCATGCTCCGCTCTTCGGAATGATGCTCCGAATCCTGGAATGATGCTCCGCCCCTGGAATGATGTTCTACCTCGAAGTCTAACTTCAAGATCCATCAATTTCATGCACACAACTCAAATGTGCGGTGTGCATTTATTGATGGGGGGCACTTTGTTGGGATAAAAATTTACACCCCGGTTGACCAAGTCAAAGTCAAGATCAACCCCCAAGCTAGGTGGGCCCAAGCCCAGGTCAAGCGGGCCCATGCCCAAGTCAAGCCCGCGGCCAGCCTCCCCATGCCAAAAACAAAATCATGTAATAAATAATTTTTATGTAATTTTTTATACATGAATGTATGCAAAATGGGCATAAAGCCAATATTTTGTAAGCCCGTGGCTTATGTGCAAAAATGAAATGGCACATGAGCCATGGGATGGCTAAAATGTCATTTTTGTAAAGCCCAAGGGGCTATATGTAAATATGTAAGCCTATAAAAGGCAACATGATGAATAAAAAAATAACACATTTTCATTCCCCCAAAAACTAGGGTTTTTTGTGCCTCCTGCTCCTTCTCCAAGGTTCTAAACCTTCTCAATTCTTTTGAATTAAATCAAGAGTTTTACTCTTTCTTTTCCAAAACTAAGTAGTTTTCCACCACAAAACCCACAAAGAGGAACTCAGATCTCCCATTAGATCTCAAAAAGGAGTGTTTTTTTTAAAATCTCCTACTTCTTGATCTTCAAGATCCGGCCAAACAACAGAAAGAAGAAGAAGAACCCCCTTCATTAGCTTCAAAACATCCCAGGAGTTTAACTCCATACATATATACATAACGAATATTTCCTTTTTGAAGTATAGCTTCTGTTTCTTAGGCTAAAAGCCACTTTTTCTCGCCGGCGCTCAAGCGCAGAGCGCCCGCGTGCCGACACGTGGCGCGCTTGCGCCCAAGCGCAAGCGCCCGAGCGCAAGTCGCCCACGTGCCGACATGTGGCGCGCTTGCTCCCAAGTGCAGGCGCTCGAGCGCAAGTCTCCCCGGTGCCGACATGTGGCGCGCTTGCGCTCAAGCGCAGGCGCTCGAGCGCAAGTCTCCCCCGTGCCGACACGTGGCGCGCTTGCGCTCCAGCGCAGGCGCTTGAGCGCAAAGCGCCTACGTGCCAACACGTGGCGCGCTTGCGCTCAAGCGCCCAGCGCTCAAGCGCAGAGCGTCCACGTGCCGACACGTGGCACTCTAGCGCCTGAGCGCACAGCACCTAGGCGCACAGCGCCTAAGGTGCTGCCCCCACACATCCTTTGGATGCCTTTTCCCCTCTTTCTTTTATATATATACATATGTATACATATTTGCACACACACGTGCTCCACGACACTGTCCCTGTAAAAACTCTGCGTGGCTCCCGATATATCCAAACCCCCCTTTCAAAATACAGCACACGTACACTGCACATTGAGTTCGCATGACCAGCTTAACCCGTTAATCGGAGGTTCCCTCGCCCCAAAGGCGAGGGGTAATTAACGGCAGCTTAGTCCGCGGCTGCCGGAGATTCGGATCCCCACAATCAATAAATCCCCGCCTACCCTAGGCAGGGGGAATCTGTAATACGCCTGACAAGCGCGCGCGTATTCCCATCTCAATGGGGTGACGAAAAACACCCTACAAATTCTGGCACGCCCGGTGGGACCAATCTCTCCTCCCATATTTCGGGTTAAACGTTCATGCGAACTCAATCAATATACATGTCTGTATTTATATTAAAATAATGCTTTTTCATGCAGATTTCCAAGCAATCACCTTCCAACAATGTCTCCAAGGACGATCTCAGCTCTCAACACGACTCCCGTCTCTTACACAATGAGAATAGACTCTAGGATGGTCCTCCCGACCAGTCTCGGGCGACATTGGGAGGAGCCGCTGCTACCTTTCGGCTCTATTATGTTCATACCAATTGGCGCCATCCCAGCTCCTCAAGCTCTAGCAACAGACAGACCGGTCTCGAAAGGCAGGAGACCAAATATGGTGATCTCGAGGGCGCCCCAACCCAAACGCAAGTCGGTATCTGAACGACTTTCCTTGGCCCCAGCTGGGGGCAAGGCCATCAACACCGACAAAGCAATAAGGCCTCTCGAGCAAGCTCCGGCGGTGCCCTTGACAATTGCTCGATCGGGTATCTTCTCAAGCATCCCCATCACTCGGCCTATGGCGGCTTCACGAAGAGCAGAAGCCTGCCAAGCACTTAAGGCAGAGAAACTGAGGCAGAAGCGGCTCAGATATAGAGCCAACAAAAGGGCTAGGGCTCTGGCCATGTTAAAATTTATGAATTTCCAAAGCCCGGACCGCTCCGCGAAACCAGCTGCCAGTGGTGCAAGAACGGCTGAATGTGTTATCCACACTGTCTACATGGCCGAACATGAAGAAACGAACCCTCTTCTTCTTCACAGCCATGGTGATGATACGGTTGACGCTACCCAGCATCGGCTCGTTCTAAATGATGAAGAGCCCGCTCAGGCCGATAAGCCAGAGGAGCCCGTGGTTCCTACGGAATGGAGCTCAGGCAATAAAGATTACCCGGTTGTCATAGCCGGAACTACAGAGCAAGCATTATTCCATTGGCTTCAAAGGCAATTTCAGGACAGGGATGAGAAGATGGCTGGGGTCTATTCCAAAGTCAACGAGCTGGCAAATATCGTGGCAGATCTCGCGACCTAAGTCGCCCGGTTGCAATTACAGCAGAATCAAATTTTGGCTCATGAGCCAGGGATTGGTACCCGGGGGCAGCCAACTGATATCCCTTTCAACCTAAAAGCGGAGCGCCTTCGCGAAAAACGGCCGCAATCAGCCTCCAGTCCCTCCGATACATACACCGGGGGGGAATCTCCTCTGAAAGAGAAGCTGGAAAAGGTCTATTCCTTCAAAAGGGAAAAAGTCCACAAGATATTCAGAGACGCCCTAAGAAACGGTCTACAACTGCCGGAATCAAAGAGACCGCAAGAAGCGAATATGACCGACGACCCAGAATATTGCCCCTATCACAGGGTGATAGGTCATGCCATCGAGGACTGCTTCGTCTTCAAAGATTGGGTCGAAAGGCAATACAGGACGGGAGAGATAGAACTGTCTAAAGGAGCGTTAGCAAACAGTCAAGCTACGACCGCCGATTTCATGCAAATGGAGACCGAAGCCTTTCGGGAACCTACTCCTCCCAGACATGTGCCATTATCTGAAAGGGGCGAACCAAAGACCGATCGGCTTCGAGGACCAGCATCAGTAAAGGCACCTACTCCAATGGAGAGAAAGAAGAAGGTATACTCCTTTAGGAGGGAGGAAGTCTGCAAAATATTCATGGACGCCTTGAACAGCGGTCTGCAACTGCCTGTTCCAAAGAGGCCACAGGAAATGAACATGACCGACAATCCCATATACTGCCCATATCATAGAGTGGTGGGTCATACCATCGAAGACTGCTATATTTTCAAAGATTGGGCAGAGGACCAATATAAGCTTGGAAAAACCTCACAATCCTTGGATGTATCGGCAGGCCACAGAGCTAGGTCATCAACACAGCTCCGCCATGATCAAAGTTCAAGGAGCTGGGATAAGCAAAGATGACCTCCACGTCGTTAAACTGGGAACAGTAGACCACTAAGTCTTTAAACTGGAAACAGTCGACCTCTAAGTCATTAAACTGGGAATGTAAAAAAAAAAAAATATATATATATATATATATATGTAAATAAAAAAAATGTGTAAATAAAAGAAAAATAAAGAAAAGCCGAAATGATGGGGCAACCGCGAATAAAAGCCGAAATGATATGGCAATCGCGATATTCGCGATTAAAAAAAAGCTGAAATGATAGAGCAATCGCGGTAAAACAAAAAAAAAACACAAACAAAAATCCAATTTTTCAAAATTCCCTCTGCCCTACGGCTAGTCCCCAAATTGACTACCGTATACAATCCACGAGCTCAAATAATTATCAGCATACTCATGCCCCACCGCAACCACCAGTTACGCGGCTGGTCTTCGCCTTTGGAATTATGCTCCATTGGGAAGACCCACTCATATGTCCTGGCACCTCTGCTTCAGTGTTAGCAACGCTGATGCCGGCCCTTACCCCAAAATTTCAAGCCCGCCATCCGTAGACATCTAAGTCTTTAAACTGGAAACAGATGACCACCACGTCGTTAAACTGAAAACAGATGACCTCCAAGTCGTTAAACTGGAAACAGATGACCTCTAAGTCATTAAACTGGAAACAGATGACCGCTAAGTCGTTAAAATGGGCACAATAGACCCCTAAGTCTTTAAATTGGAAACAGATGACCTCTACGTCGTTAAACTGGAAACAGATGACCACCACGTCGTTAAACTGGAAACAGATGACCTCTGCGTCTTTAAACTGGAAACAGATGACCTCCAAGTCGTTAAACTGGAAACGGATAACCTCTACGTCTTTAAACTGAAAACAGATGACCGCTAAGTCGTTAAACTGGGCACAATAGACCCCTAAGTCGTTAAACTAGAAACAGATGACCTCCAAGTCATTAAACTGGAAACGGATGACCTCTACGTCTTTAAACTGGAAACAGATGACCACCACGTCGTTAAACTGGAAACAGTCGACCTCTAAGTTATTAAACTGGGAACGAGGGAAATCCACTCATGTGTCCTCACGATACATGAGGAGAACAAACCTTTGTGGGGTCCTTACGAGTCACAAAGGAAAAACACACTTGGGAGTCCTCACGACTCCTGAGGGGAACATACACCTGCGAGATCCTTACGACTCGTAGGGAGAAAATGCTTTTATGGGACCCTCACGGCCCATAAAATTGAAAAGCCTTAGGCGATAGGGATTTGAACCTGTCTCCTAAGCCATCGCTCCCCAATCCCCAAATGGCGAATGATGAGTCGCTCCTGGTACCATATTCCATTGTAGCGATGCAGACGCCAACCAAATTCCACACCCCATACCCCAAATGGCGAATGATGAGTCGCTCCTGGTACCATATTCCAGTGCAGCGATGCAGACGCCAACCAAATTCCAAATCCCATCCCCAACGGCGAATGATGAGTCGCTCCTGGTACCATATCCCAGTGCAGCGATGCAGACGCCAACAAAGTCCCGAAATTTTTTATGGCCCTACGGTCTGAATCTTACATTCTGCAAAACCGTATACAATCCATGGGCGTAAAACAATCCCAATCTCTCCCAAGTCCTACCGGTGAGACCACATTCAAAGTTCCACCAAACAAAAAAAAGGAATAGAAATAAAAAAAGGGCATGTCCACAAGCAAAAGGGGCACGGATGAAAACCCGAAAGGGCTTCCTGAGTAAAAACAACAGGACTGCCGGCGAGTTTGTGAAAACCCGAAAGGGCGCAAACTCGTAAAAAAAAAAGAGATGAAATGCACTCACAAAGTCCTCTCGACTTTGTGAGGAGAAAATTCCCGCGTGAGATCCTTACGACTCACAAAGGAGCAATACACTTGGGAGTCCCCACGACTCCTAAGGAGAAAATACACTTACGGGATCCTTACAACCCGTAGGGAGAAAATGCTTTGTGAGACCCTTACGGCTCACAAAATTGAAAAGTCTTAGGCGATAGGGACCTAAAACCTGTCTCCTAAGCCATCGTTTCCTAATAAGCAAACGCAAATGATGATTCGCTCCTGGTACCATATTCCAGTGTAGCGATGCTGATGCCAAACAAAAAAACCAATCCCCAAATCCTCTCATGACAAATGATGATTCGCTCCTGGTACCATATCCCAGTGTAGCGATGCTGATGTCAACCCAAATCAAATCAAACCAACAACCTCTGCGGCGGAATCATGCTTCGTCCCAGAATTTATCCCGGGTCGAAATCATGCTTCGCCTCGGGATAACGACCTCCTCGTCGGAATTATGCTTCGTCTCAGAATACACCCCGTGTCGAAATGATGCTTCGCCTCGGTGTACCTGCCTTCCCTGTCGAAATTATGCTTCATCTCGGAATCAAGTTAGCCAACAAGCTCTGCGCCGGAATCATGCTCTGTCTCAGAATGTACCCCGTGTCGAAATCAATGCTTCGCCTCGGAATATTTGCCTTCCTTGTCGGAATTATACTTCGCCTAGGAACCTACCTCTGCATCGAAATTATGCTTCGGTCAAAATGTATGCCGCTCTTCGGAATGATGCTCCGAACCCTGGAATCATGCTCCGCCCATTGGAATGATGCTCCGATCCCTGGAATCATGCTCCGCTCTTCGGAATGATGCTCCGACCCTGGAATGATGCTCCGCAAATCGGAATGATGCTCCGATCCTTCGGAATGATGCTCCGATCCCTGGAATCATGCTCCTCTCTTCGGAATGATGCTCCGACCCTGGAATTATGCTCTGCAAATCGGAATGATGCTCCGATCCTTTGGAATGATGCTCCGATCTCTGGAATCATGCTCCACTCATCGGAATGATGCTCCGATCCTCGGAATAATGCTCTGATCCTCGGAATGATGCTCCGAATCCCGGAATTATGCTCCGCCCTTCGGAATAATGCTCCGATCCTCGGAATGATGCTCCGAATCCTGGAATCTTGCTCCGCTCTTCGGAAAGATGCTCCGAACTCTGGAATCATGCTCCGCTCTTCGGAATGATGCTCTGAACCCCTGGAATCATGCTCCGCTCTTCGGAATGATGCTCCGACCCTTGGAATCATGCTCCACCCTTCAGAATGATGCTCCGAACCCCTGGAATCATGCTCCGCTCTTCGGAATGATGCTCCGAACCCCTGGAATCATGCTCCGCTCTTCGGAATGATGCCCCGAATCCTGGAATGATGCTCCGCTCATCGGAATGATGCTCTGATCCCTGGAATCATGCTCCGCCCCTCGGAATGATGCTCTGATCCCCTGGAATGATGCTCCGCTCATCGGAATGATGCTCCGATCCTTGGAATTATGCTCCGCTCTTCGGAAAGATGCTCCGAACTCTGGAATCATACTCCGCTCTTCGGAATGATGCTCCGAATCCTGGAATGATGCTCCGCCCCTGGAATGATGTTCTACCTCGAAGTCCAACTTCAAGATCCATCAATTTCATCCACACAACTCAAATGTGCGGTGTGCATTTATTGATGGGGGCACTTTGTTGGGGTAAAAATTTACACCCCGGTTGACCGAGTCAAAGTCAAGGTCAATCCCCAAATTAGGTGGGCCCAAGCCCAGGTCAAGTGGGCCCATGCCCAAGTCAAGCCCGCGGCCAGCCTCCCCATGCCAACAACAAAATCATGTAATAAATAATTTTTATGTAATTTTTTATACATGAATGTATGCAAAATGGGCATAAAGCCAATATTTTGTAAGCCCGTGGCTTATGTGCAAAAATGAAATGGCACATGAGCCATGGGATGGCTAAAATGCCATTTTTGTAAAGCCCAAGGGGCTATATGTAAATATGTAAGCCTATAAAAGGCAACATGATGAATAAAAAAATAACACATTTTCATTCCCCCAAAAACTAGGGTTCTTTGTGCCTCCTGCTCCTTCTCCAAGGTTCTAAACCTTCTCAATTCTTTTGAATTAAATCAAGAGTTTTACTCTTTCTTTTCCAAAACTAAGTAGTTTTCCACCACAAAACCCACAAAGGGGAACTCAGATCTCCCATCAGATCTCAAAAAGGAGTGTTTTTTTTAAAATCTCCTACTTCTTGATCTTCAAGATCCGGCCAAACAACAGAAGGAAGAAAAAGAACCCCCTTCATTAGCTTCAAAACATCCCAGGAGTTTAACTCCATACATATATACATAACGAATGTTTCCTTTCTGAAGCATAGCTTCTGTTTCTTAGGCTAAAAGCCACTTTTTCTCGCCGGCGCTCAAGCGCAGAGCGCCCGCGTGTCGACACGTGGCACGCTTGTGCTCAAGCGCAAGCGCCCGAGCGCAAGTCGCCCACGTGCACGTGGTGCGCTTGCGCTCAAGCGCAAGCGCCCGAGCGCAAGTCGCCCACGTGCCGACACGTGGCGCTCTTGCGCTCAAGCGCAAGCGCCCGAGCGCAAGTCGCCCCGGTGCCGACACGTGGCGCGCTTGCGCCCGAGCGCAAGTCGTCCCGGTGCCGACACGTGGCGCGCTTGCGCCCAAGCGCAGGCGTCCGAGCGCAAGTCGCCCCCGTGCCGACACGTGGCTTGCTTGTGCTCAAGCGCAGGCGCTCGAGCGAAAAGCGCCTACGTGCCAACACGTGGCGCGCTTGCGCTCAAGCGCCCAGTGCTCAAGCGCAGAGCGCCCACGTGCCGACACGTGGCACTCTAGCGCTTGAGCGCACAGCACCTAGGCGCACAGCGCCCAAGGTGCTGCCCCCACACATCCTTTGGATGCCTTTTCCCCTCTTTCTTTTATATATATACATATGTATACATATTTGCACACACACGTGCTCCACGACACTGTCCCTGTTAGAAAAAAATTTCTAACGGGGCGCTTCCCCGCACCCCGCAAGGGGGCTGCTAGCTCCCTTGACCCCCAGCCCGCTATCCGGGTAGCGGGACCCCCGTAAAAACTCTGTGTGGCTCCCGATATATCCAAACCCCCCTTTCAAAACACAGCACACGTACACTGCACATTAAGTTCGCATGACCAGCTTAACCCGTTAATCGGAGGTTCCCTCGCCCCAATGGCGAGGGGTAATTAACGGCAGCTTAATCCGCGGCTGCCGGAGATTCGGATCCCCACAATCAATAAACCCCGGCCTACCCTAGGCAGGGGGAATCTGTAGTATGCCTGACAAGCGCGCGCGTATTCCCATCTCAATGGGGTGACGAAAAACACCCTACACCACCGACCTGACCATCGGCCAGATCATGCTTGTTTCAGCAGACTGCTAGCCCGGGGCTCAGGGAGCCCCATGCCCTATGCCAACCACGGGGGCCGGCAGCCCTTCAGGGAGCTCGGCCCAAGCCGACCAAGTCATCTTTTAACCTGTACATGTTCTTCTTCTTTCTTTTTTTTTAAAGCAACGTAAATTCTTTCTAGGATCTACTGTTGACTAAATAAAGATCAATGGAACATTGCGAAAAAGAAAGGAAATCTTTGTTTATTCAAAGGGTATTATGGGCTCCTCAGCCATACAAAAAAAACGGGGAAAGTTACAATAGCGAGGGTAAGGGGTGCAGCGAGCACAGCTCATGGTACTCGGTGAAGATCTCTGCCAACCAGGGCCGTGCAAGTTCCAGCCTCTGTTCCCGGTTTCCCCTGCGGGCGTTGACCCCGAGCCTCAGCTCGTAACATTCGCGGACGAGCGCCTCCGAGCGCGTCAGCCGGTTCGCGGAGATCAAGCCGAAGCGCCTCAAAGACCACGGCTTGCCCACGGCCTCGTCGAAGAGCTGCTCCGACAGGGGGTTGTAAAGCCCCGGCGATGCCCTCCAGATGGAGTACATCAGCAGCTGTAGCAGGGAGGAGCACCTAGGGAGCAGCCGACCGAAGTGCTCCTCAATGCGAGCAACCACCAACTGCACCATGTCCTCGGTGTGGTCGCGGTAATAAAGGTACACATCTGCGGAACTGATGATTTCGGGGATAGTGAACGGGAAATCCTCCATTTTCGATGGCCTATCTGCGAAGGGGGAAGAACCAGTACTCCTTATATAGCCCGCTGTACAGCCCAACAGCCACCACGCGGCATCCATCGAACGTCACCAGGTGGAAACAAAGTGACGCGCCACGCGGCGTCCATCGAACGTTACTCGGTGGAAACGAAGCGACGTGCCCCTGTCGCTTCGTCTCCCCCCGGATTCAATGCACTAGATGAGCGCGCCGTTGCCCCGACCGTTCCCATTCCCCGCACCTACGGCCGAACGACTAGGCCGTGCCTCGTCAAAGATTCAACTCAGCAGCCGCCCTACTCAAACATACCCGGCCGGCAGCTCCCCTGCCACAACGCCGGGGACCAAAAAGCCCTCCCAGAGGCAGCCGAGCCCGAGGTTCCCTCGCTCGGCTATCCCCCGCGGGCAGCTTCCCTGCCACAACACCGGAGATCAAAAAGCCCTCCCAGAGGAAGTCGAGGCCCGAGGTTCCCTCACTCGGCTATCCCCCGCGGGCAGCTTCCCTGCCACAACGCCGGGGACCAAAAAGCCCTCCCAGAGGCAGTCGAGGCCCGAGGTTCCCTCGCTCGGCTATCCCCCGCGGACAGCTTCCCTACCACAACGCCGGGGATCAAAAAGCCCTCCCAGATGCAGTCGAGGCCAGAGGTTCCCTCACTCGGCTATCTTTCAGGACAAAAGCCCTCGCCAAGAGGCACCGGACAGTAACCCTGCCCAGCCAAGGGTCCTTGGTGGGCTTCCTACAGCCTTATACCTTTCCTCGCGCCAAGGGCCAAAGTCCTCCCAGAGACAGTCGGGTCCTAGCCCGGCTATCCCCGGCTGGTAGCTTCCTACCACAACCGACAGGGATCAAAGTCCTCGCCAAGAGGCAATGGGCAGTAACCCTGCTCGGTCCCCGTCCTGAAGGATCTGAAAGCCCTCCCAGAGGCATCCGAGCCCGAGGTTCCCTCGCTTGGCTATCCCCGGCGGCCAGCTCCCCTGCCACACGCCGGGGATCAAAAATTCCTCCCCGAGGCAGTCGGGTCCTTGCCTGGCCATCGACGGCTGGTAGCTTCCTACCACCGTTCTTAAGGATCAAAAGCCCCTATACAGAGGCACCCGAGCAGCTACCCTGCTCGATCAAACACCGGCTCCTACCCTCTACGCCAGGGATTAAAAGCCCTCACAAGGAGCATCGGAGCGGCTACCCGCTCAACCCCCTAAGGCTGGTAGTCGCCTACCTACAACTCTAAAGAACCAAGCCCTCGAAAGAGACGACCGAGCAGCTACCCTGCTCGGCCACCCCTGGAAGGTAACCCTCCTAATGCCGCAACAGATGCATAAAGCCTTAGCAGGAGATGACGGCGCAGCTACCCTGCCCGGTCACCCCCAGATGACGGCAGATACTCCAAATCAGAAACAGATGTCAGGTCTGTCCAAGCCTAAATGATCTCCCCCTCGACCTCGGGGCCCAAGGAGATACCTCCCTGGAGACACTCGTCGGCAAACAACTGCAGTCAGCTCGACGGACGATCGTTAGACAGAGGGCCAACCTGACATGAAAGTACAACGGCGCAAGTAAAAATATCCCAAGTGAGTATTCTTCACAAACAGATGGCAGAAAGGAAAACTTTATCACAGCTGAAGAAGAAAAACTTCATCACTACTGCCAAAGATAAGTTTTTACAAAAGGTATTTTCTGGCTCCTCAGCCTTACAAAATTCAAAAGAAAAACAAAATGAGATAGGATAGCGGGCGCTCTACACCTCGAGCCCGGGCACGACCTCGAGGTCCTCAACCTCCATCACTGGGGGCGCTGGGTCCTCGGCCCCCACCTCGCCGGGAGCCTCTCTCCCTTGCTCGTCGGTGCCCACGAGGGGGAACTCGGCCCGGAGATCCGTGTCGTCGAACTCCGGCATCTTAGACTTCACGGCATCAAGGGCGTCGTGCCAAATGCGAGTCGTGGCCACGGCCAGGTCATCATAAAAATCCCTCGACCTCTTATAGCTCGTCACGGCTTTCTATCCAGCCGACTTAAAGGCCTCGGCCGACGCCCCCAGTTCCTTTCGGAGGGTCTTCACCGTCTTTTTCAGGTTGCCGGCGAGCACCTGGGAGTCCCCGAGATTTCCTTTCGCCAAGCGCAGGCGCTCGAGCGCAAGTCGCCCCCGTGCCGACACGTGGCGCGCTTGCGCTCAAGCACAGGCGCTCGAGCGAAAAGCGCCTATGTGCCAACACGTGGCGCGCTTGCGCTCAAGCGCCCAGTGCTCAAGCGCAGAGCGCCCACGTGCCGACACGTGGCACTCTAGCGCCTGAGCGCACAGCACCTAGGCGCACAGCGCCCAAGGTGCTGCCCCCACACATCCTTTGGATGCCTTTTCCCCTCTTTCTTTTATATATATACATATGTATACATATTTGCACACACACGTGCTCCACGACACTGTCCCTGTTAGAAAAAAATTTCTAACGGGGCGCTGCCCCGCACCCCGCAAGGGGGCTGCTAGCTCCCTTGACCCCCAGCCCGCTATCCGGGTAGCGGGACCACCGTAAAAACTCTGTGTGGCTCCCGATATATCCAAACCCCCCTTTCAAAACACAGCACACGTACACTGCACATTAAGTTCGCATGACCAGCTTAACCCGTTAATCGGAGGTTCCCTCGCCCCAAAGGCGAGGGGTAATTAACGGCAGCTTAGTCCGCGGCTGCCGGAGATTCGGATCCCCACAATCAATAAACCCCGGCCTACCCTAGGCAGGGGGAATCTGTAGTACGCCTGACAAGCGCGCGCGTATTCCCATCTCAATGGGGTGACGAAAAACACCCTACACCACCGACCTGACCATCGGCTAAATCATGCTTGTTTCAGCAGACTGCCAGCCCGGGGCTCAGGGAGCCCCATGCCCTATGCCAACCACGGGGGCCGGCAGCCCTTCAGGGAGCTCGGCCCAAGCCGACCAAGTCATCTTTTAACCTGTACATGTTCTTCTTCTTTCTTTTTTTTAAAAGCAACGTAAATTCTTCCTAGGATCTACTGTTGACTAAATAAAGATCAATGGAACATTGCGAAAAAGAAAGGAAATCTTTGTTTATTCAAAGGGTATTATGGGCTCCTCAGCCATACAAAAAAAAGGGGGAAAGTTACAATAGCGAGGGTAAGGGGTGCAGCGAGCACTGCTCATGGTACTCGGCGAAGATCTCTTCCAACCAGGGCCGTGCAAGTTCCAGCCTCTGTTCCCGGTTTCCCCTGCGGGCGTTGACCCCGAGCCTCAGCTCGTAACATTCGCGGACGAGCGCCTCCGAGCACGCCAGCCGGTTCGCGGAGATCAAGCCGAAGCGCCTCAAAGACCATGGCTTGCCCACGGCCTCGTCGAAGAGCTGCTCCGACAGGGGGTTGTAAAGCCCCGGCGATGCCCTCCAGATGGAGTACATCAGCAGCTGCAGCAGGGAGGAGCACCTAGGGAGCAGCCGACCGAAGTGCTCCTCAATGCGAGCAACCACCAACTGCACCATGTCCTCGGTGCGGTCGCGGTAATAAAGGTACACATCTGCGGAACTGATGATTTCGGGGATAGTGAACGGGAAATCCTCCATTTTCGATGGCCTATCTGCGAAGGGGGAAGAACCAGTACTCCTTATATAGCCCGCTGTACAGCCCAACAGCCACCACGCTGCGTCCATCGAACGTCACCCGGTGGAAACAAAGTGACGCGCCACGCGGCGTCCATCGAACGTTACTCGGTGGAAACGAAGCGACGCGCCCCTGTCACTTCGTCTCCTCCCGCATTCAATGCACTAGATGCATGCGCCGTTTCCCCGACCGTTCCCATTCCCCGCACCTACGGCCGAACGACTAGGCCGTGCCTCGTCAAAGATTCAACTCAGCAGCCACCCTACTCAAACATACCCGGCCGGCAGCTCCCCTGCCACAACGCCGGGGACCAAAAAGCCCTCCCAGAGGCAGCCGAGCCCGAGGTTCCCTCACTCGGCTATCCCCCGCGGGCAGCTTCCCTGCCACAACACCGGAGATCAAAAACCCCTCCCAGAGGAAGTCGAGGCCCGAGGTTCCCTCGCTCGGCTATCCCCCGCGGGCAGCTTCCCTGCCACAACGCCGAGGACCAAAAAGCCCTCCCAGAGGCAGTCGAGGCCCGAGGTTCCCTCGCTCGGCTATCCCCCGTGGGCAGCTTCCCTACCACAACGCCGGGGATCAAAAAGCCCTCCCAGATGCAGTCGAGGCCAGAGGTTCCCTTACTCGGCTATCTTTCAGGACAAAAGCCCTCGCCAAGAGGCACCGGGCAGTAACCCTGCCCAGCCAAGGGTCCTTGGTGGGCTTCCTACAGCCTTATACCTTTCCTCGCGCCAAGGGCCAAAGTCCTCCCAGAGACAGTCGGGTCCTAGCCCGGCTATCCCCGGCTGGTAGCTTCCTACCACAACCGACAGGGATCAAAGTCCTCGCCAAGAGGCAATGGGCAGTAACCCTGCTCGGTCCCCGTCCTGAAGGATCTGAAAGCCCTCCCAGAGGCATCCGAGCCCGAGGTTCCCTCGCTTGGCTATCCCCGGCGGCCAGCTCCCCTGCCACACGCCGGGGATCAAAAATTCCTCCCCGAGGCAGTCGGGTCCTTGCCTGGCCATCGACGGCTGGTAGCTTCCTACCACCGTTCTTAAGGATCAAAAGCCCCTATACAGAGGCACCCGAGCAGCTACCCTGCTCGATCAAACACCGGCTCCTACCCTCTACGCCAGGGATTAAAAGCCCTCACAAGGAGCATCGGAGCGGCTACCCGCTCAACCCCCTAAGGCTGGTAATCGCCTACCTACAACTCTAAAGAACCAAGCCCTCGAAAGAGACGACCGAGCAGCTACCCTGCTCGGCCACCCCTGGAAGGTAACCCTCCTAACGCCGCAACAGATGCATAAAGCCTTAGCAGGAGATGACGGCGCAGCTACCCTGCCCGGTCACCCCCAGATGACGGCAGATACTCCAAATCAGAAACAGATGTCAGGTCTGTCCAAGCCTAAATGATCTCCCCCTCGACCTCGGGGCCCAAGGAGATACCTCCCTGGAGACACTCGTCGGCAAACAACTGCAGTCAGCTCGACGGACGATCGTTAGACAGAGGGCCAACCTGACATGAAAGTACAACGGCGCAAGTAAAAATATCCCAAGTGAGTATTCTTCACAAACAGATGGCAGAAAGGAAAACTTTATCACAGCTGAAGAAGAAAAACTTCATCACTACTGCCAAAGATAAGTTTTTACAAAAGGTATTTTCTGGCTCCTCAGCCTTACAAAATTCAAAAGAAAAACAAAATGAGATAGGAGAGCGGGCGCTCTACACCTCGGGCCCGGGCACGACCTCGAGGTCCTCAACCTCCACCACTGGGGGCGCTGGGTCCTCGGCCCCCACCTCGCCGGGAGCCTCTCTCCCTTGCTCGTCGGCGCCCACGAGGGGGAACTCGGCCCGGAGATCCGTGTCGTCGAACTCCGGCATCTTAGACTTCACGGCATCAAGGGCGTCGTGCCAAATGCGAGTCGTGGCCACGGCCAGGTCATCATAAAAATCCCTCGACCTCTTATAGCTCGCCACGGCTTTCGATCCAGCCGACTTAAAGGCCTCGGCCGACGCCCCCAGTTCCTTTCGAAGGGTCTTCACCATCTTCTTCAGGTTGCCGGCGAGCACCTGGGAGTCCCCGAGATTTCCTTCGGTGATCGTGGCAGCCTCGCGATGCCCGGCGACCTCCCTTTTCCCGGCTGCCACCTCGCCCTCCAGGGCGGCGATCCTTGCCGACATCGCCTCTTGCTTTCGCTTGGAGCTTTCTTGCAACGCGGCGAGCTGGCCCGCGGCTTCCACCGCCGGGGTTACCACCTCGGTCTCCATACGGAGGGCGAGGGCCACGTGCTGGAGAGTCTGGGAAGGTACAAAAAGAAGAAGGATCAGAAGCATGAAGGAAAACACTAAATCTCACAGCGCAATGGGGGCTTACCTGCACGGCTTCCTGGGCGATCGACGCCAGCTGAGCTTTGAGGGTCCCCCCAGGAACCCGACCCCCGGTCGAGGTCTCTATCTCGTGGAGGAGGCTGTCCACGACTGACAGCCCGGACGGCACCGCGAACCGGAGCCCCCTTCCTCCACCACGGTCGGTGAGGACCAGCCCCGGGAAGGTCTCCGGGAACTCCTCTTGAGCGGCTCCGAGAGGGAGCCAATCTCCTCTTCCGAGGCCGTGTCCTCCACAATCAGGGCCCGTTTTCAACCCGACGCTCTGCTGGGACACGGGGCAGGATCCCCCGCCTCACGGCCCTGGGGAGAGGGCTCAGCCCCTATTCCCCGAGGGGACTCGGACACATCTAAAGGAACCCTAACATCTACTCCTATAACGTATACTGATTCTACAGGGGAAGACATCTAACCTGGGAAAGAAATTCTTCAAAAGTTGGGAACAGGAGAGGGGAGACGAGCGCCGAGCAGCTGGGGCTTGAGAATGAGAAAATATGAGAGAGTAAGGGCCCTAGGGCGGGCCCCACCAATATTTATTACCGCACACGGCCTCATCCAATGGCGCCTATCGTCTCCCGCCGAAACGGCTCCTTGCGTCCAGCGGCCCAGATCGCTCCACGTGGCAGCCCAGCGATTGACCGCGTCCCATCAGACGCTGCAGGCTTGCGCATGTCACATCAGCCAGTTGGCGCTCGACACGTGGACCATCGCTTCGACTGCAGAGTGCACGACCCGGCGCACCCTCCTTAAATGCAAAGATCTCGCCTCGATTCGCTAGCGGAAAAGACAACCGACGGCTCGAGAACTCATCCCGGCACAACCCGGAGGAGGAGCTCACCTCGGGGGGCCCGGCAGTCCACTCCTGACCCGACCCATTAGCTGGTCGGGGAAAAAGTGGGGGGCTAATGATGATACTCAATATTGGTGACCTCCAAGATCAGGACACGTGGCAGATGACGTATCCCAAGACTCAGAAGAAAGGGCCCGCAGAGGCCGACCAGGCCGCCCTACACCCGACCTGCAAGCACAAGCTGGCCCTCCTCGAGGCCCCCTGCAAATCAGCCTCCTCGGCCATTCAGCTCGCCCCGAGCCGCCATAGGACCAAGACTCCTCGGCCTCCCCGCTCGTCCCCGAGCTCCCCGGCCGACCCCCTCTTCCTCGGTCCTTCGACCGACCAAAGACACCACTCGCAGGCGTAACCACCGCTCCGCGAATCTCGCCGTGTGCAAGATCTCCGCCAGCCACATCCCACGTTCCATGCCATTACGATCCCCATTAACGAGCCTGTCTCGCCATTAATGGGAAGATCCGCTTATCACGCGGGCGTGACGTCGGGAGCGTAACGGCCGGCGTGATTCTCATGCCTGCCCCCGCATGCCGCCGCCGTTATATAAACCCCCATCACAGAGGGGTCAAGTAAGCCATTCTTTACACTTTACGCCGTTACTCTGCTCGGATCTCATCACTAACTTGAGCGTCGGAGGGTCCTCGGTGGTACCAAACCACCCCGGGACTTCTTTGCAGGTACTCAGTGACAGCCTCCTCACTCCACCTTCTCCTCTCAAATCCCATTGAGACCCACACGCAACGAAGGACAATCAACCAAGTTCACCTCGAGATCAACGGAAGACAACATCTGACGGAGGCCCAAAAAGGAGCTCCATCAACCTCTGTCTTCTCCACCCCATCTGCGACCACACCTTGCCCTCAACCTTCCCCCTCGATCGCCATAGCTCCCTCCCTCACCTCCTCGCCCTTCCCGACCCTCCCATCTACTCCACCCCCATATCCTAATCTCAACCCCATCCATTGTCTTCCCCCCTCCGTCTCCTCGACCTCTCAGTTTCACCGTCCTCTTCGTCTTCTCCCACCTTCTCCTCCATCTCCTCCTCTCATCATTGTCGTCGTCGTCTTCCCCTGCCACCACCGTCTCGACCTCTTCCTCTCATCATCCTTCATCCACCGCTCGTTGTCGACCACCGCCGGTGATGTCTTCCATCCATGGCCAAAAGTTAATTAGTTAATTGTTAATAATTATTCAAAATTATTATTAAAATAAATAATAAATGTTTGATATAATTAATTATGTATTAGAAAGGGGGAAATGGTCATTTAACATATCGGTTAACACCGTTAAGGGATAACCGTCAGTTTGGGTGGTTTCATGAATTTTTTTAAGTGCATGGTAGTTTTTTGGAAAAAGGGTCTACTGACTATTCTTACCTTTTTTTTTCATTATTATATGCCCTTTGAATCGAACATGTTCCATTTCCTTATTGGTTGTATTTGTATTTTGAAATTGACATGATTTCATATAGCAGATACAATAGGTTTTCTCTCTCTCTCAGGGTTTGTTTGTTTGACACGAAACAAGATGGAAATACAGAAAACATGTCTATTTCCGATACTTCAGGTATTTTTTTTTCCGGAAGTACCTGGAGGTTTTCTTCAATTCATTTTTGGGTGGAAGACATTGTGGAACACAATAAACTTTGGGGGGAAAAATTGTTTATTGCTTCGTTTTATTACTTCTAAAAAGCAATACACTATTACTATTAAGAAATAGTTTTTTTTTGTTTTGCTTACTAAAGAAACATAAAGAGTTGATTTAATCTTTACTCCCTCCTTCAAAATATTTAAAAATAAAGACTATAAGTAAAGGTTTAGGTGTACTTCCATAACAAGTTTTAAAAGCAGCTTCATGGCTACTTTTAGTCATCCAAACTGGGATTTAGACTGCTATTATTCTACACGGTCTACTAGAGTTTTAAGACGGCATACTGTCATAATACAAACTCTCAAGTATGTAGCTAAGATCATCGTTCTTTTTCGTAAAAGAAATTAAGAAATGAGAAAAATCTTTCAAACCATCACCCTATGTGAAAGCCATCCACATCATCACCTAGATTGATATATAACCCCACCTAAAAAAACGGCACCAATATTCATACCACCCTTTTTTTTGGGGACCGACTACTATCTTTTGTACTTCTGAGCGCAATCAACCTGGAAATATTCACAGATGTAGACGGATCCGGATCCGTTTTCGAAGAATCCAACAACTTACGAATATGATATTAAAAATCTATATCCGAACGGATTTTGTTACTATCTGGATTCGAATCCGGATCAGACTTGATCCAACTTAGATACAACTTTCCTATCCGAATCCGGATCAGGATATCCGAACCAATGGTACCCACTATCCAACTAATTGCTATTAGGTATTTTAGTCTTATGGACAGCCTGTGGATTTGATGTTATATGAAAAATCTCTAATTTGAAACTATTGAGACTTGTGTGCTTGATATGAGTGTTTGAATCTAAAAAAATTGGTTAACCTATTTAAATACTTTTTAGTTGTTATGAATCATGACTTTTTATATTTATTCGAAGAGCATCCGAATTTGATTTTAGCGGATATAGTTTTTACAATATCCGATCCATATCCGTATTCGATTTGTAGCGGATATAGATTATCGACAACTACCTGTATCCGCATTCATATCCATAAATATGTGCCAGATACGGATATGGTAATGCCTATATCTGGTCCGTATCCGACCCATTTACATCCCTAGCGATATTGTTAAACCTTTATTTGATAAATCAACACCGAAACATATGTATAAACAAAATTAACTCCAACTACATCAGTTTTTAATTTTTGTCTTTTTATACTACTGGTTGAATTTACTAAAATACATCTTTTATAACTTAAAAGAATACATTTACTCAGCTCACCCCCTCACAAGCATTGCCTTCCTACCCCCAAATCGCTTCCCATCATCCGTCCTTTACCTGCGACCCCCTCACCCAGCCGTCGCCCTCGACCTCACCTTCTCCAATCTTACCGGTCCTATTTCCTCCCTTCTCACCTCCTTCCTCTCCCATCTTTGCCTTCTCAACCTCTCCAACAATAAGGACAATGCTACATCAACACCGTGAACAAGATCTGAATCGGAATCAAGAGGAAGAACAACTTGGTGAGCTGTGGATCGAGTTGGTGTGGATTTATCCAAAAAAAGACAAGCTAAAAGTTGATGTAGTTGAGCTTAGTTTTATCCACACACAAGTTTTGGCAATATCACTACTTTTTTCCTCCAATATTTTAAGGTACCTCTAAAACTTTACACAAACCTAAATATTTGAAACAGCATAATATTTATTTAAATATTACAATAATAACTATACATTTATATATCTATGAGCAATAGCTCAGCTTGTATGTCACTTCCTCTTCTAGCATAAGTTTCTAGCATATGTGTGGGGCTCGATCCTCAAAAAGAAAACATGGCCTTAATTTAATGATTTCGGGACGAATTCATGAATCCGCTGGATGCTTGTGTATGTGTGGATTTGTTGGGTGTGGATGAAGCTTACGGGCCGGTTCAAAATAAAAACAAAAATATACATTTAGATGTATGATCGCAGCATGTAATCCCAGATTCCTCTTTCCCAACCCTTGTTTAATCCCAACCCTCATGCAAAAATAGCAGTATGTATTTAATTCCAGCTTCCTCTTTCCCAACCCTTGTTTAATTCTGAGACTAACGAGAAGTTGCCATAAAAGCTATGTTGTTCACTCATGGTGAAGGCAAATACACACACACACACACACACACACACACACTTCACCTGATTACATAGTCCAGAAAAAATGAATCAGCTCTTGGAGAATCCATAACTGATACAAATGAAAAGAACGATATATTCTTATCGAAATTACAAAGCATTGCAAATTGGGTGACAGTGGTATCTCCGCCGGTTTTGTGGTTGTGTATCGATATATTGGTGTGCTCAAAGCTTACAGACTCTCTACTTGGTCGCCTGCGCTATTATGTTGCTGATGGAGCCTGCCTGCTCTTTAGCAGTCTCAACCAGTGAATCCTGCGAGATTAAAAAAACAAATAGTTTCAGAATATTTTTTCTTCATGTAGAGCGTGCATGCGCACACACGATGACATGCATACAACCCGCAATTTTGCATCTATCTTACACAGAAACTCACAAAGCCAAGGCTTTTATTGGATAGCTAAATAGAGAGGATATTGGCAAGATATGACATATTTAGTAATGACTTGAAAATTCAGAATATAATCATCACCGTCATCATCATAAGCCTTCTCCCGTTGAAACATTAAAATTTTGAATAAGTTTTACGACTGGTCATTGACCCGACATCAACTCTTTCCAATAAAGGCATGCATGACGAAAGTAGGGACAAAAGAAGGGCATGCAAGCTATCACAACCCTAGATGACCAGTCGACGCCCTCCGAACTCCCCAAGAATTTGAGTTAGAAGATTGGGAGAGATGATATAATAGGTCAAATGTCATAATATGTATGAGAAAATGCATGCAATCTCGCAATTATAGGATCTTGGGAAAGGTTTCTAAATTGCTAGGGAGCATGGGTTTTGTGTAGGTCTGATTATAGTTGGAATATGATCCAGCTCTCATGGGTGAGCGTCAAGTGATATAATTTTATATTCTAACAAAATCCCATGGACTAAGCGCCCTTTTTATAAGCGTAAACAACTTTAAAGTCCTCGTCACTGCACCATAAAATCCCATGTTGTAGCGAAGGTTGATGGTAAATTTACATTCTAGCAAAAACAAATGTAGCATGTTACTATTAAAACAGTTGCACAAAAATGGAAGTGATGGCGATCAACCATTCTGTTATTAATTAGAACTTCTACTGAGGTCCAAGTTCAAAAAATTGCATTCTTCTTCATAATCTGTGAGTAAATTGTAAAAATGGATAAATAAATCAAATATCCATTTGGCTATTGCCCTTGGATTAAGTGGTTTTCAAATCCCAATATGCAACAACACTAACAATAAGCTGCAAGCAGAATAGAATGGTGTTTCACATCCACGGCCAGAGGAGGGGGGGGGGGGGCAAAAACAATGCTTTATGGCGAGAATGTGTATCGAAATCCCAGATAGCATGATTCATATACACAATATAAAAGGTGAAATGCATTTATATTGATATTATAATCAACGAACTGGCGAGCAGTTTAGCATATACCTGTGCAGCTATAAGCCGTGCAACATTCTTCTTGCTTGACTCCTGAAGCTCACCAGCAATAAGAATCTCATCCAATATGAAGTATGCCTGCCAATTTGAAATTCAGCTGAAAGTCTTTAAAAAAAGAAAAAGGAAAAAAAAAAAAAGGAGATTCTTGATGAATGATGCGAATACCTTATGAAAATTAAAGATCAAATCAAGCTCGCACACCTGACAAGTGAAAATGAAAAGGCTGAAATTAGCTTCCTCTTAATAATAAGCATAATGCCAAAAAAGAAGAAAGTGTGCTTACACTGCCAAAATAACGGTCTAATATCTCAACAAAATGATGAATAATTTCGAGGACTTCCAATGCATTGTCGTCTGCATCAATGCACATGCAGAAGTAAAGGCTGGCGTACCTGGGATGAAATAAAATTAAAGTGTTGCATTATGCCAAAAAAGAAAAAAGTAAGCAGAAAAATTGCACTGAAATATATAGCCGAATTTTTCTTTGGCAACGGATTCATGGCAATCACTATAATGCTGCATTACCTTCTATATACAACCTTGTAACCTCTCCACTCCACAAAATTGCAGAGCTTCGGAGCTCTTGCCAGAATAACTCCACTAAGCTCTCGAATAACCTTCACAAACAAAGAATTAGGACAAGATATAAGGAATCAAATTAGCAGGACCAAATTGAAATGTTCTTGCTCCTTCAAAACCCAATGTACTAGATAAACAATGGCTAAATTGCAGGGAACCCCCTAACTTTTGCCCGTATAGCAACAAACTACCCTACTTCTTGAAAATACTGCACTTTATCCCCACTTTAACAGTCATTGTTTGTCACTTGTTTCTTCTCGCATTATCCCTGCCCCTGCTTTTTTGTCATTTCTTCAATGGACATTGCATATTTGACACTTTCATCATGGGTATTTAGGAAGGGAAAAGTAGCAGAATCGAGTTTGTAACGGCTGTTAATCAAGTCAGATTTCTAAAAGTTAGGGTGGTTTCAAGCAAAGCTAAGAGGGTTCATGCAGTTTAACATAAAAGCAATTAAGTTTGCAAAAGTAGAAAGAAGTGACTTCGCCAATATCCCTGAATCTCAACATGGTAGATAAACATTGAGAACAAAACTCATACTACTTTATACAGTAGTAATGTAGTGTTGTGGCCTTATGGCCAAATATCCGACCGGCCCAATTATTGGGTGAAAGAGAAACCGCATTCTGCTTCTCGTGACCGCGTCAAGCGCGAGTGTGAGGGATCGTGGGTTTCGATCTCGTGGAGAAGAATCTCAGAGATGGTTTGGGGGCATAGGGAATTGGAGGTTGCTTATAAATTGAGAGGAGTTCATCTTCTCTGGGCATCACAAGTAATCACATCCTCTTCACCGGAAACCCCAAAAATCAAATTCCCAACTCTTGTTTTCTCTACACTGGTATCGGAGCTGGGTTCCTCCATTAACACCGCATCGCGCTACTCTCCGTGAGATCGAGCCGCCGCCGCTTCGCTCACTGGCCCCACCACCATCGACTCCGGCGATCCTTCGACCGTCGCCCATATTCCTCTGCCCTTCCGTTGCCTCGCTACTATCGCCTGGAAACCACCATTTCAACGCTGTCACGACCCCGACCCCATCTCGGTGCCCAAGCTTCTCCCTTTGGTACGATTTTCTTTTTGGGCTTGATATCCTCAAATTCCCTTTACATTAAGTTAGGAATTTTGATATTCATGGTCCCCTCTTTTGATAAAGGAGAACTAAGTAAACCTATTTTTGTTCCCTTCCCTGCTGAGAAAAAGTATTATGGGCTTTCTTCCACTATATTACCCATTAAATTAGGAGACTAATCTTTTTTCCATCTATGCATATTCCAATTTCCAGTTTTCTTATGCATATCTCGCTGGTACATTAAATATTATTTTTCCAGTTCTTTTATAAATAACAAACTTAGCTACTTATAGTCTTATAAGATAATAATAAAAGCATATCTATTTTTCTCGTCAGCTAGCAAGGGTATTATGGTTGTTATAATTTTTTTATCTTAGATTTGATATGCTAGCAGCTTGTTTAATTTTCAATTCAAGTTCATGTTATAATCTATTCATGCTCCATGTTATAATCAACTCTTTAAATCCATTACTTTATGCCCATGTTAATTTAATATAGTCGCCAATTTTATGCCTCATCTAATATCATTACCTTGCCTATTATTATCAAATTTTTTGTTGTCATAAGTATCATTTTTTTTAAGTTATAATTTTTTTTGATTGCCAATTACATAATTTTTCTGCCTATATTTTTTGGGTCGAAATTAGTGTTTTATATTATAATTCATGTTTCCATCTATTCCTGTTTAGTTCTTTATTTTGTAATTTTTATTTTTGCACCATTCAGTTTCAGACTCTTAGTACCTATCATTTTTTGTGCTTTTATATTGCATCTATTTGTTCTTAATTTTTTTAATTCCATGCTTAAAATTGTTTATTAATCTAAGTATTATTTTTTTATTCCTTTAATATTTGTAGTCCCTTAACATCATTTAGTTAATTGTTTTACCAACCCCACATTTATTCCCTTTTGAACTATTATCACAGTAAATCATCGACATGGCTAGTAAACTTATTGCTTCTGAACTGGCAAAAATAAAATGCCTTAATGATACCAATTATGACATGTGGCATAAGAAAATTAGGTATAGGTTTATTCATAACAATCTAGATAGCGTACTTGAAGTCACTGCTCCAGCTCTCAACGATCATCCCACTGACGTTCAGAAAAGAGAGTTTGATCAGTGACAGCTCAATGACAAGGTTAAAACCCTGATGTTTATGTTCATGGAAGATGATCTTATTGAAGTTTTTGAAAACTATAATACTGTAAAAGAATTGTAGGATGCAATTACAGTAAAATATAACACCACTTCTAAGGTGAACATACATCTGTTGATGCATATATTTAATTCATGCCGCATGCAAGAAGGTGACGTCACTGAACACGTGAACAAAATGATTGTCATGGCTAAGGACCTAACTTCTGCAGGATCAGAAATTCCTGAAAAACTGCAAGTGGCGACTATTTTAAATAGTTTGCCACCCTCACTAGATATAGCTGCCACAACCCTTAGATTAAATGAAACCATTACGCGTGTTACTGACTTGCCAACCCAGTTAGCAATGGAGCAAGACCTACTAGTAAAGAGGAGAGGTTCATATGTGAACCTTGTGCAAGAAGAAGTCAATGTTGTGCAGTACCGGAAGGCTTAAGGGACACAAAGGAGTCATCATATTGGACCCTCCAAGCCATCCTTTAAAGGACCTAGCCAACAGCACGCTCGCAGTAAGAAAGGACCTCATGAAGCCTGCTACATCTGTAGGAAGTTTGGCCACTTCAAAACCAACTGTCCATAGACCAAGAACAAGGGTTATCCTAAACTCCCAGAATAAGGAGGATCCGGTAAGCAAGAGTTCATCAATGTAAGCACATGCAATGATACAACCACCGATGTGATGGATGGTAGATAGATTCCGGAGTGACCCGGCATATTGCAAAGACGAAAAAAAGGATTGCTGACTTCAAGGAGCTGAAGAAGAGAGCATGGTATTTACATGGGGAACAATACATATCTGGATGTAGAAGGTATTGGTTCATACAGATTGGACATTGGGGACCATATTATGGTTCTCAAGGATATTTTTATGCACCTGACATAAGACGTAATTTGATCTTTGTTCCCGTCTTACTAAAAAGGGACTTGAAGTTTGGTTTTACAACAATAGGGTTTCTATTGGGAAGGACAAGTTTTTGCAATGGGCAAGTTTGTAGTCGAACATGATTTATTCTGTCTTTCTGTTGTAAACCTTAATACTTGTAATAAGAATTCTGATTTGAATTATTTCGTGTCTTTTATCTAATTTTGATCTCTGGCACATGAGATTAGGACAGCCTGGTAGCAATAAGATAAAAACAGACAATTAAGATGAACTTGTTACCAACTCTGACAGGAGTAAGGATATTACCCCGTGAACGTTGCTTAACTGAGAAAATGACTAGAAAGCCATTCTTAAAAGGTCAAAGGACAAATGAACTTTTAGAATTAGTTCATTCTGACATTTGTGGACCCTTAAGTGTAGAGACACGTGGTAACAAGAAATATTTTATAACCTTCGTAGATGATTATTCCAAGTATACTTTTATATATCTTTTAAACAGAAAATTAGAAGCATTTGAATATTTTAAAAGATATAAGACAGAAGTAGAAAGGAAACTTGGAAGGCGCGTTAAGGTGTTAAGAACCGATAGAGATGGGGAATTCAACTCAACAGAATTTGATGATTACTGTATTCAGTATGGTATTAAGAAACAAACCACTATGCCCTATACGCCACAACAAAATGGTGTGGCGAAAAGAAAAAACAGAATATTGATGAATGCAGTAAAATGTATGTTGTCATATTCTGGTCTCTCTAAGGATTTCTGGGGAGAAGCAATATTAACTGCAAATTATGTTTTGAATAGAATTCCCACAAAATCAGTCGAGTCAACACCTTATAAAATTTGGAATGGACACAAACCCAATTTGAGTCATTTAAGAAAATTGGGTTATGTAGCACACGTTCTCATTCCATATCAGGTTACAGATAAGCTGGATCTCAAAACCTTAAATTATAGATTTATAGGTTATTCTAAAAAATCCAAGGAATATAGGTTCTTCCATGAAGAAAAATGGATTATTGAAAGTAGAGAGGCCGCTTTTCTAGAAAATCTAGAGAAAAGTAAACAAGTTCAAAAGAATGTATTACATCTACTAGACTTAGATGATGTTCCCAGAGATGACCTGGATTTAGTGGATGAAGTTAATCATCCAATTATGTAAAATGAACCTTTAAATGAGAATATACCTATAGAAAATCAAGCAGCCGAACCTGTATAACCTGCAAACGTTAGTGGCAACAAAAGATTTAGAACACCTGCATGGATGGATGACCATCTATATTCATGTGAACCATCTTGTTTCTCGGTAGATATTGATGTGGATGAGCAAACGGATCCTCTGAATTATGAGAATGCGATGAACACACATGAATCGGATCAATGGCTGAAGCCATGGAAAAGAGCTTGACTCAATAGAGAGAAACAAAATATGGAAGCTATGTGACTTACCAAAAGATGGGAAGTGCATAGGATGCAAATGGGCGTTGAAGAAATATCAAGCTGATGGGTCTATTGATATATTTAAGGCCCGGTTAGTTGTAAAAGGCTTTACTCAAAAGGCAGGTATAGATTATCAGGAGACTTACTCTCCGGTGGCCAAGTTTGTATCTATTAGAATAATCTTTATGATTGTTGCATATCTTGACTTGGAACTTTTCCAAATGGATATCAAGACTGTATTCTTCAACGAAGAGTTGAAGAAAATAATACATATGAGACGACCTGAAGGATATCAGGTCGAAAGACAGGAAAGTAAGGTATATAAATTGAAAAAGTCTCTATATGGTTTATATCAGTCATCTAGACAATGGTATCTCAAATTACACAATACCGTTATCCAACTTGATTTCGTTGCAAACAAATTGGATAACTGTATGTCTTGAAAAGTGGGAGCAGTTTTTCAATATTATCTTTATACGCAGATGATATTTTGCTAGCTGGAAATGATATAGAAGTGTTGAACAAGATCAAATCAGCATTCAGCAGCGAATTTGAGATGAAGAATATGAGAGATGCATCCTATGTTCTTGGTATACAGATACTTAGAGATAGAAAGTCTTGAACGTTAAGTTTGAACCAAGAAGGTATTTGCACACAATACTTAGAAAATTTGGGATGCAGAATTGCAATCTGACACCTACACCATTGGTTATAGGAAAGCGGTTATGTAAAGAACAATATCCGGGAGAAGGACAGAAACCGCTTAATGGCCCATATGCTTAAGCTGTTGGAAGCTTGATGTATGCAATACTGTGTACCAGACCAGACTTGGAGTATCCAGTTAGTCTAGTTAATAGATACTAAAGTAATCCTGGTCCAGCAAATTGGGAAACTGCTAAGAGCATTTTGAAGTATCTAAAGGGTACTGCACCATAAGTTAGCTTATCAAGCAAACTTGCTTGGGGTTCTTGGTTACTCCATTACCGACTTCGGAAGGGACAAAGATGACGAAAAGTCCACTTTGGGACATTTGTTTATCTTTGGAGATGCAGTTGTTTCTTGGGATAGCAAGAAACAAGGATGTGTAGCAAGGTACACACAAGAAGATGAGTACATAACATGTAGTATGGCTACTACTCATGCAGTCTGGATGAGACGGCTCCTGGAGGGCTTCGATCTCAATTTGGTGGATGGACCAATTAAGATTTACTATGATAACCAAGCAGCCATCAGCTTGATTCACAGTAGTGCAAATAGTTCGAAAGGAAAACATATTGAAGTTCAATATCACTATATTCGTGATATAGTGGAGAAGGAAGGAGTCAAGGTGATTTATATTCTTACTAGTGACATGATAACTGATCCCTTGACAAAGGACATCCCAACAGAAATATTTATCAAACATATTGGTTTAATGGGACTTAGAAATGTCCAAGTCGAAGGATTTTCATGAATAATGAAAAGGAGACAAATCATGGATAATGATGATTTCGATTTTCACGAAAAGTGAAAAGTGTATATATCACACGGATAGTGGGAGTATGTGTAATTACATTTTGAGTTGCGTTTCACGAATAGTGAGTATGCTCGGAAAACATTTGGCCATTTCGGCCAAGTGGGAGATGTAAGTGTTGTGGCCTTATGGCAAAATTTCCGACCCGACCCAATTATTGGGTGAAAGAGAAACCGCGTTCTGTTTCTCATTACCGCGTCAAGCGCGGGTGTGAGGGATTGTAGGTTTCGATCTCGTTGAGAAGAATCTCGGAGGCAGTTTGGGGCGCAGGGCATTAGAAGTGGCTTATAAATTGAGAGTTCATCTCCTCTGGACATCACAAGCAATCGCATCCTCTTCACCGGAGCCCCCAAAAATCAAATCCCCAACTTTCGTTTTCCCTACAAATAAGGTATTTGGTAGCATTTTAAGCTCCAATCTTGATAGCCAAAGTTTATCTTATCACTACTATTGTAATATCCTAGTTCGATCATATGTTTCCTTTTCTTTTGGATATATTGGGTTTTGTTTTATTTTTATTATTATAACTTGGAGTTTAATACTTTTAATCAATATATATATATATATAATTATGGTTTTTCAAGTATGTTAAATATGCATATTATTAGCATTTAAATATTTATTTGTCTAACACTATTTTATAACCATATATATATTTTAGTATCATAGTTTAAACAAAAGATATTTTATTTGGTATTTCTTTAAACAATACATATACATAAAATTTTATCCCTTTTTAAATTCTATTTATAAGATATTTTGTCTTATGATATTTATTTGGTTAAAATATTTAATTTTGAAAATTCATGAGAGCCCCTGTTAAATCTTTTAAACCATATAAATATTTTTTCTAAACTAACAACTCAATTTTCTCTCTCCAATCACCATATATGTCTCACCTGATAACTTTATTCTTTTAAAACAAATACTATTCTCTCTCCAAACAAATATCTTTTCCAACAGATTTCTTTCACCCCATATTCTGTTCTCTCTCTCTCTATATATATATATATATTTCTATTTCACTAACTATATTTCACCAAACCCCCGCTCTCTTTCTATATATATTTCCTAACAAAATCCCTCTCTCTCCAATCCAATCTAATCTCTCTCAGCAGATTCTTTTTCTCAAATCTACTTTCTTTAATTATTTTTCTACAAACCTATATACATACATACATATATATAATTGAAGATATTTTGTTATGATACTTTAACTGAAAATATATTTTTAGTTGGTTGATATCATAAAATCCTATATATATAACTAATTATATTTATTTTCATTAACTCATAACCATATACATATCTACATATATTTTCACTATATACTAATATGTATATATACATATACTTTTCTATTATTCTAACTATATACAAACTAATATGTATATATACAACTTTTCTAATATTTTATACAAGTATATAACAACCCATCATATCTCTCTTTTATAAAATCAAATCCAAATCTCATCTCATCAGAATATTTCTCTCCAATTATAATAATCTCTCCAATCTTTAAACAATATCTCTCTTCCCTATAAATAACAATCTAATTATTATCATCTCCCCCCTTCTCATATAAATCAATCTTCTCTTTTTCTCATCACAATATTTTCTTCTTCAAAATTAGCCGAGCAATCAAACCTTGGGGTTGTTCTTTGTGTCGTCGTGTTATCTATCTCCGAGACAAGTACTCTTACTCTTTTATTTTTTTAGTCGATGCAACATCGGCAATTCTCTAAATAAATTATTAACTTACAAGATTTAAATAAAATTGTAATATTTTGCCGTTTTATTAATATATCTTATAATACTTGTACATATGATGAAAACCCTAGAATCTAGAATACCTATTAATCCTTTCATCAAGTGAACAACCGTAAAAGTGCAAGCGTAATAAAATAACTATTAACATGTAAATGTGGTTTAATATATAAAAAAGCTTTATAAGTAATTATATGTTTCTGTTGCAATAATATTGGTATACACTAGAATGCAAAATGTCAACACTTATATCCTAATCTAAAACATAAAAAATATACCATTATTACTATTAATCAATAAACGTTTTGGGAGTAATATTTTATATATATAAATTAAACTTTCTACACTATCACTCCTTATAATATCGCTGCACTCTATGTGCCCTACTCATATAAATTATTTTGATACTATAATTTGTATTAATATTTTCTATTCTCACATGATTATTTCTCTTATTGTTAGCACTTACATGATGACTAGTCAATCTGTCATTTATTTTATCTTACTTATTATTATCTCGTAATTATACTATTACCACTATCCGCTTTATGTATATGTAATTTGTCATTCCTATTTAACTATATTAACCCTTTAAAACCATATTTCAGTTTATTATTCTTTTCGATAAATAAACCCGAATGTTAAATACAGATGCTTGCATATTTATGTTAAGTCTTGTTTACATTTTTGACCTTATCATATCCTATCGTCTATATTTAACATTTTACTTGAGACTATCATTGTCGGCATGCTTGAGAAACCTTAACATGCTATTCTTGTTTATGGACACTATCATTTTATAACTATTGTACTTGACATACCATGACTACTCATTGTTCCAGATTACTCATATTAAAACGAGTTCTCTAATTTGAATGTTGAATTACATGACATGACACACCACTAATTACCACCACTAATTACCAGTTTTATTTCCATACTATTACCATACCATAAGTTCATGTCTTTTCAGCATTCTTAATTAGTGATTTAGTCTTTACCATAGTAGCTAAATACGCGGGTGTTGGGTAGTTTGAGTGTGCGTTCGTACAACAGGATCTCAGGAGTCCCATGCCGGCAGCTCGTACCGGGCTATATCGGTCTCATGTTTACAGCTCGTACCGGGCTATATCGGTCTCATGTTCATTCCACAGTTGGGCCCGTGTTTCCTAGCCCCCGGGGCACCACTCTTGGGTTAGGAATACTGCTGCAGAGGTTGACGCACACACTCGAGCTTACGATAGGGTAGTTTACCTTTTAGTGATCAGTTAGGTTATGACTTGATCTCTTACATATTTGTTTCATATTATCCATGCATTTATTTTTATATCTGTTTTGCTTGCGCACACGGGCTTCACTACATTCATATATTCATGTTATCATACTACACATACATTTTATACGTTGAGTACTTGGAGGGATGTTCTGACGTCCCTGAGATTTGTCATCTCAGATTTAGAGACAGATTTTCAGGATGAGCAGGATCGCAGGAGCTACCAGGACATTACCGAAGATCAGTAACCTGTAGATTTATTTCTTTTTTGTTAGTATTTAGCATGTGCGCCCTTCTGGGACATTAGGACTTTTGTATCTGTCAGATATTTTCTTTTCGAACCTATTGTATCGGATCTTTTTACATCAATTATCTAGTGGACCCATTTTTAGTATTCCTTGTGGCTTCATTGCAGCATGATTATCAGTATTATTCCTTTTGGCATTGGATTTTATTTTTGACAGGTTAATCTAGACAGCCTTATGTGACTATGGAAAGATCTTTCCTTACCGTAGGTAGCACGGCTGGCCTTCGTTGCTCTCCGTATTCCGTATTTTGGGAAGCGGTGCGTGACAAGATTTTGTTGGTATCAGAGCCAGGCTAACGTCAAAAGTTAGTCTTGGTTCTACTGACTTTTTAGGTTAGAATCACATGTCTAGCTTTCTCTCGGTGTATCATGCTGCATATTCCGTTGACTCTGATTATAGGATTCGGGCGACTGAGATAGAATTACATTATTATACCCATGTACCGCGGTATGGTTACAATACGTTATTCTGTTTGAGTAACTTAGAGTTCTGGCTGATTTGTTTCCACTGATTTAATTTCCTTTCACATGTCGATTTTTCGAGCCCAAACAGTGACTCTTAATACCCTCATTTGCTTCCTTGATCTTTAATTTTTCATACCCATCTATTTTCATTGATCCTTTTAATTAGTTTGCGATCTTGTATTTTCGTCCTTCAAATTTCGAGGACGAAATTTTTGTAAGGTGGATAGGATGTAATATCCTAGTTCGATCATACGTTTCTTTTTCTTTTGGATATATTGGGTTTTGTTTTATTTTTATTATTATAACTTGGAGTTTAATACTTTTAATCAAGATATATATATATAATTATGGTTTTTCAAGTATGTTAAATATGCATATTATTAGCATTTAAATATTTATTTATCTAACACTATTTTATAACCGTATATATATTTTAGTGTCATAGTTTAAACAAAAGATATTTTATTTGGTATTTCTTTAAACAATACATATACATAAAATTTTATCCCTTTTTAAATTCTATTTATAAGATATTTTGTCTTATGATATTTATTTGGTTAAAATATTTAATTTTGAAAATTCATGAGAGCCCATGTTAAATCTTTTAACCATATAAATATTTTTCCTAAACTAACTCAATTTTCTCTCTCTAATCACCATATATGTCTCACCTGATAACTTTATTCTTTTAAAACAAATACTATTCTCTCTCTCTCCAAACAAATATATTTTCCAACAGATTTCTTTCTCCCCATATTCTGTTCTATATATATATATTTTTCTATTTCACTAACTATATTTCACCAAAACCCCCGCTCTCTTTCTATATATATTTCCTAACAAAATCGCTCTCTCTCCAATCTAATCTAATCTCTCTCAGCAGATTCTTTTTCTCAAATCTACTCTTTCTTTAATTATTTTTCTACAAATCTATATACATACATACATATATATAATTGAAGATATTTTGTTATGATAGTTTAACTGAAAATATATTTTTAGTTGTTTGATATCATAAAATCCTATATATATAACTAATTATATTTATTTTCATTAACCCATAACCATATACATATCTACATATATTTTCACTATATACTAATATGTATATATACATATACTTTTCTATTATTCTAACTATATACAAACCAATATGTATATATACAACTTTTCTAATATTTTATACAAGTATATAACAACCCATCATATCTCTCCTTTATAAAATCAAATCCAAATCTCATCTCATCAGAATATTTCTCTCTCCAATCTTTAAACATCTCTCTTCCCTATAAATAACAATCTAATTATTATCAACCTATCATATCTCTCTTTTATAAAATCAAATCCAAATCTCATCTCATCAGAATATTTCTCTCTCCAATTATAATAATCTCTCCAATCTTTAAACAACATCTCTCTTCCCTATAAATAACAATCTAATTATCATCATCTCCTCCCTTCTCATATAAATCAATCTTCTCTTTTTCCCATCACAATATTTTCTTCTTCTTCAAAATTAGCCGAGCAATCAAACCTTGGGGTTGTTCTTTGTGTCGTCGTGTTTATCTGTCTCCGAAATAAGTACTCTTACTCTTATTTTTTTTAGTCGATGCAACATCGGCAATTCTCTAAATAAATTATTAACTTACAATATTTAAATAAAATTGTAATATTTTGCCGTTTTATTAATATATCTTATAATATTTGTACATATGATGAAAACCCTAGGATTTAGAATACATATTAATCCTTTCATCAAGTGAACAACCGTAAAAGTGCAAGCGTAATAAAATAACTATTAATATGTAAATGTGGTTTAATATATAAAAAAGCTTTATAAGTAATTATATGTTTCTGTTGCAACAATATTGGTATACACTAGCATGCAAAATGTCAACACTTATATTCTAGTCTAAAACATAAAAAATATACCATTATTACTATTAATCAATAAACGCTTTGGGATTAATATTATATATATATATATATATAAATTAAACTTTCTACACTATCACTCCTTATAATATCGCTGCACTCTATGTGCCCTACTCATATAAATTATTTTGATATTATAATTTGTATTAATATTTTCTATTATCACATGATTATTTCTCTTATTGTTAGCACTTACATGATGACTAGTCAATCTGTCATTTATTTTATCTTACTTATTATTATCTCGTAATTATACTATTACCACTATCCGCTTTATGCATATGTAATTTGTCATTCCTATTTAACTATATTAACCCTTTAAAACCATATTTCAGTTTATTATTCTTTTCAATAAATAAATCTGGATGTTAAATACATATGCTTGCATATTTATGTTAAGTCTTGTTTACATTTTTGACCTTATCATATCCTATCGTCTATATTTAACATTTTACTTGAGACTATCATTGTCGGCATGCTTGAGAAACCTTAACATGCTATTCTTGTTTATGTACACTATCATTTTATAACTATTGTACTTAACATGCCATGACTACTCATTGTTCCAGACTACTCATATTAAAATGAGTTCTCTAATTTGAATGTTGAATTACATGACATGACACACCACTAATTACCACCACTGATTACCAGTTTTATTTTCATACTATTACCATACCACAAGTTCCTGTCTTTTCAGCATTCTTAATTAATGATTTAGTTTTTACCATAGTAGCTAAATACGCGGGTGTTAGGATAGTTTTAGTGTGCGTTCGTACAACAGGATCTCAGGAGTCCCATGCCGGTAGCTCGTACCGGGCTATATCGGTCTCATGTTTACAGCTTGTACCGGGCTATATCGGTCTCATGTTCATTCCACAGTTGGGCCCGTGTTTCCTAGCCCCCGGGGCACCACTCTTGGGTTAGGAATACTGCTGCAGAAGTTGACATACACACTCGAGCTAACGATAGGGTAGTTTACCTTTTAGTGACCAGTTAGGTTATGACTTGACCTCTTACATGTTTGTTTTATAGTATCCATGCATTTATTTTTATATCTGTTTTGCTTGCGCACACGGACTTCACTACATTCATATATTCATGTTATCATACTACACATACACTTTATACGTTAAGTACTTACTGGGATGTTCTGACGTCCCTAAGATTTCCATCTCAGATTTAGAGACAGATTTTCAGGATGAGCAGGATCGCAAGCGCTACCAGGACATTACCGAAGATCGGTAACCTGTAGGTTTATTTCTTTTCTGTTAGTATTTAGCATGTGCACCCTTCTGGGACATTAGGACTTTTGTATCTTTCAGATGTTTTCTTTTCGAACCTATTGTATCGGATCTTTTTGCATCAATTATCTAGTGGACCCATTTTTATTATTCCTTGTGGCTTCATTGCAGTATGATTATCAGTATTATTCCTTTTGGCATTGGATTTTATTTTTGACAGGTTAATCTAGACAGTCTTATGTGACTATGGAAGGATCTTTCCTTACCGTAGGTAGCACGGCTGACCTTCGTCGCTCTCTGTATTCCGTATTTTGGGAAATGGGGCGTGACAACTATTATAAACCCAAATCCAAGAGGGGCGCCACATGTCCTCATCTTCTATCTTTTCAAGAAAAATTCCAAAGAAAGAGAGAACACTTATGATATTGCCCCTCTCCCCTCAAAAGTAGGAGAAGAAGATAAAATCTTACACATATCCCTTTGCATTTTGATTATTTATACATGTCGTAAAATTTCCTCGTGTCTATTCTAACTTAAAACCCTTCTTTCTTCGTAATTTAAGTGCATTATTTCTAATGTTAAAGGTAAAAAGAAAACTAAATCATCTTATATGAAATAATTAAAAGAAAGTACTTCAGCAAAACTGAAGCCTAAATAGAACTCACAATCATTCTATGATATGCAATCTTAGAATTTATTTTCATGTGCAGCGCACGTGCCATAATCCAGTAAATAATTAAATCAGAAACAAAGACAAATATCATATATGTAAACATCTATATAAAAAAGAAGCCTCGTCATACCTATATCAACTCTAAAATCCAAAAGGACGTTGAATACAATAATAAACAATAAAGCCCCAAGCATCACCTGTTCACCACAGGAAACCGGGCTGAAGGGCAGGGAGCGCGTCTAGCCTGAATTTTGGGACAGATGCATATGTACATATTCATCCACCTCTCCGAAAATACCAAGTTGGTTTATGGTACCATATATCAGAGGTTTGGACAAATGCAACCGATGTAAATAACTTCATATTCTCCCTAACAGATGAGGGGTTTATTGATTGTGGGGACGCTTTTTCCTGCAGGCGCAAGCCCCTACAGTTAATTATATTATCGCAAAACGATAACTTTTTGCACTCCAAATCTATTCCTTCATTTGTCGTGTTTTAGTTTATTTTGGGTTGCCTTTGGATTGTATACGAAGACTAATTTTGTCGTCGCCCGTAGAACGCGGATTAATCCAAATTCATATATATTAGAATTGGGATTTTAGGTCCACGTTAGGGTTTTTATTTGCCAACAAGGAGTTGAACTTAGGACGCATTTCTTAAATCAATGAGGTCCGTCAGTTTAGAGAATACTTGAGTTTATCTAAGGATATTTAGTCATATTTTGGACTAAAATCAACTTAAAAATTTTGAGCATATGGGCTCAGTAATCATAAGATCGATGAAGCTTAAGCTTCAAGACTTGGCCGGTTTGGGGCTAAGGACGGGTCTGTTTAACACCTAAAATACGTCTGGCAGACACAGGATTGGCACCTCGGCTCGCCTTAAGCCGGCTTAGAATATATGGTCTTTGGCACATGGTTACGTGAATATCATGTGACGCATGGCTTAGCGGCTCGGCGTTTAATCACGTGAGTATCACGTGGCACCGCTCACATGTCTGCCACGCGATGTAGCCGATCAAAGCCTTGGCGCTCGCATACTTGTCGTTCACGTGTGGCGCCACCAATCAGAGCTTTGGCGCTCGCCCACACGCCTTTCACGTGCGGCGCTGCCATATTGAACCTGGCGTTAGCCCACGTGCCTTTCACGTGCGGTGCTGCCATGGTTTTGAGGGTCTGAGCTAAATTTAAAGAAGGATTAAATTTTCAGGTGATGATATTTTAATCATCAAAACTTATGTTTTCTGGGTTTAAATTTTTGTAAACAGTTGATCTTTTTGACCATTGTTAAGATCTTTATTTAGATCTTCATAAACTTGTTTCCTTCGCAGACATGTTCTATTGGGATCTATGTCCCATGAAGTTAAGGCTTAAACTTCATATTCTTGATCTTTTTCTGATGATGAGAATGCTTAAGCTTTCGATTAGATTTTTGGTTTTGAGATCAAAATCCCCCATGAGAATATAATTTCTCGTTTTTAGGAGCGATTTATCTCATAGATATTTGATCTAATGGAAGAACATAAGTTCTCTATGAGGACTAGCCTCTTTTTCTTTTAATGGAGGAAATAGGTAAAAGGAGTTTTCTCCATTATTTACCTAGGATTTTAAAGAAGAAGATGATTTCTTCACAGAGAATTATATTCTCAATTGTAACCTTCCAGAGGGTTTTCTATCTCTCCTACACCTATTTATATGAGAGGGAAATTGTTCAATTAGCTGAGAGAATCTCTCATTTAAGATATCTTGATTGATTTCATAATCAAACAGTGGTGTTTTAAACACCATTGGATTTTTGATCCAAGGGTTCTCGATTTAACAGAGAAAATCTCTTGTTTATAGAAAAATCATGGAAATATTTTCTTATGTAGAACTTAGTTTCTATCTGAAGTAAGCGCTTCAAAGAAATTGGCATTAGTGCCACGTGCCTTGCATGAGTGGCGCTGCCAAAGGGAATGGCATCAGCCCCACGTGCCTTGCACGTAGGCACTGCCCACGGTGAATGGCATCAACGCCGCGTGCTTTGCACTTGGGGCTGCCCATGACTAATGGCATCAACGCCGCGTGCTTTGCACTTGGGGCTGCCCATGACTAATGGCATCAACGCCGCGTGCTTTGCACTTGGGGCTGCCCATGACTAATGGCATCAACGCCGCGTGCTTTGCACTTGGGCGCTGCCAAAAATGGTTTCAGCTCGGCTTTTTAAACACGGCTTTTTAAACGCCACTATTTGGGCGGGAACATCACCCATAAAAATTGGATTAATAATATAAATGACTTAAACTTTTTGCTCCAACCATAAGAAGATCAATTGGCATATCGCCATAAATATACTCATGATTATACATGAGAAAAAAGCACAGAAATAACAGTTGTCGTCGTCGTCGTCATCATCTACACCTTTTCCTATAAAACATGTAGGCTGCTATGGAGCACAAGGCTGCACGAATGACCTAACAAAATTTTATGGTTGACTGTCAACCTAACATCAACCCTCTCTAAGAAAACATCACATTTGTGTTATATTCATTTTGATATTACCTATTGTTTGTATTTCTGAAACGAAGCGAGCAGCAACACAGCAATTGTTAATTTGATTATTTGAACAGGAACTAGTAGTTGTTAGTTACATTTTGTAAATCCGGTCAGTTATGGGCTCGAGAATTTACATGCGAGCAGCACAAAGAAAAACAAATACCATGTCTCACATAGAATAGATTCCGAACGACATAACCCTTTCTTTGTGGGATAATAAAAAATATGCCTTTGCTCTTTTTTTATCCCAACTAAGTCCAAGAGAATTAGTGAAGTGCACGATAAAAACAAATTTCTGGCATAAGGGGAAAAAAGGAAGTTTGATCTGAAGCAATATGCAAGACATGCACATATGGAACATGGAAAGAAAAACAATGGAAGATGACAAATTTTTTTCAGAGTATTTTTTACCTTGGACCTTTCTTTCTGAGTGTATGGTGAATACCATTTTGTCAATCTCACTTTCCCTTGTCGACTGATTAGAAGCACAAAATGAATCTGCGAAAGGGCAAAAAAAAAAGGTAACAATGAATGTTAAAGGCGTTAACAGCTTTGAAAATCTATAGGGATCTAATGAAATCAATAAACTAACAGTTCTGAAAATTTATAGGGATCTAATGAAATAATAAAATGCCTTTCTTTATTTCTTAAGTTTTATATTTGCCACCAAATCAGATTGTAAATAACAAGAAATGTATTCTCACTACCCTACCAAACAGAACAAATGACTGAACTGATAGAGCTGATGTCGCCCGCCTATTCCATTATACTGAAAGCAGATATTCTGATATTTTCCCCCTTCTTTTTTGTTTTTTGGTGAAATAAAAATTCATACAACCAAATCAGCTAAAAATGGAGATTTAGATACTGTTCTGTATCAATTGATATGCAGTGCATGTGAACTCAGTAAGGCCGGATACCTGTTACCTATTTTGCCTTTTTCAATTTTTTTTAGTTGTATGTGCACTTGAATCATCGTTGCAATTGGAGAAAGCACTTGATCAAACATCCCCGCATTGAACAGAACATACACCACAAGTACAACGTATTTTGCCTAGAATAGTCTACCGTTGAAAGTGATTTTCCTGAGCTGGATTTACAAATCAATAATGAATAGCATTCCAATAAGAAGCAGTACAACAAGAGTTGGAAGCTAGAGGGCTGATGAAATTTAGAAGATGAAGAAAAAAAGAGACCTTCCATCTTAACCCCTCACAGACAGAAGATTTTTTCCTTTTTCTTTTTTTTGTGGGGAAAAATGACCTTAATCAGAAATAGGGATGTAGCGCAAGAAAAAAATTTATTATTATGTTGAAAAGTAATATTTCAGTTCGAGTGCAAGGGTGGATAAAGTCTTTTTTTAGTTATAATGTTGGATCCCTCTCCTAAATATATAGGATCCCCTCTCCTCTTATGTTGATAGCATGCTCGAAGTTATGATCACCTTGTCACAATTTTCATGCCTTATCAACTTTTGCACCCGTTGAGAGTTGTAACTGTTGGATTTGATGGGACCCACCACGCTCGAGCGTCTTTTGGGGCAAACATTAATGGGTTGGACCCATATCCATGCCCATATGGGCCACATGAAACCTATAAGGAATAGGGTTGGGTTTCTAGTAACCATAACCCTCTCCCTGTATATAATGGTGCCTTGGCGGTGCCTTGGATGGAGCAAAAAATATGGACGAAAAAAACATTCCATAAAAGACTTTAACATGAGATAATATCAATGGTGTGCACCCAAACCTTGGGTTTCCAAACCATACGCTATCCCATTTAAAGTCTGAATTATTAAATCAATGTTCTTTCATAAAATTACTCAACTTTATAATATTTTCTTAGTACATGCAATGCACGTAACAAAATGCTAAATTGGATTAGACGGCATATACTTTTTTATCTTTAGAAGTCTTTTGCATAAAAAACAAACACAAAATAAGTAAAGATTTGATCACACATCAAGGTTTTAAGATATATATCCTTAGGGCCTCTAGCAACAAGACCAAGTGAATTTTTAGGTCATACACTTCCAGATTCTCATTTTTATTATTGGTAACATCTGTTGGTTCTAGTACATGCTAACTTGAATCGATGTGAGGCACCTGAATAATCTTGACCATATTAGGATCCGCCTGGCCTATATATACATCGAACGGGATAGCTTTGTAACACATCTCACTGGCTATTTATGAACCATCACCTCTACCTCTCTTTCCTACGTTTCTTTCCACCCTCGCTGCAAACTTAAAGCGCTAGGGATTGGTGGGAATGCTTCTGTAGTTTCTCTCCAACCTGTTAGGATTGTGTTCGGTTGCATACAAGATATGATTGATTGGATTGCGGGAAGTCCATAGATTTAGGCCATTTAATGGGTTGGTTGCCAATAAGTGACAAATAGTGCTAGGATTTGAGCACTATATATCTCTTTTGTGCGCGCGGGAGGGGGGGGGGGGGCAAAGCCACGATATCTGTAATTATAGAACTTTAAATTGGAATCCAATATGCGGACTAAAAATGCACGGTCTCAAACATGTGAGGGCTGTCCCTCCCTCCGTGGTGTGAGAATAAGAGAGGGAAGATGAGAGATGAGAGATGAGAGAGTTGAGTGTGAGATATCTCATAACTTTTTCACGTTAATAGAATCTTCGGTTTTTCTATAAGGATGTGGCCAGGTTTGGTCTTACTGCATAAAGCTAGTGTCCTTCTTGTTGTTGCTATTTTGTGTGTGTGGTGGTGGTGGTGAGGGGACTGATGTGACAAGCATGATCAACATCAGCAAATATATAAGGTAACACAAACCCAATCTCTACTGTGCTTTCTTTATAATGTTCTAAATGCAAATAGCGATGGTGGTATTACAATTATAAGGGTTTGCAAACTCGTCTAAGGAAACAGTAAGCTCAAACATAAGTTTGGCATCCCTCTACAAAGAACATATCTATTCTCCATTTGCAACTTATCTTTCGACGTATTTGGATCTTTGGCGTTCAAAAATATATTCACTAAAAAGACTCCAAGAACGTAGTTTGATTATAAATAAATTTTTAAGAAGATCAAAAACCAAGTAAACTTAGGTATGTTAATCAATCCTTCTCTAAGTTTACAAAACGATATTTTTAGGCTCGATTCCGTTTGCATCTATCTTCTCTCATCACATATAATTAGGGCAGATCGCGATCATCAAGAAAGAATTGAGCAGAGATTAATTCAAAATGTAAAAAAACTTAATCGATCTGAGGAGGAAAAGGGAACGACTCGGATCTGAATTCACCCCCGATATTTTTGCGAGAGATCAAAGAGATAAATAAAATTAATAGAAATCTAGAGCGTAAAAGAATTTTTTTTTTTAAATGAATAAAGCACGCACCATTTTTGAGAGCTTGAAGCAGCTTGAGATCTTGAACTGAAGAGATCGAGCAGTCGATTGAGAATTCTATTTAAAGAAGACAACATACTAGGAGAAAAAAGATATTGGGTTTAGTGGGTCGGACGTAAACGGGTTTTAACCCGTGATCCAGTACAAAAATGATCCATATTAGGGATAAAGATTATGTAGAATTCCAAAAGCAAAAACTTAGAAGCAGCTTATCCAGCGTCTCTGGTACGACGCACGGACGATTGAGATTGAAATAACTCCTACTTTTAAATTTTTTTCATTTCAATCTCAACCGCCCATGCATCAAGCCAGAAATGGTAGATAAGTTGTTTCTGCGCTTTTGCTTTAAATGGGGATTCTGTTGAGGATGTGTCTCGTATCCGTTTATGAACCATTTGAGCCGGTGTGGGCTAGCAGGGTTTATATATATGAACCATTTGAGCCGGTGTGGGCTAGCAGCGTTTGTGTGTGTGTGTGTGTGTGGAGAGAAGAGGCCATAGGAGGGAATTTCCTCCTATGGCGTTCAAAAAAATACGCCTTCTTTTATTTTTTTCGGTGATCGGCATCCATCATATTCATCGTTATCATCTAAGATGTGGGTACACCAAATTTCATGTGATTCTACGATTTTTTTCACCGTTGATTTTGCAATGTAGAAAGTTCTGTTGTCGGTAAACCGTTAATTTTGAACCCACAAAATCAACGGTGAAAAAGTCGTAGAATCGCATGAAATTTTATATACTCGCATCTTAGATGATAACGATGAAGATGATCTGTGCTGATCGTCGGAAAAAATAAAGGAGGGTGTATTTTTTCGACGCCATAGGAGGAAATTCCCTCCTATGGCATCTTTTCTCCATTATTCTCATATATATACAGAGAGAGAATAATGGAGAAAATATGCCATATGAGGGAATTCCCTCCTTTGGCATCAAAAAAATACGCCCGACCTCATTTTTTCCGCCGATCGGCACCCACTATCTTCATCGTTGTCATCTAAAATGTGGATACACCAAATTTCATGTGATTCTACAACCATTTCACCATTGATTTAGCAATGTAAAAAGTTATATTGTCGGTAAACCGTTAATTTTGAACCCACTAAATCAACAGTGAAAAAATTGTAAAATCACATGAAATTTGGTGTACCCACATCTTAGATGATAACGATGAAGATGGTGGGTGCCGATCGTCGGAAAAAATAAGGAAGGGTGTATTTTTTCGACGCTATAGAAGGAAATTCCCTCCTATGGCCTCTTTCCTCCATTAAGCTCATATATATATATATATATATATATATATATATATATATATATATATATATATTTGGAAAGAGACAGGTTGGCTTGAGAGATGTAATTATGTAAGGATATTTTGTGTCTCCTTTCTCTTGTAGCGTGAGAGCAAGAAAAAGGGATGAGAGAGGGGTTGTTGAGCGGTGTGAGTACTTTGCAATCTTTTTCGTGTGTTTAATAAAATCCCCGTATTTAGCTCCATGGATGTAGGCCAAGATGATCGAACCGTGTTAAATCCGGTATTCTTCTTCTTTAGTATGATTGTGTTATTTGTGATCTTGATGTGCTTTATATGGTGAGGGGATCAATTTTCCTACCAAGTGGGTATCAGAGCTATGCCCACATGATATTTGTGGAATTTCTTCAAAGAGCCTTTGATCTCCTTTGTTGTACATTGCCTGCAGGGTGTTATGAAGTTGCTTTAAAACTCTTTTTGTCATGTCCCGCTTCCCAATAGACAGAAATGGTGACGTGGTAAGTCTGCAACGTATTTACTATGAAAATACGTTAAGCGTAATTAAGCAATATAACAATGTGCAAGAATGACAAGAGTAATAAAATAAAATATCAACTTTATTTACATTCAACTTTATATACAACTGTCTGAAAATAAGAGATACAATAATAAAACCAAATGCTTAAACAATGACATACTGAAAGTAGGTGCAGGCAGGAAGAAACTAGTAGTCTGGTTGAGTAGCAAACTGGTCCAAGTCCTCCGGACTTGGCTTTATCTCATCATAGTTCGGTTCTCCTGACGAACATTCCAAAGAAAGAAAAAGAAATGAACGTCGTCAGTGAACTAGCGCTCGGTAAGTCCCAAAATTAGTAAGAGAAGATAGTATATAATGTGAATAGAAACCAAATGAACAGTGGACAGGTAAAGTTGTATATGATTACTCACAGGAATAAAATAGTTATTCTAACGTGATTATTTGTAGTTTGATAAAGAAGGTATTCATGTATACGAGAGGAGTCCATCCCACCCTGTGGACTATGGTAACATGTAGTACAAGGCCCCGTCATAACCCACGGAACAACGATACGTGAATTTATGTAGGTGTCTTTTAAAGCGACCTCACGTGCCACGATATACGTTCCGTACCATTGTACCCCTTTATCCCCGCGTATTGTATTGTATAGATTAGAATTATAGGTCTTAGCCGAATCCATGGATATAAAATATACAGGGTCATGTTCAAGATGCAATCATGTATTCAGGTATTCATGTCAAGTTCTTGTCAAGTTATAACCATGGTTCGGTCAAGTCGAGTCAAGTATTCAAGTTGAGTTTGATATTTGAATTCGAGTGTCAGGTTCATGATCAAGTATTCAAATCCGTGTTTGATTTTGGATTCTGGTTTGAGTTTGGATTTACGTTAAACTCAAAATCTTATGAAAAGACTTAGTTCTTGAAATTTCTTAAGTTCGGGAGTAATCGGCAAATGCTGCACATGGACGGTGGGATTTGTGTATTTTTTCAAGACAGTTGCCATTGATAACTCCGTTAAGCCGTCTAACCTGAATAGGCAAGCACTCACTTTCTTCGGCTCCCCGGGGCTCAAGAGAATTGATCCCGTTTAAACCTATATTAATCTAGAGTTCTTAAGTATTGTTTGCATATCTCGAAGGGGTTTTATGAAAAATGTTAATATAGTTTAAAAATAAACCTTCAGGGTGATTTGTAATATTTAAGATTTTTATGAACATGTATTTTAAATTGTTATGGTATTTTGGTGATAAAGCCAAGTTTTTTTTTAAAGTTTATGAACTTTTATGAAAACCAGCTCTTTTGGAAACTTGATGGTATTTTTCATTTAACTTTAACCTTTCATTTTAAAATATAATTTTCATAATATGTTTTTATTGAAAATACAGATTCATAGTTTTATATAATTTTTCAAAATTTAGTTTTGTTTAGAAAAGTCGTATTTCTTAAAAACCGTATTTTTATTTTCTTTCGAGACCGAATACTCCGTGAGGAGTTTTGCATCTCGCTCTACTATCCCAAGGATGTGCGATAATCCGGACCATCTATTAACGGGTCCCGTAACGAGAGTTATAGAGGCGTAATTACCAAGAATTTAAACTATCGATTCAAAAGAAACCCGTTTTGAAAAGTGTGTTATTTTAATGTAAAACTTATTCTTTAAATTAGTCATATATTTAGAACATTTTGCTATGCAACCATAGTGTGCATGTGGGGCAGGTCGTTACCCCGTAAAGTTTTCCTAAAGCCAGATAAACTAGTTATCGAGAAAGGTTATACTAAAGTTCATGGTATTTTAATGAAAAAGTTCGTTATTTGATTATTTCTCATGAAAACATTATTAAACTAAATTTTAAATGATTGCAAATAAGATTATGAATGATGTGAGAAACTTAGTTTGACCTATCTTGCTTAATGAGGTGAGTACAAAGGTTAAAATTACACATACCGGAGTTAACTTCATTTTACCGATATGTTTTTAGAAGATGATTTGTGACGAAAGAAAAAGAGCGAAGAGAGACTTACTCGTTGTGTAGCGTTAGAAAGAGGTTAAAGGAGAGGGGGGTTTGTCACGACCCGAATTTGGCACGTGACCGGCACTTAGATTGTGTGACGTCTAAAAATGCCGACACAATCCGAGTAAACCAGAAAACCAAGATCTAAAACCTATTTGCGGAAATAAGGAAGTACAGTTTTAAAAATAAAGAAAATGAGGCCGCATGTCGAATGGTTTTGAAAATGAAGTAAAAACAATTGGTTTTAGTATTGGAAATTTCGACAGCACCTCCTTTGTAATATTTAAGAAAAGCAGATACATAAAATGTTTAATAAAGTGGCATCCCCTACTTGGGAGCAAAATCAACGCCAATTGGCGGAAACAACTCACGCAAATAATATACGATACTCAGAAGCGAAGAATCACATGCATAAAAATTAACAGAAAACACAATCAAACGTAACTAGTCGATTCTGTTAAATCGACCCAAAATACATACATAAGTATACCCTCATTCTAAGTCAAATAATATACATAGTCTGATGGAGTGACACTAGATACAAGATACAAAATACCCAAAAGAGACGGTTACTAAAGATGTAACCCACATAGCAAGATAAACGACGAAAGCAGTGATATCCGTGTCCGCAACGTAGATATGCGTCCATATATCTCCTGCAAGGAACTAAGGCATAACGGGGGTGAGTTGCCAACTCAGCGAATAAACTAACATCCAAAGTTGAAATTGTATGCATAACGAAATAGTGACTAAAACTATACATCAGGTAGACGTGATATATGATAACATATGAAGTATGAATATGTAACTTTAGTGCATGTATAAAAGAAAACAGGAATCTCATCACGTGTTCCAAAATCTTGATCATTTTCATAACGATCCTCAAATCCAGTGTCAAATATCGACACAAATCTTCAGTTTTGGCAGGCATCGTTCCCCGAACGATTCTGACAGCCAACAACATCGGTCCGTATCCTCCGGATATCCGCCGTGTTTCTCAAACTATCTCCAGTATCAAGTGTCCTCGCTAGGCTCCCCGCCTCTAATGCGGCTTTCCTGTCCCTCGATCTCGACCGGGTCCATCATGTATCCGACTGTATATTCCCCCACTCAGTCCGGATAACGTAAAAATCCATAACCGTATAGCTCCCCCCACTCGGTTCGGAATAAAACCAAATTAGAAAACAACAACTCATGGATATCATATAAATCACGATGACCCGTAAAATTATAACATGTAGTGAATAAAACTCAAAACAAGGAAAATCTCAAAATTTCATAATTTATGATCCAACTAATGACAATGAAAATGAGATATGATATGTGTCCAAACAATAGCAATGCTGCGTGACAATAGTTATTAATGATATTAACAGTGCGCAATAGATTATAGGTGACATGGCAAGTTCTAGGTGTGTACGTGATATGTTAATTACTGATGGGGGTGTAGTGTAGCATATAAGCATGTGCAAGCGCAACATAATGCATTGGTAATAGTGCAAGTGTCCTAGCAAGTGTTAAGCAACAATGGTTAATAGGTATGAACGCATACAATGCAATACTAGGTTTAATTATGCAAACAATATGAATGGAAAACAAATATAACAGAATTTCGAGTTTCGAGCGCTATACGCCATCCATACAATATCCCCCGGTAGATATTTAGTCTACTCACCGGAACAAGTCTTGATCTACTCAGATCCCATCACTTTTTTTCCCTTCCTCGCTGCTTTCGAAGTCTCCGTGGTCGAACCTAACATCGAAAAAAACTTTCATATATAAGCGGCTAAATTCCGATACGCCGAAAACGTAAATTCTAAATGAACTTACATATGTAACGTGATACGTGATAATATCATGTGTTATACAGACCTTATGCTAACTAGAGCTACCCCCCCACTCGTCGTATTTTGAGAAAACACCAAACATGATACGAAATGTTCGTATCATACGTTAACATATTATAAAAAGCGAAGCAATTAGCTTCCAGATTTTATTTACATACTATATAGCAAATCAAAGTATACCAAATACCCTACATAACCTACAGAGAGCTACCCACAAAATCTTAACACCCAACGCAACAAGAGAATCGGCGGTACCGGGAAAATGGTGGATTTCGCCGGTCGAATTGTGTAAGAATAGGTCCGGGTTTCTAGGGTGCACTTTAGGTCTAATTATCATGCTACTGTACCGTTAGATTTATTTAGGGATTAGTATAATTACAGCAGATACGAACAGAGCTAAGATTTTAAAAAAAATACGTTTCTTACCGATATCATAAACACTATATATACAGAACTCATATTGAGACTGTTTCCCCAATCAGAGCAAAACTCTGTTCAAATTTTGAAATTTGAAATGAAGCCGCACGTTTCATAGCAGCGCCAGCGCTAAGAGAGCGTTGCACTCTAAGCGGCGCACCACGTGCAAAGCACGTAAGCACCAGCGCTAAGAGCGCTGCACTTTAAGCAGCGCACCATGTGCAAAGCACGTAAGCGCTAGCGATAGAACAAAATATTCTCGGCCCTTGGATCAAAGATCCAACGAACATGATTAAAAATCATCAATTGACCAGAATAAAATTCTATTAAGGAAACATTCCTCAGAATCTTTCTAAACAGGAAAGATTGTGCTTTGAAAATCAGAGCACCGTTGGATCAATGATCCAATGGTGATTAAAAATCACCAAAGTACAGAATAAATTCTGTGTGGGAAAAGATTTCTCAATTTTGTTAAAAACAAGAAGATTGCCTTCTGTAAAACAGAAGCTCTAGGATCAAAGATCCAACAGTGGGGAAATCCCCAAATCAATTAGAGAAAAGATCCCATCAACCGATTCAACACATCAGCCTACCCTATATAAAGGCCCCAAGACTTCAAGTCTTAGATAGAGGAACCCCCCTCCCCCCACAAATTTTGAGGAATTTCAGAGAGAAGAGCAAGCTCTCAGCAGAAGAAGAATTTCATCAAGGTAAAATAAAGAGATCAAAATATCTCATTAGAAAAGAACTTAATTCTTTGGCCAGATCATAGATCTTTAAGACAAATTGTCTTTCACAAAAGAGATCATAACATCTCATTATAAAAAGGGGGAGAATAATTCAATTCTCTCAGGATCACAGATCCATAAAGGCAAAACCTTTCACTAAAAACATAAGAGATTGAAACATCTCCTATAAAATAAGAACTTTGTTCTTAGATCTATGAGACAAAGTTTCTTATAAAAGAGAATTTAATTCTCAAGCGCAAAACTGCCTAAAAAGAGCTTTAGCGCTCCAATTAAAAGAAGCGCCTCAGCGCTCCAAATTTAGCGCACAGCGCTGCAGAGCCTTATCGCTCCAAATTTAAAAGAAGCACTCCGCGCTCATTGTCTGGCGCACAACGCCAAGCGCGCCACGTGCTCCTCACGTGTGTGCTATTTCACAGAAGCCCTCAGCACTCTAGTCTGGCACACAGCGTCAAGCGCGTCACGTGCTCCTCATGTGTGCGCTACTTAACAGAAGCGCTCTGCGCTCATTATCTGGCGCACAGCGCCAAGCGCGCCACGTGCTCCTCACGTGTGTGCTGCTTAAAATAAGTGCTCTACGCTCATTGATTGCCGCTCAGCGCCAAGCGCGCCGCATGCTCCTCACGTGTGCGCTGAGAGAACATAAATTGTTCTTTAAATGACAAAGCCCCAGAGCTATAATGAGTGCTCAACACTCAATAAAGACAAAAAGTTTGTCAGAACTCAAACCAATGCCCAGCATTGCTAAATGTCCAACATTTTAAATGAATGGGCCGAGCCCAAGCTGTCCACAGATCCCCAATTCAGATTAATTGAGCCCATATGCTCATAAATTTTTGATCTTAGTCCCAAGTTGGACTACAGATCTTCCAACCAATATTGGTTCAAGGGTACATCTCTTCACTCCTCTAATATTTGTCGTTGTACATCGATCAAAGTAAAGCAAGAGTACTTACCTGGAGGATAAGGATCACGTGAGAACGATGTATGAAGATGCGAGGCACGAACTTAGCTAGGATTCAACTTGGGATCAGAGTTATACGCTCTTCCTAAATTGATTTTGCCATAAGCCAACAATATATCGCACTTAACATATGATTGTATATAATCAAACATGCACAATGCAATAAACATGTGATATTTTATTTATATGGATATAAATATAGCGACATATCATGCAGTAAGAGAAACTTGCCTCGGAGACGGGAAAACGCGACAATGGAAATGCAAACTCCAAACTTGATGTTAGGGAACACGGTTAGAAACCTCGATGGACTTGGGCTCGGCTTCGGAGATCTGGGCTTGCTGCGGCAGTGGTGACATCGTCTTGGTCGAGGATGGTGATGTCGACGATGGGTTTACCGGCGAGGTTTCACGGCAAGGCAGTAAGTTTTCTGGCGACGGCAGTGGGTGCGGGTTCTGCAGGGTCGGGTTCTGGTCGGGGTGTGCAGGGGTCGAAGGAAAGAGAGAGGGATGAGAGGTCGTGGAGAGGGGGTGAATCCAACGGGATCGGAGCTCCGGCTAGGAGGGTGCAACGAGGATCCTGGGTAGGGTTGCAGTCGCGGTCTGCAGAGGAGGAGAAGGGAAGTGGAGGAGGAAGAGGAGGTGGAGACAAGGGTGTGGGGCGACGGCGGTGAGATGGGTGACGGTGAGGTGCGAGGCGAGGCTGGGTGAAGGTCGACGACGAGGGGACAGAGGAGAGGTCGGGTTGTGCGGTGATGGGTTGCTGTGGGGATGTGGGTTGCAGGGGAGAGGCATCGTGGGGAGAAGAGAGAGGTGAGGAGAAGGCCAAGGGTGGAGGCGGCGAAGGCGAGGCGCCGGCATGAGGCGACGGCGACAGAGAAGATGATGGGTTCTCGTCGGAGTCGGGGGTTCTGTGCAGGGAAGAGTTCGGGGAAAGAGAGGGGGAGAAGAGGAGTGGAGGAGAGGAGAAGGAGGTGAAGAGAAGGGGAGGTCGTCGACGACGAGGGTCGACACGAGATGGGTTCCTGGGTTGCGATGGGAATTTGCAGCGGGGAGAAGGAGAGGTGAGCGGAGGAGAAGGTGACGAAGGTGGTGGTGGAGGCGAAGGGATGAAATATAGGACCGAGGGTCGGCGAGGGCGACGACGACGTGAGGATTAGGGTTTGGGTTTTCTGGGTTCGTCGTGGGGAAGACGAAGGAACGGAGAAGAAAGGGGTGAGAGAGATGAGGTATTATTTAGGTTAAATTAATATATAGTATATATAAAGAAGAGAGAGAGAAAGAGAATGAGAGAGAGAGAGAGAGAGAGAGTACGTGGGATATGTTAACAAAATATATAGAAATATATATATAAAATAATGAAAGGAGAGAGAGAGTTAGGATTGGTTTAGAATATTAGGAAAATTCTTTTTTAAATAATTTTTTGTTAAAGAAAAATTTATAATGTATATAATATATATATTTAACAGTTTAAATATATTAGGATATAATATTGATTAGATTTGAGTTTTCAGGCTAATACAAACTTACTCCAAAATATGCCCGGGTTGGGTCTAAAATTATGGTTTGAAAATACGGATAATATACGTGTCAACCAAAACCAAAAATCGATGTCCGGTTAAAGAAAATGCATACCCCCAAGAACGGATACACGTAGCGATTCAAAAGAGCCCGTTTCACTACACGAGACGTGAACACGATGCACGGATGCTACCACAGGGTCAGGGGTATGATGCAGGTCATGCTAGATATTTAAAATAGATTATTTTACTATAATTTGTAGTCTTGAAAATATATGCAATACTAGATATAAGATACATGTACACATAACATATGTGTGCACGGATTCTCAGTACTAGCAAGGATAAGATGTAATCAAGGACCAAGACGAGTTTCAAACCTGCGGGTCGGGTCGGATACCAAAGACGGATACCAAAGCACTATCCGCATCCAAAGCAAATAACACCAAGAAATAGTCACAGGAAAATAATCAAAGAGAATATGGTATAATTGAACTAAGGTGTTACAGGGATTTAGCTTCACAGTATACGCCCAGCGACATCTTACTGCTTTCTTTCCAATAGGAAGAGTTACCAACTCCTATGTATCATTTGTCTTTAAAACTGATATCTCCTCAATCATAGCTGCTTTTCAACCTGGATGAGACAGTGTATCTGACAAAAACTTGGGAAGAGAATAAGATTCAACAACATAAATGAAAGTCCGATAGGAGGAAGACAAATGATCATGTGACACAAAATGAGCAATAGGATGAGAGGTGCATGATTGAGTACCTTTCTGCAAAGCTATGGGAAGATCAAAAGCAGAGGAGGAAGGAGTTGAGTTTGTTGGATCTGTAACGGTAGAAAGGATTGGCACTAGATCTAAAGGAGCAATCACATTTTTTTGATGAGTGTAAATCTATGTAGCCTTATCGAGCATATATCTCTTGATGGTCAAAATGACATATGAATCCTCTAAAGGAAAATTTTCATTGAAATCAGGCTGAGAATGATTATCTGCATAATATGAACTAGACTCGAAGAAAGTAACATGACACAAAACCGTGTTTTAACTCAGGACTATAATACTTGTACCCTTTCTAAGTTCTCGAATACCCAAGAAAGGTACACTTAATGGATTTAGCATCGAGTTTGATACTCCCTGAACACAAAGCATGAACAACACATGTACAACCAAAGGCGCGAGGTGGCAGAGGAAATAAAGGTTCAGAAGGAAACAATACAGAATAAGGAACTTGTCCTTCTAATACAGCATGCGATTAATTAGATAACATGCCGTGAGAACAGCGTCTCCCAGAAAACCTCAGGGACACGTATAGGAAGCAATAAAGTGCGATTTACCCCTAAAAGATGTCTATTTTTTCTATTTTGTTGTGGTGTGTATGCAAAAGAAGATTGGTGAGTAATTTCATTTTGTGTTATGAATGTTAAGAGTTGAAATAATTTTTAGCATTATCACTACGATATACACCAACAGATTTTCCAAAATGATTCTTAATTTCAGCACAAAATTCTTGAAAAATAGATAAAACCGCAGAACGGGATTTTATTAAATATAGCTATGTCACACGAGAATAATTATCAATAAAAGTTATGAAATAACGGTAACCAAGTTGTGACACAACAGGATAAGAACCCCAAACATCACCGTAGACAAGTTCAAAGAGTTAGTCCACACGTTTATTGACCCTAGATGGATAAGACGCACGGTGGTGCTTACCCAACCGACACGACTTACAATCTAGAGAATTAACAGAATTAATAGACGAGTCCATTTTTTCAAAATTTTTAATGATGGATGACCAAACCGGGAGTGAAGATCAATAGCTGAAGTTGTACTTGAGCAGACTACTGGATCAGTACACTTGGTAAGATAATAGAAACCATTAGCTTCATACCCGGTGCCAATCATCTTCTTCGTTCCAAGATCCTGCATAACACCACCATGTGAAGAAAATGAGATCGAGAAATTCATAGAACAATAAGCTTGCTCGCAGAAAGTAAATTAAATGGAAAACATGGCAAGTATAGTGCATAAGACAATGATAATGAATGTGTAGGAGTGACAGAACCAATACCCTCTCTTCGCGATATGGATCCATCTGCTAAAGTGAAGATTCATATGGAGGAGTCAGTGAAAAGGATATGACTATACCTGACTCTCCAGTCATATGATCAGATACACCTGAATTAATAACCCAAGTTCTGGATGGTGGTGTTGTGGTTAGAAAAACAGTATGATTACCTCTCACCATAGTAGCAGTAGGATAACCAGTAGAGGATGATAATGGTTCTAAAGAGGAAGATCCACTTCGAGTCATCGAGAACGTCTGATAACAAGCAAGTTCATCTCCATTTAAAGTCAAACTCGAGAGATTGGAGGATATGGAACCAGTGTCAAGAACAAAATCGGCCGCCGATTGAGAAGAATATGGAGTTTTTGTAACTCCTACTGTAACTCCTACTAAATGAGGATGAAGCTGAAAATATGTGGCCTTCACATGGCCTGGACGATGATAGTAATCACAAATAGGTCTCTTGCATGGTGGACGGTTCCCTCTGCTTTTACTGGGTCCTCGACCTCTACTTCCACGATCTCCGAAATCTCCACGGTCTTTAGGCCATGTCTCTCCTTGATTGGTAACTCTGGGATGTGTTAGGAGAGCAGATTTCTCCCAATCATTTTCGGTGGACGAGCTAGACTATATCTGCTGCAGCATATGATATGTATCGGCCAATGAGGAGTTGCATGCCCTCCTACGATCTGCGGGCATGCCCCTTCATACTTAGGACCCAGGGCACGAAGAAAGGCCAATACCCCCATATGCTCACGATGCGCTGCATTTCCCGAATATCGGCCGTGATCGGAAACATCTCACCAAGCTCCTCCCATCGACTCATAAATTCCGCAAAGAACGATTGTAGAGATTTAGAGCCCCGCTGCTCCGTATATATGCTATGCGTCTGATCAAATGCTCGCGTCAACTGATTTTTACCAGAGAACAATGCCTTCAAATATGCACATACCATACACGGTATGCTCATGTTGAACCAAAGAATAAACTGAATGCTCCATACTTAGGAACATCTGATGACATATTTGAGCATTGTCGGTCTTCCATTCATCTGTTATTGGACCTGATCACTTCGAAGACAGGTGCTTGTCCTTCCTATGAGAGGTAAAATACATCTTGACCATATCACGCATTCAAGATAGTTATCGCCATTTAATTTCCACTCTGTGATTATACCATGATGAATTTCCACAGAAATTCATCATGGTATCTTTATCACCCATCGCTTTACAAATAACAAAGCACCCCATCACAACAAGCACTTGAACAATCGCTATATAAAGGATCCTCTTCTTCCGGGATCGAGCAGTATAAGAAATAGCAAAAGAAAGAAAGAAATCGAACGAATCACCTCATCTCAAGCGGAAGTCGTCATGGAGTAAGGATCGTGCATGAATAGTAACGATGAACAGTAATGGTGTATAGTATCGCGGTACTGTTGCAATTGGTGACGACGGAACGATGAAAAGTAATGGTGAATAGTACCCAATGTTATTGTAGCATGAACACTAACGATGAAAAGTAACGGTGAATAGTAACACGGGTACTGTAGCATGAACAGTTCCGTGCAGCACTGTAGCAATTGGTGACGACGGCTAGGGTTGAAGGGGCGTGCTAGGGTTAGGGTTTGTTCGAAACCCTAGGTTTTTTTTGTTTTTTTCCTTTTAAATTGAGAATTTTATTCCCCCCACCCCCCCACATCTGATACCATAAAATAATTGAGGGAGAATAAAATCGAGGTAAAAGATTTGAGAGCCCCTCTCCTATTTATATATATACTAAACCAATATATGACAAACTACAATTTATATTATTCTCATATTCTAACACATAAAATGAACAAAAATGTATGGTTTAAATAAGCATTATTAACTGAAAAATAAATTTTAAATGCTATATATTCTTGTATTTGTTTGTGATATCTGTACCCGAATCCGAATTTATATATCCGAATTCATTTATCTGGATATTCATAGCCCTATCCGATAACTTTGCTACAATCGTATCCATATCCGGTAAAATATTTTAATATATCTGGATCGTTATCCAATCGGATCCAAAAAAACCATATCCTTATCTGAAAATATCTGGATCTGGATATTATCCAGATATCCGTATCCGGATCCAACCTGATATTATCTCATCCTTGTGGTATGGTGCTTATTAGATTTTAAGAACTATTCTATAGGGACAAATGGGAATATCATCATATTACAGCCAAAATGAATGGTTTAATTCAAATATGATATATACCATACTTTCCCCCAGTGTAATGTAGCTATGATCGAAAATTGATTAGTTATTATTCATACATAGTGCCTGGTCTCCTCTTATCTGCAGTTGTATAGATTAGCTGTAGCAGATACATGAATCGTGCTAATACATGGCAAATGCCTACCTGGCCATATATGCAGAACCCCAAATTGGACTAGGATCATGTTGACAGTTTTTCAACATGATGGACTTTATCAGGAGCTCTCTTAACTTAATCATAATATGTCTTATTTGGTACTCTTACTCATTTCTGTTTACCCAAGGGTTGAAATCCATATCGGAAGCCACCGGTAGTTAAATGTGCGGTTTAGTTGTAGGGGGTATAATCCATTCGATCAAAGGCATTTTACCGTGTGTTGTCTGTTGAGATTAGTTTAAATCTAAATAATTAGATATTATAGATGGATTAAAGATATGTGTTTTATTTAAATAAATATTTAGATCTAATTTAAATAAGAGGAAATATTTTATTTGATAATGATAAATGAGATTTATGTTAATTCTAATCTAAGTAGGAGAATAATTATTCTATACTATAAATAGGGAGATATTTTCATCAAGACGAATTGAAAAAACAACGAAAGAGGAAAAGCCTAGACGGGCAAAGGCAAGAGAGATGTAGTTTTTAGGTTTATGAGGGTTATAACTCTCCTCTCTTGAGGTGAGATCAAGAGAGGATGGGATATGAGAGAGTTGAGATGTGTGAGATCTCATAAACTTTATTTTTATTGAGAGATTATGGTTCTAATCTAGATTTGAGAGATATTATATTAGATGATCAAATCAAGAAGTTGGGTGTACTCTTTCTTATATCAATGGAATTCTTATGTTTGCCTCGTGGAGTAGACCGGTCAGTCGAACCATGTTAAAAATCTTTGTGTTATTTCTTCTTACGGATCGTTAGATTTGCGTGCTCCGACGTTAAAAACGAGATTTTTCCCTCGACGATAGATATCGGATGAGTGGAAGATTCCCAACAAGTGGTATCAGAGCTCATGATGTTCGATCAGAATTTTGAGTTCACATGATGGCGGTGGATGTGATGTCAAGTCGGAACGGTGGAGGCATCATAAAGAAGAAGTTTTGATCCGACGGACAGATTGGCGATCGACAAAGTTAGATCGATCAAGAAGATACTAGAGAAAACGTTTGGAGACCAGATCTTGTATTAGACGATCGATGTGATATCTAGTCGGAGCGGCAGAGGCATCATAAAGAAGGTTTGATCCGACAGAGTATCGGATTGGCGGTTGTCAAAATTAGATCGGTCAAGAATATACCCGCGGAGATATTTGGAGACCGAATCTTGTATTAGGTGATCGATGTGATGTCTTGTTGGAGCGACGGAGGCCTCATCAAGAAGGTTTGGTCCCACGGAACGTCGGATTGTTGGTTGTCGAAATTAGATCGGTCAAGATGTGTCAGCGGAGACGTTTGGAGATCGGATCTTATGCTTGATGATCAAAGGTGTGCGATCCTATCAGATTTAAGCACGCGGGATCAGAGACAGCGCGCAGTGAAGAAAAACAATGGAAGAAAGGGGTAGAACAGCAAACATCAAGTTCTATGGCTGAAAATAAAGGTTAAGGCAGAAAATCGATGGTTACGGTTGATTTGAGCGTAGATCGTGCAATTGTTGGCGGATTGGGATGATCCAAGTATGCAACCCTATGTTTTCATGTGCTCTAGATCCAATGGTAAAGTTAGATCAGGAAAATTCCGTTATTTAGATCAGGTGTCACATCTATGAGAGTTTTCTTCTGAAGTTTTCATAAAGTTCTGCAAAGATCAGGGTGTTATGGTCGTAAAAGGCCAAAGAAAGATGGGGATGGCAGAAGTGCATGATGTTGACACACTACATATGGCTCATAGTATAGAGTGCAATCCAGATTGCTAGATTTTGGGCAGGAGCGGTTAATTATGCGGGTCATTTGGTGATTGATCGTTGTTTACAACCATATATTTTCAGATCTTATAAAAGATATGGATTGGAGAATCTGTACGTTATGGTTCGCGGAGAGTGTTTTGGTGTCCTACTTATCCACGTGTTTGTATAGATTAAATTGGAGTCGAAGTTACTGTAGCGTAAAGAACTTCAATTATAGTAGAGTCAAAGTGCACAAAGAGACTTCAATTAAGACGGAGTTACATGATTCTCGGAAATAGGATGTGGACGTTGATACATCTACAGAGCCAAAGGATGTTTCGATGTACCATAAGCCTAAGGTAAACGATCATCACCAAACCCATAAAACCCAAGCAAAGGATATAGCACGTAGATGATCACATTTGTCATGTTGTACGGATGTGAAAATCAATAGATGTATCACAACAGACGAGGGCTATAAATTATGTGGGTATTTTGAAAGAAAGGACGTGGGCAATATAGCTCAAGCTAGTGTCCAAAAGATATGTCCAAAATGAAGGGAAGGCTACGATGAGAATTTTTCTCATGTAGTCAATCATACTTTCATCATGATGGTACTGGCGAAGAGTATGATACAGATCAGGGAGCTGAGTTATTAGTACGGGTTAGAGTTTGACATGAAAGATCTTGATGTTGTGAAAAATCCTCATGATAGAGTGGAACGTAGAAGCTGGCAACTTTGGGTATCTTGAAGGATGTGCATCGAGATAATTCTGAAGCGATTCAGAATGGAGGAGTTGGTTGGTGGGTATCTCTATCGTCGACCACTTCGACTCTCTTTCACAGTGTGTTCATCTAGCAAGGAAGAGAGATGTTCTGGATACCATATACAAGAGCGGTGGGATTACACGTATATGATATGGTATGATCCAAGTCAGATAATGATTATTTGTTGTGGGCTTGGTGGATCGATAGATGTCGACTTCAAGGAAAATGCATTAAGTACACTGTGGTTTTGATCGAGCATATAGATAGGACTATGCACGTATTCGTGATAGGCAAGGGATCGATTACATGGCATATACTCGTTAGATGGTTGAGTCCATTAGTTGGAGAAACGTTGTAAGGTATTGTGATGATGTTGACAACAAATGTTAAGTATATGGTAACGGTTAAAGCATCAAGGAAAGCTCGAGTTTTGCACGGTGATTCACAGGTGTGTATCTTCATGTTGATAGGTGAAGGGTTACTTCCAGATATGGTGTATTGCAAGTACTTTTTTCGCTTGTTTCTGAATAAGGGGTTCCAATGTTTTGGGCCAAGGAGGAGTACGGTGTAGTGATTATGAGTGCTCGGGGATGTTTACCGTCGGAGATTGGTCTGAGGCATCAGAAGGACGTCTAGCCTGAATATGGGGGCTGGTGTTATTTTGAACATATCCATCCACATCTCCGAAAATGCCAAGTTGATTTATGGCACCGTATATCGGAGGTTTGAATGGATGTGACAGTTGTAGCGTGACTTATCAGATTCCTTCTCGTATGTGACGGGTTTTTGATTGTGAGGACGCTCATTCCTGCAGGCGCAAGCCCCTGCAATAATTATGCTATCGCGTTGCGATAAAAACTTTCACCTTCTCCAGTAGATTATTTTGTGTCGTGTCGTGTTTGTTTACATGTGGTTGCCCTTGGATTGTATACGGAGACTAGTATATATCGTTGCTCGTAGGGCGCAGATTAGTCTAAATCCGTATATATTAAATTTGGGGTCGAACTTAGGACGCATATATTGTGTAAACGAGGTCCATCAGCTCGAAACATATTATCTGAGGACCGTTAGTCGTCTTTAAGACTAAGATTAACTCAGGAATATAGTTAAGGACCGCTAATCTTGTTTTGTATTAAGATCAAATTAACAAGTACGGATTAAGGACCTTTAGTCATTTTTGAGACCAAGATCAATTTAGATTTATTGATATTTTGATCAATGAATTGCATATGAAAAGCAAAAGCTTCAATACTTTTTTAACTTTGATTAAGTGACCAAATAACAGTTTGCTATTCAAGTGCGCAAGTATCTATAGGACGCGCATGCCAATTTGTTTTATTTGAAAAGAGTGCGCACATACATTGTACGTGGTCATGCACTTGTTTTAAGTCAAGGTGTTTCGCATGTGTATATCACGTGGCGTGCCTTTGTTATTGGTTCAGAATTATATATGCGCGCATGTATTTAACAAGTCAACGTGCATATTACGTGACGCTTGCATATCCGTGGGTAGTTTTCAACAAAAGTGCACACGTGGATATCACGTGACGCACATGCTTCGATAGGCAGCATCCAATAAGTGCACACATTTACATATCACATGACGTACATGCCTTCATAAGCAATGATCATCAAGTGCATACACGTGAGTATCACGTGATGCGTATGTCTGTGTAGACGGTCTTTATTACTTGCGCACTTAGTTTGGTTGCACACTTGTTTTTTTAAAAAGCAAAAGCTTTCAAAAAGAAGCAATGGTTTCTGTTCTTTGATTTTTCTTGATGATGATATCATCATAAGACCATTTTATGTGGATGTCAAATCGTATTTCGATAAAGATCTTAGATTTTTAAGATTGATCTCTTATAAAAAATATGAACTTTTATATGAGACTGATCGAACATGAAATCCTTTGATTTGGTGAATCAATGGATTCGATGAAAAGCAAAATCTTGTATGAAAGAAGCAATGGCTTCTGTGATCAAAGAGAAATATTTCTCTTTTTATTATGTTCTCACCCTTTCTTCTTCTTTTTCTGATTTGAAAGAGATGGGTTTTTTTTGCAGAAGCTTATGGGGTGTTCGGTTCTTTTTGATTTCTTCATATAAGACTTTGATTTATAGGAGAGTAAAAACCAGGGTTTATTAGGGTTTTTTGCTAACAAATTAGGCTAGTTCCGATTTTATTTCGATTTAATTTGATATGGTTTGGATTTAATTTGGATGAGATTGATTTAGATCAATTACGGGGCAAGTGTGCACCGTTGGATCGATCCCTAGTGCATGTGCACTGTCGGATCTCATGATCTCGTACCAATTTGGTTTGATTTATTTAACGAAGAAGATTTTATTTCTTCATTTGGGAGCATCTGTTTTGATTGGGTAGTTACGTACTTCAAGGTAGTGCGCACATGCATTGCACTTGTCGCTCTATCTCGTACTGATATGCATACCTGTTGGAGATGGACTTTAGCCATATGCGCATCTATTGATTTATTAATAGGTGCGCACTTATGCTTTCGCATGTTTTCAAGGCGGCGACCAAGTGTCGAGCTACAATCCATTAGGTTTGTTTTGAGATTTGTGGGAATGCGAACTGTCTTTTTAAACCCTATAAATAGGTGTCATTTTCTTCATTTCCTTTTAGAGCTGTACCCTTTCTTCAGCCTTTGCTTTCTGTTAGAAGCCCTTTCTTCTTTATTAACTTGCTAAGTGAGCATGCGCACCTCTGTCTTTATGCACTTGATTTAACTTGAGCTTGCGCACCCTTTGAATTGCGCACTTGACTTAACATTAACCTACGCACCCTTTGGGTCGCACTTGATTTAACTTAAGATAACTTTTAAAAATTTCTTTAACTTTAAGCACACCACTTACGTTTGGCTTAATCAACCAATTTTATTCTTTAGCTTCGAAATTGGATATTTATATTTCACCATTTTAGCAGACTGACGCCTTTCTGGTTTTCTTTTCTTTTAGGTATCACTAGCCGTCTGTATTCGATCATGGAGATTGTTTCCCATGTTGAAATCCGCTTTTACGAACCGGCTTTTACTGATGCTTAATGTGAAGTCGTGCTTCGTCGTTATGAGGCTCATGGTGGGCGAAAGTTTCATTGACGCTCCACTTTGCTCCAGTTGATATTTCAAGCCATCCACACTACCGTTACTGAGGTTATGGACGCAATGACCCTCCCTGCTTTTGACCAAGCCGTAGATAAGGTGCATTCAGTTTTCCTGATGGGGTTTATCTCCAAAGGGTTGAGAGACCGCGCAACTGTCCTTCTGCATGTAATTTTCCAACAACGGACGGTCTTGTCCGCATATGATAGAGATGAACAGACGCACACAACGATGGAGGATAAGGCCTTTGAGTCTTTTTCGGAGTCCGTTTATGACTTCACTCATTCTTATAACTCTGTCAACCTGTTGCCTCTCTGAACTTTTGGACGATATGACAGCCTTCGCTTTTATTTGCCTTTTACTTTTCAGTACTTGTTCTCAGTCGGTAGTTTGTAATCTTTCTGACGTTTGAATGAAAAGTATCTCTTCTTTTATATTCACACTTCTTTTTTTGTGTTGAAATGGTTTTGCTTTTATTATAGGAGCCCGTCGTTAGCATATGCGTACATGTCGTGCATTAGCCTTCTTATGCATACATATATAGGTGCCCAAGTCAATCAAGTCATTTTCATCATGTGCGCACTTGACATTTGATGCATACTTAAACATGTGCGAATAAATGACCCCATCGACTGTGCGCACGTGTCTCACGTGTGCGCAGCGGCGTAAAGTTGCCCACTGCTCAATTTGTCTCGGGACTTTGCGGGCAGCCGAATCGTTGCAGTTAAGTAGGAAGTCAGACCGACGAGCAAATAAACCATCCCAGTCCTCTTATAAGTAAGGCGTGAATCCCAGCCGTACTTGCACTCCTTTTTATTCTGCGCACCTGCTTCCTCGAAGCTTTAGCCTCCGTCCAAAGAATTTCATTCTTTACGTTCGTTTTGTAAGTGCGCATGCGCACATCTGCTTTTGGCCCGATTTGCACATGTGCGAAGCTCTTGCTTCACTTAATTAAGTACGCACCCTTATGTGTTGTGTACTTAACTTCTCAAGCGCACCTCTTTATTGTGTCCTGGTCTTTTTAGTGTACTCAACTTAAGATGGACATTTGTACTTTAGTGTGCACCCCTTTTAGCTGCGCATTTTATACTCAGAAAATCTTTAGATTTTCATAAAGTAGGCCCTTTGAATCTTGATGTTTTAATAGGTCAACTCTCGCCCATGGGGTCTCTTGGCTCATAAGCTAGGGATTCTACCTCGTAAACTTACCGTCTTTCTTTCTTGTATTATAACCATGCATTTTACTTTTCTTTGCAGGTCATATGTCTAGCAGCTCCTCCGTCGACTCCTCTTTCCCCGAAACGATTCCCATCAGGAGAATTGTCAACTATTCTCACATTCGTGCACGTCATCCTGGCTTCAGCAATACGGATTGTGAGGACATACTTCGACAAATAGAAAAGCATACCGAGGCTATAATCCTTGTTGACTCTCCTTTGCTCGTCGTCATCTTCACCGGGATCCGGGATCCCGATAGCTTTCCTGCCGATCTTATGTTTGTTCCTATCGTGCCACTTGATGCTGTTGAGAATGAGGTGCACTCCATTTTCAAGATGGTGCTGATCTCCGACATGCCGTGACTTCGTTCGCTTCGGCCACTTCATCACATCTTCCAACAGCGAAATAATATTCATTCTTATGATCGGATGGAAAATATTGGTGGGGATCCCGACGCACTCCGTCGCGAGCAGATGTACCAAGAGATGGCAGGGGCGTTTTATTTCATTAATCACCGCCATACAATGCTTGTACCCTTTGAATGAATAAATAAAATTTTGTCTTTATTTTCTCTTACAATCGCCTTGTGCTGTATTTCTGTAACTTGCAATTTTCTTTGCTTGTGCCGTAATTGTCTGGCTTAGCCTGTTTACTTTACTCGTCCTAGAGCGTTTGGTTTATCCTTCTCTTAGGCATGAGGACAAACTCGGCCTAACGTCAAGCATACATAACCCTCAGTAGCATAGGAGTCTGTTAGGTTTGTCGTACTGGGTTTAGTCTATCGTACCGTCGCGTTGGCTAATATTTCCCCGACATGCAATCGCTTAGGTTGCGGCTCTAGTAGCCACGCGTTTGTCATGTCTCTGATCCTTTCTTGGACTGGACACGATATCTTCAAGTAGCCTTCTTAGGTTGGGATATGCACATTACCATCGGAAGATCCAGCGTTAAGTATTGCCATGGCGCTTTACTTGAGGTTAGGCTCCATTTAGAGCCCCAAGGAGTCATGAGCGCACCCTTCTGAGGTGGGATGCTATCCAACGATCTTTAGGCTTTGTATGCATTACCATCAAGAACCGAAACTAGGAATATGTCGTCACTTCATTTCGACCCTTGGGTATTTGTTGACGTGGCAATCGCACTTTACCGGAGTTAGTCAGACGTCCATATAGTCTCTGTGCTATTCCATCGAGACTCAGTTATCTATTTGACAGAGCGTGGGGAGACACATCACTCTTTTTCATTCATGAACTGTCTACAAGAGTCGGGATTCGAACCACCTGCAGGGCATAAATTTTTTTATTATCATTTTTCTTTTTATTTCCGCGATACTTTATCCTTTCAGCTTTTCATGTCACGAAATTCGCGATGTCCAATCATTTCGGCTATTTATTCGCGATGCCCAATCATTTCGGCTATTTTATTTTATTTTTACTTGCTGCTTTTTATTGCGAGTCGCTCATCATTTCGGCTATTTTATTTTATTTTTACTCGCTGTTTTTATTGTGAGTTGCCTCATCATTTCGGCAATTTTTTCTTTTTTCACACTCATCGGTTTTGTTGTGAGTTGGAGACTTGGGATCTGATACTTTATTCAGCATCGGTATTGCTATGACTGGAACGTTGCCAGGAGCAACTCATCATATACCACTGCCTATTTCGGCCAATGGTGGCTTAGATAACAGATTTGGATCCCTGTTAACTAATGCTTTTTGACTTTATGAGCCGTAAAGGTCTCATAAAGGTATTTCTCCTTATGGGTCGTGAGGATCTCATAGGTGTATTTTCTCCTTAGGAGTCGTGAGGACTCCTAAGTGGGGTTTTCTCCTGTAAGTCGTAAGGATCTTAGAAGAATATTTTCTCTTTGTAAGTCGAGGGACTTATAAGTGTCGTTCATCATGTCGAGGAGTATCTCTCGCCTTTGGTGGGACTTGGTCAGGAACATATTAATCACGCCCATGGATTGCATACAAGAGTCGATATTGGACCGCTTGTAGAAAATAAATTTTATGGGGTTTGATGGCTTGAGAACAACTTCAGATCTCTATAACTTGAGACTTTTGAATTCTATAAGCCGTGGGGGTCTTATAGAGGGTATATTCTTCTTACGAGTCATGAGGATCTTGTAAGTGTATTTTCTCCTTAGGAATTATATGGATCCCCAAGTGTGTTGCTCCTTTCTGTGTCGTAAAGATCTTACGTATGTGTTTTCTCCTTACAAAGTCGAGAGGACTTTGTAAGTGCATCTTTTCTTTGTTTTAAAGAGTTTGCGCTCTTTCGGGTTTTCGCAAGCTCGTCGGTAGCCCTGCTGTTTTTACTCACGGCGTCCTTTCGGGTTTTCATCCGTACCCATTTCTCTTGTGGACGTGTCGTTTTTTTGCACAATAGAAGTCTTTCAGACATAACTTTGTTGCGGGTGCCCTAACATCGTTTGCTGGCTAGACTTGGGCGAGATTTGGATCTTTTATGCCCGTGGATTGTCTACGGTGATCAATATAGGGATAAGCCGTATGACATAACATCTTTTAAGGGACTACATCATCAGTGGAGCTTCATAGCCGGTAGGACTTCAGGTGCAGCTTTGCAGGTGGGACTCGAGTTTGCAATCTTATGGGTGAGACTCGAGTTACGATTTTTGTCGGTGGGGCTTCAGGTGCAACATGAATCTTCGGGAGTCCATAGAGCAACATATTTGTGGAATATAACCGGGATCCATATCATTTATGGTCTTGGATTGTCTACGGCTGGTTATAAGATCCATATCGTAGAGCCAAACATATTAGTTTAAGGACATTTCGGTCCATCATCCCTGTGTTCGGGGCGACATGCTAGTTTAAGGACATTTCGGTCCATCACTAGTTTAGGGGCGTCTCGGTCCAGTATTAGTTTAGGGACGTCTCGGTCTAACATTAGTTAGGGACGTCTCAGTCCAACATTAGTTTAGGGACATTTCGGCCCAACATCGTGCATTCATGAGATGACGTATTAGTTCAGGGATATTTCGTTCCGACATTGTGCATTCATGAGATGACGTACCGTGTTCGGGACGATATACTAGTTTAGGGATACTTCGGTCCAATACTAGTTTAAGGACGTCTCGGTCCAGTATTAGTTTAGGGATGTTTCGGTCCATCATCCCTAACGGGCGCATATCATTCGATACCACTTTTAATTTTGACTCAGGAAGATAGCGAGTGGACACAAGCGTCGTCATCTATCCTTGACCTAAGTCGCGACTCTTCAAACATAGTACTTTTTGCGGAATCGGCCGTGTATTGGCCGAAATGGGCTTTCTGCATCCATATCTATGAGTAGATAGGCCTTACCTTGGTAGACCTTATCTATAATGTACGGGCCCTCATAGCTCGGTTCGAATTTCCCCCGTTATGCATGATTGGGGATCATTGGTATTTTAACAACCAGCCTGAGCTCGTCTTGGCAGAATGTTCTCGACCTGATTAGTCTTTCATATGATCGTGTTATCCTTGCCTTGTAAGCTGCCAGATTTTGCTGTGCTATAAGGCGGGTTTCATCGAGAGAATCGAGCTCTTCAAGCCGAAAATGAGTATTTTCTTCATCGGTTAACTCATATTGAACTGCCACTTGTAATGAAAGGGACTCTATCTCCAGTGGGCGTACTGCTTCAGTGCCAAACACCAGCGTATACGGTGTTGTATTCGTGGCCGTCTTGAACGTCATTCGGTATGCCCAAAGAGGTTTGTGCAGCCTCTCATGCTAGCTTTCTTATCCCTAAACACCGTTGTAGGGTGTTTTGTCACCCCATTGAGATGGGAATACGCGTGCTTGTCCGGCGTACTACTGATTCTCCCTGCCTAGGGTAGGCGGGGGTTTATTGATTGTGGGGATCCGAATCTCCGGCAGCCGCGGACTAAGCTTCCATTAATTACCCTTCGTCTTTGAAGCGAGAGAACCTCCGATTGACGGGTCAAATTGGTCATATGAACTCAGTGTACAGTATGCGTATGTTTTGAAAGGGTTTTGGATATATCGGGGGCCCCGCAGAGTTTACGGGAGTCCCGTTATCCGGATAGCGGGCTGGGGGTCAAAGGGGCTAGCAGCCCCCTTACGGGGTGCAGGGCAGTGCCCCATTAGAATTTTTTTCTAATAGGGACAGTGTTGTGGAGTGTGTGTATATAAAAAAAATAAGAATATCGTCCCAAGGACGCGTGGGTGCCAGCGCCTCACATGCCTAGCATGCGGGCGCTGGGCGCTGGCGCTTCACGTGCTTGGCACGTGGGCGCTACGCGCAGGGCGCCAGCGTCCCACGTGCTTGGCATGTGGGCACTAAGCACTGGGCGCCAGCGCCCCACGTGCTGGGTGCTGGACGCCAGCGCCTCACGTGCTTGGCACGCGGACGCTGGGCGTCTGCAGAAAAAGAGACTTGGTCCCTGCACTGGGAGCTGTGCTCCCGATTGACTTTTGGAGTTGAACTCCTGATAAAGAGGACAAAGGGCTTAGCCCCTGCACTGGGAGTTGTAATTCCAAAAAGAAAGATTTATTATTATATATATATATATATATATTTTTTTTTTTTTGAGGAGTTGAACTCCTAAGATATTTTCGGAGCTGATGAAAAGGGACCCCTTTCTTCTCCCTTGGGCCCTGAATTTAACCCAAAGTGGGGTTTTTGGAGGTGGGTCTCCTTCTTCCTTCTCTCTATTGGCTGGATCTTAAAGAAAAAAGGGTGATATTTTATAAATCTTCCTTTTTGGAGATTTGATGGAAGATCCGCGTTCCCCTTCAAGAGTTTTGTGGTGAAAAACTATTTCTTTTTGGAAAAGAAAGAGTAAAACTCTTGATTTAATTCAGAAAAGGGGAAGAAGGTTTAGAACCTTGAGGAAAGAGAAGGAGGCACAAAAACCCTAGAGTTTGAGAGAATGAAAAGTTCTTTTTTATTTCATTATTATGTTGCCTTATATAGGCTTACAAATTTACATATAGCCCCTTGGGCTTTTACAAAATAGCATTTTGCCCATCCCATGCCTCATGTGCTCATTTCTTTTGCACATGAGCCATGGGCTTTACAAAAATTTGGTTTTATCCCCATTTTCCTTACATTCATGCATAAAAAATTACATCAGAATTATTTATTACATGATTTCATTTTGGTATAGGAAAGGCCGGCCGCGGGGCTCGAATTGGGCATGGGCTCGCTTATTTGGGGTTAGGCCCGCTTATTTGGGATTGACTTTGACTTCGACTTGGTCAACCAGGGTGTAATTTTCGACCCCAACAACCGTTTTCTTTATCAGCTTGGTCAAGGTCTTGTTGAATGCTTCAACTAGACCGTTGGCTCGAGAATTATAGACCGAGGAGTATCTCCAGTCTATCATGTGTTGCTGTGCGAAACGGCTTATTTTGTGGCTTCTATAGGCTGGTCCATTATCTGAGATTATCCGTCGCGGAGTTCCGAATCGGTAGATGACATGAGTTTTGAAGAAATGGAGGATATTCTCCGTCTTTACCTCCCTTAGCAGTACTACTTCTGCCCACTTAGAGAAATAATCGGTTGTTGCCAGCAGAAACCGATATCCTCGGTATGACGTTGGTTCGATAGGCCCGATGATATTCGTTCCCCACATCTCGAACGGTCAACTAGCTACCGTTGGATGCAGCGAATTCGGATGTGTTGGCGTCAAAAATTACACCCCGGTTGACCAGGTCAAAGTCAAAGTCAACCCCAAGCCAAGTGGGCCTAAGCCCGAACCCAAGTCCAAGCAAGTGGACCCATGCCCAGGTCGGGCCCAAGCTTGAAGAAGCCGGTCCTCCCATGCCAAAGGAATAATTGTTAAAGCATAAATATGCTTAATGTAATTTTTATAAATAAATATAGTAAAATGGGCAACAAACCCAAATTATGTAAAAGCTCATGGCTTATGTGCAAAAGAAAAAAAGCACATGGCATGAGAAAGGCACATACCATTTAAAAAAGTCCAAGAGGCCATATGTAAAATGTAAAGACTCTATAAGACATCATGATGAATTATAACAAATAAAATTTCCCCCATATTTTTATAGGGTTTTGTGTCTCCTTCTGCTTCCTCAAGGTTTGAAACCTTGTCTCTTTTTTGATTTAAATCAAGAGTTTGACTCTTCTTTCCCCAAAAAGAAACAGTTTTTCAACACAAAACCCTTGAATAGGAGTTCAAATCTCCCAGCAAATCTCTAAAAGGGGAGATTTTTAAATCCCACCCCTCTCTTTCTCCAAGATCCAACCAATAGAGAGAAGGAAAAGAGAGATCTATCTCCAAAAATCCCACATTGGGAAGATCCAAGGCTTAAGGGAGGATTCAGGGCTCAAGGGAGAAGAAAGGGTCCCTTTCATTATCTTCAAAATCTTTTGGGAGTTTAACTCCAGAACAAGAATATCTTATTTAGGAGTTTAACCCCAAACTAATCTTTGCGGAGTTCAACTCCAAGATCCAAATTCTCAAAAGAGTTTAACATCAAAATCCAGATCTTTTAGGAGTTTAACTCCACAAAAGACCCTTTTTTAGGAGTTTAACTCCAAAAGTCACTCAGGAGTTCAATTCCCAGTTCAGGGGCTAAGCCCCTTTTTCCGCGGGCGCCCAGCGCCCACGTGTAGGACGCGTGATCCGCCAACGCTCAGCACCCACGCGCCATGCATGTGAACCGCTGGCGCCCAGTGCCTCGTGCCCGCGTGGGGACACGTGACCGCCCAGCGTCCAGCGCCCATGCGCAAAGGACATGAACCGCTGGCGCTCAGCGCCCGTGTGCAAGACGGGTGGCCCGCTGGCGCCCAGCACCTATGTGCCATCTTACGCTTCCTTAGGACACTCCTCACCTCTCTTTTTCTCACATACCCCACACTCAAAACATATCTGCTGTTAAAAAAATTTCTATCAAGCGAGCTGTACATTGAGTTAAAAAATTTTCTATCAAGCGGGACCCCCTTAAACTCTGCGAGGCTCCGGATATACCCAAAATCCTTCAAGACACACACACGCACACTGCACATTGAGTTCGCATGACCAGTTTAGCCCGTCAATCGGAAGTTCGTTCGCTTCAAAGGCAAGAGGTAATTAACGGCAACTTAGTCTGCAGCCGCCGGAGATTCGGATCCCTGCAATCAATAAATCCTCTCTATCCTATGCAAGGGGAATCTGTAATGCGCCTGACAAGCACGCGCATTCCCATCCCAATAGGGTGACAAAAAACACCCTACAGATTCTGGTACGTCCGGTGGGACCTTCTATCTCCTCCCATATTTCGGGTCAAGGATTCATGCGAGCTCAATTAATATATATTGATTATTTATACTGAAATTCTATTCCTTTGCGCAGATTAACAATTTTCGATCTCAATTTTCGGACGCAACAAAGATGTCTCCAGTAAAAGCTTAACTCTCGACACAACTCTCATCTCCTACACGATGAAGATGGATGCTAGGACAGTCCTCTCGGCCAGTCTCGGGTGACAGTGGGAAGGGCTGCTGCTGCAGTTTGGCTCTATTCTGTTCATGCCAGCTAACACCATCCTAGCTCTTCAAGCTTCGGCAACAGACAAACCGGCCTCAAAAGGCAGGATGCCAAATGTGGTAGTTTCGAGGCCGCCCTAACCCAAATGCAAGTCGGTATTCGAACGGCTCAACTTGGCCCCTGCTGGGGCCAAAGCTGTCGGAACGAAAGAAGTTGCCAAATGTCACGGGCAAGCTCAAGCGATGCTTTCGACGAGTGCGCAACCGGATGTCTTTTCAAGGATCTCTACTGGCCGACCCACGGCGGCTTCCTGAAGAGCAGAAGCCCGCTAGGCACTCAAAACAGAAAAGCTAAGGTAGAAGTGGCTCAGGTATAGAGCCAACAAAAGGGCGCGGACTCCGGCCAAGCTGGATTTTGTGAAGTTCCAAGAGCCGAGTTATCCCGTAAAGACGACCGTCTCGGTTGTAAAAATCCGCAACTCTTTTGAACCTCTGAGATGGGTTAGGAGAAACTCTATGACTGCGAAGATCAAAAGGACGGCAATTCGTACAGTGCTGCGAAGGGACGTGTCTAAACCCCAATGTAGAAAACTTGACACCGCCTCTTCAAGCATTTACCAGACACTCAGTGCAGCGTGAAAGCAGCGGGGCAAGGCTTGAAAAGAAGCTTCAGTGCTACTCGATAACCCTGTCAGGCCGACCGTCTTCAGTCTATTGTCCTTCCCCGAAGCTGAAGGGCCACGACAGCGGTCCGCAAAACCAGCCGTCGGAAGCAAAAAGATGGCCAGCTATGTTGTCCACATGGTCTACATGGTGGGTACGCGCTTCAGTAACAACTTTCACAGCAAAAGCAAGGATGGGACCACCACATCCTAAGCCCAATCTGGCTTGAATGTGGGTGCCCCTTTCCAAGACCAGCTTCCTCCGCAGGATGATGAAAATCCTCTCGATGACGCCGATAGGCAGAAGGACCCCTCAGTCCACGTGGAATCAAGCTCGGACAGCGAAGAAGAGCCGACCTTTCGCCCTTGGAATGCAGAACAGGAGCTCCTCCAAGAGCTTCGAAAACAACTTCGAAGCAAAGATAAGGAGATGGCCAAGCTATACTCCAAAATTGACGACTTGATGAACGTCATGATGCAGCTCATGGCTCAAGTTTCTCGGGCGCCCTCCATTCAAGCGCAAGTCTCTATTCATGAGCCAAGCGATAATGGCCCGAAGTGACCGACGCATGTCCCTTCAGGTCCGAATATGGGCGAGCTATATGAAAGCCGACCGTATTTTGCTTCTAGGGAAGCCTTGGCCCCAGAGGGTGCCATTCTGCTGACGCAAGATCAAATCATAGATTTTGTCACCAACAAAATTAAAACATTGGTGGCCGAAGCTGAGGCTCAGAAAGATGTTGGCAGCAGTAGGAGGCCGTACCCCACACAGTATGACCTGATCGTGTTCCCTATGGGTTACGTCATCCCTAAATTCGGGAGATTCGACAGGACGGGAAATGCGAATCAACATGTTGCCCACTTTAAAGCATCATGTGGGAATACAGGGGGGCAATGATGCTCTTCTTCTCCGTTAGTTTGTCAACAGCCAAACATGTGTCGCTTTCGACTGGTATGCGAGCATACCGGACGGTTCCGTTACTACTTTCCGCCCAAATGGAGTCTCTGTTTCGGCAAAGATTCATGAGTGTCGGCGAAAACATATCCATTGCTTATCTTGTGAGGACCAAGCCGGGGAAGAATGAAAGCAACATGGACTTCATTTCCCGATGGCGCAATCTCATTGTAAAGTGCGAGCCATGGTTAGAATAGGACCAATTCGTCAGCCTCCTCATTGGGAACCTCAACAATTGGATGGTCCCGTTCCTATGTATCGCAGGTCTCAAAACATTTCAGGACTTGACAAAGAAGGTTAAAATGTTGGAGTGTTCAAAGCAAGAATCTACCCCGGACTCTCAAAATGACAAACCTTGGAAAAGCCGAAAGGATGACCATCGTAAAGGTGGGAGCTCCAACAATACCAACGTCTTCAATGCGTCTGACAATAAAGACAGGAGAAGGGCGGATGGACAAAAAACTGACCGAACGCAAAAGCCAGTACTGGGAGGAGAAGGACCGACTTTGGAAGAGAGAAAAAGCAAGGTCTACTCCTTCAGAAGGGACAAGGTCCGGAAGATATTCAGGAAAGTTTTGAGGAATGGTTTGCAATTGCCGAACCCAAAGAGGCCACATGAAGCAAGCATGACTGACAACCCTCTGTATTGCCCATACCATAGAATACTAGGTCACGTCATCGAGGATTGCTACGTGTTCAAAGATTGGGTCGAGAAACAGTACAAGGCTGGAGAAATCTCATTGTCCCCTGGCATATAGACAAACGATCAAGTCGCAACTGCTAATTTTGTACAGACAGAAGCTGAAGCCTTTTAGATGCATGCCGCTGAACTGTCTGCCCCAAGAAATGTGGACAACGTGTGCAACCTCGGCTTTCCATGTCCTCTAGGATTTTATATTGGCATGGGAAGGCTGGCCGCGGGCTCAACTTGGGCATGGGCCCGCTTGACCTGGGCTTGGGCCCACCTGGCTTGGGATTGACATTAACTTTGACTTGGTCAACCGGGGTGCAAATTTTGACCCCAACAAAGTACCCCCATCAATAAACACACACTGCGTATATGAGTTGTGTGCATGAAATTGATGGACCATGAAGTTAGACTTCGAGGTGGAACATCATTCCAGAGGTGGAGCATCCCTCGGGGAGCATGATCCCCGGGGGTCGGAGCATCATTCCGATTCGCGGAGCATAATTCCAGGGTCGGAGCATCATTCCGAAGGATCGAAGCATCATTCCGATTTGCGGAGTATAATTCCAGGGTCGGAGCATCATTCCGAAGATCGGAGCATTATTCCGAAGAGCGGAGCATGATTCCAGGGATCGGAGCATAATTCCGATGAGCGGAGCATGATTCCAAAGGGGTCGGAGCATAATTCCGAGGGATCGGAGCATGATTCCAAAGGGGCAGACATTCTAACCGAAGTATAATTTCGATGCCGAGGTGATTCCCAAGCAAAGCATAATTCTGACAGGGAAGACAGATACTCCGAGGTGAAGCATTAATTCGACATGGGGTACATTCTGAGATGAAGCATGATTCCGGTGCAGAGCTTGTTGGCTGACTTGATTCCGAGACGAAGCATAATTTCGACAGGGAAGGCAGATACGCCGAGGCGAAGCATGATTTCGACATGGGGTACACTCTGAGACGAAGCATGATTCTGACGCAGAGCTTGTTAGTCGACTTGATTCCGAGGCGGAGCATAATTCCGATGGGGAGGTCGTTGGTTGAATTGATTCCAGGACGGAGCATAATTCCAACGAGGAGGTTGCTAGTTGACTTCGAGCCGAAGCATAATTTCGACAGGGAAGGCAGATACACCGAGGCGAAGCTTGATTTCGACGTGGGGTACACTCTGAGACGAAGCATGATTCCGACGCAGAGCTTGTTAGTCGACTTGATTCTGAGGCGGGGCATAATTCCGATGGGGAGGTCGTTGATTGACTTGATTCCAAGACGGAGCATAATTCCGACGAGGAAGTCATTGGTTGACTTGATTCCAGGACGGAGCATAATTCCGACGAGGAGGTCGCTGGTTGATTCCGAGCTGAAGCATAATTCCGACAGGGAAGGCAGATATACCGAGGCGAAGCTTGATTTCGACGCGGGGTACACTTTGAGACGAAGCATGATTCCGACGCAGAGGTTATTGGCTTGATTTGATTTGGGTTAACATCAGCATCGCTACGCTGGAATATGGTACCAGAAGTGAATCATCATTTGCCATGAGTGTATTTGGCGATTTTGGTTTTTGTTTGGCATCAGCATCGCTACACTGGAATATGGTACCAGGAGCAAATCATCATTTGCATTTGCTTATTAGGAAGAGATGGCTTAGGAGATAGGTTTTAGGTCCCTATCACCTAAGACTTTTCAATTTTATGAGTCGTAAGGGTCTCACAAAGCATTTTCTCCCTACGGGTCGTAAGGATCCCGTAGGTGTATTTTCTCTTTAGGAGCTGTGGGGACTCTTAAGTGTGTTTTCCTTTTGTGAATCGTAAGGATCTCACGCGGGAATTTCTCCTCACAAAGTCGAGAGGACTTTACGAGTGTATTTCATCTCTTTTTCATGAGTTTGCACCCTTTCGGGTTTTCACAAACCCGCCGGTAGTCCTGCTGTTTTTACTCACGGAGCCCTTGTTCCCGCCAAAAATTTCTACGCAGAAGAGTCCAAGGTATCAAATGGCAGCGATAAGCTTAAGGAAATGCGAGCCAGTATCTTCCGGCCTGTATTTTGAGAAACTCCCAAAGGAGGAACTATTAAATTCTGATGGTATTAGAAGCATCTCGAAAAACCCTTCGATTTGATATATTATGGGCTTCATAATTCATCTGGGATCAAAAGTTATTAGCAAATATGCTATGCACTGTTCCCTGATTAAAAAATCAGGAATTACCTCAATGAGGTGTCACGTGCTCACACGTGACCAATGGTCACGTGTTAACACGTGATAGTCAAAAAAAAAAATAAAAAAAACATAAACCAGCGGCTGTTAAAGGAATCAATTTGGGGGTCACGTGCTCACACGTGACCAAGGGTCACGTGCCAGCACGTGACAGGCTTTGAAAATCTTACAGTTTAATAGAATTAAAATTCTAAATTTCTCTAAAATCTTTCCAAATAGAATTAAAATTCTAAATTTCTCTAAATCTTTCCAAATGGAAAAGTGTTATGGGGGCCGTTGGATTAAAAATCCAAGGGTGGTTAAAAATCACCAATTTATGGAAAGATTTTAGACAAGGAAAGATTTTCCTAAAAATCTCACCAGAAATAACAAACAGAATATCTTTGGATTTAAAATCCAACGGTGAATAAAATTCACTGAATGATCTAAAGGCTAATATTAAATATGAAAACAAATCAAATCTTTTAATGAAAGATTCACAAAACAAATTGATTCTTTTCTTTCTCCTATAAATAGGAGCCAAGAAGAGAAGAGGGGGACCCTTTTGGAGAGAAAAACAGAGAGAGGAGAATTTAATTCTCAAGAGGGAAGAAAAGAGAGGAGAATTTAATTCTCAACAAAGAAAAGCCTAGGTGAGAAAAGAAAGGGAATCAAAACTTTAAAAAGAGAATTTAATTCTCAATCCAAGAATTTAACTCTTATACAAAAAAGAACTTAGTTCTTCTTCTGGTTGAAGATCTGCACAGAGCACATCTCCCCATAAGTTGAGAATTTAATTCTCATCGGGTCGAGATCCTGCCATGCAGATCCTAAACTTAGAAGGGGAATTGAGTTTTGAGAATTTAATTCTCCCAAACTAATTGGAATTTAATTCCTACAGAATCATAATCAGGGTTTAACCCTACTTAAGAATTTAATTCTTGCACAATAGGAATTTAATTCCTCCAAAGTCATAATTAGGGTTTAACCCTACAGAGAATTCAATTCTTAAAATAAAAGAGACTCGAAAGATCTCCATGCATGCAAAAGAACCAAGGTCACGTGTCCCCACGTGACCCCTGAAAAGATCCCCAAAAAACAAGAAGGAAAAGGCTTTGAGGAAACGCTTCACGTGCTCTCACGTGACCTCCAAGACAAAGGGAATAAAAGCAAGAGAAATCTAAGCTTTGGGCGCTCTCACGTGTTACCACGTGACCCCTTAGCAAACATTTTAACAGTCAGCGCATGAATCCCCATCACGTGTCAACACGTGATGCTCAAAATAAAAATGAAAAATGTCTAACATTTATTCGCAGATTTGAGGATAAAACAAAGAAGATTTGGCTCCACATTTAGGGCGCTCTCGCGTGTCCCCAAGTGACCCCTAACAAATCCCTTTAATATCCAATGGGTGGATGCCTATCACGTGCCCACACGTGATGGCCAGGAAATGAAAAGTGTTTAATACTTAATTGCAGAACAAAGAAAGGGATCTGGTCCCCCCTTTGGGCGCTCTCACGTGTCCATACGTGACCCCTCTTTCTTTAGTGTTTAACACTAATTTGGGGATTATATTTCCAGTGTTTAACACTAAATTGAAGATTATATTTCCAGTGTTTAACACTGATTGTTTCTAGTGTTTAACACTAAATTGAAGATTATATTTCCATTGTTTAACACCGATTGTCTTTTAGTGTTTAACACTAATTTGAGAGTTCTATCTCCAGTGTTTAACACTGTTGTTCTTTAGTGTTTAACACTACTTTTAGCCAAATTGGCTAATTTTCCAGAGGCAAAAGTCCCTCCTCCAAATGAATCTCAGAACTGAGAAAATCAAAGATGAAAATGTTTAGCATTGCTAAATAATGTTGGTTTGAACCCAGACAAATGTTTAATGGTCCAACAATAGCCAATATTTCTAACTTAATTGGACTTAGCCCAAATTGGCCATAAGTCCTCAAATCATCTTGAACTGAGCACATCTGCTCTTTCAACCAACTGTGGTTCAAGGGTACATCTCTGAACTCCTCTGACATCTGTCGTTGTAATCCTTCAACGTCGTCAGAGAGGTGATGGGTCCCGACGGCTATACGTTCAATGGACCACCATATCCCTAAACTGGAACTTGGACCACCATGTCCCTAAACTGGCGATGGACCACCACGTCCCTAAACTGGAACTTGGACCACCATGTCCCTAAACTGGCAATGGACCACCATGTCCCTAAACTGGAACAATAGAGCCCCCAAATGCTCTTTTGTCGGATCTAAACGATCACGTTTAAGTTGATCTTAGCCTCAAATATGGCTAACGTATCCTTAAACCCTCAAACAGACTTTAGTCCCAAATTGGACTATAGATCCCCCAATCAACTTTGGTTCAAGGGTACATCTCTGAACTCCTCTGACACCTGTCGTTGTAATCCTTCAACGTCGTCAGAGAAGTGATGGGTCCCGACGACCATACATGCAATGGACCACTATGTCCCTAAACTGGAATAATAGAGCCAATTGCTCTTTTTTCGGATCTAAACGATCCCGTTAAGTTGATCTTAGTCCTAAACTGGACTAACGTATCCTTAACAAACGTTTGAGTTGATCTTAGCCTCAAATATGGCTAACGTATCCTCAAACCAAAACCCTAAACCCAAATCTAAGAAAACACGGATTTGGACTAATCCACGTCCTACGGGCGACGACATAAATTGGTCTCCGTATACAATCCACAGGCAAACACAAACAAAACAAACACCCACGACACGAAGTGAAATTCTGGAGAAGGAGAAAGTTGTTACCGCGAAGCGGTAGCGTAATTAACTGCAGGGGCTTGCGCCTGCAGGGAAGAGCGTCCCCACAATCAAAAACCCCTTAAGCGAGGGGGAATCTGACGAAGTCTGCTACATCGGTCGCATCCGTCTAAACCTCCGATACACGGTGTCATAAATCAACTTGGTATCTTCGGAGAGGTGAACGGATAGCACCTATTACCATCTGCCCCGAATCTCAGGCAAGACGTCTGTCTTGGCCGCCGTTCGGAGGGGAACAGATTCTGGCACGCCTGGTGGGACCTTTTCCTCTTTCCACTCCACACTTCGTGTGTCGTATTCGCGAACGAATCGCGGTTTTTTAATGGTTGCCCTCGGGTTTCAAGTTACTAAGATTTGGGCTCTTGCTTGGTGCAGAAAGCAAACAGCAATGGCGTTCAACTGCTCGAACTGCTCCAACTGCAACTGCAACCGACGCTCCGCTTCACCTGGAGGTGTAGCCTATGGACCTCAGGCGGAATCACTGTTCACGATGCCGGTGGAACAAATCACCCAGGCTACTACTGGACTATTTTTCAGGACCATGCTCCTGCCAATAATCTTCATTGCCTCAGTGCCCGTACCAGAAGTTCCTAAGAAGTAAGTCTTCGATCGACTTACAGCTGCTGCGGCCCCTCTCAACGGGTCGCCCAACACCAATGCCTCGGTCTTCTCCAGACTAGGCCAAAACTCATGTGGGCCCACGATGAAGCTTGCGGTCCCTGAGAAGGTTACTCAAAAGAAAGTAGCCAAACCTACTCCTGAAGTCATCAAGGCGGCTTCTCCTGCTAAGAGGTCGGTCTTCGTAAGACTGACCGTCCCAACTCCCACTCCCGCTCCTGCTGCTTAGAAGACATCAGTTTTTAATAGGCTGACACCGGCTACAGCCTCTCACCTGAACAGGGGGAAAGACAAGGCCGTCCCCGTCACCGAGCTAATTCCCGCAGCACGACATGCTCGACGTCGCCACTGGCGCCGAGTGAGGAAGTCGGGAGGCAACTCCCCTTCCGGGCTAACTCCTCTAGCCTCGACGGCGGAAATTAATGCTGCTGTTCCAACTGGGAACAGCTTTGAACTGCTAAATAAAGTGTGTAGGAATTCTCCTACCGCTGTACCGAAGAGGTCTCCTCCTCCACTGGAGAAGGTTATGGAAGCAAAGCCAGAATGGTCTCAATCCCTTCAACGGCTGTCCTCCAAGATCTATAAAGTCTGGCGCCAGGCCCGAGACTCGGTGATCGATCCAAATTTCTCCCGCCAGCACAAGAAACTGAAGGTCCAAAAGGAAGTCAGCCATCCTGCTAAGCCACGAAAAGCTGTCTGGGTGCCCACCTCGACGGCTCCCTCAACTTCGACCGCTCCTGAGAAAAGAAGGCCGGAGAAGATCCCTATACCGGCGACAAATGTCAAAGGCAGTGAGCCCAAACGCCCTAAGTCCGGGGGCATTGTGGTCCATACCGTCTACATGGCGTCCGGGAAAGAGGATAGCCGTACATCTATAGGTCATAGACCGCTTACGCGATCAGTGACTAAAACTCAGGTGCAGCAGCAGAAGCTCCAAGAAATGATGAATGCGATGGCCGCGCTCACTGGGCCAAAAGAAAGCCCCGAAGCATCCTCGGATCAACGCCAGGAGCAAGAAACTGACGCTGAATTCCTTCACAGGATACTGGAAAAGAAGGATAAAGAGGCTGCGGAACAAGCAGCCAATATAAAACGAATGGCCCTTCTGTTCCAGGACATGGTGGGTATGATGTTACAGCCGGACCCTCCAGCTGATGACCCTCCAATCATTGTTGAAGACGATAGAAGGGAGACATCTAATCCTCCTCCGGCTCTTTCAGCAGCCAAGGAAGAAACCATTTCCAAGGCCGCACTGGATGACTATATAGCTCAGCAAATACGGGCTCATCAGGCGAATGAAGCGGCTGCGCAAATTGTTAGAAACGGACGACCCTATCCAAGCTGGTATGACCAAATCAATTACCCGCCGGGTTATACGATCCCTAAGTTCCACGTATATAAAAGGACAGGGAATCCGCATCAGCATGTCGCTCAATTCAGGGCTTTATGCGGCAACACTGGAGGCGATGACAAATTGTTGCTTCGCCAATTCGTCGGCAGCTTAGCAGAAACGGCCTTCGAGTGGTATTCGGAGCTACCTAACGACTCTGTCAAAACATTTGCGGAGATGGAGCTGCAGTTTACACAAAGATTCACGAGCGCTAGTGAACGCAGCCCGATAACAGCACTGATTAATGCCAGGGTAAGGCCAGGCGAGACGTGGGTTCAATACGCAACACGATGGCGGAATCTATGGTCGAAGTACGAACAACGCATCGAAGAAGCACCTGCGGTAGGCATGTTTGTGGGCACTCTTGATCCGCAAGCGACCATTTCCCAGTTTATGATGTTCTTCAAGCCAACTACTTTCCAGGCCTTGATTGACAAGTTGGCCTAAATGGATCAGATGGATCATAGATCATCTCCTCTAAAGCCGGACTCCCGAAGCGAAAAGGGGAAAGGTAAAGCGATCGTCGTCGCCAATACTCAACAACAGCCGAGCAACTCAAAACTGGTTGTTCGCCAAAACAATTTGCGTCCACGCCTATCCCTCGAGGAGAGACTGGGACGTCCTTACTCGTTTCCTCAGGATAAAACGAGGAGAATGTTCGAGCTGGCTGTGCGCAACAGACTCATCAATCTGCCGAGTCCGAAACGTCCGCTACAGCCAGGCGATGTCAACGATCCTAATTACTGCCCCTACCATCGAGCAGTAAGTCATCCGATCGAAGATTGCTTCGTCTTCAAAAACTGGGTTGAAGACCAATACCAGCAGGGCAAGTTCACGCTGTCCGAAAACTGGAAGGTGAGCCCGCCACAACCACATGCTCCGAAAAAGATAGATATGCCGGGGGCATCATGCTCATTCATAGGGAAAACCCCATAGACCAAAAAGTCAGTAAACTAGAGATTCGCCTCAAATACGGCGACGGTAGACCGAAACGTCGTTAAACTAACAACGGTCCACTACGTCCTAAAACTGGATATGGACCGAAACGTCCTTAAACTAATGATGGACCGCAATGTCCTAAAACTTGCAAACGACCGAAACGTCTTTAAACTACTACCGCAGCATCCTCAGGCTGGCGTGGTAAAAAAAAAAACAAAAAAAAACGGTATGTCCATAAGCAAAATGGGCACGGATGAAAACCCGAAAGGGCTCCGTGAGTAAAAACAGCAGGGCTACCAGCGAGTTTGTGAAAATCCGAAAGGGCGCAACCTCATTTAAAAAAAAGAGTAAAAAAAAACTAAAAAAAACAGTATGTCCATAAGCAAAATGGGCACGGATGAAAACCCGAAAGGGCTCCGTGAGTAAAAACAGCAGGGCTACCGGCTAGTGTTTGTGAAAACCCGAAAGGGCGCAACCTCATTAAAAGACACTCACAGGATCCTCTCGACCTTGTAAGGAGAAACCACCTGCGTGAGATCCTTACGATTCACAAGGGAGCAACACACTTAGGGATCCTCACGATTCCTAAGGAGAAATTACACTTGTGAGATCCTCATGACTCGTAAGGAGAACTCTCTTATGGGACCCTCACGGCTCATAAGATTTGAAAGTCTTAAGTTATAGAGACCTGGACCTGTTCTTAAGCAACCCCCACAACCTCCGATATGGCCCTACAAGCGGCTCAATACTGACCCTTGTATACAATCCACGGGCACGAATAAACATTTCCCTAACCAAGTCCCACCCGTGGCTAGAGATATGTTCGCACGGTGAACAACCCTTGTGAGTCCTCTCGACTCATAAAGAGATAACACTCTTGTAAGATCCTTACGACTTATAAGAGAACATACACTTAGGAGTCCTTACGATTCCTAAGGAGAAAACACACCTGCGAGATCCTCACGACTCGTAGGGAGAAACACTTTTATGAGACCCTTACGGCTCATGAAGTCAAAAGCCTTAGTCGACGGGATCCTAACCCTGTTTACTAAGCCACCTTTGTTCAACATCGACAGAGGCAAATGATGATTCGCTCCTGGCAATATCCCAGTGATAGCGATGCTGATGCCTAAAACGGTATCAAATTCCAAGTCCTTTTACGGCAAATGATGATTCGCTCCTGGCAATATTCCAGTCGTAGCGATGCTGATGCTAAGATTGGCATCAGATTCCAAGTTCCACACTCGCGATAAAAAAAAATCAGCGAGCCAAAAATGCATATGAGATAGCTGAAATGATGGGGTAACTTGCAACGAAATCAGCAAGTAAAAATGTATGCATACAAAAACAGCCGAAATGACTGGGCAACTCGCAATAAAAAGCAGCGAGTAAAATAAAAAAAAACAGCTGAAATGATTGGGCAACTCGCAATAAAAAAGCAGCGAGTAAAAATAAAATAAATAGCCGAAATGATTGGGCACCGCGAAAAATAGCCGAAATGATTGGGCAATCGCGATCTTCGCGATATAAAAAGCTGAAATGATAGAGTGTTGCGGAAAGAATAAAAAAATGAATGATGAAAGAATGAAATTTTTGCCCTGCATGTGAGGTCACATTGACCCCTGTATACAATCCAAGGGCACAAATAAAGAGGGAACCATACTTTCCCAACAGGCTCCATCAGAAAGCGAAGCCAAATCTCGACGGTTCATAGACAACCTAGAGACAACCTCGATATTTGTCGCAATATTGCGGACACAATGTCAACAAATAAAGCAAAGGAGGATCCCTAGTCTCAGGGTCTCGACGTCAACATAGACAACTTAGAGATCACCAACGGCGTTTCTCCTCACTCCAACCAGATACAGACATGACGTCAACAATCGACCTCAAAGTCGCAACGAAACGGAACCATGGTAGAGTCCCTAGTTCCAAATCTCAATGGCCACATCCGCAGCCTGGAGACCAACAACGGCGGGCCTTCTCATTCCAGCATGACACAGATGTTACACCATCAAATGGAGCCATGGAAAAATCCCAGTTCCATCTCAGCATTCGTCTCGTTACACCAGACACAATGTCAACAACGGCGTTTCTTCGCAGTCCAGTAGGATGTAGATGCAACGTCAACGAAAGACTCCATGGTCGAAACAAAGCGGAGTAACTGCAAAATCCCAGCTTCACCTCAGCATTCATCTCGATACAGTAGACGAGATGTCAACAACTGCGTTCCTTCGCAGTCCAACAGGATGCAGATGCAACGTCAACAAAAGACCCCATGGTCGAAAAAAAGCGGAGTGATGGCAAAATCCTAGCTTCACCTCAACATTCGTCTCGATACAGTAGACGCAATGTCAACAACAGTGTCCTTCCTCCAACAGGATTCGGACACACCAAAGCAAACGAAGCGAAGGCCAAATTCCTAGCTTCAGGGTCTTGATGGTAACTCATATAAAACCTAAAAGACTACCGGAGATCATCCCACATGGAGTGGTCACCACCTCGACGTTCGTCTCGATACAGTAGACGAGATATCACTGCAGCGTCCTTCCTCCAACAGGATCCGGACACGCCAAATCAAACGAAGCGAAGGCTAAATTCCTAGCTTCATGGTCTTAACGGCAAGTCATATAAAGCCTGAAAGACATTCGGAGATCATCTCGCACCAGCGCGGAGTGGTCACCACCTCGACGATCTTCTCGATACAGCAGATGAAATGTCACCCCAGCGTTTTCCCCCAGCAGGATTCGGACGCGCCAAAGCAGACGAAGCGAAGGCCAAATTCCTAGATTCAGGGTCTTGACGGCAAGTCATATAAAGCCTGAAAGACAATCGGAGATCATCTCGTACCAGTGCGGAGTGGTCACCACCTCGACGTTCATCTCGACACAGCAGACGCAACGCCAAAGCAAATGAAGCAAAAGGCCAAATTCCTAACTTCAGGGTCTTGACGGCAACTCATATAAAGCCTGAAAGACAATCGGAGATCATCTCACACCAGCACGGAGTGGTCCCCACCGCGACTTTCGTCTCGATACAGCAGACGCGATGCCAGCAAACGAAGCAAAGGCCAAATTCCTAACTTCAAGGTCTTAACGGCAAGTCATATAAAGCCTGAAGAACAACCGGAGATCGTCTCACACCAGTGCGGAGTGGTCACCATCTTTACGTTCGTCTCGATACAGCAGACGTGATGTCACCCCAGCGTTCTTCCTCCGACAGGATTCGGACGTGACAAAGCAAACGAAGTAAAGGCCAAATTCCTAGCTTCAGGGTCTTAACGGCAAGTCATATAAAGCCTGAAAGACGATCGGAGATCATCTTGCACCAGTGCAGAGTGGTCACCATCTTGACGTTCGTCTCGATACAGCAAACGTGATGTCACCCCAGCGTTCTTCCTCCAACAAGATTCGGACGTGACAAAGCAAATGAAGCAAAAGGCCAAATTCCTAGCTTCAGGGTCTTGACGGCAAGTCATATAAAGCCTGAAAGACAATCGGAGAGCATCTCGCACCAGTGCGGAGTGGTCACCACCTCGACGATCATCTCGATACAGCAGATGAAATGTCACCCCAGCATTCTTCCTCCAGCAAGGTTCAGACGCGACACTCAAACAAACGGAGCCATGGCAAAATCCCTAGTTCTAAACCTCGACGGTTCACATGCAACCTAGAGACAACCGCGACATTCGTCTCGATACAGCAGACGCGATGCCAGCAAACGAAGCAAAGGCCAAATACCTAGCTTCAGGGTCTTAACGGCAAGTCATATAAAGCCTGAAAGACTATCAGAGATCGTCCCACACCAGCGCGGAGTGGTTATGACTCATCGGGGTTCTCCAAAATGAGCCTAACCTCAAGTAAAAAGCGGCATGGCAAATTCCTAACGCTTGCTCTTCCGATGGTCAAACTGCCAAGGAGGATTGCTTGAAGCCGTCTTGTCCAGCCCCTGAAGGGATCAGAGACACGGCAGTCGCAGGGCTACTCGAACAGCATGATTGCCTATCGAGGAATATATCAGCTGATGCGACGGTACGACGGCCAAAACCCTAAGTACCACAGACCCTAACGGACTTCTGTCGTAAAGAGCAGAGGTTAACTGTGGCGTTAGGATATTCTTGCGAGAAATGCTCGATTCGTCTCGACTCATGAGGAAATTGATGTCTTCGCGAGAACTGCTCGATTCGTCTCGACTCGTGAGGAAAAGCCTTAGACAGTAGGGATTAAGAAACCTGTTTCCTAAGCACTGGGACCCTGCAAGTCGGCCCAAAACGGTCTCTTGCATACTATCCACGGGTCTCACTCTCCAAAGTTGAATCTCGACAAGGAGGGAAACAACCGCTTACGGGTCCTCTCGACTCGTAAGAGGGAAAATTCTCTTGTGAGATCCTTACGAATCTTAAGAGAAAACACATTTAGGAATCCTCTCGACTCCTAAGGAGAAAAGACACCTACGAGATCCTCACGACTCGTAGGGAGAAAAGTTTTTATGAGACCCTCACGGCTCGTAAAGTTGAAAAGTCTTAGGTGGCAGATCCTACCCCTGTCTCCTAAGCCATCACTGCCCTGCAAAGAGGTCAAGATGGACCATCTATGAGCCACACTTGCCAAAGCTACATGCCAATGAAATGGAGAACTTACTCATGAGCGTATAAACTGCTTCATGCCAGAGTAAGACATAAAAAAATAGAAGGGTGCGGCGCATGGGGATGAGGGTTTGGAACTATATCCCTTAAGAGTTGAGATTTGAGTCAATGATAAATGACGACGCTTGTGTCCGCTCGTTATCTTCTCAGATCAAGATTCTGAAAGTGATACACCAACCCGAAACTGGTCATACGCCATGCATAACTTTGCATAACACTGCACTACTTCACCCACGTACATACTTACGTAGGCAAAGTAGTAGGGGCATTTGTTCCCGCCAAAAATTTCTGCGCAGAAGAGTCCAAGGTATCAAATGGCAGCGATACGCTTAAGGAAATGCGAACCAGTATCTTCCGGTCTGTATTTTGATATACTCCCGAAGGAGGAATTATTAAATTATGATGGTATTGGAAGCATCTCGAAAAACCCTTCGATTTGATATATTATGGGCTTCATAATTCATCCGGGATCAAAAGTTATGAGCAAATATGCTATGCACTGTTCCCTGATTAAAAAATCAGGAATTACTTCAATGAGGTGTCACGTGCTCACACGTGACTAATGGTCACGTGTTGACATGTGATAGTTAAAACAAAAATAAAAGAAGCAACATAAACCAGCGGTTGTTAAAGGAACCAATTTGGGGGTCACGTGCTCACACGTGACCAAGGGTCACGTGCCAGCACGTGCCAGGCTTTGAAAGCCTTACAGTTTAATAGAATTAAAATTCTAAATTTCTCTAAAATCTTTCCAAATAGAATTAAAATTCTAAATTTCTTTAAATCTTTCCAAATGGAAAAGGGTTATGGGGGCCGTTGGATTAAAAATCCAAGGGTGGTTAAAAATCACCAATTTATGGAAAGATTTTAGACAAGAAAAGATTTCCCTAAAAATCTCACCAGAAATAACAAACAGAATATCTTTGGATTTAAAATCCAACGGTGAATAAAATTCACTGAATGATCTAAAGGCTCATATTAAATATGAAAACAAATCAAATCTTTCAATGAAAGATTCACAAAACAAATTGATTCTTTTCTTTCTCCTATAAATAGGAGCCAAGAAGAGAAGAGGGGGGACCCTTTTGGAGAGAAAAACAGAGAGAGGAGATTTTAATTCTCAAGAGGGAAGAAAAGAGAGGAGAATTTAATTCTCAACAAAGAAAACCCTAGGTGAGAAAAGAAAGGAAATCAAAACTTTAAAAAGAGAATTTAATTCTCAATCCAAGAGTTTAACTCTTATACAAAAAAGAACTTAGTTCTTCTTCTGGTTGAAGATCTGCACAGAGCACATCTCCCCATAAGTTGAGAATTTAATTCTAATCGGGTCGAGATCCTGCCATGCAGATCCTAAACTTAGAAGGGGAATTGATTTTTGAGAATTTAATGTTGGAGATAGTGCCCTCAGAGTCAATTATTGGATCACAGGTACGTGATTGTAATGATTGAGGGAGGACCTATCCCGGTAGGACAGTCTTACTCAAGATGATAGTATGCTATCTGGTTTATCTTTATCATCGTGTACTGCTTTAGGTGACCTGACATGTCGCTATTACACGTTGATAGAGCCCCTAGGATTCTTGCTTGACTGCCAGCAATATGAGGGCGATCATATACGTGAGAGCTGGTAGTCTATAAGCACATCCTTAAAAGGTCCCTAGTCGTGGGAGTTTCGAGACAGGGCATCGATACTCCAGAGTAGACTAGTGTATACAGTCGAGACCCCGACGAGGGGCGGTGGCCGGTCTCACAAGCCACTGGTGTTAGTTGGTTCACCTAAGATGTATACAGGTGCTCATTGGGTTATGAGTACACCGGACAGGACTCGCCGGGAACATGCTTGTTGGTCTTATACCTGACGTCAGATAGCAGTTCCCTGGTGACATGTGTACAGGTTAGTTCATCGACCTGGGGATCGTCATTTGTCTCATGTGAGTTCCCACTGTACTTTGATTACTACCCTACCACGCTCAAAGGAGACGTGCAAACAGGTTTTAGTTGGGTATAGTCCCGAGCCACATGGAGGCAGTGAGTGGATCTTCGGGGGTTCGTCTCTCCCGGTATTGGGGGTGAGGTCGCGATGTGTCTAGGAGAGCCATTACACGAAGCCCTCGGCCGAGGCAGGAGATTTACTGGTAGGTATTCCAGTAGTATCTCAGGGTGTTCTGGGCTACACTCCGACACGACTTGTACCGCTTTTGGGGGTCTGACTTTTATCAACCCCCTAGGCCCGCCATGCGATGCTCATAGACGAACGGACCGGACTGTACGGATATTGTCACTGACAAGCTCAGTAGGGTGTCAGGATGAGTTCGCTCATCGACGCCCCTTTTGGTCAATGCCTGGTAGCCCGTTACGTATTGGCTTATACCTCTGACGTGCTAGTGGTTAAATCCACAGCCATGGTGTTGACGAGTCTTTAGAGTCCCCCACATTCAGTTGCTCAAGTTTTCGGGCGAAAAGCTGTAGAGGCCGTATGGAGATATCGCAAGGTCCGATCAGATACGTGCGGTATTGCACGGATCAGGATCGGACAGTTCGTACTAGAGGCCGTATGGATATATGGCAGGGTTCGATCAGATACGTGCGGTATTGCACTGATCAGGATCGGACGGATATTACTAACCGGCTTTGGTTTAAGCCGGATCCTAGTATAGTACAGTGTAGACTTTGTCTCATTGCATTTGTATTTCGGTCGGAATACAGATGCGGGTGTGTATTCATAGTAGCGGGGTTTTTCCTGTGATTTATTACGGGACCAGTTTTCTGGAGTTGCCAGTTTGCTTTCCGTTTCGGCCATATTTCTTTGTATCTTTCATTGGCCGAAGATTGGTGGAGGAGGGCTTATTTGCATTGGTGCAAATAAGCATTTGTGGAGGGGGTCTTTGCATTTTGTTGCATCATGATGATGCACCATCCATTGACTTGATTTTTCCATCTTGACTTGACATTTTGCTTCATGATGGTTTTCATGATTGCTTGACTTTGGACATCATGATGGTTGTGGTGGAGTGTTGGTTTTAGCTTGTTATCATGCTTGAGCATGATAGCCTTTTCTTTCTCTCTCTTGGATTATTTTGTGGCTACCTTTTTGTTACACTCTCTCACTCACTCTCATTATCTATCTCCTCCCAAAGCCATGGCCGGCCAAGCCATTGGAGGGCTGTCCAAATTTCATGTGTGGGGTTTTTTGTGCTTTTGCTTTGGTAAAAATCTCACAAGATCAATCTCCAAAACTCAAGTATCATTCCTCCACCAAAGGCAACTCCATAACCCCAAATGAGACATGTTTCTACACTATATTCTACAGCAAATCTTGGGCACGTCGACTCGCCAACTTCGTATCCGAGTTGCTTCGGTATAGAGGCGGGAGCCCGTAAAAGAAGCCGGCGACGTGGTGCCCTTCCGGCGACGAGGTAGAGACCGGAGATTCCGCGGGGAGATCGGGACGACGACGAGAAGACCGGAGGACTCGAATCACTCGGTATATCTCTCTTCCCTCTCTAGATAGCTAGGACTAGTTAATGGTACGATCCGGGTTTTAGTGCGCGGTGGTGCCGGTTCAAGAAAAATTAAAGTTAACCATCGCTTCCGCATTTGGCCTCGGGATGGAGGCCGGGGTGCCGCCGTGCACTTACAGTGGTATCAGAGACTCGCCATTAACATAGTCTAGCTTTGTCTAATGTGTTTTACATTTCCGATCGAACAATTTTCCAAAAACCGTATTTTTCTTCACATCAGTTTCTGTCGAAATTTTTTGAAGTCCAAAAATTTTTCAGGTTGTTTCAGAATGATGTGTAGGACAATCTAAGAGTTCTGGGAAAATTTGGTCACGTGAACAGTCTAAACGACAACGGAACCACGGCCAAACCCATGCTTGGGCCGCGGTTCTGCCGCGACTTGAACTGTTCAGTGTACCAAAATTTTGCAGAAAGCTCCTGACTTGGAAATAGGGGTTTTGGAATATTATTTTTTGGGCCCAGAATTTCTTTATGTGCTACAGTAGTACTTGGGGGCCCACTTGGTAAATTTTGATCGATCGGATATTTTAAACACATTAGTTCACAGTATTTATATTATATCTGCCACCGTGAATGTCACTTGATCGGTAAATCCTGTCAAACTGCTATAGCCCGGTTAGACGGATTTGCGAACGTGACTTTCACGTTGATGTTCTGTGTATTGCTGTGATGTTGCGGATCGGTCGTGGGGATAGCCTGGATGCAATGCTAGTACAGTTGTGGTTGTATTATGTACATTTGATATTGCGGGGCGAGCGTCCGACATGTGGACTGCCGTCACTGCCTGTTTGTATTATTATTTTGGGGCACGGCCAGGTTGCGGTCGATGTACCCGTTGTATGTATATTTTATTTTCTGTACTAGGATTACCCCGCGGAGGAGTGCACGGATAGCCGGGTTCTAGAGGGCAACAAGCCCGCATCTCATGGCATTGGGACGGAGGGAGCTTCACTCTAGAATTGGCGGGCTATTCGCCGCACTCGTAGGGGGTACAGGTTGACCCAGGAAGGGTGCCCAAGTTACCGGATTCCGTGAAGTGCTGGGTGGTCCATTCACGTTGCTGAAGGGGGCTGCCTCGCTTCAGGTTTTGACGGGTAACTTGCCGCGCCCGTAGGGGTCTAGGATTTCATTGCACAGGCTATCCACACGACCAGGGGAATGTCGGGTTTCAGCGGCTCTGTGAAACCCGGGGATCCCAGACATCTGTATTGTTCTGTGATGCTGTACATTTATGTGATGTTGCATTTTATCACGCCTTGAGCGAAATATAATATATTGGTATATATATTAGTAGATGTTGTATATGTTTTGCATCCGCGCTAGTCCAGTCACCGCTCTGTCGTTAGTTAGCTAACCTAACGGATAATGACGGGACCCAGTGGCGAATGCGGATGGCATATACGTACATCAGTATATTTTCGTTCTTTGTGGTGTGATCAATTGATGGGACTGCATTGATTCGGATCAATGCAAGTTAAAAACAAACCTAATCTGATGTTGTTGGAACTTTTTCAAAAAGCTGTTATTGCAAGGACGTTCACTTTTGTTTTGCATCGTGGTATTCAGCTAGAATATCCTGCTCCTCAGTCGACGAGGCAAGGGCCGAGATCCCTTCACCGGGAGTGACCCCTTGGACAAAAAGTTTGCGTCAGGGTAATAACTTCACTATAGCCGATTACTTTTGCTTTGCATCGTGGTATTCAGTTGGAATATCCTGCACCACATTCTACGGGGAAAGAGCCGAGATCCCTTCACCGGGAGTGACCTCTTTAGCAAAGGTTTTCGTTACAATATTTTCTAAAAGCTATCCGTTCCTTCAACGATATCAAGTTCATTACGTTAAAGGTTTTCGCCAGAAACCATTCGTAGCCCTCCATCATTTCAGTTAAATATTCGGTAGTATTCAAGCTATGTATTTTGACCTCACGCCAAGGCATAGTGTTTGGTAGCTGCCCGGTATTTATCTGTTGCATAGATAGATGCGTTGGTTTGGGACAGTCGTACTACTATTTTGGCCTACGTCAAGGGTATGTACGGGTGGGTTCAAATTAACCTGGACAATGATGGGTAGAACTTGACATGTGACTTATGATATTTTGACCTCACGCCAAGGTCATAAGAGCATGGGGCAAAAATCACATCGGGAGTTTCAAAAGAACTGAAACTTGCCAGATATGCGCATACCTTCTGGAGTGTGATAGCGTGAGCGGATTCCGTCACGTTATCATGCGATGATAGTTGGATCCCGATTCCCACTGATGAGTTGGTTTACTCCTCGGGTGATCCTGACTAATTCTTCTTTTGGGTTTGGAGAAGAATTTGACGGTACAGTGGGAGGTTCCAGATTAGATAAATTGGTAACCATTCTGATCTAGGTTAGAGTGCACGCTGAGTGTTTCTTTTCTCTCTCTCTGGCAGAGACCATTGACCCGACCCTAAGACTATGACTCAGTGACCAAATTAACCGAACCTTCTTAAACACTGGCTTTTGGATTGTCAAAGTTGCAGACCTCATTGCCACTCCTACTTTTACCCTTTTCTCCAGGACACCCCGTATTACTACGAACGTCCACTTCCATTGGGCAAAACCATCGTATGGTTATATACGAACTCGAAGGGATTTATTCGAGGATGGTTTCAGGTTCTGGAGAAAACGGATAGGATTATTCAGTTGTCTTTTCCTTTTTCCTTTTCTCGAGTTGTGAGTACTCCTTGGTTTAGGAGATAGTACACCTATTACGCAAATTGGATAGTCTTATTCCAAACCATAGGCAGGTGCCGACCGGTAGGGAATGAAGAAAATCAATTAGCCTAACGATGGTGTACAGAAGGTATTAAGAAAAGACAAAGAAAGGGATTAGAAGGAGGGCAAAGTAAATTGCGACTGATATTCATGACCAAACCAGGTATTTCATTATCACTCCCACTTCACCTTTGTATTTCTCCAGGACACTCCGTATCACTATGAAGATCCACAGATTATTGGATACTCCATCGTATGGTTATATACGAACTCGATAGGAACTTGTTCCAGTTCGGGGATGGATTCTGGTTCAGGAGAAATAGGAATAAGGTTTATTCAGGTATCTTTTGTCTTCACCTTCTCTCGCATTGCGAGTGCTCCTAGGATTAGGACAATACACCCATTATGCTTAATGGATAGTCTTCTTCCAAACCATAGGCTGGTGCCGAACGGTAGGGAAGGAAGAAAACCATTTGGCCTAAGGGGTGTGCAGAAGGTAATGACTAAAAGCATATAAAGGGATTTGGAGAGGTGGCAAAGAATTATACGGTTGCAGTCGTGAATCTGGAAGAGGCATTAGTAGGAATATCGGGATACCCCATCGAAACATTTCAATGTTTCAGTGCCACTGTGTACTGTTAAAAGAAAACTGATTTCCCAATTAGTCCTTACTCCAGGGTATGTATTTACCAGGTACGATTCTCACATCTGTATGGTTTTACAGATGATGAGTAGGAGTAAGTTATTGGGAATTGGGTGATCATCCTCATTATATCGGGATTCATTGTAATCGGTGATATTTGAGGAAGTCACCTGGACTATTTGCCGGTCGGCAAATATTTGGTTTTGAATATCCGCTGTCATGCACCAATTTCAAATTGATATATCTGTACGTCTATTTTCATAGAGTGAGATATACCTTTTTGAAATTATGTTTACGACATTTACCTATATCAGTGGATGGTTAGGTAAGGAGCATTAAACAGCGGTGTAATTCTTCTTAACCATAAGTACAGTTTTCAACCTACGACACACAGTGAATGAGTTATCAGACTCAAGGGACTTATACAGAGTGTTGTATGTTGTCCAGGGTCCATCAGGACAGAGGGGTTGGTCCTCGTATTATATTCGATTTACTTATGACTTCTCTAGTTTTTAGACAGGTGTTTCGTGGAAACACAGGGTCTGAATTTTGAGAAGTTATAGGTATTTGAATAAAGTAGAGAACCAGGTGTAGCAAGTATCGGGATTCTTCAAAGTGATCGAAGATGTAGATACTTGTATATGGTATTCAGTTGATAGTAATGATAAAGAGAACTTGCTTCTCTTTCAGATTACTCATAATTGGAAGCATTCCTAAGTTGAGTAACGCTGATCGGCCTCTTTCCATTTAGTTGACATGCATTGGAGACAGCTGCATGATTTGAATCTGTTAGTTATGTATATGCCCTAGAGGCCATTGTTGTACATATGATGTATATTATAATGGATGCTTGGTTATATATAGAGAAGACTTTCTTGCTCGTCATGATAGTATGCTATTTGGTTTAACTTTATCTTAACATGTTGACTTGTATTGGTTTACTATTTTACTCTCACATGTTGATAAAGCCCTTAGGATCTGTACTCGACTACTGGGACTATGATGAGATCATACTAGTGGGGCCGCGGTAGTCGATGAGTACATCCTATAACTGTTCCTAGTCGAGGGTATATCGAGACAGGGCATCGATACACCAGAGTAGACTAGCGTATACGCATCTTGACCCATATGATGGGCGATGGATGATCCCATATCCATCGGTGTTAGACATCAGAGATGGTGTACGGGTGCTCAGTGGAGACTGGGTACACTGGACGGACTCGCCGAGAACTCCCAGATGGTGATATACCACACGTCAGATGGCAGTTCTCCGGTGACACTGGTACAGGGTAGTCTGTAGACCCGAGATCGTCATAGAGTCTTGTGTGATTCCCACTGTGCTTTGATTTCCACCTTACCACGTCCAAGAGGGCGTGCAAAACTGTGGCTTTTGGGTACAGTCCCGAATCACATGGAGGCAATGAGCGATAGGAGGGGATTCGTCTCTCCCGGTATAGAGAGTTGATGTTGTGCTGTGTTCGATTGGCTATAACTGGAAGTCCCTGGCCAGGGCTGATATAGAGATTTACTGGTAAGTGTTACTAGTAGTTTCTCGACCCGTTATGAGCCACACATCGACACAACTTATCGGTTACTGGGGTCTGACGTATACCACCCCTAGACTTGATATGCGACATATCAGACGAACAGATCGGACTGTACGGGAGTGTTACTGGTTGGATTCACAGGAGAACGCACAGGCTAGCTTGTTGATCTTCTGATCGCTCAATACCTGGGTGGCTGTTACGTTTAGCTGACCGCTTGCAGCTTGTGGGTGTTTGATATGATCATCACCTGCTACCGGCGTATTGACGATTCTTTAGAGTCCTACACAGAGGTTTCTTGGCTCAGGCGAAACGGAGTAGTGGCACATATGTGATATGCGCAGGAACGAGAATAATGCGATATGGGATACCGTATTATATTCTCGCGATATTTAGAAATGAACCGGGACATTGGATCAAATGTTGATTCGATGAATCGGTACATGATATATTAGTCGGTAATATTCGATATAGCCGGATCGTCGGATCAAGTGTTGATTCGATGATTTAATGTATAATAATATATATGATATATTGTATTACATTATCTAATATTGGCTCGCTTTATTATTTCATTTTCTCAGTGGATGATACATTGATATATATGCGATATATGTTAATTGTATTATTTTCCTTTGTTGCAAATATATAATATATATGTGATATATATTATTGTGACATGATATGATTAATTGTTAAACATGTTTAAGGATGATTAATTGAGGTTAGGGTTTGTTTTGGGTTAGATGTTTCATGCATCTTCTAGAAGTTTTTGCTTTTGTCATTCTTAAGATATTTTGGATGACACATTCTTTAACTCAACCAAACCCTAACTCTAGTTTATTCTCTACACAATCTTATCCACTCATCCTTGACCATGGTTAATATATCAATCATATAGCTTTGTTTTCTATTCATCACAAAAGGATTAATCATTATCTATTTCCATTATCATCTTCTTCTCTCTTGAAAAGCTTGCTAGAAAATCCTTAAGTGATGAATAAATATGAGAAAATGACATAAAAAGAAAGCAAAATTACTACTCTCTCATCCTCATCTCATCTAGCCCATGGGATTAGTGTGTTCATCTCTTTAGAGTGAGAAAGCTTGAGTCGTTGCAACTTCAAGGTAGATCATCGGAGATTTGGAATATTTCGAGCTAGCATGGATCGTTCGAGTCGTGGAGCCTCTCATGAGTCCGGGAGATCGTGGATCGCGGCAAAGGGACTTCTACTCGGAGCTTGTGAAGTGAAGGAGCGGACTACAAAGGTTGTAATCCCTCACACTTAGATAAAAGTTATCATCTTGCATGTTAAACCCTAATAATCTAGCAAAGATCCCGGCTTTGGGTTGTTCGGCACGTCTAAATTTTTATCCGGGCATGTTTGATGCCTTTTGAACCTTCACAAGAGTGCCTAGGAACCCTACAGTGGTATCAGAGCCTAGCTAGAGCATTAGGCGATGTGTTTACGAAGTTAAAACTCCGATCGAACCCGAAACGACAAAATTGGACCCCTCTCTGGAAATTTTCTAAATTTTGGGATTTTTCTGAATTAAAAATATGTAAAAAAATCAGCAGGGAATTATAAGAATTACCATAAAACCCGAGCCCCTAATTCGACTAAACGGCGGCGGAACCGCGGCGCAAGCATGCCTTGCGCGGCGGTCCCGCGGCGGAACTGTGGATTTGTGACACGTGGATTTTATGGTAATGTCCGTAGGTACTTGTTGATGCTTCTGGATATTTTTAACAGTGATTCCAGTATGTTTAAATCTGGTGTTTATTTTGTAATAGTAGATTCGATCGGAATATTTAAGTTCGTTTTTCTTTCCGGATATTTAGAAATTCCTAAACTATTTGAATGGATATCATTAACTCACTGTTTCCCGGTACGGCAAACTTTCAAGTGTTGAAATTTTTTTCGGGTTTAAATCTTTCAGAAAAATTGTACAAGTTAAGCGGTGGACCCTCTAGAAGACAACAAACCTTAACTCGATTATGTGACCGTCTTGAACTTCCTTTTGAACCTTCGGGTTTGGGGCAGTACGGCGTGCCACATGTGAGGCGTTGGCTTGACCCTTCTACGGCTGGATCACCGGTACTGTGACATATTCTGGGATTATTTGAACTCCGCTCAAGTGTTGAGCAGTTTAGGAAATTTTGGGTGTTTGATTATCTGTTCAGAAAGTTTAATACTGTCTATTTATCTGGAATGTGATACAATATGTGGAATTCATAGAGTTAGGCATGAAATGCGGAGTATGTGATATTTCGGATTTACGATGTCTAAAGTGATTGTGCATTCCAAATATTGTAGTTTTACACTTTCTTTTCTGTGACCGTAAGTGTAATATGTGATATCGCCGGTTTCGTTACTATATGTCAACGACAATTGGGATGCGCATATTTACTTACGTTGATGATATGAGATATTATGTGTTGCTGTGATATGTTATATTGGATCGTCGCATTCTGAATAGCCGGGGGTTTTATGTGAGATGAGGGTTTTTATTTTCATTCATGTAAAATTCATTTGTAATGTAATATTCTTTTATTTGGGGCACTTCCAGGTTGCGGTTGCTGTCACCAGTGTATATTATTTACTTTTCCGCATTAGGTAGACCCAAGGTGGGGAGCACAAGTAACCGGGTTCTAGGATCCAGTGGGAGGCCATCTCGAGGAGTCGAGACCGGGTCTCCTAACCCTAGAATTGGCAGTGTTACTTGCCGCTCTCGTAGGGGTCTTGGGATGTGGGTTTGGCTATTCGTCGCGACCGTGGAATCCGTGTTTTATACAGGCTCGTATTGAAAACACGGACGTCCTAGTTTATCCAATATTTCATATATGTTCTTCTGCTGCAATGTTCTATGATGAGATCATATTACTGCCTGAGACGAATGCCTATACTATATATATATGCTGATATATAAATATTACTGCTTTCGTTTCTTCTGTGATGCTTAGGAAGCATAAGCTGATGGGATTTTTATTAATATGATTAATAAAAGGAAAAGAAACCTAAAGATATTGCAGAATCAAAACTTTATAAAAGGGGTAGCTATAGTTTTGCTTTGCACTGTGATATATACGATATATCCTGCACCTTATTCGATGAGGAAAGGACCGAGATCCCTTCACCGGGAGTGACTCCTTTAGCAAAACTGGCAGATGCTACAAAACGCGGTTTGTCTTTTGATTGCTTTTAGTGTTTTGCTTTGCACAGCGGTATATATGATATATCCTGCACCTTATTCGATGAGGAAAGGGCCGACGATCCCTTCACCGGGAGTGACCCCTTTAGCGAAACTAAGAAAAACCTCAAAAACACTCCTTTTCAAAACTTCACATGATTCTACAACGATATCAAGTTCATTACGCTCGGGGTTTTCAGAAAAACCTGCATAGCCCTCCGTCGTTTCAGATAGATATTATTTAGTATTCGTGCTACGTTTGTTGGCCTGCGTCAAGACGTGGTGTGCGGTAGCTAACTAGTATTTATCTGTTTATGCATATGATGCAGATTGGATTAGGGTAGTCGTGTGACTTTGTTGGCCTGCGTCAAGGGTCGTGCGGGTGGGTTTAATTCAATCAAGAAATGACAGGTTGAACTTGACTAGCGCGCTATGATTTGTTGGCCTGCGTCAAGGTCATAGGACGCTAGGGGCAAAATTTTATCGGGAATTTCAAGTGTTGAAATTTGCAATGAGATTGCATACCTCCTATGAGATAGTTGGATCCCGATACCCACTGCGAGTAAGTGTTACTCCTGGGAGAGTTTTACACAGGACAATTAGTCATTCAAGTAGGTATCTAGAAAAGTGTTAACGAGTTTACGCCTCTGGAAAAACGAGGTTTACTTTAATTAGGTCCGTGCGATAGCATGGGGAACCTCCCTCAAAGTACCGACACTGATCTGGCTGAAAGATTGACGAAATTGTAAGGTGTAATTAATCCCGGCTAATCTTACCTTTTAGGGTTTTAAGGTAGATTTGATAAAAACAGTGGGAGACATCCTGATTAGATAAGATAATAACCAATCTAATCTTGCAAGAGCATACGCTAAAGTGTTTTCTTCTCTCTCTCTCTCCAGGTAGCGACCATGTCAGGCCATAATCAAGATAATAATATGGATGTATTGACTAAACCTAATTATTATACTGAGCAAGGGAACGTTAGACCCGTTCTTTCTTATAAGAGTTATAAGACTGAACAGGAAACAGGAGAATATCTGGATTCTCAAGCCGCCCAAAAGAACATGCATGTTGATGCATCTTCTTCGGGTGTGTTAGTTATTGAGAACTGTTTCTCAGTTCACCCTACGTCCTGGGTATTAGATACCGGATCAGGATCCCATATATGTAAACAGTTACATGGGCTACGTAAAGGTAGAGAACTAGGAAAATGTGATCATTCCGTTCAAGTAGGGAACGGTGCAAGTATTGTAACCAAAGCAGTTGGCGAATATCACCTTGTATTGCCAAGTCGTAATACACTGATTCTAAATGAGTGCTATTATATACCGAACATGATGTGCAACATTATATCTGTTTCTTTATTGAGTAAAGAGGGATATAATTTTGTAGTACAGGATAATGTTATGAACATGTTCCTAGATCAAAAGTTGATTGCATCAGGCTCGTTACATAATGGCATATTCATTCTAAATCAGAATACAGTCCTGAATATACAAAACACACACAAGAGGAAAAGTTCAGATATGAACGAATCCTACTTGTGGCATTGTAGACTTGGTCATATCAATGCGACACGACTGGCTAAGTTGCATAAAGATGGTTATTTGAATCCGTTCGAATTATCATCTTATGATACTTGCCATTCATGTCTCAAAGGAAAAATGACCAAAGCTCCGTTTAGTGGACACGGAGAAAGAGTTACCGAACTCTTAGGACTGGTACATAGTGATGTATGCGGTCCCATGTCTACGCATGCCAGGAACGGTTCTTCCTACTTCATTACATTCACTGACGATCTCTCAAGATTCGGATATGTATTCCTGATGAAACACAAGTCTGAAGCTTTTGAGAAATTCAGAGAATATAAGAAGAAGTAGAGAATCAAACGGGCAAAAGTATTAAGATTCTTCGATCTGATCGAGGAGGTGAATACTTAAGCAATGAGTTCCTAGATTATCTAAAAGAGAATGGGATTCTCTCTCAGCTTACTCCTCCTTATACACCACAGCACAACGGTGTATCGGAGCGGAGAAATCGCACCCTATTAGATATGGTACGCTCGATGATGAGTATAGCTGAGTTACCTATTTCCTTCTGGGGTTATGCACTAGAAACAGCTGCAGACCTATTGAATATGGTTCCTACCAAATCTGTGCCAACCACTCCATATAAGATATGGAAAGGAAAGAGACCATATCTTAATTATGTTAGGATATGGGGTTGTCCGGCATATGTGAAAACACAAAATCCGGACAAACTCGGCGCAAGGTCTATTCTGTGCAAGTTTATTGGATATCCCAAACATTCACGTGGGTATATCTTCTACCACACCGAAGAACAAAAGGTGTTTGTTTCTCGGCACGCCACCTTTTTAGAAAAGGAATTTCTTGAAAAAGAAATTAGTGGCTCTGAGGTAGAACTGGAAGAGGTTCCAGCAGAACAAACTACAACAGATGATTTAGTGGAACAAGAGGATTCAGTAGTACCCGACGAACCCCAGCCTCTCCGCCGATCTAGTAGGGTTTCTCGTCCACCTGAGAGATACTACGGTTTTCTCATTGATGGTGGAAGCGAGGATTGCATCATGGATGATGATGACCCGACTAGTTTCGAGCAGGCCATCACGAGTAGTGACTCAGTGAAATGGCTGGATGCAATGCGATCTGAGATGGAATCCATGTACACCAATAAAGTGTGGATTTTGGAAAATGCTCCTGAAGGGGTAAAACCCATTGGGAGCAAGTGGATTTTTAAAAGGAAATTTGGTGTAGATGGAAAAGTTGAGACTTTCAAAGCTAGACTTGTAGCAAAGGGTTTTCGTCAACGACCAGGTGTGGATTATGACGAAACCTTTTCTCCAGTGGCTATGCTTAAGTCCATCCGGATCTTACTTGCCATTGCTGCATACCATGACTAAGAAATCTGGCAAATGGATGTTAAGACCGTCTTTCTAAACGGTGATTTAGAAGAGTGCGTGTACATGACTCAGCCAGAGGGCTTCGTAGATAGTGGGAGCAGCGGAAAGGTGTGCAAGCTGCTTAAATCCATTTATGGGTTAAAGTAAGCATCGCGGAGTTGGAACATCTGTTTTGATGTTGTAGTCAAAGAGTTTGACTTCATCAAAAATATAGATGAACCTTGTATCTATAAGAAGGTAGCAGAGGGTAAGGTTGTCTTCCTCGTATTGTACGTGGATGACATACTCTTGATAGGAAATGATATTCCTATGCTGCAATCAGTCAAGCTCTTCTTATCACAGAGATTCTCAATGAAAGATCTAGGTGATGCCTCCTGCATATTGGGAATCATGATCTATAGAGATAGATCTAAACGGATATTGGGATTGTCCCAATCCAGGTACATTGACACCATACTAAAGAGGTTTAGTATGGAAGAATCCAAGCATGGGAACCAACCCACGATCTCTGGACTCACTCTCTCCAAAGAGATGTCTCCCAAGACTGATTTGGAGAGAGCTCGCATGCAAGGGATACCCTATGCTTCGGAAGAAGGGTCTATCATGTATGCGATGCTATGTACCTGACCCGATGTAGCATACTCACTAAGTGTAGTGAGTCGGTATCAAGCAGATCCTGGAGAGAGTCACTGGACAGCTGTGAAGAACATTCTCAAGTACTTACGAAGGACTAAGGAGATGTTCGTGGTGTATGGTAACGGAGAACTCCAGGTGGAGTCCTTTACCGATTCCAGCTTCCAAAGTGATAAGGACGACTCTAAGTCGCATTCGGGTTTTGTCTTTACCCTCAATGGAGGGGCGGTATGTTGGAAGAGTTCCAAACAGGATGCCGTTGCAGACTCAACGATGGAGGCTGAATACATCGCTGCCAACGATGCTGCCAAAGAGGCTGTCTGGATCAAGAAGTTCATTAGTGAACTTGGTGTGGTTCCATCCATTGAGCATCCAATACCTCTGTATTGTGATAACAATGGAGCTGTGGCTTTGGCCAAGGAACCCAGATCCCATCAAAAGTCCAGACATATTCTGAGGCGGTATCACCTGATCAGGGAGATAGTTGATCGCCGGGAGATCGAGGTCAGGAGAGTAGATACGAAGGACAACACTGCGGATCCATTCACGAAGGCTATTCCCCAGATACAGTTTGAGAGATTATTCGGGATGCTAGGTATGAGATACTACATCAGCTAGCCTTAGTGCAAGTGGAAGATTGTTAGTTATGTATATGCCCTAGAGGCCATTGTTGTACATATGATGTATATTATAATGGATGCTTGGTTATATATAGAGAAGACTTTCTTGCTCGTCATGATAGTATGCTATTTGGTTTAACTTTGTCTTAACATGTTGACTTGTATTGGTTTACTGTTTTACTCTCACATGTTGATAAAGCCCTTAGGATCTGTACTCGACTACTGGGACTATGATGAGATCATACTAGTGGGGCCGCGGTAGTCGATGAGTACATCCTATAACTGTTCCTAGTCGAGGGTATATCGAGACAGGGCATCGATACACCAGAGTAGACTAGCGTATACGCATCTTGACCCATATGATGGGCGATGGATGATCCCATATCCATCGGTGTTAGACATCAGAGATGGTGTACGGGTGCTCAGTGGAGACTGGGTACACTGGACGGACTCGCCGAGAACTCCCAGATGGTGATATACCACACGTCAGATGGCAGTTCTCCGGTGACACTGGTACAGGGTAGTCTGTAGACCCGAGATCGTCATAGAGTCTTGTGTGATTCCCACTATGCTTTGATTTCCACCTTACCACGTCCAAGAGGGCGTGCAAAACGGTGGCTTTTGGGTACAGTCCCGAATCACATGGAGGCAATGAGCGATAGGAGGGGATTCGTCTCTCCCGGTATAGGGAGTTGATGTTGTGCTGTGTTCGATTGGCTATAACTGGAAGTCCCTGGCCAGGGCTGATATAGAGATTTACTGGTAAGTGTTACTAGTAGTTTCTCGACCCGTTATGAGCCACACATCGACACGACTTATCGGTTACTGGGGTCTGACGTATACCACCCCTAGACTTGATATGCGACATATCAGACGAACAGATCGGACTGTACGGGAGTGTTACTGGTTGGATTCACAGGAGAACGCACAGGCGACCGCTTGCAGCTTGTGGGTGTTTGATATGATCATCACCTGCTACCGGCGTATTGACGATTCTTTAGAGTCCTACACAGAGGTTTCTTGGCTCAGGCGAAACGGAGTAGTGGCACATATGTGATATGCGCAGGAACGAGAATAATACGATATGGGATACCGTATTATATTCTCGCGATATTTAGAAATGAACCGGGATATCGGATCAAGTGTTGATTCGATGAATCGGTACATGATATATTAGTCTGTAATATTCGATATAGCCGGATCGTCGGATCAAGTGTTGATTCGATGATTTAATGTATAATAATATATATGATATATTGTATTACATTATCTAATATTGGCTCGCTTTATTATTTCATTTTCTCAGTGGATGATACATCGATATATATGCGATATATGTTAATTGTATTATTTTCCTTTGTTGCAAATATATAATATATATGTGATATATATTATTGTGACATGATATGATTAATTGTTAAACATGTTTAAGGATGATTAATTGAGGTTAGGGTTTGTTTTGGGTTAGATGTTTCATGCATCTTCTAGAAGTTTTTGCTTTTGTCATTCTTAAGATATTTTGGATGACACATTCTTTAACTCAACCAAACCCTAACTCTAGTTTATTCTCTACACAATCTTATCCACTCATCCTTGACCATGGTTAATATATCAATCATATAGCTTTGTTTTCTATTCATCACAAAAGGATTAATCATTATCTATTTCCATTATCATCTTCTTCTCTCTTGAAAAGCTTGCTAGAAAATCCTTAAGTGATGAATAAATATGAGAAAATGACATAAAAAGAAAGCAAAATTACTACTTTCTCATCCTCATCTCATCTAGCCGATGGGATTAGTGTGTTCATCTCTTTAGAGTGAGAAAGCTTGAGTCGTTGCAACTTCAAGGTAGATCATCGGAGATTTGGAATACTTCGAGCTAGTATGGATCGTTCGAGTCGTGGAGCCTCTCATGAGTCCGGGAGATCGTGGATCACGGCAAAGGGACTTCTACTCGGAGCTTGTGAAGTGAAGGAGCGGACTACAAAGGTTGTAATCCCTCACACTTAGATAAAAGTTATCATCTTGCATGTTAAACCCTAATAATCTAGCAAAGATCCCGGCTTTGGGTTGTTCGGCACGTCTAAATTTTTATCCGGGCATGTTTGATGCCTTTTGAACCTTCACAAGAGTGCCTAGGAACCCTACAGAATCTGGTTCAATTAAATCAGTGCCTCTGGTTCTATATTGGATATAGAACAGTTCATATCTTAACGATGTTAAGGTACGGGGAGTTGTCCGGTTTATGATTAAAACCAGACACTGGATAACTCAAGGCACGTTTCTGTAATGGCTGTTTGTGGGTTGACCCAGGCTATGACGAGGGTTGACTTTCTACCATCTGGAAGATCAATAGTGATATTGTTCTAGACTCGCCACAGTTTTAATAAAAATGGATTTTTTTTTCAGAAAACAGTAGTGGGAGTATGGTAGAACTGGAAGTTATTTCAGAACCACAAATGATTACTGAAGATTTGATAGGAACCTAAAGATTCAATCTGATTTGACATTCCATTGGCCACTCCGCAGATACGGTGGGTAACCTCAGGCACCCGAGAGGTACTTCGGTATGCTCAAGGACGGTGGCAGGGAGGTTCTTGTTTATCTAGACTTGCCATTGCTGTTGTTCCAGACTGTGAGACCCGGCGGGAGGATGAGTATAGCGTCGTTCTAAACTAGCTTTAGAAGTGTACGTGTATATGACTCTGCCAGAGGGTTGTCGTAGTCAGTGGGAGCAGCGGAAGCATTGGTGGACAAGTGGCTTATGTCTATTTACAGACTGAAGCAGATATAGCGGAGATAGATCATCCATTTCTGAAGTGACAGTCATAGGTTTGATTTCATCAGAATAGGGGATGGATCTGTTAAGAAGGTAGTAGGGTGTGATATCCTGGTATTTGGATGACATACACAGAGTAGGAAGTGATATTCCTATACTACGATCGGTTATACTTTGGTCGTCACACAGTGGTTTCTCCACATGGGACTTGGACATTATATCAGGCATACTGGTTACTGGATCTATGGTTTTAGATCTAGATTTGGGTGGTTTCCCAGTTAAGGGTACTTAGACAGCATTCTAAGAGTATTCAGAATGGACGACTCCTGGCACGGTAGTGTACCTGCAGGTGATGGAGTCACCCTCTCTAAAGGTGTCTTACAGACTAAAGGGGAGAGGGATGTGCATGATTGGCAGATCACTTGCTTAGGCAATTGAGTCAATCATAAGATGTCAAGTACCACACCAGATGTTGTTCTTGCAGTAGATGCAATAAGTTGATATTGATCCAATCCTGGAGAAACAGTCGGAAGCAGTTTTAGAACATAAGTGGATGTTCTAGGGATATGATAACGACAGCCTCATTCAGGAGACAGTTATCATTCCAGGCTTCTAAGGTGACTTGGACGACAGGGAGGTTGTCAGAGTTATAGTTTTCCTTCTGACGAGGGACAGTATTTTGGACAGGTGGTCCAATGCAATGCCGAGGGAGGCATGGCGCAGGATACTGATTAAGTTCAGTTGACGATACAGTCTAAGAAGTTTGGATTTGGAGTTCATTTATGAGATAGGTCCCATCAGACATCCAGACACATTCTAAGATAGGTATTGCTCATTTCGGGAGATGGCTTTCTCCACGAACGTGAGATATAGAGAGACATAGAAAGAAACATCAAAGCGGATCCACTCACTGAGACTATTCCTCGAACGCAATAGTTTCGCAAACGAGCTTTGTGAGACTGACAAGTAGAGGAGTTGGGTGTTCGGTATAATACGGGCTGTGAGTATGCGACATCGCAATAATTAGCCTTGAGTGCAAGTGGGAGATTGTTGGAGATAGTGCCCTCAGAGTCAATTATTGGATCACAGGCACGTGATTGCAATGATTGAGGGAGGACCTATCCCGGTAGGACAGTCTTACTCAAGATGATAGTATGCTATCTGGTTTATCTTTATCATCGTGTACTGCTTTAGGTGACCTGAGATGTCGCTATTACACGTTGATAGAGCCCCTAGGATTCTTGCTTGACTGCCAGCAATATGAGGGCGATCATATACGTGAGAGCTGGTAGTCTATAAGCACATCCTTAAAAGGTCCCTAGTCGTGGGAGTTTCGAGACAGGGCATCGATACTCCAGAGTAGACTAGTGTATACAGTCGAGACCCCGACGAGGGGCGGTGGCCGGTCTCACAAGCCACTGGTGTTAGTTGGTTCACCTAAGATGTATACAGGTGCTCATTGGGTTATGAGTACACCGGACAGGACTCGCCGGGAACATGCTTGTTGGTCTTATACCTGACGTCAGATAGCAGTTCCCTGGTGACATGTGTACAGGTTAGTTCATCGACCTGGGGATCGTCATTTGTCTCGTGTGAGTTCCCACTGTACTTTGATTACTACCCTACCACGCTCAAAGGAGACGTGCAAACAGGTTTTAGTTGGGTATAGTCCCGAGCCACATGGAGGCAGTGAGCGGATCTTCGGGGGTTCGTCTCTCCCGGTATTGGGGGTGAGGTCGTGCTGTGTCTAGGAGAGCCATTACACGAAGCCCTCGGCCGAGGCAGGAGATTTACTGGTAGGTATTCCAGTAGTATCTCTGGGTGTTCTGGGCTACACTCCGACATGACTTGTACCGCTTTTGGGGGTCTGACTTTTACCAATCCCCTAGGCCCGCCATGCGATGCTCATAGACGAACGGACCGGACTGTACGGATATTGTCACTGACAGGCTCAGTAGGGTGTCAGGATGAGTTCGCTCATCGACGCCCCTTTTGGTCAATGCCTGGTAGCCCGTTACGTATTGGCTTATACCTCTGACGTGCTAGTGGTTAAATCCACAGCCATGGTGTTGACGAGTCTTTAGAGTCCCCCACATTCAGTTGCTCAAGTTTTCGGGTGAAAAGCTGTAGAGGCCGTATGGAGATATGGCAAGGTCCGATCAGATACGTGCGGTATTGCACGGATCAGGATCGGACAGTTCGTACTAGAGGCCGTATGGATATATGGCAGGGTTCGATCAGATACGTGCGGAATTGCACGGATCAGGATCGGACGGATATTACTAACCGTCTTTGGTTTAAGCCGGATCCTAGTATAGTACAGTGTAGACTTTGTCTCATTGCATTTGTATTTCGGTCGGAATACAGATGCGGGTGTGTATGCACAGTAGCGGGGTTTTTCCTGTGATTTATTACGGGACCAGTTTTCTGGAGTTGCCAGTTTGCTTTCCGTTTCGGCCATATTTCTTTGTATCTTTCATTGGCCGAAGATTGGTGGAGGAGGGCTTATTTGCATTTGTGCAAATAAGCATTTGTGGAAGGGGTCTTTGCATTTTGTTGCATCATGATGATGCACCATCCAGTAACTTGATTTTTCCATCTTGACTTGACATTTTGCTTCATGATGGTTTTCATGATTGCTTGACTTTGGACATCATGATGGTTGTGGTGGAGTGTTGGTTTTAGCTTGTTATCATGCTTGAGCATGATAGCCTTTTCTCTCTCTCTCTTGGATTATTTTGTGGCTACCTTTTTGTTACACTCTCTTACTCACTCTCATTATCTATCTCCTCCCAAAGCCATGGCCGGCCAAGCCATTGGAGGGCTGTCCAAATTTCATGTGTGGGGTTTTTTGTGCTTTTGCTTTGGTAAAAATCCCACAAGATCAATCTCCAAAACTCAAGTATCATTCCTCCACCAAAGGAAACTCCATAACCCCAAATGAGACATGTTTCTATACTATATTCTACAGCAAATCTTGGGCACGTCGACTCGCCAACTTCGTGCCCGAGTTGCCTCGGTATAGAGGCGGGAGCCCGTAAAAGAAGCCGGCGACGTGGTGCCCTTCCGGCGACGAGGTAGAGACCGGAGATTCCGCGGGGAGATCGGGACGACGACGAGAAGACCGGAGGACTCAAATCACTCGGTATATCTCTCTTCCCTCTCTAGATAGCTAGGACTAGTTAATGGTACGATCCGGGTTTTAGTGCGCGGTGGTGCCGGTTCAAGAAAAATTAAAGTTAACCATCGCTTCCGCATTTGGCCTCGAAATGGAGGCCGGGACGCCGCCGTGCACTTACATTTAATTCTCCTAAACTAATTGGAATTTAATTCCTACAGAATCATAATCGGGGTTTAACCCTACTTAAGAATTTAATTCTTGCACAATAGGAATTTAATTCCTCCAAAGTCATAATTAGGGTTTAACCCTACAGAGAATTCAATTCTTAAAATAAAAGAGACTCGAAAGATCTCCATGCATGCAAAAGAACCAAGGTCACGTGTCCCCATGTGACCCCTGAAAAGATCCCCAAAAAACAAGAAGGAAAAGGCTTTGAGGCAATGCCTCACGTGCTCTCACGTGACCTCCAAGACAAAGGGAATAAAAGCAAGGGAAATCTAAGCTTTGGGCGCTCTCACGTGTTACCACGTGACCCCTTAGCAAACATTTTAACAGTCAGCGCATGAATCCCCATCACGTGTCAACATGTGATGCTCAAAATAAAAATGAAAAATGTCTAACATTTATTCACAGATTTGAGGATAAAACAAAGAAGATCTGGCTCCACATTTAGGGCGCTCTCGCGTGTCCCCAAGTGACCCCTAACAAATCCCTTTAATATCCAATGGGTGGATGCCTATCACGTGCCCACACGTGATGGCCAGGAAATGAAAAGTGTTTAACACTTAATTGCAGAACGAAGAAAGGGATCTGGTCCCCCCTTTGGGCGCTCTCACGTGTCCACACATGACCCCTCTTTCTTTAGTGTTTAACACTAATTTGGGGATTATATTTCCAGTGTTTAACACTAAATTGAAGATTATATTTCCAGTGTTTAACACTGATTGTTTCTAGTGTTTAACACTAAATTGAAGATTATATTTCCAGTGTTTAACACTGATTGTCTTTTAGTGTTTAACACTAATTTGAGAGTTCTATCTCCAGTGTTTAACACTGTTGTTCTTTAGTATTTAACACTACTTTTAGCCAAATTGGCTAATTTTCCAGAGGCAAAAGTCCCTCCTCCAAATGAATCTCAGAACTGAGAAAATCAAAGATGAAAATGTTTAGCATTGCTAAATAATGTTGGTTTGAACCCAGACAAATGTTTAATGGTCCAACAAGAGCCAATATTTGTAACTTAATTGGACTTAGCCCAAATTGGCCATAAGTCCTCAAATCATCTTGAACTGAGCACATCTGCTCTTTCAACCAACTGTGGTTCAAGGGTACATCTCTGAACTCCTCTGACATCTGTCGTTGTAATCCTTCAACGTCGTCAGAGAGGTGATGGGTCCCGACGGCCATACGTTCAATGGACCACCACGTTCCTAAACTGGAACTTGGACCACCATGTCCCTAAACTGGCAATGGACTACCACGTCCCTAAACTGGAACTTGGACCACCATGTCCCTAAACTGGCAATGGACCACCATGTCCCTAAACTGGAACAATAGAGCCCCCAAATGCTCTTTTGTCGGATCTAAACGATCACGTTTAAGTTGATCTTAGCCTCAAATATGGCTAACGTATTCTTAAACCCTCAAACAGACTTTAGTCCTAAATTGGACTATAGATCTCCCAATCAACTTTGTTCAAGGGTACATCTCTGAACTCCTCTGACATCTGTCGTTGTAATCCTTCAACGTCGTCAGAGAGGTGATGGGTCCCGACGACCATACATGCAATGGACCACTATGTCCTTAAACTCGAACAATAGAGCTAATTGCTCTTTTGTCGGATTTAAACGATCCCGTTAAGTTGATCTTAGTCCCAAACTGGACTAACGTATCCTTAACAAACGTTTGAGTTGATCTTAGCCTCAAATATGGATAACGTATTCTCAAACCAAAACCCCAAACCCAAATCTAAGAAAACACGGATTTGGACTAATCCACGTCCTACGGGCGACGACATAAATTGGTCTCCGTATACAATCCACGGGCAACCACAAAAAAAACAAACACTCACGACACGAAGTGAAATTCTGGAGAATAAGAAAGTTGTTACTGCGAAGCGGTAGCGTAATTAACTGCAGGGGCTTGCGCCTGTAGGGAAGAGTGTCCCCACAATCAAAAACCCCTCAAGCGAGGGGGAATCTGACGAAGTCTGCTATATCGGTCGCATCCGTCTAAATCTCCGATACACGGTGCCATAAATCAACTTGGTATCTTCGGAGAGGTGGACAGATAACACCTATTAGCGTCTGCCCCGAATCTTAGGCAAGACGTCTGTCTTGGTCGCCGTTCGGAGGGGAACAACCCTTTCGGGTTTTCATCCGTGCCCATTTTGCTTGTGGACATACCTTTTTTTTTTGGAATCTTCACCGCCGGTGGGACTTTGAATGTGGTCTCGCCGGTAGGACTTGGGAGAGATTGAGATCATTTTAGGCCCGTGAATTGTATACGGTTTTGCAGGATGTATGATCCAGACCGTAGGGCCAGAAAAATTTCGGGACTTCGTCGGTGTCTGCATCGCTGTACTGGAATATGGTACCAGGAGCGACTCATCATTCACCGTTGGGGTGTTGGATTTGAAATTTGGTTAGCGTCTGCATCGCTGCACTGGAATATGGTACCAGGAGCGACTCATCATTCGCCACTGGAGGACTTGGGAATTGGTTTTTGGGTCGGCATCAGCACCGCTGCACTGGAATATGGTACCAGGAGCGAATCATTATTTGCCTTTCCCTGTTGGGAAGCGATGGCTTAGGAGACAGGTTTGGATCTCTATCACCTAAGGCTTTTCAATTTTATGGGCCGTAAGGGTCCCATAAAAGCATTTTCTCCCTACGTGTCGTAAGGATCCCGTAGGTGCATTTTCTCCTTAGGAGTCGTGAGGACCCCCAAGTGTGTTTTTCCTTTGTGAATCGTAAGGATCCCACGATGGTTTGTTCTCCTCATGCATCGTGAGGACATATGAGTGGGTCTTCCCAATGGAACATAATTCCAAGGGCGGAGACCAGCCGTGTAACTGGTGATTGCGGTCGGGTATGGGTATGATGGGAATTATTTGAGCCCTTGGTTTGTATATGGTAGTCAACTTGGGGACCAACCATAGGGCTGGAAGAATTTTGGGGGTTTCTTGGCGTCTGCATCGCTGCACTGGAATATGGTACCAGGAGCGACTCATCATTCGCCGTTTGAGAGTTTGGGTTTTGGACGGCGTCTGCATCGCTGCATTGGAATATGGTATCAGGAGCGACTCATCATTTGCCGTCGGGACATTCAGCGTTTGGTTGGCGTTTGTATCGCTGCACTGGAATATGGTACCAGGAACGACTCATCATTCGCCATTTTTTTAACCGCGATTTCTCCATCATTTCAACTTTTCTTATCGCGAAGGTCGCGATTGCCCTATCATTTCGTCTTTTTATTCACGGTTGCCCCATCATTTCGGCTTTATTTTCATTTTTATTTTACTCGCTGATTTTTATTGCGAGTTGCCCCATCATTTCGGCTTTTTATTTTTGTTTATTTACACATTTTTACATCCCTAGTTTAACGACTTAGAGGTCGACCGTTCCCAGTTTAATGACGTGGTGGTCGACTGTTTTCAGAGAAAGACAGATGTCTGAGAGAATCAGTTTTACGAAGAACTTCGGTCTCCGTTTGTATGAAATTGGCGGTCGCGGCTAGAGAGATCCCTGGCCATCACTAAAGTTCCGGAACAGATGTTCAAAGGGCTCGACGCGTTGTCGGTCTCCACCGTGGACCAACTGACAACTTTCTACGTACCCGGAAGGAACAACAGACAGAAGGGCATCCTATTTTATAGGTCAAACCCTGTTGTTCATCCCGACGATTTGTCCGCAACGTGGCTTCCCTACGAGAGAGGTACAAGAGCCGTCTTAAACTTCAGATATTATGCACCCGGGATGCGGAAATATTTTAAAAGGTGCGAATGTCGGTTATACCAGACATACTCCGAAGCAAAATTTTATGAGAGGCTATGGCACCCGCTTTAAGTCTGATCGCTCATCGAGGGGCGAGTCCTAAATAGACGGGGCTTAGGCTATGTGCAACCCGACGCCAAATCATGCTCCATGATCCACGTTAGCAAAGCCAGCAGAGAGTCGAATGATGACGACGAGTTAACCGAGCCAAAAGAAGCCCTTCGAGAGCTCGAAGATGGCGGACATGCAACATTCGACGAGCTAACCTAGATTGATTTAGGGACGCCCGATTATCTAAGGCTGACCTACATCAGCTCGCTCTTGTCAGAGGATATGAAAGAGCAGATAATCGCCCTGCTGTGCGAATTCGTCGACTGTTTCGCGTGGACGTACAAAGAAATGCGTGGCCTCTCCCCCGAGGTGGCCGTGCATAAGCTGGCTATTTCTCCTTATGCTAAGCTAGTCTAACAAGATCCTCGAAGAATGAGAACGGAGTTGGAGGAAAAGGTCATTAAGAAAATCAGGAAACTCATCGATGTCGGTTTCATCAGAGAAGAGAAATACGTGGACTGGATCGCATGCATTGTCCCGGTAAAGAAGAAAAATGGGCAGATCCGGGTTTGTGTCGATTTCACGGACCTTAACAAAGCGTGTGATTGTTAAGAATTCTTGATGTGTGTATCAAATTAAATAGTCCCCGGCAACGGCGCCATTTGATTGAATGATTTTTGTGATGTGTGAATGGAAAATTGTAAAGAAATCACAACCAAAAATATTTGACCGCAATCAACTACGGTGTCGGATGTAGATTGTAAGTGAGTGCGGATCGTCCACAGGGACAGTGTAATCGTTCGTCTTTTGAATTAGATGAATTGAAACTTTAAAGAAAAGAAACGAAAACAATTCATGATTTAAATTTTGTATTTCAACAAAAAGAAAATATCTAGATCTAAGAAAAGTAAAAGATAGAATCAAGAATTGATCGTTTGATGATTTTTCCAAACCAAATATCAAGAATCGAAATGAGGCTCGTAGGAATCGATCGGATCTATAGATGTGATGTAATCTTACAATTACGTATTCTTATCCTTCGATGAATTGATACTAGATCGATGATGATCGATCGAGAATTAGAGATTTCTTGTGAAACTAGGGTTTCATCTTATCCCTTGTTCTTTCGTCGATATCATTCACATTCTAGCCTCTAGTAAATTCAAGAAACGATCGTAGATCCCTAATTTCGAGCGATCACAATCAAGAAAGCATCGCTACAAAACTAGGTCATCGATTCTTGAACTTGCTAGGGTTTAAAAAACTCGTAGGACTTAAAAATCGTATTAAGATTTGTTACATCATCATTCTACAATCGTCTCGACTCCTTTACAAGCGGAGTTCTACTCAAACATCACAACAAGAACAACAATTACAAATTGAGATTTAATTATGATGCAAGAATTAAAAGAAAGCAAGATTCAAGAATTTCACCTTTTATTTATATCAACAATTTAGTTACATTCGCTCAAGAACTACAAGAGGAAGAACTCGATCGTCGATTTGGCTTCGCTCGTCTCCGTGGGTCGCGGATCGGCTTGGATCACTTGCCCGATTGAAGATCGGCTCGGCTCCTAAAAGGTTGAAGGCTTCTGGCTTGATTGGTACTCAAGATCTTGAATTTGGAGTGGAATTAGGGTTAGGGTTTCGCACAAGCCTTGTCACTAGACTTGTGGAAGAAGATGATGAAAGAGGGAATGAGAGATTATTTAACTAATGAAGATTGAACCAATGATTATTGATTAGCCTTTAACCCTAGGTCTAGGTTCCTATTTATAGATAACTAATCCTAGATCTAGGATTTCAAATTCTAAGTTTCCCTCCTAAAGTTTGTTGAGGAAATTCAAATTTCCCTCCAAAAGTTAGTTAGGGGAGAAACTTCTAGATGTGATTAGTTAGGAGGGAGCTTCTAGAAGAGGTTAGTTAGGAGCTTAATTAGGATTAGCCTTGCTTAATCTTCTTTGCTGATCTGGCAGTAGTTTCGAGAGAATTCTGGAATTTGTGGTATCAGAAATGAATGTGGGCCCAGATATGAGAATTTTGCACTGAAATTGGACGGATGACGTGGCAGAAGAGGCGCCGCGGATCCGCGGCGCCTTTGGTGAGTTGGGGCTTGGGCTCTCTGGTGTGGTCTTGGGCTGTTGTATGGGTCTTGGTTTGATATATAGAATTGTATAATTCCTTCTGAATTGCTACCAGATCTGAAATGATTTAGTTGGCGTATTTTTGATCAGCTCTTTTGCTTTTCTTCCGTATTTCCTGCACAGACTCAAGACAAGTGTTGCGCAAATACAGAAATGATGCGATGCCATGAAATGCGGTTAATTTCCCTTAAAGTGCCGGTTTAAAAGTCTAACACATGAAATCTGGTATTTGACGACTGATTTGCTAATATGTGAAATATGAATACCGAACACTTCTAAATGTATGCAAAAGATGAGGAAATTGCCGTGTTAAAAATACATTATTTTCGACTGATCAGCGTTCCTTAAGGATGATTTCCCGCTTCCGGTCATGGAAATGATGGTCGATGACACCTTAGATTACGAGTTGTTCACTTTCATGGATGATTCGTCTGGGTACAATCAGATAAAAATGTCGCTTGAGAATGAGAAGCATACAACATTTCGAACCCGATAGGTATACACTGTTACAAAGTGATGCCGTTTGGACTGAAAAACGCAGGTGCCACATATCAAAGGGCAATGACCAAGATCTTTGACGACTTAATCCATAAAGTCGTCGAATGTTATGTTGATGATTTGTTCGTCAAGACTAAAACCAAGGTTAATCATGTCCAAAATCTCCCAACCGTTTTCACCAGACTGAGAGAGTACAATCTGAAGATAAATCTCTAATGTGCGCCTTCGGCGTATCATCGGGGAAATTCTTGGGCTTCATAGTCCGGCACCGAGATTGACACGTTGAAGATAAAAGCAATCGTGGAGATACCTCCTCTAAAGAATCTGACGCAACTAAGATCCTTCCAAGGCAGGCTTGCGTACATAAAAAGGTTCATCTCAAACCTATCAGGATGATGTCGACCTTTTTCAAAGCTCATGAAGAAGGGAGCCCCTTTTCTCTGGGACGCCGAATGTCAAGAAGCATTCGACAGTATCAAGCAGTACCTATTGCACCCTCCAGTGCTTGCTGCTCCCATTTTAAATAAATCGCTGATCCTCTACACCGCCGCGCTGGACGAATCACTCAGCGTCCTCTTCACTCAAAACAATGAGGAGGGAAAGTAAAATGCCTTCTACTACCTCAGCCGAACATTAGTTGGGGCAGAGCATAGTTACTTCCTGATTGAAAAACAATGTTTAGCCTTGATATTTGCCGTAAAGAAGTTAAGGCACTATCTGCTTGCTTACCGGGTTATGCTGATTTCCAAGATCGACCCGCTGATGTATTTGATGACCAAGGCGGGTCTAACTGGTAGGATGTCCAGATGGGCTGTCATGCTGCTTGAGTTTGACATAGTCTATACTTCTTAGAAAGCAGCAAAAGGGCAAGCCCTCGCTGACTTTCTGGCTGCTCATCCCATACCTGAAGGGTCACCACTAAATTGCGAGTTACCTGACGAACAAGTGCTACATTTCGAAGACGAAGAGCTATGCTGGGAGCACTATTTTTGATGGAACCTCATCAATAAGGATCTCCAGCAAATCAAACATCCCACAAATAAAAGCAGGAATAGAATTGGTGTTCATCACACCATCGGGAGAAACCTTGCGACGTTCTTTTGCTCTTACCGAGCCTCGCACAAACAACGAGGCTAAATATGAAGCTCTAATAGCTGGTCTGGAGCTTGCCTTAAAAATGAAGATCCCTCGGCTGCGTGTCTACGGCGATTCCTAGTTAGTCGTCAACCAAGTAAGCGGCGAATACGAGATATAGACGTCTGAATTAGCTCGATACAGCGGCCGAGTGGTGGAGCCCATGAAGCGTTTCACCCACATTGAACTGATGAGAGTTCCTACGGTGTTGAACGGAAAAGCCAACATACTCGCTCGTCTATCCAAGGAGCTGGCTAACATGGTGAAATTCTGATTACATTCAGGAGCCGGCAAATCCTGTCTCTCGTCTTTTTACGAGAAGACATCGCAGAACAAAAGAACGGTCCTTCTGAAGAAGCTCAGATCGTCAGGGACGAGCCGGATTGGAGAAAACCCTTCATAGAGTACCTCCATTACGACAAGCTGCCTAAGGAAAAATTCACGAGGGTTCAGTTGAAGAAGAGAGCTCTCCGATATGTATTTATGAATGACACGCTATACCGCAGGTCGTACAACCAGCTTTGGCTCAGGTGTCTGGTCCCCGGCCGAACCTTGAGAAATTACGAAAGAAATTCATTCGGGCGTCTGTGGAGCTCACCAATCCAGCCCCAAAATGCTGCTTTAAATAAAACGGCTCGGATATTACTGGCCTACCATGATAAAGAGTTGCGAAGAGCATGTAAAGAAATGTCATCTATGCCAAATTCACGGTGACTTTATTCACAAGTATCCCAATCCGCTGCACCCTACCGTGGCATCCTGGCCTTTCGAAATTTGGGGCACCGACATAGTTGGCCCTATTGATCCTCCATCATCCAAAGGACACCGGTTCATATTAGCCGTGACAGACTACTTATCCAGATGAGCTGAAGCTGTCCCGCTAAAAGAAGTTAAGACAGAAGACATTTTGAAATTCATCCGGCATAATGTTCTATACCGCTTCGATACGCCAAGAAGAATCATATGGGTAACGGGCCTTCTTTTAAGAGCTTCAAAGTCTTAAGGTTCGCTACTCAACATAAGATAAACCAGAGATATTCTTCCATCTATAACCTAAGAACGAATGTGTTAACCGAAACCTTCAATAAAACCTTATGTAAGCTCCTGAGAAAAAATGCCTCCGCCAATAAACGAGATCGGGATCTGAAGCTCTAAGAGGCGTTGTGGGCATATCGTACTACGCACTGCACTCCGATGCAGTCCATTCCATACTTGCTGCTCTTCGGAGTGGAGGCAATACTCTCCCTCGAAGTCAAAGTTCCAAGCCTAATAATGATCGTCTAGCACAATCTCACGAAAGAGGAAAACACACTCTTTCAGCTCGAGGAGCTCGATGCGCTCGAGGAAAAGAGGTTCGCAGTACAGCAAAATCTGGAGCTGTATCGAGCCTAAATGTCACGGGTCTATGACAAGATGACCCGTCTCCATGCTTTCAAGAAAAGCGAATTAGTGTTCGTCCTCAAAAGACCGATCATCCTCAATCGACATGCCAAGGGAAAATTTGAGCCAAATTGGGAAGGGCCATACGTCATCGAGAAAGTGTTCTACGGAGGATCCTACCAACTAATAAGTGTCGAGGGAGAAATGCCCATGCCACCCATCAACGACCGATACCTCAAGAAATACTACGCGTGAATGCTCCAGATCACAGACGGATCAAGCACACCGGCCCTACGGTCTGGGTCATACATCCTGTATAACCGTATACAATTCACGGGCGCAAATGCCCCTATCTCTCCCAATCCTACCGGTGAGACTACATCTGAAGTCCTACCGGTGATGAAGCTAAAAAAACGGTATGTCAACAAGAAAAATGGGTACGGATGAAAACCCGAAAGGGCTCCATGAGTAAAAACAGCAGGATTGCCGGCGAGTTTGTGAAAACCAAAAATGGGGCAAACTCGCGAAAAGAGAGGAAATACACTCGTAATGTTCTCTCGATCTTGTGAGGAGAAAATCCCCGTGTGAGATCCTTACGACTCACAAAGGAGCAACACACTTAGAAATCCTTACAATTCCTAAGGAGAACATACACATGCAAGATCCTCTCGACTCGTAGGGAGGAAATGCTTTTATGAGTCCCTTTCGGCTCATAAAATTGAAAAGCCTTAGGTGATAGAGACCTAAACCTATCTCCTAATCCATTGCTCCCCCAACGGACAACGGCAAATTATGAGTCTCTCCTGACATTACGCTTCAGTGTTAGCGATGCTGATGCTGACCCAAAAATCAAACCCTAAGTTTTCCAAAAGAAAAGTGATGAGTTGCTCTTGGCAATACGCTTCAGTGTTAGCGGTGCTGATGTCGACCCAAAAACCAAATCATAAGTCCTTTCAGGGCAAATGATGAGTTGCTCCTGGTATTATTCCAGTGTAGCAAAACTGATGCCAAAAAAAAAATCTAAATTCCGATTTCCTTTCGAATTCAAAATGTTGGATATAGTGCCCTCAAAGTCAATTATTGGATCGCAGGCACATGATTGTAATGATTGAAGGAGGACCTATGCCGGTAGGACAGTCTTACTCGTGATGATAGTATGATATCTGGTTTATCTTTATCATCGTGTACTGCTTTAGGTGACCTGATTAGTGTGATTTAGCGTGCTTGCGCTTTCTAAAAGATAGATCAAAAATATTTGTAACCGCAATCAAGAACGGCGTCGCATGAAGCTAGCCGGTGAGTACGGGTCGATCCACAGAGACGGGTAAATTTCTTTAAAGTGTTTTAACGAGTTGATTCTTTTTGTAGTTTTGGTAGGTTTATAAAAATCTAAAGACTAGATCTAATTAATTTAATTAAGAATCTTGCTAGGGTTAGGATTAGGGGAAGTTTTGGAAATTAAAGATTTTTTTCTTCACCGCTTTCAATACCTTCCTTTTTTAGATCTCTTAGATGTTAAGTTAACTATCCATAAAGTGGATACAAATCTTTTGGGAAGATGTTTCTTCCTCTAGATTTGTACCCTACCTTTATTGATAATTATCCTAACCCTCACGGAAAACGCGCAGAACCGGCCCTTTATACTACGGTTCATCGTTACCTCGAAGGGTAGGATGCCGCAGGGAGCGGTTGTGCTCGTATGCGTGAAGTTCTTATTCATTAGGTGAAGGTGGCATTGAAAGGGGCGAGAGATTTCATCTCTCAACCCTTTCCCTAAGGCTAACCCTAACAAGCGAGGAGACTACTCGCTCATTAGGGGATGAGAAGACATTAAATTAAAAGAGATAAAAATACTTACTAGTTGATGGCTCCCTCCAAACAAGAAGAACAGATCTGAATTTTTCTCTCAGAAATTCTGAATTTTATTGATTGAAAAGAGGCATGAGAAAATACAAGGTCTTGGGTTCTATTTATAGGACATAGAAACCCTAGGGCTACAGATTGCACCGCATGTCTAAAGTTACAATTATACCCCTAAAAAGATCTTTCCAGAGCCGCCACACATTTTGGCAAAATTTCTTTGCGTTAGGGTTTCATTCCGCCGCGGAAGCGCGGCCTTGATGGGCTTTGGGCCGCGCTTCCGCGGCCCAACAGTGTGTGCGGTTGATGAATTTCTCTGGGCTGCTTGGTATTCTTCTGGGCTTCTTGGTTCTGTACTCAGATCATCATTTGGGATTATACAGTGATACCAGATTTTCAACGAACACTTTGCAATGATTCTTGTAACCGTCTTTCTTGCAAATTTGGATCTTGCGTCGCCTTGTTAATTGTGAACCGTTCTTCTGCTGAGCTTTACTAAGATCTTCCTTTTTGTTGGTCAAAAATTCTTCTTTTGTGTCGTCTTTTGTGTTTTTCACCGTTTTCGCTCCCAGAACCTGTAACCTGTAACATGTAGCAGACATGCGTCAAAAGCACCTGTTTTCATTGTAAAATGCATAAGAATGGGGAATATAAAATACAATATTATGGTATGAACAAATACCCCCAAACTTATCTTTTGCTCGTCCTCGAGCAAACTTATTGTTTTATTCTCTACAAAAAACCTAACCGCACTTTTGCAGGGAAACGCGATTGCACTGAGCTCGTGCAACAAGCCGTTAAACCTCTAGGTGTCCCTAGTAGGAGGAGTGTTGTCTCCTGAGGGTTTTCAGCGGATACTACCCACAAAATCCTATCAATTTGGCTTTTCGACTTTTGTTCTCCAATTAGGTTTTCTAACTAAGAATTCTATTATCGTCGACCCGCAAATTATCCACCCATATTCTTCACACTTCCTCATTATTTAACTTAAGATTATATATGTTATGTAGAATTACTTAGCTTTCGGCATTTCTTAAGTCTTCCTTCTAGGGTTTTATCTCCACTTAGGAATTTCTATCAACTCTATTAAAGATACAAGTTCTATTCTTCATTCCTTTCTCTTATCTATACTCTAATCACATATCCCTACGTGTGTGTAAATATCACCCCTACACTTGGAAATTCAAATCAAGCAATCGTACTCTCGTCCATTGTCCAAAGCACTTATTAATTGGTGAACTTTCCACTTTCACATCCTTCATGCGACTGTTAATACTTCTTGAGGTACCAACAACCGATTACAAGATGCGTTAGCACTTTAAAACGTACTTCCTAGTCTTTGCAACACCCAAGGCTTTAGCAGTGACTCCCAAACCAGTTGGTCTAAGGCACTAGGTGATGAAGCACCCTCGCTAAATATTTTTCTATTTTTACAGCCTTAAGTAATCACAAAAACCAGTGTCCATTTTTTTTCCTTTATTCACTTTTTTTTTTATTGTACTAAGGGCTTTAGACAAGAGTATTTCAAGGTCTCCTCTACTATTCCAAGTTTCAAGGTGCGTGATTGTGCAAATTGTAGGGTATACGTTTTCAGAATCTAGACTTAAGCTAGGAACTATTTTTCAAACTTATACTCTAATAAGAACATCAATACTCTTCCCTCATTTCGACTTAGCCCAAGAAGTGAACCCAAAATTTGCCTATTTCTAAATAAACTACAAAAACATATACTTTCTACCGTTAAACTTTAAGAAAGGTTATTTTTAGGGTTTTTAATTTACTAAGTCTAAGATCTAGTTGTTCCTAACCAGTTGACCTATTTGTCAAACTCAAGTCAATTAGCCAAAATTGAATACAGTAATTTTTATAATTTTTGAAATTTTTCAATTTTTATGGGTTTTTCAAATAAATATGCAAATGCAAAAAATATGTACAAATGAATGCGAAGGAAGAAGACGTACCGAGCATACCCCCAAACTTGAACTTTGACAGTGTCCTCACTGTCATGCTAAACAAAGAGGGTCAAAATGCCGATACTCTCCTGTTTATTTATTTACAATTTTTTTATATTTTTAATGTTTTGAAATTTTTTTTTATTTTTAATTTTTTAGAGAAAAAGAAAACAAAAATATATACAAAAAGACCCTCCCCCAAACTTCAATTAAACTATGTTAGACAAAACTGCCCAACTTTGCATAGGCCAAAAGTCAACACCAACCATTTGAAAAATTTATCAGTAAAGAATATTGGTGGGTGAAAAAATAAGTAGTGGTGGTCCGCAAAGAATTGGGGAAGATAGAAGTAGTGGAATGGGAGGTGTGGAGGTGAATATACAGGTGATGGTGATGCATCGATACGAGAATGTAAGTGATCAGCAATCAGTGGAGTGTTGGCATTCTCGTACCGTATTAAAAGAAATGGGGGTATTTCAACTTCTAAGGGAGGAAGTTGGCTCACCACAATACCCCTAAGATGTTCCCGTGTGTCCTCTATTGACATGGCATCATCCATCAATTGTGTATGATATTCAATTATGAGGGAACTGATCTCCTCGATGTCCGCCATAGTCCAACTGAAAACTTGCCGCCTATCTTGTAAGACTTTTAAAATAGCGTTCTCTTGCTCGAAGGCTAGAGAGGCTGATATGATAATGGGAAAAGTCTCATTCTCACCTATATAAGCATATCTACGGTGAGACGGCAAGGGCATGAGTTCGAATTTCTGAGGCGAAAGAACCATTGCGGAATCTACCTCGAACTCAAAGGACTCTAACACAGGTTCGAAATCACTGCAAACAACCGATTCGGATGGTTCGACTGACTCATCCAAAAATTCAAACGACTCATATTCGGGCTGTGAGTCGTCGTCATCCGAAAAAGTGAAACATTCATAATCAACATCGGTTGTGTCAACGGTGGTAGGCTCAAGGAGGGACGCACTAGTGGCGTCAAAACTGTTTTCATCAAATAGAAATCTTTCAAGCTCGCAGTCCTCCTGCGTGATTTCGTGAATAGAGCAAACTTCTCGTGTACTAGTTTTAGGCACGGGAGGCAGACTTCCCATCTTATAAATATTGAAGTCACTAGACCTCTTTCCGAAGGATAGAGTCATGGAGCCATTGCGACAATTTATTACGGCATTGGAAGTGGCCAAAAATGGTCGACCAAGAATCACCGGAATTTGGTTTCTTGGGTTAGCAACAGGTTGTGTATCCATAACGATAAAATCAACGGGGAATATGAATTCCCCGACTTTGATCAACACATCCTCTAGTTGACCCCTTGGATAGGTGATTGATCGATCAGCCATTTGGAGAGTGCAACGAGTGGGTTTCAACTCTCCAACCCCTAATTGTTCGTACACGGAGTAAGGAATCAGGTTAACACTAGACCCAAGATCTAAAAGTGCACGATTAATTTGCTTATCCCCAATTGTGATTGAAATAGTAGGACAGCCGGGGTCCTTTCGTTTTTGGGGTAAGGTTTGATGGTGGTTAATAGCATTGCTCACTGCACTAGCCACTAGCACTTTCTTGGGTACTTGAGATGCCTTTCTCTTCGAGGTGCACAAGCCCTTTAAGATTTTTGCGTATGAAGGGACTTGTTGGATAGCATCCAAGAGAGGTATATTTATGCTAACCTGCTTAAAGATCTCCACAATCTTCTCCACTTGTGCATTTGGTTTATTAGGACTCAACCTGTTTGGAAATGGTGCATTTTGAAAATTTGTTGAGTCACAAGTCTGTGGAGTAGAATGTGGTATAGGAACGGATCCCAGTGTGGATGTGTTCGTGTTGTTAGAAATGGGTCCGTTCGAGTCAGAAGAAGTAGAGCTGTGTGAAGGGTGGAGAATAGGCTCTAAAGAAAAAGGTGAAGAAGGAAGTGAAGAAAATGAAGAAGGGGAAGAAGAACCACCGGCGGGGATGTCATCACTAGTTTCCACATTATTTTGCAACTCTCTTCCGGATCTCAACGTGGTCACCGCATTCACATTGTGATTGTTATATGCGTTTTGTGCGTGACCGGGATTGGGCAATGGTTGAGATGGAAGCTTTCCCTTTTCTCTCTCGCTCAACGCAGCAGTTAATTGTGCAATTTGTGCCTCGATAGATTTGATACTTTGATCGTGTGAGGCATTGTTATTCATTAAAGATTGAACATAACTTTCAAATCTTGCTGCGGAATCTGTAGTTTGCTTGAGAAATGCTTCAAGACTTTTCTCGAGCGAGCTAACCTTATCATCATTAGGTTGAACCAAATTGTTCGTTTGATTTGTATAAGGTTGTTGTTGGAAAGGTTGCTGGTTTTGAGTTTGTAAGGGTGCTTGTTGTTGTTGTGGAGGAGCTCTTTGAAAATTGTTATTCCCTTGGACTTGTTGATTTTGGTTCCAAGCGAAATTTGGGTGACTCCTCCACCCCTGATTGTATGTCGAAGAGTAAGGATCGTTTCTTTGTCTTTGCTGGAATGCAGCATTGACTTGATCCTGCCCTTGAATGGGTGCATTATAAGGGCACTCTTCGGTGAGATGTGATGGATTAGAACAACAAGCACAAACAGTTCGTGTGGGTAGAGTAGGGGCAGGAGAAGTCGATGAGATTTTGGTCTCAATGGCTTCTAGCTTTTTCATAAGTGAGGCCATCTCGGCCTTCATAGCAATTGACATATCTATTTGATGTATGCCTGCCCTAGATTGACCAACTGAAGAAGATGATGTGGTCTTGGTACTCTCCCACTGAATTGTTTGCTCACTTAGGTCCTCAAGAAACTGCCAAGCTTCGTCGCTAGACTTGGAGAGAAAATGACCTTGACAAATTGTTTCTAGCAACTGCTTCGTTGCTGCGTTCAATCCCTCGTATAATGTTTGGCAAAGTTACCACTTTTCTATCCCATGATGAGGGCATTGAACAAGTAGGTCTTTAAATCTCTCGAAGCACTTCCAGAATGGTTCGGACGGAAGCTGTGAAAATTGTATAATTTCGTTTCGGATTCTAGCAGTTTTATGATGAGGGTAGAACTTTTTCAGAAAAGCTTTCACAAACTCGTCCCAATTTCTAATGGAGTGTGATGCGGTGCTGTATAGCCACTTCTCGGCTAGGTCACATAAGGTAAAAGGAATGACCCTTAGCCTTATTGCGTCATCACTTAATTGGGTTGTCTTCATCATGCCGCAAACGTTTTGGAATTTATTAATAAAAATATATGCATCTTCGGATTCCAAACCATGAAACTTAGGCAGCATATTGATGAAGTGTGGTTTTATCTCAAAGTTGTCCCCATTAGCCGGTGGGAGGGAAAGACAAGTGGGAAGGGCGGTGCGGACGGGGTAGAAGAGATTCTGGAGCGCGACTCGTGCGGGCGCTTCAACAGGCGGGAGATTCGGGTTATTCGCACCTAACGGAGGCGGAATCATTCCCGTCGGCAAGGTATAGTTGGGGTCGTGTCCCGACATACCTTCGAAAGAAGAATTTGAAGATGGAGGTAAGGAGAAGGAGGGAACGTTGACGAAGGGTTCGTCGAAGGGTTCGTTGGTCGGTACCAACGAAACACGGACTAATCGGGCGTTAGTATCCCTAGTCCAAGATGACATACACTAAAGGGTAGTGCAGTCAGAAAACAGAATGTGAGGGGAAGAAAACGACTTTGAGAAGAAGTGGTGTAAGTGAGTGCAAAGATTCTTTAGCGGCAAGTTGCAAGTTTTGAAAAGATTCTCCCTTTTTTTTTTCTTTTTTTTTTAAGTGTGCTTTTGCAAAAAGATTTTGAAAAGAGACTAGTGACACAACTGCAATTACCCACACATGCACAATCAGACCTAAGTCTAGGGTCACCTAGGTCAGCTAGACAGCTCCTAACTGTTCCAAAGGGCTAGAGATAGAACCTCAAACCGCCTATTCACGGACAAGTACGGCCAGGTAAGTGGGAAGGAACCACCACTACAGTGGGCCTAATTAAAAACCACTAGCCTAGTCATCGCAATGTCGGTTAGGATAAACGGCCGATGCCTATACTAGTCCTCTGTCCTATTGAGCTCGACGTCCTTAGGGCTGAGTCTAATATTTTTTAGATTAAAAGTGGTCAATGCAGATGCTTTAAGTGATTTCTGGGGTCCTGGGAAGGGTAATGAAATCCCCACCCAATCTGAATTGGTCAATAGCCCCTTAAAGTCAGATTAAAGTATGCAAAGCAGTAAATCACTTGCAATCAATTTGCTTTTAAGCGCGGCGCAAAGAATCCTGCAGAAAATCAATTATTGGAAGGGGGAAGAAGATTTTTAGCGCGAGAATCCTGCAGAAGATTTTTACAGAGAAATATATGGGAGATTGCAGAGGAGAGAGAGAGAAATCAAACCAGCAAATATTTAGTTGCTGACGTGGCCAACTGAGCGCGGATCCGCGGCGGGAAGCCCATTATTGCGGCGGAAGAGCGGCCGAAAAGAGGGATCGGGCTTTGAAAATTTTTTTACTGCTCCTCTGTTCAATTTCTCCTCTGTTTTTATGCACCAACTTCTGATTTGCCCTCTGTAAAATTCCAGATCCGTGAAGCCTGCAAAGATTCACAAAGAGTACCCTTCAAACAATAAAAGATGATATTTTTTTATATTTTTTGATTTTTTCAAATTTTTATGATTTTTTTAAAATTTCTATCAACCCGAAAATTCACAAAAAAGAAAGATTACGCCGTCCCCGGCAACGGCGCCATTTGATTAGTGTGATTTAGCGTGCTTGCGCTTTCTAAAAGATAGATCAAAAATATTTGTAACCGCAATCAAGAACGGCGTCGCATGAAACTAGCCGGTGAGTACGGGTCGATCCACAGAGACGGGTAAATTTCTTTAAAGTGTTTTAACGAGTTGATTCTTTTTGTAGTTTTGGTAGGTTTATAAAAATCTAAAGACTAGATCTAATTAATTTAATTAAGAATCTTGCTAGAGTTAGGATTAGGGGAAGTTTTGGAAATTAAAGATTTTTTTCTTCACCGCTTTCAATACCTTCCTTTTTTAGATCTCTTAGATGTTAAGTTAACTATCCATAAAGTGGATACAAATCTTTTGGGAAGATGTTTCTTCCTCTAGATTTGTACCCTACCTTTATTGATAATTATCCTAACCCTCACGGAAAACGCGCAGAACCGGCCCTTTATACTACGGTTCATCGTTACCTCGAAGGGTAGGATGCCGCAGGGAGCGGTTGTGCTCGTATGCGTGAAGTTCTTATTCATTAGGTGAAGGTGGCATTGAAAGGGGCGAGAGATTTCATCTCTCAACCCTTTCCCTAAGGCTAACCCTAACAAGCGAGGAGACTACTCGCTCATTAGGGGATGAGAAGACATTAAATTAAAAGAGATAAAAATACTTACTAGTTGATGGCTCCCTCCAAACAAGAAGAACAGATCTGAATTTTTCTCTCAGAAATTCTGAATTTTATTGATTGAAAAGAGGCATGAGAAAATACAAGGTCTTGGGTTCTATTTATAGGACATAGAAACCCTAGGGCTACAGATTGCACCGCATGTCTAAAGTTACAATTATACCCCTAAAAAGATCTTTCCAGAGCCGCCACACATTTTGGCAAAATTTCTTTGCGTTAGGGTTTCATTCCGCCGCGGAAGCGCGGCCTTGATGGGCTTTGGGCCGCGCTTCCGCGGCCCAACAGTGTGTGCGGTTGATGAATTTCTCTGGGCTGCTTGGTATTCTTCTGGGCTTCTTGGTTCTGTACTCAGATCATCATTTGGGATTATACAGTGATACCAGATTTTCAACGAACACTTTGCAATGATTCTTGTAACCGTCTTTCTTGCAAATTTGGATCTTGCGTCGCCTTGTTAATTGTGAACCGTTCTTCTGCTGAGCTTTACTAAGATCTTCCTTTTTGTTGGTCAAAAATCCTTCTTTTGTGTCGTCTTTTGTGTTTTTCACCGTTTTCGCTCTCAGAACCTGTAACCTGTAACATGTAGCAGACATGCGTCAAAAGCACCTGTTTTCATTGTAAAATGCATAAGAATGGGGAATATAAAATACAATATTATGGTATGAACATGACCTTACAGATCGCTATTACACGTTGATAGAGCCCTTAAGATTCTTGCTTGACTGCCAGCAGTATGATGGCGATCATATACATGGGAGCTGGGGTCTATAAGCACATCCTTAAAAGGTCCCTAGTCGAGAGAGTTTCGAGACAGGGCATCGATACTCCAGAGTAGACTAGTGTATACAGTCGAGACCCCGATAAGGGGAGGTGGCCGGTCTCACAAGCCATTGGTGTCAGTTGGTTCACCTAAGATGTATACAGGTGCTCATTGGGTTATGAGTACACCGGACAGGACTCGCCGGGAATCTGCTAGTTGGTATTATACCTGACGTCAGATAGCAGTTCCCTGGTGACGTGTGTACAGGTTAGTTCATCGACCTGAGATCGTCATTTGTCTCGTGTGAGTTCCCACTGTGCTTTGATTACTACCCTACCACGGCTCAAAGGAGTCGTGCAAACAGGTTTTAGTTGGGTACAATCCCGAGCCACATGGAGGCAGTGAGCGGATCGGCAGGGGTTTCGTCTCTCCCGGTATTGGGGGTGAGATCGCGCTGTGTCTAGGAAAGTCATTACACGAAGTCCTTGGCCAAGACAGGAGATTTACTGGTAGGTATTCCAGCAGTATCTCAGGGTGTTCTGGGCTACACTCCGACACGACTTGTACCACTTTTGGGGGTCTGACTTTTACCAACCTCCTAGGCCCGACATGCGATACTCATAGACGAACGGACTGGACTGTACGGATATTGTCACTGACAGGCTCAGTAGGGTGTCAGGATGAGTTCGCTCATCGACCTCCCTTTTGATCAATACCTGGTAGCCCGTTACGTACAGTTAGTACCACTGACGTGCTAGTGGTTAAGTCCACAGCCAGTGTATTGACGAGTCTTTAGAGTTCCCCACAGACAGTTTCTCAAGTTTCGGACGAAACGTTGTAGAGTAAGTATGGTATTATGGTAGGGTTCGATCATATACGTGCAGTAGTGCACGGATCATGATCGGACGGATCATACTAGTGGGCTTTGGTTTAAGCCGGATCCTAATATTAGATTTGTTGGATTACTTTAGTCTCATCGCATTTGCCTTCAATTGGAATGCGGATGCAGGTATGTATATACAGGTGAGGGGTATCCTTGTGATCCGTCACGAGTTTACTTTAGATGTTGTCATATCTTTTTATTGTTGTAAACATTTAAGTTAATGTTTACAAATGGTGGAAATTGTGAGTGGATTTCATGATGAGGTGCTTTTAATGTGACATGGACATGTTTAGTGACTCATGGTCTCTTTAGTTGTGCTAATGTCACATTAGGATTTGTTTATTGTGTTGAATTGATGGATGGAGAAAGAGAGGGCAACCATAGGCTTGGGGTTGACTCTTGAGTTTTCATTCTAGTGCTCTCATCTTTTATCTCACACAAGAACAAAAAAAAGCCTCTTCTTCTTCTTCTTCCTCTAGCTCACCATTTCCACCATGGCATCATCTTCAAACTCCATCCATACACTCTCATGTGTTGAGAATCAATGGATGCTAGAGACAAAGTTATCATACACATTCTCTATATCGCCTTGGACACGTCGGCTAGCAAACTTCATGTCCGAGTTGCTTCGGATGAAGCGGGAGCCCGTAAAAGGACTCATTGATGTGGTGCCCTTCCTACGTGGAGATCGAGCGAGATCGGAGATGCCGCGAGGAGCTTGGGATGGTGGCCAAAGACCGAAGGACATTGATCGATTAGTATAGCCACTCTCACTTCTTAGTAGTTAGCTAGTTTAGTGTTATTGGTTTGATCCGGGTGAAAGACTACGATAGCGCCAGTTTTCTAAAAAAATTTTGTTTCCGCATTTTGGCATCGGATTGATGGCCAGGGCGCTACCGTAAACTTACATGGTATCATAGCCACGCCATTAACCTTTACTAGCTTGTTCTAACATATTTGAAATATCGATCGATCAAAATTTCCGAAACCACATTTTCATTTTCTGAGTTTCTGTCGAAATTTTTTTATGGTCGAAAAATTATTTTGGGTATATCAGAAAATCAGGCAGGCTTTTTTAAGACCTCTGTAGAAATTTGGTAGTGTGAATCCACAGTGACGCAGCGGAACCACGTCAATAACCACGTTTTGGCTGCGATTCCGCCGCTGTTTTGTGGCTTCAGTGCACCATTTTTCTTGTGCTGGTCTTTTGTGTGAAAATGTGGTTTCTGGAATTTTTAGTTTTGGCCCAGATTATTTTGAGTGCTGGAATTGTACTTGGGGCCCACTTCGGGAAATTTTGTCGATCGAAATTTTAAAATATATTAGTTTACAGTGCTTACATTATATCTGCGACCGTGAATGTCATTCGAGCGGTAAATGTTGTCTAATTTCTATAGCTCTTTTAGACGGATTTGCGAACGTGATATTCACGTTGATGTTCTGTGTTGTGCTGTGATATTGCGGATTTGTCATGGTGGATAGCCTGGATGCAATGGTAGTACAGTTTGGTATTATTTGTACATTTGATATTGCGGGGCGAGCATCCGACATGTGGATTGCCGTCACTGCCTGTTTGTATATTATTCTTTTGGGGCACGACCGGGCTGAGGTCGATGTACCCGTTGTATATATTTTTCTTTTCTGTACTAGGATTACCCCATGGAGGGGTGCACGGATAGCCGGTTCTAGAGGGCAACGGGCCCGCATCTCATGGCTTTGAGACGGAGGGGGCTTCACTCTAGAATTAGCGGGCTATTCGCCGCACTCGTAGGGGGTATAGGTTGACCCAAGGAGGGATGCCCAAGTTACCGGATTCCGTGAAGTGCTGGGTGGTCCATTCACTTTGTTGAAGGGGGCTGCCTCGCTTCAGGTTTTGGCGGGTAACTTGCCGCACCCGTAGGGGTTTAGGTTTTCATTGCACAGGCTATCCACACGACCAGGGGAATGTCGGGTTTCAGTTGCGGCTCAAAGGAAACCCGGGGCTCCCAGATTATCTGTATTGTTCTGTGATGCTTATTACTTTTCTGTGATGTTGCATTTATCATGCCTTGAGCGATTATTATATATTGCTATATATATACTAGTAGATGTTGTATATGCTTTACATCTGCGCTAGTCCAGTCCCCACTCTGTCATTAGTTAAGTAACCTAACGGGTGATGACGGGACCCAGTGGCGAATGCGGATGGCATATACGTACATCGTATTTTTGTTCTTTATTGGTGTGATCAATTGATGGGACTGCATTGATTAGGATCAATACAAGCTAAACAAACCTGTTTGATGTTGTTGGAACATTTTTCTAAAAGCGGTTATTACAAGGACGTTCTCTTTTGTTTTACACAGTGGTATTCGGTTATGAATATCCAGCACCTCAGTCGACGAGGCAAGGGCCGAGATCCCTTCACTTGGAGTGACCCCTTGGACAGAAGTTTGCGTCAGGATAATAATTTCACTATAGTCGATTACTTTTTTCTTTGCATCGCGGTATTCAGTTGGAATATCCTGCATCTCATTCTACGGAAAAAGAGCCGAGATCCCTTCACCGAGAGTGACCTCTTTAGCAAAGGTTTTCGCCACTATATTTATAAAAAGCTATCCGGTTCCTTCAACGATATCAAGTTCATTACGTTAAAGGTTTTTCGCCAAAAACCATCCGTACCCCTCCGTCATTTCAGATGGGTAGCACTTAGTATTCATGCTATGTTTGTTGACCTTCGTCAAGGCATAGTGTATGGTAGCTGCTTGTTACCTTTCTGCTGTATAGATAGATGCGTTGGTTTGGGACAGTCGTACAGCCTTGTTGACCTTCGTCAAAGGCTTGTACGGGTGTGTTCAAATTAACCTGGACATTGACGGGTAGAACTTGACATTGAATTATGATTTGTTGACCTTCGTCAAGGTCATAAGAACATGGGATAAAAATCACATCGGGAGTTTCTAAAGAAGCTGAAACTTTCCAGGCATGCGCATACCTTCTGGAGTGTGATAACGTGAGTGGATTCCATCACGTTATCATGCGATGATAGTTGGATCCCGATTCCCACTGATGAGTTGGTTTACTCCTCGGGTGATCCTGATTAATTCTTCTTTCAGGTTTGGAGGAGAATGTGAGGTTACAGTGGGAGGTTTCCTGATTAGATGAAGTGATAACCATTCTGATCTAGATTAGAGTGCACGCAGAGTGTTTCTTTTCTCTCTCTCTCTTTGGCAGCGACCATGGCTCGACCCTAGACTATGACCCAGTGACCAAGTTGACCGAATCTTCTTAAAACACTTGCTTTTGGATTGTCAGAGTTGCATACCTCATTGCCACTCCTACTTTTACCCTTTTTCTCCAAAACATTTCGTGTCACTACGAACGTTCACTTCCATTGGATAAAACCATCGTATGGTTATATACGAACTAGAAGGAACCTGTTCTAGATTCGAGGATGGTTTCCGATTCTAGAGAAAATGAATAGTACTATTCAGTTGTCTTTTCTTTTTACCTTCTCTCGGGTTGCGAGTGTTCCTTGGATTAGGACGGTACACCTATTATGCTTATTGGATAGTCTTCTTCCAAACCATAGGCAGGTGCCGAAAGGTGGGGAAGGAAGAAAACCAATCAGCCTAAGTGAGGTATACAGAAGGTAATAAGTAAAGACAAAATAAAGGGATTAGAAAGAGGGCAAAGTAAATTGCGACTGCTATTCACGACCAAACCAAGTATTTCATTACCACTCCCACTTCACCTTTGTATTTCTCCAGAACACTCCGTATCACTACGAAGATCCACAGTTATTTGGATACTCCATCGTATGGTTATATATGAACTCGAAGGAACTTGTTCTATTTCGGGGATGGATTCTGGTTCAGGAGAAATAGGAATGAGGTTTATTCAGTTGTCTTTTATCTTTACCTTCTCTCGGGTTGCGAGTGCTCCTAGGATTAGGATAGTACACCTATTAATCTTATTGGATAGTCTTCTTCCAAACCATAGGCTGGTGCCGAACGGTAGGGAAGGAAGAAAACCATTTAGCCTAACGATGGTGTGCAGAAGGTAACGACTAAAGACATATAAAGGGATTTGGAAAGATGGCAAAGAAATATACAGTTACAGTTGTGAATCTGATAATGGAAGAGGCATTACTAGGAATACCCGAATACCCCTTCGAAACATTTACATGTTTCAGTTTCATTGTGTATTGTTAAAAGAAAACTGATTTCCCAATTAGCCCTTACTCCAGGGTATGTATTTACCAGGTTTGATTCTCACATTTGTATGGTTTACAGATGCTGAGTGGGAGTAAGTTATTAGGAATTTGGTGATCATCCTCATTATATCGGGATTCGTTGTAATTGGTGATATTTGGGGGAATCACCTGGGTTGTTTGCCGGACGGCAAATATTTGGTTTTGAATATCCGTTGTTATGCACCAATTTCAAATTGATATATCTGTACGTTTATTTTTATAAAGTGAGATATAACATCTTGAAATTTTGTCCATGACATTTACCTATATCAGTTGATGGTTAGGTAAGGAGCATTCAACAGCGGTGTAATTCTTCATAATCATAGTACAGTTTTCAACCTACGACGTACAGGGTTTGAGTTATTCAACTCAGCGGACTTATACAAAGTATTGTATGTTATCCTGTGTCCATTTGGACAAAGGGGTTGGTCCTCGTACTATATTCGGTTTACTTATGACTTCTCTAGTTTTTAGACAAGTGTTTCGTAAAAACACAAGGTCCAAGTTTTGAGAAGTTATAGGTATAAGGGTAAAGTAGAGAACCAGGTGTTGCAAGTATCGGGATTCTTCAAGGTAATCGAAGATGTAGATATTTGTGTTTGGTATTCAGTTGATAGTAATGGTTTTGAGAAACTTGTTTCTCTTTCAGATTACTCATAATTGGGTGCACTCCTAAGTTGAGTAATGTTGATCGGCCTCTCTCCATTTAGTTGACATGCACTAGAGACGGCTGCATGATTTGAATCTGGCTCTAATTAAATCAGTGCCTCTATTTCTATAGAATAGTTCATATCTTAACATTGTTAAGGTACGGGGAGTTTTCCGGCTTATTCTTAAAACCAGACTCTGAATAACTCAAGGAACGTTTCTGTAATGGTAGTTTGTGGGTTGACCCGGGCTATGACGAGGGTTAACTTTCTACCATCCGGAAGATCAATAGTGATATTGTTCTTGACTCGCCACAGTTTTTAGTAAAATGGATTTTTTCAGAAAACAGTAGTGGGAGTATGGTAGAACTGGAAGTCATTCCAGAACCACAAACGATTACTGAAAATTTAATAAGAACCTAAAGATTCAATCTGGATTGACATTCCATTGGCCACTCCACAGATATGGTGGGTAACCTCAGGCATTCGAGAGGTACTTCGGTATGCTCAAAGACGGTGACAGGGAAGTTCTTGTTTACCCAGACTTGACACTACTGTTATTCCAGGCTATGAGACCCGGCAGGAGGATGAGTAAAGCGTCGTTCTGAACTTTCTTTAGAAGTGCACGTGTATATTATTCTGCCAGAGGGTTGTCATAGTCAGCGGGAGCAGCGGAAGCATAGTGAACAAGTGGCTTATGTCTATTTATAGACTAAAGCGGATATAGCGGAGATAGATCATCTATTTTTGATGTGGCAGTCATGGGTTTGACTTCATTAAAATAGGGGATGGATCTGTTAAGAAGGTAGTAGGGTGTGGTGTCCTGATATTTGGATGACATACACAGAGTAGGAAGTGAAGTTCCTACACTACGATCGGTTATGCTTTGGTTGTCACACAGTGGTTTCTCCACATGGGATATAGATATAATATCAGACATTCTGATTACTAGATCTATGGTTTTAGATCTAGATTTGGGTAGTTTTCCAATCTGGGTACTTAGACAGCATTTTATAGCTGTTTTAGAATGGACGACTCCTGGCACGGTAGTATACCTGCAGGTGATGGAGTCACCCTCTCTAAAGGTGTCTTACAGGCTAAAGGGGAGAGGGATGTGCATGATTAGTAGATCACTTGCTTAGACAATTGAGTTGATCATGAGATGTCAAGTACCACACCGGATGTTGTTTTTGCACGAGCAATAAGTTGATATTAACCTTATCCTGAAGAAATATTCGGAAGTAGTTTTAGAACATAAGTGGATGTTCTAGGGATATGATAACGACATCCTTCTTCGGGAGACAGTTATCATTTGAGTCTTCCAAGGTGACCTGGATGACAGAGTGACTATCAGAGTTATAGTTTTCCCTCTGATAAGGGGCAGTAGTTTGGACAGGTGGTCCAAGCGGATACTGAGGGATGAGTGGTACAGGATACTGATTAAGTTCAATTGATGATACAGTCTAAGAAGTTTGGATTTGGAGTTCATTTATGAACTAGGTCCCATCAGATATCCAGACATATTCCAAGACAGGTATTGCTCATTTCGGGAGATGGCTTTCTCCGCGAACTAGAGATTAAGAGAGGCATAGAAAGAAACATCAGGGCGGATCCACTCACTGAGGCTGTTTCTCGAACGCAATAGTTTCACAAACAGGCTTTGCGAGACTGATCAGTAGAGGAGTTGGGTGTTCGGTATCACACGGGCTGTGAGTATGCGACATCGAATAATTAGCTTTGAGTGCAAGTGGGAGATTTTTAGATATAGTGCCCTCAAAGTCAATTATTAGATCGCTGGCACGTGATTGCAATGATTGAGGGAGGACCTATGCCGGTAGAACAGTCTTACTCGTGATGATAGTATGATATCTGGTTTATCTTTATCATCGTGTACTGCTTTAGGCGGCCTTACAGGTCGCTATTATACGTTGATAGAGCCCTTAGGATTCTTGCTTGACTGCCAGCAGTATGATGGCGATCATATACGTAGGAGCTGGGGTCTATAAGCACATCTTTAAAAGGTCCCTAGTCGAGAGAGTTTCGAGACAGGGCATCGATACTCCAGAGTAGACTAGTGTATACAGTCGAGACCCCGACGAGGGGCGGTGGCCGGTCTCATAAGCCATTGGTGTCAGTTGGTTCACCTAAGATATATACAGGTACTCATTGGGTTATGAGTACATCGGACATGACTCGCCGGGAACCTGCTAGTTGGTATTAAACCTGACGTCAGATAGCAGTTCCCTGGTGACATGTGTACAGGTTAGTTCATCGACCTAAGATCGTCATTTGTCTCGTGTGAGTTCCTACTGTGCTTTGATTACTACCCTACCACGGCTCAAAGGAATCGTGCAAACAGGTTTTACTTGGGTACAGTTCCGAGCTACATGGAGGCAGTGAGCAGATCGGCAGGGGTTTCGTTTTCCCGGTATTGGGGGTGAGATCATGCTGTGTCAAGGAAAGCCATTACACGAAGTCTTTGGCCAAGGCAGGAGATTTACTGGTAGGTATTCCAGCAGTATCTCAGGGTGTTCTGGGCTACACTCCGACACGACTTGTACCGCTTTTGGGGGTCTGACTTTTACCAACCCCCTAGGCCCGACATGCGATACTCATAGACGAACGGACCGGACTGTACGGATATTGTCACCGACAGGCTCAGTAGGTTGTGAGGATGAGTTCGCTCATCGACCTCCCTTTTGGTCAATACCTGGTAGCCCGTTATGTACAGCTAGTACCACTGACGTGCTGGTGGTTATGTCCATAGCCAGTGTATTGATGAGTCTTTAGAGTCCCCCACAAACAGTTTCTCAAGTTTCGGGCGAAACGTTATAGAGGCCGTATGGTATTATGGCAGGGTTCGATCATATACGTGCAGTAATGCACGGATCATGATCGGACGGATCATATTAGTGGGCTTTGATTTAAGCCGGATCTTAGTATTAGATTTGTTGGATTACTTTAGTCTCATCGCATTTGCATTCAGTTGGAATGCGGATGCAGGTATGTATATACAGGTGAGGGGTATCCTTGTAATCCGTCACGAGTTTACTTTAGATGTTGCCATATCATTTTATTGTTGTAAACATTTAGGTTAATGTTTACAAATGGTGGAAATTGTGAGTGGATTTCATGATGAGGTGCTTTTAATGTGACATGGACATGTTTAGTGACTCATGGTCTCTTTAGTTATGCTAATGTCACATTAGGATTTGTTTATTGTGTTGAATTGATGGATGGAGAGAGAGAGGGCAGCCATAGGCTTGGGGTTGGCTCTTGAGTTTTCATTCTAGTGCTCTCATCTTTTATCTCACACAAGAACAAAAGAAAGCCTCTTCTTCTTCTTCCTCCTCTAGCTCACCATTTCTACCATGGCATCATCTTCAACCTCCATCCATACACTCTCATGTGTTGAGAGTCAATAGATACTAGAGACAAAGTTATCACACACATTCTCTACATCGCCTTGGACACGTCGGCTAGCAAACTTCGTGTCCGAGTTGCTTCGGATGAAGCGGGAGCTCGTAAAAGGACTCATTGATGTGGTGCCCTTCCGACGTAGAGATCGAGCGAGATCGGAGATACCGCGAGGAGCTTGGAATAGTGGCCAAAGACCGAAAGACATGGATTGATCGGTATAGCCACTCTCACTTCTTAGTAGTTAGCTAGTTTAATGTTGATGGTTCGATCCGAGTGAAAAACTACGATAGCGCCAGTTTCCTAAAAAGTTTTTGTTTCCTCATTTTGGCCTCGGATTGACGGCCGGGGCGCTACCGTAGACTTACACAAAAATCCCGCCAAATAAGACAGAAATCAAACATATCAAATCAACGTCCCACCCGACAACACTTTTAAGCTCAAAAGTCTCACTGGACGAGTAGAGAACTTCCAAAACAAATCAAATACCAGTCAACTAATGACCTCCCTGGCGGAATCAAGCTCCACCTCGGAAACAAATCAAATCTCGACACAGTAGAAAGCGGAGAAAGTCAAATCCCGACTCCGCAGAAAGCGGAGCAAGTCAAATCAAATCTCAACACCGCACGAAGCGGGGTAAGTCAAATCAAGCAACGACCGTCCACGTCGCAAAAATGGCAGGACTGACCGTCCACATCGCAAAAATGGCAGCACCAACCGTACACGTCGCGAAAAGGGCAGCACCGACCATCCATGTCACTAAAATGGAAGTACCGACCGTCCACGTCGCAAAAATGGCAGCACCTACCGTCCACGTCGCTAAAATGGCAACACCAACCGTGTATGTCTCGAAAAGGGCAGCACCGACCGTCCACGTCGCTAAAATCACAGTACTGACCGTTCACGTCGCAAAAATGGCAGCGCCAACCCTCCGTAGGGAACCAAACCAAATCAATCCCCATATAAAACAAGGTCCATCAATTTCATGCATACAACCCATACACGCGGTGTACATTTATTGATGAGGGATACTTTGTTGGGGTAAAAATTACACCCCGGTTGACCAGCTCAAAGTCAAAGTCAACCCCAAGCCAAGTGGGCCCAAGTCAAAACCCAAGTCCAAGCAAGTGGACCCATTCCCAGGTTGAGCCAAATCATGAAGAGGTCGGCCCCCATGCCAAAGGAATAATTGTTAAACTATAAATAGGTTTAATGTAATTTTTATAAATAAATGAATTAAAATGGGTAACAAACCAAATTATGTAAAAGCTCATGGCTTATGTGCAAAAGAAAAAAACCACATGGCATGTGAAAGGCACATGTTCCATTTTAAAAAGTCCGAGGGGCCATATGTAAATTGTAAAGCCTATATAAAATATTATGATGAATGATAACAAATAAGATTCTTCCCATATTTTCTAGGGTTCTGTGCCTTCTTCTGTTTTCTCAAGATTTGAAACCTTCTCCTTTTTTTTTGAATTAAATTAAGAGTTTAACTCTTCTTTCCCCAAAAAGTAACAGTTTTTCACCATAAAACTCTTGAAGAGGAGTTCAAATCTCTCACCACCCTCTTTCTCTAAGATCCAACCAATAGAGAGGAGGAAAAAGATCTATCTCCCAAAATCCCATTTTGGGAAAATCCAAGGCTTAAAAAAAGAATCTAAGTCTTAAGGGAGAAGAAAGGGGTCCGTTTTCATTATCTCTGAAAATCTTTCGGGAGTTTAACTCTAGAACAAGAATCTCTTCTTTAGGAGTTTAACTCCAAACTAATTTTTAAGAAGTTCAACTCCAAGATCCAAATTCTCAAAAGAGTTTAACCTCAAAATCCAGATCTTTTAGGAGTATAACTCTACAGAAGACCATTATTTTAGAAGTTCAACTCCAAAAGTCACTCGGGAGTTCAACTCCTAGTTCAGGGGCTAAACCCCTTTTTCCACAGGCCCAGCACCCACGTGCAAGGCGCGTAATCCACTGGCGCACTGCTGTGCCAACACGCCATACACGTGAACCGCCGGCGCCTAAGCGTCTGCGCACCCGGCACGTGACCCGCTGGCGTTCAGCGCCCGTGCGCCCGGCACTTGAACCGCTGGCGCCCAGCGTCTACGCGCAACACGTGGCCTGCTGGCGCCCCATACTCAAAATATAACCCTCTTTTTCCCACACGCCCCACACTCAAAACATAACCCCCGTAAACTCCGCGATGCCTCCGATATACCCAAAACCCCTCAAGATACACACGCACACTACACATTGAGTTTGCATGACCAGTTTGGCCCGTCATTCGGATGTTCTTTCATTCCAAAGGTAAGGGGTAATTAACAACAGCTTAGTCTGCAGCCGCCGGAGATTCGGATCCCCACAATCAATAAACCCTGGCCTACCCTAAGCATGGGAATCTGTAATACACCTGACAAGTGCGCATTCACATCCTAATGGGGTAACGAAAAATACCTTACAGGATGCTGATGTATGAAATCGCCGTGTATTTGGCACGAGTGACATCGCTTCACATATTCGAGACAGTCTTGGATCATCGTGGGCCAGTAATAGCCCATTCTTTTTATCTTGAGCTTCGTTTTTGGTCTTGCTTAATGAGAGCCGCAAAGTCCATCATGTACTTCTTAGACGACCTTCTTTGCTTCTTTCGGTTTTAGGCAGCTTAACCATACGAAATCGAAAGATCTCTTGTATAAAGTATCGTTGATGAAGGTGAACAACGGAGCTCGTTTTATGAGCTGATGTCTAGATGATGCATCCTCAGATGCTCGTTGGGATTTAAAGTAGTCTATGAAGGATCCCCTCCAGTGCTCGACTTCTTCTTCATTTTCTGTTTGGAGAGCATCTTCTTTGGTCACTTCTTTTTCTTCGGGTTGCTCCATCAGAGCCTCCAAAGGTATATCTGCTGGCGCCAGGATCCTGCGGCTTTAGACAATGATCCTTACGTTGTCGAGGTCTTCGCCGACCAATTCTTTAGCCAACTTGGCTAACGCATTCGCCTTGTTGTTTTCCTCTCACGGCATGTTTTCCAGAGTATATGAAAGGATTTGGGTTAGCAGCTGCTGTACTCTTTCGCCATATTTTATTAGTTTTGGCTTGCATGTCTTGTAGTCACAATTTACCTGACTGACAATCAGCTGGGAATCTCTATATATTAGGAGATCCTTGACTCTCATGTCGATAGAGATCTCAAGACCAGCTATCAAAACTTCATATTTAGCTTCATTATTGGTTCTTGGATTCGTCAAGAAGAGAGCATAGCACAGTATTCCTCCTTGCGGGGTCATGAAAATAAGACTTACCCCAGCTTTGATTTTGGGGGGGGGGGGTTCTTCTTTCGCTGTTTTATGAAAGATACTCCATCGAAGTAGAGCTCCCATTGAAACTCATTTTCTTCTTTGTTCTCTTCGATTGCGTCGAACGCATGTTCATCCGGCAACTCGCAGTTTAGGGGAGAATCTGCTGGTATCGGATGTTTCGCAAGAAAGTCGGCGATGGTTTGTCTTTTCACCGCTTTGAGGCTGATATGTTATCGAAAACTCTATCATTAGGAGGGCCCATTTCAAAAGCCTTCCAGTCAGTATAGCCTTTGACATTAGGTACTTAAGGGGATCCACCTTTGATATGACATGGACCTCATGCTCTAGGGCATAGTGTCTGTGCTTTGTTATCGTGAAGATCAGCACCAGGTAATGCTTTTCAATGGGGAATAGTTACTTTCTGCTCCCAGAAGAACTCAACTCAGATAGTAAAGATCTTTCTTTTCCTTGTTCATTCTCCTGTTCCCACAACGCGCCTAGAGAACCCTCAAGGGCTCTTGTATATAGGATAAGGGGCTTTCACTTAACCGGAGCGGTCAATACTGACGGATTTTGCATGTATTGTTTAATTTTCTCCAATGTGTTTTGACATTTCTGATCATATACGAACATGGTCCCCTTCTTCATCAAATGACTGAAGGGCCGACATTTTTCGGAGATGTTGGTTATGAATCGCCGGATATATGCGAGATTTTCTTAGAGAGATCGCAATTGTTTGAGGGTTCTTGGAGAGGGCATTTTTAAAATTGTCTTGATCTTTGAGAGATCAATTTCGATACCCGGTGGCGAACGATGAAGCCTAGGAATTTTCTTGACGAGACTCGAAACGTGCACTTTAAGGGGTTCATTTTCAGATTATATTTCCGACGACGCTCGAACACGATCCTTAAATACTCCCAGTGCTCCTCATGAGATTTGCTTTTGACCACGAGATCATCGATATAACATTTGACGATCATGTGTATGAGGTCATCGAATATCTTCGTCATGGTCCTTTGGTATGTGGCTCTGCCGTTCTTCAAACTGAAAGGCATAACTTTGTAGCAAAATACGCCCAACGGTGTCCGGAAGACGGTATGCTTCTGGTCCTCAGGATCTATCTTTATCTGGTTGTATCCTGAAGATCCTTCCATGAAGGAGAAAACCTCATGGGTGGAAGTGTTATCAATCATCAACTCGGTAACGGGTACTGGAAAGTCATCTTTTGGACACGCCTTGCTGAGGTCCCGAAAGTCTACGCAGATCCGCACCGTCCCATTTTTCTTCATCACCAGAACCATATTGGCGATCCAGTAGGGATATTGGACTTCTTAGATGAAGCCGGAGTCGATCAATTTCTTGATTTCTGATATTCATCTCAAGTTCAAGTCGCATCCTTCTTGGCTCTTGCTTGACCTGCTTTATTTCTGGCGATATGGCCAGTTTGTGTACCACTACATTTGGATCTAAACCCAGCATATCAGAGTAATTCCAAGTGAAGCAATCTTTGTACTGCATAAGCCCATCTTTTAATGTGGCTACTTGTTTTTCGGATAGCAGCTCACTGACGAACGTCGGTCTCGGATAGTCCTCCATTCCAAAGTCGATTTTCCTTAGATTGTCCGCCTTGGTATGTATCTCATCTTCCAGCTTTTTTGTTGCTGGTGGAAATTCTCGTCTTCGTTTGTGAAGCATCTGAAGAGATCAATCATATTCTCGTTATCTTTCTCTTTTGCGAATGTTATCATGTAGCAGGTACGAGTTTGCTTCTATTTCTTCGATCGAGTAGGTCCCAATCTAATGGCATAAGTTTTTTTCGGCTCGTGCTTTTATGGCGGGCTTATCCTCCAGCTATCGGACATCATGAACCTGCCTTATTGATATTGGTCTTCCATCCAATTCTTGAACGTGAAACAATCTTTGAGTGGGTGACCTATTGCTCGATGATAGGAGAAATAATCTGGATGATTGACTTCATTTATCTGTCCAGGGTGCCGAGACTCCGGAAGTGTCATCATCTGGTGTTTCATGACAAGGCTGAATATCTTCCCCGTCTTATCTCGAGGGAAATAATACCTCCGGCCCATCTTCTGTATGAGGGACGGGCTCCAACCAAACTTTATTCGATTAAAAGGCGTCTTGATCCTTCTTTATTGTCCTTGAATGTTTCTTGCGATTGTTGCCTTATTCTTGTCAACGATTTGTGATTTTCCTTCTTCGCGGGATACACAAGGTGCTGTAAATGAAGAGTATTATGATCTAATTCTTCCGCCGATTGCTTTCTGAAACGCTGCTTCCTGTCCTTTTCATATAAGGGCATTTCATGACTGTGATTGTCTCGGCTCGCTTGATAAGCTTTCCTTTTTATCATGTCCATCTGCTCTTCGAGTGATGGACTTGGAGTTCTTCAAGCGAGACTTTGCTCCCATTCAGCGGCATGGTTACTTGGGGAAGTATCTTCTTCTCCGTTCGAGCTGTTTATGGCGTGGCAGCTGTAATTTTGCTCACTTCTTGGACTGAACATATCCCATCCATCTTCCCTTTGGGCTTCTTTCGTTGAGTCTCGAGAATATCCCAAATCCTTTTATAGAATTGGGTTTGTCGAATAGTTTGTTCGCAAAGCATACCTTGATGCATCAATACCTCCTTTAATCCTTTCGTGTAATATCTTGGTATGCGGATGGGCTGGAATTTGTCAAGAGTTGGATCGGCTTCATGCCAGATTTCCTTTTCTACCTTTGTCTCCTTAGATTTATAAAAGAGAATTGCCTTTTCACAGCTTCGTCTGGGAGGCATGTAGAAAGTTTCCAACTCTTGTACGCTATAAGTATTGAGCGCGTCGAGCTCCCTATAGTGCCGAAGCGGAGACATCATAATATGTAGACTCTGGTCCGCTTCAGCGAGAGTCCGCGTCGATGGACGAATGGAGAACACCGCATTAGTCTCGTCTTCGGAGTCGCTGCCAAAGACCAGGATAGGGACCGACGGTTCGGATTTATTGCTCCCCTTTTGAGGTTGTTCTGAGTAAACTATTTGTTCGTCTTCTTCAGTATCACTTCCGAAGACCGGAATTGTGGCCACTGATTTTTTTTTATTTTCTGGTTTGTAGCACCTTTCGGTATCTTCAAAATCCAACTGAAATTATTTTGCATCTTCATACTTTCGCATCTCATTTACCGAGAAAGGATTGAGTCTCCCGTGACGGTGCACTCTAGGCCATCCTTAAAATACTTCATATACTTATGTTGTGTAGAAAGGATGACATTGTACTCATGTAGCCATAGTCTGCCGAGTAGAGCATTATAACAGGTTTTGGTATCAATGACATAGAATTTGATGTCAGTGACGAGCTGTCCGAAGCGGAGCGTCAATATTTGGAGCCAAGCGTCCGTGATGATTGCGAGTCGAATCCCGATATAGTAATTTTGTCTCGGGTAAGGTGCTGAATATTCATACATATCTCCTTCAGCAATCTCACATTGAGGAGGTTGACAGAAGATCCATTGTCGACAAGGATTTTCCTTATCTGATATCATGACAGTACCCGGTAACATACGGCGGTCGATTATGCTCGCATGTTCCAAGAAGGAGATCTTCCTTGCTGAAGGTAATATCAGCCGTGTGAATCTCTGCAAGTTCATTCTTCATTTTCTCTTCCACGAGGAAGGCTTGAAACTGATCAGGTTCTTGCAAGGCCTTGATTAAGGAGTCTCGCGGCTCTTTGGATAAGAGTAGGGCATCCAATATGCTCAAATGTGAGGATATCTTACTCAAATGCGCAAGGACGTTATAGTCCACCTTGGTTTTCTTAGGTGGGCCCTTCGACTTCTTTATCGACCTCGATCTCCTCGCGCATTTTCCCTTTCCTATCTTGTTTATTCGAACCCTTGTTTACGGATCCGAGGTTCTTTTCAGCCAGTGTGCGATTGCGCAGTTGAATGTTTCTGCAATACCTTTCCTCTTCTTTTTCCATGGCGAAGCTTTCGAAGAGAGGGTTGAGAAGCATTTTATTCTCAGAATCACTCCCGAACGTGGAACCGGAAAGCTTTCCTTTTTTGATTTGGTACTAACCATATGGCAGCTGTCGGTTTCTTCTTTGTCTACTACTGTCTCGCTGCTCTCGTATCGACGAGAGCAAGTCTCACGCTTCTCCTTCTTGAAATGTCTTCTGTGGGCAACGTATCATTTCCACCATTTCTTAAAGGCGCTGCATTCATCGATAGAATAGGTGACCCGTCGGTGATACAGACAGTATTTCGGGTGTCCTTCTCTATCATCGAAGTACGGAACCACAGGAGTGTACATCATGAGAGGCGGTAGCCTCATCTCTATTGATAGGGCCTTGGTAAACCGCTTTTCGGATTTGGTCCTGCTCATATTCTTTGCCGTCATGCTTTGGTTCGGTTGGATAGCTTCATAACTCGTCCTTGCCGTAACTGTTTTTTCTAAACGCTATTCTTTGGCCTTTATATAGCCACCTTGCGTTCCTGACCGTCTTTGCTCTTTTGAAAAGCTTCTTTTAGTTGCCTTTCAATCGGGTTTTCTTTCGGCAGTTTCGAGATATTTAGTGCCGATTCTGCCCCCAGTTTGTCCATGTCGCTTTCCGACGCTGACGGAGCTTGTTCATCATATATGGATGAATGGGAGACCATGCAGCATCTTTCTACACGTTCTTTCGCTTCCTCCGATGAGTTATTGTCATCACTGTCCTTGTCCTCGAGAATATACCGGAGGAACTCTTCAAGTGTGTCCGCTATTCGCGCTTTCTGATTGTACTCTTTTAGCGCCTCATATACTTTTAGAGGTTCATGCGCCTGTCAACATACTCAGCGGGCTGCATGGGCTTTCTGGTTTTCTTATTCTTCTTTTTCTTGGAAGACTTCGAAGGCTTGACTTGGGGTCTTTCTCCTTGTCGACAATTTTTGGTGTGGGATGCGGCTTCAACATCCGTTCTATAGTCTCAGGCTCAAGCGGGCTTTTCCATTTGATCGCCGGGTATGCTTGCAGATCTTTTAGCATTCTTTTGGTTTTTGCCGAAAGAAATACTTCCCATGGAGGTTCTTCCACTAGCGAGCAGGATGCCCCTGCATATCAACTTTCTCAGGGGCGTGTTTTTGAGGCGGATCCACCCTTAAATTATCTGACAGTGCGAATTTTCCCTACTGATACTGGTCATCGACCCAGTTTTTGAAGACGTAGCAGTCTTCAATTGGATGGCTTACTATCCGGTGATAAGGGCGTTAGCTAGGGCTATTGGCCTCACCAGCTTGTGCGGTCGCCACAATTCTGGCAATATTATGAGATTATTCATCATGGCAAACTCGAACAATCTTCTTACCTTGTTGCAAAGGAATGAATACGCACGCCCCCATTCTTTCTTCTAAGGTAGGACGCATGCGGTTGTTTTGCTGGGCGACTGATTTTAGGCCGCTCGGTTGTTGCTGTGTATTAGCAAACAAGTCTCCCTTTCCCTTTATTTTTTTATTTCGGGAATCTCTGCTCGAAAAGGAAGGACTATGGCCTATCTGATCCATATGAACCAATTTATTGATCAGCACCTGAAATGCGGCGGGCTTGAAGAAGGTCATTAACTGGAACACAGTCGACTGATGGTCGATAGTCCTTATGAACATTCCTACAGCCGGGGATTCCTCAATGCGTTGTTCGCATTTGGACCACAAGTTCTGTCATCGGATCGCATATTGGACCTATGTCTCTCCTGGCTTCATCCCGGAATCGATCAACGCAATGATTGGAGCACGCTCACTAGTGCTGGCGAACCTTTGAGGGAACATCAGCTCTATCTCAGAGAAGGTCTTGACGGAGTCGTTTGGGAGCTCCGAATACCATTCGAAAGCCATCTCTGATAGACTTCCGACGAATTAGATGAGTATCAATTTATCATCGCCTCTAGTATTGCCACACAAGGCTTTGAACTGTGCAACATGTTGATGGGGGTTACCCGTTGCTTTATGTATATGGAACTTCGGGATTGTATACCCCGGAGGGTATTTCATCTGGTCATACCACGACGGATATGGTCACTAACCTTGACGAGCTGATTTGCGGTTTCATTTGCTTGATAAGCCTTGATTTGTTGGGCGACATAGTCATCCAACGCCGCCTTCAAGATCGTTTCCTCCTTGGCCGTTGATAGGGCCTGAGGAGGGTTTGACGTTGTTTACCGCCAAAACTGGACTGAGACGTGGGAGACGTCTAGCCTGAATTTGAGGGCAGATGCAATTTGGAACATATCCGTCCACCTCTTTGATGATGCCAAATTGATTTATGGCACCGTATATCAGAGGTTTGAATAGATGATACCGTTGTAGCGTGGATTTATCCGATTCTCTCTCATTTGTGAGGGGTTTTTGATTGTGGGGACGCTCTTCCCTGTAGTCGCAAGCCCATACAGTTAATTACGCTATCGCGTTGCGATAACAACTTTCACCTGCTCTAGTAGGTCACTTCATGTCGTGTTATATATATACTGTTTGTTATGGTTGCTCGTGGATTGATACGGAGACTAGTTTATGTCGTCGCCCGTAGGGTGTGAATTAGTCCAAATCCGTATATATATATTGTGAATTTAGGGTCGAACTTAGGACGTAAATCTCTTGTAAACGAGCTCCATCAGTTCATGGGATATATGTGTTTGATCTAAGGTTCGTTAGTCATATATGAGACTAAGATCAATTTGGAACAATGAGCATATGAGCTCAACTGATCATCAGATCATATATGAATGGCCCATGTATAGTATACGGTAATCAATATAGATACAGTCTGCAGGGCAAAACATATTAGTTTAAGGACATTGCGGTCCATGGGAGATATGGATGGAATATGGCTTGTTTGTGATCGTGGATTGTATACAGGGTCAATATGGAGACCACCTATAGGGCAACATATATTAGTTTAAGGACATCGCGGTCCAATATTAGTTTAGGGACATTTCGGTCCAACATTTTTGTGGTTAGGACGAAATATTAGTTTAGAGACATTTCGGTCCAACATTTTCGTGTTTGGGACGAAATATTAGTTTTTAGGTCCAACATTCTCGTGTTCAGGACGAAGTATTAGTTTAAGGACATTTTGGTTCATCGTTCATCTTGCGCACACGTATATATTTTACGTGGCGAAGTGAACGATGGTATCATGGGATGCGAATCAATATGAGGGTATGCACATCATTATGGAGGTGCATCAATGTGAAGGTTAGGACATTCCCTGTCCTGATGGAATTCCATATCTCTCATCAAGTTGGAACGAGGAAAGAGTTGTTGATTGTTGGGACCCGCCACTTTTCTGAAAACACTGAGGAATTACAACGACATATATCAGAGGCGTAGAGGACCCTTGAACCAAATCCCGTATATGAGGGAAAAGATCATATCAGAATGAATGATCGTTAGTCGTATATGAGACTAAGATCAATGGATGAGATATCGATGAAAGACCGTTAGTCGTATATGAAACTAAGATTAACTTGGAGATCATTAATACGTTGATCAATGGATCATGTATGAGAAGCGAAAGCTTCTATACTTAGTTTATTTAAACTAAGTAGTCAAGCCAAGGCTTGCTGTCTAAGTGCGCAAGTGCATATGACGCATGCGCGAATTTGTTTTGATTTGAAAAGGGAGTGTGCACATCCTTTGCACGTGGTTATGCACTTGTTTCAAGTCAGTGTGTTGCGCACGTGTATATTACGTGCTCACACTTGCTTCAGAATCATATGCGCGCATGTATATATGTGCGCATATGTTTAAAGGTCAACGTGCATATCACGTGACAATTGCACATCTGTGGTTAACATTCAACAAGCGCGTGCATGTGGATATCACGTGTCACACATGCCTTCAGAGGCAGCGTCCAACAAGCGCGCACATCTCTAAGGGCTTTCCCATGGACAGTCTTATTAAGTGCGCACTAATTTGAGTCAGAAAGCAAAAACTTATACAGAGAAGCAATGGTTTTTTTTTCTTTTTATTTTTTGTTCTTTTCCTTTTATTTTCCAAGAAGCAAAAGCTTCAATTTAAGATCTTTTGATCTTTTGTTTGTGAATCAATAGATTTGATGAAGAAGCAAAGGCTTCTATAAAAGCAAAAGCTTTTTAATGGAGGAAAAGATAAGTTTTTCTATTTTATCTCTACCTTGCGCACTTGTTCGCTGAGAGAGAATACGATGAAGATTTGAGATTTTTCTCAAGCTTATGGGGGGTTTCCCGTTTTTGATTTTTTCATATGAGGCTCCTATTTATAGGAAAGAGAAAATTAGGGTTGTTTGATTTGTTTTGGTTTATTTTGATTTCAATCTGATTTTAGATCGATTTAAAAAGATTTAATTATGGAGACGTGCGCATGGCACCGACACTTGCGCACTAGGGGCACATATGCTTAAGGAAAGCAATGACTTTCAAAAAGAAGCAATGGCTTCTGCGAGGACGAAACCTCCCCTTTTTTAAGAGGTCTCCCCTTTTATTTATAAGAGCAAGGTAGAGAAGGGATCTCCCTTTTCCCCGATGTGGGACTGAAGATGTATCCCTCATGCGGTAGAGCATTAAGACTATACGTGCATAGCACGTTTGTTCATAACTTTTGATTCCAGAAGAGTTATTAGATTCGTAATATATCAAATCGAAGGTCTTTTCGAGGCTCTTTCGATACCATCAGAATTTGTCTATTCTCATTCAGGAATTTTGCATAATACAACTCAGAAAATACCGGTTTGCATTTTCTTGAACATATTGAGGCCACTTGATGTTTTGGGGCTTTTTTGTGTCCTTTTGTTTGTATGTTATGCTTGTGTTTGACATGAACGCCCAAATTTTAGGCGGAAACAGAGGATAGAGTACGGTGTAGTGATCGTGATTACTCGGAAGCAACAATCTTATCGTGTACTTAAGATGGAAATAACGAAGATGGTACAAAGGTTCCGAGAAGGAACATGATGCATATGCGAAGACGTCAGCGAAGAGGATTATGAGAACAACAATGAATTGATCTCAAGTTATTAAGCTCTACGGATTTGAGTCAAGGTGGAAATTGTTAGAGTTGTGTATCATATCCAGTTGGTCACCTATGCAGTTCGTGAATTACAAGAAGTCCGGATTGGACTTGGACATTTGGGCTAAAATAATCCGTTAGTGTAGCCTACAAATAGATATGGAGATGAGAGCATACTCAAAAAATTTATTTAGATTTAAATTATGGTGGAGATTGGTTTAAATCTAAATAGTTAGATATTATAGATAGAATTAATATATGTATCTTATTTAAATAAATATTTAGATCTAATTTAAATAATAGGAAATATTCTATTAGATAAGAATAAAGGAGATTTATGTTAATCCTAATCTAAGTAGAAGAAGGATTATTCTATGCTATAGATAAGGAGATACTTTCATCAAGGCGAATTGGTAAAACGGCGAACGAGGAAAAGCTCAGACGGGTAAACGCAAGAGAGATGTAGTTTTTAGGTTTATGAGGGTTGTAACTTCCCTCTCTTGAGGTGAGATCAAGAGAGGATGAGATGTGTGTGAGAGAGTTGAGATGTGTGAGATCTCATAAATTTTTTCTTCATTAAGAGATTAAGATTCTAATCTAGATTTGAAAGATACTATTATATTAGATGATCAAATTAAAAAAAAGATAAGATGTCGGATGTACTCTTTCTTATATCAATGGAATCCTCATTTTTGCTCCGTGGAGTAAGCTGGTCGGTCGAACCATGTTAAAAATCCTTGTGTTACTTCTTCTTATGGATCGTTGGCCTTGCGTGCTCGGATGTTAAAGACGTGATTTTTTTCTCGATGATACGTATCGGAGGGGAAGATTCCCAACACTATCTCCCGATATTTTATTAGGACATGCACCCATTTTTTGGGTTAATGTGGACTTATTAACTTGCCAACTTGACAGAGAAAAGCATCCTCTCCCACTACTACAAATAGGGGTTGCCCCTATGGATTTATCCGTAGGAGCAAACCACTTCCCCTACGGATATATCCGTAGGGGAAATAAATTACCCTGTAGGTGCAAACGCCGTAGGTGCAAGTCTTAGCCTTGAACATACCCCTACGGTCAAAAACTTGCCCCTACAGAGTAATGTGTAGGTCTAGTTGTCCCTACGGATTAGGCTGTATGGACAAAAAATTTATTTAATTTATCGGTTTATAAAATAAATTAGGTGTCCCTATGAACTTATCCGTAGGGCCAAATAGTTGCCCCTACGGATAAGTGCGTAGGTCCGGATGTGTAGGGACAAAATATCAGGTATCCTGATATTTTGTCCCTACGGATACCTGTGTAGGGGCATTTGTTTGCCCCGACGGATATATCCGTAGGGACAAGTATAACCCCTATTATTGAGATCATAGGGGCAAAATATCAGGTATCCTGATATTTTCCCCCTACAGATAAATCTGTCAGGGCAAAAAAGATCCCTACGGATTAATCCGTAAGAGCAATGTTGGGCCATACGGCTTAATCCGTAGGTATATATTATCAGGTTTTTTTAAAAAAGGGCTGCTTATTTTTTTCTCGCCCTGTGCACAATAATATATACATCATATATAAAATTAATCAACACGCAGAACATATATCACAGTATTCATAATCACATCTCACCCATAATATACAAAAGAAATCAACAAGCAAAATATGATATCAATATAAACACGCAAACACCACCAATATCAATATCGTCCAAAATATAGTACAATTTGTATCATATAAATAAATACATGTTTAAAATATAAAATCTACCCTAGCTCGGTCCAGCTCCACCTCTGATAAACGCCATAATCTGGCGCGCCTGCTCTTCGGATATACCCTGAGTCAATAAATCATGCAATACGGAGTGTGCAGGAGTCTGAGCGGGTAGTGGAGCTGTAGGAGTGGTCTGCGCAACTGCCGCCGAGGTAGTGGCTTGTGGAGCCGCAGCTGCGGGAGTCTGAGCGGGCAGTGGAGCTATAAGAGCTGTCTGCGGAACCGCAGCCGATGTAGTGGCTTGCGGAGTCGCAGCCGAAGGAGATGCATGTGGAGGCTCGGTCGATGTACCCTGTCGCGTCTGGACCTACATGTGTAATAAACGAGTAAGAACTGTGTATTAGTCGAATTCGTATCATTATCAAGTTATTTCGAAACCCCAATCTATGTATACTTAGGGACTTAGGCCTCGTTTGGATATCTAGTTTGGAAAACCGTAGTTTATTTTAATTAGATATGTATGTATGATTAATCAGAACTAAGTCTACAACCAAATAAGCTCAGGATATGTACTTGTAAGTCCATATTGCGACCCCCGGTGCTTACGGGGAGGCGGAAACGGTATAAAAAACGAATTTTTATCGCAAGAGGCAACATGGACTAAACTATGTCGGGATCGTTGTCTAAACTAAAACTAGTATTCTAGCTAAAGAGAGTTAGCTACTATGGAAGATGGTTATACCTAAACTTGAACTCCTTCTTCTTCAAACCTTGTAGAGGTTGATGGTTCTCTTTTCGTCGCCTTCTTCCGTCGAAGATGGATCCACCTCGAAGGTTCGACCTTTGGGCTCTTCCTCGATCTTTGAGTGAACTAGGGTTTCCGGCTTGCTAAACCTTCATCCTAGAATGAGTAGAGAGTGATTAGGGTTTGCTTTTCTTTCTAAAGAGAATGATTCTCAACACATGAGAAGGTTTCTCTTTGCTAGAGGAAGAAGAAGATGAAAATGAGGAGAGAGAGAGGTTATGATAGAATGAGCTCAATTATTTCTTTCTTGCAACCATATTGCAAAAGAAAAATATTATCTAAATGATAATAATTGAAAATGAGAATAGTTGATGGTAGTATTTGGAATGACCACAACCATGCTTCATTTAATAAAAAGTAAGCATGAATCAAGGAAGACTTTTTAAAGCATGATGGTAGTCAATGGTCAACAAGTCAACCAAGGTCAACAAGTCAACAAAAAATCAACCATAACATAATTCTCATTTAATTATTAATAGATAATATAAAAATCCATTAGGGTTTGGAAAATGAAGACTGTCAACTGTGCATACGCACCCGTTCCGAAACCCTAATGAAAAACCTCATTCTCCGCCTCAAGCAACTGTGCATACACACCTGCATTCTCGTTCCGAAAAACAAGAATACCAAGATATAAAAGCAACCCCCAAAACATATACCAGTATCTGGCTCAAACCAGAGCCTGCCAGTATAATCCGTCCGGACTCCAAACGTGCACAAGTGCGCGGATGAGAACGAACCCTGTCGCAAAACCATGCGACCTCTACTCTGTTTTGCCCAGAGGCGAATACCCTCTGTGTGGGACTCTAAAGACTCGACACTACGCTGGCAGTGGGTTTAACCACAGACCGCAAGCGGCACTAGCTGTGCGTAACGGTCCCCAGGTAGATGCCGACAAGAAGGCTGACGAGGTGAAACCCCATCTGAACTCCTACTGAGTCTGAATGTGACATTCTCCGTACAGTCCGGTCTGTTCGTCTGATACATCGCATGGCGGGCCTAGGGGGCGGTAAAACGTCAGTCCCCCAATAGCGGTACAAGTCGTGTCGGAGTGAAGCCCAAAACACCCTGAGATAACACTGGAAACCTACCAGTATATCTCGCTTGCCCTGGCCAGGGACTACTCGTGTAATGGCTCTCCTAGACACAGCGCGATGTCAACCCCCAATACCGGGAGAGACGAATCCTGTCTAACCGTCACTGCCTCCAAGTGCTTCGGGACTGCACCCAACTACCACCTGTTTGCACGACTCCTTTGAGCCGTGGTAGGGTAGTGATCAAAGTGCAGTGGGAACACACTCGAGGCGAAGTGTCAGTGTCAAGTCAGCGGACTAAGCTGTACTCATGTCACCTGGGAACTGATAACTGACGATAGGTATAATACCAACCTGTCAGTTCCCGACGAGTCCTGTCCAGTGTACTCGTAACCCAACGAGCACCCGTATACTATCTCTAGTACGACGTACTGATGGCTGTGGGACAGACCATCTCCCACACTGGGATGAGAAGCGCATACGCTAGTCTACTCCGGAGTATCGATGCCCTGTCTCGATAGTCCTACGACTAGGGACCTGTATAAGGATGTGCCTATAGATTACCCAGCCCCCACTAGTGTGACTGCCATCACAACGCTGGTAATCAAGCAAAGATCCTAAGGGCTCCACTAATGCGTATAAGTGATATACTGAAATAAACACAAGTACACATTGAAGTAGAAACAAACCAAGTAGCATACTACTATATTGAGCAAGATTGTTTATACAAGGTGAATATCCCAAGCTTCCATTAAGTAATATACAAACTAGTATGATACAGTAATGGCCTCTAGGGCATATACACTAACAATCTCCCACTTGCACTAAGGCCATGTACTGGCGTATCGAAGACCTATCATCTCGATCAGCCGCTCGAACTGAGTCTGGGGTAGGGCCTTGGTGAATGGATCTGCAGTGTTCTCTTCTGAAGCAACCCTCCGAACCTCGATCTCCTTGCGATCCACGATCTCCCTGATCAGGTGATACCGCCTCAAGATGTGCCTGGATCTCTGATGGGACCTGGGTTCCTTTGCTAAAGCTATAGCCCCGTTGTTGTCGCAATACAGAGGTACTGGGTCAACAATGGACGGAACCACCTGAAGTTCTTTTAAGAACTTCCTTATCCAGACAGCTTCTTTTGCGGCATCAGATGCAGCGATGTATTCCGCTTCCATAGTCGAGTCTGCAACGGTTTCCTGTTTGGAACTCTTCCAACACACCGCCCCTCCATTGAGGGTAAAGACAAAACCCGACATGGACTTGGAATCATCCTTGTCACTTTGGAAGCTGGAGTCAGCAAAGGCCTCAATCTGGAGGTCTTTTCCGCCATACACCAAGAACATCTCCTTAGTCCTCCTCAGGTACTTGAGAATGTTCTTTACCGCTATCCAATATTTCTCCCCAGGGTTTGACTGATACCGGCTTACTACACTTAGTGCATAAGCTACATCCGGTCTGGTACACAACATCGCATACATTATAGAGCCTACCGCAGAAGCGTAGGGTATAATAGACATGCGATCCCTCTCCAAATCAGTCTTGGGAGACATCTCTTTAGAGAGGGTGATCCCGTGACAAGCCGGTAAGTTACCGCGCTTGGAATCTTCCATACTGAATCTTTTCAGTATGGTGTCGATGTACCTGGACTGTGAAAGTCCTAATATCCTCTTGGATCTATCACGATGGATCCGGATCCCCAGGATGTAAGAGGTATCACCCAGGTCTTTCATGGAGAACCTGTGTGACAAGAAACTCTTGACAGATTGTAGCATAGGAATGTCATTTCCTATTAAGAGAATGTCATCCACGTATAAAACAAGGAATACCACAGTTCTCGCTACAAATCTACTATAGATGCACGGTTCATCTGGATTTTTGATAAAGTCAAATTCCTTGACCGTCTCATCAAAACAGATGTTCCAACTCCGCGATGCCTGCTTCAGTCCATAGATGGACTTAAGCAACTTGCACACCTTTCCGCTGCTCCCACTCTGAATGAAACCCTCTGGCTGATCCATATAGACACACTCCTCTAAACTTCCATTTAGAAAAGCGGTTTTTACGTCCATCTGCCAAATCTCATAATCGTGGAAGGCAGCAATGGCAAGAAGGATCCGAATGGATTTCAGCATAGCCACTGGAGAAAAGGTTTCGTCATAGTCCAAGCCAGGTCTTTGACGGAAACCCTTTGCTACAAGTCTAGCTTTATAGGTCTCAACCTGTCCATCTACACCAATCTTCCTTTTGAAGATCCACTTGCATCCTACGGGTTTTACCCCGTCTGGAGCAATGTCCAACGTCCATACTTTGTTGGTGTACATGGACTCCATTTCGGTCCGCATTGCATCCAGCCATTTTACCGAGTCAACGCTCTGAACGGCCTGCTGGAAGCTAGTAGGCTCATCATAGTCTATGATGCAATCCTCTCTATCCCCGTCTATGAGAAAACCGTAGTATCTTTCGGGCGGATGAGACTGCCTACTACTTCTGCGGAGCGGCATAGGAATGTCCTGTTCATTTGAACCTTCTGGTTCCACTAAGCTTTCAGTAATAGTCCGTGGTTCTGGAATTTCTTCCAGTTCTACTGTGCTCCCACTTATCTGGTTTTCCAAAAACTCAGTTTCCAAGAAGTAGGCATGACGAGAAACAAGAACTTTTTGTTCCTCTTCACAGTAGAAGAAATATCCCTTAGAGTTCTTTGGATATCCCACGAACTTACACTGTACTGAGCGTGCCTCGAGCTTGTCCACATGCTGCTTTTTAACAAAAGCTGGACATCCCCAAGTCTTGATGTGACTGAGATGGGGTCTCTTCCCACACCACATCTCATATGGTGTAGTAGGCACAGTCTTAGTAGGAACTCGGTTCAAAAGGTACGCAGCTGATTCTAGTGCATACCCCCAGAATGATCGCGGTAACTCAGCGTTACTCATCATGGACCGTACCATATCCAATAGGGTCCGGTTCCGTCTCTCCGATACACCGTTATGTTGCGGGGTGTATGGAGGAGTAAGCTGAGAGAGAATCCCATTCTCTTTTAAATAATTCAGGAACTCGGCACTTAAGTATTCTCCACCTCGATCCGATCTTAGAATCTTGATACTTTTGCCGGTTTGTTTTTCTACTTCATTCTTAAATTCCTGGAATTTTTCAAAAGCTTCGGACTTATGTTTCATTAAGAAGACATAACCGTATCTTGAAAAATCATCCGTAAAAGTAATGAAGTAAGAATAACCGCTTCGCGCATGTGTAGACATTGGACCGCACACGTCGCTGTGTACGAGTCCCAAGAGCTCGCTCGCTCTTATTCCGTGTCCAGTGAACGGAGTCTTTGTCATCTTTCCTTTGAGACAGGATTGACAAGTGGCATACGATTGATATTCGAACGGATCCAAATATCCTTCTGTATGTAACTTAGTCAACCTTCTCTCATTGATGTGACCCAGTCTACAATGCCATAAGAAAGTCTGATTGATATCTGGAGACTTTCTTTTGTGTGTATTCTGGACATTGAAAATCTGTGGTTGGTTTAATACGTATATACCATTGCTCAATGTACCTGACCCAATCAGAACTTGATTAAGGTGAATGTTAACAACATTACTTACAAACGCAAATTCATAACCTTCTTTAGAAACCAAAGATACAGAAATGATATTACAAGTTGCGTTGGGTACAAAAAAGCAATTACGCAAAACCAAAACATGCCCATCTGACATTCCCAGGTGATAGTCCCCCACGGCTTTAGCATCCATGCTAGCTCCGTTCGCAACTCTGAGGGTCATGTCACCTGCCTTCAAAACCCTACGGTTTCTCAACGCCTGCAAAGAATTACAGATATGAGATCCTGATCCGGTATCCAATACCCAGGAAGTAGAGTTTATAGAAAGACAGTTTTCAATAACATACACACCTGAAGCTGAAGCCGCAACCTGCTTCAGTTCCTGTGTCTTGGCTTTCCAAGCCCTGCAATCTTTCTTCCAGTGTCCACTCTTGTGACAATAGAAGCATTCCTCTTTACCAACAAGCTTCCCCGCTATCTTTGTTGCCTTTTCCTTTCCCTTCGCACCCACTTTACTAACACCGCCCCTTGGTTTGGCGGGGGCTTTCCTCTTCTTTCCCTTGGCTTTCGCCTTGGACCTAGAAGAAGAAGATCCTCCTACAAACAAAGTGGATGTATCCCTACCCTTCTGTAGGGTGCCCTCTGCGCTCCTCAGCAGGTTGAGGAGTTCTGAAAGTTCAACTTCCTTTTCTTGCAAGTTGAAATTCAGTATGAACTGGGCGTAAGTGGATGGAAGGGACTGGAGAATTATATCTGTATAGAGTTCACTATCCAACGTGGTCCCAAGTTCCGCGAGCTCCTCAGTGTAGCCAATCATCTTAAGCACGTGGTCCGCTACCGATGATCTGACGGCCAACTTAGTCGAAAATAACTTCTTCGACACTTCGTATCTTGCGATACGAGACTGCTCTCCATACAGTTCTTTTGTATGAAGAAATATGGATTCCAAATCCATATTCTCGTGCCTCCTCTGATGGTCATTGTCCATCGAGGCAAGTACGAGGCATCTGGCCTTCGCGCTGTCAATCTCCCAAGTCTTACGGATTTCCTTATCCGCGACGCTGGAGGTGGGACCTGGGACGGGGGGAGCTTTGCTGGTAAGAAGATACCCCAGCTTGTCGTAAGAGATTGCCAATTTGACATTCCTGAGCCAATCTTTGTAGTTTGGCCCTGTCAATATGTTTTTATCTAGAAGTAACTTAAGTCCAGTCATTTCGATTTGGTCGCTGCAGGGGGAGAGAAGAAACACTTAGCACGATGCTCTTGCAAGTTTAGAATGGTTTTTAATTTGTCTAAACAGGATGGCTCCCACTGTCTCTCGAATCCCTCCTCAAACCACAAAGGAAGAATTAGCCGGGATCAATCCCACCGTACAATACTTGCTTAACCGTTCAGCCAGGCCAGTGTCGGTACTTCGAGGGAGGTTTTCCAACGCTTTCGCGAAGTTCCTTAATTTAAGAACCTCTTTTCCCTGGGGGCGTAGCCCCGCTAACACCTTTCTAGGCACCTACTAGGTTTATAGCATTGATCGTTTAGTGAGAAATTTCCCGAGGAGTAGCATATACTCACAGTAGGATCGGGATCCAAATATCATCGCGTGACGAAAATGAAGGAATCCTACCATAATCATCACACTCCAAATGGTATGCAAATCTAGCAAGTTTCAGTACTTATGAAACTCCCGATGTGGATTTTTGCCCCATGCTCTTATGACCTTGACTTTGGCCAACAAATTATAAGTCACATGTCAAGTTCTTCCCGTCGTTATCCAGGTTAATTTGAATCCACCCGTACATACCCTTGACTTTGGCCAACAAGGCAGTACGACTGTTCCAAATCAACGCATCTATCTATGCTGCACATGAATATCCAATAGCTACCAATCACTATGCCTTGACTTTGGCCAACAAACACAGCTTGAATACTATTGACTATTTATGTGAAACGACGGAGGGCTACGAATGGTTTTGGCGAAACCGTGAACGTAGTGAACTTGATATAATCGATGGAACGAGATAGCTTTTAGAAGGTGTGGCTCAAGCTCCGCATTTAAAAGTTAGTTTTGAAAAGAACCGAGTGGTTTTTCGAAAGTGTTCCATCGACTTAAACTTGGTTTATTATCTTGCATTAGTTCTTTTAATGCGTGATATTCTTGCATTAGTTCTTTTAATGCGTCCCATCATTTAATTCCTACCATTGCAGAAAACAACCAAAATATGACGTACGCTTATGCCATTCGCATTCGCCACGGGGTCCCGTCATCACTCGTTAGGTTACTTAACTAACGACAGAGCGGGGGCTGGGCTAGCGCGGCTGTAAAACATAAGCAACGCCTAAATAGAAAGCAATGATAGACATTACAGATCACAGATGAATACATTGGATATACTAGCAATCCGCATTCCTTTCGAGCCTGAAACGAAAAGCGGATAACACGGTCGCGGTGAATAGCAAATACCCCACCCAAGACCCCTACGGGTGCGGCAAACTACCCGCCATGTTCCCGGTAGTTTGTGCACCCCACCATGGGTCTATCCTAGGAGCAAAAACAGTAAAAAGAATTATACAATGACGGCTACAACCCCGACCCGGTTGTGCGGCCAAACAAATAATATAATTACATCAATTTACATTTACAATGAATGAAAGAAAAACAAAAACTCATCTCACATCCACCCCGGCTATTCACCCGCGACAGTCCAACACATTCATATACACATTCCAGCACATTGCAGATCATGTATAACCCCGACTAATCGACTTATAGGGATTAGCCGACGTTAAATACATGCAAACATCACAGATATAACCATCATAGCTAAAGTGCAGTGAAGTTCGGAAAAAAATACGGAATTATAGGACCCCAAAAGGAAATTTCTTTTCTGGAAAATCTGGGTACATATAATATATTTTAAAAATCCCAAAACCAACATAGAAGAACACTGCACGAAAAACGATGCAGTGAAGAAACCATACTGCGGCGCTTCCGCGGCACATGCCTACCTCGTGCCGCGGAAGCGCGGCGCTTTAAGTGAATTGGTGCATCGTTTTTCTTGTCTGTTCAAACAAAACCCTGAGACGAATTTACAAGTATAAAGTTTTTCATTTTGAGCCAAAAAAAATTCAACAGAAACTCAGGTTTTGTAATATTTCCGGTTTTGTGATTTTTCGTTTCCGAACTTCGTTACACCTTACTACCGAGCTAGTTTAAGTTTAGTTAGGCTCTGATACCACTGTAAGTCCATATTGCGACCCCCGGTGCTTACGGGGAGGCGGAAACGGTATAAAAAACGAATTTTTATCGCAAGAGGCAACATGGACTAAACTATGTCGGGATCGTTGTCTAAACTAAAACTAGTATTCTAGCTAAAGAGAGTTAGCTACTATGGAAGATGGTTATACCTAAACTTGAACTCCTTCTTCTTCAAACCTTGTAGAGATTGATGGTTCTCTTTTCGTCGCCTTCTTCCGTCGAAGATGGATCCACCTCGAAGGTTCGACCTTTGGGCTCTTCCTCGATCTTTGAGTGAACTAGGGTTTCCGGCTTGCTAAACCTTCATCCTAGAATGAGTAGAGAGTGATTAGGGTTTGCTTTTCTTTCTAAAGAGAATGATTCTCAACACATGAGAAGGTTTCTCTTTGCTAGAGGAAGAAGAAGATGAAAATGAGGAGAGAGAGAGGTTATGATAGAATGAGCTCAATTATTTCTTTCTTGCAACCATATTGCAAAAGAAAAATATTATCTAAATGATAATAATTGAAAATGAGAATAGTTGATGGTAGTATTTGGAATGACCACAACCATGCTTCATTTAATAAAAAGTAAGCATGAATCAAGGAAGACTTTTTAAAGCATGATGGTAGTCAATGGTCAACAAGTCAACCAAGGTCAACAAGTCAACAAAAAATCAACCATAACATAATTCTCATTTAATTATTAATAGATAATATAAAAATCCATTAGGGTTTGGAAAATGAAGACTGTCAACTGTGCATACGCACCCGTTCCGAAACCCTAATGAAAAACCTCATTCTCCGCCTCAAGCAACTGTGCATACACACCTGCATTCTCGTTCCGAAAAACAAGAATACCAAGATATAAAAGCAACCCCCAAAACATATACCAGTATCTGGCTCAAACCAGAGCCTGCCAGTATAATCCGTCCGGACTCCAAACGTGCACAAGTGCGCGGATGAGAACGAACCCTGTCGCAAAACCATGCGACCTCTACTCTGTTTTGCCCAGAGGCGAATACCCTCTGTGTGGGACTCTAAAGACTCGACACTACGCTGGCAGTGGGTTTAACCACAGACCGCAAGCTGCACTAGCTGTGCGTAACGGTCCCCAGGTAGATGCCGACAAGAAGGCTGACGAGGTGAAACCCCATCTGAACTCCTACTGAGTCTAAATGTGACATTCTCCGTACAGTCCGGTCTGTTCGTCTGATACATCGCATGGCGGGCCTAGGGGGCGGTAAAACGTCAGTCCCCCAATAGCGGTACAAGTCGTGTCGGAGTGAAGCCCAAAACACCCTGAGATAACACTGGAAACCTACCAGTATATCTCGCTTGCCCTGGCCAGGGACTACTCGTGTAATGGCTCTCCTAGACACAGCGCGATGTCAACCCCCAATACCGGGAGAGACGAATCCTGTCTAACCGTCACTGCCTCCAAGTGCTTCGGGACTGCACCCAACCACCACCTGTTTGCACGACTCCTTTGAGCCGTGGTAGGGTAGTGATCAAAGTGCAGTGGGAACACACTCGAGGCGAAGTGTCAGTGTCAAGTCAGCGGACTAAGCTGTACTCATGTCACCTGGGAACTGATAACTGACGATAGGTATAATACCAACCTGTCAGTTCCCGACGAGTCCTGTCCAGTGTACTCGTAACCCAACGAGCACCCGTATACTATCTCTAGTACGACGTACTGATGGCTGTGGGACAGACCATCTCCCACACTGGGATGAGAAGCGCATACGCTAGTCTACTCCGGAGTATCGATGCCCTGTCTCGATAGTCCTACGACTAGGGACCTGTATAAGGATGTGCCTATAGATTACCCAGCCCCCACTAGTGTGACTGCCATCACAACGCTGGTAATCAAGCAAAGATCCTAAGGGCTCCACTAATGCGTATACGTGATATACTGAAATAAACACAAGTACACATTGAAGTAGAAACAAACCAAGTAGCATACTACTATATTGAGCAAGATTGTTTATACAAGGTGAATATCCCAAGCTTCCATTAAGTAATATACAAACTAGTATGATACAGTAATGGCCTCTAGGGCATATACACTAACAGTACTAATATTGGATATGTTGCTATCTATAATATGACATAATATTTTACTATTAAGTAGTATACATACCAACATCTCCTTCAACTCCTGAACGGTGGCCTTCAAGCTCTCCAGTTCTTGTTGGAAACGTTGCTCATTGGAGACGGAGGAAGTAACCGCCGGAGTGGAGTCCAACCTCATATGGGCCCTGCTAGGGCCCAGTCACCGGCTTCTCTCCCAACCTCTGTGGTGCCCTCCGTGTGCGGCGTCCAGGACTGGGGTCAGCAGTATCGGATCGTTCTGTCCAGTAAAATCGATCCCCGATGCCTCGGCCTGCTTAACCACCCGCTCCTACACCCACATTAACCAGTAAAATATAAGTATCATTTAAATTTGAACCTTTCAAAACTAAAATTTCAAATAGGGGTTGAATAAATATTAACACTTACGCAATACTCCTGGGTAGCGACGTCGGGGTATCGAAGCTCGCCCGTGGCGGGATCTGTCGAGGTGCCGTGGACGGCAAGGTATGCGGACAACACGCTCGGTGTACCACCTTGCGCCAGAGTCTGAGCTCTCTGCAATAGTAGAAAATAACTCTTAATATTAAATATATTAGAAAATAACTCTTAATATTACATTATATCACAAAGGCCGGTCTATTGTAATTTACCGATAACTCTATGGCACGAGTAATATTCCTCGAGCCACCTGTATAAGTAGGGCGACCCCTCTTCGCCGACTTCCTATTCTCTTTATTTTGATCGGCATGTTTCTGCACAACACATTCACATTTAGTTTTCTAATTAAGCAACACAAAAAAAATAAATTATATACTAAACAATGAATTACATTTAAAATACATACCTGTTTGCGATGAGAGTCCAAATATTCGCACAATAGAGGTCATGTATCTACGTCGACTCTCGCAAAGGCCGGAGTAGATAGGAGGGCCGCTCTCTCTGTCTCGGAGGTCGCCATCCACAGGGAATAGCAGTCGGTCTTCAGCTCATTCCTGTTGTATCGGACCTTCGTCTGCATGTTCTTCATTAGGCCATTGTACAGAGCGTGAAGATCGAGCACCCTCCCAGCGTGATCAGGGTCGGGTACAGGCTGAAAATCGTAATCCAACTAAAAATACAAAAAAACATTGTTATTAGATTGCAAGTGTTAATAATAAATATATTGGATAAATCAAATGAAAATATATATTAATACCCGAGCCTGATCCCAGAAGAGGGCGAATGAGCGCTGGTGTTGGTCGCCCCACTCAACGTGAAGTGGATAGTTCTTCACGAGCCGACTCTCATCCCTAATACACCTGCCGAACCTCTCGGCATGATCGCTGGTATAGAGATAATCAGGGGTAAAAAAGAGGGGGAATGCTGCCTCCCCCCTAACTCTGTCGGGCCTTAGCCTGTGGGACTGATTCGGGCCTCGAGTCCCCCTCTCGGGATGGGGAGGCCCTACGTTTGCAAGAAATATCAAGACAATCAATATTAAGACAAAGTTGTATTAAGAAATCAAGGTTTAACGAAAATTGAAGTGTGATATATACCTCCGGTGACTAAAGCACGAGCCTCGGCCCGGACAGCAGCACGAGCGGGACGATAGTTCCTCCGGTGAGGAACAGCCGGTGACCCGGACATCCCCTCCAATTAGAAAATAAACATTGACGCTAAATTTCCATGAAGTTCATATTTATTCTTTAGAGGATATGTAAAATGAATAAATATTTTATATTTATTCATACTAACCTACAGACTGAGCGGAGGGTACGGAAGTGGCGGGAGTGGCCCCTGCGTCAGATGTGGACGCACCACCTATAATTAGACAATTAAAAATAGATTATATAAGTAATTGCAAAAAGAATGTGTAGATCAATAATATAACATTCTAAATCAATATGCATGCACTATAGGATATATGAACATACCCGCAGGTGCGGTGGTGGCCTCTGCCCGAGATGTGGAGGCACCACCTACAGCTAGATAATAAAAAAAATGATTATCTAAGTAAGAGCAAAAGGAATGTGTGTATATTTATGATATAACCTTCTTAATCAATATACATGCACATAAACATACCTGGAGGTGCGGGAGTGGCCTCTGTCCCTGATGTGGATGCATCACCAACAGCTAGACAATCAAACATTGACAATATAAGTAATTTTGACATGAACATGCATGTATATCTATAATATTACATTCAAAATGAATATGCATGCAATATACCTGGAGGTGTAGCAAAGTCCACACGGAAGGAGGCATCCGAAGGGTTCTCTGATCGAGGTGCAAGACCGGCCCTCTAAAGCTCCCTACGCAGCTCTCCGGGCGGCAGAACCGCTCTGCCTCTGCCTCTGCCGGTGCTGCGACTGGAGCTCCTGCCGCCCCTCGCTGCTCCCGTCGTCATCAAATCTAGATAAACGGTTCGTGGACGCATTAGACAATCATTACGAGTATTGACTATATATGTATAGATCGTAAAATGTGAATTAATAATATAACATTACTGATAACCTTTTTCGTTTCGTGGGCGCATTAGACATATCTACTTGGATTTCATCATCGATATCATTTCTAACCCACGTAACTTCATGATCAGCCGAAGACAACCCCTTTCGAAACAGACGGTCGGAGCACTCTAAGTCTTCTCTCTTCTCCTTCCTCATTGATGTCCTCGAATTCTAGGACATCGTAGACATTCCTGGGTTTCCAACGACATACGACACTCCATTCCGGATGCTTCAAACACTGTGAGTAGTATACTTGCTTGGTTCGGAAAGATAAACGGATCTTCCTGACCGTAAAATCGAAGTGTGTTCATACTGGTTAATCCATATTCATCTTTCTAAGTCCCAAGATTGCTTCTCCACTTATCCGTATCGGTTCGCATATCGTACCAAGTACACTGGAATATATAAAAGGGTTCTGATCGTCCGGGATAGTGGATGCCGAGTATACAATTTAAGTATCTATAATAAATCACACCGTCCGATCCTACCGTCGCAATCCCACTATTCTGAGCGGTTCTAGATGTTTCTATGTCCTTAACTTCAAATTTTTATCCAAGGACACCGAATCCTTTATAATATGCAACCTCCATACTAGGAAATTGAGCTAAACATCTTGAATCACTTTCAAATGATGCAGACAAGTTCGGATCGTGGATCTAACAAAATAAATTTTACGACAAATGCATAACGATATAAGTTTAGATTAAAACTAATAGCAATAACATGTTATTCGAATAACTTACATGATTTGCAACCCAATCGCAAAAATTATCCTGATGATATTTTTCCAATCGTTCATCGTTCCAATCAGGATGCCCTTCACGTACCTCGTTAAAATGAATTCTGTTTTCGACAATAAATTATGACATTAATATTATATCATTTCATACACACACAAATACAAATATAACAATTAATCCAAAAAACTTACTCTCTAATTTGTTCAAGACATGCGCAATTAAGCAAGATAAACCGGTATATCTTGTTGATAAATATAGTGTCTACCCTCTTATAATCGGCTTTACCATATGGCCCGTTTTGAATTCTTCGAGGCCGGTTAACTCTCGTCTCAATGTTCTCGTCCAGATAGCGGGAACAAAATGTGGTTGCTTCATCAAGAAGATAAACTTGCATAATAGAACCCTCCGGTCGATTTCTATTGCGTATATACCTTTTAAGAGTGTAGAGGTACCTAAAGAAAATATGTTGAATAAATAAATACGGGCATACATGACAACAATAATTTTAAAAATTGCGCAAAACGAAAAATTCCACGTACCTCTCGACGGGATACATCCATCGATATTGTACCGGTCCGGCTAACTTAGTCTCAATTGCAAGATGAACCGTCAGGTGTATTATGATATCGAAAAATGACGGTGGAAAAATACGCTCAAACTTGCAAAGTATCAACACAATAGAATTTTCTAGTTTATCCAGCGTCACAACATCCAGTGTTTTAGCACACAACTCTCTGAAAAACAACATAGGTCCTTGATTACTAGACCAACCGATTCAGGGAGAGAAGTCCTGAGGGCTAATGGAAGAAGGTGCTCCATGATAACATGGTGATCATGACTTTTCAGCTCATCGATCTTGCTTTTCACAATTTTTATTTTCTTGCTGAATGATCCTGAGAAACCTGTGGGAACTTTCAAATCATGCAACACCTGCGGAAATCTTTTCTTCTCCGGTTGTGACATATGATAAGGGAAGTACAAACTTTCCTGGTTTACTCGCTACCGGTCTAGGGTGCAATTCACTTCTTATTTCCCACTCCTGTAGATCCATCCGAGCATTCAGATTGTCTTTCGATTTCCCGTCTTTACAAAGAAGCAAGTTGAGTATGTGCTCTGATACTCTCTTCTCTATACGCATGATGTCCAGACAATGACGCACTAAATTTTTTGACCAGTACGGAAGCTCGAAGAAAATTCTTAACTTGTTCCAAAATGGTGGTTTGACCTGTTTTTTCGGATCCATCCCGAAGGTCACATTATTGTAACCATCCCACTGAGCAGTCACGTCCTCTCCGGACAATGGGGCTGGAGGTCCAAGAAACTCCTGATGACCATCAAAGTGAATAGAGTCTAACCTGTAGGGGTGGTCTAGAGGCAGGAAACGTCGATGGCCGCAATAACAAACCTGCTTGCTAAAATTCAAGAATTTCGATGTTGTGTGTTGATGACAATGAGGACATGCTTTGTGACCATGTATGGACCAACCTGATAGCATTCCATACGCAGGAAAGTCATTAATTGTCCACATTAAAGCCGCACGCAGTATGAAGGTTGTATTTGTGTTTGCATCGTAAGTCTCTACACCATCAATGAACAAAGATTTTAACTCCTCAATCAGAGGTCGAAGATAGACATCGATATTGTTTCCTGGTGAGTTTGGTCCGTCGATAAGAAGAGTCATCATAAAGTATGATTGGTCCGTAGCCAACCAAGGCGACAGATTATAAATTACCATTACAACGGGCCATGTGCTGTGACTTCAAGCCATATAGTTGAATGGGCAGAAGCCATCACTAGCCAGTCCGAGCCTGACATTACGAGGATCGCTACTGAATATTGCGTGCCTCCTATCGAAATCCTTCCATGCCGGTGAATCTCTTGGATGGCTCATTTTTCCATCTTCACTTGGAGGAGCACGGTGATGCCAGATCATTGCCTCGGCTGTTTTCTTTCACCTGAATAGCCTCTGCAGCCTCTGTGTTATGGGAAAGTATCGTGCTATCTTGACAGGTATATCAGGCTTCTTATCAGAATCTTTCGGCTTATACCTGACCTCTCCGCATGTTGGACACTCTTTCAAATCTGAATTCTCTTTTCGGTACAACACGCAATTTTAGGACATGCTTGAATCTTCTCACACTTCAGACCCAAATCAGATATCATCTTCTGGGCTCCGTACCAGCTGTCGGGCACCTTATTTCCTGGGGGTATAGAATTTTTCAAGAACGAAAGAAGTATTGTGAATGACTTGTTGATCCATCCATTTAGGCACTTAATCTGGAAAAGTTGGACGAACCATGAAAGGGTGGAATACTTTGCATTCTCATAAATTGGTTTTCTAGCATCATTCATGAAATTTTCATATTTATCCGTACGCGGTCCTTGACCGGAAGGAATGTCATCTTCGGTACGAATAGATTCACCTAGGGCAGCTTCTACCATATCCTCCATTTTTTCTGATGGAAAGAAATTACCGTCTTCTTCTTCTGCCGCATTACCGTCTTCTCCTTATTTTCCTGACGCATTATCGTGTTCTCCTTCTTTTTCTGCCGCATTACTGCGTTCTTCTCCTTCCCCGTGATATTTCCAAGTTGTATAAAGTCTAGGAAAACCATATTTTACGATATGAAGCTCTGCCAATTCTACCTTCTGCCAGTACTTATTTCCACATTTATCGCACGGGCAGATAATTTTCTCTATCACGATCTTATTATGTGCGCGTGCAAATTCAATAAAAGCAGCAACTCCTGCGACAAACTTAGGTTGCATACGTTGTTGCCAATCCACATGCATCCAGTCCTTAACTCTGACGTACTCATGGGCCATGTTAGACTGTATAACATATAAATTGTAGGTTATGATGACTATATTGAGAAATCTAAGAACGGGATGGTTACTGACAAAGGAGAAAATCCGTGTATATGCTTTGTATATGCGTTTGTCGTTGAAAAGAATAAATTATCGATAATCAAAGTTAGATTTGAGAATACTCATGTATCGCAGACTACGCTCTTGGCATTGCTTTGTTTTTCTCTCATTTCCTATCAGCGAGAGGAGGCGAATAGAGGTCAGACAGGTAGAGTCCGACAGGACAGTTAGTTTATGCATAAGTGAAAGGAGGGGTTCAATATCGGGAACTAGAGTCCAACTCCCAAATGTCGTCTCGACGGTTGTTAGTATCGAGCTATACCGTCCGATATTTAACAACCTTCGTATAGTTCTATGTCACGACGAATATCGAACGTATGTTAACCGATAGCTGGGGACTAACTGGGGCTTTGAGTTTCATATATGAGTATCGATGAGAATATGAAAGTTTCATATTATCATCGAGTATCATATATTGGTTTTAACTTGAACATCTTGAATCACTCTCTAATGATGCGTTTGTTGTGTATTCTTGTTGTATGTGTGTGTTTCGGCTGTCGGGGGTAAGGCTTCTATCCCATTAAGAATGTATAGAGCGAACACCCATTCGCTTGTGTTTTCAACCGTTTCGAGTAAATTTCGGCAGCACCTTCCCGCTGTTCTCCGAGTACACTGTAATAGAATAGATAATCATTTCAAAGCTGTGAAACAACGTTGAAATGAACATCTAATCTATCTTTGTACACGGAGAACCAGCAGAAAGGTACCGACGAAATATCTCGAAATGGATGAAAATACAAGTGAATGAAGGCGTTTGCTTTATATATTCCTAACTTGTCCATACGGGAGAAATCTATCAGTTATTATACGATTGAATCTTCTCATCAAATACACTATACGACGGTTATTAGTATCGAGCTATACCGTCCGATATTTAACAAGCTTCATATAGTTCTATATCACGACGAATATCGAACGTATGTTAACCGATAGATGGGGACTAAGTGGCGCTTTGAGTTTCATATATGAGTATCGATGAGAATATGAAAGTTTCATATTATCATCGAGTATCATATATTGGTTTTAACTTGAACATCTTAAATCACTCTCTAATGATGCGTTTGTTGTGTATTCTTGTAGTATGCGTGTGTTTCAGCTGTCGAGGGTAAGGCTTCTATCCCATTAAGAATGTATAGAGCGAACACCCATTCGCTTGTGCTTTCAACCGTTTTGAGTAAATTTCGGCAGCACCTCCCCGCTGTTCTCCGAGTACACTGTAATAGAATAGATAATCATTTCAAAGCTGTGAAACAACGTTGAAATGAACATCTAATCTATCTTTGTACACGGAGAACCAGCGGAAAGGTACCGACGAAATATCTCGAAACGGATGAAAACACAAGTGAATGAAGGTGTTTGCTTTATACATTCCTAACATGTCCACACGGGACAATTCTATCGGTTATCATAAGATTGAATCTTCTCGTCACATAGACTATACGACGGTTGTTAGTATCGAGCTATACTGTCCGATATTTAACAACTTTCGTATAGTTCCATGTCACGACGAATATCGAACGTATGTTAACCGATAGACGGGGACTAAGCGGCGCTTTGAGTTTCATATATGAGTATCGACGAGAATATGAAAGTTTCATATTACATCGAATATCATATATTGGTTTTAACTTGAACATCTTGAATCACTCTCTAATGATGCGTTTGTTGTGTATTCTTGTTGTATGCGTGTGTTTCGGCTGTCGGGGGTAGGATTCTATTGGTTATCATACGATTGAATCTTCTCGTCATATAGACTATATGACGGTTGTTAGTATCGAGCTATACCGTCCGATATTTAACAACATTCGTATAGTTCTAAACCGACGACGGTAAATAGTGAAGCATGAAGCAACGGGTATAAAGCACTAACATGAATGTATAAAATAGCATAAACAGGTAGCAGTAACGGGCATGGATCATGACAGTACTCTAGGTTAATATGCAAGTCACTAAACTAACAGTATTTATCTCATTTGAAATCGATTGGTGGAATATATCCTCATATTTAGACTCTGGACCCTACAGGCTTATGTGAGAGGCCAACCCAATATTTTTCAAGGACCCTCCAACCCAATTTTTTTTCCTTTTATGAAACCTAAACCTACCCAAACAAGTTCAGGCAGGTTTATACAGATGAAAACACCTCTAATTTATTGGACGGGTTAGGGTTGAGTCTAACCTGACTTCACCATACTTAGCTGTTAGAATGTATATGAATACGGATAATTCGAGCTAACTCCGTATCCGTATTTGATTTGCATCATATACAAATAGTGATTTTCATTTTTGACGACCATCCATATCCGTATACGAAAATGATAACACCTATTCCGTTCCGTATCTGATACCAAAAATGCTAATTTTTGGCTTTATCGAGTTAAATTTTCCTAAAAATCACAACCCAACCCTAACCTTAGCCCCAGCCCTAGCCCCAGCCGAACCCCAACCCCAACCCTAACCCTAACCCTAGCCCCAGCCCCAGCCCAACCCCAACCCCAACCCCAACCCCAACCCCAGCCGAACCCCAACCCGAACCGCAACCGCAACCCCAACCGCAACGCTAACCCCAACCGATGCCTAACCCTAACCCTCATCGGTACCCAAACCCTGAACCCTAGCCCTAAAATCATCAAAATTATGTTTAATTGAAGAGTTACTAACCTGTAGACGGTGGAGGAGATGACGGAGACGCTCGATCGGTGGTTGACAACGCGCGCAATCGGCGACAAGGAAGAACGACGGCGGTGGCGACGACGAAATGAAAGGCGGCGGCGGCGACGAGAACGGCGACGAGAACGGCTACGCGACGGGAACGAGAGATTTGGGGATTTTGGGAGTTAACGCGCCAGAGAGAGATGATCAGCGTAGGGCATTTCTGTGCCTTTTTAATTAAATTCCCATTTAGATGTCCCTACGGATTAGTCCGTAGGTCATTGGTTTGCGGCTCCGTAGGGGCAAACAACAAATTACGATTTAATATTTTTAAATTAAAACGTCTGGAACCGTAGGGGCAACCGTCGAGCCCTACGGATTAGTCCGTAGGTCCAAAATAAATCTGCCCATACGGATTTCATTATCCGTATGGGCAACCCTCTATTGTAGTAGTGTCTTCAGTTCTCTTATCTTTCATCGGAGACTCTCCTTATAAGACATAAGGGCTCCTCACTTATGGCTTCAGTAGTAGCCATCCATTAAATCGACAAACTTCCGCATATGTTCGACGGTGTATACAATTGTGCAATACAACACTACCATTAGCTTAATCTTTTAGGTAAAGGGATACCCAACATGCTATCCGGGCTCGATGAAGTAAAAGTTCCTGAGTTCAAATCCCATCACAACCATCAATAAAAAAAAAAATCCCTTCATGTGCGTTATCCTCTACATGTAAAGCAACTTATTGTCTTCCACTCGGGGGGGAGTATTGGATGTGTTGATACAATTTTTGGCGCACCTCTCATCGAAGTTTTCGGTTAAAGTGAGTGTCAGCATCATTCATGTAAAAAGAATATGGCGCCTACAGTGCTCCATTTCCAATCATTTTGCATCATTCAGATCTTTAGGATTCTGTGAGAAGAACAGTAAAAGGTTTCCTTTGTATTCATGCTCGTTCTTGTCCTGTTTCCACTTTCATTAATCTTCAATCTCTCATAACTTTAATTTGGATGGCGGTTACAAAAGGATCAGAATGAGCAGCATTTCTGCTGATGGTCGTCCCCACTCCAAATATTAAATGAAAAATCTCCAATGAGTCACCAACAGCTTATCCCAACCCTACAACCAAGTTTCACCATCCAAGTTTAATTTCACCAGAATACCATATGTAAGGTAGAACCAACATAAAGCTAGGAACATGTTTATACTCCATTTGGCTCCTATAAAGCACCTTTTCTTAATATGATTTTTTATCCATATTTTCATGTACAGAAAACATTTATCATAATGTTCAACTTTCGGCCAAATCATCATCACCATTGGACAACATAAACTGAGCAACAATCCAACTTTCAACCCCAAAGGACCCAAATATCTAGTTAGTTAATAAAGCGGTTCTATTCTGCAAAAAGCTTACGGTACACCAAAATTGTAAAAGAACAAGTAGATGAAAAAGCATTTTCTTGTCTACTGTATTCAGGAATTAATTCCATAGCATGTCAAATCCCTTATTTTTCTTGGTGCTCTTGCATGCATGTATTGGCTCTGGAAAATTTCATGATATCATCGATCAAGATCTTAATGCTGTTGTTTTCGAAATTATGGTTGATTAATTAAGGAAACTAAAGACTCACTTCAGTGACTTACTTTTCAATAGTTTCTCTTTTATATGCATCTTGTTTTTTCTATTATTAGTCAGCTTTAGTACTTCTCAGCATGCCTTTACCTCTTGTCTTCTTTGTCATCTTTATCCCTGACTCCTTATATGTTGTGTATGTCTCCCATTCCAATCTCTATTTGATTTTCCTGTTTGATTCGGCTTTATCATAGAGTTGGTGAAGATTCGAGATTATCTGTAAGTAAGGGGATAGACGTCTGGAGCTACAGCTTGACGTCTGTCGACGCTCGGTATGTTCGCATACTCTTGGGCAGACGTCTGGATAGAACTCATCAGACGTCGTCTGCGAGCGCTCTGTACTTTCAAAGCCTCAAGATCAGACATCTGAAGCTTCTTCTTCAGACGTCTGCGAGTGCTCTGTACTTTCGAAGCCTCAAGACCAGACATCTGAAGCTTCTTCTTCAGACGTTCTTCAGACGTCTGGGACGCTATGTTGTTTCAAAGACTTCATGGGCAGACGTTTGGGCAATGCCTTCTTGAGACGTCTGCCGTGTCTTGGGCCGGATAATTTGTTAGTTGGGAAGTTAGTTATTTGGATCTATCTTTTCTATATTATATATAATGTAGTATTTTGTAACTCTAGATCTGATAGCCTTTAAGACGGCTTTTATTATATTTTGAGAGAACCCTTTTGTAATTTGTGAGGGCTTGGGTTTTGATGGATTTGTGTAATTCGTCCACCGTTTGTACTCCGTTTTGGTGATTAATAAAAGCTTCGTCTTTTGGTTAGTACTTTTATTTCCTATTTGCCCGTGATTTGTTTTGTGCTTTCGTCTCTATCGTTTGCATATCTTCGTGATCGTCTTGCTGCAACATTATATAACTATGATATTGTGATCATTTCAGGTGGTAGTTGCACTTTCACATGCTGCCGTTTTAGAGGAGTCTATGAGGGCACGAGATTTACTCATGGAACAGAATGTTGCTCTAGATTTAGCTCGGCGAGAAGCTGAGTTGGCCATTCGTGCTCGAAATGATTTTCTAGCTGTCATGAATCACCAAATGCGAACTCCAATGCATGCGATTATTGCCCTGTCCTCTTTGCTTCTAGAAACTGAACTAACTCCAGAGCAGCGGTTAATGGTGGAAACGGTGTTAAAAAGCAGTAATTTACTAGCAACACTTATCAACGATGTTTTAGATCTTTCTCGGCTTGAAGATGAGAGCTTCGAGTTGGAAGTTTCCAATTTCAGCCTTCATGCTGTTTTCAGAGAGGTAATTGCATGTTTCAGTGTTTCATTCTGGTTAAATCGTGCATGGCCACTTCTATTTGATTTTAAATGGTAGGGATAAATTCAAAAGGTAGAATAAATTTATTTGCATTTATTTGGTTTTTTAAATTTTTTATTACGATACACAGTTTTTCATTTTTCTAATACAAATTACCCTTGGTACTAAATATAACCGTTATGAGAGTTGCATGTGTTCAAGATGAGAATAGACCAGCAATCATATTTTTCAAATAAAGGATTGAAGTGATTTATTTGTAATCATGTACATTGTATTAAATTTTCATGTTTAAGTATGTAGATGAACAATCCACATACATTCAAAAACATTATGAAATGCATATGGAAGGGATCATACGAGCATTGACGGTTGAATCAGAGTGTAAGAAGTAGAAACGATCGATGAACGGCACACAATGTGTAACAACCGAGTTCAGCTATACCAATTTCTGCTTCCGTATTTGTCTATCTGTGGTATTTTTATTGATTTTGTTTGGGTGCAATTGGTAGTTTACTTTTACATTGCATTCGACCCGACCCGCTTGCTTGAACTGGTTGGTTCATATTTATAGACTACCCTGACCTGTTAAATAGACACGTGCATTTAGTGTGGACTGCATATTGATTTTTATTTGGCATCGCACATTTTATCATATAACATTTTAGATCACGTAAAATAAATTAAAATTGCATTTCATAGCCTGCATGATACCCCTAACCCCATCGTAGCGTCCGCGCATCGTGTTCTCGTCCCGTTCAGTGAAACAGACGTGTTTGGATGGCTACGCGCACGTACGTGCGTCCGTTCTTGGGGGTATGCATTTTCGTTACCTGATTATTCATTTTAAAATTTGGAAGTTGCATTTATTTTTCGTAATTAAAACCTGAAATTTTGGACCCGTCCCGGGCGCGATTTGGAATATTTTTGGTATCCGCCTAAATTCAAAATTTATTAAATTTTATTTTAAACGTTTCCTTTAAAAATTTAATTTAACAGTTGAAAAGATTTTTTTTCAACTAACCTAAATATTTTAAAACTAAAAATCAAAATATTTTCTTAAAACAATCCCCTGCCGGCCCTACTAACCCTCTCTCTTCTCTCTTTCTCTCTCCCAGCTACCATACAATTTTATCTCTCCTCCCCCCTTCTCTCTCTTCTCTCTATCCCTCTCTCCCTCTCTCTCTCATCTCGCGGCTCTCTCTCTCTCCTTCTCTCAGAATCTCTCTCTCTCTCTCCTCTCGCTAATTCTTTCTCTCTGTCCCTATCTCTATATATTCCTTCTTCCTCATTTCTTTTTTCATACGAACCCACAACCAAAACCCTAACCGCCTCCTTCTCGCCGTTGCCCACAGCCGACGACGCCACTCCCGACCTCGTCATCTCCTCACCCTCATCTCCTTCGCCTCCATCTTCTTCCTCCCTACTGAGCAGCCGTGCACACCCACAGGAACCCGAGAGCCCTGCACACCCATCTCCGCCACCTCCACTTCCCATCGCTACCGACCACCTCGTCGGCCTCCCCTGGTCACCATTTCCCCATCTTCTCCCCCTCTCTCCTTCTCTAACCCTATAAACCCAAGAACCCGAGCATCATTCTTTGCACCAAGAACCGAAGCCACTACCCTTCGCCGGCAACCCCTCATCGTCGTCGCCCTTTGCCGACTCCCCTGGTATCCCAGAGAACCTATCCACAGTAAGATCTTTCATTCTTCTTCCTTTCTATAATTTTTCTTTTGTTTAAATGCTCACTGTTCTTTTGTTTGCCGGAATCCGGTCGCGCCGTCGACGATCCCGACGACCCAGCGAGCGTACCTGACCTGTGTGATCCCCTTGTACATTGTTTGGATCTGTTCCGTGTACCGTGCGCGCGTCGCGACTTTTTCCGCCTACGTGAGACGTTCCGTATACCCGTTTCTTGATCTGTGGAGGTAAGTAAAACTTGCTACATGCTATTCATAATATGTTTATACTTAATTAACTGCATGTTAAACCTGTAGATCAAATCTAAAGTCATATGTTCCAATTTAACATTTCAATGTTCCGTTTATATCATGTTAGATCTAGAACCTGAAACATTTCATATTGCATATTAGTTTACGATACACGGAACCCATGTCTATATTTGAATCACATATTGCTTAGTTGTATAGCACATAGTACCCTTTTATTTGTTTATAGCCTTTCGGACACCGTTTGCATCCATTTATCATATTATTTATACAGTTGCATCCATAGATCATTTGACTATATAGTATTGTAAATTTAACATTCCATATTTGATAAGGTGTAATTTAATTAATGTTGGACCACAACCCTAACTCAAGTAGATAACTGTGCATCCATATGCTTTAATCTGTACTTACTTGCATATAACACCACAATATTCCATTTTTTTTATTGTTCCATTAGTACCCCATACTTGTTTTGTATACCCATGCTTATTATTGTTTGATTATGAGCACACATGTGACATTTTGTGCACTCCTGGCATAACTTCACATACCATTACTTGACACGACGTGATACCGTGCACTTCCTGACTTGACATGATAACTATACACTACCTGACTTGACTTGAGATACCATGGCTTTCGCTGTTACCTGATCTTTTTACTAATGCCAACAAACCTGACCTGTTGTCCCTTCGGACATGTCCTGTTGTCTATCCAGACAAACCCGTACCTGCCTGATCCTGTGTTGGAATTAGTTCCAAATTATTTAATACTTGACTTGAACATATATAATTTGGGGGTGTGGGGAAATCAGGATTGTAACTGAACGTAATTCAAAGGGCCATCCTATTGTTTGCCGTTTTTCCGGGCGTTACGGAATACCTATTGTTTGCCGTTTTTTCCGGGTGTTACGGAATACCTATTGTTTGCCGTTTTTCCGGGCGTTACAGAATACCTATTGTTTGCCGTTTTTCCGGGCGTTACGGAATAATCACCGATGGGTTACGATGAGGATTACATTAATTGATTTCCAAGAACTTTAGAATTATTTTATTCTTGACTCGTTTTATTCTGGCTTATGGACATGTGTTAGATAGTTTATTATTGTTCTTGATATCTCTACAGCCGTAATGTGACTGTGGAAGTATATTTCCTATCCACAGGTAGCATGGTTGGCTATGTCACGTGCCCATCTTAGCGTACTCTGGGAAGTGGGGCGTGACATGGTATTTTTGGTATCAGAGCCATAGGTTATAGGTTAATCAAGTTCGATTCTTTTTGTAGTTGGGTATTGTATCCAATACACGAATCAGAATACTCGTGATTAGGAAACATGTCCTGCCACCTTACCGTCTTACCATTTTTGAATCTTAATTTCCTCCTGATTCTACTTTTACGATATGCAAAGCTCCTTTGCATATCGACTCGAAACCTGGATTCCTTTTGGTTATCTCTAGAACTTAGGCGACTTGGGTGGAGTTATGTGATTGTAGCTATGATACCGCGGCATGATTACAATGCGGTACTCTATTTAAGTAACTTGGAGTTCTAGCCTTGATTCATATCCTTGATCTATATTTTGAATCTGTTATCATGCTAATCCTTTGGGTGCTTTGATTTCAGGAACATGGCAGGAACGAATCTGAAAACGTACCAAAGGCATGTTGATGAAGCCGCTATGCTTGGAGTAATCCGTGGGATGTTGGAAAACCAAAAGCGACAGACCAAGCTGATCCAGCAGCAAGCTGAATCTTTTCAGGAAGGTTTGCGGACCGTTCAGCAGTCCGTGAACAATGTTGTGGCCAGACCAGTGGATTGTGTGGGTACCGTGGCGGATTTCAGGAGACTGGGTCCGTCTGTCTTTACTGGCCTGGAGGAGCCGTTGCCAGCGGAGCAGTGGCTGGTTGATATGGAGAATTTACTCGTTGCGGCACAGATCCCAGAGGATAAGAGGGTGGTGTTGGAGATAGTGCCCTCAAAGTCAATTATTAGACCGCAGGTACGTGATTGCAATGATTGAGGCAGGACCTATACCGATATGACAGTCTTGCTCGAGATGATAGTTTGCTATCTGGTTTGTTTTTATCATCGTATACATGCTTTAGTTCACTATTGCATGATGATAGAGCCCATAGGATTCTTGCTTGACTACCAGCAGTATGATGGCGATCATATACGTAGGAGCTGGGGTCTGTAAGCACATCCTTAAAGTGTCCCTAGTCGTGGGAGTTTCGAGACAGGGCATCGATACTCCAGAGTAGATTAGTGTATACAGTCGAGACCCCGACGAGGGGCGGTGGCCGGTCTCATAAGCCATTGGTATTAGTTGGTTCACCTAAGATGTATACAGATGCTCATTAGGTTATGAGTACACCGGACAGGACTCGCCGGGAACATACTAGTTGGTATTATACATATCGTCAGATAGCAGTTCCCTGGTGACATGTGTACAGATTAGTTCATCGACCTGAGGTCGTCATTTGTCTCGTGTGAGTTCCCACTGTGCTTTGATTTCTACCCTACCACGGCTCAAAGGAGTCGTGCAAACAGGTCTTTTTTGGGTACAGTCCCGAGCCACATGGAGGCAAGTGAGCGGATCGGCAGGGAATTCGTCTCTCCCGGTATTGGGGGTGAGATCGCGCTGTGTCTAGGAGAGCCATTACACAAAGCCCTCGGCCGAGGCAGGAAATTTACTGGTAGGTACTCCAGTAGTATCTCAGGGTGTTCTGGGCCACTCTCTGACACGACTTATACCGCTAATGGGGGTCTGACGTTACCAGCCCCTAGGCAGATATGCGATACTCATAGATGAACGGACCGGACTGTATATATATTGTCACTGTTAGGCTCAGTAGGGTTTCTGGATGAGTTCGCTCGTCAACTTCCCTTCCAATCAATACATAGGCAACCGTTACGTACAGCTTGTACCTCTGACGTGCTAGTGGTTATACCCAGTGCCAGTGTGTTGATGAGTCATTAGAGTCTCCCACAGACACTTTCCCAAGTTCGGGCGAAACGTTGTAGAGGCCGTATGGTTTTATGGCAGGGTTCGGAAAATGCACGTGCGTTTTCGCACGTGTCATTTTTCGGGCAGATAATACTGGTCGGCTTTGGTTTAAGCCGGATCCGAGTATTATACTGTGTAGATATAATATCTTTGTCTCAGATGCATTTGTATTCGGTCGTAATACAAATACGGGTATGTTTATACCATTACGGGGTTATCTTGAAATTCGTTTCAGGATCACTTTTGGAAGTTGCCAGTTTCCAGTTTTCTATCGGCCGTATTTGACATTCGGTTAAATGCGGATTTATCTGTCCTTCTTGGGTGAGTCATGAGGGTGAGTCATGCTTCTAGAAGGTTCTAGAAGTGATGATAAGGCTAGTGACTCATTTGTGCTTTAAATGATCATTTAATGTTTTTGATGACATGGTTAAGTGATTCATTAGTTCATTAAATGAGTTCATACTAGGTGTTCATTGACTCATGCTTTTTACTTAGTGCTAATGGTCACCACTTCCCTCCTACACTCACCCCCCTCTTGTTTAAAGTGGCCAGCCCTCCCCTCCTCTTGACTATCATGGTTGCTAGAAAAAAGATATAGTTATTTAGTTCATGGAAATTAAGCATACTCATTTCACATTTCCACCCGATCCAAAAGGCAACTTCATTAACCGTTCGTCCATAGCTTTGGACGTAACGAGACAAAGTATTCTACTCATTCTCTACAACATCTTGGTTGTCTCTTTTAGCAAACTTGACGACCGAGTTGCCTCGGTTCAGAGGCGGGAGCCCGTTTAAAGATCCGTCGACGTGGTGCCACCTGGACGAGAAGACTGGAGATTCAGGAGATCGGAGAAGCCGCAAAAAGCGTGGGATGATGGTTGAAAACCGAAGGACTCGGATCGTTCGGTATAACATTTTTACCCACTTTGTAATTTGTTAGTTTAGTTTTAATGGCAGATCCGGGTTATAGTACGTGATAGCGCCAGTTGTAAAAAGATTTTGTTCCGCATTTGGCGTCTGTTAGACGGCCGGGGCGCTACCGTGGACTTACAGTGGTATCAGAGCCTCACCATTAAACTATACTAACTTGTGCTAACGTGTTTAAAATATCGTTCGAACGTATTTTCGAAAACCGCAAATTCTATGTTCTGAGTTTCTGTCGATTTTTAAAAGAGTCTAAAAATAATTTTACATATCACAGAAATTCAAGCAGGCTTTTTTAAGAATAGTGGAGAAAAACGATCCACTGAATCGTCCGTACAACCGCTGAACCGTGGTCAAAGCCTAGTTTTGACCGCAGAACCACGGCCGTCTTGGCATTTCAATTGGTCAATTTTCTACTGTTGGTTCTTTGTTGGAAATTGTGGTTTTTGGTATATATGTTTTGGGCTCAGATTTTGTTACTGTACAGCAGATGTACGTGGGGCCCACTTTGGGAAATTTAGTCGATCGAAATTTTAAACTTGTTAGTATACAGTATTTACATTATATCTCTAACCGGGAATGTCATTTGACCGGTAAACCGCGTCTAATTGCTATAGCTCTTTTAAACGGATTTGCGAACGTGACATTCGCGTTGATATTCTGTGTTGTGCTGTAATGTTGCGGATATGTCGTGGTGGATAGCAGGGTGCAATGATAGTGCAGTTTGGATTTATTTGTACATTTGATATTGCGGGGCGAGCGTCCAACATGTGGACTGCTGTCACTGCCTGTTATATAATATTCTTTTGGGGCACGACTGGATTGAGGTCGATGTACCCATTGTACATATTTTTATTTCTGTACTGGGTTAATCCCTCGAAGGAGTGCACGGATAGCCGGGTTCTGGAGGGCAACGGGTCCGTATCTCATGGCTTTGAGAGGCAGAGGGACATCACTCTAGAATTGGCAGACTATTCGCCGCACTCGTAGGGGGTACAGGTTGACCCAAGGAGGGGTGCTCAATTTACCGGATTCCGTGAAGTGCCGAGTGTTCCATTCACTATGCTGTGGGGGACTACCTCGCTTCAGGTTTTGGCGGGTAACTTACCGCACCCGTAGGGGTCTAGGTTTCATTGCACAGGCTATCCACACGACCAGGGGAACGTCGGGTTTCAGCAGCGGCTCTGTGAAACCCGGGGATCCCAGATTATCTGTATTGTTCTGTAATGCTTATTACTTTTCTGTAATGCTACATATTATCACGCCTGGAGCGATTATTGTATATTGGTATATATACTATTAGATGTTGTATATGTTTTGCACCCGCATTAGTCCAGCCTCCGCTCTGTCGTTAGTTAAGTAACCTAACGAGTGACGACGGGACCCAGTGGCGAATGCGGATGGCATATACGTACATTTTATTTTCATTCTTTTCTGGTGTGATTGATTGATGGGACTGCATTGATTCTTATCAATGCAAGGATAAAACAAACTTATATTTGATGTTGTTGGAACAAATTTTAAAAGGTGTTATTACAAAAATGTTTCCTTTTATTTTGCAAAGTGATATTCAGTTGGAATATCTTGCACCTCTTTCGACGAGGCAAGGGCCGAGATCCCTTCACCGGGAGTGACCCCTTGGGCAGAAGTTTACGTCAGGGTAATAACTTCACTATAGTCGATTACAAGTTGCTTTGCATCGCGGTATTCAGTTGGAATATCCTGCACCTCATTCCACGAGGAAAGAGCCGAGATCCCTTCACCGGGAATGACCTCTTTAGCAAAACGTTTTCGCCACTATATTTTTATAAAAAGCTATCAGGTTCCTTCAACGAGATCAAGTTCATTACGTTAAAGGTTTTTCGCCAAAAACCAGTCGTAGCCCTCCGTCATTTCTTTTGGGTATTCAGTAGTATTCAAGCTATGCATTTTGGCCCTTAGTCAAGGCATAGTGTTTGGTATCTGCTGGGTATTCATTTGTTGCATAGATAGATGAGTTGGTTTGGGACAGTCGTTCTGCTATTTTGGCCCTTAGTCAAGGGCATGTGCGGGTGGGTTCAAATTGACCTGGATAGTGACGGGTAGAACTTGGCATGTGACTTATGACATTTTGGCCCTTAGTCAAGTTCATAAGAGCATGGGGTAAAAATTACATCGGGGGTTTCAAACATACAAGAAACTTGCCAGGCATGCGCATACCTTCTGGAGTGTGATAACTTGAGTGGCTTCCATCAAATTATCATGCGATGATAGTTGGATCCCGATTCTCACCGATGAGTTGGTTTACTCTTCGGGTGATCCCGACTAATTCTTCTTTCAGGTTTGGAGGAGAATTTGAGATTACAGTAGGAGGTTTCCTGATTAGATAAAGTGATAACCATTCTGATCTAGGTTAGAGTGCACGCAGAGTGTTTCTTTTCTCTCTCTCTCTCTCTTTTGCAGCGACCTTTGACCGACCCTAGATTATTACTCAGTGACCAAGTTGACCGAACCTTCTTAAAATACTGGTTTTTGGATTGTTTATAGTTGCATAAGTCATTGCCATTCCTTCTTTTACCCTTTGAATTTCTCAGAACACCCCGTATTAGTACGGACGTCCACTTCCATTGGATAGATCCATCGTATGGTTATATACAAACTCGAAGGTACTACTTCGAGGATGGATCCAGGTTCAGGAGAAATAGAATTGGTTTATTCAGTTGTCTTTTGTTATCACCTTCTTTCAGGTTGCGAGTATTCCTAGGATTAGGAGAGTACACCTATTATGCTTATTGGATAGTCTTATTCCAAACCATAGGCCGGTGCCGAAAGGTAAGGAATGAAGAAAACCAATTAGCCTAAATAGAGTGTACAGAAGGTAATATGTAAAGATAAAATGAAGGGATTAGAAAGAGGGCAAAGTAAATTGCGACTGTTATCATTCATGACCAAACTGCGTACTTCATCGCCGCTCTTATTTCACCTTTGCTTTTTTCCCAGTTTGGGAGAAATAGAATAAGGTTTTATTCAGTAGTCTTTTATCATCACCTTTTCTCAAGTTTCGAGTACTCCTAGGATTAGGAGAGTACACCTATTATGCTTACTGGATAGTCTTCTTCCAAACCATAGGCTGGTGCCGAACGGTAGGGAAGGAAGAAAACCATTTAGCCTAACGATGGTGTACAGAAGGTAACGACTAAAGACAAATAAAGGGATTTGGAGAGATGGCAAAGAATTATACGGTTACAGTCATGAATTGGATTATAGAAGAGGCATTACTAAGAATACCAGGATACCCCTACGAAACATTATCATATTTCAGTGCATTGTTAAAGGAAAACTGATTTCCCGATTACATACTTACTCCAGGGTATGTATTTACCAGGTTTCATTCTCATATCTGTATAGTTTTATAGATAATGAGTGGGAGTAAGTTATTGGGAATTAACGTGATCATCCTCATTATATCGGAATTCGTTGTAATTGGTGATATTTGAGGAAATCGTCTGGGTACAGTTTTCAACCTACGATGCACAGGTTTTGAGTTATTCAAACTCAGGGGACTTATACAGAGTATTGTATGTTGTCCAGTGTCCGTCAGGACAAAGGGGTAGGTCCTCGTACTATGTTCTGTTTACTTGTGACTTTTCTAGTTTTTAGACAAGTGTTTCGTAGAAATACAATGTCTAAGTTTTGAGAAGTTGTGGGTATAAGAATAAAGTAGAGAACCAAGTATCACAAGTATCAGGATTCTTCAAAGAGATCGAAGATATAGATTCTTGTGATTAGTATTCAGATAATAGTAATAGTTTTGAGAAACTTGTTTCTCTTTCAGGTTACTCATAATTGGATGCATTCCTAAGTTGAGTAATGCTGATTAGCCTCTCTCCATTAAATTGATATGCACTGGAGACAGCTGCATGTTTTTTAATCTGGTTCGAATTAAATTAGTGCCTCTATTTCTATATTGTATATAGAATGGTTCATATCTTAACGATATTAAGATATGGGGAGTTGTCCAGCTTATGCTTAAAACCAGACACTGGATAGATCAAGGCACATTTCTGTAATGGCAGTTTGTGGGTTGACCCTGGCTTTGACGAAGGTTGACATTTCTACCATCTGGAAGATCAATAGTAATATTGTTCTTGACTTGCCACAGTTTTATTAAAATGGATTTTTTCAGAAAACAGTAATGAGAGTATGGTAGAACTGGAAGTGATTCCAGAACCGCAAATGATTACGGAAAATTTAATAGGACCAATATATTCAATCAGGTTTGACATTCCATTAGCCATTGCGCAGATATGGTGGGTAACCTCAGACACCCGAGAGGTACTCCGGTAGTCTCAACAACGGTGACAGAGAGGTTCTTGTTTACCCAGACTTGACACTACTGTTGTTCCAGGCTATTAGACCCGGCAGGAGGATAAATATAGCGTCGTTCTAAACTAGTTTTAGAAGTGTACGTATTTATTATTCTGCCAGAGGGTTGTCGTAGTCAGTGGGAGCAGCGGAAGTATAGTGGGCAAGCAGCTTATGTTTATAGACTTAAGCAGATATAGCGGAGATAGATTATCTATTTTTGATGTGACAGTCATGGGTTTTGACTTCATCAAAATAGGGGATGGATCTGGTGAGAAGGTAGTAGGGTGTGATGTCCTAGTATTTGGATGACATACACAGAGTAGGAAGTAAAATTCCTATACTACGATCGGTTGTACTGTGGTCGTCACACAGTTATTTCTCCATACAGGATATGGATATAATATCAGACATTCTGGTTACTAGATCTATGGTTTTAGATCTAGATTTGGGTAGTTTCCCAATATGGGTACTTTGACAGTATTCTAATAGTATTTTAGAATAGATGACTCCTGGCATGGTGGTGTACCTGCAGGTGATGGAGTCACCCTCTCTAAAGGTGTCTTACAGACTAAAGGGGAAAGGGGTGTGCATGATTGGCAGATCACTTGCTTAGGCAATTGAGTCAATCATGAGATGTCAAGTACCACACCAGATGTTGTTTTTGCACTAGATGCGATAAGTTTATATTAATCCTGGAGAAACATAAGGAAGCAGTTTTAGAACATAACTGCATGTTCTACGGATTTGATGATGGCAGCCTCCTTCGGGAGACGGTTATCATTCCAGGCTTCAAAGGTGACATGGATGACAAAGTGATTGTCAGAGTTATAGTTTTCCCTATGATGAGGGACAGTATTATGGACAGGTGGTCCAAGAGGATACTGTGGGAGGCATGGTGCTGGATACTGATTAGGTTCAGTTATCGATACAGTCTAAGAAGTTTGGATTTGGAGTTCATTTATGAACTAGGTCCCATCAAAGATCCAGACATATTCTAAGACAGGTATTACTCGATTCGGGAGATGGCTTTCTCCGCGAACTTGAGATTTAGAGAGATATAGAAAGAAACATCAAGGCGGATCCACTCACTGAGGCTATTTCTTGAACACAAGAGTTTTACAAACTAGTTTTGTGAAACTGATTAGTAGAGAAGTTGGGTGTTCGGTATCACACGGGCTGTGAGTATACGACATCGCAATAATTAGCCTTAAGTGCAAGTGGGAGATTGTTGGAGATAGTACCCTCAAAGTCAATTATTGGATCGCAGGTACGTGATTGCAATGATTGAGGCAGGACCTATACCGATATGACAGTCTTGCTCGAGATGATAGTTTGCTATCTGGTTTGTCTTTATCATCGTATACATGCTTTAGTTCACTATTGCATGATGATATAGCCCATAGGATTCTTGCTTGACTACCAGCAGTATGATGGCGATCATATACGTGGGAGCTGGGGTCTATAAGCACATCCTTAAAGTGTCCCCAGTCGTGGGAGTTTCGAGACAGGGCATCGATACTCCAGAGTAGACTAGTGTATACAGTCGAGACCCCGACGACGGGCGGTGGCCGGTCTCACAAGCCATTGGTGTTAGTTGGTTCACCTAAGATGTATACAGGTGCTCATTAGGTTATGAGTACACCGGACAGGACTCGCCGGGAACATGCTAGTTGGTATTATACATATTGTCAGATAGCAGTTCCCTGATGACATGTGTACAGGTTAGTTCATCGACCTGAGGTCGTCATTTGTCTCGTGTGAGTTCCCACTGTGCTTTGATTTCTACCCCACCACGGCTCAAAGGAGTCGTGCAAACAGGTCTTTTTTGGGTACAGTCCCGAGCCACATGGAGGCAAGTGAGCGGATCGGCAAGGAATTCGTCTCTCCCGGTATTGGGGGTGAGATCGCGCTATGTCTAGGAGAGCCATTACACAAATCCCTCGGCCGAGGCAGGAGATTTACTGGTAGGTACTCCAGTAGTATCTCAGGGTGTTCTGGGCCACTCTCTGACACGACTTATACCGCTAATGAGGGTCTGACGTTACCAGCCCCCTAGGCAGATATGCGATACTCATAAACGAACGGACCGGACTGTATATATATTGTCACTGTTAGGCTCAGTAGGGTTTCTGGATGAGTTCGCTCGTCAGCTTCCCTTCCAATCAATACATAGGCAACCGTTACGTACAGCTTGTACCTCTGACGTGCTAGTGGTTATACCCAGTGCCAGTATGTTGATGAGTCATTAGAGCCCCCCACAGACACTTTCCCAAGTTCGGGCGAAACGTTGTAGAGGCCGTATGGTTTTATGGCAGGGTTAGGAAAATGCACGTGCGTTTTCGCACGTGTCATTTTTCGGGCAGATAATATTGGTCCGCTTTAGTTTAAGCCGGATCCGAGTATTATACTGTGTAGATATAATATCTTTGTCCCAGATGCATTTGTATTCGATCGTAATACAAATGCTGGTATGTTTATACCATTACGGGGTTATCTTGAAATTCGTTTCGGGATCACTTTTGGAAGTTGCCAGTTTCCAGTTTTCTATCGACCGTATTTGAAATTCGGTTAAATGCGTATTTATCTGTCCTTCTTGGGTGAGTCATGAGGGTGAGTCATGCTTCTAGAAGGTTCTAGAAGTGATGATAAGGCTAGTGACTCTTGTGCTTTAAATGATCATTTAATGTTTTTGATGACAAGGTTAAGTGATTCATTAGTTCATTAAATGAGTTCATACTAGGTGTTCTTTGACTCATACTTTTTACTTAGTGCTAATGGTCACCACTTCCCTCCTACACTCACCCCCCTCTTGTTTAAAGTGGCCGGCCCTCCCCTCCGCTTGACTATCATGGTGCTAGAAAAAAGATATAGTTATTTGGTTCATGGAAATTAAGCATACTCATTTCACATTTCCACCCGATTCAAAAGGCAACTTCATTAACCATTCGTCCATAGCTTTGGACGTAACGAGACAAAGTGTTCTACTCATTCTCTACAACATCTTGGTCATCTCTTTTTGCAAACTTGACGACCGAGTTGCCTCGGTTCAGACGCGGGAGCCCGTTTAAAGATCCGTCGACGTGGTGCCACCTGGACGAGAAGACTGGAGATTCAGGAGATCGGAGCAGCCGCAAAAAGCGTGGGATAATGGTTGAAGACCGAAGGACTTGGATCGTTCGGTATAACATTTCTACCCACTTTGTAATTTGTTAGTTTAGCTTCAATGGCAGATCCGGGTTATAGTACGCGATAGCGCCAGTTGTAAAAAGATTTTGTTCCGCATTTGGCGTCTGTTAGACGGCCGAGGCGCTACCGTGGACTTACAGGTGGATATGGTACTCATCCAGTTGGTAGACTACGCCCGTGAATGGTGGCTTGTGGAAGAGACACGCTTGCCCAAGCCGATCAGTTGGGCGGATTTTTCGAAGAGTTTTTTGGAGAAGTTCTTCCCGCGGACTGCACGGGAGGAAATGGAAGAAAAATTCGTCAGTTTGAAATGGAACAGCGCACCTGTAGATGCACATGCAGCTGAGTGGACGCGGCTCAGTATATTCGCTGGACCTTTGGTTGCCAACAATGCTGATAGGGCAAGGAGGTTCATGCGCAGTTTGGATGTGGACATCCAGAGGCAGATTGTCTCTCTGGGTTTGACCACTTTCTCATAAGCACTTACAGCAGCCCGAGAGCCGCAGAGCCTATCTATGAAGACCGGGAGTACACAGCAGCCAGCAGTTACAGTACGGAAGCATGCATTTGCACCGAACCGAGCACATGGACACAGAGGTATTCCGGTGGACAGGTGTGGCGTTGTACCAATGAAGAAGCCAGTTTTTCCCGAGCAAAAGGGAAGGATGTTGTGTGATTACTGCCAATGACCGGGTCATTATCGAAGAGATTGTCGTAAGAGGCTTGGACTTTGTCTTATTTGTGGATCAGCTGATCACACCATTGATACTTGTCCGTCGAAGCTACGGTTGAAGGAAGATACTCAGAAGCCACCGCAGAGACAGTTTCAGGAGCAGAAGCTGATAACTCAGGGACCCAATCAAGCTCGAGCCTTTACCCTGATGGCTGAAGAGGCTAAAGCTTTAGAGGAAGTCGTTTCAGGTACCCTACTTGTTCAAGGTTTTCTCGCATTAGCGTTATTCAATTCTAGCGCGTCCCATTGATTTATGTCGTCCAAGTTTATTACTTTACACTCGATGACTTGCACGACCCTGTCTAGTCTCTGGGACATACACACTGGGAATGGGAAGATCATATCTAGTAGAGAATGTAAGGATTGTGCAGTTGTTGTTTGCGGACGGGAGCTTTATGTAGATTTCTTGGTGATTGTTACCGGCAGTTATGAAGTTGTCTTGGGAATGGATTTTTTGGCACTTTCCACGCTCACATTGAGTGTAGAGCCAAGAAAGCGAATTTCCAGATTCCCGGACATCCAGAGGATGTTTGGTGTTAGCAGTTCTGTCGGGCCAGTCGAGTTTAAGGCTAGGCCGACAAATAGTGTTCTTTTGTCAATGGAAGTTGTTAAAGATGAAGCGCCAGTTGTAGTTTGAGAGTTCATGGACGTATTCGAGGACATCTCGGGTTTACCGCCAAAAGAGATGTGGAGTTCGCGATCGATCATGTTCCTGGTGCAGCGCCAATCTCAAAGGTGTACTTTCCGATGGCACCAGTGGAGTTGGAAGAAATAAAGAAGCAGGTTGAGAAGGGTTGGATTCGCAGCAGTAACTCACTTTGGGAGCTCCAGTTCTTCTAGTAAAGAAGAAAGATGGCACAAGGAGGATGTGCATCGATTATCGAGAATTAAACCGGATGAATATTAAGAACAGGTACCCGATCCCTCGCATTGGCGAATTGTTCGAGCAGCTTTGTGGCGCGAGGGTATTCTCGAAACTGGATTTGCGATCCGGATATCATCAGGTCCGAGTTAAAACAGAAGATATTTGCAAGACGGCGTTCTGAACTCGGTATGGACATTACGAGTATTTAGTGATGCCCTTCGGAGTAATGAATGCACCGGCGATATTTATGGACCTGATGAACCGAATCTTTTCACCATTCTTGGACCAGTTTATAGTGGTGTTTATTGATAATATTCTAGTCTACTCCAAGAGTATTGAAGGGCATGCAGAACATTTGAAGATCGCACTGCAGACGTTGAGGCAAGAAAATTTGTATGCAAAGATGAGCAAGTGCGAGTTTTGGCTTAAAGAAGTGAAGTTTTTGGGACATGTCGTGTCTGGAGATAGAATCACCGTTAATCCTGAAAAGTTTGCAGCAGTTCGAGATTGACCGATTCCGAAGAACGTTGCTGAGATCAGAAGCTTTCTTGGACTTTCCGGGTATTACAGATATTCATGAAGAACTTATGAAGGAGGCGCACTGTTCAGCATATCCCGTACATCCAGGAGGCACGAAAATGTACCGAGATTTACGACAGTATTTCTGGTGGGAAGGCATGATACGGGAGATTGCCCGTTTTGTAGCAAAGTGCTTGGTGTGTCAGAAATTTAAGGCTGAACATCAAAGGGTTGCTGGTTTATTAAAACCACTTTCGATTCCTCAGTGGAAGTGGGAACATATAACCATGGATTCCGTGACGGCTCTATCGCGGAGTCCAAAAGGCAACAATGCAGTTTGGGTGATTGTTGACCGATTGACCAAGGCAGCTCATTTCATCCCTTTTCGAATTGGTCAATCAACAGAAACTTTGGCAGAACGGTACATACATGAGATTGTAAGATTGCATGGAGTACCGGTAAGCATCGTGTCCGACCGTGACACTTGTTTCTTATCACACTTTTGGAGGAGCTTACAGGAAAGTTTGGGGACTTAATTGAAGTTAGCACAACTTATCATCCTCAAACAGATGGCCAGTCGAAGTGAACGATCCAAACTCTTGAAGACATGTTGAGAGCTTGCATATTAGACTTCAAGGGTTCATGGGAGGATCATTTGCACTTAGTGGAGTTTTCTTACAATAACAGTTTTCAGGCGACTATTCAGATGGCTCCATTCGAGGCTTTATATGGTCGCAAGTGTCGTTCACCTGTTTGTTGGGACGATGTTGGAGAACGAAGATTGTTGGGACCAGATTGGTCGTGCAGACAGTTATGAAAGTTAATACTAACCGGAATCATATGAAAGCAGCACAAGACCAACAGAAGAGTTGGGCAAATATGTCGAGAAGATCTCCAGAGTTCGACGTGGGTGATTTGGTATTCTTGAAGATATCACCATTAGAGTAGTGATCCGTTTTGGAAGTCGAAGAAAGCTTAGTCCTCGATTCGTCGGATCTTTTAAGATCTTGGAACGTGTTGGAGAAGTGACTTATCGATTGACGTTACCGCAATCCTTGGCGAATGTTCATGACGTGTTTCACGTATCTCAACTCCGTAAGTATGTTCGAGATGAAACACATGTGTTGGATCATTCGGAGCTGACTATATGAGAAGATTTGACTTTTGAGGAGCGACCGATGTCGATTATGGATCGAAGAGAAAAGGTTCTTACAAAGTTATCCCTCTTGTACTTGTTTCTTGGGGAAAGCGCTCGCATGGAGAATCAACTTGGGAACGAGAAGGTGAAATCTGACAGAAGTTTCCACATCTATTCTTATAGTTTCTTGATTGTTTTATCCTTTCTTGTTCTTGGAATTTCGAGGACGAAATTCTTTTGTAGTTGGGTATAATGTAACAACCGAGTTCAGTTATACCAATTTCTTCCTCCGTATTTGTCTATCTGTGGTATTTTTATTGATTTATCTTGTTTAGGTGCAAATGGTAGTTTACTTTTATATTGCATTCGACCCGACCCACTTGCTTGAACTGGTTGGTTCATATTTATAGACTACCCTGACCTGTTAAATAGACACGTGCATTTAGTGTGGACTGCATATTGATTTTTATTTGGCATCGCACATTTTATCATGTAACATTTTAGATCACGTAAAATAAATTAAAATTGCATTTCATAGCCTGCATGATACCCCTAACCCCATCGTAGCATCCGCGCATCGTGCTCTCGTCCCGTTCAGTGAAACGGACGTGTTTGGATGGCTACGCGCACGTACGTGCGTCCGTTCTTAGGGGTATGCATTTTCGTTACCTGATTATTCATTTTAAAGTTTGGAAGTTGAATTTATTTTTCGTAATTAAAATTTGAATTTTTGGACCCGTCCCGGGCATGATTTGGAATATTTTTGGTATCCATCTAAATTCAAAATTTATTAAATTTTATTTTAAAAATTTAATTTAACAGTTGAAAAGATTTTTTTTTCAACTAAGTTAAATATTTTAAAACTAAAAATCAAAATCTTTTCTTAAAACAATCCCCTGCCGGCCCTACTAACCCTCTCTCTTCTCTCTTTCTCTCTCCTCGCTACCATACAATTTTATCTCTCCTCCCCCGTCTCTCCTCTCGATCTCTCTCTTCTCTCTATCTCTCTCTCCCTCTCTCTCTCATCTCGCGGCTCTCTCTCTCTCCTTCTCTCAAAATCTCTCTCTCTCCTCTCGCTAATTCTTTCTCTCTGTCCCTCTCTCTATATATTCCTTCTTCCTCATTTCTTTTTTCATACGAACTCACAACCAAAACCCTAGCCGCCTCCTTCTCGCTATCGCCCACAGCCGACGACGCCACTCTCGACCTCGTCATCTCCTCACCCTCATCTCCTCCGCTTCCATCTTCTTCCTCCCTACTGAGCAGCCCTGCACACCCACAGGAACCCGAGAGCCCTGCACACCCATCTCCGCCACCTCCACTTCCCATCACCGCCGACCACCTCGTCGGCCTCTCCTGGTCACCATTTCCCCATCTTCTCCCCCTCTCTCCTTCTCTAACCCTACAAACCCAAGAACCCGAGCACCATTCCTTGCACCAAGAACCGAAGCCACTACCCTTTGCTGGAAAACCTCCACGCCGGCAACCCCTCATCATCGTCGCCTCTTGCCGACTCCCCTGGTATCCCAGAGCACCTATCCACAGTAAGATCTTTCCTTCTTCTTCCTTTCTATAGTTTTTCTTTTGTTTAAATGCTCACTGTTCTTTTGTTCGCCGGAATCCGGTCGCGCCGTTGACGATCCCGACGACCCAGCGAGCGCACCTGACCCGTGTGATCCCCTTGTACGTTGTTTGGATCTGTTCCGTGTACCGTGCGTGCGTCGCGACTTTTTCCGCCGACGTGAGACGTTCCGTATACTCGTTTCTTAATCTGTCGAGGCAAGTAAAACTTGCTACATGCTATTCATAATATTTTTATACTTAATTAACTGCATGTTAAACCTGTAGATCAAATCTAAGGCCATATGTTCCAATTTAACATTTCAATGTTCCGTTTATATATATCATTTTAGATCTAGAACCTGAAACATTTCATATTGCATATTAGTTTACGATACACGGAACCCATGTCTATATTTGAATCACATATTGCTTAGTTGTATAGCCCATAGCACCTTTTTATTTGTTTATAGCCTTTCGGACACCGTTTGCATCCATTTATCATATTATTTATACAGTCGCATCCATAGATTATTTGACTATATAGTATTGTAAATTTAACATTCCATATTGATAAGGTGTAATTTAATTAATGTTGGACCGCAACCCTAACTCAAGTAGATAACTGTGCATCCATATACTTTAATCTGTACTTACTTGCATATAACACCACAATATTCCATTTTTTTATTGTTCCATTAGTATCCCATACTTGTTTTGTATACCCATGCTTATTATTGTTTGATTATGAGCACACATGTGACATTTTATGCACCCCTGGCATAACTTCACATACCATTACTTGACATGACGTGATACCGTGCACTTCCTGACTTGACATGATATTTATACACTACCTGACTTGACTTTAGGTACCATGGCTTTCGCTGTTACCTGATCTTGTTACTAATGCCAACAAACCTGACCTGTTGTCTCTATGGACATGTCCTGTTGTCTATCTAGATAAACCTGTACCTGCCTGATCCTGTGTTCGCATTAGTTCCAGATTATTTAATACTTGACTTGAACATATATAACTTGGGGGTATGGGGAAATCAGGATTGTAACCGAACGTAATTCAAAGGGCCATTCTATTGTTTGCCGTTTTTCTGGGCATTACGGAATACCTATTGTTTGCCATTTTTCCGGGTGTTACGGAATACCTATTGTTTGCCGTTTTTCCGGGCGTTACGGAATACCTATTGTTTGCCGTTTTTCCAGGCGTTACGGAATACCTACTGTTTGCCGTTTTTCCGGGCGTTACGGAATAATCACCGATGGGTTACGATGAGAATTACATTACTTGGTTTCGAAGACTTTAGAATAGACAACCCCATAGCACAGTTTAGATATCACTGTACGTCACTTATACTGGCACACTCACTGTTATATATTCTTATTATATTCTTGCTGTTGGAGATAGTGCCCTCAGAGTCAATTATTGGATCACAGGCACGTGATTGCAATGATTGAGAGAGGACCTATACCATTAGAACAGTCTTACTCAAGATGATAGTATACTATCTGGTTTTTCTTTATCATCGTGCACTGTTTCAGGTGACCTTACAGGTCACTATTGCACGTTGATAGAGCTCTTAGGATTCTTGCTTGACAACCAGCAGTATGATGGCAATCATATACGTGGGAGCTGGGGTCTATAAGCACATCCTTAAATGGTCCCTAGTCGTGGGAGTTTTCGAGACAGGGCATCGATACTCCAGAGTAGACTAGTGTATACAGTCGAGACCCCGACGAGGGGCGGTGGCCGGTCTCACAAACCACTGGTGTCAGTTGGTTCACCTAAGATGTATACAGGTGCTCATTGGGTTGTGAATACACCGGACAGGACTCGCCGGGAACATACTAGTTGATCTTATACCAGACGTCAGATAGCAGTTCCCTGGTGACATGTGTACAGGTTAGTTCATCGACCTGAGATCGTCATTTGTCTCATGTGAGCTCCCACTGTACTTTGATTACTACCCTACCACGGCTCAAACGAGTCGTGCAAACAGGTTTTAATTGGGTACAGTCCCGAGCCACATGGAGGAAGTGAGCGGATCTGCAGGGGTTCGTCTCTCCCGGTATTGGGGGTGAGGTCGCGCTGTGTCTAGGAGAGCCATTACATGAAGTCCTTGGCCAAGGCAGGAGATTTACTGGTAGGTATTCCAGTAGTATCTCAGGGTGTTCTAGGCTACACTCCGACACGACTTGTACCGCTTTCGGGGGTCTGACTTTTACCAACCCCCTAGGCCCGCCATGCGATGCTCATAGACGAACGGACCGGACTGTACGGATATTTCACTGACAGGCTCAGTAGGGTGTCAGGATGAGTTCGTTCATCGACGTCCCTTTTGGTCAATACCTGGTAGCCCGTTACGTATGGCTAATACCTCTGACATGCTAGTGGTTAAATCCACAACCAAAGTATTGACGAGTCTTTAGAGTCCCCCCACAGACCGTTTCTCAAGTTTCGGGCGAAACGCTGTAGAGGCCGTATGGAGATATGGCAGGGTTCAATCATATACGTGCGGTATTGCACGGATCATGATCAGACGGATAGTACTAGCGGGCTTTGGTTTAAGCCGCATCATAGTATTGTACAGTGTAGATTTTGTCTCATTGCATTTGTATTTGATCGTAATACAAATACGGGTATATAGATACAGTCGCAGGGTTTTCCTGTAATTTATTACGGGATCGGTTTTCTGAAGTTTCCAGTTTGCATTCCGTTTCGGCCATTTTCCTTTGTTTCTTTCCTTGGCTGAAAAATGGTGGAGGAGGGCTAATTTGCAAATGTGCAAATTAGCAATTTGGAGGATTGTTTTTGCAAGTAGTTGCATCATGATGGTTTCATGATGGTTCCACCATCCCCTGGCTTTCTTTTGATCATGATTGCTTGACTTTTGGGATATGATTAGGTGATGGAGTGGGGACTTGGGAGTGATCATTGTTTCTCATCATCACTTGCTTGCATTATTGTTTTCAACCCACCCCTTGGTTTTTCTCTCTCTCTCCCTTCACCAAAAGGCCGGCCACTTCTTTGTAGGGGCTGTCCCAATTTTTTTGGGTGGGAAATACTCTCATTTGCTTGCATAAAAAATCCCTTTGTTCATCCAAAACTTGCATCTCATTCCTCCACCAATACAAGGCAACTTCTAGTAACCCCATCGAGACAAAAGGGTTCTACACTTCATCTACAGGATTCTTGGACACGTCGACTCGCCAACTTCGTGCCCGAGTTGCCTCGGTCCAGAGGTGGGAGCCCGTAAAAGAACCCAGCGATGTGGTGCCCTTCCGACGAGGAGATGAAGACCGGAGATTCCGCGGGGAGATTGGGATGACGACGAGAAGACCGAAGGACACAGATCGCTCGGTATATCTCTCTACCCCTTCTCTAGTTAGCTAGGAGTAGGTTAATGGCCCGATCCGGGTTTATAGTGCGCGGTGGTGCCGGTTTACAAGTTTTGTAAAAGTTTCGTTTCCGCATTTTGGCCTCGTTCAGACGGCCGGGACGCCGCCGTGCACTTACACTGGTATCAGAGCCACGCCATTAACCTAATCTAGCTTGCTCTAACGTGTTTACATGTTCGATCGAATGGATTTTCAAAAAACCGCGTCTCCATGTCAAGTTTCTGTCGAATTTTTCCAGTGCTTTAAAAATTATTTGGTACATTATAAAAATACGTGCAGGGTTTTTTATGCATTCTGTGAAAATTTTGTAGGCTGAAGTTACTGTAGCACGGTGGATCAGCGGCTAAAACCACGTTTTGCCCGCGGATCCGCCGCCGAATTTTGGCTTAACTGCATCAAATTTTTACAGTGGCTCTCTGATATGGAAATAGGGTTTCTGGTATATTCTTTTTGGGCCCAGATGTTTTTGAGTGCTACAGTAGTGCTTGGGGCCCACTTCGGAAAATTCAGTCAATCGAAAATTTTAAACATGTTAGTTCACAGTATTTACATTATATCTGCGACTGTGAATGTCATTTGATCGGTAAATCCTGTCTAACTGCTATAGCCCTTTTAGACGGATTTGCAAACGTGACATTCACGTTGATGTTCTGTGTTGTGCTGTGATATTGCGGATTTGTTGTGGTGGATAGCCTCGATGCAATATTAGTACAGTTTGGTTGTATATGTACATTTGATATTGCGGGGCGAGCGTCCGACATGTGGACTGCCGTCACTGCCTGTTTGTATATTATTCTTTTGGGGCACGACCGGGCTGAGGTCGATGTACCCGTTGTATGTATATTTTACTTTCTGTACTAGGATTACCCTAGGGATGCACGGATAGCCGGGTTCTAGAGGGCAACGGGCCCGCATCTCATGGTGTTGAGACGGAGGGGGCTTCACTCTAAAATTGGCGGGCTATTCGCCGCACTCGTAGGGAATACAGGTTGACCCAAGGAGGGGTGCCCAAGTTACCGGATTCCGTGAAGTGCTGGGTGGTCCATTCACGTTGCTGAAGGGGGTTGCCTCGCTTCAGGTTTTGGCGGGTGACTTGCCGCGTCCGTAAGGGTCTAGGATTTTCATTGCACAGGCTATCCACACGACCAGGGGAACGTCAGGTTTCAGTAGCGGCTCTATGAAACCCGGGGATCCCAGATATCTGTATTGTTCTGTGATGCTGGTTACATTTCTGTGATGTTGCATTTTATCACGCCTTGAGCGAATATTATATATTGATATATATATACTAGTAAATGTTGTATATGTTTTGCATCCGCGCTAGTCCAGTCCCCGCTCTGTCGTTAGTTAAGTAACCTAACGGGTAATGACGGGACCCATTGGCGAATGCGGATGGCATATACGTACATCATTATTTTCGTTCTTTATTGGTGTGATCAATTGATGGGACTGCGTTGATTCAGATCAATGCAAGCTAAACAAACCTATTCTGATGTTGTTGAAACAATTTTTAAAAAGCTGTTATTGCAAGGACGTTCTCTTTTTGTTTTGCACAGTGGTATTCGGTTATGAATATCCAGCACCTCAGTCGACGAGGCAAGGGCCGAGATCCCTTCACCGGGAGTGACCCCTTGGATAGAAGTTTGCGACAGGGCAATAACTTCACTATAGTCATTTACTTTTGCTTTGCATCGTAGTATTCAGTTGGAATATCCTGCACCTCATTCTACGGGAAAAGAGCCGAGATCCCTTCACCGGGAATGACCTCTTTAGCAAAGTTTTCGCCACTATATTTTTAAAAGCTATCCAGTTCCTTCAACGTTATCAAGTTCATTACGTTAAAGGTTTTTCGCCAAAAACCATTCGTAGCCCTCCGTCATTTCAGAAAGGTAGCACTTAGTATTCATGCTATGTATGTTGGCCTTCGTCAAGGCATAGTGTATGGTAGCTATTTGTTACTTTTCTGCTGCATAGATAGATGCGTTGGTTTGGGACAGTCGTACTGCCTTGTTGGCCAAAGTCAAGGGTAGGTACGGGTGGGTTCAAATTAACCTGGATAATGACGGGTAGAACTTGACATGTGACTTATGATATGTTGGCTTTCGTCAAGGTCATAAGAGCATGGGGTAAAAATCACATCGGGAGTTTCTAAAGAAACTGAAACTTTCCAGATATGCGCATACCTTCTGGAGTGTGATAACGTGAGTGGATTCCATCACATTATCATGCGATGATAGTTGGATCCCAATTCCCACTGATGAGTTGGTTTACTCCTCGGGTGATCCTGACTAATTCTTCTTTTAGGTTTGGAGGAGAATTTGACGGTACAGTGGGAAGTTTCCTGATTAGATAAAGTGATAACCATTCTGATCTACGTTAGAGTGCACACTGAGTGTTTTTTTTCTCTCTCTCTTTGGCAGCGACCATTGCCCGACCCTAGACTATGACTCGGTGACCAAAATTAACCGAACCTTCTTAAACACTGACTTTTGGATTGTCAGAGTTGCAAACCTCTTTGCCACTCCTACTTTTACCCTTTTTCTCCAGAACACCCCGTATTACTACGAACGTCCACTTCCATTGGATAAAACCATCGTATGGTTATATACGAACTCGAAGGAATTTATTCGAGGATGGTTTCTGGTTCTGGAGAAAACGAATAGGACTATTCAGTTGTCTTTTCCTTTTACCTTCTCTCAGGTTGCGAGTGCTCCTTGGATTAGGACAGTACACCTATTACGCAAATTGGATAGTCTTCTTCCAAACCATAGGCAGGTGCTGACCGGTAGGGAATGAAGAAAACCAATTAGCCTAACGATGGTGTACAGAAGGTATTAAGTAAAAACAAATAAAGGGATTTGTAAGAGGGCAAAGTAAATTGCGACTGCTATTCACAACCAAAACAAGTATTTCATTACCACTCCCATTTCACCTTTGTATTTCTCCAGAACACTCCGTATCACTACGAAAATCCACAGTTATTTGGATACTCCATCGTATGGTTATATACGAACTCGAAAGGAACTTGTTCCAGTTCGGGGATAGATTCTGGTTCGGGAGAAATAGGAATAAAGTTTATTCGGTTGTCTTTTATCTTCACCTTCTCTCGCATTGCGAGTGCTCCTAGGATTAGGACAGTACACCCATTATGCTTATTGGATAGTCTTCTTCCAAAGCATAGGCTGGTGCCGAGCGGTAGGGAAGGAAGAAAACCATTTGGCCTAAAGGGGTATACAGAAGGTAATGACTAAAGACATATGAAGAGATTTGGAGAGATGGCAAAGAAATATACGGTTACAGTTATGAATCTGATAATAGAAGAGGCATTACTAGGAATACCCGGATACCCCTTCGAAATATTTCAATGTTTCAGTTTCACTGTGTATTGTTAAAAGAAAACTGATTTCCCAATTAGCCCTTACTCCAGGGTATGTATTTACCAGATATGATTCTCACATCTGTATGGTTTTACAGATGATGAGTGGGAGTAAGGTATTGGGAATTAGGTGATCATCCTCATTATATCGGAATTCGTTGTAATTGGTGATATTTGAGGAAATCACCTGGGTAGTTTGCCGGATGGCAAATATTTGGTTTTGAATATCCGCTGTTATGCACCAATTTCAAATTGATATATCTGTATGTCTATTTTTATAGAGTGAGATATAACTTTTTGAAATTATGTCGATGACATTACCTATATCAGTGGATGGTTAGGTAAGGAGCATTAAACAGCAGTGTAATTCTTCTTAACCATAAGTACAGTTTTCAACCTACGACACACAGGGAATGAGTTATTAGACTCAGGGGACTTATACAGAGTATTGTATGTTGTCCAGTGTCCATGAGGACAGAGGGGTTGGTACTCGTACTATATTCTATTTACTTGTGACTTCTCTAGTTCTTAGACATATGTTTCATAGAAATACAAGGTCCAAGTATTGAGAAGTTACAGGTATATGAATAAAGTAGAGAACCAGGTGTTGCAAGTATCGGGATTCTTCAAGGTGATCGAAGATGTAGATACTTGTGGATGGTATTCAGTTAATAGTAATGATTAAGAGAACTTACTTCTCTTTCAGGTTACTCATAATTGGAAGCACTCCTAAGTTGAGTAATGTTGATCGGCCTCTTTCCATTTAGTTGATATGCACTGGAGACAGCTGTATGATTTGAATCTGGTTCAATTAAATCAGTGCCTCTGTTTCTGTATTGGATATAGAACAGTTCATATCTTAACGATGTTAAGGTACAGCGAGTTGTCCGGCTTATGCTTAAAACCAGACTCTGGATAACTTGAGGCACGTTTCTGTAATGGCTGTTTGTGGGTTGACCCGGGCTATGACGAGGGTTGACTTTCTACCATCTGGAAGATCAATAGTGATATTGCTCTTGACTTGCCACAGTTTTAATAAAAATGGATTTTTTCATAAAACAGTAGTGGGAGTATGGTAGAACTGGAAGTGATTCCAGAACCGCAAACGATTACTGAAAATTTAATAGGACCTAAAGATTCAATCGGGATTGATATTCCATTGGCCACTCCGCAGATATGGTGGGTAACCTCAGGCACCCGAGAGGTACTCCGGTAACCTCAAGGACGGTGACAGGGAGATTCTTGTTTACCCAGATTTGACACTACTGTTGTTTCAGGCTATGAGACCCGGCAGGAGGATGAGTATAGCGTCGTTCTGAACTAGGTTTAGAAGTGCATGTAAGTCTACGGTAGCGCCCCGGCCGTCAATCTGACGCCAAATACGGAACAAAAAACTTTTATAACTGGCGCTATCGCATACTATAACCCGGATCTGCCATTAACGCTAAACTAACAATCTACAAAGAGGGAAGAAAGGTTATACCGAACGATCCGAGTCCTTCGTTCTTCAACCATCATCCCACGCTCCGTTGCGACTGCTCCGATCTCGTCGATGTCCGATCTGCTCGTCCAGGTGGCACCACGTTATCGGATCTTTAAACGGGCTCCCGCCTCTGACTTGAGGCAACTCGGTCGTCAAGTTTGCTAAAAGAGACGACCAAGAATGATGTAGAGAATGAGTAGAAGACTTTGTCTCGCTTCGTCCAAAGCCATGGACGAACGGTTAATGAAGTTGCCATTGGAATCGGGTGATGGAATGAAATGAGCTGTGAAATTCCATACACCGAAACTATTATAATCTTTTAACCAAACAACCATTTCTTTTTCTACCAAGTGAGTGAATGAGAGAGGAGGGGGCCGGCCATATATATGGAAGTGGGGGGTGAGTGTAGGAGAGGGGGAGGTGACAATAAGAGAAAATATCAAGTGTGAACACAAAGTGTGAACACAATTAATAAAATGATGAATCATTAACCTAGTCATCAAGCATTAGTGGAATCATTAAATGCAATCATGACTCACAAAACACCTCACCACTTCTAGAACCTTCTAGAAGCTTCCACACTCATCTCAAGAAAAGATAAATCCGTATTTAACCGAATGTTAAATACGGCTGATAGAAAACTGGAAACTGGCAACTTCCAAAAGTGATCCCAAAAAGAATTTCAGGATAACCCCGTAACTGTATAAATATACCCGCATTTGTATTACGACCGAATACAAATGCAACTGAGACAAATATATTATATCTACTCTGTATAATACATGGATCCGGCTTAAACCAAAGCCCACCAGTATTATCTGCCCGAAAAATAACACGTGCGTAAACGCACGTGCATTTTCCGAACCCTGCCATAAAACCATACGGCCTCTACAACGTTTCGCCCGAACTTGGGAAACTATCTGTGGGGGACTCTAATGACTCGTCAGTACCCTGGCAGTGGGTTTAACCACAAGCCGTCAGCGGCACAGCTGTGCGTAACGGCTGCCCATGGACTGACCTCAAGGGAGGCTGATGAGTGAACTCATCCAGAAACCCTACTGAGCCTAACAGTGACCATATAAATACAGTCCGGTCCGTTCGTCTATGAGTATCGCATATCCAGCCTAGGGGGCTAGTAACGTCAGACCCCCAATAGCTGTATAAGTTGTGTCGGACAAGCCCTGAACACCCTGAGATACTACTGGAGTACCCATCAGTAAATCCCACCTGCCTTGGCCAAGGACTTGGTGTAATGGCTTTCCTAGACACAGCACGATCTCAACCCCCAATACCGGGAGAGACGAATCCCCTGCCGATCCGCTCACGTGCCTCCATGTGGCTCGGGACTGTACCCAAAAACTACCTGTTTGCACGACTCGTTTGAACCGTGGTAGGGTAGAAATCAAAGCACAGTAGGAACTCGCACGAGACAAATGACGACCTCAGGTCGATAAACTAACCTGTACACATGTCACCAGGGAACTGCTATCTGACGATATGTATAATACCAACTAGCAGGTTCCCGGCGAGTCCTGTCCGGTGTACTCATAACCCAATGAGCACCTGTATACATCTTAGATGATCCAACTGACACCAGTGGCTTATGAGACCGGCCACCACCCCTCGACGGGGTCTCGACTGTATACACTAGTCTACTCCGGAGTATCGACGCCCTATCTCGAAACTCCCACGACTAGGGACCACTATTAAGGATGAGCTTATAGACTACCCAACTCTCACGTATATGATCGCCCTCATACTGTTGGTAGTCAAGCAAGATCCTAAGGGCTCTATCAACGTGTACCAGTGATCAGTCACCTGAACCTGTACACGACTGATAAAGGCAAACCAGATAGCATACTATCATCTCGAGTAAGACTGTCCTACCGGTATAGGTCCTCCTCAATCATTGCAATCACGTACCTGCGATCCAATAATTGACTTTGAGGGCACTATATCCAACAATCTCCCACTTGCACTTAAGGCTAATTATTGCGATGTCGCGTACTCACAGCCCGTGTGAAACCAACACCCAACTCCTCTACTAATCAGTTTCACAAAGCCCGTTTGTAAAACTATTGTGTTCGAGAAATAGCCTCAGTGAGTGGATCTGCCCTGATGTTTCTTTCTATGTCTCTCTTAATCTCAAGTTCGCGGAGAAAGCCATCTCCCGAATTGAGTAATACCTGTCTAAGAATATGTCTGGATATCTGATGGGACCTAGTTCATAAATGAACTCCAAATCCAAACTTCTTAGACTGTATCGATAACTGAACCTAATCAGTATCCTGCACCATGCCTCCCACAGTATCCTCTTGGACCACCTGTCCATAATACTGTCCCCTTCGTCAGAGGGAAAACTATAACTCTGATAATCACTCTGTCATCCATGTCACCTTTGAAGCCTGGAATGATAACCGTCTCCCGAAGGAGGCTGCCATCATCAAATCCGTAGAACATGCGCTTATGTTCTAAAACTGCTTCCTTATGTTTCTCCAGGATTGGATTAATACAAACTTATTGCATATAGTGTAAAAACAACATCTGGTGTGGTACTTGACATCTCACGATTGACTCAATTGCCTAAGCAAGTGATATGCCAATCATTCACATCCCTCTCCTCTTTAGTCTGTAAGACACCTTTAGAGAGGGTGACTCCATCACTTGCAGGTACACCACCATGCCAGGAGTCATCAATTCTAAAAAACTATTGGAATACTGTCAAAGTACCCACATTAGGAAACTACCCAAATCCAGATCTAAAACCATAGATCTAGAAACCAGAATGTCAAATATTATATCCATATCCTGTCTAGAGAAACAACTGTGTGACGACCACAGTACAACCGATCGTAGTATAGGAATTTTACTTCCTACTCTGTGTATGTCATCCAAATACCAGGACATCACGCCCTACTACCTTCTTAACAGATCCATCCCCTATTCTGATGAAGTCAAACCCATGACTGTCACATCAAAATTAGATGATCAATCTCCGCTATAACTGCTCTAGTTTATAAATAGACATAAGCTACTTGCCCACTATGCTTCCGCTGCTCCCACTGACCAGAACAACCCTCCTACCGGGTCTCATAACCTGGAACAACAGTAGTGTCAAGTCTGGGTAGATAAGAACCTCCCTGTCACTGTCCTTGAGGCTACCGGAGTACCTCTCGGGTGTCTGAGGTTACCCACCATATCTGCGGAGTGGCTAATGGAATGTCAAACCTGATTGAATCTTTAGGTCCTATTAAATTTTCCGTAATCGTTTGCGGTTCTGGAATCACTTCCAGTTCTACCATACTCCCACTACTGTTTTCTGAAAAAATCCATTTTACTAAAACTGTGGCGAATCAAGAACAATATCACTATTGATCTTCCAGATGGTAGAAAGTCAACCCTCATCATAACCTGGGCCAACCCACAAACAGCCATTACAGAAACGTGCCCTGAGTTATCCAGAGTCTGGTTTTAAGCATAAGCCGGACAACTCCCCGTACCTTAACATCATTAAGATATGAACCATTCTATATCCAATATAGAAACTTTGGCACTTATTTAATTGGAACCAGATTCTAATCATGCAGCTGTCTCCAGTGCATATCAACTTTAATGGAGAGAGGCTAATCAACATTACTCAACTTAGGAATCCATCCAATTATGAGTAACCCGAAAGAGAAAAAAGATTCTCAAAAACCCATTACTATCAACTGAATACCAATCACAAGTATCTATATCTTCGATCTCTTTGAAGAATCCCGATACTTGCGACATCTGGTTCTCTACTTTATTCTTATACCCACAACTTCTCAAAACTTAGACCTTGTATCTCTACGAAACACTTGTCTAAAAACTAGAGAAGTCATAAGTAAACAGAACATAGTACGAGGACCTACCCCTTTGTCCTGATGGACACTGGACGACATACAATACTCTGTATAAGTCCGCTGAGTTGAATAACTCAAAACCTGTGCGTCGTAGGTTGAAAACTGTACCCAGGCGATTTCCTCAAATATCACCAATTACAACGAATTCCGATATAATGAGGATGATCACCTAATTCCCAATAACTTCTCCCACTCATCATCTGTAAAACCATACAGATATGAGAATGAAACCTGGTGAATACACACCCTGGAGTAAGTATCTAATCGGGAAAACAGTTTTCCTTTAACAATGCACTGAAACATGAAAATGTTTCGTAGGGGTATCCTGGTATTCATAGTAATGCCTCTTCCATAATCCAATTCATGACTTTAACCGTATATTTCTTTGCCATCTCTCCAAATCCCTTTATTTGTCTTTAGTTATTACCTTCTGTACACCATCGTTAGGCTAAATGATTTTCTTCCTTCCCTATCGTTCGGCACCAGCCTATGGTTTGGAAGAAGACTATCCAATAAGCATAATAGGTGTACCCTCCTAAACCAAGGAGTACTCGTAACCTGAGAGAAGGTGATGATAAAAGTCAACTGAATAATACCTTATTCTTTTAAAAGTGAAATAGGAGTGGCGATGAAGTACGCGGTTTGGTCGTGAATGATAACAGTCGCAACTTACTTTGCCCTCTTTCTAATCCCTTTATTTTGTCTTTACATATTACCTTCTGTACACCCTACTTAGGCTAATTGGTTTTCTTCATTCCCTACCGTTCGGCACCTGCCTATGGTTTGGAAGAAGATTATCCAATAAGCGTAATAGGTGTACTCTCCTAAACCAAGGAGCCCTCGCAACCTGAGAGAAGGTGATAATAAAAGACAACTGAATAAACCAATTCTATTTCTCCTGAACCTTGATCCATCCTCGAAGAAGTTTCTTCGAGTTCGTATATAACCATACGATGGATCTATCCAATGGAAGTGGATGTCCGTAGTAATACGGGGTGTTCTGAGAAATGCAAAGGGTAAAAGAAGGAGTGGCAACGACTTATGCAATTCAGACAATCCAAAAGCCAGTATTTTAAGAAGGTTCGGTCAACTTGGTCACTGAGTCATAGTCTAGGGTCGGTCAAAGGTCGCTGCCAAAGAGAGAGAGAAAAGAAATACTCTGCGTGCACTCTAACCTAGATCAGAATGGTTATCACTTTATCTAATCCGGAAATCTCTCACTGTACTGTCAAATTCTCCCCATAACCTGAAAGAAGAATCAATCGGGATCACCCGAAGAGTAAACCAACTCATCAGTGGGAATCGGGATCCAACTCTCATCGCATGGTAACGTGACGGAATCCACTCGCGTTATCACACTCCAGAAGGTATGCGCATGTTGGAGATAGTGCCCTCATAGTCAATTATTGGATCGCATGTACGTGATTGCAATGATTGCGGAGGACCTATACCAGAAGGACAGTCTTACTCGAGATGATAGTATGCTATCTGGTTTGCCTTTATCAGTCGTGTACAGGTTCAGGTGACTGATCACTGGTACACGTTGATAGAGCCCTTAGGATCTTGCTTGACTGCCAACAGTATGAGGGCGATCATATACGTGAGAGTTGGGTGGTTTATACGCATATCCTTAATTGTGGTCCCTAGTCATGGGAGTTTCGAGACAGGGCATCGATACTCCGGAGTAGACTAGTGTATATAGTCGATGTAGGGTTCCTAGGCACTCCCAAGAGGTCTCCCATGGCATCGATCATGCCAATTTCAAAATCGTGGTGCCTACAAACCCTAAACTACGGATCGATAACTAGATGTCTAGGCGAAAAACCAACTAGTTAACACTTAACTAATGAGAAAACGGAAATACAACCTTTGTAGATCCGGTGCTCCACCTCCACAGCTCCGCAACGAAGTCCTCTCCGCTGTCCAAAACAAATCCGGGCTCTAAAGTCGGCTTCGTCGGAGAAAAAGTGAGCTAGGTCGTCGATGTCCATGCCGAAGATGATCTACGTCGAGGCATCGCTAAATCAAGCTCCACCTTCACCAAGCCCTAAAACTTGTGAAGGAAACACACTCTACTACTTGGCAAGAGGTAGAGGATGAAGAAATAGGAAGTGGGTAGACTTTAGAATTGGATTTCTCACTTGTTTGCTCAATTCACCATTGTTGAAGAAAGCTTTTTCTTCTTGAGTTCAAGGAAGAAGAAGAAGAAAATGATAAGATAAGATCAATTCAAAAAGAAAAGAATTATCCATTCTTATCATAACAAACCATAGTTAGGTGTAGAGAATTAACAAGGGTTAGTGAATGGTTGGGTTAAGACATGAAGACAAAATGGTTGCTTAGGTCAAACCTTCATGAAGATTCATAAACAAACAAAGAAAGCCACCATTATCTCTTCATTATTTTCTTTTGCTAAAATAAACAAAATGGATAAATAAATGAATAAATGAAGCAAAAGAAACCCTAACCATTGACCAACCATGGTTTAATTCATACACCAAACTATCATGTATCATCAAACATGATACAATCAAATGTACAAATGTATATCACATATACAATGTGCACAATCCAAGTGAGAAAATCCATCTAAAGTGAACCGATACTAGTTAATGCAAAGTAATATATCAAATATATAATTATGCATTAAATCATTAAATCCACACTTGATTCAATGATCCGGTCATGTCATACATAACCGACTGGTATCATCTGTAACATCTTATCGAATCAACACTTGATCCGATAACCCGGCTACATCGCATATAACCGATCAATGTCACATCGCGAGAATCGAATACAGTATCACATACTCGTATTATTCTCGGTCCCGCACATATCTCATATGCGCTCCTATTTCATTTCGCTTGAGCCAGGAAACCTCTGTGTAGGACTCTAAAGACTCGTCAATACGCCGGCAGCGGATGATGATCATATCAAACACCCACAAGCCGCAAGCGGTCTGCTAAACGTAACGGCCACCCGGGTATTGAGCGATCTGAAGATCGACGAGCAAGCCCGCTCTCACTCCAGTGAATCCGACCAGTAACACTACCGTACAGTCCGGTCTGATCGTCTGATCTGTCGCATATCTCGCCTAGGGGTGGTAAACGTCAGACCCCAATAGCTCGATAAGTCGTGTCGATACGAGGTCTATAACTGTTCGAGAAACTACTGGTAACACTTACCAGTAAATCTCAGCAACCCTGGCCAGGGATTTCCTGTTATAGCCAATCGAACACAGCGCAACATCAACCCCCTATACCGGGAGAGACGAATCCCCTCCTATCGCTCATTGCCTCCATGTGACTCGGGACTGTACCCAAAAACCACCGTTTTGCACGCCCTCTTGAACGTGGTAAGATGGAAATCAAAGCACAGTGGGAACCACACAAGACTCTATGACGATCTCGGGTCAACAGACTACTCTGTACCAGTGTCACCAGAGAACTGCCATCTGACGTGAGGTATAATACCATCTGGGAGTTCTCGGCGAGTCCGTCCAGTGTACCCAGTCTCTACTGAGCACCCGTATATCATCTCTGATGTCAAACACCGATGGATATGGGATCATCCATCGCCCATCTGTATGGGTCGAGAAGGTATACGCTAGTCTACTCTGGTATATCGATGCCCCGTCTCGATACACCCTCGACTAGGGACTTTGAAGGATGTACTTATGGACTACCATGTCCCCACTAGTATGATCCGCATCATAGTCCAGGTAGTCAAGTATAGATCCTAAGGGCTTTACCAACATGTAACAGAGAGACAATCAGCATACACGTTAAGGTAAAGGGTAACCAGATAGCATACTATCATGTCGAGCAAGAAAGTCCTCCCTATATATGTCCCAGCATCCACTGCAATATACATCCTATGTACAGTAATGGCCTCTAGGGCATACATATAACTAACAATCTCCCACTTGCACTAGGGCCATCTGTAGCAGTGGTTGTAGTATCTCATACTCAACCATCCCATAAAAGTCTCTCTCTGGGAACACGCCTTTGTGAGTGGATCCGCTGTGTTGTCCTCTGAGTCTACTCTCCCAACCTCGATCTCCCTAGAGATCAACCATCTCCATGATCAAGTGATACTGCCTTAGAATATGTCTGGATCACTGATGGGACCAGCGTTCCTCGGCATGAGCCACAACTCCATTGTCTCACAATGGTAGGAACGTAGTTCATCTCATGAACCAATATACACCCAAACAGCCTCTTTGGTAGCATCTTAAGTAGCGATGTATCCTGCCTTTATCGTCTAGTATGCCACGGTATCTAGCTTGGAACTCTTCCAACATACCGTCCCTTTACTGAGAGTAAAGACAATGCCTGCGACTGACATTCAGTAGTCTTTATCACCCTGGAACCCTTCCAGTAATTCTCCCCAGGATCGATTGATACCATCTCACTACAACTAGTGAGAATCCTAACATCCATTTAGATCTATCTCATAGATCCAAAATCCAGGAGTTAGTAGGTATCATTATGATCCTATATGGAGAATCATTGTGATAAACGGAGATTGATCGAGCGTAGCATAGGAAACTCCTTTCCTATCAAGAGTATGTCATCCACGTACTCTACGAGGATCGTCACCATACTCCCTACTACCTTTTTGTTTATACAAGGTTCATCTACCATTTTGATGATGTCAACTTCTTTGACTAATCCATCAAAACAGATGTTCCAACTCCGCGATGTCTGCTTTATCCTATAAAGCATCTTGCACACGTTTCCGCTGCTCCCACTGTCTACGAAGCCCTCTGGCTGTGTACTTATAGACGCTCTCTTCTAAATCATCATTTAGAAAAGCTGTCATGACACCCAACCACCAGATATCGTAGTCATGGTATGTAGCCGTGGCAAGTAGGATCTGGATGGACTTAAGCATAGCCACTTAGAAAAGGTTTCATCATCATCCCATACCTGGTCAATGATGTAGACCTTTAACAAGTCTAGCTTTGAAAGTCTCAACTCTTCCATGTACACCAAGTAATCTTCTCAAGATATACTTGCTCCTGATGGAGATTTAACCCTTCAGATATAGCAACTACAGTCCATACTTTGTTGGTGTATAAGGATTCCATCTCAGATCGATAAACATCCAGCCATTCTTACAGAGTCTCACTCTTGATGGCCAGCTCGAAACTAGTTGGGTCATCATCTCATGATGCAATCCTCGCTCCCACTGTCATAGAGAAACCGAAGTATCTCTCAGGTGGGTGAGGAACCCTACTAGATCGGCGGAGAGGCTGAGGTTCGTTGGAATCTACTGAATCCTTTGGCTCTATCAAATCATCTGCTGCAGTTTGTATAGCTGGAACATTTCCAGTTCTACATAACAGACCTTGCCTCGAGCTTGTCCGGATTTTGCTTTTAGACATAGGCCGGACAACCCCAAATCTTAACTAGCTTAAGACATGGGCTCTTCCCTTTCCATATCTCATATGGAGTGGTAGGCAACTGATTTGATTGGAACCCTATTCAATAGGTATGCAGCTTCTCAAGTGCATAACCCCAAAAGGAAACAGGTAACTCAGTAGTACTCATCATAGAGCACACCTTATCACATAGGGTGTAATTGCTCCACCCCGATATACCATCGTGCTATGGTGTATGCGGAGGAGTAATGCTGAGAGAGAATCTCATTCTCCTTTAGAAAAGTCCAGGATTTCCGTGCTCAAGTATTCTCCTCCTAGATCACATCAAAGGACATAATACTTATACCCGTATTTTGGTTCTCTACTTCTAACTTATATTCTGTGAATATCTCAAAAGGTTCGGACTTGTGTTTCAACAAGAACATATGTCTGAATCTAAAGAGATCATCAGAGAACGTAATGAAGTGTAAAGAACCAGTTTTGGCATGTGTAGACAGGGGACCTACATACATCAACATGCATCATCCCAAGAGTTCACTAACTCTTTCTCTGTTTCCAATAAACGGAGCTATGGTCATCTTATCTTTGTGACATGACTGGCGAGTTTCATAAGATGTAAATTCAAACTGATTTAAAAATACATCTATATGTAACTCTAGCCAGTCGGGTCGCATTGATCTGACCTAGTCTACAATACCTCAAGAAGGATTCGTTCATTTCTGAACTCTTCCTCTTGTGTGTGTTCGATATACTAAGAACTGTAGTTTGATTTAGAACATTAATGCTTTTAGATAACGTGCCTGAACCGATCAACTTTTGATATAGGAAATGTTCAAAACATTATCCAACAATACAAAATTATATCCTTTCTTTACTAATAAAGAGACTGATATGATTTTGTATATCAGGTTCGGTATCTAATAACATTCGTTCAGAATCAATGTATTGGTAATACAGGGTGACAGTGACCAACAGACTTGGCTGCAACACTTGCCCCGTTTTCTGCCTCATGAAACTTATCACCCGTTCTCAGTACTCTACCAAGCTGTAGCCCAATGTAACAGATTACATAGCTTGGATCCTGATCCGGTATCATATACCCAGGACGTAGAGGATACAGAGAATCAGTTCTTTGTAACAAACACACCCGAAGATGATGCATCAGCATGCACTCTCTTCGTTTGGGCGGCACGGGAAATCTGGCATTCCCCAATTTCCTGCTCTGTCTTATAACAATTATAAGTTGGAGCGGGACCAACGTTCCCCAGCTCAGTATAACAAGCGGGTTCGGTCAATAATCCGTATTATTATCTTGATTAAGGCGTGATATGGTCGCTACCAGGAGAGAGAGAGAAGAAAACACTCAGCGTGCGCTCTGTCAAGAATAGATTGGTTTTTATTTTATCTAATCAGGATGGCTCCCACTGCTTTTTATCAAATCTTCCTTCAAACCCTAAAAGGAAAGACTAGCCGGGATTAATTACACACTACAAGTTCGCCAATCTTTCAGCCAGGACAGTATCGGTACTTTGAGGGAGGTCCCCCGTGCTTTCGCACGAACCTAATTAATGTAAACCTCATTTTCCCAGAGGCGTAACCCCATTAACACCTTTCTAGGCACCTACTTGATCGGCTAATTGTAATGTATAAAACTCTCCCAGGAGTAACACTTACTCGCAGCGGGTATCGGGATCCAACTATCTCATAGAAGGTATGCAATCTCATTGCAAATCTCAACACTTTGAAATTCTCGATAATATTTTGCCCCTAGCTCGCTATGACCTTGACGGAGGCCAAACAACCCATAGTCCGCTAGTCAAGTTCAACCCGTCATTTCCTGATTGAATTAAACCCACCCGCACGACCCTTGACGGAGGCCAAACAACGCCGTACGAATACCCTAATCCAATCGCATCATATGCTAGCAGATAAGCACTAGTTAGCTACCGTACACTACGCCTTGACGGAGGCCAAACAACCGCAGCACGAATACTAACTAGTACGTATCTGAAATGACGGAGGGCTACGACAGGTTTTTCTGAAAACCTATTGCGTAATGAACTTGATATCGTTGTAGGATCGAATGAATTTTGAAATGGAGTGTCTTTGAGGCTTTTCTAGTTTTGCTAAAGGAGTCACTCCCGGTGAAGGGATCGTCGGTCCTTTCCTCGTCGAATGAGGTGCGGGATATATCATATATATCACTGTGCAAAGCAAAAACACTTAAAAGCTATCAAAAGACAAACCGAGGGTGTAGCATCTGCCAGTTATTGCTAAAGGAGTCACTCCCGGTGAAGGGATCTCGGTCCTTTCCACATCGAATAAGGTGCAGGATATATCACATATACCGCTGTGCAAAGCAAGAACTGTAGCTACCTGTTTTATTTTGAAATTTGATTCTACAACATCTTAGGTTTCTTTTCTTTCATTAATCACATTAATGAAGTCCCATCATTTAAATACCTAAACATCACAGATAGATATGACGTACACTTATGCCATCCGCATTCGCCTCGATGTCCCCTCGTGCACCGTTAGGTTAGGTAACTAACGACAGAGCAGGGCAGGGCTAGCACGGGTGTAAAACATAAGTAACGTCTATATAATATATCATATATACTATATAATGTATCTATCACAGAACATCACATGATCACATCACAGATATCGCAGCAGAAGAATATCATATGAAATATTGGATATACTAGGACGTCCGTGTTTTCAATACGAGCCAGTATAAAACACGGATTCCACATTCGTGATGAATAGCCAAACCCATACCCCTAGACCCCTACGAGAGCGGCAAGCAACCCTACCAATTCTAGAGTTAGGAGACCCGGACTCGACTCCTCGAGTTGGTCTCCCACTGGACTCCAGAACCCGGTTACTTATGCCCTCCTCCTTGGGTCTATCCTAGTGCGGAAAAGTAAATAATATACAACAGGTGACAACTCCCGCAACCTGGAAGCGCCCCAATAAAAGAATATTACATACAAGTTTTTACATGAATGAAAATGAAAAACACTCATCTCACATAAAAACCCTCGGCTATTCAAACACGACGATCCAATATAACATATCCAGCAACACATAACATCACATGTCATCAACGTAAGTAAATATGCGCATCCCAATTGTCGTTGACATATAGCAACGAAACCGGCGACATCACATATTACACTTACGGTCACAGAAAAGAAAGTGTAAAACTACAACAGTTGGAATCCGCAACCTCCTCAGACATTGCATGCCTGAACAAATGAATTCTTTAGACATCGCATGCCTAACAATTATAAACGCCGCATTTTAGTCTCAAAATCGAAAACACTTTTCAATATAAAGTCGGGCAATTCAACAAGATTCCCGACATCCTGATCGAATACTCGTCGCAAACTTCAGTAGACGGCTGCACCCCTGATACCGTCGACGAAGTGCACCAAGGCGGAACACCGCTACCGCGAGCACCCGAATGGATGCTTTCGGCGACGGGGTTCTCCTACAGTCACTTGGTCGGGGCTATGGAGTGAGGCTGTCTATTAAGTTTACCCGGCGAGTATCCGCGTACGCTACGTGATTGCGACGGACTTTTGATCACATCAAAATTCCGTGGCAACCGATCAAGTGAGACTAAATTGCTATGTTTATAACATTCATTCAGTTATCTCATAACTTCTTGTGAATTCCAATTATTGTATCTCATTCCAGATAAACAGAAAATGTTAAACTTTTCGATCGAACAATCGAACACCCAAGTTTTTCCGATACAGCTCAACACATGAAATAAGTCTAACAACATTCCGTTCGTGCCTCAGTACCAACGGTCCAGCCGTAGAAGGGTCAAGCCAACGCCTCACATGTGGCACGCCGTACTGCCCCAAACCCGAAGGTTCAAAGGGCAGTTCAAGACGGTCACATAATCGAGTTAAGGTTTGTTGTCTTCTAGAGGGTCCATCGCGTTACTTGCACTACTTAGAACGTCGTTAAACTACGGAAAAATCCAACACTTGGAAATTTCCCGACAGGGGAAAAATTGGATATTTATATCCGGTCGAACTTTTTAACATATTCTAAAAATTATCCGGAAAGCCACATAGACAAAATCTGATACTCCGATCGAACATACGAATCCCCAAAACAACCCAGAACAACCAACTCTGGAATAAATTTTAAAAATACCCAGAGAACTCAGCACTGAAAACTATAAATTATGGTGCAAATTTCGATGAACAGTATAACAAAACCACCGCGGATCCGCCGCACGAGCCAAGCTCGTGCCGCGGATCCGCGCTTGTATAATCGAATTATGGACTCAAATTTTGCAGTATTCCTTAAAATTTCCTGCTGATTTCACTGAATATTTTTAATATGGAAAAATGCACTGTTTTGAAAAAAGTACAGAGAGCAAGTTTAGTTTGGGGTTCCGGGTTCGTTCGGACTTCAAATTCCGTCTGGACTTCGCCTAAGGCTCTAGCTAGTCTCTGATACCACTGTAGGGTTCCTAGGCACTCCCAAGAGGTCTCCCATGGCATCGATCATGCCAATTTCAAAATCGTGGTGCCTACAAACCCTAAACTACGGATCGATAACTAGATATCTAGGCGAAAAACCAACTAGTTAACACTTAACTAATGAGAAAACGGAAATACAACCTTTGTAGATCCGGTGCTCCACCTCCACAGCTCCGCAACGAAGTCCTCTCCGCTGTCCAAAACAAATCCGGGCTCTAGAGTCGGCTTCGTCGGAGAAAAAGTGAGCTAGGTCGTCGATGTCCATGCCGAAGATGATCTACGTCGAGGCATCGCTAAATCAAGCTCCACCTTCACCAAGCCCTAAAACTTGTGAAGGAAACACACTCTACTACTTGGCAAGAGGTAGAGGATGAAGAAATAGGAAGTGGGTAGACTTTAGAATTGGATTTCTTACTTGTTTGCTCAATTCACCATTGTTGAAGAAAGCTTTTTCTTCTTGAGTTCAAGGAAGAAGAAGAAGAAAATGATAAGATAAGATCAATTCAAAAAGAAAAGAATTATCCATTCTTATCATAACAAACCATAGTTAGGTGTAGAGAATTAACAAGGGTTAGTGAATGGTTGGGTTAAGACATGAAGACAAAATGGTTGCTTAGGTCAAACCTTCATGAAGATTCATAAACAAACAAAGAAAGCCACCATTATCTCTTCATTATTTTCTTTTGCTAAAATAAACAAAATGGATAAATAAATGAATAAATGAAGCAAAAGAAACCCTAACCCAATCCAACCATGGTTTAATTCATACACCAAACTATCATGTATCATCAAACATGATACAATCAAATGTACAAATGTATATCACATATACAATGTGCACAATCCAAGTGAGAAAATCCATCTAAAGTGAACCGATACTAGTTAATGCAAAGTAATATATCAAATATATAATTATGCATTAAATCATTAAATCCACACTTGATTCAATGATCCGGTCATGTCATACATAACCGACTGGTATCATCTGTAACATCTTATCGAATCAACACTTGATCCGATAACCCGGCTATATCGCATATAACCGATCAATGTCACATCGTGAGAATCGAATACAGTATCACATACTCGTATTATTCTCGGTCCCGCACATATCTCATATGCGCTTCTATTTCGTTTCGCTTGAGCCAGGAAACCTCTGTGTAGGACTCTAAAGACTCGTCAATACGCCGGCAGCGGATGATGATCATATCAAACACCCACAAGCCGCAAGCGGTCTGCTAAACGTAACGGCCACCCGGGTATTGAGCGATCTGAAGATCGACGAGCAATCCCTCTCTCACTCCAGTGAATCCGACCAGTAACTCTACCGTACAGTCCGGTCTGATCGTCTGATCTATCGCATATCTCGCCTAGGGGTGGTAAACGTCAGACCCCAATAGCTCGATAAGTCATGTCGATACGAGGTCTATAACTGTTCGAGAAACTACTGGTAACACTTACCAGTAAATCTCAGCAACCCTGACCAGGGATTTTCTGTTATAGCCAATCGAACACAGCACAACATCAACCCCCTATACCGGGAGAGACGAATCCCCTCCTATCGCTCATTGCCTCCATGTGACTCGGGACTGTACCCAAAAACCACCGTTTTGCATGCCCTCTTGGACGTGGTAAGATGGAAATCAAAGCACAGTGGGAACCACACAAGACTCTATGACGATCTCGGGTCAACAGACTACTCTGTACCAGTGTCACCAGAGAACTGCCATCTGACGTGAGGTATAATACCATCTGGGAGTTCTCGGCGAGTCCGTCCAGTGTACCCAGTCTCTACTGAGCACCCGTATATCATCTCTGATATCAAACACCGATGGATATGGGATCATCCATCGCCCATCTGTATGGGTCGAGAAGGTATACGCTAGTCTACTCTGGTATATCGATGCCCCGTCTCGATACACCCTCGACTAGGGACTTTGAAGGATGTACTTATGGACTACCATGTCCCCACTAGTATGATCCGCATCATAGTCCAGGTAGTCAAGTACAGATCCTAAGGGCTTTACCAACATGTAACAGAGAGACAATCAGCATACACGTTAAGGTAAAGGGTAACCAGATAGCATACTATCATGTCGAGCAAGAAAGTCCTCCCTATATATATCCCAGCATCCACTACAATATACATCCTATGTACAGTAATGGCCTCTAGGGCATACATATAACTAACAGTCGAGACCCCGACGAGGGGCGGTGGCCGGTCTCACAAGCCACTGGTGTCAGTTGGATCACCTAAGATGTATACAGGTGCTCATTGGGTTATGAGTACACCGGACAGGACTCGCCGGGAATCTGCTAGTTGGTATTATACATATTGTCAGATAGCAGTTTCCTGGTGACATGTGTACAGGTTAGTTCTTCGACCTGAGGTCGTCATTTGTCTCGTGTGGGTTCCCACTGTGCTTTGATTTCTACCCTACCACGGCTCAAAAGAGTCGTGCAAACAGGTAGCTTTTGGGTACAGTCCTGAGCCATATGGAGGCACGTGAGCGGATCGGCAGGGGATTCTTCTCTCCCGGTATTGGGGGTGAGATCGTGCTGTGTCTAGGAGAGCCATTACACAAAGCCCATGGCCGTGGTAGGAGATTTACTGGTAGGTACTCCAGTAGTATCTCAGGGTGTTTTTGGGCTACACTCCGACACGACTTATACTGCTATTGGGGGTCTGACGTTACTAGCCCCCTAGGCAGATATGCGATACTCATAGACGAACGGACCGGACTGTATATACATTGTCACTGTTAGGCTCAGTAGGGTTTCCGGATGAGTTCGCTCATCAGCATCCCTTGAGGTCAGTCCATGGGCAGCCGTTACGCATTGCTAATGCCGCTGACGGTTTGTGGTTAAACCCACTGCCAGGGTACTGACGAGTCATTAGAATCCCCCACAGACAGTTTTCCAAGTTCGGGCGAAACGTTGTAGAGGCCGTATGGTTTTATGGCAGGGTTCGGAAAATGCACGTGCGTTTACGCACGTCTCAGATTTCGGGCAGATGATACTGGTCGGCTTTGGTTTAAGCCGGATCCGAGTATTATATTGAGTATATATAATATCTTTGTCTCAGTTGCATTTGTATTCGGTCGTAATACAAATGCGAGTATATTTATACAGTTACGGGGTTGTCCTGAAATTCGTTTTAGGATCGCTTTTGAAAGTTGCCAGTTTCCAGTTTTCTATCAGCCGTCTTTTAACATTCGGTTAAAGACGGATTTATCTTTTCTTGAGATGAGTGTGGAAGGTTCTAGAAGTTTCTAGAAGAGGTGACTAGGTTAGAATGGTGTTGATGTTTCATTGGTTGCATTTAGTGTGTTCATACTTTGTGTTCACACTTTGTGTTCACACTAGATATTTTATCCTTGTAGTCACCCTCTTCCCTCCTCTACTCACCCCCCATTCCTATATCATGGCCGGCCCCTCCCCTCCTCTCAACTCACTCTCTCTCACTTGCTAGTGAAAAGATTATGATAGTTTTGGGGTGTATGGAAATTTCATAGCTCATTTCATTCCATCACCCGAATCAATTGGCAACTTCATTAACCGTTCGTCCATAGCTTTGGACGGAACGAGACAAAGTCTTCTACTCATTCTCTATATCAATCTTGGTCGTCTCTTTTAGCAAACTTGACGACCGAGTTGCCTCGAGTCAGAGGCGGGAGCCCGTTTAAAGAATCGTTGACGTGGTGCCACCTAGACGAGCAGATCGGAGATCGACGATATCGGAGCAGCCGCAACGGAGCGTGGGATGATGGTTAAAGAACGAAGGACTCGGATCGTTCGGTATAACCTTTCTACTCTCTTTACAGTTTGTTAGTTTAGCAATAATGGAAGATCCGGGTTAAAGTATACGATAGCGCCAGTTAAAAAGTTTTTGTTCCGCATTTGGTGTTTGTAGATGGCCGGGGCGCTACCGTAAACTTACAGCGCATGCCTGGCAAGTTTCAGTTTCTTTAGAAACTCCCGATATGATTTTTACCCCATGTTCTTCTGATCTTGATGAAAGCCAACAAATCATAAGTCACATGTCAAGTTCTGCCCGTCATATTCTTGTCAATTTGAACCCACCCGTACATACCCTTGATGAAAGCCAACAAGGTAATACGACTGTCCCAAACCAACACATCTATCTATGCAACAAATGAATACCCCAGCAGCTACCAAACACTATGCCTTGACGAAAGCCAACAAACATACCTTGAATACTACTGACCATCCATAAGACACGATGGAGGGCTACGACTGGTTTTTGGCGAAAAACCTTTAACGTAATGAACTTGATCTCGTTGAAGGAACTTGATAGCTTTTTATAAAAATATAGTGGTGAAAACTTTTTGCTAAAGAAGTCACTCCCGGCGAAGGGATCTCGGCTCTTTCCTCGTGGAATGAGGTGCAGGATATTCCACTGAATACCGCGATGCAAAGCAACTTGTAATTGACTATAGTGAAGTTATTACCCTGACGCAAACTTCTGCCCAAGGGGTCAGTCCCGGTGAAGGGATATCGGCCCTTGCCCCGTCGAATGAGGTGCAGGATATTCCAACTGAATACCACTATGCATAACAAAAGGAAACATCCTTGTAATAACACCTTTTAAAATTGTTCCAACAACATCCAAACAGGTTTGTTTTCCTTTGCATTGATCAGAATCAACGCAGTCCCATCAATTAATCACACCAGAAAAGAACGAAAATAAAATGTACGTATATGTCATCCGCATTCGTCTCTGGGTCCCGTCATCACCCGTTAGGTTACTTAACTAACAACAGAGCGGGAACTGAACTAGCGCGGGTGCAAAACATATACAACATCTACTAGTATATATATCAATATACAATAATCGCTCCAGGCGTGATAATATGCAACATTACAGAAAAGTAATAAGCATCACAGATCAATACAGATAAACTGGGATCCCCGGGTTTCACAGAGCCGTTGCTGAAACCCGACGTTCCCCTGGTCGTGTGGATAGCCTATGCAATGAAATCTAGACCCCTACGGGTGCGGCAAGTTACCCGCCAAAACCTGAAGCGAGGCAGCCCCCTACAGCAAAGTGAATGGACCACCCTACACTTCACGGAATCCGGTAGCTTGAGCACCCCTCCTTAGGTCAACCTGTACCCCCTACGAGTACGGCGAATAGTCTGCCAATACTAGAGTGAGGCCCCTCTGCCTCTCAAAGCCATGAGATGCGGACCCGTTGCCCTCCAGAACCCGGCTATCCGTGCACTCCGTCGCAGGGTAAAACCTAGTAAAGAAATGAAAAATATGTACAACGGGTACATCGACCTCGACCCGTTCGTGCCCCAAAAGAATATTATACAACAGGCAGTGACGGCAGTCCACATGTTGGACGCTCGTCCCGCAATATCAAATGTACAAATAAACTCAAACTGCACTACCATTGCACACTGCTATCCACCACGACAAATCCGCAACATCACAGCACAACACAGAACATCAACGCGAATGTCACATTCGCAAACCCGTCTAAAAGAACTATAGCAATCAGACGCGGTTTACCGATCAAATGACATTCACGGTCGGAGATATAATGTAAGTACTGTAAACTAATACGTTTAAATTTCGATCGACTAAATTTCCCGAAGTGGGCCCCACGCAAATCTGCTGTACAGTAAAAAACACTGGGCCCAAATGAACAGTTCCAGAAACCACAATTTCCCAAGTAGAATCCACAGAAGAAAGATGGCCTACTGATTCACCTAGACGGCCGCGGTTCCGCGGCCAAAGCATGGCTTTAGCGGCGGTTCCGCGGCCGTACGGTCGGATCAGTGGGTCGAATTTCTTCTGTGTCCTTTAAAAAGCCTGCTTGATTTTCTGAGATGCTCAAAATAATTTTTAGACCAGATTTAAATTCAACAGAAACTTTAGACTTGAAAATTGTAGATTTTGAAAATCCGTTCGATCGATCTTTTAAACGCGTTAGCACAAGTTAGTAAAGCTTAATGGCATGGCTCTGATACCATGTAAGTCTACGGTAGCACCCCGGCCGTCAATCTGACGCCAAATGCGGAACAAAAAACTTTTATAACTGGCGCTATCGCATACTATAATCCAGATCTGCCATTAACGCTAAACTAACAATCTACAAAGAGGGAAGAAAGGTTATACCGAACGATCCGAGTCCTTCGTTCTTCAACCATCATCCCACGCTCCGTTGCGACTGCTCCGATCTCGTCGATGTCCGATCTGCTCGTCCAGGTGGCACCACGTTATCGGATCTTTAAACGGGCTCCCGCCTCTGACTTGAGGCAACTCGGTCGTCAAGTTTGCTAAAAGAGACGACCAAGAATGATGTAGAGAATGAGTAGAAGACTTTGTCTCGCTTCGTCCAAAGCCATGGACGAACGGTTAATGAAGTTGCCATTGGAATCGGGTGATGGAATGAAATGAGCTGTGAAATTCCATACACCGAAACTATTATAATCTTTTAACCAAACAACCATTTCTTTTTCTACCAAGTGAGTGAATGAGAGAGGAGGGGGCCGGCCATATATATGGAAGTGGGGGGTGAGTGTAGGAGAGGGGGAGGTGACAATAAGAGAAAATATCAAGTGTGAACACAAAGTGTGAACACAATTAATAAAATGATGAATCATTAACCTAGTCATCAAGCATTAGTGGAATCATTAAATGCAATCATGACTCACAAAACACCTCACCACTTCTAGAACCTTCTAGAAGCTTCCACACTCATCTCAAGAAAAGATAAATCCGTATTTAACCGAATGTTAAATACGGCTGATAGAAAACTGGAAACTGGCAACTTCCAAAAGTGATCCCGAAACGAATTTCAGGATAACCACGTAACTGTATAAATATACCCGCATTTGTATTACGACCGAATACAAATGCAACTGAGACAAAAATATTATATCTACCCTGTATAATACATGGATCCGGCTTAAACCAAAGCCCACCCGTATTATCTGCCCGAAAAATAACACGTGCGTAAACGCACGTGTATTTTCCGAACCCTGCCATAAAACCATACGGCCTCTACAACGTTTCGCCCGAACTTGGGAAACTATCTATGGGGGACTCTAATGACTCGTCAGTACCCTGGCAGTGGGTTTAACCACAAGCCGTCAGCGGCATTAGCTGTGCGTAACGGCTGCCCATGGACTGACCTCAAGGGAGGCTGATGAGCGAACTCATCCAGAAACCCTACTGAGCCTAACAGTGACCATATAAATACAGTCCGGTCCGTTCGTCTATGAGTATCGCATATCCAGCCTAGGGGGCTGGTAACGTCAGACCCCCAATAGCTGTATAAGTCGTGTCGGACAAGCCCTGAACACCCTGAGATACAACTGGAGTACCTACCAGTAAATCATATCTGCCTTGGCCAAGGACTTGGTGTAATGGCTTTCTTAGACACAGCACGATCTCAACCCCCAATACCGAGAGAGACGAATCCCCTGCCGATCTGCTCACGTGCCTCCATATGGCTCGGGACTGTACCCAAAAACTACCTATTTGCATGACTCCTTTGAGCCGTGGTAGGGTAGAAATCAAAGCATAGTGGGAACTCACACGAGACAAATGATGACCTCAGGTCGATGAACTAACCTGTACACATGTCACCAGGGAACTGCTATCTGACAATATGTATAAAACCAACTAGCAGGTTCCCGGCGAGTCCTGTCCGGTGTACTCATAACCCAATGAGCACCTGTATACATCTTAGGTGATCTAACTGACACCAGTGGATTGTGAGACCGGCCACCGCCCCTCGACGGGGTCTCGACTGTATACACCAGTCTACTCCGGAGTATCGATGCCCTGTCTCAAAACTCCCACGACTAGGGACCACTATTAAGGATGAGCTTATAGACTACCCAACTCTCACGTATATGATCACCCTCATACTGTTGGTAGTCAAGCAAGATCCTAAGGGCTCTATCAACGTGTACCAGTGATCAGTCACCTGAAGCTGTACACGACTGATAAAGGTAAACCAGATAGCATACTATCATCTCAAGTAAGACTGTCCTACCGGTATAGGTCCTCCTCAATCATTGCAATCACGTACCTGCGATCCAATAATTGACTTTGAGGGCACTATATCCAACAGTGCACGTCTACATGACTCTGCCAGAGGGTTGTCGTAGTCAGTGGGAGCAGCGGAAGTATAGTGGACAAGTCGCTTATGTCTATTTATAGACTAAAGCAGATATAGCGGAGATAGATCATCTATTTCTAATGTCACAGTCATAGGTTTGACTTCATCAGAATAGGGGATGGATCTGTTAAGAAGGTAGTAGGGTGTTTTGTCCTGGTATTTGGATAACATACACAGAGTAGGAAGTGAAATTCCTATACTACGGTCGGTTATACTTTGGTTGTCACACAGTAGTTTCTCCACATAGGATATTAATCCAGTCCTGGAGAAACAATCGGAAGCAGTTTTAGAACATAAGTGGATATTCTAGGGATATGATAACATCAGCCTCATTCAGGAGACGGTTATCATTCCAGGCTTCCAACTTGACCTGGATGACAGAGCGACTGTCAGAGTTATAGTTTTCCCTTTGACAAGAGGCAGTATTTTGGACAGGTGGTCCAAGCGGATACTGAGGGAGGCATGGCTCAGGATACTGATTAAGTTCAGTTAACGATACAGTCTAAGAAGTTTGGATTTGGAGTTCATTTATGAACTAGGTCCCATCAGATATCCAGACACATTCTAAGACAGGTATTGCTCATTTCGGGAGATGGCTTTCTCCGCGAACTTGAGATAAAGAGAGACATAGAAAGAAACATTAGAGCGGATCCACTCACTAAGGCTATTCCTCGAACGCATTAATTTCGCAAGCGGGTTTTGTGAGACTGATTAGTAGAGGAGTTGGGTGTTCGGTATCACACGGGCTGTGAGTATGCGACATCGCAATAATTAGCCTTGAGTGCAAGTGGGGGATTGTTGGAGATAGTGCCCTCAGAGTCAATTATTGGATCACAGGCACGTGATTGCAATGATTGAGAGAGGACCTATACTATTAGAACAGTCTTACTCAAGATGATAGTATGCTATCTGGTTTATTTTTATCATCGTGTACTGCTTTAGGTGACCTGACAGGTCACTATTACACATTGATAGAGCCCTTAGGATTCTTGCTTGACGGCCAGCAGTACGATGGCGATCATATACGTGGGAGCTGGGGTCTATAAGCACATCCTTAAAAGGTCCCTAGTCGTGGGAGTTTTCGAGACAGGGTATCGATACTCCAGAGTAGACTAGTGTATACAGTCGAGACCCCGACGAGGGGCGGTGGCCGGTCTCACAAGCCACTGGTGTCAGTTGGTTCACCTAAGATGTATACAGATGCTCATTGGGAGGTTCTGACGGTCAAATCACTTGAAACCCCCTTCGTAGATCTTGCCTTGCTTAGTGGAAAACCAGACATAGAATGAATGCGTAGGGGCGGTGACAGCACTGACTGAGGCTGGTTTCACCGGACAGGACTTGCGCGGGAACATGCTAGTTGGTCTTATACCAGACGTCAGATAGCAGTTTCCTGGTGACATGTGTACAGGTTAGTTCATCGACCTGAGATCGTCATTTGTCTCATGTGAGTTCCCACTATACTTTGATTACTACCCTACCACGGCTCAAAGGAGTCGTGCAAACAGGTTTTAGTTGGGTACAGTCCCGAGCCACATGGAGGCAGTGAGCGGATCTGCAGGGGTTCGTCTCTCCCGGTATTGAGGGTGAGGTCGCGCTGTGTCTAGGAGAGCCATTACATGAAGTCCTTAGCCAAGGCAGGAGATTTACCGGTAGGTATTCCAGTAGTATCTCAGGGTGTTCTAGGCTACACTCCGACACGACTTGTACCGTTTTTGGGGGTCTGACTTTTACCAACCCCCTAGGCTTGCCATGCGATGCTCATAGACGAACGGACCGAACTGTACGGATATTGTCACTGACAGGCTTAGTAGGGTGTCAGGATGAGTTCGTTCATCGACGTCCCTTTTGGTCAATACCTGGTAGCCCGTTACGTATGGCTAATACCTCTGACGTGCTAGTGGTTAAATCCACAACCAAAGTATTGACTAGTCTTTAGAGTCCCCCACAGACCGTTTCTCAAGTTTCGGGCAAAACGTTGTAGAGGCCGTATGGAGATATTGCAGGGTTTGATCATATACGTGCGGTATTGCACGGATCATGATCGGACGGATAATACTAGCAGGTTTTGGTTTAAGCCGGATCCTAGTATTATACAGTGTAGATTTTGTCTCATTGCATTTGTATTCGGTCGCAATACAAATGCGGGTATGTAGATACAGTCGCAGGGTTTTCCTGTAATTTATTACGGAATCGGTTTTCTGAAGTTGCCAGTTTACATTCCGTTTCGGCCATTTTCCTTTGTTTCTTTCCTTGGCTGAAAAATGGTGGAGGATGGCTAATTTGCAAATGTGCAAATTAGCAATTTGGAGGGTTATTTTTGCAAGTAGTTGCATCATGATGGTTTCATGATGGTTCCACCATCCCTTGACTTTCTTTTGATCATGATTGCTTGACTTTTGGGATATGTTTAGGTGATGGAGTGGGGACTTGGGAGTGATCATTGTTTCTCATCATCACTTGCTTGCATTATTGTTTTCCACCCTCCCCTTGGTTTTTCTCTCTCTCTCCCTTCACCAAAAGGCCGGCCACTTCTTTTTAGGGGCTGTCCCAATTTTTTTGGGTGGAAAATACTCTCATTTGCTTGCATAAAAAATCCCTTTGTTCATCCAAAACTTGCATCTCATTCCTCCACCAATACAAGGCAACTTCTAGTAACCCCATCGAGACAAAATGGTTCTACACTTCATCTACAGTATTCTTGGACACGTCGACTGGCCAACTTCGTGCCCGAGTTGCCTCGATCCAGAGGTGGGAGCCCGTAAAAGAACCCGGCGATGTGGTGCCCTTCCGACGAGGAGATGAAGACCGGAGATTCCGCGGGGAGATCGGGACGACGACGAGAAGACCGAAGGACACGGATCGCTCGGTATATCTCTCTACCCCTTCTCTAGTTAGCTAGGAGTAGGTTAATAGCCCGATCCGGGTTTATAGTGCGCGGTGGTGCCGGTTTACAAGTTTTGTAAAAGTTTCGTTTCCGCATTTTGGCCTCGTTCAGACGGCCGGGGCGTCGCCGTGCACTTATACTTGCTCATACTTATACCTGCATGTCTTGTTACCCCTGTTTATATTATTGTTTGATATTATGACGTACTGACGTCTGGGTTTTGTATGGCCCAGATTCCTTACCTTTGCTGCAGTCCGAGCAGAAGTACTTCAGTCAGCAGGCTGAGCAGTGAGGACTTGCTAGTAGTTAGTTCATTTTACTTTCGGTATTGTTCTTTCCTGATGTGAGCCCGCATTATGGGACGTACATTCCAGTTTATTCTTGTATTGGATCTTTTGCTTCCGCATTATTTTATTCTTGACTCTTTTTATTCTGGCTTATGGACATGTGTTAGAGAGTTTATTATTGTTCTTGATATCTCTACAGCCGTAATGTGACTGTAGGATATTTCCTATCCATAGGTAGCATGGTTGGCTATGTCACGTGCCCATCTTAGCGTACTCTGGGAAGCGGGGCGTGACACAATGTAAAAATCCATAAGCATTTTCTTAATAAAAGTTTTATATGCAAATTAGTAGTTCAATAGGACAAATGTATAAATTAGTTGCTTTAATTAATAGTTCAGCTGGTGCATATAGATGGTGGGGCCCACGGTTTGTGGTTACACACTTTTAAGTCTAATGAGAGAAAAAATAACGTCTCGATATGCAAAATGAGAAAAAAATGTCTCTACGGAATCTTCATGTTGCAAATATATAATGTTGAAGCGCAAATTTATAACGTCGAAGGTGTTAAATGCATAAAGGAGTGAGGATTGAAAAAAGTTCTCTATATATCAACCCTAAAACTTACCTATCTCTATATTTCACCATCAACGCTTTATATTTCTATGTTCACCCTTCCGGGAATCTTTTAAACTATTTAAATTCCTACTGCCGGTTACTTTCTAAGCGGAATATTCCCTAATTAAGAAAAGATTAAGAAAAGATTCAGTTAAATATGACTAGAGTGCAAGGTTGCATGGACTCGGATACGGACACGGACACAATATGATGCGACACGGCAAAATCTCAACAAAATATAAGATACGACGACACGTGTGTATAATGAAGAAAAGATGCCCTAGGAGGGATTTTCGTCCGGTGGTGTCAAAAAATTACACCTTCCAACATTTTATTCAACGATTGTCACTCATCTTTATCATCTAAGACGTGGATACACCAAATTTCACGTGATTCCACCACATTTTCATCGTTGAATTAGCGATGTAAAAAGTTTTATTGTCGGTAAACCGTTAATTTTGCACCCACTAAATCAACGGTGAAAAGTAACAGATACACATGAAATTTGGTGTATCCACATCTTAAATGATAAAGATGAAAATGATGAATGTCAATTGTCGGAAAAAATCGTAAAGGACGTATCCTATGGCAACAGTCCTCCATTATTCTCTTATAAGAAATATAATATCATATCATCGCAGCAACATATTCAACAAAAACTTTAGCATTTCAATATTTTTTTATTGTATTTATCAAATTTCAGCAAAGAACTTAATTATTTTAGCACAAGTTTAGCAATTTCCATAAAAGAAATATGATTTTAGCATTTACTTACCTGTATTTAACATAATTTCAGCAATAACAATATAATTTCAGTAGTTTCCTAACTGTACTTAAAATAATTTTAGCAAAATCGTATAATTTCAGCATTTTCCTAACAATCTCAACAAAAATACTTTATATATTTCACATAGAAATTATATAAAGCAGCAAAATTGATTAAAATAAAAGATAAACAAGCCAACAAAGTTATAACAAGATTGGGGTTTTCTCGCTTTTAATTGAAAAATAGGTTTTTTGGTGTCGTGGTTTCATTAAAACGTGTTTGACACGTATCTAAATCCAAAGCCATCTTGTTTCGAAGCGGGACACGGAAATGTGTCGGACACGTGTCGTGCAAGTGTCGGGCACGAATCCGTGTCGACACGTGTTTGGATACGGCAAACAAAAAGACGACCCCGTGCAATCTAGCTAGAGTGGCTCGCATCTTCAACCTCAGCCCTTTGTTATCATGGGTTAGGGTTCGTCAAAGTCTTTTAATCAAAATTTTAATTATTCAATCTTCTATCTTGACCAATATTTCTCGATTTAAAGCTCTTATTGGTCCTCTAGATCTCCTTGAATGCTAAACCATAGAATTTGAGTTGGGTTTGAAGGGATTTTGAAAGATCAAGAGGTGAAAAGAAGTGTGATTTAAGTTGGATTTGAGATGTTTTGGAAAGATCGAGGGGTGAAGAAGAGGGATTTGAGATGGAAATTGAATGGAACTTGAAAATAAATTCAAGTTAGATTAGGGTTTTGAAAGATGAAGGATGAAGAGAGTTAGATTTTGGAGGCAATTTAAAAGATCAAGTCATGAAGAAAATGTACTTGAGATGGAGAAAGAAAGGTTTTAAGAAAGAACTAGAGATGAAAGGAAAGAACTGTTTGCCTTTTGTTTTCATGTCTAATTCAACCTGGTTAACTTAACCTAACCATACTTAGAAAGAGTAAACGGAAACAGAGTTTTTCGGCTAACTAAGAAGTTTTGGGGGTGAAATATAGAATATTAAAGTTTTGGGGGCGATATATTGAAAGAAACTCTTGAAAGATTCGTCTTTCGTAAAGAGTGTCGCTGGAATCCAACCAGTTATACATGGCATTTAAGGAAGAAAACAGACCAATTCCTTCGAACTTCCGCTATCAAAAGAGTGTATAGCGCACCAGGGTATGTCCATTTTTTATTACTTTGTGCAAAAGGCTCTGTATTTGCTTAAATACTGGATCTTGCTGATCTAATAAATTTAGAACTGTTATGTTACATAGACGTTTATACATTTATTCATTAGTTAGGTGATGCATTTATGGATTTTAATTCTTAAAGGTTTGTTCAAGGACTATTTGGGATCATTACCGGCCATTTTATTTAGTCTTCCTATATTATGTCAAACCGAGGACTCTGCTGTTGAGGGAAAATGTGTGCATACCCTGATACCTACCATTTTCCATTTATGCATGTATCTATCATTTTATCTATTGCTCAATGTTTTAATTTCATATACTAATATTAATTTCATTAACACTTTGAATCTTCAAGATGCGAACTTCTTCCTTGCATCATTTACATGGCACCTGTTAAAAAAATTTCGTTTATCGAGGGAAAATGTCAAATAAAAGAAGGTTGCAATCGAAATGGTAAATGGATAGTAAATCTGTGTGCATTTTTTTTGTGTGGGTGAAGCTTTACCAAATCTGGAACCTTTTTAATTTTGATGAGAAAAGTTAGAGATAAACTTATTATGTCTTGTTTGCAACCACTGCATTGAACAAATCTTAAATCTCTTACATACCTGTAGATGATAGAATCAGATTTCAATGGTTATCTTTTGTATCCTTAAATACTATTGTATTTGAATAAGATTTCAGATCGGTTTACATTGGTAGCCAGCCTACATGAAATTACTTATCCTCTGTTTGTAAAATGTATAGTAGATAATATCATATAACAATGAAATTTTTCTTTCTTTATGCCTACCCATTCAATCAGTGTTTTTCTCTATAATCTGAACAGTTCTGCATACATCCCCATCTTTCATTTCTTTTCTTTCTTTATTATTTTTTATTTTTTTGATGTTTTAATGTTTGGATTTTTATGTACCTTTTATATTTTTCTCTTAATGTTGATTTGCTCTCTCAACGTTTTCAATATTTTATAAGTTTAACAAGATATATTTGTCATTATACCGGTTGATCCTTATTCTATTAATTTGGACCGAGAAAGATGTTGCTTTTTTAAAGGCCAAATTTTACCAAAGTACCATAAATTTTGGGCTTTAATAGAATATGTTCTATTTCCTCCTCGCTATATTTTTACCCTACAATTCCATAATTCCATATAACATAACAAATGATATATCATTCTTTTCAGGGTTTTTTGACTGTCTCATAGACTGAGATTTGTGGATGTCAACCGATCATCTTGGACTAAACGAGGGACTTAGGGGTGTTGAGCTGGTAATTTAACACTAATAATATGCCATGATTCAGAATTAAATAATCAGTCTTTATTTATAGTTATAATTCTCATCAATTCAGTGTTGAGCTGGTAATACCTGGTAGGCTTTTTTATGGAAAGACCTCTCCAAAGTTAGGTATTTACAAAAAAGTCGCTCACTTTTACCTAATTATAAAAAAGCCTCCCAAAAGTTTTAAATTCCATAAAAAAAAGCACCCCTCTGACGTTTCTCATCTATCAATTTATTATTTTTATATTTAAATATTTTTAAAAAGTTGATCGCTAAAAAATTAGTTAACTAAATCCTAAACACAGTTAGCTTATTCTAACTTCCACTAAACCCTATCCTTGATGGCCTTCTCCCCTTTCTTCTTAACCTCATCGCAGCCATTGTTGATGTCGCCCTCCTCCGGCCTCCTCACCTCCCGCAAACTCACCGTTCCCTCTCTTCTCCTAGATCTTGTCATCGCCGCCATTGTTGTCACCCTCCCCCGCCGCGAGCAATTCACATCCTCAATTTTTATTTTTTATTGATTTTAATAGTTTAATTATAAATTAAAATATTTTTAAATAAAAATAAACAAAAATCGTTAAAAGTTAACATGGTAAGCAGAATATTCGAATAATATTATCTGTTTTGGATGGTTGGGGGCTTTTTGTGTAACTTAAAAGAATGGGAGGGCTTTCTTGTAATTAACTAAAAATGGTGGGCTTTTTCGGAAATAGCTAACTCAGGGTAAAAATACCTATCAGGTAATATCGATGTCTCACCTTCTAGTTCCTTTTTTTTGGGGTACCCGGTTTCGCTTACGAAACAATTTCTTTCTTTTGCTAAATTTGTAATATATTGAAGATTTTTTTTTCCATGCTTTTTGTTGATTGTAATTACCAAATTGAATTATAGAGTCTTCTGTTATGCCTAATAGTTAACTTTTGTACTATTTGATATTCTGTTTTCTTCTGCGTTTAGCTAATTTCTGAATCCGCCGCTGATTAAAACAAGTGTTTTTTGTTTTAGTTTTCTGGAGCAGGAATTTGCCACTTATTTGAAGAGGGTTGATTCTAAAGGTTAACGGTTAATCGTAAAACTTTGTCAAATCTTTACCAGAGATTTGCACTATAATGCCATACATTATAATTTATAGATCATGACGACGACGGCGGCGGCGGCGACTATCATAAACTTTGGGCTTTCTTTTCTAAATACCTTGAGCTTTATAATTTACACTATAATACCATGGGTTGGCTTATCGTATTAATACCATGAAACACTTTCTCCCTTTTTTTCCCTTTCTCCGTGAAATTTTTATTAGAAAGACGATTTAATGTTTGTTATGCTTGGCATGATTTGTAAGGGTTGGGATTCAATTATAGTAATCTTTAATGTAGTTAGGAAATTGATGTTCGTGGTAGTTTAGCATAATTGATAAAGCTCCAGTTACTTATCTAGAGAAAATATCGTCCATTCTGGCTAGGGTAATTTCTCAAGTAGTTTTTTCATATCTTAAAACATAGAAAGTTCTGATATTTTAGTATAATGTATCTTAAGAAAATAGCCAAGGCCATATGAGTCACTTGTTCACAAATCTTTTTAAACTGGCCCGTAAGTGCAACTCATACACACATCACATCACATGATACACACAAGCACACGACACTCGCACGCATCTTCGGGACCCACAAATTTGCCTGAGAGCGTTAAATTTTGGAAGAAGAGAAAGTGACATACGAACTGAGCTATTGCCGTTATATACCATCACATTTAACTTACAAGCTGTACATGCTGTGAAATTTTCATATCCTTTTAATTCTTTTCTCGTTTCTTGTTAATCTTTTGAGGAAAATGTTTCGATTACATCTGAGATCAGACCTTCTACATGAACCCACATATGTATCGTGAGTACCATCATGCAATTCCTCTTTGTGATCATTCCATTGGTTCCTTCAGCATGTTTTTCTTGCCTCATATTGATATCAATTTAAACATATATTAGAGTAGACAAAAACATGCAACCCATAATTTCAGGAGAGGGATGTTGATTGTTAAATTTCGATAAGAAAATGAAAGAAAAGAAAACATTTTATTTTCTCTTTGTTTTGATGAGTTCTTGTTTGAAAATTATTTTACAACTCTATTGGTATATGGCAATTTGGATGGATGGACATTATTTGTAAAAATTTCTTATTTTTACATCTACGGAAAGATGCTTCTGTTTAATTACATGACATATTGGAGCAAACAAATTTCTTTAAAAAGGGGTGGAAAACTGTATACAATTAAGTGAGGACGGATCTTCGTTTGTAATTAAAAGTAATTTGAAGATTTTTAGTTTAATGGAGTTACCATCAGAATATTATTAAGATAAATTATAGACATATATATTAATAATAAACAAAATGATGATAAATGATTGGTTTGTTGAAATATAGACGTTGCATAGAATTATTTAATAATTACATGTGATTTTGGAAAAAATACTTATTTACTAAAACATTTTATAAATTGATTAAGCATATATAGAATTGTAATTGTTAATAGAAATTCTAATTGGTCGTTTCCAATCTATTTCTGAAATCGATTCTATTTAGAATTAGATGTGTATAAACATCTCTCATAAACAACAAGAATTGTATTATGTCCCTTCCTTTTTCACTACAAATAAGGGTTGCCCCTACGGATACAGCCGTAGAAACAAGAAAATACCCTGTAGGTACAAACGCCATAGGTGCAAGTTGAAGCCCTGAATTTGTCCCTACGGACAAAAACTTGCCCCTACGGAGTTGTGTGTAGGTCCCATTTGCCCTACGGAGTAGGCCGTAGGGGCAAAAAATTTATTTTATTTACGGTTTTTTAAAATAGATTACTTGTATCTACGGATGAATCCGTAGGGCCAAGTAATAGCCCCTACGGATACATGCGTAGGTACATATCTGTAGGGGCAAAATATCAGGATTCCTGATATTTTGCCCCTACGGATAACTCCGTAGGTGCATTTGTTTGCCCCTACGGATATATCCGTAGGGGCAATCCCAACTCCTTGATACTGAGATCATAGGGAAAATATTAGTTATTCTGATATTTTGCCCCTACGGTTTAATCCGTAAGGACAACGTGTGTACCTACGGATTAATCCGTAGGTACATATTATCAGTTTTTTTTTTTAAAAGGGCTGCTTATTTTTTTCTCGCCCTGTGCACAATAATATATACATCAATCAAATATAAAATTAATCATCACACAACATATATCGCAGTATTCATAATCACATCCAAAAAACAGAATATGATATAAATATAAATGCCGTAGGACCACCAATATCAATATCGTCCAAAATGTAATACAATATGTATCATATAAATAAATACATGTTTCAAAAAATAAGAATCAAAAAGCTACCCTACCTCGGTCCAGCTCCACCTCTGATAAACGCTAGAATCTGGCGCGCCTGCTCCTCGGTCAATAAATCATACAATTCGGCGCGTGCAGGAGTCTGAGCGGGCTGTGGAGCTGGCGATGTGGTCTGCGCAACCGCCGTCGAGAAAGTGGCTTGCGGAGCCACGGCTGCGGGAGTCTGAGCGGGCGGTGGAGCTATAGGAGCTGTCTGCGGAACCGCAGCCGATATAGTGGCTTGCGGAGCCGCAGCCGAAGGAGATGCATGTGGAGGCTCGGCCGATACCCTGTCGCGTCTGGACCTAACGTGTGTAATAAGCGTGTAAGAACTGTGTATTATTCGAATTCGTATCATTATCAAGTTATTTCGAAACCCCATTTGGATATCTAGTTTGGAAAACCGTAGTTTATTTTAATTAGATATGTATGTATGATTAATCAAACCTAAGTCTACAACCAAATAAGCTCATGCTACGTACTAATATTGAATATGTTGATATCTATAATATGACATGATATTTTACTATTAAGTAGTATACATACCAGCATCTCCTTCAACTTCTGAACGGTGGCCTTCAGGCTCTCCAGTTCCTGCTGGACACGTCGCTCACTGGAGACGGAGGAAGTAACCGCCGGGATGGAGTCCAACCTCATATGGGCCCTGCTAGGGCCCAGTCCCCGACCTCTCCCAACCTCCATGGTGCCCTCCGTGTGCGGCGTCCAGAACTGGGGTCAGCAGCCTCGGATCGCTCTGTCCGGTAAAATCGATCCCCGAGGGCTCGGCCTGCTCAACCACCCGCTCCTACACCCACATTAAGCAGTAAAGTATAAGTATAAAATTTAAATTTGAACTTTCCAAAACTAAAATTTCAAATATGGGTTGAATAAATATTAACACTTACGCAATACTCTTGGGTAGCGACGTCGGGATATCGAAGCTCGCCCGTGGCGGGATCTGTCGAGGTGCCGTGGACGGCAAGATATGCGGACAGCACGCTCGGTGTACCACCTTGCGCCAGGGTCTGAGCTGTCTGCAATATTAGGAAATAACTCTTAATATTAGATATATTAGAAAATAACTCTTAATATTGCATTATATCACAAAGGCCGGTCTATTGTAATTTACCGATAACTCCATGGCTCGAGTAATATTCCTCGAGCCACCTGTGTAAGTGGGACGACCCCTCTTTACCGATTTCCTATTCTCTATATTTTGAGCGGCCTGTTTCTGCACAACACATTCACATTTAGTTTTCTAATTAAGGAACAAAAAAAAATAAATTATATCCTAAACAATGAATTACATTTAAAATACATACATGTTTGCGTTGAGAGTCGAAATATTCGCACAATAGAGGCCATGTCTCTACGTCGACTCTCGCAAACGCCGGAGTAGATAGGAGGGCCGCTCTCTCTGCCTCGGGGGTCGCCATCCACAGGGAGTAGCAGTCGGCCTTCAGCTCATTCCTGTTGTATCGGATCTTGGTCTGCATGTTCTTCATCAGGCCATTGTACAGAGCATGAAGGTCGAGCACCCTCCCAGGGTGATCAGGGTCGGGTACAGGCTGAAAATCGTAATCCAACTGAAAATACAAAAAAAACATTATTATTAGATTGCAAGTGTTAATAATAAATATATTGGATAAATCAATGAAAATATATATTAATACCCGAGCCTGATCAAAGAAAAGGGCGAATGAGCGCCGGTGCTGCTCGCCCCACTCAACATGAAGTGGATAGTTCTTCACGAGCCGGCTTTTGATCAGTCGAAAATATTGTATTTTTAACACGTCAATTTCCCTATCATTTGCACTCATCTAGAAGTGTTCGGTTTGCATATTGCACATATTAGTAAAACAGTCGTAAAATACCAGATTACCTGTGTTGTATACTAAAACCGGCATTTTAAGGGAAATTGTGTGTTTATCATGGCATCGCATCATTCTTGTATAGCGCAACACTTGTTTCGAAGTCTGTGCAGGAAATTCCAGAAACCGAGCCAAAATTGTCAAATTGCTGATAAAAAATACGCCAACTCAAAGACTTGAGATCTGGCAATGATCTAGAAGGAATTTTGGGAATCAACATATCAGAAAACTACCATGAGGTCAACACAAAGTACGTAAGGAAAATTGAAGCAGAGAGCAAGCCAAACGGCCGCGGATCCGCGGCCGCAGTGGGGGCACATGCCGCGGATCCGCGGTCATGTGACAGCCACGTCATCAAAGATTTACTGCAGAATTATTCCCTCACTCAGAACACCTCATCAAGCCAATGCAATTTCCAGAACACTCCAGAACATTCTGCCAGATCAGCAAGGCTCCTTGTGCAAACTAAACTTCCAAGCTTCCAAAGCAAGCTTCCTCCTTAACTACCTTAAAGTCTAGAACCTTCCTCCTAACTACCAAGCTTATGAGAGAAGCTAATCTAAACCAAGCTTACAAAGGAAGCTAAGCTAATCTAAAGCTTACAAGAGAAGCTAACCATTCTTAAGGCTATAAAAGGGACCCTAGGCTTCACTTCAAAAGATTGTTGAAAATTGAACAATTCTTCACACAACTTGAGTGACACAACTTGTGCCTCAAACCCTAACCCTGATCCAATCAAAAGCCAACAAGTTCAAGATCTCCGAGTTCAATCGAAGCAAGATTCCTTCAAAGCCTTTAGAAGCGAAGCCGGACTTCATCGGAGCAAGTGGTCCAAGCCGATCCGCGACTCAAGGAGCCGAGCGACGCCGAAATCGACGATCTAGTTCCTTTCTTTTGTAAATTTCAAGAGAGTTGTAACGAATTTGTCGATAAATAAAGGTGAAATTCTTTTATCTTGTTTATCTTTTTAATTCAAGCATTATGATCCAACCTAGATTCTTGAATGTGTTCTTTGTGATGATGCTTGAGTAAACTCCGCTCGTGGAGGAGTCGAAAGAATCAATAGATGATGAAGTTGACGAATCTTGAAACATTTCTTAAGTCCTATAACGTTTGTAAATTCTAGAAAATCAAATGATCGATGATCTAGTTTCGATGCGAAATGCGTTCTTGATTATTTTCGCTCGGAACTAGAGATCAACGATCGATCATTTGATTTACTAGAAGCTAGTTTGTGAATGAGATTCATTGAAAGGACAAAGGATGAGATGAGGAAACTCGCAAGATCCTTAAACCTCAATAAATCGTCATCGATCTAGTATCAATTCGTTAATGGATAAGAAATAGTAATCGCTAGTCTTCTTCACGTCTATAGATTTAATTGATTCCTACGAGCTTCACTTCAATTCTTGAAACTTAAATCGATTGGAATTCTATCACTTCTTGATTCTTGATTTTTAATGTTTTCTTGATTTTTGATTAGATCTAGATGATTCTTGAAATTCATTGATATAAATCTTGAATCGTTTTCTTTTCTTTTCTCTTAAATTTTCAATTCAAACAAAACAAATACGAACGAATCTCACAATCCCTGTGGACGATCCGCACTTACTAACGCGCTATATACGACACCGTTATTGATTGCTGTCAAATAATTTTTGATTGTGATTTCTATTCGTTTTCTAAACATACACAACAAGAATTCGTATCAATCAAATGGCGCCGTTGCCGGGGATCGTGCGCTAATTCGTTCGTTTTTGAAATTTGAGTTGAAAGATTTATTCCATCATAATTTTGAGATCAAAATTCGCGCAAAACACTGACGATTCGTTGTGATATCTTGCAAGAAAATCAGGAGCTTGCTGTGCAATTGGAAAAATATTTGGAACTTTCCAGAGGACTCAGGAAGTGAACAGGAGTTTCTGGAAAAAGTTTTGTGCAGGGATCTTATTGTTACACCGTGCATCCGCGGCATTAGCTGACTCCTGCGGCGGAATTGCGGCAGCTTTGCTTCTTCACTGCACGAAAATTTTTCTGTAAAATCCTTACTTTCTTATCTTCTTCCTCATTTGCTCCAATTAACAATTTGCTGCAGGTTTCTTTACAAAATTCGCAGCGCCGCAAAAAGCAATAAAAATTGTGCGTGTTTTTGATTTTTGGTTGTTTGCATATTAATACGGAAATTAAGGGGCACGGTCAAATCCAGATTAGGTGGGGAGTTCATTACCCTTCCTAAGCCCCAAAAATCATAAACTTGCATCCGCATTTACTCTCATTAACTAAAAAAGATCTAGAGATGACTCTAAGGACCGTCGTGCTCACTTAGGACAGAAGAAGACCATGGGTAATTCATTGCTTATCCGCGTTTCTTTTGTGGTGTCTAAGGTAAGTGTGTCTAAGGCTAGTGGTTATTAATTAGGCCCACTACTTACGTAGTGGAGTACCTTTCCACTTACCTGGCACTTACATGTCCACAGGGGAGACAAAGAGGCAGTAGAGGATTGATCCTGCGACTTGTCTTTTGGCAGTTAGGAGCGGTCTAGAGCTTTGATCTAGGCGACCACTAGAATTAGGGTTTTGCTTGTTGCATTTGTTGTGATCGCATCATTTTTTCAAAAATCCGTATATTTTTCAAAACAAACACCAAAACACTTCATTCATTTCCCTTAATTATTTTCACGCTGCCACTTGTACTAACCCTTTTTAGTACAAGATGTAAGTGCACGGCGGCGCCCCGGCCGTCAATCCGACGGCCAAATGCGGAAGCGGTGATAAACTTTAATTTTCTTGAACTGGCACCACCGGGCACTAATACCCGGATCAAACCATTAATTAGTCCTAGCTAACTACAAGATGGGGAAGAGAGATATACCGACTGATCCAAGTCCTCCGGTCTTCTCGTCGTCGTCCCGATCTCCTGCGGAAGCTCCGGTCTCCTCCTCGTCGCCGAAAGTGCACCACATCGCCTACTTCTTTTACGGGCTCCCACCTCAATGCCGAGGCAACTCGGGCACGAAGCTGGCTAGTCGACGTGCCCAAGATTTGCTGTAGAATGTTGTGTAGAACTTGTGTCTCATTTTGGGGTAGTGGAGGTTGCCATTGGTGGAGGGATTGAACTTGGAGCTTTGGAGATTGATCTTGTGGGATTTTTGCAACATGAAATGAGCCAAAAAACCCCACCAAAAATTTGGGACAGCCCCCACTAGGGAAGTGGCCGGCCATGACTTCAAGAATGGGAGGAATGAGAGAGGAGGTCAATGTATCAAAAGATAACCAATCACATAATGCAAGAGAGAGAGGGAAAAAAAGACTATCATGCATAAGCATGATGACAAGCAAAAACCAACACTCCACCTCAACCATCATGATATCCAAAGTCAAGCATCATCAACACAAAGTCAAGGTATGGTCCACCCATCATGAACCATCATGAAGTCAAGAAGTCAAGGTCAAGTGATCAAAGAATGGTGCAACCATCAAGACACAAGAAAATGCAAAGAACCCCTCCACAAATACTTATTTGCAACAATGCAAATAAGCCCTCCTCCACCAAACTTCGGCCAATGAACGATACAAAGGAAATTGGCCGAAACGAAAAGCAAACTGGCAACTCCAGAAAACTGGTCCCGTAATAAATTACAGGAAAACCCCGATACGGTGCATACACACCCGCATTTGTATTCCGACCGAAATACAAATGCAATGAGACAAAATCTACACTGTACTATACTAGGATCCGGCTTAAACCAAAGCCGGCTAGTAATATCCGTTCGATCCTGATCCGTGCAATACCGCACGTATCTGATCGAACCCTGCCATATATCCATACGGCCTATAGTACAAACTGTCCGATCCTGATCCGTGCAATACCGCATGTATCTGATCGGACCTTGCCATATCTCCATACGGCCTCTACAACTTTTCGCCCGAAAGCTGAGTAACTGAATGTGGGGGACTCTAAAGACTCGTCAACACCTTGGTTGTGGATTTAACCACTAGCACGTCAGAGGTATAAGCCAATACGTAACGGGCTACCAGGTATTGACTAAAAGGGGCGTCTGTGAGCGAACTCAGCCTGACAACCCTACTGAGCCTTTCAGTGACAATATCCGTACAGTCCGGTCCGTTCGTCTATGAGTATCGCATGGCGGGCCTAGGGGGTTGGTAAAAGTCAGACCCCCAAAAGCGGTACAAGTCGTGTCGGAGTGTAGCCCAGAACACCCTGAGATACTACTGGAATACCTACCAGTAAATCTCCTGCCTTGGCCAAGGACTTCGTGTAATGGCTCTCCTAGACACAGCGCGACCTCACCCCCAATACCGGGAGAGACGAACCCCTGAAGATACGCTCACTGCCTCCATGTGGCTCGGGACTGCACCCAACTAAAACCTGTTTGCACGACTCCTTTGAGCCGTGGTAGGGTAGTAATCAAAGTACAGTGGGAACTCACACGAGACAAATGATGATCCCCAGGTCGATGAACTAACCTGCACACATGTCACCAGGGAACTGCCATCTGACGTCTGGTATATGACCAACTAGCATGTTCCCGGCGAGTCCTGTCCGGTGTACTCATAACCCAATGAGCACCTGTATACATCTTAGGTGATCCAACTGACACCAATGGCTTGTGAGACCGGCCACCGCCCCTTGTCGGGGTCTCGACTGTATACACTAGTCTACTCTGGAGTATCGATGCCCTGTCTCGAAACTCTCACGACTAGGGACCTTTTAAGGATGTGCTTATAGACTACCAGCTCCCATTTATATGATCGCCCTCATACTGCTGGCAGTCAAGCAAGAATCCTAGGGGCTCCATCAACGTGTAATAGCGACTTTTCAGGTCACCTGAAGCAGTACACGATGATAAAGGCAAACCAGATAGCATACTATCATCTCGAGTAAGACTGTCCTACCGGGATAGGTCCTCCATCAATCATTACAATCACGTACGTGTGATCCAATAATTGACTCTGAAGGCACTATCTCCAACAATCTCCCACTTGCACTCAAGGCTAATTATTGCGATGTCGCATACTCACAGCCCGTGTGATACCGAACACCCAACTCCTCTACTAGTCAGTCTCACAAAGCTCGTTTGCGAAACTATTGCGTTCGAGGAATAGCCTCAGTGAGTGGATCCGCCTTGATGTTTCTTTCTATGTCTCTCCATATCTCATGTTCGCGGAGAAAGCCATCTCCCAAAATGAGCAATACTTGTCTTAGAATGTGTCTGGATGTCTGATGGGACCTAGCTCATAAATGAACTCCAAATCCAAACTTCTTAGACTGTATTGTCAACTGAACTTAATCAGTATCCTGCGCCATGCCTCCCTCAGTATTGCCTTGGACCACCTGTCCAAAATACTGCCCCTCGTCAGAGGAAAAACTATAACTCTGACAACCTCCTTGTTGTCCATGTCACCTTGGAAGCCTGGAATGATAACTGTCTCCCGAATGAGGCTGTCGTTATCATATCCCTAGAACATCCACTTATGTTCTAAAACTGCTTCCGACTGTTTCTCCAGGATTGGATCAATGTCAACTTATTGCATATAGTGCAAGAACAACATCTGGTGTGGTACTTGACATCTCATGATTGACTCAATTGCCTAAGCAAATGATCTGCCAATCATGCACATCCCTCTCTACTTTAGTCTATAAGACACCTTTAGAGAGGGTGACTCCATCACCTGCAGGTACACTACCGTGCCTGGAGTCGTCCATTCTAAATACTCTTAGAATGCTGTCTAAGTACCCAGATTGGGAAACCACCCAAATCTAGATCTAAAACCATAGATCTAGTAACCAGTATGTCTGATATAATTTCCAAGTCCCATGCGGAGAAAATACTGTGTGACGACCAAAGTATAACCGATCGTAGTATAGGAATATCACTTCCTATTCCGTGTATGTCATCCAAATACCAGGATATCACACCCTACTACCTTCTCAACAGATCCATCCCCTATTCTGATGAAGTCAAACCCATGACTGTCACGTCAGAAATAGATGATCTATCTCCGCTATATCTGCTTTAGTCTATAAATAGACATAAGCCACCTGTCCACCAATGCTTCCGCTGCTCCCACTGACTACGACAACCCTCTGGCAGAGTCATATAGACGTACACTTCTAAAACTAGTTTAGAAAGACGCTATACTCATCCTCCTGCCGGGTCTCACAGTCTGGAACAACAGCAATGGTAAGTCTGGGTAAACAAGAACCTCCCTGTCACCGTCCTTGAGCCTACCGGAGTACCTCTCGGGTGCCTGAAGTTACCCACCTTATCTGCGGAGTGGCCAATGGAATGTCAAACCAGATTGAATCTTTAGGTTCCTTATCAAATCTTCAGTAATCGTTTGTGGTTCTGGAATCACTTCCAGTTCTACCATACTCCCACTACTGTTTTTCTGAAAAAATCCATTTTTTAATAAAACTGTGGCGAGTCTAGAACAATATTGCTATTGTTCATCCAGATGGTAGAAAGTCAACCCTCGTCATAGCCTGGGTCAACCCACAAACAGCCATTACAGAAACGTGCCTAGAGTTGTCCAATGTCTGGTTTTAAGCATATACCGGACAACTCCCCGTACCTTAACATCGTTAAGATATGAACTGTTTTATATCCAATATAGAACGAGAGGCACTGATTTAATTGAACCAGATTCAAATCATGCAGCTGTCTCCAGTGCATGTCAACTAAATGGAAAGAGGCCGATCAGCGTTACTCAACTTAGGAATGCTTCCAATCATGAGTAACCTGAAAAAGAAGCAAGATCTCTTTACCATTACTATCAACTGAATACCATACACAAGTATCTACATCTTCGATTGCTTTGAAGAATCCCGATACTTGCTACACCTGGTTCTCTACTCTATTCAAATACCTATAACTTCTCAAAATTCAGACCCTGTGTTTCCGCGAAACACCTGTCTAAAAACTAGAGAAGTCATAAGTAAACCGAATATAGTACGAGGACCAACCCCTCTGTCCTGATGGACCCTGGACAACATACAATACTCTGTATAAGTCCCTTGAGTCTGATAACTCATTTACTGTGTGTCGTAGGTTGAAAACTGTACTTATGGTTAAGAAGAATTACACCGCTGTTTAATGCTCCTTACCTAACCATCCACTGATATAGGTAAATGTCGTAGACATAATTTCATAAAGGTATATCTCACTCTATGAAAATAGACGTACAGATATATCGATTTGAAATTGGTGCATAACAGCGGATATTCAAAACCAAATATTCGCCGACCGGCAAACTACCCAGGTGACTTCCTCAAATACCACCGATTACAACGAATCCCGATATAATGAGGATGATCACCCAATTCCCAATAACTTACTCCCACTCATCATCTGTAAAACCATACAGATGTGAGAATCATACCTGGCAAATACATACCCTGGAGCAAGTGTCTAATCGGGAAATCAGTTTTCTTTTAACAGTACACAGTTGAACTGAAACATTGAAATGTTTCGATGGGGTATCCCGATATTCCTAGTAATGCCTCTTCCAGATTCACGACTGTAACCGTATAGTTCTTTGCCACCTCTCCAAATCCCTTCATATGTCTTTAGTCATTACCTTCTGCACGCCCCTTTAGGCCAATTGGTTTTCTTCCTTCCCTACCGTTAGGCACCAGCCTATGGTTTGGAAGAAGACTATCCAATAAGCATAATGGGTGTACTGTCCCAATCCTAGGAACACTCGCAATGCGAGAGAAGGTGAAGATAAAGGACACCTGAATAAACCTTATTCCTATTTCTCCTGAACCAGAATCCATCCCCGAACTGGAACAAGTTCCTTTCGAGTTCGTATATAACCATACGATAGAGTATCCAATAAACTGTGGATCTTCGTAGTGACACGGAGTGTCCTGGAGAAATACAAAGGTGATGTGGGAGTGGTAACGAAAAACTTGGTATGGTCGTGAATATCAGTCGCAATTTACTTTGCCCTCTTATTAATCCCTTGCTTTGTCTTAACTTAATACCTTCTGTACACCATCGTTAGGCTAATTGGTTTTCTTCATTCCCTACCGGTCGGCACCTGCCTATGGTTTGGAATAAGACTATCCAATTTGCGTAATAGGTGTACTACCCCTAAACCAAGGAGTACTCGTAACCTGAGAGAGGGTAAAAGGAAAAGACAACTGAATAATCCTATCCGTTTTCTCCAGAACCGGAAACCATCCTCGAATAAATTCTTTCGAGTTCGTATCTAACCATACGATGGTTTTGTCCAATGGAAGTGGACGTTCGTAGTAATACGGGGTGTCCTGGAGAAAAGGGTAAAAGTAGGAGTGGCAATGAGGTTTGCAACTCTGACAATCCAAAAGCCAGTGTTTAAGAAGGTTCGGTCAACTTGGTCACTGAGTCGTAGTCTTAGGGTCGGGTCAATGGTCACTGCCAAAGAGAGAGAGAAAAGAAACACTCAGCGTGCACTCTAACCTAGATCAGAATGGTCACCAATTTATCTAATCTGGAAATCTCCCACTGTACCGTCAAATTCTCCTCCAAACCTAAAAGAAGAATTAGTCGGGATCACCCGAGGAGTAAACCAACTCATCAGTGGGAATCGGGATCCAACTATCATCGCATGATAACGTGACGGAATCCGCTCACGGTGTCACACTCCAGAAGGTATGCGCATATCTGGCAAGTTTCAGTTCTTTTGAAACTCCCGATGTGATTTCTGCCCCATGCTCTTATGACCTTGACGAAGGCCAACAAATCATAAGTCACATGTCAAGTTCTACCCGTCATTCTCCAGGTTGATTTGAACCCACCCGCACAAGCCCTTGACGAAGGCCAACAAGGCTATACGACTGTCCCAAACCAACGCATCTATCTATGCTGCAGAAAGGCAACAAGCAGCTACCATACACTATGCCTTGACGAAGGCCAACAAACATAGCATGAATACTACGTGCTACCCGTCTGAAACGACGGAGGGCTACGAATGGTTTCTGGCGAAAACCTTTAACGTAAAGAACTTGATATCGTTGAAGGAACTGATAGCTTTTAAAAATATAGTGACGAAAACCTTCGCTAAAGAGGTCACTCCCGGTGAAGGGATCTCGGCTCTTTCCCCGTAGAATGGGGTGCAGGATATTCCAAATGAATACCGCGATGCAAAGCAAAAGTAATCGGCTATAGTGAAGTTATTGCCTTGACGCAAACTTCTGTCCAAGGGGTCACTCCCGGTGAAGGGATCTCGGCCCTTGCCTCGTCGACTGAGGAGCAGGATATTCCAACTGAATACCACGATGCAAAACAAAAGTGAACGTCCTTGCAATAACAGCTTTTTGAAAAGTGTTCCAACAACATCAGATTAGGTTTGTTTTTAACTTGCATTGATCCGAATCAATGCAGTCCCATCAATTGATCACACCACAAAGAACGAAAATAATATGACGTACGTATATGCCATCCGCATTCGCCACTGGGTCCCGTCATTACCCGTTAGGTTAGCTAACTAACGACAGAGCGGTGACTGGACTAGCGCGGATGCAAAACATATACAACATCTACTAATATATATACCAATATATTATATTTCGCTCAAGGCGTGACAGAAATGCAACATCACAGAAAATGTACAGCATCACAGAAACAATACAGATATCTGGGATCCCCGGGTTTCACAGAGCCGCTGAAACCCGACGTTCCCTTGGTCGTGTGGATAGCCTGTGCAATGAAATCCTAGACCCCTACGGGCGCGGCAAGTTACCCGCCAAAACCTGAAGCGAGGCAGCCCCTTTCAGCTCCGTGAATGGACCACCCAGCACTTCACGGAATCCGGTAACTTGGGCATCCCTCCTGGGTCAACCTGTACCCCCTACGAGTGCGGCGAATAGCCCGCCAATCCCAGAGTGAAGCCCCCTCCGTCTCAATGCCATGAGATGCGGGCTTGTTGCCCTCTAGAACCCGGCTATCCGTGCACCCCACCGCGGGGTAATCCTAGTACAGAAAGTAAAATATACATACAACGGGTACACCGACCGCAACCTGGTCGTGCCCCAAAAGAATAATACAATCAGGCAGTGACGGCAGTCCACATGTCGGACGCTCGCCCCACAATATCAAATATACATAATACAACCACAACTGTACTAGCATTGCATCCAGGCTATCCCCCACGACCGATCCGCAACATCACAGCAAAAACAGAACATCAACGTGAAAATCACGTTCGCAAATCCGTCTAACCGGGCTATAGCAGTTAGACCGGATTTACCGATCAAGTGACATTCACGGTCGCAGATATAATGTAAATACTGTGAAATAATGTGTTTAAAATATCCGATCGATCAAATTTCAACAAGTGGGCCCCAAGCATTACTGTAGCACATCAAGAAATTCTGGGCCCAATGTTATTATTCCAAAACCCCAATTTTAACCCCAGAAAGATACTGTAGAAATTTGGTGCAGGGAACCCAACAGTGTGCGGCGGAACCGCGGTCCAAAGGGGTGTTTGGTCGCGGTTCCGCGCTCCTACTGTGGAGTTGTTGCATCGAATTTTTACAGAACTCTTATTTTTTCTAGTAGATCACTTTTCTGTAACCTGAAAAAATTTTCGACACCAAAAAATTTTAACAGAAAACCGATGCAAGCAAAAATGCGGATTTTGGTATTTTGGTCGATCAGAAATGTATAACACATTAAACAAAGCTAGACTAAGTTAATGGCGAGGCTCTGATACCACTGTAAGTGCACGGCGGCGCCCCGGCCGTCAATCCGACGGCCAAATGCGGAAGCGGTGATAAACTTTAATTTTCTTGAACTGGCACCACTGCGCACTAATACCCGGATCAAACCATTAATTAGTCCTAGCTAACTACAAGATGGGGAAGAGAGATATACCGACTGATCCAAGTCCTCCGGTCTTCTCGTCGTCGTCCCGATCTCCTGCGGAAGCTCCGGTCTCCTCCTCGTCGCCGGAAGTGCACCACATCGCCTACTTCTTTTACGGGCTCCCACCTCAATGCCGAGGCAACTCGGGCATGAAGCTGGCTAGTCGACGTGCCCAAGATTTGCTGTAGAATGTTGTGTAGAACTTGTGTCTCATTTTGGGGTAGTGGAGGTTGCCATTGGTGGAGGGATTGAACTTGGAGCTTTGGAGATTGATCTTATGGGATTTTTGCAACATGAAATGAGCCAAAAAACCCCACCAAAAATTTGGGACAGCCCCCACTAGGGAAGTGGCCGGCCATGACTTCAAGAATGGGAGGAATGAGAGAGGAGGTCAATGTATCAAAAGATAACCAATCACATAATGCAAGAGAGAGAGGGAAAAAAAGACTATCATGCATAAGCATGATGACAAGCAAAAACCAACACTCCACCTCAACCATCATGATATCCAAAGTCAAGCATCATCAACACAAAGTCAAGGTATGGTCCACCCATCATGAACCATCATGAAGTCAAGAAGTCAAGGTCAAGTGATCAAAGAATGGTGCAACCATCAAGACACAAGAAAATGCGAAGAACCCCTCCACAAATACTTATTTGCAACAATGCAAATAAGCCCTCCTCCACCAAACTTCGGCCAATGAACGATACAAAGGAAATTGGCCGAAACGAAAAGCAAACTGGCAACTCCAGAAAACTGGTCCCGTAATAAATTACAGGAAAACCCCGATACGGTGCATACACACCCGCATTTGTATTCCGACCGAAATACAAATGCAATGAGACAAAATCTACACTGTACTATACTAGGATCCGGCTTAAACCAAAGCCGGCTAGTAATATCCGTTCGATCCTGATCCGTGCAATACCGCACGTATCTGATCGAACCCTGCCATATATCCATACGGCCTATAGTACAAACTGTCCGATCCTGATCCGTGCAATACCGCACGTATCTGATCGGACCTTGCCATATCTCCATACGGCCTCTATAACTTTTCGCCCGAAAGCTGAGTAACTGAATGTGGGGGACTCTAAAGACTCGTCAACACCTTGGTTGTGGATTTAACCACTAGCACGTCAGAGGTATAAGCCAATACGTAACGGGCTACCAGGTATTGACTAAAAGGGGCGTCTGTGAGCGAACTCAGCCTGACAACCCTACTGAGCCTTTCAGTGACAATATCCGTACAGTTCGGTCCGTTTGTCTATGAGTATCGCATGGCGGGCCTAGGGGGTTGGTAAAAGTCAGACCCCCAAAAGCGGTACAAGTCGTGTCGGAGTGTAGCCCAGAACACCCTGAGATACTACTGGAATACCTACCAGTAAATCTCCTGCCTTGGCCAAGGACTTCGTGTAATGGCTCTCCTAGACACAGCGCGACCTCACCCCCAATACCGGGAGAGACGAACCCCTGAAGATACGCTCACTGCCTCCATGTGGCTCGAGACTGCACCCAACTAAAACCTATTTGCATGACTCCTTTGAGCCGTGGTAGGGTAGTAATCAAAGTACAGTGGGAACTCACACGAGACAAATGATGATCCCCAGGTCGATGAACTAACCTGCACACATGTCACCAGGGAACTGCCATCTGACGTCTGGTATATGACCAACTAGCATGTTCCCGGCGAGTCCTGTCCGGTGTACTCATAACCCAATGAGCACCTGTATACATCTTAGGTGATCCAACTGACACCAATGGCTTGTGAGACCGGCCACCGCCCCTCGTCGGGGTCTCGACTGTATACACTAGTCTACTCTGGAGTATCGATGCCCTGTCTCGAAACTCTCACGACTAGGGACCTTTTAAGGATGTGCTTATAGACTACCAGCTCCCACTTATATGATCGCCCTCATACTGCTGGCAGTCAAGCAAGAATCCTATGGGCTCCATCAACGTGTAATAGCGACTTGTCAGGTCACCTGAAGCAGTACACGATGATAAAGGCAAACCAGATAGCATACTATCATCTCGAGTAAGACTGTCCTACCGGGATAGGTCCTCCATCAATCATTACAATCACGTACCTGTGATCCAATAATTGACTCTGAGGGCACTATCTCCAACACAAGATAGGCTGGATACGGGATTCTAGTGCCCGTTTAGTCCGCGTCCCCCCGATCAACCCCGAAGTCGGTATTTCTAAATTTACCTCTTCTTTACCCACCACCACACCCACACCGATGGATCCTTCTCCATCGAATTTCTTTACCACTAATCTGCCGCCGTCCGCAGGTGCGCAGAATCCATCCCGCATCTCTCTCCAAGATAGGTGCTATCCTATGCGAGGTCCTCTTTCGACCTGCTTATCCATTCCACCAGCCAACGGGAATAATTTTGAGATTAAACCCCAATACATCAATCTTCTACCCAAATTCCACGGTCTCGAGTCTGAAGACGCATACGTCTTTATCACCAAATTTGAAAATGTATGCGCAATAATGGGTATGTCACAACTTTCTGTGGATGCTATGTGTCTACGCCTTCTTCCATTTACCTTGTGCGATATAGCCGAGAAGTGGCTATACAACACTACCGCACATTCTATTTCGAATTGGGAAGAATTCGTTGCGGCATTCCTTAAGAAATTTTACCCTATGCAAAAGACAGCTCGAGTCCGTAGCGAACTAAATCAATTCACCCAGCTTCCGACTGAACCATTCTCGAAGTGGTTTGAACGCTTCAAGGATCTTTTGGTTCAATGTCCACATCACGGCATCCCGAGATGAGATCTTTGCCGAATCATATATGAGAGCATTAACCCAACCACTAAACAAAACCTTGAAGCCATGTGTCAAGGCACTTTTATGACCAAGGATGATGGGGAAGGTTGGAAATTTTTAGAAGAGTTCGCTGAAAAATCCTTACAGTGGGAGAGTGGAAACCAGTCATTGTCTAGGGGTGGTGTACACCAAATTGATGTGTCCATAGGTGTTCAAGCTGAAATGGCAGCAATGCAAAAGAAGCTCGAAGCTATGGAACATAAATTTTTAGCAGCCTCCCTAAATCCGATGTCGCTCCCCAAAACTGTATGTGGATGCTGTTCTGATCCTTCTCATTTGACGGAAGAATGTCCATTGAATTCCCCGTTTCAAGGTCAAGAGCATACCAATGCTGCTTTCCAACAAAGACCTAGAAACGACCCATATTCTTCCACGTATAATCAGGGATGGAGGAATCACCTTAACTTTGCTTGGAACCAACACAATCAAAACACGGTTCCGAACCAAAATAATTTCCAATGGGCTCTTCCACCACAACAGCAACCACTTCAACTCACTCAGCACCCCTACCAGTCACAAAATTTTCAAAACCAGGTCAACCCTCCTGTATCTTCTAATCCTATGCAGTTGACTGGTTCTGACGAGTTCTCTGCATTCACACAAACCATGAAATCACTCTTGTCAAATTTCATGGAAGTGTCGGCTGAGGTTAGGTCTTCCGTCAATGAGATAAAGAAAAACTCAGCGTCCCAAGCTGAGAGTATCAGAGCGATGGAAGCAGAAATTGCACGACTAAAAGCCGAAATGAGTGCGAGAGAAAAAGGGAAACTTCCGTCTCAACCCCTACCAAATCCTGGGCATTACAATGTAAATGCCATCACAACGTTGAGATCAGGAAGAGTGCTGAATAACTATGTTGGGGAAGAAGTTGATGATATTGAAAATCCTATCAATAACACCCCGGCTGAGACCTTTCCTCATACACACACTTCTACTTCTGATCCTTGTTCTTCTACCCCACCGCCTTCCCACGAGCCTATTCTTCGTTTCCCACAAGGCTCGCCACCTCAGCACAGCTCTTCTAGTCCTTCACAGACGATCCCCACTCCTCTTTTGGGATCACGTCTACACCTACCACCTTCTCCTAGGATGGACCTAGCACTTATTGCTAAAGCACCTTATCCGAATTGGTTAAGGGCTAACAAATCGAGTCCACATATGGAGAAAATTATGGAAATGTTCAAACAGGTTAACATCAACATCCCTCTCCTAGATGCTATTCAACAAGTCCCCGCTTATGCGAAAATTCGTAAATACTTGTGCACTAGGAAGAGGAAGACCCAAGTGCCAAAGAAGGTCTTCATGTCTAATAATATTAGCACTGCTTTTATCCCACAGCTACCAAAGAAACGTAAGGACCCAGGATGTCCTACGATATCGATTTCTATTGGGGGTAAAAACATCAACTGTGCTCTTTTAGACCTAGGCGCAAGTATTAACCTACTTTCTTACTCTGTTTATGAGCAACTAGGGATTGGAGAGTTGAAACCAGCTCACTGCACTCTCCAAATGGCAGACCGTTCAATCACCAAACCTAGAGGTGAACTAGAGGATGTGTTGATAAAAGTCGGGGAATTTGTATTCCCTGTGGACTTCATTGTTCTTGATACACAACCTGTAGCAAACCCCCGGAGCCAAATTCCGGTGATTTTGGGTCGACCATTCCTTGCCACTTCCAATGCTGTCATTAACTGTAGAAACGGTTCAATGAACTTATCCTTTGGAAATATGACAATTGAACTGAACATATACAAAATTGGAAGTCAGCCATCAGAACCCTCTGCTCATATCCTTGATGTGTGCTCTATCCACGAGATTGCTCCCGAAAGTTGCGGAGTTGAAGAACTTTGCTTTAATGATCTCGACGACACTACCACATCACTGTTTGATCTTGCACAACATCTTAGTGAGGACACATTTTCTACGCTTGAGTCCGACACCCCTGACTCATCACCATCCGAGTCTGTATCTTTCACAGGCTATGAGCTTCTTCGTGACTCCGAAAATCAGTCGATGATCCTACCTTCTATTATTTCTCCGCCAGCATTAGATCTCAAATTTTTACCTTCTCATCTTAAATATGCATATTTAGGTGAGAATGAGTCTTTACCGGTTATCATATCCGCTTCTCTAGTATCAGAGCGAGAGAATGCACTTTTGACGGTATTGAGATCTAATAGGGAGGCGTTTGGTTGGACCATGGCGGACATCAAAGGGATTAGTCCCTTGATTGTAGAACATCATATACACTTGATGGATGATGCCAAACCAACCCGAGAACCATAGAGACGGTTGAACCCCGTCATGAAGGATGCGGTGAAGAAAGAGATCGTCAAATGCCTTGACAATGGTATTATTTACCCAATCTCCGATAGCCAATGGGTGAGTCCAATCCATGTCGTCCCTAAGAAATCTGGTATCACTGTTATTACCAATTGAGTTGATTCAGACACGCACCCAAACTGGGTGGCGTGTATGTATTGATTACAGAAAACTCAATGCCGCTACGAGGAAAGACCACTTTCCTCTACCTTTCATTGATCAGATGCTGGAACGCTTAGCTGGACGTGAGTATTATTGCTTTATGGACGGATACTCTGGCTATAATCAGGTCCCCATTGCCAAAAAGGATCAAGATAAAACCACATTTACTTGTCCTTTTAGTACCTTTGCTTATAGACGCATGCCCTTTGGGTTATGCAATGCTCCCGCTACATTTCAGCGGTGTATGATGGGGATATTCTCGGACACGGTCGAGAAATTTTTGGAGATTTTCATGGACGATTTCTCGATTTTCGGAGACTCTTTTTCTGACTGCCTATCGAATCTTGACGTAGTTCTTACTCGTTGCAAAGAGAAGAACTTAACCTTGAATTGGGAAAAATGCCACTTCATGGTCCAAGAGAGAATTGTGCTTGGACATGTTATTTCACGAAAAGGCATTGAGGTTGACAGAGTTAAGATAGATGTCATTCAAAACCTTCCTCATCCCAAAAGCGTCAAGGATATCCGATCATTTCTTGGCCATGCGGGCTTTTACAGGAGATTCATTAAGGATTTTAGCAAAATTGCTAGACCTTTAACTCTTCTCTTGGCCAAGGATACCACTTTCCACTTTGACTCGGATTGTGAGGCAGCATTCGACTCACTTAAACACTCCCTCACTACAGCCCCCGTTCTATCGTCTCCAAATTGGGACTATCCATTTGAGCTTATGTGTGATGCATCAGATTTTGCAGTTGGTGCAATCTTAGGACAGCACATTGAAAAGATACCACACGTGATCTATTACGTAAGTAAGACCCTGAACGATACTCAAATTAATTATACAACTACCGAAAAAGAACTTTTGGCAGTTGTATTTGCATTAGAAAAATTCACCCCTTACTTGATTGGTTCACCAATAGTTGTGTACACTGACCATTCCGCCTTGAAACATCTTTTGGCGAAGAAAGATGCTAAAGGTAGGCTAATAAGTTGGATCCTTCTATTACAAGAATTTGATCTTTTTATCAAAGATAAGAAAGGATGTGAAAACGTTGTAGGCGATCATCTTTCACGCATCTCTTCTTCACCTGTGACCCTACCGATCAATGATTCTTTTCCTGACGAACAACTCTTGAGCGTATCCAATGAACCTTGGTTCAGGGATATTGTGAACTATCTTGCCACGGGATTGATACCCAGCGATTGGTCAAAACAGGACAAACATCGTTTTCTATCCCAAGTAAAACACTTTTACTGGGATGAACCCTATCTGTTTAAGTATTGTCCTGACCAGATCATTCGCCGGTGTGTCCCGAATGAGGAGTTCAAGAGTGTTCTATCTTTTTGTCATGATCAGGCATGTGGGGGTCACTTCGGTCCTAAAAAGACGGCGGAGAAGGTTTTGCAATGCGGTTTTTATTGGCCGACTTTGTTCAAAGACGCATTTGATCATTGCAGAACCTGTACACAGTGTCAACACACGGATAGGATTTTCCGGAGAAATGAGATTCCCCAGCAACCCATCTTAGTGGTTGAAATTTTCGATGTTTGGAGCATTGACTTTATGGGTCCCTTTCCCAACTCCTTTGGGAATTTGTACATACTGCTTGCGGTTGATTACGTCTCAAAGTGGGTTGAAGCCATTCCATATCGCACTAATGACAAAAGGGTTGTCATTAAGTTCTTAAAAGAAACATCTTTTCGCGATTTGGGCACCCACGCGCTATCATTAGTGATAACGGGACACATTTCTGCAACAAGTCCTTCGAGACTTTGATGCGGAAATATGCAATCAACCACAAACTTTCTACACCTTATCATCCCCAAACGAGCGGGCAAGCTGAGATCTCCAACAGGCAAATCAAACAAATCCTGGAGAAAATTGTTGCGAAGAATAGAAAAGATTGGTCGATCAAATTGACGGATGCTCTTTGGGCATTCCGAACAGCATATAAAACCGATATAGGGATGTCTCCATATAGGTTAGTGTTTGGGAAGGCTTGTCACTTGATTGAGCATAAAGCAATGTGGGCTATTAAGGAAATTAACTTTGACTTAAACCAAGCCTGCAACTTTCAGAAGCTGCAATTAAATGAGCTAAGCGAACTCCGCGATGAAGTTTATGATAACGCTGTAATCGTAAAGAATAGGACTAAGGTATTTCACGATAAAAACATTTTGAGGAAAATGTTTACACCTGGTCAGCAAGTCCTTCTTTATGATTCACGACTACACCTTCACGCGGGAAAGCTTCGATCTCGGTGGAAGGGACCTTTTGTTGTGCGGTCTGTATACCCGCACGGGGCAGTTAAGGTAGAAAATGTTAAAAACGGTACATTTTTTAAAGTGAATGGACATAGACTAAAGCCGTATTTTTCCACTGACCCCACGGAGGAGCTCCTGTTCTTACGGAAGCCATTTTATCTTGATTAAAATTCCTCCGTCTCACCTCCATGACCTGTAAATTACTGCATCATCTTTTTGAATGGAGGTGGGTGAAAAGAATAAGTTTAGGAAAGGATCTTCACTTAAATATTTTGCCCCCACTAATAAATTCCTCTCAGGCTTACAGGTTTTTGTAGATATAGCGGTTGGCAACAGTGAGGACATTGTTGAAAACAAGTTTGGGGGAGGTTTGTGCTTATTTTCGCATCATTTGCATCATACTTTGCATAAGCACAAAACATTTCTTTAAAAACCTATAAAAATTTAAAATTTTGAAAACCTATAAAAATTTAAAAAAAATTTCAAAAGATATAAAAATATTTAATATTTAAAAATATTTTTGTACATAAATAAGATAATAAAAGATTAGATAGTGAAAAATTACATCCAAAAGATTAGAAAAATTTAAGAAAACCAAGAAAATTAGAAGTTTTCTTATACGAACTAGTAATAAGTAGTTATGAGCCGTTATCCCAAGGGTTAGTAAGATGAAGGAAGTCACTAATCTGAGGATAAAAATAAGTCTGGAAAATAGTTCCTATGCTGGAAGCCAAACATTTTGAACGTTGATACTCTGCTATTCGCACTTACACACGTCTTGAAGCCCGAGATAGTAGAGGATACCTTGAAATGCTCTTGTCTAAAAGCCGATGTACGAAGGAAATAAAAAAAATATGAATAAAATATAAAGTGGTGAGAAAAATGAACACTGGTTTTGTTATCGCCAAGGCAGTAATAAAAAAAATATAGCGAGGGTGCCTCTTCACCTAGTGCCCTAAGGCCAACTGGTCTGGGAGTCACTGCTAAGCCTTAGGTGGTGCAAGACGAGGAAAAACACCAAATAAACAAGCATATGAGTAATCGGTCGGTTAGTACCTCAAGAAGTATTAACGGTCGCATGAAAGTGTGTGAGCAAATTCATCTAAATATTCATTAATTAAAAAGTACTGAGGCAGATGGACAAGAGTATGATAGCTTGAATTGAATTCTCCGGGTGTAGGGATGTTCTTTACATACACGTAGGGTGATATGATCGATGTTTGGAAGAAAGGTAGGAATGAAGAATAAAGACGATGTTTTATTGAGGGATGATGTGATTTCTGATATCTTTTCATGACTATTAAGATAGGGCTCATGACAACCGAAAAGCTAGCATAGTTGGAAACTCTAATTTTCAAAGTTTTTCTTTTACAATTCTTGTCTTTAAATGTAATATTCTCGGTCTTCCTTTTATTATTGGATTTTGTGGATGCAATCCGCTGAAAACCCTCAGGAGACAACACTCCTCCTACTAGGGACACCTAGAGGTTTGAAGGCTTGTTGCACGTGCTCAGTGCAATCGTGTTGCCTACGAAAGTGTGCTAGTTAGTTTTTTTCTTTCTTTATTTTCTCCTTCTCTTTTTAATAAAACAATTCGCTCGAGATGGCCGAAAATAAGTTTGGGGGAATTTGATCAGTCAAAAATATTGTATTTTTAACACGTCAATTTCATTATCATTTGCACTCATCTAGAAGTGTTCGGTTTACATATTGCACATATTAGCAAAACAGTCGTAAAATACCAGATTACCTATGTTGTATACTAAAACCGGTATTTTAAGGGAAATTGTGTGTTTATCATGGCATCGCATCATTCTTGTATAGCGCAACACTTGTTTCGAAGTCTGTGCAGGAAATTCCAGAAACCGAGCCAAAATTGTCAAATTGCCGATAAAAAAATACGCCAACTTAAAGACTTGAGATCTGGCAATGATCTAGAAGGAATTTTGGGAATCAACATATCAGAAAACTACCATGAGGTCAACACAAAGTACGTAAGGAAAATTGAAGCAGAGAGCAAGCCAAACGGCCGCGGATCCGCGGTCACGTGACAGCCACGTCATCAAAGATTTACTGCAGAATTATTCCCTCACTCAGAACATCTCATCAAGCCAATGCAATTTCCAGAACACTCCAGAACATTCTGCCAGATCAGCAAGGCTCCTTGTGCAAACTAAACTTCCAAACTTCCAAAGCAAGCTTCCCCCTTAACTACCTTGAAGTCTAGAACCTTCCTCCTAACTACCAAGCTTATGAGAGAAGCTAACCTAAACCAAGCTTACAAGGGAAGCTAAGCTAATCTAAAGCTTACAAGAGAAGCTAACCTAATCCAAGCTTATAAAGGAAGCTAACCATTCTTAAGGCTATAAAAGAGACCCTAGACTTCACTTCAAAAGGTTGTTGAAAATTAAACAATTCTTCACACAAATTGAGTGACACAACTTGTGCCTCAAACCCTAACCCTAATCCAATCAAAAAGCCAACAAGTTCAAGATCTCCGAGTTCAATCGAAGCAAGATTCCTTCAAAGCCTTTAGAAGCGAAACCGGACTTCATCTGAGAAAGTGGTCCAAGCCGATCCGCGACTCAAGGAGCCGAGCGACGCCAAAATCGACGATCTAGTTCCTTCCTTTTGTAAATTTCAAGAGAGTTGTAACGAATTTGTCGATAAATAAGGGTGAAATTCTTTTATCTTGCTTATCTTTTTAATTCAAGCATTATGATTCAATCTAGATTCTTGAATGTGTTCTTTGTGATGATGCTTGAGTAAACTCCGTGTTCCCCTCCGAATGGCGGCCAAGACATAGGACGTCTTGCCTGAGATTCGGAGCAGATGCTATTTGGTTTTATCTGTCCACCTCTCCGAAGATATCAAGTTGATTTATGGCACCATGTATCGGAGGTTTAGACGGATGCGGCCGATGTAGCAGACTTCGTCAGATTCCCCCTCGTTCGGGGGGATTTTGATTGTAGGGACGCTCTTCCCTGCAGGCGCAAGCCCCTGCAGTTAATTACGCTACCGCATCGCGGTAACAACTTTCTTCTTCTCCAGAATTTCACTTCGTATCGTGGGTGTTTGTTTTGTTTTTGGTTGCCCGTGGATTGTATACGGAGACTAATTTATGTCGTCGCCCGTAGGACGTGAATTAGTCCAAATCCGTATTTTCTTAGATTTGGGTTTGGGGTTTTGGTTTAAGGATACATTAGCCCTATTTAAGGCTAAGATCAACTTAAACTTTTGTTAAGGATACGTTAGCCTAATCTCCAGACTAAGATCAACTTAACGGGATCATTTAGATCCGACAAGAGAGCAATTGGCTCTATTGTTCCAGTTTAGGGACATAGTGGTCCATTACATGTATGGCCGTCGGGACCCATCACCTCTCTGACGACGTTGAAGGATTACAACGACAGATATCAGAGGAGTTCAGAGATGTATCCTTGAACCAAAGTTGATTGGGGGATCTATAGTCTAATTTGGGACTAAAGTCTGTTTGAAGATTTAAGGATGCGTTAGCCATATTTGAGGCTAAGATCAACTTAAACGGGATCGTATAGATCCGACAAAAGAGCATTTGGGGGCTCTATTGTTCCAGTTTAGGGACATAGTGGTCCATCGCCAGTTTAAGGACGTGGAGGTCCATTTCCAGTTTAGGGACATGGTGGTCCATCATTCCCATTTTGGGGACGGATCTTAGTTTAAGGACACGTTAGCCATACTTGAGGCTAAAATCAACTTAAACGTTTGTTAAGAATACGTTAGCCTAATCTCCAGACTAAGATCAACTTAACATGATCGTTTTAGATCCGACAAGAGAGCAATTGGCTCTATCGTTCCAGTTTAGGGACATAGTGGTCCATTGCCAGTTTAAGGACGTGGAGGTCCATTGCATGTATGGTCATCGGGACCCATCACCTCTCTGATGACGTTGAAGGATTACAACGACGGATGTCAGAGGAGTTCAGAGATGTACCCTCGAACCGGGTGTAAATTGATTTAAGAGAGTAGTCATGCTCAGTCAATTTAATTTGAGGACTTACGGCCAGAATTGGGCTAAGTCCAGTTGAGAATGTTCAACATTTTTATTTATATTTAGCCTAGTAGGCCTTTATTAGGGCTCTGCCCCTGTTAATAATGCACTGCATTTTATTCTGGCCTATTAGGCCTTTTTGATTTGGGCTCTGTCCCTTTTAATAGTGCATAGCACTTTTGTTTGGTCTGATAGACCTTTCTATTGGACTCTGCCCTTTTGTTAATGCGGTGCATTTAATGTTCTGACAGTGCCCCACGTGGCTTGTCAGGGGCTTTGCGCCAATTGAGGAGCGCAAGGCGCAAACTCATGTGGGGTGACACGTGTCGCGCTCTGGTGAGCGCAAGCGTAGTGCGCTGCGACAACGCGCTGCGCTGTTGCGCTGCTGACACGTGGTGCGCTCTGGTGAGTTGCGCCAATGAGAGCAGTGCTCTGTTTTTAGAAGCGCGTAGCGCAGATCATTATGGGGCTGACACGTGACGCTCTCTGGTGGCTTGCGCCAACCCGAGAGCGCAACAGTGCAGCTTTTGCAAGTGCAGGGCACTGTTTTATTATTTTTATCCATTTTAGATCAAAGAAAACAAATTTTCTAATTTTCAAAGAACCAGTGGTTCATCAAAAGGCAATGCCTTTTTGTTGATCAAATGATCTTCTTATTTTTATTCTTATTATTTGATCTTTTCTTTTTATTTTAAGATCTTGATCTTGTTCTTTCTTTTCAGAAGAAATTCTTCTTTTATTAAAGGTTTTTACCTTTTCTTTCTTCGAGCTTTTCTCAAAATTCTTTAGAGGAATTCTCTGTTTTTCTCTCTGTGTTGATGTGTTTTAGACTTGGGGTCTAGGGGCCTTTTTATAGTGTCAATTAGTTTGTTAAATTAGTTAAATAGATCTTTCTCTGAGTGATTTAGGGATTTTCCCCACCGTTGGATCTTTGATCCAAGGGCTTCTGTTTTACAGAAGGCAATTTTCTTGTTTTTAACAAGATTGAGAAAGATCTTTCAGAATTTTAATTCTGTTTGGCGCAAGCGCACCTACGCTTGACACGTGTCGCGCAGCGCAACTGCGCTGCCACGTGTCGCGCAGCGCAGAGCGGTGCCACGTGTCGCGCAGCGCAGAGCACAAGTCAGCTGAAGCGTTGCTTCATTTATTTTAATTTTAATTTTCACTTTAATTTTCAAAACAGAGCTTTGCTCTGATTGGGGGAAACAGAAGCGTTGCTTCGTTTCCCGTCTTGGAATTTGAACATAGTTTTGCTCTGATTGGGGTAAACAAATGCCTCCCCACCGTTGCGCTTACGTGGCCTTCCAAACGTGAGCGCAGCGGTGGCAGAATTCCAACCGTCGCGGCAAATCTTGGAAGTTGAAAGGGCATTTGATGTCTATAAATAGGACGTTTGGTCCTCGACAGATGATTATCATCTTTTAAGATTTTTACTTTCAAAACTTCAGAGCCTTGCTCTTTGTTCCCCTCCAAAAGACGGCGCACAGGACTGCGATGTCTTGGCGCTGAGATTCGGGGCAGATGCTAATTGGTGCTATCCGTTCACCTCTCCGAAGATGCCAAGTTGATTTATGGCACCTTGTATCGAAGGTTTAAACGGATGCGTCCGATGTAGCAGACTTCGTCAGATTCCCCCTCGTTTGAGGGGTTTTTGATTGTGGGGACGCTCTTCCCTGCAGGCGCAAGCCCCTGCAGTTAATTACGCTACCGCATCGCGGTAACAACTTTCTCCTTCTCCAGCTGGTCACTTCGTGTCGTGGGTGTTTGTTTTGTGTTTTGTTGCCCGTGGATTGTTTACGGAGACTGAGTTATGTCGTCGCCCGTAGGGCGTGGACTAGTCCAAATCCGTATTATCTTAGATTTGGGTTTGGGGGTTTGGTTTGAGGATACGTCAGCCATACTTGAGGCTAAGATCAACTCAAACGTTTGTTAAGGATACGTTAGTCTATCTTTGAGACTAAGATCAACTTAACGGGATCGTTTAGATTCGACAAAAGAGCATTTGGGCTCTAATGTTCCAGTTTAGGGACATAGTGGTCCATCATATGTATGACCGTCGGGACCCGTCACCTCTCTGACGACGTTGAAGGATTACAACGACGGATGTCAGAGGAGTTCAGAGATGTACCCTCGAGCCAGAGTTAATTGGGGGGATTCATAGTCCAGTCTGTTTGAAGGTTTAAGGATACGTTAGCCATCTTTGAGGCTAAGATCAACTTAAACGGGACCGTTTAGATCCGACAAAAGAGCATACGGGGCTCTATTGTTCTAGTTTAAGGACATTGCGGTCCATGGGTAGTTTAAGGACGTTGCGGTCCATTGTTAGTTTTAAGACATCTCGGTCAAGGTTAAGGACGTCGTAGTCCATGGGTTTAAGGACCCCACAGTCCATTGTTAGTTTTAAGACATCTCGGTCAAGGTTAAGGACGTCGTAGTCCATGGGTTTAAGGACCCCACAGTCCGGTATGTGCTCGGGATGCTTCACACGGGTTCACTGCCGTGCTCTGCGAGGACTAGGCTCCGCTCTGGACGCTTTCCACGGGGTCAAAGAGTGACATTATCCGCGTTCCACGTAACCAGGAATTTTGCATTAAACACGGGTTTAAGGACCCCACAGTCCATATCAATGTGTGGTCGTCGGGACCCGTCACCTCTTTGAAGACATTGAGGGATTACAATGCCAAGTATCAAAGGAGTGAAGAGATGTACCCTAGAACCGGAATGGCTTAAATAGTCTTTGACCCAATTTGGGATCAAGACCGATTAATTATGTTATGAGCCCATTGGCCCAGTTAATCACAAATTGAAGACTTATGGTCATCTTGGGCTAAGTCCAATCAGGAGAGGCTTTGCTTCCATCCATTTAGCCAATTGGGCCAAAGCCTAGTGTTAAACACTACAGAGCAATCAGTGTTGAACACTGGGAATGAGGTTGACGAGTTAGTGTTTAACACTAAAAGATAATCGGTGTTAAACACCAGCAACAAGGCTTTTCAAATTAGTGTTAAACACTAAAACAGATCAGTGTTGAACACTGCAAATAAAGCTTTTTGATTAGTGTTGAACACTAAGGCCCAACAGTGTTTTAACACTGGGTTCGAGAGTTTCAATTTAGTGTTAAACACTAAGGCAAGAGGGGTCACGTGGCAGCACGTGAGAGCGCCCTCCCTTCATTTATTCTGCTGAGATTATCGCGTCTTTCAGAGCATCACGTGCCATCACGTGATGGGCATTCAAATGCCTGTGTATTAAAGCTTCTGTCAAGGGTCACGTGGGTCACGTGGGGTGCTGTCTCAAAGGGGTTTTCTGTAGATCTCCTGGGGGGGGTCACGTGGTGACACGTGACCCTGCCTCTATGTATATTGTTTAGAGGATCCGTTAATCTTTTCCAGGAATTAAATTCCTCGTAGGGTTAAACCCTGACAGTAATTTCAGAGGAATTAAATTCCTACTTCCTCTTAAAGGTTTATATTCTGAATAGAGTTGGACTCTGAATTTTCTGTAGGAATTAAATTCCTCATACATGTGAAGAACCAAATAGGGTTAAACCCTAATAAAAGCTTTTAAGGAATTAAATTCCACTCTCTTGTTAAATTATGATCAAGGGAATTAAATCCCCGCTGTTCCAACAGAACTAAGTTCTTAACTAGGTTTAAACCCTGTTTCTTTTGTTCTGAAGGAATTAAATTCCCATAACACAGGGTCAAGCCCTAGTTTTATTTCAAAGGAATTAAATTCCTATAGTTCTGTGAGAATTAAATTCTCGTGCTTCCATTCCCTCTCTATGTTTTGGATCTGCATGGCAGGATCTCGACCCATTGAGAATTAAATTCTCAACCTCAAGGGGAGATGTGCACTTTACAGATCCTCTATCAAAGAGAGAAGAAATATGTTCTTCTGTTTTATATATCAGAGTTAAACTCTGTTGAGAATTAAATTCTCTTTTCCTTCCAGGAGCCTTCCCTTTCTTACCTAGGGTTTTCTTTTGCAGAAGATCCAAGTTCCTCGAAGTATCAAGGCTCTCTCTCCCTTTCTTCCCTCTGCGTGTATCTCCTCTTCTTTTTGTGTCTCTTGGCTCCTATTTATAGGAGAAGCAGCCGAGTCAATTAGTTTTTTTACGAATCTTCATTGAGAGATTTGATTTGCATCCATCATTCGTTCTGGACCTTTGGATTATTAGGTGAATTTTATGCACCATTGGATTTCAAGTCCCGGGATTCTCCTTTGTTGTTTCGGTTAGATTTAAAGGGGAAATCTTTCCAAACCCGAGATTTTCCCATAGATAGATGATATTTCATCACCTCTGAATCTTTAATTCGATTGGTTCCAGATAGTCGCTTTCCTTTGGAAAGATTTGAATCTCTTTCAGAATTTAATTCTGTTGACAAAATGGGCTTTGAAAGCCGGTCACGTGTGACCACGTGACCCATGGTCACGTGTGGGCACGTGACCCCCTTTGGAATGAGCCTTCTTCTTTCTTTTTGCGCTGTCTTCTGGTTGTTGCTTAACCGTCACGTGCCATCACATGACCCCTGGTCACGTGTGAGCACGTGACCCTGGTCTGGACTCTTTTTCCTTGACTTGATCAGGGAACCGATGTGCCTTTGAATCCGCTTTAAAATGTCACGTGCCAACACGTGACCCTGGTCACGTGGGAGCACGTGACCCTTTCTTAAGCCCTTTTTCTTTGATGTAGTCAGGAAGCTGAACTTGCTTTGCCGGTACTTTTGGGTGTCACGTGCCAACACGTGACTGCTGGTCACGTGTAAGCACGTGACCCTCTTCTCAAGCTTTTTCCATAAGCTTTCCTGATTTTAAATCAGGAAACTAATGCCCCCACAGCGTTGTTCTCACGTGTCAGCACGTGAGTGCAACGCTGTCACCTTTTGTGACCATTGGATTCCTTTAGGGATTTAGGGAGATGGAACGTTTCTATACCCTTCTATAAATACCGCTGTCTCTTCAGAGGAGCTTTCACTTTGTTCATCTTCTTCTTTTGAGAATTCTTTCCTTAAGAATTTAATTCTCGCTTCCAGAGCTTAGTTCTCTGTCTTAAAATATTTTCAGAGTTTAACTCTGTTTTAAAGGGATTCTTCCTCCTCAGGTAATGTTCTTGGACAAACGATGGACCTTCATATTCCTCTGGATTTTAAATCCAAAACAAGGGTTTTTACCCTTTTTTCTTCATGTTTTCCCATAAGAACCGCTTAACCTTCAAACTGTAGATCTTTTTAGGGTTTAGATGATCTTTGGGGAGATGATGATGGCGTTTCAACTCCATGGAATTTAATTCCAATGAAGAACTCGATTTCTTCACACAGAGGCTTCCTGGGGTCTCTTGGCCCGAGGTTGTTCTTCTGCAACTAATGAAATGGTGGTTTTGTAATGATGTCTCATGACCTTTATTTCAGGTATCATGGATGCCCATCTGTATGGTCTTGATGAGATCATCTCCTATGGGAATATTCGTGCGCTGGGCCGTAGTCAGAACCAGGAGTTCACCGATGCTCAATGTGCCGAGATCATGAGCCGCTTTGACGAGTACAACCATCGGCTACTCCCCCGTCGCTCTTCTCTTCTGAGGTTGATCGTGCTGGCGATCAGGGAGGCTCTCCCTTTATTCTGTGCTGGTGTGCCGCTTGGGGCATTGGACGCCGCCGAGGATAAAGTACACTCGGTGTATCTGATGCACTTGATCTCAAAGAGAAGGCGGGATAATCTCATTGATCTCCTGCATCAGATGTTCCAGCAGTCAGCCATACTTGCCGCCTACCGGAGGGTAGAGGACATCCGCGGGGACCCCGATGCTTGTGATCGTGAGAGGAAGCATACTCGGGAGGTTCGAAATGCTTGGAAGATCTTGAATAAAGTTAATTTTGAGTTTCTTAACCCATGCCCCGCATCTGAAGTTCTACCGTTGTAAATGTGTCCTCTGTATTTTGTATGAACCTCTTGAAGTATGAGTGGCAATTGTTATTATGTCTTTCTATGTTTGCATGTCTTTTCTCTGGGATTTTATTATTTTGCTACTGTTGTTGTTGGTGCTTTCAATATGCAGGGTGCTACTCCATTTTTTTTAGTGTACATCAGGTTTAGGCCTCACGTAGTCTGCACGTGGGGTCACTTGATGTGGCTGTTCACAAAATCTTCTCATGCCCTATTTTCAGTGCACAATATTAGACGCAGAAAAAAGGGCCTTGGAAATAGTTCCATCTCCTTGATTTTCGATGCCTTTCCTTTTTTGGGCCTTGGAAATAGCTTCACCATGCAAGATTTTCCGCGCACAGCACTTAATGCATTTCCTTATATATGAGGCTATAGCTTCCCTTTTCCTCTCACAAAGAGATTTATATTATTATTATTTATTTATTTATTTATTTTTTGAAGTAACTTGTCTTGAGAAACAAACGAGCGCCATGGCCTGCAATCGCCCTCATGCTCGTCGACAGCCATGGGAAGTTCCTATTGAGGAAATGGTCCCCCGCTTTGCTATTCGGCTGGTGGATCCCCTCCTTACCGACAACGAATGCGACTCCTCCATGCATGAACTCTCGATCCGTAGGGGGTCCCCTCTCCCGATGGGTTCTCTCTGGCTCCGGATGATTCTCACGGCCGTGCTTGCCGACATCCCTCCTCACCCGGCGAAGATGACTCTGGCGATGCTCGACACGGCAGAAGAAAAGCTCTAGGGTTTTCATGAAGCGTGCCTGATTACTCAGGCTTTGAAGGATTGCTCAATTTATCTGCTGAGCCAGATCAAGGCCCGGCGAGCTATTATGTCTGCTTTCGCGGACGAACACAGCGCCAATCGATGGGGAGCGACTCCTCGTGAGAACCGTCGCTTTGACGTGCTGAAGAAAGCAGAGAGAGAGATGGAGAATTTTGTCCTCTGTTTCATTAACCCTTGTACCGTTGATCCCATGTTTGGTGACCTTTTCCGTTAGCGTAGAGCATTTTTAAATTAGTCCCTCCCTCTTTTTTTTTACGCTTTATGCCGAGATTCCATGTAGGCTTGGTGCTAGCATGTATGTTTCCGCTTGCATAAATAAACTTTGTATTCTTCTCATGAGAACTTTCTTTAATTGCGAATGCTATCATCACTTTCCTTTCTTGTTGCCTTTCACGTCAGGTGATGTGAGCGCGTTTTAGATCGATTATTCCCGTTGACTGGAAGCCCATTTATATGGTCTTGTCAATGTCTTGTTTCCAAGGCTGTGGTCACGAAAGCGAGCTTACGTGGCCTGATAGAGCGATACGTAGCGAACATAAGGTTGTGGCTCTCGATAAAGCTGCCACGTTCACTCGTGAGAGGGTCGAGGCTCATAAGGCCATTGAGAAAGAGCTTGAAGACCGGCTTGCTTCATATCAGTCCCAACAAGCTCAGGCGGAGGCTCGTCTTTTGGAGATCTTGCGTCATGAAGCCGTGGTCCAACAAAAGCAGGATGAGCTGACCAAGCTGCTGAATCGCCCGCCGGCTTGAAACATTTGTATCTTTTCCTTCTTCTTGTACGTACTCATGGATGAGAGTATTTTCTTTTTGTTTCTTTCATGAATTGTACTTTGTACCCATTTTGGTTTATGAATAAAAGATACATTTTTCTTCTCAATGATGTGTTTCCTTTTCATTGAATGTATTCTGCGAATATTCTATCTTGATCTCCTTGCAGGGCAGCAATGGCTCAGGACTCAGGGTTAAGATCTGCTTCCTAAGACTTTTGCTTTTTACGAGCCACGAGTGTCTCATAAAGAGTTTTTTCTCCTGCAGGTCGAGAGGATCCCATAGGTGTGAGTTCTTCTTAGAGATCGTGAGGATTCTTAAGCGGGTTTTCCCTTGAGAGTCGTAAGGATCTCACAAGAGAGTTTTTCTTTCTTACAGGTCGTGAGGGCCTGCAAGTGCCGGATGTGATCATCCTTATCCGTGTTTCACGGAGTCAGGGGTCTATCAAAGTATCGTAGTTTAAAGACGTCACGGTCAAGGTTAAGGACCTCATAGTCCGTGGATTTAAGGACTCCACAGTCCGCTGTTAGTTTTAAGACATCACGGTCAAGGTTAAGGACCTCATAGTCCGTGGATTTAGGGACTCCACAGTCCGGTGTTTGGTTGCAGGGACCCGTCACCTCTTTGAAGACGTTGAGGAATTACAACGCCGGGCATCAAAGGAGTGAAGAGATGTACCCTTAAACCAAGGCAGAATCCGTAGGGAATCGGGGTGGTTGATCGTTAGTTTTAAGACATCACGGTCGAGGTTAAGGACGTCATAGTCCGTGGATTTTAAGGACTCCACAGTCCGGTATTTGCTCTGGATGCTTCACACGGGTTCAATGTCGTGCTTGGCGAGGACCAGGCTCCGCTCTGGACGTTTTCCACGGGGTCAAAGAGTGACATTATCCGCGTTCCACGTGACCAGGAATTTTGCACTAGATGCTTCACACGGGTTCACTGCCGCGTTAGGCGAGGACTAGGCTCCGCTCTGGATGCTTCACACGGGTTCACTGCCGTGCTCTGCGAGGACCAGGATCCGCTCTGGACGTTTTCCACGGGGTCAAAGAGTGACGTTATCCGCGTTCCACGTAACCAGGAATTTTGCACTAGATGCTTCACACGGGTTCACTGCCGCGTTAGGCGAGGACTAGGCTCCGCTCTGGACGTTTTCCACGGGGTCAAAGAGTGACATTATCCGCGTTCCACGTGACCAGGAATTTTGCACTAGATGCTTCACACGGGTTCACTGCCGCGTTAGGCGAGGACTAGGCTCCGCTCTGGACGTTTTCCACGGGGTCAAAGAGTGACATTATCCGCGTTCCACGTAACCAGGAATTTTGCACTAGATGCTTCACACGGGTTCACTGCCGCGTTAGGCGAGGACTAGGCTCCGCTCTGGATGTTTTCCACGGGGTCAAAGAGTGACATTATCCGCGTTCCACGTAACCAGGAATTTTGCACTAGATGCTTCACACGGGTTCACTGCCGCGTTAGGCGAGGACTAGGCTCCGCTCTGGACGTTTTCCACGGGGTCAAAGAGTGACATTATCCGCGTTCCACGTGACCAGGAATTTTGCACTAGATGCTTCACACGGGTTCACTTCCGCGTTAGGCGAGGACTAGGCTCCGCTCTGGACGTTTTCCACGGGGTCAAAGAGTGACATTATCCGCGTTCCACGTAACCAGGAATTTTGCACTAGATGCTTCACACGGGTTCACTGCCGCGTTAGGCGAGGACTAGGCTCCGCTCTGGACGTTTTCCACGGGGTCAAAGAGTGACATTATCCGCGTTCCACGTGACCAGGAATTTTGCACTAGATGCTTTACACGGGTTCACTGCCGTGCTCGGCGAGGACTAGGCTCCGCTCTGGATGCTTCACACGGGTTCACTGCCGTGCTCTGCGAGGACCAGGATCCGCTCTGGACGTTTTCCACAGGGTCAAAGAGTGACATTATCCGCGTTCCACGTAACCAGGAATTTTGCTGATTGTATCCGCATTTCACGGGATGGAGGTTTGACTGTTGGCGATATGTATACCACCGAGCCATGGAACTGGGAGTTGCCGCTGTTCCGCTTAGCTTGAAGTTGTGTCCGTTGTTACGAGACGAGTGTTGGGATGATCTCTAGGTCACTTGTGGCCCGTCGAGATTTAGCTTCTTTCTTTGGTGAAACCTGGGGGAGGGAGGTATGTTCCCTTTTTGTTTATGCCATTGGATTGTATATAGGGTGTGATGGAACATCACCTGTAAGGCATACATTTTCTTTTTATTTTATTTCTTTTTCCGTGATGCTCTATCGTTTCAGCTTTTATATCGCGAAGGTCGCGATTGCCCCATCATTTCGGCTATTTTTCGCGGTGCCCAATCATTTCGGCTATTTTTTTTTATTTTCACTCGCTGTTTTTTTATTGCGAGTTGCCCCATCATTTCGGCTATTTTTCATGCATACATTTTTACTTGCTGTTTTTTATTGCAAGTTGCCCCATCATTTCGGCTATTTCGTAGGCATGTGTGGCTTGTTAGCTTTTTCGCCGCAAGCTTGGATTTTAGACACCGATTTCGGCATCAGCACCGCTGCAACTGGGATGCTGCCAGGAGCGAATCATCATTTGCCTTTGTCGATATTGAACAAAGGTGGCTTAGTAAACAGGGTTAAGGGTCCTGTCGACCAAGGCTTTTGACTTCGTGAGCCGTAAGGGTCTCACAAAGGTATCTCTCCCTACAAGTCGTGAGGATCTTGCAGGTGTATTTTCTCCTTAGGGATCGTGAGGATTCCTAAGTGTATGTTCCTCTGTAAGTCGTAAGGATCCTACAAGAGGGTTTTCTCCTTATAAGTCGAGAGGAATTATAAGGGTTGTTCACCATGTGGGCATATCCCTAGTCACGGGTGGGATTTTGCTGGGGAAAGGTTTTTTCGCGCCCGTGGATTGTATACAAGGGTCAGTATTGAGCCTCTTGTAGGGCAATATCGAAGGTTGTGGAGGATTTGCTTAAGGACAGGTTTAGGTTTCTGTAACTTAAGACTTTCAAATCTCATGAGCCGTGAGGGTCCCATAAGAGAATTCTCCTTACGAGTCGTGAGGATCTCGTAAGTGTATTTTCTCCTTAGGAATCGTGAGGATCCCTAAGTGTGTTGCTCCTTTGTGAGTCGTAAGGATCTCACGCAGGTGGTTTCTCCTTACAAGGTCGAGAGGACCCTACAAGTGTCTTTTAACGAGGTTGCGCCCTTTCGGGTTTTCACAAACACTCGCCGGTAGTCCTGCTGTTTTTACTCACGGAGCCCTTTCGGGTTTTCATCCGTGCCCATTTTGCTTACGGACATACCGTTTTTTTTTCTTTTTCACTTTTTTTTTACAAGGTCGCGCCCTTTCGGGTTTTCACGAACGCTTGCCGGTAGCCCTGCTGTTTTTACTCACGGAGCCCTTTCGGGTTTTCATCCGTGCCCATTTTGCTTATGGACATACCGTCTTTTTTTTATATTCTTTTTCATATATATATTTTTTTATTTTTTTTTCTTTCTCTCTCCTCTTTTTTTATCTCGTCAGCTTAAAGATGCTGCGGTAGTAGTTTTAGGGACGTTTCAGTCCGTCGTTAGTTTAAGGACGTTTCGGTCCGTCGTTAGTTTAAGGACGTTTCGGTCCGTCGTTAGTTTAAGGACGTTTCGGCCCGTCGATATGGGAAGGCTGGCTGCTGCTTGTAAAGTCTGAGCCTAGGAAGATATTGAGCGGACATAGTCGTCGTCATCTATCATTGACCTAGGCTGTGGCTTATTAAGAATAGTATTTCTTTAAGAAGCGGCCGTTTATTGGCCTGAAAGGCCTTTCACCGTGCATGTCCATGAGTAGGTAGGCTCCACCCTGGTAGACCTTGTCTATGATGTACGGGCCTTCATAGTTTGGCTCAAATTTTCCTCGCTTGGCACGATTGGGGATTATAGGTCTTTTGACCACTAGTACGAGTTCGCCTTGGCGGAATGTCCTCGGCCTGGTCAATCTTTCGTACGAGCGCGTCATCTTTGCTTTGTAGGCCTCTAGATGTTGTTGCGCTATGAGCCGGGTTTCGTCGAGGGCATCAAGCTCCTCAAGCCGAAGGTGAGCATTTTCTTCGTTCGTCAGCTCGTGGTGGACTGCTACTCGCAGAGAGGGTAACTCTATCTCGAGGGGGAGCACTGCTTCCGTCCCAAATACCAACGCGTACGGCGTTGTGTTCGTGGCCGTCTTGAATGTAGTTCGATAAGCTCAAAGGGCTTCTTGCAGCCTTTCGTGCCAGTCTCTCTTATTCCTGGAAACGGTCTTTTTTATGATCTTCGTCAAGGTCTTATTGAAGGCCTCGGCCAGACCGTTAGCTCGTGGATTGTAAACCGAAGAATGTCTCCAGTCTATATTGTGCTGCTGTGCGAAGCGGCTAATCTTGTGGCTTCGGTAGGCCGGCCCATTATCGGAGATAATCCGCCGTGGAGTTCCGAACCGATAGATGACGTGCGTCTTGAAGAAATGGAGGATATTCTCCGTCTTCACTTCCTTCAGTGGTACTGCTTCTGCCCATTTGGAGAAGTAATCAGTTGTCGCCAGGATAAAACGGTGTCCCCGGGATGATGCTGGCTCAATGGGGCCGACTATGTCAGTCCCCCATATTTCGAATGGCCAACTAGCCAGCGTTGGGTGCAGTGGATTCGGATGTTGGTGGATGAAGTCTCCATGAATCTGGCATGAGTGGCATTGCTTCGTATACTCGAGGCAGTCCTGGATCATCGTGGGCCAGTAGTAACCCATCCGTTTAATTTTTAACTTCATCTTTGGGCCTGCTTGGTGAGAACCGCAAAGTCCGTCATGAACTTCCTGAATGACTCTTTCTGCTTCGTCAGGTCCTAAGCATCTCAGCCATAGAGAATCAAACGATCTCTTGTATAGAATATCGTTGACGAAAGCGAAAGATAAAGCTCGTTTCATGAGCTGATGTCTTGAGGACACCTCTTTGGGCATTCGGTGGGACTTAAAGTAGTCTATGAAGACTTCCCTCCAGTCTTCGGCCTTCTCATGGTCTTTTATTTGTAGGGTCGTCTGCTCAGTCTCTCCCTTCTTCATATATAATTCCGGAGGTATTTCCGCCGGGGCGAGCACTCGACGGCTTTGTACCACGATTCTGACGTCATCGAGGTTCTCGTCAGCCAGTTCTTTAGCAAGTTTAGCCAACGCGTCTGCTTTGCTGTTTTCCGCGCGCGGTATGTTCTCCAAAGTATAGGAGGGAATTCGGGTCAATAGTTGTTGCACCCTTTCGCCGTACTTCACCAACTCCGGCTTGCACGTTTGGTAGTCACCATTTACTTGACTAACGACCAGCTGATAATCCCCGTATATAAGGAGGTCTTCAATTCCCATGTCGATGGCGATCTCGAGGCCTGCTATCAGAGCTTCGTATTCAGCTTCATTGTTTGTCCTCGGCTCTGTTAAGGAGAAGGCGAAGCGCATTATCCCTCCTTGTGGAGTTGCAAAGATGAGGCCTATCCCCGATTTGATCATTGGGATACCTTGTTTCTGTTTCTTTATGGAGGACGCTCCATCGAAATAGAGTTCCCATCGGGCGCTCCCGCCGCTAATCACATCAAATGCATGCTCGTCCGGCAAATCACAGTTCAGAGGAGAATCGGCCGGTATCGGGTGCTCAGCGAGGAAGCCGGCAATGGCCTGGCCTTTCACTGCCTTGAGAGGTTGATACGTTATCGAGAACTCCATCAAGAGCAGGGCCCACTTAGCGAGTCGTCCCGTCAATATGGCTTTCGACATCAAGTATTTAAGGGGATCTACTTTTGAAATGAGACGGACTTCATGTGCCAACGCATAGTGCCTGAGCTTTGTTATCGCGAAGATTAACGCCAAGCAGTGTTTTTCAATGGGAGAGTAGTTGCTTTCTGCCCCCAGTAGAACTCGACTTAAGTAATAGAGTGCCCTCTCTCTCCCCTGATCGTTCTCTTGTGCCCATAACGCGTCCAAGGAACCATCGAGGGCGGTCGTATAAAGAATGAGGGGTTTTCCCTTGACCGGCGCGGCCAACACCGGAGGGTTCTGCAGGTACTGCTTGATCTCGTCTAGTGCACCTTGACATTTGTGATCCCAAGCGAATGGAGTTCCCTTTTTCATCAGGTGGCTGTAAGGACGGCATTTGCCCGAAAGATTAGCGATAAACCGCCGGATGTATGCGAGCTTCCCTTGGAGAGACCGCAACTGCTTGAGGGTTCTTGGTGGAGGCATTTCCATGATCGCCTTAATCTTTGACGGATCTATTTCAATACCTCGGTGTCGAACGATGAATCCCAGAAATTTGCCCGAGGAGACTCCAAACGCACATTTGAGGGGATTCATTTTCAAATTATATTGCCGAAGGCGTCGAAATACAGTCTCCAGATGCTTTAAATGATCTTCGTATGACATGCTCTTTACTACGAGGTCATCGATATAGCACTCGACGACGTCGTGTATGAGGTCATCAAAGATCTTTGTCATGGCCCTTTGATAGGTAGCGCCAGCATTCTTTAGACCAAAGGGCATAACCCTGTAGCAAAATATACCCAAAGGGGTGCGGAAAGCGGTGTGCTTCTGGTCTTCGGGATGCATCTTTATCTGATTGTATCCTGACGAACCATCCATAAAGGAGAAAACCTCGTGAGTGGACATGTTATCTATCATTAGCTCGGTTACTGGTACTGGGAAATCATCCTTTGGACAGGCTTTATTGAGATCCCTGAAATCCACGCATATGCGTACCGTCCCATTCTTCTTCATTACCGGGACGATATTGGCGATCCAGTCGGGATATTGGACTTCTTGGATAAATCCAGAATCGATCAGCTTCTTAACTTCGGCGTTGATGCTCATTTCAAGCTCGAGTCGCATCCTTCTCAGCGCCTGCTTGACTGGCTTGATATCTGGGGATATTGATAATTTATGCACAGCAATCTCCGGATCTAATCCTGGCATCTCGGAATAATTCCACGCGAAACAGTCTTTATGCTGTAGAAGCACGTTCTTTAACGCGGCCACCCTTTCTTCAGATAGCAGCTCGCTGACGAATGTCGGTCGCGGATCATCTGCCGATCCCAGCTCAATCTTCTTGAGGTTATCTGCAGTAGTATGTATGCCATCTTTCAGTTCTTTCGGAGCTGGCGGAAATTCTGAGATCACCTCATCATTGCTGTTCTCAAAGCACCAGGGAAGGTCATCCATGTTCTCGGGCTCTTCTTTTAATATCGTAATCGTGTAACAGGTGCGAATCCGCTTCCAGGACTGAGGTGGATCTGGTCCCGCTTTTGCGGCTTTGGGTTCGTGCTTTTGTGGCGGCGTTACCCTCCAGCCGTTGGATAAAGCGAATCTGCCCTGTTGGTACTGGTCCTCGACCCAGTTCTTGAAAGTGAAGCAGTCTTCGGTAGGATGTCCTATGGCTCGGTGATAAGAGCAATAGCTCAGATGAGAAGCCTTGTTAGCTCGCTCAGGGTGCTTAGACTCTGGAAGTGCGATCATTTGATGTTTTATAGCGAGCTCGAGTAACTTCTCCGTCTTGTCTCGACGGAAGGAATACGCTCGACTCATCTTCTTCGTGAGGGACAAATCCGGACCGCGCAATGCCCGCTCACGTGACTCTCTAATCCTGCGTCGTTGTTGTCGGCTCCTCTTTCCGCTTCTTGATTTATTTCTGCCTCTGCGTTGGGCCTTTCGGACAACGGGTTGACAGGGATGAGCATCTTTGTCTTTTACAGCCTGTTGAAACAGACGTTGCGTCCTGGCCTTCTCGTAGATGGCCATCTCGCGGTTGTGGTTTTCCCAAGCTTTTTGACCTGCTTTCCTGATAAGCTTGCCCATTCGTTCTTCAAACGACGGACTCGGCACTTCGATCGCGGGATCTGGTTTTAATGAGGGGTTGGCATTTCCCGACAGCGCGTCCTCTTCTTCATCAAAGGTATATATGGCGTAGTTACTGTGGGCTCGTTCCCGTTTTCCGGTTCTCGCGTATCCAAGCCCAAGTGTTTCCATTTTCCCGTTGGGCAATTTGCGTTGGGTCCCAGGGACATCCCAAATCCTGTTGTAGAACCGAGCTTGTCGAACAGTCTGTTTTAAGGGTACCCCTTGGCGCTTCAATAGCCTCTTTAGCCCATTTGTGTAGTAACTGGGCAAACGGATGGGTTGGAGCCTGTCGAGTGTAGCATCCGCGCCATGCCAGATCTCTTTTTCTACTTTCGACTCTGAGGATCGGTAGAATAGGATTACCTTCTCACCCCTTTGCCTGGGAGGGACGTAAAATGTTTGCAGGTCCTGCACATTGTGAGCTTGAAGTGCGTCAAGATCCTTGTAATGCTTCCGCGGCACCATGGTGATTTGCAAACTTTGATCATCTCCAGGGAGTGTTTGTATTGACAGCCGATTGGAGAACACGGCATTAACTTCATCTTCTGAATCACTTCCGAAGACCAACATGGGGGCGGGCGTCCCCAGGTTGTTGCGTTGAGATGGCCCTGCATAAACTATCTCTTCCTCTTCTTCAGTATCGCTCCCGAAAACAGGGATGGTGGCGGCGGTTTTGTTCTCCGGATTGCGACATCTTTCTGTATCCTCGAAATCTGGCAAAAATTACTTCGCATCTTCGTATTTGCGGACTTCGTTCACGGAAAATGGGTTTAACTCACCTGTTACGGTATACTCGAAACCATCCTTAAAGTACTTCATACACTGATGTTGTGTAGAAGGGATGATGTTGTATTCGTGTAACCAAGGACGACCGAGCAAGGCGTTGTAGCAGGTCTTGGCGTCAATGACATGGAATTTGATGTCGGTGACGAGAAGTCCAAAGCGTAATGTTAGTATCACAGATCCGAGAGTCCGTGACGATTGTGAATCGAAACCGGAGATAGTAATCTTGTCACGAGCGAGGTGTTGCACGCTCATGCAGATTTCCTTCAACACCCGAACATTAAGGAGATTGACGGAGGATCCATTATCCACCAGAATCTTTCCTATCTTGATATCATGGCAGTATCCGGAGATATATAGGGGACGGTTGTGGTCGCACGTCCCGAGAAGGAGGTCTTCATCACCGAAAGTGATGTCGGCCGTATGCACTTCCTCCAGTTCATCCTTCATCTTTTCAGTGGCGAGGAAGGCTTGGAATTGCTCAGGTTCTTGTAACGCCTTAATTAGTGAGTCTCGCGCTTCTTTTGATAATAGGAGGGCATCGAGAATGCTAAGCTGAGAAGGTAGCTTCCTTAGGTGCGCGAGGATGTTATAGTCCACCTTACCCTTCCTAGGAGGGTCTTTGGCAGCCAGCTCTCTCATGACTTGGTCATCTAAAGTGATATCTTCAGTGACCTTTTCCTTTCCCTTATCCTTTCTACTTACGGGCCCGAGATTCTTTTCTGGGAGTGTGCGATTGCGCGGCTGAATGTTCTCGCAGATCTCCGATTCCTCCTCTTTCCCTAAAACGGATTATTTGAAGAGAGGGCCCAGAGCGATTTCTTCATCAGAGTCGCTCCCAAAGGTGAGAACTTGTGACCCCCTGGCGTTTACCATGTAACAGTTGCCAGTAGTTCTGTCGTGCCCATCGATAGTACTTCTTCGCTCCCGACGGCCCTTGCGTTTCATGCGCTTAACATGTTGCCGACGAGCAACATATCCTTGCCACCATATCTTAAAGGCGTCGCACTCCTCTGTGGGGTGTGATATTTTTCGGTGATATGCGTAATAATCAGGGTGCCTCTCCACCCCATCGCGTGTGTTTCCTTCCGAGGGCGGTAGCTTCATCCCCATTGACATGGCTTTGGCAAACCTTTTTCTCGTCTTGAATATCTTCTTGTCTACTTCGGATGCCTTTCGCTCCGGTAGTTCAACTCTTTCGTTCAGTTGCCCGCATTTGGCTCCTTCCGATGTGGCCATCTCACGCTCCTGGTTCGCTTTACATTTTAGACGAATCTCGTCTAGAAAAGCGTCGATCATTTCGTCTGTTGGCCATGCACGCTCTGGTACAGGCTCTGCCTCCAGCTTCTTAGTGCCAGGAGTTTTCCCATCATCGGTAAACGAGTGGGAGATTACGTTACAACTCGCCACATATCCTTCGGATTCATCTGACGAGCTCTCTCCATCATCTTCCTCTTGAAAGATGTGGTTGAGGAACTCTTGCAGTGTGACAGGAGTTCGCGCCTTTTGATTGTATTCTTCCAGCGCGTCGATTTGCTTCTGCAAGTTCGTGTGCTCGTTTCCAAGCTTCACGGGCTTCTTGGATTTCTTCTTCTTTTTCTTCGAAGATTTTGACGATTGGGCGTGAGTATTTGGGCTCTTATCGCGAGTCTTTGTAGTTGGGCGGCGCCTTAGCATCCCTTCGATAATTTGAGGTTCAAGAGGGTCCTTCCATTCGATTGCAGGGCACGCATGAAGGTCTCTCAGCATTCTTTTGGTTTTAGTTGATAGCACGACCTCCCATGGAGCTTCTTCAATAAAGGAGCAGGTTGCCCCCGGTGTATCTGCTTTCTTAGGAGTATGCGGTTGTGGTGGGTTCACCTTCCACTTTTCGGACAGTACAAACTTCCCCTGGAGGTACTGGTCTTCAATCCATCCTTTGAAGACGAAGCAATCTTCAATCGGATGGCCTACCGTCTGATGGTAAGGGCAATAGTTAGGGTTATTCACCTCAGTGGGTTGCGGCGGTCGCCTTGGATTTGGTGGGTTTATAAGTCTATTGCGTATTGCCAGCTCGAATAACCGTTTCGTCTTGTCCCGTGGGAACGAGTAGGGACGCTTCATCTTCTCATTATAATACCGACGTCTTTCCTCCAGTTGATCTACCAGTTTCGGGGCGTTAGGTTGCTGTTGGGCATTCGCAACAAAGGTTGCCCTTCCTTTACCCTTGTCATTCCGAGGTTCCGACTTCGGGGGAGGTGGTCTATGACCCATCTGGTCCATCTGAGCCAACTTGTCGATTAAAGCCTGGAATGTGGTTGGCTTAAAGAACATCATAAACTGGGAGATAGTTGCGTGAGGGTCTAGGGTTCCTACGAACATGCCCACTGCGGGTGCCTCCTCAATGCGTTGTTCACATCTCGACCACAAGTTCCGCCAGCGTATAGCATACTGGACCCAGGTTTCGCCTGGTTTTACCCTGGCGTTAATCAGTGCAGTTATTGGAGTGCGTTCGCTGGCACTTGCGAATCGCTGAGTGAACAACAACTCCATTTCAGCGAACGTTTTGATAGAATCGTTCGGGAGTTCTGAATACCATTCGAACGCAGTTTCTGATAGGCTGCCCACGAACTGGCGGAGCAACAGTTTATCATCACCGCCGGTGTTACCGCAGAGGGCCCGGAACTGGGAGACATGTTGATGGGGGTTGCCGGTCCCCTTGTACACGTGGAATTTTGGTATCGTATAGCCTGGCGGGTATTTGATTTGGTCGTACCAGCTCGGATACGGCCGCCCCGTTTTCACGACTTGACCAGCTGCCTCAGTCGCGTGATGAACCCGGATTTGCTGGGCTATGTAGTCAACCAAGTCAGCCTTAGAGATTGCCTCCTCCTTGGCCGTTGAGAGGGCTGGTGGTGGATTTGACGTTTCTCCTCGGTCGTCTTCAAGAACGATTGGGGGATCCTCGGCGGGTAAGTCCTGCTGGATCATCATTCCTATCATATCTTGGAAGAGAAGGCCCATACGTTGTATGTTGGCCGCCTGTTCAGCAGCCTCTTTGTCCTTTTTCTCCAGTATCCGGCGAAGGAATTCAGTGTCGGTTTCTTCCTCCTGGCGCGCGTCTGAGGACGTTTCTGGGTTTTCTTTTGGCCCGGTAAGTGCGGCCATAGCATTCATCATTTCCTGAAGCTTTTGTTGCTGCTCCTGGGCTTTCGTCACGGATCGGGTTAGCGGTCGGTGGCCCGTAGAAGTGCGGCTTTCCTCTTTTCCAGAGGCCATGTAAACAGTGTGCACCACCATGCCCCCAGACTTAGGGCGTCTGGGCTCAGTGCTTTTAGCCGTCGTTGCATGCTGGGGGGTCTTCTCTGGCCTCCTCCTTTTATGGGCCAGTTGATCAACAGCCTTTTGGGGTTTAGCCCGGTGACCAGCTTCCGGTTGGATTTTCAGCTTCTTGTGCTGGCGGGAGAAGTTTGGATCGATGATCGAGTCTCGGGCCTGCCGCCAAACTTTATAGATTTTGGAAGACAGCCGTTGAGGAGATCGGGGCTGCTCGGGTTTTATTTCCACAACCTTTTTTAATGGGGGAGGAGACCTCTTCAGCACTGCAGTAGCAGAATTCCTTCGCACCTTATTTAGCATTTCGAAGCTGTTCCCAGTTGGAACAGCAGCATTAACTTCTGCCAACGGGGCCGATGGAGTCAACCCGGAGGGGGAGTTGCCCAGCCTTCCTTACTCGGCGCCAATGGCGACGTCGAGCGTGTCGAGCGGACGGCGAAGGGTCAGCGGTAAGAATGGTTTCGTCTTGCCCCCTGTCTGGGTGGGGGGTCGCTGTTGGTATTAGCCTGTCAAAGACCGATGTCCTTTGGGCAGCAGGAGCGGGAGCTGAAGCCGTCAATCTTGTAAAGACCGACCTTTTGGCCGGAGAAGCTGCCTTGACGACTTCGGGGGCAGGAGCGGCCACCTTCTTAGAAGCAGCCTTCTCTGAGATTGTAGGCCCCATGATGAGTTCGCAGGATTTCTGGCCCAATCTAGAGAAGACCGAGGCGTTGACGTTGGGCGACTCGTTGAGAGGAGCCGCGACAGGGGTAAGACGATCAAAGACCGACTTCTTGAGAGCTTCCGTTTTTAGCAATGGAGCGGTGAAGTTTGTCGGCGGGAGCATGGTCCCAAAGAACAATCCTGTGGTGGCGCGAGTGACCTGTTCCACGGGCATTGTGAATAGCGAAGCAGCTTGGGGTCCGTAGGCTATACCTCCTGGCGAGGCAGAGCGTTGGTTGCAATTGCAGTCTGAGCAGTTGGAGAATTTCACGGAAGTAGAAGCCATCGATCCTTTGCTTTCTGCAATAAGCGAGACGCCAATTCTTAGTATCTTGAAACCCAAGGGCAACCATTAGCGAACCGCGATTGGTTTGCGAGTCACGACACACGAAGTGTGGAGTGGAAAGAGGAAAAGGTCCCACCGGGCGTGCCAGAATCTGTTTCCCTCCGAAAGACGGCGCACAGGACTGCGATGTCTTGGCGCTGAGATTCGGGGCAGATGCTAATTGGTGCTATCCGTTCACCTCTCCGAAGATGCCAAGTTGATTTATGGCACCATGTATCGAAGGTTTAAACGGATGCGTCCGATGTAGCAGACTTCGTCAGATTCCCCCTCGTTTGAGGGGTTTTTGATTGTGGGGACGCTCTTCCCTGCAGGCGCAAGCCCCTGCAGTTAATTACGCTACCGCATCGCGGTAACAACTTTCTCCTTCTCCAGCTGGTCACTTCGTGTCGTGGGTGTTTGTTTTGTGTTTTGTTGCCCGTAGATTGTTTACGGAGACTGAGTTATGTCGTCGCCCGTAGGGCGTGGACTAGTCCAAATCCGTATTATCTTAGATTTGGGTTTGGGGGTTTGGTTTGAGGATACGTCAGCCATACTTGAGGCTAAGATCAACTCAAACATTTGTTAAGGATACGTTAGTCTATCTTTGAGACTAAGATCAACTTAACGGGATCGTTTAGATCCGACAAAAGAGCATTTGGGCTCTAATGTTCCAGTTTAGGGACATAGTGGTCCATCATATGTATGACCGTCGGGACCCGTCACCTCTCTGACGACGTTGAAGGATTACAACGACGGATGTCAGAGGAGTTCAGAGATGTACCCTCGAGCCAGAGTTAATTGGGGGGATTCATAGTCCAGTCTGTTTGAAGGTTTAAGGATACGTTAGCCATCTTTGAGGCTAAGATCAACTTAAACGGGACCGTTTAGATCCGACAAAAGAGCATACGGGGCTCTATTGTTCTAGTTTAAGAACATTGCGGTCCATGGGTAGTTTAAGGACGTTGCGGTCCATTGTTAGTTTTAAGACATCTCGGTCAAGGTTAAGGACGTCGTAGTCCATGGGTTTAAGGACCCCACAGTCCATTGTTAGTTTTAAGACATCTCGGTCAAGGTTAAGGACGTCGTAGTCCATGGGTTTAAGGACCCCACAGTCCGGTATGTGCTCGGGATGCTTCACACGGGTTCACTGCCGTGCTCTGCGAGGACCAGGCTCCGCTCTGGACGCTTTCCACGGGGTCAAAGAGTGACATTATCCGCGTTCCACGTAACCAGGAATTTTGCATTAAACACGGGTTTAAGGACCCCACAGTCCATATCAATGTGTGGTCGTCGGGACCCGTCACCTCTTTGAAGACATTGAGGGATTACAATGCCAAGTATCAAAGGAGTGAAGAGATGTACCCTAGAACCGGAATGGCTTAAATAGTCTTTGACCCAATTTGGGATCAAGACCGATTAATTATGTTATGAGCCCATTGGCCCAGTTAATCACAAATTGAAGACTTATGGCCATCTTGGGCTAAGTCCAATCAGGAGAGGCTTTGCTTCCATCCATTTAGCCAATTGGGCCAAAGCCTAGTGTTAAACACTACAGAGCAATCAGTGTTGAACACTGGGAATGAGGTTGACGAGTTAGTGTTTAACACTAAAAGATAATCGGTGTTAAACACCAGCAACAAGACTTTTCAAATTAGTGTTAAACACTAAAACAGATCAGTGTTGAACACTGCAAATAAAGCTTTTTGATTAGTGTTGAACACTAAGGCCCAACAGTGTTTTAACACTGGGTTCGAGAGTTTCAATTTAGTGTTAAACACTAAGGCAAGAGGGGTCACGTGGCAGCACGTGAGAGCGCCCTCCCTTCATTTATTCTGCTGAGATTATCGCGTCTTTCAGAGCATCACGTGCCATCACGTGATGGGCATTCAAATGCCTGTGTATTAAAGCTTCTGTCAAGGGTCACGTGGGTCACGTGGGGTGCTGCCTCAAAGGGGTTTTCTGTAGATCTCCTGGGGGGGTCACGTGGTGACACGTGACCCTGCCTCTATGTATATTGTTTAGAGGATCTGTTAATCTTTTCCAGGAATTAAATTCCTCGTAGGGTTAAACCCTGACAGTAATTTCAGAGGAATTAAATTCCTACTTCCTCTTAAAGGTTTATATTCTGAATAGAGTTGGACTCTGAATTTTCTGTAGGAATTAAATTCCTCATACATGTGAAGAACCAAATAGGGTTAAACCCTAATAAAAGCTTTTAAGGAATTAAATTCCACTCTCTTGTTAAATTATGATCAAGGGAATTAAATCCCCGCTGTTCCAACAGAACTAAGTTCTTAACTAGGGTTAAACCCTGTTTCTTTTGTTCTGAAGGAATTAAATTCCCATAACACAGGGTCAAGCCCTAGTTTTATTTCAAAGGAATTAAATTCCTATAGTTCTGTGAGAATTAAATTATCGTGCTTCCATTCCCTTTCTATGTTTTGGATCTGCATGGCAGGATCTCGACCCATTGAGAATTAAATTCTCAACCTCAAGGGGAGATGTGAACTTTGCAGATCCTCTATCAAAGAGAGAAGAAATATGTTCTTCTGTTTTATATATCAGAGTTAAACTCTGTTGAGAATTAAATTCTCTTTTCCTTCCAGGAGCCTTCCCTTTCTTACCTAGGGTTTTCTTTTGCAGAAGATCCAAGTTCCTCGAAGTATCAAGGCTCTCTCTCCCTTTCTTCCCTCTGCGTGTATCTCCTCTTCTTTTTGTGTCTCTTGGCTCCTATTTATAGGAGAAGCAGCCGAGTCAATTAGTTTTTTTACGAATCTTCATTGAGAGATTTGATTTGCATCCATCATTCGTTCTGGACATTTGGATCATTAGGTGAATTTTATTCACCATTGGATTTCAAGTCCCGGGATTCTCCTTTGTTGTTTCGGTTAGATTTAAAGGGGAAATCTTTCCAAACCCGAGATTTTCCCATAGATAGATGATATTTCATCACCTCTGAATCTTTAATTCGATTGGTTCCAGATAGTCGCTTTCCTTTGGAAAGATTTGAATCTCTTTCAGAATTTAATTCTGTTGACAAAATGGGCTTTGAAAGCCGGTCACGTGTGACCACGTGACCCATGGTCACGTGTGGGCACGTGACCCCCTTTGGAATGAGCCTTCTTCTTTCTTTTTGCGCTGTCTTCTGGTTGTTGCTTAACCGTCACGTGCCATCACATGACCCCTGGTCACGTGTGAGCACGTGACCCTGGTCTGGACTCTTTTTCCTTGACTTGATCAGGGAACCGATGTGCCTTTGAATCCGCTTTAAAATGTCACGTGCCAACACGTGACCCTGGTCACGTGGGAGCACGTGACCCTTTCTTAAGCCCTTTTTCTTTGATGTAGTCAGGAAGCTGAACTTGCTTTGCCGGTACTTTTGGGTGTCACGTGCCAACACGTGACTGCTGGTCACGTGTAAGCACGTGACCCTCTTCTCAAGCTTTTTCCATAAGCTTTCCTGATTTTAAATCAGGAAACACTCTTGCCTTCAAGAACTCCAAGAGTTAGAATTTCTTTAGAAAACACTTTTTAGGTAAAATTTTTAATTAAATTAAATTAATTTTTATTGACAGAGTCTTGCTCTCAATAGATCCTTGATATAAAGAAAACCCATTTAGGGTTTCACTTAGCAGAGCTTTGCTCTATAGGTCTAAGGGGATCTAAAGAGAACTAAAGGGGACCCTATTAGGGTTCCATTAATAGAGCCTGCTCTCTAAAAGATTTTCCTTGTATCTTCTCATTTCATTAATGAAGCTTTGCTCCTTCCAAATCATATAAAGGAATTCTTAAGAGCTCTTTCATAGATCTTGGAGGTTTTAAGATGGAATTTTATTTTTGATGAATTATATCATCTTTTTAGAGTAGAGCTCTTCAAGTTCTTAGGGGGCTTTCTTTAAATTTTCCTCATAACCGATTTTGACAAGTGTCACTCCTGTCTGCAGAGCATTGCTCTCGAGGAGTTTAACTCCCTATGTCTTTTTTATTGCTAATCCTCCAATGATGTTTTCTTCAGGCACTATGGCTGTTCATCTATACAGTCTGCATGAATTTATCACCTACGAGGATATCCGCATACAGGGCCGTCACCAGAACCAGGAGTTTACAGATGCCCAGTGTGCGGAGGTTATGGGCCGTCTTAACGCACGCGTTGGTTGGCTGTTTCCTCGCCGTTATGCTCTCTTGAAAGTCGTGCTGGGAGCAATTTGGAGAGCACTCACGGGGTTTCACGAGGCCATGCCGCTTAACGCGCTGGATGATGCCGAAGACAAGGTGCATTCAGTGTACCTATCGGGGCTAATCTCGAAGAGATGGCGGGATAACCTCATCGACATCCTGCATCAAATTTTTCAGCAGACGACGATAATCGCTGCTTATCGAAGGATGGGGGGCCTTGCCGAAGATCTTGACACACATGAGCGCGAGAGGCTGTGCACGAGAATAATCAGGAAGGCCAGAAGAACTCTAGATGGCCTTACTTTCGAATTCCTTAATCCGTGCCCTGGATCTGAGGTCATACCATTGTAATCATTCGAATAATGTCTTTGTTTATTTCTTTATGATTGTAAGAACCCTTGACAATATGAATGGAAAATTTCTTATTTCAGCTTGTCTTATTTCTCGTTCTGAGTCTTTTGCACACGCATGAATAGACGTGTCTTGAACGCTTGATCAAATGCAAATCGGATGTTCTTTCTGTCGCTTTCTTCTTTCTTTTATTATCAGTATGTTGTCTTGGTAAACATGATTAACAGGTGATAGAGCGAGCATCTTGTCTTGGCTTCTTCAAGAGGTAGCGATGGCTTAGGCCGCAGGTTCAGATCTGCTGCCTAAGACTTTTCAACTTTATGAGCCGTGAGGGTCTCATAAAGATTTTTCTCCCTACGGATCGAGAGGATCTCGTAGGTGTATTTTCTCCTTAGGAATCGTGAGGATTCCTAAGTGTGCTTTCTCGTACAAGTCGTAAGGATCTTATAAGAGAATTTTCCCTCTTGCGAGTCGAGAGGACTCGTAAGCGGTTGTTTCCCTCCTTATCGAGACTCGACTTTGGAGAGTGTGACCCGTGAATAGTATGCAAGAGTCCGTTTTGGACCGACTTGCAGGGCCCCAATGCTTAGGAAACAGGTTTTTTAATCCTCGCTGCCTAAGGATTTTCCTCACGAGTCGAGACGAACCGAGCACTCCTCGCAAGAATATCCTAACGTCACAGTTAACCTCTGCTCTTTACGACAGAGGTCTGTTAGGGTCTGTGGTACTTAGGGTTTTGGCTGTCGTACCGTCGTGTTGGCTGATATATTCCTCGATATGCAATCTTGCTGTTCGAGTAGCCTTGCGATTGTTGTGTCTCTGATCTCTTCGGGGGCTGGACAAGACGTCTTCAAGTAATCTTCCAGGTAATCTTACCGTCGAAAGAGCAAGCGTAGGGATATTCCATGTCACTTTTTACTTGAGGTTAGGCTCATTTTGGAGAGCCCCGATGAGTCATAACCACTCCGCGCTGGTGTGGGATGATCTCCGATGGTCTTTCAGGCTTTATATGACTTGCCGTCAAGACCGTGAAGCTAGGAATTTGGCCTTTGCTTCGTTTGCTGGCATTGCGTCCTCTATATCGAGACGACTGTCGCGGTTGTTTCTAGGTTGTTGGTGAACCGTCGAGGTTTGGAACTAGGGACTTTGCCGTGGCTCCGCTGTTTGATTATCGCGTCTGAATCCTGTTGGAGGAAGAACGCTGGGGTGACATCTCGTCTGCTGTATCGAGACGAACGTCGAGGTGGTGACCATTCCGCACTGGTGCAAGATGATCTCCGATCGTCTTTCAGGCTTTATATGACTTGCCGTTAAGATCCTGAAGCTAGGAATTTGGCCTTTTCTTCGTTTGCTTTGTCACGTTCGAGTCCTGTTGGAGGAAGAACGCTGGGGTGACATCTCGTCTGCTGTATCGAGACGAACGTCGAGGCGGTGACCGTTCCGCGCTGGTACGAGATGATCTCCGATCGTCTTTCAGGTTTTATATGAGTTACCGTCAAGACTTGGCTCCGTTTTCTAATGGAGCATTGGGAGGGAAGATATGTTTCCTTCTTTGTTTGCGCCCCTGGATTGTATACAGGGATTGCTATGATATCGCCCGTAGGGCATGAATTTCGTTATATATATTTTTCATTTTATTTCTTTCCGCGATGCTCTATCATTTCAGCTTTATATCGCGAAGGTCGCGATTGCCCAATCATTTCGACTATTTTTCGCGGTGCCCAATCATTTCGGCTATTTATTTTATTTTCACTCGTTGCTTTTTATTGCGAGTTGCCCAATCATTCGGCTATTTTGCATGCATACATTTTTACTTGCTGATTTTTATTGCAAGTTGCCCCATCATTTCGGCTATTTCGTATGCATGTATGGCTCGCTGATTTTTTTATCGTGAGTGTGGAATTTGGAATCTGATGCCAATCTCAGCATCAGCATCGCTACAACTGGAATATTGCCAGAAGCGAATCATCATTTGCCATGAAAGGGCTTGGAATTTGATACCAGTTTAGGCATTGGCATCGCTACAACTGGGACATTGCCAGGAGCGAATCATCATTTGCCTCTGTCGATATTGAACAAAGGTGGCTTAGCGAACAGGGTTAGGATGCAGTCGACTAAGGCTTTCGACTTCATGAGCCGTAAGGGTCTCACAAAGGTATTTCTCCCTACAAGTCGTGAGGATCTCGTAGGTTTGTTTTCTCCATAGGGATCGTGAGGATTCCTAAGTGTATGTTCCCCTGTAAGTCGTAAGGATCTTACAAAAGGGTTTTCTCCTTATAAGTCGAGAGGACTTACAAGGGCTGTTCACCGTATGGACATATCCCCAGTCACGGGTAGGACTTGGTTAGGGAAATGTTTATTCGCGCCCGTGGATTGTATACAAGGGTCAGTATCGAGCCGCTTGTAGGGCCATATCGAAGGTTGTGGGAGTTGCTTAAGAACAGGTTCAGGTCTCTATAATTTAAGACTTTCAAATCTTATGAACCGTGAGGGTCCCATAAGAGAGTTCTCCTTACGAGTCGTGAGGATCTCGCAAGTGTAATTTCTCCTTAAGAATCGTGGGGATCCCTAAGTGTGTTGCTTCCCTGTGAGTCGTAAGGATCTCACGCGGGTGGTTTCTCCTTACAAGGTCGAGAGGACCTTGTAAGTGTCTTTTAACGAGGTTGCGCCCTTTCGGGTTTTCACAAACACTCGCCAGTAGCCCTGCTATTTTTACTCACGGAGCCCTTTCGGGTTTTCATCCGTGCCCATTTCGCTTATGGATATACCGTCTTTTTTTTAATTCTTTTAATTCTTTTTTTTCCTAACGAGGTTGCGCCCTTTCGGGTTTTCACGAACACTCGCCGGTAGCCCTGCCGTTTTTACTCACGGAGCCCTTTCGGGTTTTCATCCTTGCCCATTTCACTTATGGACATACCGTTTCTTTTTTTTTTCCTTCTTTTTTTTTCTTCTTCTTTTTTCTTCTTTATTCTCTTTTTTTTTATCTCGTCAGCCTGAGGATGCTGTGGTAGTAGTTTAAGGACGTTTCGGTCCTCAGCTAGTTTTAGGACGTAGTGGTCCGTCATTAGTTTACGGACATTTCGGTCCGCCGTCGCCGTATTTGAGGCGAATCTCTAGTTTACTGACTTTTCGGTCTAGGGGGCTTTCCCTATGAATGAGCATGATGCCCCCGGCATATCCATCTTTCTCGGAGCATGTGGTTGTGGCGGGCTCACCTTCCAGTTTTCGGACAACGCGAACTTGCCCTGTTGGTATTGGTCTTCAACCTAGTTTTTGAAAACGTAGCAGTTTTCGATCGGATGGCCCAATACTTGGTGGTAAGGGCAATAATTAGGATTGTCGACATCATTCAGTTGTAGCTGGTGTTTCGGCTCCGGTAGAGTGATGAGCCTGTTGTGCACTGCCGCTTCGAACAGCCTCTTCGTTTTATCCTGGGGAAATGAGTAAAGACGTTTCAACCTCTCATAGAGGGGTTGCCGCTTATTGTTTTGGCGAAAAACCGGTCTAGGGCCACTCGATTGTTGTTGAGTGTTGGCGATGAAGCCCGCTTTTCCCTTTCCTTTATCCTTTTTGTTCGCTACGTTGTTTGTGCGTCCGAGATTCTTTCCGGATAGCATGTGATTGCACGGATGAATGTTCTCGCAACTCCTCAATTCTTTCGTTTCAGAGATGGGTTCCTTGAAGAGGGGGCCGAGGGCTATTTTTTCATCGGAGTCGCTCCCGAAGGTGAGAACTCGTGATCCACCGGGATCATCCTTATGGCAATTGCCGGCAATTCTTTTATGCTTATCTGTCGTATTTTTTCGCTGTCTACGAGCTTCTCGCTTTGTTCTGTTGACGTGTTGCCTGTGAGCGACATACCCTTGCCACCAACACTTAAAGGAGTCGCAGTCTTCAGTGGGATGTGCGATCTTCTGATGATATAAGCAGTAATTAGGATGCATCTCTACTCCACCGAGAGTGTTTTCTTCAGAGGGTGGTAGCTTCATTTCCATTGATATGGCTTTAGCAAACCTTTTCCTCGTCTTGAATTTGTTTTTATCCGCAGCGGATGTCTTTTGATTTGACGGGAGTACCTCGACTCTTTCGTCTAGTCGTCGGTGTTTGGCTCCTTCCAGTATGGCCATCTCACGCTCTTGATTGGCTTTAACTTTCAGAAGAATATCATTCAGGAAGGCATCGATCATCTCGTCTGACTGCCACAGAAGTTCTGGTTCAGGGTCCGCCCTCGGTTTCTCGGCGCAAGGAGCCTCTTTATCATTCACCACTGAGTGAGAGATCACATGACAAGTTCCCCCCGGTGCGTCCAACTTCTTTGGAGTGTGCGGCTGTGGTGGGTTTACCTTCCACTTTTCAGACAGCGTAAACTTGCCTTGTAGGTACTGATCCTCGATCCATCCCTTAAAGATGAAGCAATCCTCGATCGGGTGACTTACCGTTTGGTGGTAAGGGCAATAGTTGGGATCGTTGATATCGCTTGGCTGCAACGGACGTTTTGGACTCGGTAGATTGATGAGTCTGTTGCGCACAGCCAGCTCGAACAGTCTCCTTGTTTTATCCTGAGGAAACGAATAAGGACGTCCTAGTCTTTCCTCAAGGGATGGGCGCGGACGCATATTGTTTCGACGGACAACCGGTTTTAAGTGGCTCGGCTGTTGTTGAGTATTGGCAACAACGATCGCTATCCCTTTCTCAGTTCGAGAGTCTGGCTTTGGAGGAGACGGTTTATGTCCCATCTGATCCATTTTGGGCCAACTTGTCGATCAAGGCCTAGAAAGTAGTTGGCTTAAAGAACATCATGAACTGTGAGATAGTTGCATGAGGATCTAGGGTGCCCACGAACATGCCCACCGCCGGCGCTTCTTCAATGCGTTGTTCGCACTTGGACCACAAGTTCCGCCATCAGATTGCATATTGAACCCAGGTCTCGCCCGGCTTTACTCTCGCATTAATCAAAGCTGTTATTGGAGTACGCTCACTGGCACTTGCGAAGCACTGGGTAAACAACAACTCCATTTCAGCGAAGGTCTTGACGGAGTCATTTGGGAGTTCGGAGTACCACTCAAATGCCGTCTCCGATAAGCTACCGATGAACTGGCGAAGCAACAATTTATCATCACCGCCGGTGTTACCGCAAAGAGCCCTGAACTGGGCAACATGTTGATGGGGATTGCCAGTCCCCTTATAGACATGGAATTTCGGTATTGTATAGCCCGGCGGGTACTTGATCTGATCATACCAGCTTGGATATGGTTGCCCCGTTCTGACAACTTGACCGGCTGCTTCAGTTGCCTGATGAACCCGTATCTGCTGAGCTATATATTCATCAAGGTTGGCTTTGGAAATTGTCTCCTCCTTGGCTGTTGACAGAGCCGGTGGAGGATTCGATGTCTCTCCTCTGTCATCTTCAAGGACGATCGGAGGATATTCAGCAGGAGGATCTTGTTGGATCATCATACCCACCATGTCCTGGAACAGAAGGGCCATTCGCTTTATATTGGCTGCTTGTTCCGCAGCCTCTTTATCCTTCTTTTCCAGTATCCTGCGATGGAATTCAGCGTCAGTTTCTTGCTCCTGGAGTTCATCCGAGGATGCTCCGGGGCTTTCTTTTGGCCTAGTGAGTGCGGTCATCGCATTCATCATTTCTTGGAGCTTCTGCTGCTGCTCCTGAGCTTTAGTCACCGATCGCGTAAGCGGTCTATGACCTGTAGATGTATGGCTGTCCTCTTTCCCGGACGCCATGTAGACGGTATGGACCACAATGCCCCCGGACTTAGGGCGTTTGGGCTCACCGCCTTTGACATTTGCCGCAGGCGTGGGGATTTTCTCCGGCCTTCTTCTTTTGTGGGCCGTCGAAGTTGAAGGGGCCGTTGCCGCGGGCACCCAAGTAGTTGTCGTCCTTTGCTGTTTGACAGGACGGTTCTTTTCTTCCTGAGCGTTCACCCTCTTCTGCCTGCGAGAGTGATCTTGGTCGATTACTGAGTCCTGGACCCGTCGCCAGACCTTATAAATTTTGGAGGACAACCGTTGAGGGGGCTGCTCCGGCTTTGTATATGTAACACTCTCCGCAGGTGGAGGAGATCTTTTCAGCGTGGTAGTCGGAGAGTTCTTGTGTACCCTTCTTAGCGGTTCAAAGCCGTTCCCAGTCGGAATAGCAGCATTGACTTCCACTATTGGAGCCGGTGAAGTTAACCCAGAGGGGGAGTTGCCCCCGGCCTTCCTTACTCGGCGCCAGTGGCGACGTTGAGCGTGACGAGCTGTTGGGGCTGGCTCGGCGATAGGGATAGTTTCGTCTTGCCCCCTGTCCGGATGAGGCGCTGCTGGTACCAACCTCTTAAAGACTGATGTTGTCTTTTCAGTAGCGGTATCCAATCTGTCAAAGACAGACCTTCGAGCAAGGACGGGAGCCGGAATAGTCAGCCTTGAAAAGACCGACTCTTTAGCAGGAGAAGCCGTCTTGACGACTTCAAGAATAGAGATGGCTGTCTTCTTTGCGATGGCCATGTCAGGGGTCATGGGCTTCTTGGCAGGCCCATCAGAGTTCAGGTTCAGCCTGGTAAAAACTGAGGTTGCCGGCTTAACATTGGACGACCCATTGAGAGGGGCCGTAGTAGTAGTGAGCCGATCGAAGACCGACTTCTTTTGCGCTTTCGGTGCGGGCACTGGAATGGTGAAGCTTGCTGGCGGGAGCATGGTCCTAAAAAACAGACTAGTGGTGGCCTGAGTCACTTGTTCCACCGGCATAGCAAGGATAGAGGCTGCTTGAGGCCCATAGGCTACACCTCCAGGTGAGGCGGAGTGTCGGTTGCATTTGCATTTGGAGCAGCTCGAGCAGTTGGATGCCATTGATGCTTGATTTCTGCGCCAGGCAAAAGACCAAATCTTAGTAACTTGAAACCCTAAGGCAACCATTAACAAACCGCGATTCGTTCGCGAAGACGACACATGAAGTGTGGAGTGGAAAGAGGAAAAGGTCCCACCGGGCGTGCCAGAATCTGTTCCCCTCCGAACGGTGGCCAAGACATGGGACGTCTTGCCTGAGATTCGGGACAGATGCTATTTGGTTTTATCCGTCCACCTCTCCGAAGATGTCAAGTTGATTTATCGCACCATGTATCGGAGGTTTAGACGGATGCGGCCGATGTAGAAGACTTCGTCAGATTCCCCCTCGTTCGAGGGGTTTTTGATTGTGGGGACGCTCTTCTCTGCAGGCGCAAGCCCCTGCAGTTAATTACGCTACCGCATTGCGGTAACAACTTTCTCCTTCTCCAGAATTTCACTTCGTGTCGTGGGTGTTTGTTTTGTTTGTGGTTGCCCGTGGATTGTATACGGAGACTAATTTATGTCATCGCCCGTAGGACGTGGATTTGTCCAAATCCGTATTTTCTTAGATTTGGGTTTGGGGTTTTAGTTTAAGGATACGTTAGCCCTATTTAAGGCTAAGATCAACTTAAACTTTTGTTAAGGATACGTTAGCCTAATCTCCAGACTAAGATCAACTTAACGGGATCATTTAGATCCGAAAAGAGAGCAACTGGCTCTATTGTTCCAGTTTAGGGACATAGTGGTCCATTACATGTATGGCCGTCGGGACCCATCACCTCTCTGACGACGTTGAAGGATTACAACAACAGATATCAGAGGAGTTCAGAGGTGTACCCTTGAACCAAAGTTGATTGGGGGATCTATAGTCCAATTTAGGACTAAAGTTTGTTTGAAGATTTAAAGATGCGTTAGCCATATTTGAGGCTAAGATCAACTTAAACGGGATCGTATAGATCCGACAAAAGAGCATTTGGGGGCTCTATTGTTCTAGTTTAGGGACATAGTGGTCCATCGCTAGTTTAAGAACGTGGAGGTCCATTTCCAGTTTAGGGACATGGTGGTCCATCATTCCCATTTTGAGGACGGATGTTAGTTTAAGGACACGTTACCCATACTTGAGGTTAAGATCAACTTAAACGTTTGTTAAGGATACGTTAGCCTAATCTCCAGACTAAGATCAACTTAACAGGATCGTTTTAGATCCGACAAGAGAGCAATTGGCTCTATCGTTCCAGTTTAGGGACATAGTGGTCCATTGCCAGTTTAAGGACATGGAGGTCCATTGCATGTATGGTCATCGGAACCCATCACCTCTCTGATGACGTTGAAGGATTACAACGATAGATGTCAGAGGAGTTCAGAGATGTACCGTCGAACCGGGTGTAAATTGATTTAAGAGAGCAGTCATGCTCAGTCAATTTAATTTGAGGACTTACCGCCAGAATTGGGCTAAGTCCAGTTGAGAATGTTCAACATTTTTATTTATATTTAGCCTAGTAGGCCTTTATTAGGGCTCTGCCCCTATTAATAATGCACTGCATTTTATTCTGGCCTATTAGGCCTTTTTGATTTGGGCTCTGTCCCTTTTAATAGTGCATAGCACTTTTGTTTGGTCTGATAGACCTTTCTATTGGACTCTGCCCTTTTGTTAATGCGGTGCATTTAATGTTCTGACAGTGCCCCACGTGGCTTGTCAGGCGCTTTGCGCCAATTGAGGAGCGCAAGGCCCAAACTCATGTGGGGGTGACACGTGTCACGCTCTGGTGAGCGCAAGCGCAGTGCGCTGCGACAACGCGCTGCGCTGTTGCGCTACTGACACATGGCGCACTCTGGTGAGTTGCGCCAATGAGAGCAGTGCTCTGTTTTTAGAAGCGCGTAGCTGTTCATATCATAATATTGCAGTTTATATTCCCCAATTCTTATTCGTTTTATAAATAAACATGTACTCTTGACGCACGTTTGTTGCATATTACAGGATACAGGCCCTTGGAGCAAATACAGTGAAAAAAGACGAAAGTTGATACAGGAAAAGGACTTTTGACCAACAAGTATACGGATTCTAGTCAAGCCCAGGCTAATAACAGTTCACATAGGTACAAGGCGACGCAAGGTCCAAACATGTCAAAGTGAAACGGTTAAAAGACCAATACGAATTTTCACTGAAGATCTGGAGAAGAATAATGAGCCAAACAGAGAAAAGGAGTGAAAAATAAAGAAGCCCTAATACCAAAGATTCAGCCCAAGAAGTTTGGTGAGCTCAGCCGCGGAACCGCGGCCCAAGGCCCACATTTGCCGCGGTTCCGCGGCCATTCAGTACCCGTGTCGGTGCAGTGTTCTCGTGTCGGTGCGTCGGTGCGGGGGTTTGGATTTTCCGTGGGCATATCTGTAAAATCAAGTGTGCGAGAATTTGTAACCCTAGTTTCCCTGTTTACCTATAAATTGTAATCACAGATCTGTAAAACCTATGCCTCTTTTCATTTTCACAAATTCAGATCTGTTCTGTATTCTTGCTTGGAGAGAGCCATCAATAATAATTAGTAAGTTACTTTTAATTCTTTGTTTTAATTCTCTTTTAATTAGAATGTCTTTTAATCCCCTAATGAGCGAGTAATCTCCTCGCTTGTTAGGGTTAGCCTTAGGGAAAGGTTTGAGAGATGAGATCTCTCACCCCTTTCATGCCATTCACACCTAAGAATTAGAACTCCATGCATGCATGCACAACCGCTCCCTACGGCACCCTACCCCTCGAGGTAACGGTGACACCGTAGTGTAAAGGACCGGGTGCGCGTGTTTTCCAGGGAGGTTAGGGTAAGTATCGATAAAGGAAGGATACGAATCTAGAGGAAGAAACATCTTTCCCAAAGATTCTAATCCACTTTATTGATAATTACCACAGCATCTAATAGATCTAAAATAAGGTATTGAAAGCGGTGAGGGAACCTTTAATCTCCCAACTTCCCCTAAGCCTAACCCTAGCAAGACTTTAATTTAGATTAATTTAGTTTATTGATAGATCTAGTTTTTTTGATTTAATAAAATCAATCCAAACAACATTTAGAATCAACTCGTAAAAACACATTAAGAATATTACCCATCTCTGTGGATCGACCCGTACTCACCGGCTAGCTGCAAAGCGACGCCGTTCTTGATTGCGGTTAACACAAGTATTTTTGGACTAATCAAATGGCGCCGTTGCCGGGGATGGCGTAAAATTTCTTTTGTGTGATTTCGGGTTGATATAAATTTTAAAAATTATAAAAATTTGAAAATTAAAAAATTAAAAAAAAATTTATCAATTTTTATCTGTTTGAAGGGTGTATCTTTTGAATCTTGCAGGAACAGCGAAGAATCGCAGATCTGAAAATTTACAGAGGGCAAATCAGGAAAAATCACATCAGAACAGAGGAGAATTGGAGAACAGGAGCCACACAATTTTTTCCAGACGCTGATCTCCTCTTTCCGCCGCGTTTCCACCGCATAAGGGGGCCCCACACCGCGGTTCCGCCGCGCCTTGGCCACGTCAGCGCACCAAATTTTCTGGGTTTGTTCTCCTTCTCCCCTCTGCCAACCTTCATATATCTCTTGTGAAATTTTCTGCAGGAATTCTTTGCGCTAAAAATTCTTCTTCCCCCTTCTAAATAGCAGATTTTCTGCAGGTTTCTTTGCGCCGCGCTAAAAAAATTTGATTGCAAGTGAATTTATTGTTTTGCATAATTTAATCGGACTTTAAGGGGCTAATTGACCAAACTCGGATTGGGTGTGGATTTCATCACCCTTCCCAGGACCCCAGAAAACACTTAAAGCATTTGCATTGACCACAATTAATTAAAAAATACTAGACTCAGCCCTAAGGACTTCGAGCTTAATAGGAAAATGACTAGTATAGGCATCGGCCGTTTATCCTAACCTGACCTTGCGGTGTCTAGGCAAGTGTGTCTAGGCTAGTGGTTATTAATTAGGCCCACTGTTGTGGTTCCTTCCCACTTACCTGGCACTTACCTGGCCGCAAGTGTCGGTGAAGAGGCAGTTTAAGGTCCTATTTCTAGCCCTAGTTAGGAGCTGTCTAGCAGACCTAGGTGACCCTAGATCTAGGCCTGATTGTGCATGTGTGGTTGATACATTTGTGACATAAGTCTCTTTTCAAAAACCTCCTTGAAAAACTCTCACATAAAAAAAAAAGAAAAATCTTTTCAAACTTGCAACTTGTCGCTAAAGGAAACTTGCAACTCACTTCCACCACTTTCCTTCACTGACGTTATCTTACCTCCACATTCTGTCTTTCTTTTTTCTGACTACACCACCCCTTTAGTGTATGTCACTTTGGACTAGGGATACTAACGCCCGATTAGTCCGTGTTTCGTTGGTACTGACCGACGAACCTTTCGACACCGAAGTCGACATTCCGTCCACTTTCTTACCTACACTTTCAAATTCTTTCACCGAAGGCATGTCGGGATTCAACCCCAACAATACCTTACCGACGGGAAGGATTCCACCTCCGTTAGGTGCGAATAACCCGAATCTTCCGCCTGTTGCAGCGCCCCCACGAGTTGTGCTCCAGGATCTCTTTTACCCCGTCCGCACTTCTTTACCTACCTGTCTTTCACCCCCACCGGTAAATGGGGACAATTTTGAAATAAAACCATAGTTCATCAATATGCTGCCAAAATTTCATGGTTTGGAATCTGAAGATGCATATATCTTTATCAATAAATTCCAAAATGTGTGCGCTATGATGAAAACGACCCAATTAAGTGATGACGCTATAAGGCTAAGGGCCATTCCTTTTACCTTATGTGACCTAGCCGAGAAGTGACTATACAGCACCGCATCACATTCCATTAGAAATTGGGACGAGTTTGTGAAAGCTTTTCTGAAAAAGTTCTATCCTCATCACAAAACTGCTAGAATCCGTAACGAGATTATACAATTTTCACAGCTTCCTTCCGAACCATTTTGGAAGTGCTTCGAGAGATTTAAAGACCTACTCGTTCAATGCCCTCATCATGGGATCGAAAGTTGGCAACTTTGCCAAACATTATACGAGGGATTGAACTCGGCAACGAAGCAGTTGCTAGAAACCATATGTCAAGGTCATTTTCTCTCCAAGTCTAGCGACGAAGCGTGGCAGTTTCTCGAGGATCTTAGTGAACAAACAATTCAGTGGGAGAGCACAAAGACTACCTCATCTTTTTCTATTGGTCAATCTAGGGCAGGCATACATCAAGTAGATATGTCGATTGCTATGAAGGCTGAGATGGCCGCACTTATGAAAAAGCTAGAAGCCATTGAGACCAAAATCTCATCGCCTTCTCCTGCCCCTGCTTTACCCACACGGACTGTTTGTGCTTGTTGTTCGGATCCATCGCATCTAACCGAAGAATGTCCTTATAATGCATCTACTCAAGGACGGGATCAAGTTAATGCTGCATTTCAGCAACGACAAAGAAACGATCCGTACTCTTCGACATACAATCCGGGGTGGAGGAGTCACCCAAATTTCGCTTGGAACCAAAATCAACAAGTCCAAGGAAATAACAATTTTCAAAGACCTCCTCCTCTACAACAACAACAAGCACCTTCGCAAACTCAAAACCAGCAACCTTTCCAACAACAACCTTATACAAATCAAACGAACAATTTGGTTCAACCAAATGATGATAAGATTATCTCGCTAGAAAAAAGTCTAGATGCCTTTCTCAAGCAATCTACAGAATCCGCAGCAAGATTTGAAAATTATGTTCAGTCTTTGATGCATAACAATACTTCCCACGATCAAAGTATCAAATCTATTGAGGCACAAATTGCACAATTAACTGCGGCGTTGAGCGAGAGAGAAAAGGAAAAGCTTCCATCTCAACCATTGCCAAATCCCGGTCACACACAAAACGCATATCACAATCACGATGTAAATGCGGTGACCACGTTGAGATCCGGAAGAGTGTTGCAGAATAATGTGGGTATTAATGATGACATCCCCGCCGGTTCTTCTTCTTCTTCTTCTTCTTCTTCTTCTTCTCCATCGTCATCTTCTCCTCCTCTTTCTTCTTCACCCTCATTTCCTCCGCTAGAGCCTATTCTCCATTCTTTAAAAGGCTCTTCTTCTTCTAATCCGAACGGACCCATACTGGGATCCGTTCCTACTCCACATTCTACTCCACAGACATTTGACTCAACGAATTTTCAAAATGCTCCATTTCCAAACAGGTTGAGTCCCAATAAACCAACTGCACAAGTGGAGAAGATTGTGGAGTTATTTAAGCAGGTTAGCATAAATATACCTCTCTTGGATGCCCTCCAACAAGTCCCTTCATACGCGAAAATCTTAAAGGGCTTATGCACCTCGAAGAGAAAGTCATCTCAAGTACCCAAGAAAGTGCTAGTGGCTAGTGCAGTGAGCAATGCTATTAACCACCCTCAACCCTTACCCCAAAAACGAAAGGACCCGGGCTGTCCTACGATTTCAATCACAATTGGGGATAAGAAAATTAATCGAGCACTTTTAGATCTTGGGTCGAGTGTTAACCTGCTTCCCTACTCCGTGTACGAACAATTAGGGGTTGGAGAGTTGAAACCCACTCGTTGTACTCTCCAAATGGCTGATCAATCAATCACCCATCTAAGGGGTGAGCTAGAGGATGTGTTGATCAAAGTTGGGGAGTTCATATTCCCCATTGATTTTATTGTTATGGATACACAACCTGTTGCTAACCCACGGAACCAAATTCCGGTGATCCTCGGTCGACCATTTTTGGCCACTTCCAATGCTGTAATAAACTGTCGCAATGGCTCCATGACTCTATCCTTTGGGAAGATGTCTAGTGAGTTCAATATTTATAAGATGGGAAGTCTGCCCCCCGTGCCTAAAACTAGTACACGAGAAGTTTGCTCTGTTCACGAAGTCACGCAGGAGGACTGCGAGCTTGAAAGATTCTTGTTTGATGAAAATAGTTTTGACGCCACTAGTGCGTCCCTCCTTGAGCCTACCACCGTTGACACAACCGATATGGATTATGAATGTTTCACTTTTTCGGATGATGACGACTCACAGCCCGAATATGAGTCTTTTGAATTTGTGGATGAGTTAGTTGAACCATCCGAATCGGTTGTTTGCAGTGATTTCGAACCTGTGTTGGAGTCCTTTGAGTTCGAGGTAGATTCCGCAATGATTCTTTCGCCTCCGAAACTCGAACTCATGTCCTTACCACCTCACCTTAAATATGCTTACATAGGTGAGAATGAGACTTTTCCCATTATAATATCAGCCTCTCTAGCCTTCGAGCAAGAGAACGCTATTTTAAAGGTCTTACAAGATAGGCGGCAAGTTTTCAGTTGGATTATGGCGAACATCGAGGAGATCAGTTCCCTTATAATTGAATATCATATGCAATTGATGGATGATGCCAAGTCAATAGAGGACCCACAGGAACATTTTGGGGGTATTGTGGTTAGTCAACCTCCTCGTTTAGAAGTTGAACCACCCCCATTTCTTTTAATAAGCTACGGGAATGCCAATATTCCACTGATTGCTGATCATTCACATTCTCGTTTTGATGCATCACCACCTCCTGTATATTCACCTCCACACCTTCCATACCACCACTTCTATCTTCCCCAATTCTTTTTGGATCGCTACAACTTATTCTTCCACCAACCGATACTCTTTACTGATAAATTTTTTAACTGGTTGGTGTTAACGTTTGGTCTATGCAAGGTTTGGCAGTAATGTCTAACATAGTTTAAATGAAGTTTGGGGGAGGGCCTTTCTATATATATTTTTGTTTTCCTTAACAATAAAAAAAATTATAAATAAATAAACAGGGAAGTGCCGGTATTTTGACCCTCTTGGTTTAGCATGACAGTGAGGACACTGTCAAGTTCAAGTTTGGGGGTATGCTCGGTACGTCTTCTTTTTTCGCATTCATTTGTACATATTTTTGCATTTGCATACTTATTTGAAAACCCATAAAAATTTAAAAAATTTCAAAAATTATAAAAATTATTGTATTCAATTTTGGCCATATTTGACTAGAGTTTGACAAATAGGTTAACTAGCTAGGAAAAACTAGATCTTAGACTTAGTGAATTAAAAACCCTAAAAATAACATTCCTTAAAGTTTAACGGTAGAAAGTATATACCTTGTAGTTTATTTAGAAATAGGCAAATTTTGGGTTCACTTCTTGGGCTAAGTCGAAACAAGGGAAGAGTATTGATGTTCTTATTAGAGTATAAGTTTGAAAAATAGTTCCTACCTTAAGTCTAGATTCTGAAAATGTATACCCTACAATTTGCACAATCACGTATCTTGAAACTTGGAATAGTAGAAGAGACCTTCAAATGCTCTTGTCTAAAGTCCTTAGTACGAAGAAAATAAAAGAAAAAAGAAGTGAAAAAATGGACACTGGTTTTTGTGATTACTTAAGGCTGTAAAAAATAGAAAAATATTTAGCGAGGGTGCTTCATCACCTAGTGCCTTAGACCAACTGGTTTGGGAGTCACTGTTAAAGCCTTGGGTGTTGCAAAACTAGGAAGTACGCTTTAAAGTGCAAGCACATCTTGTAATCGGTCGTTGGTACCTCAAGAACTATTAACGGTCGCATGAGGGATGTGTAAGCAAATTTCATTTAAAAATTCACTAATTAATAAGTGCTTTGGACAATGGACGAGAGTACGATTGCTTGATTTGAATTTCCAAGTGTAGGGATGATATTTACACACACGTGGGGATATGTGATTAGAGTTTAGATGAGAGAAAGGAATGAAGAATAAAACTTGTATCTTTAGTAGGGTTGATAGAAATTCCTAAGTGGAGATGGAACTTTAGAAGGAAAACTTAAGAGATGCCGAAAGCTAAGTAGGTCTACATAACATATATAATCTTAAGTTAAATAATGAGGAAGTGTGAAGAATGTGGGTGGATAATTTGCGAGTCAAGAGATAATAGAATTCCTTGTTAGAAAACCTAATTGGAAAACAAAAGTCAATGGGCCGAGTTGATAGGATTTTGTGGGTGTAATCCGCTGAAAACCCTCAGGAGACAACACTCCTCCTACTAGAGACACCTAGAGGTTTAACGGCTTGTTGCACGTGCTCAGTGCAATCGCGTTTCCCTGCGAAAGTGTGGTTAGGATTTTAGTGAATAAAAATAAGTTTGCTCGAGGACGAGCAAAAGATAAGTTTGGGGGTATTTGTTCATATCATAATATTGCAGTTTATATTCCCCAATTCTTATTCGTTTAATAAATAAACAGGTACTCTTGACGCACGTTTGTTGCATATTACAGGATACAGGCCCAATACAGTGAAAAAAGACAAAAGTTGATACAGGAAAGGGACTTTTGACCAACAAGTATACGGATCCTAGTCAAGCCCAGGCTAATAACAGTTCACATAGGTACGAGGCGACGCAAGGTCCAAACATGTCAAAGTGAAACGGTTAAAAGACCAATACGAATTTTCACTGAAGATCTGGAGAAGAATAATGAGCCAAACAGAGAAAATGAGTGAATAATAAAGAAGCCATAATACCTAAGATTCAGCCCAAGAAGTTTGGTGAGCTGAGCTCACCAAAGGGCCGCGGAACCGCGGCCCAAGGCCCACATTTGCCGTGGTTCCGCGGCCATTCAGTACCCGTGTCGGTGCAGTCTCCTTGTGTCGGTGCGTCGGTGCGGGGGTTTGGATTTTCCGTGGGCATATCTGTAAAATCACGTGTGCGAGAATCTGTAACCCTAGTTTCCCTGTTTACCTATAAATTGTAATCACAGATCTGTAAAACCTATACCTCTTTTCATTTTCACAAATTCAGATCTGTTCTGTATTCTTGATTGGAGAGAGCCATCAATAAAAATTAGTAAGTTACTTTTAATTCTTTGTTTTAATTCTCTTTTAATTAGAATGTCTTTTAATCCCCTAATGAGCGAGTAATCTCCTCGCTTGTTAGGATTAGCCTTAGGGAAATGTTTGAGAGATGAGATCTCTCACCCCTTTCATGCCATTCACACCTAAGAATTAGAACTCCATGCATGCACGCACAACCTCTCCCTACGGCACCCTACCCCTCGAGGTAACGGTGACACCGTAGTGTAAAGGACCGGGTGCGCGTGTTTTCCAGGAAGGTTAGGGTAAGTATCGATAAAGGAAGGATAAGAATCTAGAGGAAGAAACATCTTCCCAAAAGATTCTAATCCACTTTATTGATAATTACCACAACATCTAATAGATCTAAAATAAGGCATTGAAAGCGGTGATGGAACCTTTAATCTCCCAACTTCTCTTAAGCCTAACCCTAGCAAGACTTTAATTTAGATTAATTTAGTTTATTGATAGATCTAGTTTTTTTTAGATTTAATAAAATCAATCCAAACAACATTTAGAATCAACTCGTAAAAACACATTAAGAATATTACCCATCTCTGTGGATCGACCCGTACTCACCGGCTAGCTGCAAAACGACGCCGTTCTTGATTGCGGTTAACACAAGTATTTTTGGACTAATCAGTAGCGCAGATCATTATGGGGCTGACACGTGGCGCTCTCTGGTGGCTTGCGCCAACCCGAGAGCGCAACAGTGCAGATTTTGCAAGTGCAGGACACTGTTTTATTATTTTGATCTATTTTAGATCAAAGAAAACAAATTTTCTAGTTTTCAAAGAACCAGTGGTTCATCAAAAGGCAATGCCTTTTTGTTGATCAAATGATCTTCTTATTTTTATTCTTATTATTTGATCTTTTCTTTTTATTTTAAGATCTTGATCTTGTTCTTAGATCATTGATCTTTTCAGAAGAAATTCTTCTTTTATTAAAGGTTTTTACCTTTTCTTTCTTCGAGCTTTTCTCAAAATTCTTTAGAGGAATTCTCTGTTTTTTCTCCCTGTGTTGATGTGTTTTAGACTTGGGGTCTAGGGGCCTTTTTATAGTGTCAATTAGTTTGTTAAATTAGTTAAATAGATCTTTCTCTGAGTGATTTAGGGATTTTCCCCACCGTTGGATCTTTGATCCAAGGGCTTCTGTTTTACAGAAGGCAATCTTCTTGTTTTTAAAAAGATTGAGAAAGATCTTTCAGAATTTTAATTCTGTTTGGCGCAAGCGCACCTACGCTTGACACGCGTCGCGCAGCGCAGAGCGCCGCGCAACTGCGCTGCCACGCGTCGCGCCGCGCAGAGCGCAGCGCAACTACGCTAGTGCAACTGCGCTGCCACGTGTCGCGCAGCGCAGAGCGCAAGTCAGCTGAAACGTTGCTTCATTTATTTTAATTTTAATTTTCACTTTAATTTTCAAAACATAGCTTTGCTCTGATTGGGGGAAACAGAAGCGTTGCTTCGTTTCCCGCCTTGGAATTTGAACAGAGCTTTGCTTTGATTAGGGTAAACACTCCGCTCGTGGAGGAGTCGAAAGAATCAATAGATGATGAAGTTGACGAATCTTGAAACATTTCTTAAGTCCTATAACGTTTGTAAATTCTTGAAAATCAAATGATCGATGATCTAGTTTCGACGCGAAATGCGTTCTTGATTATTTTCGCTCGGAACTAGAGATCAACGATCGATCATTTGGTTTACTAGAAGCTAGTTTGTGAATGAGATTCATTGAAAGGACAAAGGATGAGATGAGGAAACTCGCAAGATCCTTAAACCTCAATAAATCGTCATCGATCTAGTATCAATTCGTTATTGGATAAGAAATAGTAATCGCTAGTCTTCTTCACGTCTATAGATTTAATTGACTCCTACGAACTTCACTTCAATTCTTGAAACTTAAATCGATTGGAATTCTATCACTTCTTGATTCTTGATTTTTAATGCTTTCTTGATTTTTGATTAGATCTAGATGATTCTTGAAATTCATTGATATAAATCTTGAATCGTTTTCTTTTCTTTTCTCTTAAATTTTCAATTCAAACAAAACAAATACAAACGAATCTCACAATCCCTGTGGACGATCCGCACTTACTAACGCGCTATATACGACACCGTTATTGATTACGGTCAAATAATTTTTGATTGTGATTTCTATTCATTTTCTAAACATACACAACAAGAATTCGTATCAATCAGCTCTCATCCCCCATATACCGGCCGAACCTCTCGGCATGAGGACCGGTATAGCGATAGTCAAGGGTAAAAAAGAGGGGGAATGCTGCCTCCCCCTTAGCTCTGTCAGGCCTCAGCCTATGGGACTGATTCGGGCCTCGAGTCCCCCTCTGGGGATGGGGAGGCCCTGCGTCTGCAAGAAATATCAAGACAATCAATATTAAGACAAAGTTGTATTAAGAAATCAAGGTTAAACGAAAATTGAAGTGTGATATATACCTCCGGTGACTAAAGCACGAGCCTGGGCCCGGGCAGCAGCACGAGCGGGACGATAGTTCCTCCGGTAAAGAACAGCCGGTGTCCCGGATGCGGACGCATCCCCTCCAACTAGAAAATAAACATTGACGCTAAATTTCCATGAAGTTCATATTTATTCTATAGAGCATATGTAAAATGAATAAATATTTTATATTTATTCATACTAATCTACAGACGATGCGGAGGGTACGGAAGTGGCAGGAGTGGCCCCTGCGTCAGATATGGACGCACCACCTATAATTAGACAATTAAAAATAGATTATATAAGTAATTGCAAAAAGAATGTGTAGATCAATAATATAACGTTCTAAATCAATATGCATGTACTATAGGATATATAAACATACCCGCAGGTGCGGTGGTGTCACCACCTACAGCTAGACAATAATAAAAATTACTATCTAAGTAAGAGCAAAAGGAATGTGTGTATATTTATGATATAGCATTCTAAATCAATATACATGCACTATATGATATATAAACATACCTGGAGGAGCGGGAGTGGCCTCTGTCCCTGATGTGGACGCATCACCAACAACTAAACAATCAAATATTGACAATATAAGTATTTTGACATAAACAGGCATGAATATCTATAATATTACATTCAAAATGGATATGCGTGCAATATACCTGGAGGTGTGGCAAAATCCACACGGAAGGAGGCATCCGAAGGGGTCTCCGATCTGGGTGCAAGACCGGCCCTCTGAAGCTCCCTGCGCAGCTCTCCGGGCGGCAGAACCGCTCTGCCTCTGCCTCTGCCTCTGCCGCGGCTGGAGCTCCTGCCGCCCATCGCTGCTTCCGACATCGTCATTAAATCTAGATAAACGGTTCATGGACGCATTAGACAATCATTAAAAGTATTGACTATATATGTATAGATCGTAAAATGTGAAGTAATAATATAACATTACTGATAAGCTTTTTCGTTTCGTGGGCGCATTATACATATCTACTTTGATTTCATCGTCGATTTCATTTCTAACCCACGTAACTTCATGATCGGCCGAAGACAACCCGTCCTTCAAAACAGACGGTCGGAGCACTCTAAGCCTTCTCTCTTCTTCATCCTCATCCTTGTCCTTGAATTCTGGGACATCGTAGACATCTCTGGGTTTCCATCGGCATACAACACTCCATCCCGGATGCTTCAAACACTGTGAGTAGTATACTTGGAACGCTTGGTTCGGAAAGATAAACGGATCTTCCTGACCGTAAAATCGAAGTGTGTTCACACTGGTCAATCCATATTCATCTTTCCAAGTCCCAAGATTGTTTCTCCACTTATCCGTATCGGTTCGCGTATCGTACCAAGTACACTGGAATATATAAAAGGGTTCTGATCGTCCGGGATAGCGGATGCCGAGTATACAATTTAAGTACCCATAATAAATCACACCGTCCGATCCTACCGTCGCAATCCCACTATTCTGAGTGGTTCTAGATGTTTCTATGTCCTTAACTTCGAATTTGTATCCAAGGACACCAAATCCTTTGTAATATGCAACCTCCATACTAGGAAATTGAGCTAAACATCTTGAATCACTCTCAAATGATGCAGACAAGTTCGGATCGTGGATCTAACAAAACAAATTTTACGAAAAATACATAACGATACAAGTTTAGATTAAAACTGATAGCAATAAAATTTTATTCGAATAACTTACATGATCTGTGACCCAATCACAAAAATTATCCTGATGATATTTTTCCAATCGTTCTTCGTTCCAATCAGGATGCCCCTCACGTACCTCGTTAAAATGAATTCTGTTTTCGACAAATAATGGTGAAATTAATATTATATCATTTCATACACACACAAACACAAATATAACAATTAATCCAAAAAAACTTACTCTCTAATTTGTTCAAGACATGCGCAATTAAGCAAGATAAACCGGTATATCTTGTTGATAAACATAGTGTCTACCCTCTTATACTCGGCTTTACCATATGGCCCGTCTTGAATTCTTCGAGGCCGGTTAAGTCTTGTCTCAATGTTCTCGTCCAGATAGCGGGAACAAAATGTGGTTGCTTCATCAAGAAGATAACCTTGCATGATAGAACTCTCTGGTCGATTTTTATTGCGTATATACTTTTAAGAGTGTAGAGGTACCTAATGAAAATATGTTGAATAAATAAATACGGGCATACAGGACAACAATAAATTTATAAATTGCACGAAACGAAAAATTACACGTACCTCTCGACGGGATACATCCATTGATATTGTATCTGTCCGGCTAACTTAGCCTCAGTTGCAAGATGAACCGTCAAGTGTATTATGATATCGAAGAATGACGATGGGAAAATACGCTCAAACTTGCAAAGTATCAACGCAATAGAATTTTCTAGTTTATCCAGCGTCACAACCTCCAGTGTTTTAGCACACAACTCTCTGAGAAAACAACATAGGTCGTTGATTACTAGACCAACCGATTCGGGGAGAGAAGTCCTGAGCGCTAATGGAAGAAGGTGCTCCACGATAACATGGTGATCATGACTTTTCAGCCCATCGATCTTGCCTTTCACAATTTTTATTTTCTTGCTGAATGATCCTGAGAAACCTGTGGGAACTTTCAAATCATGCAACACCTGCAGGAATCTTTTCTTCTCCGATTGTGACATATGATAAGCGGCATTGGGAAGTACAAACTTGCCCGGTTTACCCGCTACCGGTGTAGGGTGCAATTCACTTCTTATTCCCCACTCATGTAGATCCATCCGAGCATTCAGGTTGTCTTTCGATTTCCCGTCTTTACAAAGAAGCAAGTTGAGTATGTGCTCTGATACTCCCTTCTCTATATGCATGACGTCCAGACAATGACGCACTAAATTTGTTGACCAGTACGGAAGCTCGAAGAAAATGCTTAACTTGTTCCAAAATGGTGGTTTGACCTGTTTCGTCGGATCCATCCCGAAGGTCACATTATTGTAACTATCCCATTTAGCAGTCACGTCCTCTCCTGACAATAGGGATGGAGGTCCAAGAAGCTTCTGATGACCATCAAAGTGAATCGTGTCTAACCTATAGGGATGGTCTGAAGGCAGGAAACATCGATGGCCGCAATAACAAACCTTCATGCTAAAATTCAAGAATTTCGATGTTGTGTGTTCATGACAATGAGGACATGCTTTGTGACCATGTACGGACCAACCTGATAGCATTCCATACGCAGGAAAGTCATTAATTGTCCACATTAAAGCCGCACGTAGTATGAAGGTTGTATTGATGTTTGCATCGTATGTCTCTACACCATCAATGAACAAAGATTTCAACTCCTCGATCAGAGGTCGGAGATAGACGTCGATATTGTTCGCCGGTGAGTTTGGTCCGTCGATAAGAAGAGGCATCATAAAGTATGATTGGTCCATAGTCAACCAAGGCGACAGATTATAAATTATCATTACAACGGGGCATGTGCTGTGACTTCCAGCCATATAGTTGAATGGGCAGAAGCCATCAGTAGCCAGTCCGAGCCGGACAATGCGAGGATCGCTACTGAATATTGCGTGCCTCCTATCGAAATTCTTCCATGCCGGTGAATCTCTCGGATGGATCATTTTTCCATTTTCACTTGGAGGAGCATGGTGATGCCAAATCATTACCTCGGCTGTTTTCTTGCACCTGAATAGCCTCTGTAGCCTCTGTGTTATGGGAAAGTATCGTGCTATTTTGACAGGTATATCAGACTTCTTATCAGAATCTTTCGGCTTATACCTGGCCTCTCCGCATGTTGGACACTCTTTCAAATCTGAATTCTCTCTCCGGTATAACACGCAATTTTTAGGACATGCTTGAATCTTCTCGCACTTTAGACCCAAATCAGACATCATCTTCTGGGCTCCGTACCAGCTGTCGGGCACGTTATTTCCCGGGGGCATAGAATCTTTCAAGAACGAAAGAAGCATTGTGAATAACTTGTTGCTCCATCCATGTAGGCACTTAATCTGGAAAAGTTGGACGAACCATGAAAGGGTGGAATACTTCGCATTCTCATAAATTGGTTTTCTAGCATCATTCATGAAATTTTCATATTTATCCGCACGCGGTCCTTGACCGGAAGGAATGTCATTTTCGGTACGAATAGATTCACCTAGGGCAGCCTCTACCATATCCTCCATTTCTTCTGATGGAAATAAATTACCGTCTTCTCCTTCTGCCACATTACCGAATTCTCCTTCTTCTCCTGCCGCATTATCGTGTTCTCCTTCTTCTTCTGCCGCATTATTGCATTCTTGTCCTTCCCCGTAATATTTCCAAGTTGTATAAAGTCTAGTAAACCCATATTTTACAATATGAAGCACTGCCAATTTTACCTTTTGCCAGTACTTATTGCCACATCTATCGCACGGACAGAGAATTTTCTCTATTATGATCTTATTATGTGCGTGTGCAAATTCAATGAAAGCAGCAACTCCTGCGACAAACTTAGGTTGCATACGTTGTTGCCAATCCACATACATCCAGTCCTTAACTCTGACGTACTCATGGGCCATGTTAGACTGTATAACATATAAATTGTAGGTTATGGTGACTATATTGAGAAATATAAGAACGGGATACTTACTGACAAAGGAGAAAATCCGTGTATATGCTTTGTGTGTGCGTTTGTCGTTGAAAAGAATAAATTATCGAACGTATGTTAACCGATAAACGGGGACTAAGTGGCGCTTTTAGTTTCATATATGAGTATCGATGAGAATATGAAGGTTTCATATTATCATCGAGTATCATATATTGGTTTTAACTTGAACATCTCGAATCACTATCTAATTATGCGTTTGTTGTGTATTCTTATTGTATGTGTGTGTTCCGGCTGTCAGCGGTAAGGCTTCTATCCTATTAAGAATGTATAGAGCGAACACCCATTACTTGTGCTTTCAACCGTTTCGAGTAAATTTCGGCAGCACCTCCCCGCTGTTCTCCGAGTACACTGTAATAGAATAGATAATCATTTCAAAGCCGTGAAACAACGTTGAAATGAACATCTAATCTATCTTTGTACACGGAGAACCAGCGGAAAGGTACCGACGAAATATCTCGAAACGGATGAAAACACAAGTGAATGAAGGTGTTTGCTTTATACATTCCTAACTTGTCCACACGGGACAAATCTATCGGTTACCATACGATTGAATATTCTCGTCGCATAGACTATACGACGGTTGTTAGTATCGAGCTATACCGTCCGATATTTAACAATCTTCGTATAGTTCTATATCACGACGAACATCGCACGTATGTTAACCGATAGATGGGGACTAAGTGGCGCTTTTAGTTTCATATATGATACTCGATGAGAATATAAAGGTTTCATATTATCATCGAGTATCATATATTGGTTTTAACTTGAACATTTCGAATCACTCTCTAATTATGCGTTTGTTGTGTATTCTTGTTATATGTGTGTGTTCCGGCTGTCGGGGGTAAGGCTTCTATCCCATTAAGAATGTATAGAGCGAACACCCATCACTTGTGCTTTCAACCGTTTCGAGTAAATTTCGGCAGCACCTTCCCGCTGTTCTCCGAGTACACTGTAATAGAATAGATAATCATTTCAAAGCTGTGAAACAACGTTGAAATGAACATCTAATCTATCTTTATACACGGAAAACCAGCGGAAAGGTACCGACGAAATATCTCGAAACGGATGAAAACACAAGTGAATGAAGGTGTTTGCTTTACACATTCCTAACTTGTCCACACGGGACAAATCTATCGGTTACCATACGATTGAATCTTCTCGTCGCATAGACTATACGACGGTTGTTAGTATCGAGCTATACCGTCCGATATTTAACAACCTTTGTATAGTTCTATGTCACGACGAACATCGCACGTATGTTAACCGATAGACGGGGACTAAGTGGCGCTTTTAGTTTCATATACGGGTATCGATGAGAATATGAAGGTTTCATATTATCATCGAGTATCATATATTGGTTTTAACTTGAACATCTTGAATCACTTTCTAATGATGCGTTTGTTGTGTATTCTTGTTGTATGTGTGTGTTCCGGCTGTCGGGGGTAAGGCTTCTATCCCATTAAGAATGTATAGAGCGAACACCCATCATTTGTGCTTTCAACCGTTTCGAGTAAATTTTGGCAGCACCTCCCCACTGTTCTCCGAGTACACTGTAATAGAATAGATAATCATTTCAAAGCTGTGAAACAACGTTGAAATGAACATCTAATCTATCTTTGTACATGGAGAACCAGCGGAAAGGTACCGACGAAATATCTCGAAACGGATGAAAACACAAGTGAATGAAGGTGTTTGCTTTATACATTCCTAACTTGTCCACACGGGACAAATCTATCGGTTACCATACGATTGAATTTTCTCGTCGCATAGACTATACGACGGTTGTTAGTATCGAGCTATATCGTCCGATATTTAACAACCTTTGTATAGTTCTATGTTACGACGAACATCGCACGTATGTTAACCGATAGATGTGGACTAAGTGGCGCTTTTAGTTTCATATATGAGTATCGATGAGAATATGAAGGTTTTATATTATCATTGAGTATCATATATTGGTTTTAACTTGAACATTTAACATGAATAGTTTTTACGTTTACGTTTCGTTATTAAGGGTTCGAAATTTCAACTTTAGGGTAAATTTTTCTTGCGTTTACGGTAAAGTTGTACGTTTACGTTATCATTGAGTATCCTACTGCAATGAACTATTGTATCCTACTAAATAAACTAGTGCACCATAAACCAAAATAACCCAAATTAACCTAATTAACCACAATTAACCATAATCGTTACCCTAACACAAATTATCTCTAATTAACCCAAACTTAACCCAATTTACCCAAATTAACCTAATTAACCCTAATCAACCCAAACTTAACCAAATTAAACCTAATCAACACCATAACCCTTTCAAATTATCACTAATTAACCCAAATTAACCATACCCTTTAATTAACCCAAATTAACCCTAGCCTCTAACACTAAACCCAAATTAACCCTAGCCTTTAATTAGAGTTGTTTTCAAGAAAAAACAACCCTAACCCCAACCCTAACCCCAATTCCGAACCCTAACCCTAACCCCAATTCCGAACCCCAACCCCAACCCCAACCCTAAATCCAACCCCAACCGCAACAGAACCCTAACCCCAACCCCAACCGACTCCTAACCCTAACCCTAAATTTAACCCTAACCTAAACTGACCCGATGCCTACCCTAACCCTCACCTGTACCCGAACCCTGCCCTGAACCTAACATCATCAAAAGAGGGAAATAAAAGCATTATATTAGAAGTAAAAATTGGAGATTTACTAACCTTTTTCGCGGTGGAAGAGACGACGGAGGAGGCGACGAGGAAGTCGACGAGGCTCGGGATCGAGGCGCTGGAGGAAGTCGACGAGGATGTTATGAGGAGACGACGGCGAAGGCGACGAGGCGCGGGAGGAAATCGATCGCGAGACGCGGGAGAAGATGATAAAGATTTTTGGGAACGGAGAGATTTTCTGTGCCGTTTTTTTTATTAATTAACTAATATACATGCCCCTACGGACTAACCCGTAGGTCCTTTGTTTGCGGCTCCGTAGGGCCAAATATCAAATCACGATTAAATATTTTTAAATTAAAATGTAGAGAACCGTAGGACCAAGTATATGTACCTACGGTTCAATCCGTAGGTGCAATAAATAGTTGCCCCTACGGATTCCTTTATCCATAGGGTATCCCCATATTGTAGTAGTGGTTTTGTTATAAATCTGAAATTGTTATTATTTATATCATTTTTGCTAATGAGTTCTTAATATGATTTTTTCCATAACATTAAGAATTTAGCTAATTTACCATATATATAAACAATGATTGCCATGCATTGTAAAACAGAAAAAGAAGGAAAAAGGTTTTCCTGTAACAGATAAAAAAAACCCTTACAAAGTATATCAATTTGTTAAAAAATAAACATATGGAAGCATCAACCCGTTGTCTCCACTCATTATATCTGTGAAATGGTCACAGGTTTTGCATGAAAAATTAATTTTGTTATCAACAAGATTAGAAAACTATGCTTCGAGTCATTAATACATAAATTGCAATGTGTATGATATTCGGTTACGGTGTGTTTGCCTGCTTGCGGTTGGAAAATTAATGCATTTGCAACTAAATGCAGATTTCGTTAAGTCTTTCTATTAATATTTGGTTAATATGCAGTTCTAAATACATGTTTTAATAAAATATTTGTCTGGTAGTATAGCTGCTACACATTTACGAACTTTCATATTTTGTTTTTTCTTGTTATACTACATGTATAGTTCAAAAAATACTTAATTTAATTTGAATGTAGTTTGCAACTATATCTCTACTGTTACTAGCGTTTTTGGCATGTGCATTGCACTTAATTAAAGGAATTTTATCGATAAATTTCTTTATTAATTTAATTACGCGCATTATACTTGTAAATAACAATAATGTGATAATTTAATTATATGCATCACATTTGTAAAATAATAATGATGTGACATTTAATTATGTGCATTACACATAAAACAATGATGTTTTTTTGTTTGATTTCTCTGAAAAATAAGAAGCTGCATCATCAATTAATTTCAAATTTAAATTAACCATTTTTTTGGGCTATAATAGTAGAGATAATAAATAGAACATAGATGAGTAAGGGGCACTTCCAATTTCAATTAAAAGAAAAAATTGAGGGAAAAAAAGAATAATTTATTTGTTCTTGGATAGACCATCGTCATCAATACTTCTCAAAGACAAAAATAATGAATATCCTAATAAAAAAAGGCAGTTTAAATGGCTAACCCCACTATTTAAAAAAAAATCAAATAAAAAATATTGTAGCAAAAACAATTATAATCTCTTCTCCACGGTACCTATAATTTATACATAAATTCAATGCATCACACCTGCAAAAAAAAAAACTAGTGTATTCTAATTCAAATTGTTTTAATTTTTTTTGGTTAATATTTATACCGCTCAAGCAATTTGTTACAACACCCACCCACTCTTTTCCTCGATAAAACCCTTAAAAACGCTCAAAGTTCTACTCCAGACAACACAAATAAGTTCTTAATTCAGATTTTTTAAAATGGTTTTAGTTATAGGTATAGGAGGTGTTTATGATAATTAATAAACTTAAGGGAGTATAAGTGCTTTCCAGGGTAAACCACACAAGTGTTTTGTTCAATTAACCCTATATGTGGGATAGCAACCCCTAACACAACCGAACCTGTGACCTCGCAGTTCGGAGAGGAAATTCTTATACATATATAATTTAGGTTCAATTGGTACTAACTCAAATTGTTGTCAATCAGGCAACACACTAGCAAGATCACATGTTAGACACGCAAGGCTATGTTGCAAACAAGTTTAAAATCAAACATCTTTGGATTTTGGGCTTCAAACTTTCCATCACAACTGTATTTATGTGGACGTAAACTTGTGTGTTTTTTTAATAATATACTGTGAAGTCTCGATATCCCAAAAACATATAATAAAAAATCAAATTGTTATTATGACCATATGGCATGGCGACAACTACTTGAAATCAACCACCATTTGTAGATATTCTGATGGTTGGAACTTCTCACTGCAGCTTTACCCAATCAAACAACCCCTCCTTTAATTCCATTCAATATGTAAATACAAAGGGAACACTTACTTTGTGCGCGCGCGTGCAATATACTCATCAAAACACAACCTAGCTATTTCTTTGGGGGACAATATTTTGCACGTGTGATGTATAGTTTTAGTATCATATAATTTTGAATAAGTATCATGTGAGTTAAATACTAAGGTTCGTGAACAAAATTTAGAGATTTCACTAGTAATTGAAAGAGACTCCATAGATGTTGAAAGAGAGACGGTTTGAAATTTGAATTTCAATGTTAGATTATTTAAATAGGTCAATAATATGGATAGCAGCACAGGAGGAATCACAAGACGAAAAACTAGTAAGAAAATTAAAGCAAATAAACACAGATATGCTTAGATTATCATATGAAAATTTTCTGTATTGTCTATCCATCTAATCACGTGCATCGCACGTGCCATGACACTAGTATTATAATTACGTATAGAGAAAACCTAATTGAACCGACCCGGTCCAACTCGACCCGCTTTGCAGATAAAACCCTAGCCACGCTCTTCATTTAAACTCCAACGCCGCCTCCTCTTTCATTTTCTGGGGTTTCACCAAGGAGGAGGAAGGAGGAGAAGCAGCAGCAGCAATGGTGGCTGATGGTGGCTATGATCTCCTTCAGATGTTGTTCTCCGTCGATCATGTGATGACGGTCTTTGATGGTTGAGATTTGGTTTGGAAGTTGTTGAGCGTGTGGATCTCAATGGGTTGGCGTTGACACCGAGCTATCTACAAAAGAAGTCCCGGGGTGAGTGACCACCGTAGGACCATCCGACGATCAAGTTAGTGCCGAAAAATAGGTGTAGTGTAACGGTGTATTGTAATAAATTAGAGTTACCTGAGTCGTCTGAGAGAGGGGTTTATATAGTGGTCGCGTGGAGCGAGCAGGCACGAGATCATCGCCGTCAGTTACGCCCCTGCGTTATCCTTGCATTAATAGTAGGATACGCCCATTAATGGGGGGACGTGCTAGAGTGGGACGCGGAACGTGGGGAGGCAGATATCTCACCCTGACGGGATACACAGAGCCGTTGCGGGAGCGGTTGAGTTCCGCGCTCTCGGTTGATCGGGAAAGCCGAGAAAGCTCGGCCTGTCAGATTGCTCGGAGACGGGCAGTGAGGCCGAGAAAGCTCGGCCTGTCAGATGGCTTGGAGAAGAGCAAGAAGACCGAGGACGCTTGGTTTGATAGATGGCTCGAAGACGAGCAAGAAGACCAAGGAAGCTCGGAGACGAGCTGTCAGCCGTTTGCTAGATGAAGGTGGAAAGCACTCAGGGAGATCTTCTGAATGGTCGGATACGTCCTAGGAGACGAAGCCTCGAGGAACGCCCCTAATGCAACTCATTTATTCCACCTACGTAGCCTTCGGGACACGTCATCCGCCACGTGTCGTAATCTGAGGAAATACCGCTTGTGAGCATCATCATTAGCCCCCCACTCTCGTTCCAACCTATTTATGGGTCAGGTCTAGAGTGACCTGCTCGGTTTTTCTTCGGCTCAGTTTGGCGTCGAGAATCAGAATGTAGATCGCACGGGAACGACATGTCATTTGGCGGTTGCGTCATTTCGACCTTTGGGCCTACGTGTCGTTTCGTCGTGCGCCTGTATTTTTGCACGTATCTCCGATTGCGTCAGCGGATCAGTGAAACGATTGCGCTTTAAAGAGGGGTGCCATTTCAGTCGATTCGCCAGTTGGGATACGAGCCACGTATCCGACGTTGGTTAGCGGAAGTGACAGGCTATCTCTAACTCCTGCAGTTGAAGAGACGTCCCCAATGGCCGATCGCCACGTGGAGCTTTGACTGCCGCTTGGACGCGACGTTTCGTTTTGGCGGGAATTAATCTGGGCCGTAGGATGTTTTCTTTTGGGGTATATAAATAGGAGGGGACCATCCTAGGGCCGACACTTTGCTCTAATTCTCTTTCATTGTTGAAGATTGTCCGGTGCTCCACTTCTTAGATCGGATGCTCTGTTGAGTTTTCCTCGGCGAGTCCCTTCCTTTAAATCAGGTTTGATGTCTTCATTCGAAGAGTCTGTAAAGATAGTAAGGGTAGAGTCGGACGATGAGGTTCTAGTTGCTGGGGCTGAGTCCAGTGGGTCTTCCTCCTTTTCGGTTTCAGATAGCCAAGAGGGTTCCTCTTCTGCTACGTTTTCTGTGTCGGATTCACCCCCTAGAGTCAGGACCGCCCTTGTCACTCGCCGTAGGCGGCGACAAGGGCTTCCAAGATGCGCATCGGGAACACCCACGATGCGCCCTCCGTTTTGAAGAGTCTGGACAAGCTTTCCGAAATTCGGACTCGATTCCACATCCTCTCTAGCTACTTACTCCGTTTAGCTAGAGAGGGTGAGCGGGCGGACCAGGTGCAGGGCAAGGAGATTGTCCTGTATTTGGAAGCGTTCCGGACAGGAATGTGTCTACCCTTTCCAACCGAGATTTATGGGTGCTTCGTTGCTTCAATCTTGCCCCCGGGCCAGCTAGCACCGAACTCGTGGAGGATCTTCCTCGGGTTTCTGGTCCGGTTGAAATTAGATCAGATCCCCTTCGGTTTGACCATCCTTGTGTCTTTCCTTTGTTATAAAAATCACCACGGCACCAGCAAGGAAGAGACGAACTGGCTGTATTTTTCGTATAAAAAACATAAGGGTGGGGCGGCCGAATCGGGGGTAGTAGTCGTCCATTCTTCCATCCATGAATAGAATGAGAAGTTTGTATTCGTCGGGCCACCTGAGGGCGAGGATTGCCCTGTGCCTACACAATGGCACAGGGTCGACTGCCCGAGGGCAAAGCAGTCGACTTCCCCTGAGGCAAGGGTGGTATCCCAGTAGGAACCGATCCAGCGGATGGATGTTCTACTATCCGAGCAGGCACCGTGCTGGGCTGGGCTCAGTCTTGTGTGTTTTCTGGGTAAGTTGGGGCCTTTGACGACCTATTTAGACTTTGTTAACTTCCTTCGCCTTTTCGGTGTCACTGACCCCTTTCGTTTGTGTGTTCTTTTTTGCAGAACCCATGGACCGATCGAAAATCATAGCCGCCATGGCCTCTAAGACGCAAGGAAGGAAGGCCGGAGGCGCAAGCTCGTCCCGACCCGGTCCGTGCTCGGCCCTGAGGGCAACTCCACCATCCAAACCTTCCGCCACTCCCCGAGCCCCAGAAGAACACCGCGGGGGGTCATAAACAAGCGCGGGACCCGGCACCCCGGACGAGAGAGGAGGAGTCTGAGCCCGCCGAAATCCCACTTAAAAAGATGAAGCGGACGGTCTCTCGGCCACCTTCTACCGAGATCCCAGTGCAAAAGGGTGACTTTTGCCTTAAGGGCCCTCGGGGCTTTCCGTCGCCGATAACTTGCTTTCGGACATGGAGCAGGCAACCAGGGGAAAGATTCCTCAGGGGACCATGAAGGCTCAGATGGCCACCATAACGCAGGAGGCAGTTCAGGTCTGTACTTGACTTTTCTTAAAATTTCTTAAGTCTTGTTTCCTCGGTTTGAGCTTTCTAACCCATTTGCTGCTTTTCTCAGGTCCTTCATCACTACGCTCTCCTTGCCGACATGGAATCCGAGAAGGTAGCCCCGGCCATGAAAAAGACAGACGAATCCTCCTCACGGGAGGAGGAACTCCGCTTCCAACTGCGGCAGGCGAAGGAGAAGGCGGCTCTCCTCGACACTCGACTGGTCGCCGAAGGGCTGACGAACTCAAAGCTGAAGGAGTCTCATCGACTCCTGGATGAGTCCAACCAGGCTATCCAAGCCAAGTTGGAGGAGGTGAACAACCTCTACAACTTGATGAAGAAGTCGAGGGACGTCCTCAAGAGAGATGTCCGGGTGGCTATGGACACGGTGAAGCTCGCCGAGAGCCAGACGGCGAAGGTCGTGGAGGGATACAAGGCGTCTGACCAATTTTACGCCGATCTCTCCGAATCCGCGGCCGTCGTGTGGCACAGCACCCTTGACGCCGTCAAGGAGTCCATGTCGGGGTTCGATGACAGCGAGCTCCGCACCAAGTACCTCCTGGCTGAAGAAGCACCGCAAGGGGAAGTCGCCGAGGTGATAGTTGGGGGCGAGGCTGTCGGCGGAAGTGTCGACCCTGAGATCGCGGTTTTGGTCCCTGATGGCGGCCTCGAGCAAGGTGAGATCTCGGCCGAGTGGGCGGCTTGAGCTTTCCTCCCTTGAAGAGTTTTCTTTTTTTCTTCTTAAAATTTTGTGAGCCTCCGGATATTTTTGCAAAGCTGGGGAGCCTAAAATACCTTGTATTTATTTTTTATTATAAATAAAGTACACCTTTTTCCTTTGCCCAAATGTCTGCTCACTGCGCAAGTACTTTAGCTCGTATACTTTTCATTGTTTGAATCTTCATTGCGCAAGTATTTTTAGCTCGTAGGTTTCTTTATCTTGCGAGTGTTAGGCCAGTGTCCACCTTTTCTGCGAGTATTTGTAGGCGCAGTAGCCAAGCGTAGGAAGGTCGGTATCCTCCCTTTCCCCAAAATCGAGATGGCGATCACGCATCGAGTATGAGTCGGTCGATGGCCAAGTGTAGAAAGGTCGATATCTTCCCTTTCTCCGGAGTCGAGGAGGCGATTGCGCGTCAAGTTTGAACCGATTGATGGGCCGAGCAGAAACCCACCCGGCGGCCTCATGAGGAGGGCTTTTAGATCCACTTCTTTGTAAGACAGAAATCTACCCGCTGTGGATGGGCCGAGCAGGAAGCTACTCGGTGGCCTCGGGACAAGGGCTTTGGATCCACAGCGTTGTTGAACAGGAAGCTACCCGCTATGGATGGACCGAGTAAGAAGCTACTTGGTGGCCTCATGAGGAGGGCTTTAGATCCACATCATTTTTTGAGCAGGAAGCTACCCGCTGAGGATGAGCCGAACAGGAAGCTACTCGATGGTCTCGTGAGGAGGGCTTTAGATCCACAGCGTTGATGGATTGGAAGCTACCCGCTGAGGATGAGCCGAGTAGGAAGCTGCTCGGTGGCCTCATGATGAGGTCTTTGGATCCACAGCATTGATGGAAAAGAAGCTACCCGCTGAGGATGAGCCGAGCAGGAATCTGCTCGGTGGCCTCGTGATGAGGGTTTTAAATCCACAGCGTTTGTTGGGCAGGAAGCTACCCGCTGAGGATGAGCCGGGCAGGAATCTGCCCGGCCGCCTCTTGGTGAGGGTTTTTAGATCCACAGTGTTTGTTGGGCAGGAAACTAACCACTGAGGATGAGCCGGGCAGGAAGCTGCTCGGTGGCCTCGTGACGAGGGTTTTAGATCCACAGCGTTTGTTGGGCAGGAAACTACCCGCTGAGGATGAGCCGAGCAGAAATCTGTCCGGCCGCCTCATGGTGAGGGCTTTTAGATCCACAGCATTTGTTGGGTAGGAAGCTACCTGCTGTGGATGGACCGAGTAGGAAGCTACTCGGTAGACTCGTGAGGAGGGCTTTAGATCCACAGCGTTGATATGCAGGAAGCTACCCGCTGAGGATGAGCCGAGCAGGAATCTGCTCGGCCGCCTCGTGGTGAGGGCTTTTAGATGCACATCGTTTGTTGGACAGGAAACTACCCACTAAGGATGAGCTGAGCAGGAAGCTGCTCGGTGGCCTCGTGAGGAGGGCTTTAGATCCATAGTGTTGATGGGCAGGAAGCTACCCGCTGAGGATGAGCCGAGCAGGAATCTGCTCAGCCGCCTCATGGTGAGGGCTTTTAGATGCACAACGTTTGTTGGAAAGAAAACTACCCGCTAAGGATGAACCGAGTAGGAACCTGCTCGATGGCCTCATGATGAGGGCTTCAGATCCACAACGTTTGTTGGGCAGGAAGCTAGCCGCCGAGGATGAGCCAAGCAGGAATCTGCCCGGCCGCCTCATGGTAAGGGCTTTTAGATCCACGGCGTTTGTTGGGTAGGAAGCTACCCGCTGCGGATGGACCGAGCAGGAAGCTACTTGGTGGCCTCGTGAGAAGGGCTTTAGATCCACAGTGTTCATGGACAGTGTAATGACCCTAATATTACTATACCTTCGTGTTTTCTTTGTTTAGTAAAATATTGTATTTATTTATTCGTAGAATTTTTCCATAAATTTTGTTTTCTATTAAATATATTATTTTATTATTCTATCTATTTTTCCCAAACCTATTTCTTTAAACTAAATCTTAATCTATTTCAAATTAAACGCAATACCTAACCCAACCCATAACCCAAATCCAATCTCATTTTCATTTTCTTTTATAAAACTATGATCCTAAAAGCCCACTTTCTTTTCAAGCAACAGTATATATTTAATTCTAATTAAATATGTGCATGAACAATCTTGTAGCACATTGGTTAAGTCCTTGCATTGTTATTCCATAAGTCACATATTCAAATCTCCATTTTTGAAATTATTTTTTTTATCAATTTTTATTCTTCTCATAACCTACAAATAAGACCTTTCATTTCATTTTCTTTTTAACTCCCAAAATAATTAGAATGGTTATGAGTCATAATTTATTAGAATTATGGTGGCCATAAACCTTTTTTATATCCCACTCCTCTTTCTTTTCATTATCATACATTTCTATCATTTCACATATCCCTCTTCATCTAAATTCCCCGAAGAAGAACATGAAGAAATTCTTAAGAAAGTCTTGCTAGAAACGCGAGGCTATCGGCGGATAGACAAGCTCGGTGACAATACCGGCCATCTCTTTCTCTTTATCTTTCTCTTTTTTATATTGCCATGAAAAACTTCCCTTGTCGTATCATAGTTCCTAAATAATTAATTAAATGTATACATATATAAATAATGAACACACACATATATAGTTTGTAAAGTCTTTTTCATTACTCTCAATCCATATGTTAAGATTTCATAGTAACCAATTATGATTGCATCGTTTGTTGTTGTATTTTAAATTACTTTATTTAAAGTTTGTAAAAAAAATGAAGTTACGAATAAATACCATGGTTTTCTCATTTCTTACATATGACATATCAATACCTTTACTTTTAAAATAATTTTTAGAAATTAATTTTTACTTCTGAAAATTTCAGGAAATTTACATATAATAGAATATATTATTTTGTACATGCTGTACAAATTTCAGATCGAATCGCTTAACGGTTTAGAAATTATATCATTTTTATTTATTGTTCGTAAAACAAAAATCTGCAGTTATTGGTCAACTTTTAGGACACATAACTTGTTATACCGATATCCAAATTGAATAAATTCAGGTGTTTTGGATATCTATATCAAATAATCTAGATTTTCTTAGTTTTAAGCTTTTACTAAAAATTGACGTAAAATATAGAAAACTGCGTTACAATATTAAGTGATGAATCTGGACAGAATCTGTCCTGATTCGCACACTGTTTTTTAAATTGGACATAACTCAAATACCCAATATCCGTTCGTGACAAAATTTAGATGTGTAGATGCATAATTAATAGATCTATAATTTTATGTATATTATATTACTTATAAATTCATGAAAAAACTCGATATAGGCTTTACAATATAACATATAGTTGCTGTCAAGAAATCTGAATTTCTATTTTAAACGCTTATATTAAAACGATCATAACTAGAGCTTCAGAAATCCAAATTATGTGAATCCTAGTGTTTTGGATAAGTACAACAATATACCTACAATTTTTGAATAATCTTCATAACCTGAAACCCGATAGAAATTAACTTAAACTGCGTTTTAAAAATATGTAACGGTGCTGAACAGATTCTGATCTATTTTGCGTGACGATACGAAAACAGATATACCTCCCAAACCGGTAGTCGTATTTAGGTGAAACTGGAACTCACGCATGAAAAACACTTAGAGCCATATTTCTGTTTATATTCTGCATTCGTTCGACTTGATTAATTAGTCGTACATAATATTTCTTTACAGCGTTGTTTATGGCAGTTACTCAAATAATATACTTGCCTCATTTCATGCTATTCGAACATGTATACCGTATTTTTTATGATCTCTTAATTATTGCATGTACATGAATACATAATTAGATGTTATATGTTTGATATAAACCTATTGCATACTTGACTCGACTTGACCCGAACCATGAATACGTAATGATTTGACATGAACACTTGACATGAATACATGAACCATTGACTTAAATACTTGAACTTGACTCGATACTTGAATTGCACTCTCTTATGTATTCATGGATTTGGTCAAGACTTGTAGCTTTAATTATAGACCAATATACGCGAGGTGTTAAGGTAGTTTGAGTATGAATCCAACGGAATCTCATGAGTCCCATTATAACAAATAACGTTGCTATGGTACCGGGATGAAACGATACAAATGATATTGCTGTGGTACCAGGCTGAAACGGTACATCATAAATTCATGAATGAGGGCCCGTGTTTCCAAGCTCCTGGATGATAACCTGTTGGGTTTGGAATACTTCGATAACAATTGAAGTCCCGCTATTTTGGGACCGTGATTCTTTACCCCTGGACGATAGTCTTGGATTCGAGAATACTCTTGAGATTGGTTGACATTCACATTTGAACTCACGTTAGTTACTTTTACCCTTTTAGAGACATTTTAGGACACTTACATTCACTTCATATTCACTATACTTACACTCCACGGCCATATTATACTTGTTTACCATACTGATATAGTTGACATACATATTATCATGCACGCTACTATACTTGTTTATATATTCATGATTTATATTCATGCTATACCATATATCACATTACACGTAGCATTTCATTTATATACATCACACCATCCTTTTGGAGACTTACCGAGCGTTAGTTCGCTGACGGGCATTCCACTCATCTTTCTTTTTTTCTTAGAATGTTCGTCAGGTGGTATTGAGACGGAGGAGATAAAAGCGGTCGAAAAGGAGTACAGCCAGTTCGCATCACAACCGGACGTCTAGTTTTGTTCAGCTTTTCATTTCATTTCAGCTTATTTATATATACTTCCTTTTTAAGACTTATCATATTATCGTATTTTGTATTTAGATATTTTGTCAATTGTGAATCTTGAATGTAATAAATTAGAGTTAGATTTCATTCTTTTGTTTGTTCTTGTTTTTTATGTTGCTTATAGACGCTTAGCGTATTTATTTCGAGAAATGACCTTTTCATAATAAATACGTCGCGGGCTTTCCATATCACCGTTTTCATCTACTGGGAAGCGGGACGTGACAGGCAGGAAGCTACCCGCTGAGGATGAGCCGAGCAGAAATTTGCCCGGCTGTCTCGTGGTGAAGGCTTTTAGATCCACTGCGTTTGTTGGGAAGGAAGCTACCCGCTACGGATGGACCGAGCTAGAAGCTACTCGGTGGCCCTGCGATAAGTTATAGCATGGAAACAAAGAGAAGCAGTTCAGATTGCAGGAAAGCAAGAATTTTTATGATTAAAGAAAATACAGATTCAATGATTTAATTCAAACTCTCCCGTATCAAACAAACGGATTCGGCGGGTGTCCTCGTTGCTCAGACTTGGATCAATTGGTGACGACCATGATCTGCCTATTGTCAGCTCTTCGGCTGTAACTTGGCCGGCTTGCCCCCTGTCTGCTTGACGTTTGTCTCGTAGGTATTTTGCCAGGTGACCGGAGCAGAGCAGCTCTTCGATGTAATCACGCAGCTGTTTAAAATCCTCTGTCAGATGTCCTTGCGTCCGATGATGAGCTCAAAACGGGCCTCGTGGCCGTTTGCCCGAGCTTCGTGTAGCCGGCGGGAGCTTGAAGAACCTCTTACCCTTAGCTTCCTCCAACAGCTCGGCTTGGGAAATGTTCAGAGGGGTGTACTTCTGGAACCTTGGGGAATAAATTCTCGGACGATCGTCTTTCCTTTTCTCTTCCCTGTCCCTCTTCTTCCGGTCTTCTTGGTTGGCTCGGGACAGGTTTGAGTTTATTTCTGACTCGAGCTGAATTTCTCGCTCGGTCCAGGTTTTCACTTCGGCCATGGTCTTAAGTTGCGCCAATGCAAAAGAGCGGAGCCACTCTTTGTGCCTGAGACCCGACCTCAGCGCGGTGATGATCGTTTCGTCGCGATGCTCAGCTACCTCCAGAAGGGCATTGTAGAAGCGGGTGACATACCTTTTGAAGAATTTCTTGTCCCCGCTCTTGACAGTGAATAATTAGTCGACTTTCTTCTTTTGTCATCACTTACCGACGAAATGACTGATGAATTCGGTAGCCAGCTTCTCAAAGGTAGAGATAGAGCACAGTGTAAGCCCACGGAACCAGTCCCGGCCAGCTCGGATCAAGGTGGCGAAAAAAGCTCGGCATTGAACTGCGTCTGAGTTATCTTGGAAGTTCATGCCCGCCGTAAATGCGTCCAAGTGGTCATTCGGGTCGGACTTCCCGTTGAAGAGGGCCACTTTGGGCGGCCTGTTCCTGGACGAGATATGCTCGGCCAGCAGCACTTCTGTAAAAGGCTTTGTCAGTGAGTCGGCGGAATACCCGACCCCTTCGCCGGACGCATGGCCATCCCATCGTATGCCTTCGATTTTCCTTTCGAGGGTCTCAAGTCGGTGGTGGTACCCCGAGAATTCTGCACAGTTGGAGTGGTGGCTACCCCCTCCAGGTCTGCGCGATGGTGCGGCTCCGATTCCGCTCATTTAAATTTCTCAAATTCTCGGGCAAGACCCTTCTCGAGTAGTCCCGACGTTTTGCCGTTCGCGCGGCCCCGACGAGAGTAAGGGCGTTGGTGATACCCAGAAGCAGGCAAGCTGACCGGCACCTCCTCAGGGGGAGAGATCGCGCATCGGGTATCGGAGCGACGGCCCAGTCTTTCTTAGGATCGGGGCGTGGAGCTGTCCGGCGCCCAGCGGGTCATGGAATCAATCGCCGCATGCAGGCCACGGTGGCCGGAGTCGGCACACCTGTGCTCGGTGATGCTGAGAGGAGAGTGAGTGGGATCGAAGGCTTGGCGTGCTCATCCGTCCTTCTGCGTATGTCGTTATCCCGGGGATCGGAAACTGCTGTCTGATGGGTAGGGCCCGCCGCTTGAATACGGACGAGGGTATCCACCAACGATGTGAACCTGTCTATCTGAGCGGATAAGGCGTTGATCACGTTAAGAGGGGGAGACGAGCCGCTCCCGCCTCCGTTGTGACGGCTCGTATTCGGATCGTCGCGGTCGTCGCTCGCTATCGGGTCGAGGGCGGAAGATCAACTTTAGGGGTGGAGAAGCTTCTGAAGCGGTTCCCACAAATGGCGACAACTGATGGAGGCTGTGATCTTCTTCAGATGTTGTACTCTGTTGATCCTGTGATGGCGGTCTTTGATGGTTGAGATTTAGTTTGGGAGCTATTGAGCATGTGGATCTCAATGGGTTGACGTTGATGTCGAGCTATCTGCAAAAGAAGTCCTGGGGTAGGTGACCACCGTAGGACCCTCCGACGATCAAGTTAGTGCCGAGGAATAGGTGCAGAGTAACGGCGTATTGGAATGAATTCGAGTTACCTAAGTCGTCTGAGAGAGGGGTTTATATAGTGGTCGCGTGGAGCGAGCAGGCGCGAGATCATCGCCGTCAGTTACGCTTTTGCGTTATCCTCGCATTAATGGCGGGATACGCCCATTAATGGGGGGACGCGCTAACGTGGGACGCGGAACGTGGGGAGGCAGATATCTCGCCATGACGGGATACACGGAGCCGTTGCGGGAGTGCTTGGGTTCTGCGCTCTCGGTTGATCGGGAAAGCCGAGGAAGCTCGGCTTGTCAGATTGCTCGGAGACGGGCAGTGAGGCCGAGGAAGCTCGGCCTGTCATATGGCTCGGAGACGAGCAAGAAGACCGAGGAAGCTCGGTCTGACAGATGGCTCGGAGACGAGCAAGGGGACCAAGGAAGCTCGGAGACGAGCTATCAGCTGGAAAGCACTCAGGGAGGTCTCATGAATGGTCAGATATGTCCTAGGAGACGAGGCCCCAAGGAATGCCCCTAAAGAAACTCATTTATTCCACCTCCGTAGACTTTGGGACACGTCATCTACCACGTGTTGTAATCTGAGAAAATACCACTTGGGAGCATCATCAGTGGCTCTCAAGCTTCAGAAGCGTTTGGCATCAAGTGTGCAGAAATGCGGCAAGGGAAAGGTCTGGCTGGACCCCAACGAGGTCACCGAGATCTCTATGGCCAACTCTCGTATGCTTCTCCATTCTCGTCTCCTTTTGATTTGAATCTGATGACAAAGTTTGAAATTTTGAAGAAAAAAATGGTGTTGTTTTGTTGTGATTTGGGTTTGTTACAAAGATTAGTGCATTGGGAAGCAGTAAAAGAACGATTTTCATTTTGTAGGTGTTATATAATTTAGATTCGAACAAGATCCTGCTGTTGGTAATGGTAGGTTGCATTTAGATAAGATTTCGGAGAGCTAAATTTTTGCTGTCATATTGTTCTATGATCTACAATGTAGAGATTGAAATGATTAACTTTTGTATTTACCAGTTAATTGAAAGTCCATAGATCTTAGCTTAGTGTTGTTTTACCTCAAGCTTTGTCAAATTTTGGTGCGCTATCTGTTGCGTTTTGTCTTTTATTTATTAGGATTGGAGACGAAGATAAAATGAAGTAAAATTGTGAAATTGCTGTTTGGATTGCATGATTTTGTTAGAAGTATTAGGTTTATATATGATTGAGACAGTGAATTAAAGAGGCATTTTCATGCAATTGAAACATCACAATAATTTTTTCCGGAAGAGAATTGTTTTGAGTTTCGTTTCGTGTTACCATTTCCATAAATTATACTTCACAATTCTTTTTATCGGTGCCATTCATGTTATTTTTGTTTTAATTCAAGTTTTTCTGCTATGAAATGACCATTCCATATAAAGAATAATTGCTGTGCAGGTTATGTAGATGGTCTCCTGGATTTCTTTTTCTTCATCTTGCTTCAAATTTACTATCATTTAATTGTTACTATTTACCATTAGCCGGTTTGAAGAACCAGGCTTGAAATATATTTGTGCACCTTTTGTTATCCTTCTTTTAATAACATTTTACTGTGTGGCAATGAAGGCCAAAATATAAGGAAGCTGGTGAAGGATGGTTTCATCATCAGGAAGCCCCAAAAAATCCACTCGCGATCTCGTGCAAGGAGAGCCATGGAGGCGAAAGGGAAAAGGGCGCCATTCTGGCTATGGTGAGTTGTACTTAGATACCTGAAATCTTGATGTAGCTTCTCTTTTGCTGACATTGCTTAATGTGGTAGGTAAACGCAAGGGGACGAGGAAAGCTAGGCTTCCAACTAAGATCCTTTGGATGAGGAGAATGCGTGTTTTGAGACGCTTGCTGAGGAAATACCGAGAAGCGAAGAAAATAGACAAGCACATGTATCATGACATGTACCCTAAAGTGAAGGGTAACGTGTTCGAGAACAAGAGGGTTCTTATGGAGAGCATTCACAAATCCAAAGCTGAGAAGGCCAGAGAGAAAAGTTTGGCTGATCAATTTGAAGCCAAGCGCGCCAAGAGCAAGGCAAGCAGAGAGAGGAAAATTGTCAGGAGGGAGGAGCGCTTTGCCCAAGTGAGTCCAACATTACTTTTAATCTTTTCTCCTTGATTCTTCTTCATATGAGTTGCATTGTTGGGTTGCTTATTATACTTTAATTTTGTTTTAATTTTTGCAGGGCACCTGTCAAAAAATCAAAGAAGTGAGGATCTGTTCGAGTTTTTTATTTACCAGCGGAAGACTAGGTTTTTGATGACAATTCATGAATTTTTGCTACTGTGTCAACCTATTTGCTCTAAGAGACTTGTTGGTTGTTATTCTTGTGTATGTGTTCAATGTAACTGACTTTGCTACTAGAGCCTCATGATATGATATTATTTTTTGCGGACAATGCTTAATTTAATTCATGAGCGAATCATCCAAAGACCAAGTTACACTAAATTATATTCAGCCATGAATGTTTATCAGTCAACTTCTTAATTTTTTTAAATATATTACAGCAAGCTCAAGTGCTGTGTAAGGTCTCTTGAAACCAAATCTTAAGATTTAACTGCAAGAAGATCATAGTTGAGGATGGTTTAGTGTAACTCGACTCTTGCTGGAGATGCTTCCATTTTCAATCTTGTGCAAGTATCTGAAGCAGTTTGTAACTTTGTTTGCTTAAAACTCTATGCAACTGTTCTGTATATGGTAAATATATATTTTTTTTGATATAAATCAGTAAATATTTGTTTGTAACTATTAAATAATAAAAAGGCTTATGCTAAATTTTTATGAATCTTACAATCACACTTAACCACATACTGGTGAATTATGATTTTAAACCCTTTATTTATTATGTGGAGATGATTAAAAAAAGTTAAATATTTTTAATGTGGAGTTACCGACATTTTCTCTTCGCCTCAAGCTTTTTAATAGTCTAAAAATAGAAAACCATACCGTAACATTCTCTTAACTACCCATCCCCTCTTAAACTCTTGATCCTCGAAACCAATCCGCTCTTAAGAACCAAAAATAACTCAAATAACCAAATTGTCGTCATTTCAATCTTAACGCAACCATGGCACCCTCCTTTCTTCGCCTCTTCGTCCTCCCTCTTCTCTTTCTCGTCTCCGCTTCCGCTGAAGAACAAAACACCGCACATATCCAACAAGTGTGCAATCAGGTCGGCCAGAATGCCGATCTATGTGTAAAATCCCTCCTTTCTTACCCCGAGAGTCGCACAGCCGACTCCCACACCATTGCGGGCCTAGCACTCAGGTACTGTTTGCAGCTTTTCTAAATAATTTTTTCCTTTATGCAAGGGCATCCTAAAGTTTTTTGATATTTTAAGAGGAATAAACTCCCACAACTTCTTGAATCTCTTTATAAAAAATATCAGATAAACCATATTGCATACAAATCTGTGGCTATTTTCAGCACGAACAATTTTTTTTAGATAAACGCCTTAACCGTATAAATTGTAAATAAGTACCATGATCTTTTAGCATTTTTCAGTTTAATACTAGGTCCCATTTTATATTACTATTGTCATCTGATTTAAACTTGAAGGTAGAATAGAAAAACTACTACACATATAATAAGAACACTGGAAGCTTGTGGTATTTATTTGCAATGTATAAAATATATGCTATTTATATGGAAAAAATGCCATTGGTTGATGGAATTTTTATAGGAAATTTGGTCAAAAAGCTATAGCAATTATGTAATTTTATATAGAACCAAGTAAGAGGTTTAATATGTTTACTTTTATCTTTTGCATAAATGTCCATACCATTAAATAAACTATTGAAATACTACTGAATAATGTTATAATACACATGTGGCATATCGGAAATGCAAGAGGCGAAAACACCTCTAGCTTCTAAAAGTTTCAACTTATGTATGTACTAAAATTTATCTTGTGCAAATAGATACGCGGCCAACAATGGTGCCGAGACAGCAGCCTACATCGCCGCTCAGATGATGGATCCCAACACCGCCACCAACGCAGGGCTCCAACAATGTCTGGACGACTGTTCGGAACATTTTATTAATGCAGTCGACCAATTGGACACATCGACCGCCGCGCTGGATAAAAAAGCCTACAACGACCTAAACACTTGGGTGTCAGCAGCCATTGCAGACGTCACGTCGTGCAACGAGGGATGCGAGGCACAGGTCGGACAAGCGGCCGAGGCAGCAGCCTTGAAGAAGAAAGCCGATGAGTTTTCGGATTTGTGTAGCATAGCGCTGGCGCTTAGCAAACTTGTGAAAGAGCAAGACTGATCGAGTGGTGTTCAGATGAAACCGGATGGCTGGATTTTATTTACTGGGAGTCTGGGACGACTCTAGTAAATATATTCATCGGAGATTAATATCTGAATCCTATATTTAAATATTAATTAGCTTATTTGATTGTATGAGATGTTAGATATGTTACATGCATGAAGAATTTCCCTTGCTTCACATATTTCGAACGTAAGGAAGGAGAACAATGTCTTGAGTTCATTCTCTCGTATTTTTTTTATATGTTCCTGCAATTTTTGTCACCCTTGAATTATTTGTAGAGTCCCTTTTTATTAATTTTTTTTTGGTAAAAACTTAGGCAATTAGTATGGATTTGAATGTTATCTCAAATAAAAAATATGGATCTAGTGATTGATGATGCTCACAAGTGGTATCTCCTCAGATTACGACACGTGGCGGATGACGTGTCCCGAAGGCTACGGAGATAAAATAAATGAGTTGTATTAGGAGGATTCCTCGGGACTTTGTTCCGAGGAACGTATCCGACATTTCAGGAGACCTCCGTGAATACATTACACCTTCATCTTAGAAAATACCAACAGCTCGTCTCCGGGCTTTCTCAATCTCCTTGCTCGTCTTCGAGCCGTCTGACATGCCGAGCTTCCTCGGCCACCCGGCTCGTCTCCGAGCTCCCTACATGCCGAGCTTCCTCGGCTTCCCCCGATCAATCAAAAGCGCGGATCCCATGCGCCCCGCAACGGCTCCGCGTATATCGCCAGGGCGAGATATCCGCCTCCCCACGATCCGCGTCCCACGCTAGCGCATCCTGCCATTAATGAGCGCATCCCGCCATTTAAGACGAGAATAACGCTGGGGCGTAACTGACGGCGATAATCTCACGCCCGCTCGCTCCACGCGACCCCTATATAAACCCCTCTCTCAGACGACTCAGGTTACTCGAATTTATTTTAATACGCCGCTACTCTGCATCTATACCTCGGCTCTAACTTGATCGTCGGAGGGTCCTACGGTGGTCACCCACCTCGGGACTTCTTTGCAGGTAGCTCGGCGTCCAACACCAACCCATTGAGATCACACTCAACAACTCTCAAAAACAAATCTCAGCCGTCAAAGACCGCCATCATAGGATCGACGGAGGACAGCATCCGAAGGAGATCCGAAGCATCCGTAGGAGATCCGAAGCTCCATCAGTTGGCGCCGTCTGTGGGAACGAAAGACTTGTTTTTTTTTGTTCCACCATAAAAGTTGATCTTCCACTCTCGACCCGATGGCGAGCGACAACCACGACGGTCCAAATACGAGCCGCCACAACGGAGGCGGGAGCGGCTCGTCTCCTCCTCCCAATGCCATCCACGCCTTGTCTGCCAGGATAGACAGGCTCACATCGCTAGTAGATGCCCTCGTCCACGTTCAAGCGGCAAGCCCTACCCACCAGACTGCAGCTCCCCCTTTCTGGGATAACGACGTCCGCCGAAGGACAGACGGGCACACTCGAGCCTTCGATCTCCCCCACCCTCATCACAGCGCCACCGAGCGCCGGCAGGCCGACTCCGGCCACCTTAACCCGCACACGGCGATTGATTCCATGACCAGCTGGGTGCCGGACAGCTCCACGCTACAGTCCCAGGGAAGACTGGGCCGTCGCTCCGATGCCCGTCGCGCGTTCTCTCCCTCTGAGGAGGTGTCGGTCAGCTCGCCTGCTTCCAGGCAAGACCGGCGCCCCCACTCTCACCGGGACCGCGCGAACGACGAGCGCAGAAGCTACTCGAGAAGGGGCTCTCCAGAGGATTTGAGGTACTTGATAGAGCAAAATCGAAGGCGCACCATCGCACAGACCCGGAGCGGGGGTAGCCACCACTCCGACAGTGCAGAATCCTCGGGGTACCACCACCGGCTTGAGGCCCTTAAGAAGAAGATCGAAGGCATACGAAGGGATAGCCACACGTCCGGCGAAGGGGCCAGGTACTCCGCCGACTCACTAACGAAGCCCTTCACAGAGGAGCTGCCATCCGAGCACGTCTCATCTAGGAACAAGCCGCCAAAAGTGGCCCTTTTCGACGGGAAATCCGACCCGAAGGACCATCTAGACGCATTTACGGTGGGCATGAGCTTCCACGATAACTTTGACGCGGCTCAATGCCGAGCTTTCCCTACCACCCTCATCCGGGCTGGCCGAGACTGGTTCCGAAGACTTACGCCACGCGCCATCTTGACTTTCGACGAGCTAGCCACCCAATTCCTTGGTTATGTCGTCGGGAATCGACGACAGAAAATGACGGTCGACTATCTATTCACCATCAAGAGCGGAGACAAAGAATCTTTCAAAGGGTATGTCACTCGTTTCTACAACGCTTTCCTCGAGGTCCACGAGCACCGTGATGAAACAATCATCACCGTGCTGAGATCGGGTCTTAGGCACAAAGAGTGGCTCCGCTCTTTTGTATTAGCGTAACCTAAGACCATGTCCGAAGTAAAAGCCTGGACCGAGTGGGAGATCCAGCTCGAGTCGGAGGTGAACTCAAATCTGCCCAGAGGTGACCAAACCGACCAAAAGAAGCGGGGCAGAGAAGAGAAAAAGGGAGTCGACCGACCAAAACCTTACTCCCCGAAGTTCCAAGAGTACACTCCTCTTAACATCTCCCAGACCGAGCTTCTGGAGGAGGCTAAGGGAGAGAGGTTCTTCAAGCTTCCGCAAGTTACCCAAAGGGCGGGCAAGCGTCTCCGAGGCCCGTACTGCGCCTTCCACAGGTCGCAGGGCCACCTGAACGAAAACTGCAAACAACTCCGTGACTATATCCAGGAGTTGATCCGCTCAGGTCACCTGGCGAAGTACTTGTGGGACAAGTGGCAGGCAGAACGGGAGCAAGAGAACCAGCCCCCTCCCAGGGAGTTAACGATCGGGCAAATCATGGTCGTTATCTCGGATCCTGCTCGGGAAGCTGGCGGAAACCACCGCCTCCTCCCGGTCGAGGGTGTAGGAGATCTACCCCAGAAGAAGTGCAAGAAGGACGAGCCCATCATTTTCACCGATGAAAATCTCCACGGTATATCCCTGCCTCACAACGACCCTCTCGTGATAGCGGCCCGGGTCCACCGTTATGAGGTACAGAGAATATTGGTCAATTCCGGGAGCTCGGCAGACATCCTCTTCTATGACTGTTTCCAGCGTATGGGGCTAGGACCATCCGACCTACAGCTGACCTCCCACGTTCTCTCTGGGTTTACCAACCACTCCATCCCGGCCGAAGGAGTGGTCACCCTCCTCCTCGACATTGGAGAAGCAGGCCATATGAGGACTATACCGGTAAAATTCATTGTCTCTAAAGTCCCTTCATCCTACAACATTCTCCTGGGTCGTCCAACCTTGAACGCCCTCCAGGCTTAAATCTTGACTTATCACCTCGCAATCAGATTCCCTTTGGATCAAGGGGGATAGGCCGGGCCAATAGGAACCAGCAAATCTCTAAGGTCTGTCTCGCCTCCACGTCACCCGCCGGAAAGCCGGGCGACGATTTTGAAGATGCATGTGATTTTTAGGGGTCTTTGGATACGCGCGACGACCAAAAGAAAGTCCGAGGATCCCCGAAGGAAGCATTGACGGGAGATTTGGTCTTACGATGAAACGAATTTGTGGACCAAGGGAGACTACATAAATTCTCCCCGAAGTGGGACGGACCATTCCTCGTCACAGAGGTTTTGCCCGGTGGGGTGTACCGCCTGCAAGACGCCGGGGGCATAACTTTCCCCGACCTTACAACGCTGAAAAGCTCAAGTTGTATAAGTAAAAAAAATTTGTATCCTCTTTTGAAATAATATAATTCATGTTGGCGTTTAGTTAAGTCCATAGAATGCATGAAGAAAAAAGAAAAAAAGAGACAACACACTACTGCTAAAAACATGATTTATTTATGAAGGAGTATTATGGACTTTCCAGCCTTACAATAATTACAACATAGGGGGGCGAGGCGGCCGAGCAGCTTCCTGCTCGGTCCATCCTCAGCGGGTAGTTTCCTCCCCACCTTACGCTGTGAATCGAAAGCCCTACCCACGAGGCCACCGAGTAGCTTCCTGCTTGGTCCATCCTCAGTGGGTAGATTCTTACCCAACTACGCTATGGATCGAAAGCCCTCTTCACGAGGCCACCGAGTAACTTCCTGCTCGGTCCATCCTCAGTAGGTAGCTTCCCGTCCAACTACGTTGTGGATCGAAAGCCCTCCTCACGAGGCAGCCGAGTAGCGTCCTGCTCGGTCTATCCTCAGCGGGTAGCTTCCTGCCCAGCAACGCCGTGGATCAAAAGCCCTCCTCACGAGGCGGCCGAGTAGTTTCCTGCTCGGTCCATCCTCAGCGGGTAGCTTCCTGCCCAACTACGCTGTGGATCGTAAGCCCTCTTCATGAGGCGGCCGAGGAGGTTCCTGCTCGGTCCATCCTCAGCGGGCAGCTTCCTGCCCAACAACGCTGTGGATCAAAAGCCCTCCTCATGAGCCCATCTACCAGCTTCCTGCTCGGTCCATCCGCAGCGGGTAGCTTCCTGCCTAACATACGCTGTGGATCGTAAGCCCTCTTCACGAGGCCACCGAGTAGCTTTCTGCTCGGTCCATCCTCAGCGGGTAGCTTCCTACCCAAACTTACACTGTGGATCGAAAGCCCTCCTCACGAGGCGGCCAAGCAGCTTCCTGCTTGGTCCGTCCGCAATGGGTAGCTTCCTGCCCAACAACGATGTGGATCAAAGCCCTCACCGCGAGGCAGCTGAGTAGAAAGGAAGATACCGACCTTCCTACGCTTAGCCATCGACGTGCGATAGCCACCTCAACTCCAGGGAAATGGAGGATACAGACCTTCCGACACTTGGCAATCGTTCCACTCTACTCGATGAACAGTCGACAAGTGCGGGAAGACCTACGAGCTAATAGGTACCTGCGAGATGTAAAGACCTATGAGCTAAAAGTACTTGCAGAATGAAGATTCGAACAAAAGTATACGAGCTATAGGCACTTGCACAGTGAACAGACATTTGGACAAAGAAGAAAAATGTGAACTTTATTCATGATCCAAAATAAATACAAGGTATTCTTGGCTCCTCAGCCTTACAAAAATGCCCGGAGGCTTACAAAATTCTGAAAAAGAAAAAAATCCCAAGGGAGAAAAGCTCAGGCCGTCCGCTCGGGAAAGATCTCGTCCTGCTCGACGCCAGCGTCGGGGACCAAAACTGCGACCTCTGGGTCGGCGCTTCCACCGGAAGCCTCACCCCCGGCGGTCGCCCCGGCAACTTCCCCCTGCGGCACCTCCTCAGCTAGGGGGTATTTAGCGCGGAGCTCGCTGATATCGAACTCCGACGCAGACTCCTTGACGGCGTCGAGGGCGCTGTGCCACAGGACAGACGCGGATTCGGCGAGATCGGCTTAGAACTGGTCCAACGCCTTGTACGCCTCTACAGTCTTCGCCGCCCGGCACTCGTATAGCTTTACCACGTCCAAAGCCACCCGGACATCCCTCTTAAGGACATCCCTCGACTTATTCATCGAGTGATAGAAGCCGTTCACCTCCTCCAACTTGGCTTGAATAGCCCGGTTGGACTCATCCAGAAGCCGATGAGACTCCTTCAGCTTGGAGTTCGTCAGCTCCTTGGCGACCAGACGAGGAGAGCGGCATTCTCCTCCGCTTGCCGCAGTTGGAGGCGGAGTTCGTCCTCCGACTTGGAGGACTCGCCCGCTTTTTTCAGGGCCGGGGCTACCTCCTCAGACTCCATGGCTACGAAGAGTGCGCAGTGGTGGAGGACCTGAGGAAAGCAGCAAACGGGTTAGAAAGCTCAAACCGAGGAAATAAGACTTAAAAATAATTTCTGAGAAAAGTCAAGAACCCACCTGAACCGCCTCCTGGGCTATGGCGACCACCTGGGCCTTCATGGTCCCGGGGTATTTTAACCCTGGTCGCCTGCTCCATATCAGAAAGCAGGCTATCGGTGACTGAGAGCCCCGAGGGCACCTCAATGTGTCGCCCTCCTGCACTGTGGTCCCGGAAGAAGGTGGCCGAAAGACCGTCCTGCCTCTTGAGGGGGACCTCAGCGGGCTCAGCCTCTCCCTCCTCCTCCTCTCGTGCCCGGGGTGCTAGGTCCCACGAGTGCTTATGGCTCCCCCCCGACTTTCTTCTGGAGCTCGGGGAGTGGTGGAGGGCTTAGATGGTGGAGTTGGCCTCGGGGCCGAACTCAGACCAGGTCGGGACGAGCTTGCGCCCCCGGCCTTCTTTCCCTGGGTCTTGGCGGCTAAGACGGCTAGGATTTTCGCTCGGTCCATGGGCTCTGCAAAAAGGGAACACACAAACAAAGGGGGTTAGCAACACAAAAATAGCAAAGGAAATTTGACAAAGTCTAAACAGATCGTCGAAGGCCCTAATTTACCCAAGAAACGCGCAGGACTGAGCCTAGCCCAGCTCAGTGCCTACTCGGATAGCAGGACATCCGCCAGTTGGATCGGCTCCCACTGGGACACCACCCTCGCTTCGGGGGAAGTCGACTGCTTTGCCCTCGGGCAGTCTGCCCTGTGCCACTGTGTAGTCACAGGCCAATTCTCGCCCTCAGGCCGCCCGACGAATATAAACTTCTCCTTCCATTCATGGATGGAAGAAGGGACGGATACTACCCCCGACCCGGCCACTCCGCCCTTACGTTTTTTGAACGAGAAATACACCCAGCTTAGCTCATCTTTACTGGTGCCGAGATGATTCTTATAACAAAGGAAAGAGACAATGAGAGTCAAGTTGAAGGGGATATTTTCAAGTTTTAACCGGACCAGAAACCCGAGGAGAATTCTCCATGAGTTCGGAGCTAGCTGGCTCGGGACTAGATGAAAGCAACGAAGCACCCTGCATACCCCAGTTTGGAAGGGCAGACGCATTCCTGCCCGTAACGCTTCCAAATACAGAGTAATCTCCTTACCCTGCACCTAGTCTGCCTGCTCGCCCTCTCTAGCTAAACAGAGGGAATAGTTAGAGGGGATGTGGAATCGAGCCCGAATTTCGGAAAGCTCGTCCAGACTCTTCAAAATGGAGGGTGCATCGCAGGTGTTCCCGACTCGCACCTTGGAGGCCCTTGTCGCCGCTCGACGGCGAGTGACAGGGGCGGCCCTGACTCTAAGGGGCGAACTTGACACAGAGGACGAAGAAGAAGAAGAACCCTCTTGGCTATCTAAAGCCGAAGAGGAGGAAGACCCGCTGGACTTGGCCCCAACAACAGGTGCCTGATCGTCCGAATCTATCCTTACTACCTCTACGGACTCGTCAGATGAAGACATCGAACCTGATTCAAAGGAAGGGACTCACCAAAGAGAAATCAACAGAGGATCCGATCTAAAGGAAGGAGCGCCGGGAAATCTTCAACAATAAAAGAGAATTTGAGTAAAATGTCAGCCTTAGGATGGTCCCCTCCTATTTATACACCCAAAGGAGAACATCCTACAGCCCCGATTGATTCCAGCCAAAACGAAACGTCGCGTCGTGCGACCGACGGGGCTCCATGTGGCGATCGTCCATTGGGGACGTCTTTTCGACTCAAGAGTCAGAGACAGCCTGTTACTTTCGCCAACCGACGACCGACACATGGCCCGTATCGACGATCGGCTGAAACGGCATCCCCTCTTTAAAGCACGATCATTTCATTGATCCGCTGACGCCATCAGGGATACGCGTGAATATTCAGGTGCACAACGAGACGACACATGGGCCTAAAGATCCAAACAGCGCAACCCTCAAACGCCTTGACGTTTCCGGACGATCCACATTATGAGTCTTGGCGCCAAAATGAGCAAAAAAACCGAGCATGCCACTCTCGACCCAACCTATGAATAGATCGGAACGAGAGTGGGGGGCTAATGATGATGCTCACAAGTGGTATCTCCTCAGATTACGACACATGGCGGATGACGTGTCCCGAAGGCTATGGAGGTGAAATAAATGAGTTGCATTAGGAGGATTCCTCGGGACTTTGTCCCGAGGAACGTATCCGACTTTTTAGGAGACCTCCCTGAATACATTCCACCTTCACTTAGGAAAATACCAACATCTCGTTTTTGAGCTTCCTCAGTCTTCTTGCTCGTCTCCGAGCCGTCTGACATGCCGAGCTTCCTCGACCACCTTGCTCATCTCCGAGCTGTCCCGACATGCCAAGCTTCCTCGGCCACCCGGCTCGTCTCCGAGCTCCTGACATGCCGAGCTTGCTCGGCTTCCCCCGATCAATCAAGAGCGCGGATCCCATGCGTCCCGCAATTGCTCCGCGTATATCGCCAGGACGAGATATCCGCCTTCTTACGATCCGCGTCTTACGCTAGCGCATACCCCCATTAATAGGCCCATCCCGCCATTCAAGACGAGGATAACGCTGGGGCGTAACTGACGGCGATGATCTCGCGCCCGCTCACTCCATGCGACCCCTATATAAACCCCTCTCTCAGACGACTCAGGTAACTCGAATTTATTTCAATACGCCGCTACTTTGCATCTATACCTCGGCTCTAACTTGATCGTCGAAGGGTGGTGATCACCCATCTCGGGACTTCTTTGCAGGTGGATTGGCGTCCAACACCAACCCATTAAGATCCACACTCAACAACTCTCAAAAACAAATCTCAGCCGTCAAAAACCGGCATCACAGAATCGGCGGAGGACAACATACCGAAGCTCCCTCAGTGATCCTTTCTAGTTATAAGGATGAGCAAGATATATACATGGTATTAATTAACATTTTGACCTATTTATTTATTTTGATTGTAAGCTTCAATGAATTTAGTAGGTGATGGTTATTTGGAATCTATTTTATTTTATTTTATTTTATTTTACAACCACTTTCTTTCTTTTGGACCAAACATAGCCTTCGAGCCTTCGTGTCATGGGATTTTCAAAGCTTCCCATAGGGTTCAACTCATTCTCTCTTTGCCTGCAAGAGAGTTCTTTTCCTTGATCAGTACCATCTTCACGAGTTCGGCGTTTCTTTTCTCGAGCTCAATGTATCTTTTCTTGAGCTCTTCCTTCTCTTGTTCGATTGAGGTGAAGGTAGCAAGAAGTTCCTCATTCGACTTCTTTTTTTTCCGCACTTGTCTTTCTCATAGGTTTAGCATCGGCCGCCTTCAATAATTTTAGGGCATTTTTCTTATTTCTTTTGCGCTTCTTGTTCTTCCGTTATAGCTGCAAAAAATAAAATCAATTTAAATGTTATAGTCTATGAAAATCTAGTATTAGCTAGCTGTTGAAGCACCACTGGTAGATAAATAACAATTAGTGTTTTAAGACATAATATATATAGCAACTTGTGTCAGGGATTCCGATCTCCTTAACGTCATCAACCATAAAGGCTTGCAGCTAGCTAACACAATCGGACAACCAACTGATACAAAACGAATTGGATTTTTTGCGGGTCAACCAAATCTGATCTACATCCATAGGTTAAAAACCGAAAATACCACTCTAACGAGATAGATATAATATGCAATAGTCTATATATCTCTTATCACTCGTCTCTCTTTTGCTCTTACACCACAAGAGAATAGAAGGGAGGCAATAATCCTCATGTACATAAAAAGTACATATTTCTAGCCTTTCATTTTTCTGGCCTGAATGAAAGATATATGTATAGCTCAAACCCCAGCGGTACTCATCAACCGTTGGTAGTGTTTCTGTCCAAGTGGTCGATAGACGTGCAAATACATACCAAACACAACTCCTTGCTACAATAAGTACATCATCAACTCCGAGCCTTCCCGCACGCTGAGTTCCCTCAGCCCTACTAGCTCGCCTCCGAGCTATCACATGAACCAAGCCCACTCGGCCTCCCTCCGAGCTCGGTCTCATCGACCAACCCATAGCACCGATCACAGGCGTCTCCGCCACGGCTCCGCGAATCTTTCCTGACGTGAGATATCCGCCGCCCACAATCCCGCGTTCCACGCCATCTCGTTCCCCCATTAACGAGCGTATCTCGTCATTAATGGGAAATCCCGCCTTTCACGCAAGCGTAACGCCAGGGGCGTAACGGCCGGTGTGAATCTCGTGCCCGCTAGCCCACGGATGCCACTATATAAACCCCTCACTCAGACGACTCAGGTAACGCAATTTTCACCCCAATAGGCCGCTACTCTGCCCATTTAGCCCGTCTAACTTGATCGTCGGAGGGTCCTCGGTGGCACAACCATCCCGGGACTTCCTTGCAGATAGCTCGGCTTCATCCACTTCAAGCCTATTGAGATCCACACGCACCAAGGGGAAACCCACAGATCCAATCTCAGCCACTCGTCACCACTCGCTGCGGATCAATGGAAGGTAACATCTGAAGGAGATCCAGAGCTCCATCAGTTGGCGCCATCCATGGGAAATTCATCTAGTTCCACTCAACGAAAATTCATCTCGAACATATGGAGAGTGATCACCGCGACGACCCGAGCTCTAGCCGCCGTCCTCCCCACAACGGAGATGCGGGTGGATCCCCTCCTCCCCCAAACGCCATTCATGCCCTATTGGCTCGGATAGATCGGCTCGCATCCGTCGTGGATGCGCTTGTCTATGTCCAAACGGCGGGACAAGCTCCCCAAGTAGCCGTTCCCCCACCTCGGGAGCGACACATGGGGAGAGAAGACACTATCCATGCCGGCACTTCGGGGCGCCGCCTCGCTATCTCGGACGGCCACAGATCCCCCATGGCGACCAACTCGATGACCCGGTAGGCGCCTCACAGCTCCACACCGAGGTCTCTAGCCAGAGCACCCGCCCTGAGGCCCATTGCGCTCCTGTCCCTCTCGAGGAGGTGTCGGTCAGCTCGCCTGCTCCCAGGCATGACCGGCGCCCCCTCCCTCGACAGGGTCGCGCGGACTGGACTCACCACGGTAGCTCGAAAACGACCTCGCCAGGGGACCTAAGGAATCTCATCGAACGGAACCGGAGCTGCGGTCAGGCGCAGGTCGCCAGCAGCAGAGGCCATAAATCATAGTATGCCGAATCGTCGGGATACCATGACCGACTCGACACCGTCAAAAAGAAGATCGAAGGCATGCATCGGGAAAATCGTCCTTCAAGCGACGGGGCTAAATATGCCGCCAACTCGCTCATGAAGCCCTTCACCAAAGAGCTACTCGTCATCCACGTCTCCTCCCGGAACAAGCCCCCGAAGGTCTCCCTCTTCGATGGGAAGTCCGACCCGAAAGACCATTTGAACGCGTTCACAGCCGGGATGAGTTTCCAGGACAATTCCGACGTCGCGCAATACCGCGCTTTCCCCGCCACTCTTATCCGCTCTGGACGAGACTGGTTCCGAGGACTCGCGCCACGCTTAATCTCTACCTTCGATGAGTTGGCCACCCAATTCCTCGGTCATTTCGTCGGGAACAGACGGCAGAAGCAGACCGTTGATCATCTCTTCACTATAAAGAGCGGGGACAAAGAATCTTTCAAAAGATACGTCACCCGCTTCTACAATGCTCTCCTTGAGGTATCAGAGAACCGGGACGAGACGTTCATTACGGCCCTTAGGTCGGGTCTTAGGCACAAGGAGTGGCTACGCTCCTTTGTATTAGCGCAACCTAAGACCATGGACGAGGTAAAGGCCTGGACCGAACGTGAGATCCAGCTTGAGTCCGAGGTGAATGCCAACCTGCCCCGGACAGAGCAAGCCGATCAGAAGAAAAGGGCCAGGGATGAGAAAAAGAAGATTGAGCGGCCAAAGCCCTACTCCCCGAAGTTTTAGCAGTACACCCCGCTCAACGTCTTCCAGACAGAACTGTTAGAGGAGGCAAAGGGTGAGAGGTTCTTCAAACTCCCCCCAGTCTCGAATAGGATGGCCAAGCGTACCCGGATCCCCTACTGCACTTTCCACAGGTCGCAGGGCCATCCCACCGAGAACTGCAAGCAGCTCCGAGACTACATCGAGGAGTTGATCCGCTCAGGTCACCTAGTAAGGTACTTGCGAGACAAGCGGCAAGCCGACCGTGAGCAAGAGCACCATTCCCCTCCCGGCGGGTTAACAATTGGACAAATCATGGTCGTGTCAGCGGGGGGTACGACGGGGAACGACGAGATGCGGCACCCCTTACCGGTCGAGAGGACTGGCATCCACCCAAGGAAGAGGGCTAAAGCGGCTGAGCCGATCATCTTTATCGACGAGGACCTCCACGGGATATCCCTGCCGCACAACGACCCTCTGGTGATCACAGTCCGGGTCCACTGCTATGAAGTTGTCAAGCCCCGCTTCCCAAAATACGGAATACGAGGGGTTGACAAGGCCAGCCATGCTCCTACGGTCGAGGAAACATCCTGCCGTAGTCACACTTCGGCTTCTAGCTTTACGTGGTAATCAGTAATCAATGCACAGGTAATGAGAAATGCAGTCACTAAATCAAAATAGGTATAAAACTAACCAGATGGAGTCAAAGGAAAGATAGCGCTGACGTCACTGATCTAGATGTCCGCAATATCCTCAAGGTACGACAGGTGCTGATCCGAGCTAAATCCACTTCTCACTCTGAGCATGCATACTCAGGTCGTCAGAGCGACACAATAGCAATATATATATAATGCAAAAGCAAACACGTGCAATGATGATGAACATGAAGCAGTAAATATAGAATGATAACGCACATGAAATAATCGGTACAAGTAAACAGTAAAGTAGGTATATCAAATCAGTAAGCAATGCATGTCAATGTCACTAACCCTATCAGTCTCTAAGTCTCACTGTCCAAGTCGCTAAACCTATTGTCAGTCCAAGTGTGAGAGTCAACCACGCAGAAGTATCCCCAACCCAAGGGTAGGGCCCCAGGGGCAAGGGAACACGGGCCCGAATCACGCTCGCTAATAATCAGTAATATCACCCATATGACTCCCAGAATTGCTGTATATGCCGGCAATGGGACTTCCGAGATTCCGTTGAACTCAAACTCAAACTACCCCACACCCACGGTCTACATCAAATATCGACCATAAACTCAAATACTAGTCCGTCCATGACAAGTCTACGCGAGAACTTGAGACATGATCTCCATCAAGCATGTCTCGACTGGTACCTAAGATAAATGGATAATGTTTGACGCCTTACCTATGACACTAATATAAGTGCTTCTATAATCGTCCCATACCAATTATAGTTACACTTACATATGCCCCATAGGCGTCGACAATGCAATAATTAACTGGTTCCGCTGAGTGTGTACAAGTACGAGTCACTTTCACTATTCAATCACACTTATATACTAACGTACTTGCCACACTCTAATCACTAATACTTATCACTGGTAATATACACGATCACTAGGTTATCGATGCTAATGAACACTATTTACATGAGTATGACAATCATGCACATGGTGGGGATATAGTAAGTGTACCGCTAACAACATATAAGCAACCGGTGTCGGTTGGACTAAAAAATCATATAAAATCACACGTGCATAATTAAGCAAAATGATATAAAAGGAGTAGGAATTATATTTAATCATCTATACAGAAAAATTGGTTTCGTATCCATCGGGTTTCAGGTTTGCTAGTTATGGTCATTTCTTTTTAAGTGTTCACTGCTGGAAATCTAATTTCTGAACTGAAAGTCCGTTTCGTAACACATTTTACTCCCAGTTGGAATCATAATTAGGCGACACTACAGTTGGATAATATTTAGGTTTAACAGTTAGGTTTCCAACGTATTAGACGGATCGATGATATACACTGTATACGGGAAGATATGTTCAGTTTAATATCAATGTGTACAAACTGTCACTGCAGAAAACTGCAGGACACAACGGTATTCTAAAATACGAATTAAATATCAAACAAAGGTGAAACGACACAGGACCAGATTCAGATGTTATATGACTAAATTATCTACGCGACCATATGGGGATCTACGCATTTTCAGTTTAAGAAAGGGGTTTACAGGTGTTCCCAAGGCCAGGTATTCAAAACGAACGCTGCCCCGGACTGCAGTCCAGAGTTGCGTCCCTCTTCATTTTTCAGTGTTATGAATTTGCAATATTCAATAACTAATTACATAGGGTTATAGGCTATATAGTTAGGTTCGATACGCGCCCTGGAATACCATGATTAGATTTATATTTAATTAACTACAAATTTTACGACATGATGGGTATGGTGATTTTCAGATTTGACGTAACCAATTGGGATGTCATTTTACATTGTTAAAATCCGTATTTTCAAGCCAAATCTTAACACAGTATTCGTTATCACTCGGGCCAACTGTTACATTTAATTTCTATCATTTTAAGGGGATTTTCAGATTATGGTTTGCATTGAACACTTATAATAATAATGAATCGCAATCGAAATGAAAATATAATAGCATGAAGCAAGTATTTAAACTTGCCTGACGACAACGATCGGTGATATGACAGCAGCGGATGGTGATAAATGGTACGGCACGTTGCAGACACGGACTAGGCATGGCATGGCAACACAGAAGTTTGGCCTCGGTTCGAGCTTGGTGCGGCTTCGAGCTCGGCTGGTGTTGGGGAGAGGGAGACGAGGAGGTAGAGGCGGAGTCGACGACGGCGAGGCGGCGACAGCGAAGTTCCGGTAAGGTGGTCGACGGGCGCAGGAGGTCGGGGGCGGTGAAGGGCGAAGCGACGAGGTTGCAGGGTTGGGGATTCTTGTGTCAGGTTATGGTGGTCAGGGAAGAAGACGAGGGTGAAGCGGTGGTGGTGAGGACGAGCGGTGGAGGAAAGCCGGCGAGATGGGTGCAGGCCAGGCTAGGGTGCTGGGATTCTCGTCGTACGGTGGTCCGCACAGGAGAGGAAAAAGGAAGTAGAGGGGGAGGAGGTCGAGGGTGTGAGGCAGACGAGGGGAGAAGTCGGTGGCGGCGACATGCAGGTGAGGTCGGGGCTGCGGGTTCGAGAGAGGAGAGGCGTCAGGAAAAGAGAGGAAGGAGAGGGCATCGAAGGTTGGTGGAGGCGAGGTTGGAGGGAGTCGGAGAGATGGGGATGCCGGCGGTGAAGGGACAGCGGCGAGCGCGACGCGTGGGCGTGGGCACGGGTGTGGGTTCGAGCTCGGAGGCGGCGGGAAAAGAGGAGGGAGAGAGAGTGCGAGATGAGAGAGAGAGTGTGTGTGTGTACGAGAGGAGAGAGAGAGTTGTAATATATATATAGAGAGAGAGACGTAGGGTAGTGAACAGAGAGGGAGAGAATATTAAATGACGATTAATTAGAATTGAAGGGAATTAAAGGGGGTTTAATGTGGAGATTTGATTTGGTTTAAATAGGGAGATGTTGGTTTTGATTTTTGGAATCCAAAAAGAAAATGGCTGTTAAGGGTGGGATGATGAGAGTTTTAATTTTGGGGTTCAGGAATATTAAAGGGAAATTAATATTGTTTTGATGGGATATATGGTTTGATTGTGAAGGAATTTGAAAAAGAAAGTAATTATTGGGAGAAGAGAAAATGGGGGAATCGGCCATGTGTGTGTGGGATTTAGGTTAGAAAGTTTGGGTCATGTGGGCCTGGGTAAGAAAAGAGTGAGAAGGTAGAAAAGAGAGAGATTGGGCTGGGCTGAGCATGAGTGAGGTTTAGGGTTAGGAAAAATAGAAAGAAGAAAGAATGAGTCAGAGAGAGTGAGCAGGGCCAGCTTAGGCTAAGGTTTTTGGGTAGATTTGTTTAGTGAAAACTATTTGGGTAAAAATATAGGTTAGGGTTTTAAAATCAATAAAATAAATATAAATATAAATAAACAAATTTTGTAAACAACACTTTATATAAATACGGATATTGGCGTACAAAAAGAACTGGGTATTACAGAAGTGCAGAGGATATTGGTCGACTCGGGAAGCTCGGCGGACATTCTCTTTTATGACCGCTTTCTGCATATGGGACTCACCCCGTCGGACCTAAGGCCGACCGTCCACATCCTGTCGGGGTTCACTAACCACTCCATCCCAGTGGAAGGGGTAATCACCCTCCAACTTAATATCGGGGAGGCGGGCCGTACGCGCACCATGCCTGTGGAGTTTATTGTCACGAGAATTCCATCGGCCTACAACGTCCTCCTAGGTCGCCCGACACTGAACTCCCTCTGGACCCAGATATCGACCTACTACCTAGCGATAAAGTTCCCACTCGACCAAGGCGGGATAGGTCGGGCCTATGGGAACCAACAAACCGCAAAGGTTTGCTTCACAGCAACATCTACGTCTGAGCGGCCAAACAATGACCTTGAGGGCGAGGATGATATCAAGGGTTCCCTGGATACTCGAGACGAGCAAAAAGAGGTCCGAGGAACCCCAGTGGAACCACTGATTGAGGTCCCCCTTGCGGAAGGGGACAATGAGCGAACCGTCCAGATTGGGTCACTCTTGACGGGGAATCGCCGAGACGACCTGATCCACTTCCTCAGAAATAACTCGGACGTATTCGCCTGGGCGCCTGCCGACATGCCTGGGATTGACCCCAAAATCATATCACATAAGCTCGGGGTAGACCCTACGGTCCGACCCGTTAGGCAGAAAAAGCGAAACCTTGCCCCGATAAAACAAAAAGCGATCGAGGACGAGGTAGACAGGCTCCTCGCCGCTAACTTCATTCGGAACGTTCCTTACTCGGAATAGTTGGCGAATGTAGTCATGGTTAAAAAGTCTAGCGGGAAGTGGCGCATATGCGTCGACTTCACTGACCTCAACAAGGCCTGCCCGAAAGACAACAATCCCCTCTCTCGGATAGATCAGCTCGTCGACAGTTCGGCAGGCCACGAGCTACTTAGCTTCATGGATGCTTTCTCCGGCTACAACCAGATCCGTATGAATCTGGCAGACGAGGATCTCACCGCATTCACAACAGACCGGGGGGTATACTGCTATAAGGTGATGCCCTTCGGCCTCAAAAACGCCGGGGCTACATACCAACCCTTGGTTAATCGGATGTTCAAGCCACAGATCGGCATGAACATGGAGGTTTACGTCGACGACATGCTCGTCAAATCAACCTCGTCGGATGAACACGCCAAGGATTTGGGCGAGGCCTTCGACATCCTCCATAGATACAAGATGAAACTAAACCCCGCCAAGTGCGCATTTGGGGTCACCAGTGGAAAGTTCCTCGGCTTCATGGTCACCCACCGTGGAATCGAGGCTAACCCGGAGAAAATCAGCGCTATCCTCAACATGGCCGCGTCCAAAACTAACGTCGAAATCATGCGGCTAATAGGGCGGGTAGCCGCTCTGAGTCATTTCATGTCGAGGTCTGGGGAAAAGTGTCGCTCGTTCTTCAAAGCTCTAAGGAAGATACCAAGGTTCGAATGGTCAGAGGAGTGCCAGACTGCCTTTGAGAAATTAAAAAGGCACCTTGCGACTCCCCACTGCTTACCCGGCCAGTTGAAGGGGACGAGCTATCGCTATATCTAGCGGTGTCCGACCAAGCTGCAAGTTCGGTACTCGTCCGAGAGGTCAAGGGAGTCCAGAAGCCGGTATACTATGTAAGCTACGTCTTCAAGGATGCAGAAAAGAGGTACCCGGCCATAGAGAAGATCGTCTTGGCACTCATCGTGGCTTCAAGAAAACTACGACACTATTTCCAGGCGCACACCATCCTCATTCTTACCGAGCAGCCTTTAGGGGATATCCTCGCCTCCCTCCGAGTCCTCTGGTCATTTGGAGAAATGGAGGTGGGAGTTGTCCCAGTTCGACATAAAATACCGCCCGAGACAGGCTATCAAGGCACAAGTCCTGGCCGATTTTATCGTCGAGTGCACCATCCCCATTAAAGAGGCGGAATCTACGCTGGCCCCCACAGCTCAACCCTCAATCGATGAGAGGCCCGACTCCATCCCTGATTGGATCCTTTACGTCGATGGGTCCTCAACCGGGGAAGGCTGTGGTGCCAGCCTCTTCATTCGTGTCCCGAACGAGGCAGAGATGGAGTATTCACTGAAGCTCGGGTTCAAATCCTCAAACAATGCAGCGGAATACGAGGCCTTGCTGGCCGGACTACGGACAGCCTCCGGAGTGGGGCTAAAAATGATCTAGATCCGCAGTGACTCCGCCTTAGTTATTGGCCAAGTGACCGACCGATTCGAGGCACGGGAGCCTCTGATGGTGAAGTATCTTGCCGAGGTGAGAAGATTATGAAAGGACTTCGACGAAGTCCAAGGGGAGCAGATCCCCAGACAGCTAAACGCCAAGGCCGACGCCTTGAGTAAGCTGGCTTCATCTTATACGGCCAACAACAAGAGAAACATCCTCTTCGAGGTCTTACCACGGCCCAGCATGGAAGATAGAGGGACGCCACTTCATGTGTACACATCCCGGGAAGAAGACCGGGATTGGAGGAAGCCCCTCGTAGAATTCCTGAGGGAAGGTACACTCCTAGAAGATCGAGGGGAAGCCCGCCGTCTCCGAGCCAAAGCTCGCCATTTCGTCTGGAGCAATAGGAACCTCTACAAGAAATCATTCACTCAACCCCTGCTCCGGTCCGTCGACCCCCACGAGGCCAACTACGTCCTCCGTGAATTCACGAAGGGGTCGACGGCACGCACCAAGGGGCCCGCACCTTAATCCAGAAGGCACTGCTCTAAGTATACTATTGGCCGACGATTCATCAGGATGCCCAGAAGCTCGTCAGGAGGTGCAAAAGCTGCCAACTCTATGGCAGCATACCTCGCCTTCCGGCTACCCAGCTAACAACCCTAACCTCCCCCTGGCCGTTTGTCCAAAGGGGAATAGACATGATAGGCCAGTTCCCTACCGGTACGGGCGGACACAAGTTCGTTCTCGTCGCAGTGGACTGCTTCATGAAGTGGATCGAGGCTGTCCCCATCAGGAAACCGGACGCCACCTCAACTATCAAGTTCCTGCTAAACAACGTAATACTCCGGTTCGGTATCCTAAGGTGTATCATCAACGACCACGAGATAAATTTCGAGAACGAAAATGTTAAGGAATTCTGCAGCGAATACCATATCCTTATGAAGTTTGCCGCGGTCGTGCATCCCCAGTGCAACGGGCAGGCCGAGGTCACTAACCGGGACGTCATCCGAGGTCTTCAGACATGCCTAGAAGGACGACATGGCAGTTGGGTCGAGGAACTACCCCGGGTCTTATGGGCCTTACGCACGTCGAAGAAGACCCCCACCGGAGAGACCCCTTTCAGCCTCTGCTATGGCACTGAGGCAATGGTCCCAGCGGAGATCGGACTGCCCAGTCACAGGTTCGAGCACTTCGATGATGACGCCAACACCTCGGCCCTCCGGACTAATCTGGATGTGTTGTTAGAAAAACGGGACCGGGCTCAGATCAGAGCTGCGGCTTATCAACAACAAACAGCCCGCTACTACAACGCGCGAGTCAAGCGTCGCTTCTTCAAAACCGGAGATATAGTCCTAAGGAGGAACGGGTTCGTCGATCAAGGAAAGCTGCATAAGTTTTCCCCGAAATGGGACGGTCCCATCCCCGTCTCCGAGGTCCTACCTGGCGGAGCCTATCGTTTACAAGATGCGAATGGTCTTAAATTTCCACGGCCTTACAACGCCGAGAAGCTCAAGCTGTACCTCTGAAAAGAATATTTATAAATGTATATTTCTTCTTTCACAAAAGCGATGTAAACTTTTCTAAAGTTCTTTTTATTTAATAATAAGAGGGAAACAATAGAGCATCGCAAAAAGGAGAATTTTATTTATTCGAAAGGTATTGTAGGCTCCTCAGCCTTACATCAAAAAGAAAAATTCTTACAACAGCAGGGCGAGGGGGTGCAAGAAGCATTTCTCATGGTACTCCAAAGAAACTGCCGTCAGCCGAGCCCTGGCCGCCTCGGACCTCTGCCTCTGATGCTGTCCGTGAACCCTCGAGGCCACGGACGGGCCGGAGGGCTCTACGGGTAGGCACCCATCGGCGAGAAGCCTCAGTTGGTAACACTCGAGGACGAGTGCCACTGATCGATCCTGCCGACTCATCGAGATCAGGCCGAGATGACATAGCGATCTCGGCTTGCCAACCGCCTCATCCTTCAGTTGTTCGGATAAGGGGTTGTGCAGCCCCGGCGACACCCTCCAAATCGAATACATCAGCAGCTGGAGTAGGGGTGATCGCCGGGGATGCAGGCGGGTGACATGATCCTCAACACGCCGAACCACCGCCTGCAACGTCTCCTCGGAGCTCCGATGATCATACAAATATACATCTTCGAAGGAAATGATCTCAGAAATGGAGAAAGGGAATCCGTCCATTATTATGTTTCAGGGTGCAAAGCTAAGTATGGGCAACACACCCTTCTCTATTTATAACCCCAAACAGGATCCCTAAGGACCTAAATTTGCGCGCGCAAGGGAGCGAATCCTGAGATCCACCCAAATTACTCCAATACCGCACCGTCACGTGGCAGAAATCCCTTATTTCTCGATGAACCGAAGTCGGACCGACGCGGCTCTTCGAAACGCTTCGCCTCCCCTATGCGTTTCTGACACGTGCCATCCGCGACGGTCACTCTTCCCGATGTTCACACACCAAGGAAGGTTGGACAGAACCTCGCAAAGCCGAGCATCTCCCCTGCCCGGTCTATCCTTGGCTGGAAACTCCTTTCCCTACCGCGCTAAGGATCGAAGCCCTCACCAAGAGGCAACCGAGCAGCTGCCCTGCTCAGTCCATCCTTAGCAGGCAACTCCTTGCCCTCCCGCGCTAAGGATCGATGCTCTCACCAAGAGGCAACCGAGAAACTGCCCTGCTCGGTCCATCCTTAGCAGGCAACTACTTGCACTCCCGCGCTAAGGATCGAAGCCCTTACTAAGAGGCAACTGAGCAGCAACCTTACTCGGTCCATCCTTAGCAGGAAACTCCTTGCCCTCCCGCACTAAGTATCGAAGCCCTCACCAAGAGGCCACCGAGCAGCAACGTTGCTCGGTCCATCCTTAGCAGGCAACTCCTTGCCCTCCCGCGCTAAGGATCAAAGCCCTCTCCAAGAGGCAACCGAGCAGCTACCATGCTCGGTCCATCCTTAGCGGGTAATTTCTTACCCGCGTACGCTAAGGATCAAAACCCTCATCAAGAGGCCACCGATCAGCTTCCCTGCTCAATCTTTTCTTAGAGGGTGACTTCCTACCCGTCTTTACTAAGCGATCCCCACCTCGACTTCGGGGCCATGGAGATACCGACCTTGCACCGGTCTTTGCACACTTTGCAAATAGTTGAGTTCAACTTGAGGCGTGCGATCGCCAGATGAAGGAGCGGTCTCCGACCTAACACATCATGAAAGCAATACCGCGCAAATGGAGATTTTACCACAAACAAAGGGAAAATATGTACGCAAAGAATACTGCAAAATGATTTCATTCACAAAGGTCAGAAGTCTTTACAGAGGTATTATGGGCTCCCCAGCCTTACAAAAATGCCCAGAGGCTTACAAAATTTTAGGTCAAAAGAAAATAAGAAGAAGGCGAAGAGATTCAGGCCTCGGGGCCGGGGAGAACCTTGACGAGCTCTGCTTCCACTATGATGGCCGGGATGGCGGCTGGTGGGTCAGGGCCCACCGCAGGGGCCTCGATGGCGGGAGCCGGGGCGACCGACTTCTCCCCGACGCTCCTACCTGGGGCCTTCCCCCAGCGACGCTTCTAGGGGCATTCCCCTGCGCCTCACCCTCAAGGGGGTACTCACCCCGGAGATCGCTGTCAGGAAACTCCGGCATCATGGCCTTAACGGCGTTGAGGGCCTCATGCCAAACGAGGGTAGCGGCTTCAGCGAGGTCGGTGTAGTACTGGTCTGACTTCTTGTAGTTCTTCACCGCCTTCGCTGCTCGGAGGTCGGCACGCCTAACTCCTTTCTTCACCGCTTCGTTCTCCCTCTTGAGGCTGCTCTCCTTCTTCTTCAGGGTGTTGACAAGCACCCTGGAATCTTCCAACTTGGCCTCGGTGGCCTGGTTGGACTCCCTCAAAACTCAGACGGCCTCTCGGCAGTTGGCGATCTCCCGATCCCCGGCCGCCACCCAATCTTCGAGGGCGGCTACCCTCTCCTCCGCTGCTTGCAGCTTCAGCCTTGAGCTCTCCTCCCGCGAGGAGGACTCACCCGTGATCTGCATCATTTTCATAGAAATGAAAATATTTGTCAAAGTCCGGGGAAATTTCCTCATCCTCCATGCTGACAACGAGGACGCGGTGCAGGAAAACCTGAAGAAAACAAAGGGGTTAAAAAGAAAAGGGGGGCGCCCAATCTTGCGAACAAAAATTACTGAATAAAAACTCGAATGGGGGCCGAACACTGACCTGCACGGCCTCCTGGGCTATGGCCGCCATTTGGGCCTTGAGGGTCCCCCGAGGGATTCTGCCCCCGGCTGACCTTTCCATCTTCGAGAGCAAGCTGTCGGCGATGGAAAGCCTTGAGGGCACCTCGAAGTGAAGCTCCCCTTCATCCACAATGATTGAGAAAGCCGGGGTACGGGGCACCGTCCTATGGTACCTCTTGAGGAGGGGCACGCGGACATCCTCCTCGTCTCCGAGGTTCGGGGCTCCTGCTCCCGAACGTGTTTGCGGCTCTGCGATCGGGAGGGCTCCGAGGTCCGGGGCACGCTCGAGCGCCTGGCCGGAGCGGCCGCCGGGTAGTGGGACGTGACGGGCCGGCGCCTCCGGCCTTCCTCCCTTTCTTCTGTCCGACAAGGGCCGCCCAAAATTTAGCTCGATCCATCGGTTCTGCAAGAAAGCGAGAATACAAAGAAAGAGTTAGCAACGCCAGAAGAAAGTTAAAGATTACACAAGTCTAAACAGGTCGTCCAAAACTCCTAACTTACCCGCAAGCTGAGTGGGGCTGAGCCCGGCCCAACTGAGGGCCTGCTCAGATAGCAACACATCGGCCCGGGGGACGGGCTCCCACTCCGCCACCGCCACCGCATCGGGATCATTCGATCGCCTCACCCACGGACAGTTGGCCCTGTGCCACTAGATGGTCATAGGCCAATCCTCATCCTCCGGTGGCCCAACAAACAGAAACTTCTCCTTCCACTCGTGAATGGAAGAAGGTACTGCGATGACCCCCGACCCGACCGCGCCTCCCCGGTGCTTTCTAAAAGAAATATATACCCATCTCGGCTCGACCTTGCGAGTGCTGGGGTGGTTTTTTTAGCAGAGAGAGGAAAGGAGAAGGTTTAGACTAAAAGGAATCTCCCGCAATTTCAACCGGACCAGGAACCCGAAGAGAATCTTCCGGGAGTTCGGCACTAACTGGCCCGAGGCTAACTGAAAACAACGCAATGCTGCACTCACCTCGGGAGAGAAGGGCAGGTGCATTCCGGCCCAAAAAGCCTCTAAGTACAAGGCAATCTCCTTACCTTGTACCTGATCTGCCCTCTCTCCCTCCCCGGCCAAACGAAGCGAGCAGCCGGGGGGAATGTGCAAGAGAGTCCGAATTGTGGTGAGCTCATCAATGTGCCTCATAAGGGAAACTACGTTGCGGACACTCCTGGTGCTCGCTTTGGGGACCATCCCCGTCACACGACCCCGGGAAGCGCGACTAGCCCTAACCTCCCGGGAAGATTCCGACCCGGACGAAGAAGAGGAAGATGTAGAAGACTCCCTAGACTCCACTCGAACTATTTCTACGGACTCCTCAGAGGAAGACATCTAACCTGATCAAGAGAAGGGGTCCTCCGAAGAAAGAATGCAGGAAATCCGACCTAGAGGGAAGAGCGCCGAGCTAACACACGAAAGGAAGAGGAAATTATAGCGAAGCGTGGACCCTCAGGGGAATCCTATTTCTATTTATAGCAATCGGCGAACACATTCAGCGGCGCCGATCGTCTCCCGCCAAAATGAAACTTCGCGTTCAACGGCCATCAACGCTCCACCTTGTTGGGGTCGAAAATTGCACCCCGGTTGACCAAGTCAAAGTCAAGGTCAACCCCAAGCCAGGTGGGCCCAAGCCCAGATCAAGTGGTCCCATGCCCAAGTCGAGCTTCGCGACCGGCTTCCCCTATGCAAATAAAAAATCATGTAATAAATAATTCTGATGTAATTTTTTTATGCATGAATGTAAGAAAATAGGCATAAAGCCAAATTTCTGTAAAGCCCGTGGCTTTTATGCAAAAGAAATGAGCACATGAGGCATGAGTTAGGCAAAATGCCATTTTGTAAAGCCCGAGGGACTATGTGTAAATATGTAAGCCTATATAAGGCAACATGATGATGAAATAAAAAAAAGAGACCTTTTCATTCTCTAAAAACTCTAGGGTTTGTGTGCCTCCTTCTCCTTCCTCAAGGTTCTAAAACCTTCTTCCCTTTTTGAATTAAATCAAGAGTTTAACTTTTCCTTTCTCAAAAATAAATAGTTTTTCACCACAAAACCCTCAAAGAGGAATTCAGATCTCTCATCAGATCTCAAAAATGAGAGATTTTTAAAATCTCATACTTCTTGTTCTTCAAGATCTGGCCAACAGAGGAGGAAGAAGGAGACCCATCTCCAAAGACCCCATTTTGGGAAAGATCCAAGGCTCAGGAGAGAAGAAAGGGGTTTCCTTAAGCATTGATAAGGATTTCTTGGAGTTTAACTACATAAATCAAAGTTTCTGGGAGTTTAATTCCATATAAAAAAGTCTTTCCTTCTAGGAGTTCAACTCCAAAAGTCAATTGGGAGTACAACTCCCTGTGCAGGGGCTAGGCCCCCATATGAGGCGCCGGCGCTAGGCGCCCAGCGCCCGCGTGCCGCGCTGGGCTCCCCAAAGCGTCCTTGTTCCCCGCCAGAAGACGCGACCGGGACGTTGGGACCTCAGGCCTGAATTTCGAAGGCAGATGCTATTTGGTGCTATCCGTCCACTTTTCCGAAGATGCCAAGTTGATTTATGGCACCATGTATCGAAGGTTTAAACGGATGCGGCCGATGTAGCAGACTTCGTCAGATTCCCCGTCATTGAGGGGTTTTTGATTATGGGGATGCTCTTCCCTGCAGGCGCAAGCCCCTGCAGTTAATTACGCTACCGCATCGCGGTAATCACTTTCTCCTTCTCCAGATGGTCACTTCGTGTCGTGGGTGTTTGTTTTGTTTTTGGTTGCCCGTGGATTGTATACGGAGACTAATTTATTTTGTCGCCCGTAGGACGTGGATTAGTCCAAATCCGTATTTTCTTATATTTGGGTTTGGGGGTTGGGTTTAAGGATACGTTAGTCTCATTTGAGACTAAGATCAACTTAAACGTTTGTTAAGGATACGTTAGTCTAATTTTAGACTAAGATCAACTTAAACGTTTGTTAAGGATACGCTAGTCTAATTTTAGACTAAGATCAACTTAACGGGATCGTTTAGATCCAACAAAAGAGCATTTGGGCTCTATTGTTTAGTTTAGGGACATTGCGGTCGATTACCAGTTTAAGGACATGGTGGTCCATAATTAGTTTAAGGATATTACGGTCCAATGTTAGTTTAAGGACATCTCGGTCTATGAGTTTAAAGACCTCACAGTCAAGGTTAAGGACATCATAGTCCGTGAGTTTAAAGACCTCACAGTCAAGGTTAATGACAATATAGTCCGTGAGTTTAAAGACCTCACAGTCAAGGTTAAGGACGTCATAGTCCGTGAGTTTAAAGACCTCACAATCAAGGTTAAGGACGCCATAGTCCGTGAGTTTAAAGACCTCACAGTCAAGGTTAAGGACATCATAGTCCATGGAATGAATGGTTGTTGGGACCCGTCACCTCTCTGAAGACGTTGAACGATTACGACATATATCAGAGGGGTTCAGAGATGTACCCTTGAACCAATGTTGATTGGGAAATCTGTAGTCCAATTTGGGACTAAAATTAATAATTAGATCATGAGCACATGGGCTCAATTAATCAGAGTTGAGGACTTATGGCCAGTTTTGGGCTAAATCCAATCAAGTTAAAATGTTTAACATTTATTTTGGGCTGTTAAGCATTTGTTTGATCTTGCCCCTTTTAAACAATGCTGAGCATTGATTTAGATTCTGACAATGTTTGTCTTTTATTGAATGCTAAGTATACATCATAGCTCTGGGGATTATAAAAGAACAATTTATGTTCTATCAGCGCACACGTGAGGAGCACGTGGTGCGCTTGGCGCTTTGCGCCAGTCAAAAAGCGCAGTGCGTTGTGTTTGAAGTGCTATGGCACTGTAGCGCTTTGCGCTAGATGTAGAGCACTGATGCGCTTAGCGCTTTGCGCTGATGTAGAGCGCTGATGCGCTATAATTGAAGCATTGAGGCGCTTGGCGCTGGTGCTATATAATGAGCGCAAAGCGCTTTTAGTAATGCAGCGCACACGTAAGGAGCACGTGGCGCGCTTAGCGCTGAGCGCTAACCAATGAGCGCAGTGCGCTGTGTTTGAAATGCTATGGCACTGTAGCGCTTTGCGCTAGATGAAGAGCACTGATGCGCTTAGCGCTTTGCGCTAGATGTAGAGCGCTGATACGCTATAATTGAAGCATTGAGGCGCTTGGCGCTAGTGGCATATAATGAGCGCAAAGCGCTTTTAGTAATGCAGCACACACGTGAGGAGCATATGGCGCGCTGAGCGCTGAGCGCTAGCCAATGAGCGCAGTGCGCTGTGTTTGAAGTGCTATGGCACTGTAGCGCTTTGCGCTAGATGAAGAGCACTAAGACACTTTTAAATTAGGAGCGCTAAGGCTCTTCTTAGGTTAACTTCGCGCTCTGAAGTTTATCTTGTTTTTTGATAAGAGATTTTGTCTCAAGATTCTAAGAACAAAGTTCTTATTTTATAGGAGATATTTCAATCTCTTTTTGATGAAAGGTTTGCCTTTATGGATCTGTGATCCTAAGAGAATTGAATAATTCTCTCCCCCTTTATAATGAGATGTTCATGATCTCAGAAAGACAATTTGTCTTATAAATCCATGATCTGTGAGAGAAGTAAATACTTCTTTGTTTTATGATGAGATCTTTTTGATCTCTTTATAAAAGACCTTGGTCTTTGTAGATCTATGATCTTTTAAGAAAAGAATTCTTCTTTTTAATTATGAGATGATTTCATCTCTTTGTTCATCTTCATTCTTTTTACCTTGAAGAAAAAAATCTTCTTTCTTGAGAGCTTGGCTCTTCTTTCTGAGATCTCCAAACTTATAGGGGAGTTCCTCTGTATAAGACTTGAAGTCTTGGGGCCTTTATATAGGGCAAGCTGATTTGTGAAATCAGTTAAAGAGATCTTTCTCTGATTGATTTAGGAATTTCCTCACCGTCGGATCTTTGATCCAAGGGCTTCTGGTTTACAGAAGATAAACTTCTTGTTTTAACAAGATTGGGAAATCTTTCCAAACAGAATTTATTCTGTATTTTAGTGATTTTCTTTTAATCACCCTTGGATCATTGATCCAACGGTGTTCCAAATTTAGGGCACAATCTTTTTTGTTTGAAAGGATTCAACAGAATTTCATTCTTGTTAATTGAAGATTTAATCATATCCGTTGGATATTTGATCCAACGGTGATGAACATTTAGTTTTAGCGCTAGCGCTTATGCGCTATGCCCATGGTGCGCTACTTGGAGCGCATCGCTCTCAGCGCTAGCGCACACTTGCTTTGCATGTGGTGCGCTACTTGGAGCGCATCGTTCTCTGCGCTAGCGCACACTTGCTTTGCATGTGGTGCGCTACTTGGAGCGCAGCGCATCTAGCGCTAGTGCCTATGCGCTTTGCACGGGGTGCGCTAGTTGCAGCACAACGCTTTTATAAAAGTGCAGCTTTAATTTAAATTTTTAATTCTGAATAGAGCTTTGCTCTAATTGGGGAAACAAATGCCCCCCCACTGTTGCGCTCACGGGGCCCACACGTGGGTGCAGCGGTGGCAGCCTCTCGACTCTTGGATCAACCGAGGAATTGAAATGGCGCTTAGTGCCTATAAATAGGACCCTTGGCCCTTGGGATGACTTCTGTTCATATTCAATCCTTCTTGAGAAATTATTTTCTTCTTCAGAGCGTAGCTCTTCTTCTTAAGAATTTTTAAGGACAGAACTTCTGTCAGATTAGGTAAAAGATTAAATCTTTTTGAAACATCTTTTAGGATTTCACCCATTAACAGAGCCTTACTCTTCATAGATCTTTGATATAAAGAAAATCCTTTTTAGGGTTTTATTAACAGAGCTTTGCTCTCTAAAAGGATCTTGCTTATGATTTCTTAATCCATTAATAGAGCTTTGCTCCTTTCAGATCATATAGAAGAACTCTTAAGAGTTTGTTCATGGATCTTAAAGATCAAAATGAAATTTTATTTTTTTTATGAATTATTCCATCATCTTCTCAAAGCAAGGCTTTTCTTGAGGAATTTTATTCCTTCATCATTAGACTTTGACAGATGTCTATCTAGTGAAGAGTGCTGCTCTCAATGGGAGTTTTACTCCTCTGCCCGAGAGATTTCTCATTTAACGAGAATCTCTTGAGGATTTCCTCATTTAATGACAGCCTCATCCAATGATGAGGCTGTTTTATTAATGATGAACTGTCATCTAGATTTTGTGGGTCCCCTTTGGTCCCTTTTGACTGCATTGCAGTGCGGTACGGATTTTAAAGTATCAAGTGTCAGAATTTTAAATTTTAGCACTGGCGGTTGACAATTTGTTCTCTTCCCATGTAGGTACTATGTCTTTTGACACCTCCTTCCCATTCATTCGCTCAGAAGGCGGATTCCCTGAAGCACCCATAGACAGAGAGGTTTTCGCGCCGATCAAAGACCATGACCCAGAGCACAAGAGTCTTCATCTATGGGGTAAATGGTACGATCAAATTATCATGGGCCGACGGAGCTTTTCTTGTGCGACACCCTCGGAGCCTATCTTGGCGATCGCTTATGCAAATGCACCTCCGATAAATTACACTGTGGAGGAGGTCAACTGGACTTCAGAAGGTCTCCTTCTGCCATCTATTGCCGCAGTACCCGTGCAGCCGTCGATGGCTTTGGACATCCTAGGGCGGTGCATATGTCAGGGTGAGTCCCGCCTTTGGGGACAGCTATACAATGTAGGACTAACTCCCCGTCACCCAGCCGGGTATTTGCAGCGGACTCGGTATATTTTATCGGCGAAGAAGTCACAATTGATGAAGCCCGGATTGTATCCCGCCGTTTACGCTTCTTTGTTTCAATATTCCACACCTCCTACATGGTGGGTCAGGGCTTTTCTGGAGCAGTGGAACATTCCAATCCACACCTTCCTCCTATCTGATCGAGAAGTCTCCATTTCTTTGGAGGAATTTGCAGAGATCTCGGGTTTACCCGTTAGGGGAGAACATTATGAGGAATTGCTACCCACGGATGAGTATATTTTCGCCACCAAATCAGTGATAATGGATTTTACTCTCGAGAACGCTATTCAACACCAATTTCCGAGTTTGATAAAGGTGTTGAATATCTATGAGAACCTCTTTCTTGCATCCGAAGGTCGTGGAGTTAATTTTACGGCTTTTATCGCTGATTTTCTTCGTCCAGAAGTATTGAAAGAAGAAGTCGAGAAATTCACCAGTCTTGACGACCCCTTCGGCTTAGGTTTGGGCAACCTGCTGGCGGCGGAGGCGGATCAGAAGAGCTTCTTTCTACCCGATACCTCGGTCATCCCTTTTGCAGAGCTGGCGGCTCCTGGGATTGACGAAGAAACGTTCTTTTTAGGGTTTCTTGGGTTATGGCTGAGTTGGTTTGTGCTTCCCATGCACCCTCGCCGTATGAGGTCGTCTGTCTTCTATCCTGCGCATCGGATGGTTGCTGGGATACAAGTGGCTGTAGGGATTGCTGGGTTATCCCATGTGTATCATGGCCTCAGCTTGGCAGCGGATACCACTGAGCCGGGGGTGCTGTCGGTAAATTTCCCGATGCATTATTTCACGTCATGGCTCGAGTTGCACGTTGTCACGCCCCGCTTCCCGGTGTACGACGAAGTGGACACGACGAGGTCCGCTATGTATATACTTAGAAGTACATACGCTAAGCGTATCTAAGCAATATAAAGTAAATCACAAGAGACAAGAGATATAGAAATAACGGCAACTTTATTAATAACATTCTTTTGTACAATGCATGAAAAGTAAATACAATTGAAATGAAAAGCAATGCCTAAACAATAGCATAACAGGAAATGAAAATACTGAATAGAACAAGGTACAATGTCTAGAGCTCAGGGTCTTCATGAAACTGCTCCAAGTCTTCACCGGTGGGCTCGATCTCTGCTGGGTCCAAAGTACTTGACGACATTCAAAAAAGAAAGAAATAAAATGTCGTCAGCGAACAGGTCGCTCGGTAAGTCCCAAAGATAAGGAAGAACTAGAAAGACAGAATAAGAGTATTTTCTAAAGTATTATGTTGTAGAATATTATGGAATATTGTGTTAACGCTGTTGTTTGTAGCTTGGTACAGAAGGATGCCAGTGTATACGAGAGGGTTCTCTATATGCTAGAGATCAGGGCAAACGGAATGTACAAGGAACCGTTAAGCCATGGTACAACAGCAACGGAATATGGTTAAGTGTCTTAATCTGACCATCTCGTGCCACCTTTAACACCTTCCGTACCAATCTACCCCTTAAACCCCGTAGTGTTTTGATAGTATTGTTGTATTGTATTGTGTATGTTGGATGACTGACCAAAACCATGATATCAGTAAACAGATTGTAACTGCATAATCAGGTAAATAGAATAACGGAATAATGGATGTATATCCATGGTTTGATTCAGTCAAGTTGTATAGATTGTTAACTGGATTCTAGGATTCATGTATTTATATTGAGTTGGAATATTAAAGAATATATATTGACTTGAATCATATTCAAGTCAGAAATAATCAGACTCAAACCCGAGTCAGACTAAAAGAAATGTAAGTCGAAGTTCTATATTTGTTAGGGTCTTTATTGTAATTCATAAAACTTGAGGGGGTTTTATGTAAAAATACTTTTGTATAGTTTTCAAGACACACCCCAAGTAATTATTCTTCTTCTTTATAGTTATAATGAGTGTAAATTTTATTTTGTGTTATTTCTAGTGAAAATATCCTAATTTCATAAATAAAGGTATTAATTTGTAATATTGATTTATTTGAAATTCATGGTATTTTAATGTAACTTTTAATCTTGTAATTTTTAGGAAAAGGTGGAAACTTTATCTTATAATAAAATAGGTGTTTAAATGATAAATATACATATGTTTATACAAGAATAATTTTCAATAAATATTTTAATTTCCAAAATCTCATTTTTCTTAAATGTCGTATTTTAAACCTTTCGAGACCGAATGCTCCTTGCGGAGGTCTGAATCTCACACTACTAAGCCCGAGGGTGCATGATAAACCATACTATCCCTAACGAGTTCCCCAAATGTGGGTTGTAGTGGCGCTTTGCAAAGATTTAATAAATACAAATCATTTAGAAAACGGTTTTATAAAATAAGGTATTTATTTGTAAAAGGGTGTAAATTTCCGTATTTTAGATTCTAGGGTTTTCTAAGCCAACTAGCCTATTTCTAAATGGTCTAAACGACAAGTCGTTAGAAGCCTCAAATCGCCTCTTCACCGCCAATTGCGGCCAGGTAAGTGCCAGGTGAGTGGGAGGCTCTCCACTTTGGCCAGGTAAGTGCCAGGTGAGTGGGAGGCTCTCCACTACAAGTAGTGGCCCTAATTAAGTAACCACTCGCCTTAGACACACTTGTCTAGACACCACAAAGTCAGGTTTAGATAAACGATCGATGTCCATAACTTATTGTATTTCCTATTAAAAGATATTGCATTGAAATTGTATACAACTTAGAACTTTTAGAAAAGATTTATAAAGAAAATGGTATTTTAATGAAAAATCTTGTTTTATCGTATTCTGAATTTTCAAGGTAGCGTGTTATGATTACATATGAGTGTGTGTGGAGGTAGGTCATTACCTCGTGATCTACTTTAAGGTATAGCAATGTTAAAAGGTTAAATGTGATAAACTAAATATGGTGGTATTTAAGTGAAAGAATACGATATATTGCAAAAGCTATCATTTCATGTGTGAAAACTTATTCAAATTAATTTATAAGTGATTAGTAGTCAACATGAAGATGTTTAAACATTATGGAATTAGTGATAAGTGAGATTTGATAGAGAACCGAATCGGAAATCGGTTTGTTCCGATTTCCGTCGGGTTTGAAAAGTCGTATTTTAATGGAAGAAAAGAAAGGTAGAAAAGAGGGGACTTACGGGTTTGGACAACGCTAGAGAGTGATAGGAAGGTAGTGGGTTTGTCGGTGCGTCGAAATGTCGGGAAGAGGTCCTAGTACGATCGCCGGGATTCGCCGTCGATTTCGGCAGCGCTTCGCCTTTCGCTCGTTTTCTTACGTACCAAGTTCTCTTGAAATTTTTAGAGAGTGGACTTAGGAATGTAGGGTGAGAGGGTAGAGGGTATGGGGGTTTATATAGGGTTAGGCTAGGGTTAGGGTTTTAATTAAAAAAATATAAAAATATATTAAAAAAACATTAAAAATCATTAAATTTTTGGAGTAAAAGTGATTTATTGAGAATTTGATAACCGATCTGGGAAATTAAAGTATTCAGGTGAGAAGACCAGGTCAACACGGAGAAAATCCGTGTTGACGACTCGGCCGTCCGGCCGAATCGGCCGAGTCAGGCCAAGTCGAAGGCTCGTCGGGTAGGTTTCTTCCTGGGGGGAATTTTGGTGTATTTAACCTTTTGTGTTCAATATAAATTTTGTGAATTATTGTGGTTTGACTGTTGACTTTCCAAAAATTTTAAAAAAAATAAATACAAAAATAATGTGGGGCGGGGGATTTGAACTCTGGTGGCTTGGTTCAGCAGTGCAAGGTATTACCAATGAGCTACAAGCTCTTGCTTGTAATTATGGAGTGAAATAAATACTTAAAGAGATATCAGCTGCAATAAATACTCCAAGTATACATTGAATTTAAATCAATTCTTTGTACATTAAAAATTGAGTTGTTACAGTCTACCCTCCTTATAAAAAATTTCGTCCTCGAAATTTACAACTTTTATTTGAGGACTAGTTTACAAAGAGGTGTGGATATCTAGTACGCATTTCATCCTCCCTTTCCTAAGTGGACTCTCCTGGAGTGTCTTTCCTCCACATCACTCGAACCAAGTTAACTTCCTTGTTCCGAAATGTTTTCACTTTCCTGTCCAGGATCTCCACGGGCTGTTGCTCACAAGACAAGTCGGGCTGTATAGTGAGCTCGGAATGATCGAGAACATGGCTGAGGTCACTCACATACTTTCTGAGTTGGGATATATGGAACACATTATGCACTCCTTCCAATGAAGGTGGAAGCGCCAAACGGTATGCCACTTCACCGACTTGTTTGAGTATGTCGAACGGTCCAATATATCTCGGACTCAATTTACCCCGTTTTCCAAATCGGATCACTCCGCGGTTCGGAGATATTTTCAAGAATACGTGATCTCCTGGCTGGAACTCCAAGTGTCGCCTCTTTGCATCAGCCCATTGCTTCTGTCGATCTTGGGCTATGCGCATCATTTCCCTGATAGTACGGACCACATCAACAGTCTCTACTATCATCTCCGGTCCAAGAAGTTCCCTATCTTCGACGTCGTCCCAACTTAATGGCGATCGACACTTCCTTCCATACAATGCTGCAAAAGGTGCCATTCCTATGCTTGCTTGGTAGCTGTTGTTGTACGAAAACTCCACAAGATGTAGGTGATCTTCCCACGATCCTTTGAAGTCTAACATACATGCTCTGAGCATATCCTCCAAGATCTGAATAGTTCGTTCCGACTGACCATCTGTTTGTGGATGATAAGCCGTGCTGAAGTTCAGACTTTTTCCCAAGCTTGCTTGCAGACTCTGCCAAAATTGCGATCGGAACCTGGTGTCACGATCGGAGACAATGCAGACCGGTACTCCATAGAGTCTCACAATTTCCTGTATGAGTTCATGGGTATCAGAGATAGTACATTATGAAGAGTTTTAAATCTAAATTAGATTATTACCTTCATGTACTTCTTTGCTAGTGTCTCAGTTGATTGGCCAACTCGAAATGGGATGAAGTGAGTCGACTTTGTGAGTCGATCCACAATGACCCATATGGCATCGTTACCCTTTGTGCTGCGAGGAAGAGCAGTCACAAAGTCCATCGTGATGTGTTGCCACTTCCATTCTGGGATTAGTAACGGTTGAAGTAATCCAGCAGTCCTGTGATGTTCAGCCTTTACTTGCTGACACACCAAGCATTTTGCAACGCTTCTGGCTACTTCACGCTTCATTCCATGCTACCAATAATTCTGACGTAGATCTTTGTACATTTTGGTACCTCCAGGGTGTACTGAATAGGGAGAGCTGTGAGCTTCTTTCATTAACTCTTTCCGAACAAGACCTTTTGGTACATACAATCTGCTGCCGTATCTCAAAGATCTGTCTTCATGGATGATGAAGTCTGTTCTGAGTCCATTCTCCACTTGTTCTCTGATCTTTTGCAACTTAGCATCGCTGGCTTGAGCTGCTTTGATCTGATTGACAATGGTTGATTGAACTTGTAAATTCATCAAACTTAAAGCATTACCTGGCATGACTATTTCAATCTCCATCTGATGCAAGTCTTGTTGAAGCTTCCACTGAGTGGTGAGATTCATTGCTAATGGTTGGCGACTAAGAGCATCAGGTACTACATTCACCTTCCCTGGGTGATATTGCAAGTTGATGTCAAAGTCCGCTATGAGTTCTAACCATCTTCTCTGCCGCATATTCAACTCCTTCTGAGTAAACACGCACTTCAGGCTCTTATGATCTGTGTAGATGTTCACTCATTCACCAAGTAGGTAATGACGCCAAATCTTGAGAGCAAAGATGACGGCTGCCAACTCCAAATCATGCGTCGGATAATTGCGCTCATGGATCTTCAGCTGTCTTGAAGCATAAGCCACAACCTTACCGTGCTGATGTAGAACACATCCTAATCCCTTACCGGATGCATCGCAATGCACTTCGAATCCTCCAGATTGATCCGGTATGACGAGAATAGGTTCTGATGTCAACCTTGACTTGAGTTCTACGAAAGCTTGTTCGCATGCTTCTGACCACACAAATTCTTCATCTTTACGTGTGAGTTTGGTCAGGGGCGTTGCTATCTTCGAAAAGCCTTCAATAAACCTTCTGTAATATCCAGCTAAACCCAAGAAACTTCGAATATCCTTCACCGACTTTGGTGTAGGCCATTCGCTAACTGCCGAAACTTTCACTGGATCCACAGAGATTCCTTCTCTTGATACGATATGTCCAAGAAAACCAACTTGATTTAGCCAAAATTCGCACTTGCTGTACTTGGCATAAAACTGATGTTGTCGAAGAGTTTCTAGGACAATTCGTAGATGTTCTGCATGCTCTTTCCGACTCTTAGAATACACCAGGATGTCGTCGATGAAGATGACAACAAACCTGTCTAAGTACTCCCGGAAAACTTGATTCATAAGGTTCATGAATATTGCGGGTGCGTTGGTCACTCCAAATGGCATCACTAGAAATTCGTAATGTCCATAGCGAGTTCTGAAAGCTGTTTTGTGAATATCAGCTTCCTTGACCTTCACTTGATGATAACCTGAACGAAGATCTAGTTTAGAGAAAACACAAGATCCACTTAACTGATCGAATAAATCATCGATGCGCGGGAGTGGATACTTGTTCTTTATAGTGACTTCGTTCAAGGCTCTGTAATTGATGCACATTCTGTATGAACCTTCCTTCTTCTTCACAAGTAGTACATGTGATCCCCAACTTGAAGTGCTGGGACGAATCCATCCTTTTGCCAGTAATTCGTCCAACTGTGTTGGGACTTTCTTCAAACCTTCCGGACTTAAACAATAGGGTGCTTTGATCACCGGTTGTGCTCCTGGTACTAAATCAATACTGAATTCAAGAGCTCGATCGGGAGGCAAACCTGATATATCGTCAGGAAATACATCGTCAAACTCTCGAATCACATATGGTCTTGATTCTTCCTCCGCTTGAGCTGCTGCAACTACTGCTTCTCTTAGCTTCGCTTTATAGGTACTTGGCTCCAGTGTACGGTCTTCGCTTTTGAAATAGAAGACCGGATGGTCTGGGATCTTGAATACTACCCTCCTTTGACGACAGTCGATGGTAGCATAAAAAGTTCCAAGCCAATCCATTCCTAGAACCACATCGAAGTTCGGTATGTCCAGTACTTTGAAGTCAGCATAAAACTCTAGACTGCAGACGACGACTGGACACATGCTGTATCCCATAGTTGCCTTTAGAACGCCATTTCCGGAACTGACATTCCAGCTGGATACAAGCGGTGAGACTGGAATCGCATGGGTTCGGACAAACCGTTGCGACATAAAGCAGTGTGATGCTCCAGTATTGAACAGTGCAAGTGCAGAGATTGAGGATACTAAAATTGTACCTAAGGTATGTGGGATTTGTTTTAGGTATAGAAAATATGTAACTAAGTAGCAGGATAGAAAAGCAAAGTTTGAAAAGAAAAGTTTACCAGTGATGACTTGGCCAGTGACCTCAGCTTCTTCCACGGACATCGTAAAAGCCTGACGCTTTGGTACATTCCTCCTAGCCTGAGGAGCATTCCTCGGAACGTTCCTTTGAGCTTGATGGAACTGACAAGGAGGTGGTGCAGCTTGTGGTCCTCTGGGTGGTGCAGGTAGTGCAGGTCTGGGAGCAGGTGCCTGAAGAGCTAGTCGCTGCGGATAAGTAATTGCTGGCCTGGGTGCAGTAACTGGGTTTTGTCTTTGGGGACAAGACCCAATATCGTGAGTAGCTGAGCCGTAGACTAAGCAAAGGCGGTTGGCTCGACGGCAGTCCTTCATCATATGTCCAGTTCTCTTACAGTAGGTGCAAAAGGCTGGGATGGGACGATGGGTTGGTACTCCGGGTCACCTTGGCACGAAAGGTGGCCTGGACGAGGCTCCACCTGCCATCTGGTTGGCAGGGCGTTTGACTCCTGCAGACTGAGATCTGCCCCTTGCTTTTATCACTGCCTAATAACTGCGGGCAGCTTCCAGTGCATCCTCATGAGTCAGAAATTTTCCCGTGGCTAGAGCAGCCTGAATCTCCGTGTCCAGTCCTTGTTGAAAGCGACGAGCTCTGATCTCGTCCGTCGGTATCAAGTGTGCCGCGAATCTGTTTAAAGATTGTGTTAGCTGTGTAGTATGTGATATTTAAAAATTGAACTATTGTGACATATCTTACCAGCTTAACATGGTGAATTCAGCGTCATATTCATCTGCTGATTTGTCCCATATTGAACCCTGTTGTAGATGAATGAACTGCTGCTCCATTGCAAACCTGGCAGTCACATGGAAGTATTTCGCGTCGAACTTCTCGCGAAAAGTCTTCCATTCAATCGGCTGTACCAGACGGCTTTCTTCCGCCTTCCACCAGTTGCGAGCATTATCCGTGAGCTGTAGCTTCGCCACACGGAGCCAAGCGATGTCTGGCACTTGAGCTGCTGCCAGATCATCTTCGATGCTTTGTGCCCATTCTTCAGCTTCAAGAGGGCTTCCTTTACCAGAGAACTGCTTGGGGTGTAAAGCCCTGAATTGCTTTACCCCTGGTGCATCGGTCTCAGGACGGTTCAGGAGTTGTTGTTGTCCCTCGAGAAGGCTGCGGATCGCTTCAAGTAGCACAGTTTGCTCGGTGGGTGGTGCAGGAACAGCTGGTGCAAGAGGTAGTGCTGGAGGTGTGTTGTTGACATTGGTGCTGATGTTGTTCGGGGAATCCATAAGCTTGAATAAAAATTTGGGTTAGGAAAGAATCAAATACATGAAATGATAAGATTCAAGGAATAGAAATTTGTAAGATTCAAGAAACATGAATTGTAAAGAATGTTTTAGTTGCTGGTTCTTGTGTTATATTGCTTAGGTTGTTCACGCAGACCAGAACTTCATGACAGGGATTCATACAGCTCGGGCCTGCATGGGCCACCAACAAAACCTGTCACGCCCCGCTTCCCCGTGTACGGCGAAGTGGACGCGACGAGGTCCGCTACGTATATACTTAGAAGTACATACGCTAAGCGTATCTAAGCAATATAAAGTAAATCACAAGAGACAAGAGATATAAAAATAACAGCAACTTTATTAATAACATTCTTTTGTACAATGCATGAAAAGTAAATACAATTGAAATGAAAAGCAATGCCTAAACAATGGCATAACAGGAAATGAAAATACTGAATAGAACAAGGTACAATATCTAGAGCTCAGGGTCTTCGTGAAACTGCTCCAAGTCTTCACCGGTGGGCCCGATCTCTGCTGGGTCCAAAGTACCTGACGACATTCAAAGAAGAAAGAAATAGAATGTCGTCAGTGAACAGGTCGCTCGGTAAGTCCCAAAGATAAGGAAGAACTAGAAAGACAGAATAAGAGTATTTTCTAAAGTATTATGTTGTAGAATATTATGGAATATTGTGTTAACGCTGTTGTTTGTAGCTTGGTACAGAAGGATGCCAGTGTATACGAGAGGGGTCTCTATATGCTAGAGACCAGGGCAAACGGAATGTACAAGGAACCGTTAAGCCACGGTACAATAGCAATGGAATATGGTTAGGTGTCTTAATCTGACCATCTCGTGCCACCTTTAACACCTTCCGTACCAATCTACCCCTTAAACCCCGTAGTGTTTTGATAGTATTGTTGTATTGTATTGTGTAAGTTGGATGACTGACCAAAACCATGATATCAGTAAACAGATTGTAACTGCATAATCAGGTAAATAGAATAACGGAATAATGGATGTATATCCATGGTTTGATTCAGTCAAGTTGTATAGATTGTTAACTGGATTCTGGGATTCATATATTTATATTGAGTTGGAATATTAAAGAATATAGATTGACTTGAATCATATTCAAGTCAGAAATAATCAGACTCAAACCCGAGTCAGACTAAAAGAAATGTAAGTCGAAGTTCTATATTTGTTAGGATCTTTATTGTAATTTATAAAACTTGAGGGGGTTTTATGTAAAAATACTTTTGTATAGTTTTCAAGACACACCCCAAGTAATTATTATTCGTCTTTATAGTTATAATGAGTGTAAATTTTATTTTGTGTTATTTCTAGTGAAAATATCCTAATTTCATAAGTAAAGGTATTAATTTGTAATATTGATTTATTTGAAATTCATGGTATTTTAATGTAACTTTTAATCTTGTAATTTTTTGGAAAAGGTGGAAACTTTATCTTATAATAAAATAGGTGTTTAAATGATAAATATACATATGTTTATACAAGAATAATTTTCAATAAATATTTTAATTTCCAAAATCTCATTTTTCTTAAATGTCGTATTTTAAACCTTTCGAGACCGAATGCTCCTTGCGGAGGTCTGAATCTCGCACTACTAAGCCCGAGGGTGCACGATAAACCGTACTATTCCTAACGAGTTCCCCAAAGGTGGGTTGTAGTGGCGCTTTGCAAAAATTTAATAAATACTAATCATTTAGAAAACGGTTTTATAAAATAAGGTATTTATTTGTAAAAGGGTTTAAATTTCCGTATTTTAGATTCTAGGGTTTTCTAAGCCAACTAGCCTATTTCTAAATGGTCTAAACGACAAGTCATTAGAAGCCTCAAATCGCCTCTTCACCGCCAATTGCGGCCAGGTAAGTGCCAGGTGAGTGGGAGGCTCTCTACTACAAGTAGTGGCCCTAATTAAGTAACCACTCGCCTTAGACACACTTGCCTAGACACCACAAAGTCAGGTTTAGATAAACGATCGATGTCCATAACTTATCGTATTTCCTATTAAAAGATATTGCATTGAAATTGTATACAACTTAGAACTTTTAGAAAAGGTTTATAAAGAAAATGGTATTTTAATGAAAAATCTTGTTTTATCGTATTCTGAATTTTCAAGGTAGCGTGTTATAATTACATATGAGTGTGTGTGGAGGTAGGTCATTATCTCGTGATCTACTTTAAGGTATAGCAATGTTAAAGGGTTAAATGTGATAAACTAAACATGGTGGTATTTAAGTGAAAGAATACGATATATTGAAAAAGCTATCATTTCATGTGTGAAAACTTGTTCAAATTAATTTTTAAGTGATTAGTAGTCAACATGAAGATGTTTAAACATTATGGAATTAGTGATAAGTGAGATTTGATAGAAAACCGAATCGGAAATCGGTTTGTTCCGATTTCCGTCGGGTTTGAAAAGTCGTATTTTAATGGAAGAAAAGAAAGGTAGAAAAGAAGGGACTTACGGGTTTGGACAACGCTAGAGAGTGATAGGAAGGTAGTGGGTTTGTCGGTGCGTCGAAACGTCGGGAAGAGGTCCTAGTACGATCGCCGGGATTCGCCGTCGATATCGGCAGCGCTTCGCCTTTCGCTCGTTTTCTAACGTACCAAGTTCTCTTGAAATTTTTAGAGAGTGGACTTAGGAATGTAGGGTGAGAGGGTAGAGGGTATGGGGGTTTATATAGGGTTAGGCTAGGGTTAGGGTTTTAATTAAAAAAATATAAAAATATATAAAAAAACATTAAAAATCATTAAATTTTTGGAGTAAAAGTGATTTATTGAGAATTTGATAACCGGTCTGGGAAATTAAAGTATTCAGGTGAGAAGACCAGGTCAACACGGAGAAATTCCGTGTTGACGACTCGGCCTTCCGGCCGAGTCCGGCCGAGTCGAAGGCTCGTCGGGTAGGTTTCTTCCTGGGTGGAATTTTGGTGTATTTAACTTTTTGTGTTCAGTATAAATTTTGTGAGTTATTGCGGTTTGACTGTTGAATTTCTAAAAATTTAAAACAAAATAAATACAAAAATAATGTGGGGTAGGGGATTTGAGCTCTGGTGGCTTGGTTCAACAGTGCAAGGTATTATCAATGAGCTACAAGCTCTTGCTTGTAATTATGGAGTGAAATAAATACTTAAAGAGATATCAGCTGTAATAAATACTCCAAGTATACATTGAATTTAAATCAATTCTTTGTACATTAAAAATGGAGTTGTTACACACGTGCTAGGCGTTTTTGGCATCCACAAGAGGCTGAGTTTTTATGACAGGTCCAGGTTCCCTCGGATCATGCGACTGGTCAGCGCCTCTATTGTGACTCCAACGCAATGGGAAGCTAGAGGCTTGCTTCTTCGCCCGCGCATGGTTGGAGCTGGCATGTCCTTTACTGATAAAATTTTGACTGTCGGCCAAGAATCGGGAAAGACGGTGCTACCCCTACAGGACATATTTAAAGATGGGGTCTTCGTCTTGAAAGCTCGGGAGATTCTTCATCTGTATTCTATCCGGCCGGGCTTTCTCGTATTCAAGATGAATGATACGGCTTTATTTATGAGGCATAACCCGCATCGCTTCGTCCAACAGTTAAGCTACAATCAGGGCGTCCCACTCGAGGCTTTCTTGGCCGAACCGGCTGCCACTGAAGAGGGTACTCGGAGCGCACTACATCATTTTATGCGCCTGAACACAGGGTCTAATTTCTTCATCAGAGAATCGAGTTGTGTTCCGCAAGCCCTGAATGTGTATGTGGCGTGATACCAACATTCGATGGGTGTCGTCATTAGGGAGGAAAAGCGATTGCTGCTTGATCGCAAGGGCGCAATGCCGGATGGTGATCGAAATGTTCCTCTGAAGCGACGGAACATTGTTCATCCTCCCTTGAGAGAGGTCACTGCTGTTGAGCCCCCATACGTGCTAAGCCCTACGCACGGGTTGCCCCTATCTAGCGCGCCTGAAAAAGAGGTGGCTGCCGCGTCCCCCGAGTCAGACGTAGGAAAAGAAATTGGGACTCGTCGTCCAAAGGCGCCTGCTAAACGCAAACTCGTGTTATCGGCCACCGACGCTCGTCCTCAGAAGAAAAAGAAACAAGTACTTTCTTTGGACACCATTGTCGCGCCCTGCTTCCCGGTATACGGCGAACGAGACGCGACTGGTCCGCTACGTATTTACTCAGAAGCAAATACGCTAAGCGTATCTAAGTAATATAAAAAAATAAACACAAGAGACAAGATATAATAAAACAACAACTTTATTTATTCACATTCTTTTTGTACAATACATGGAAAGTAAATACAACTGAAATAAAGTACTGCCTAAACAATGGCATAACAGAATGAAAAGTACTGAATGGAAAGTGTACAATGACTAGAGCTCGGGGTCTTCACTGAACCGATCCAAGTCTTCAGCAGCAGGCTCGATCTTTGAAGTGTCCAGATCACCTGACGACATTCAAAGAAGAAAGAAAGAGAATGTCGTCAGCGAAAAGGCCGCTAGGTAAGTCCCAAAGATAAGGAAGAAGTAGAATAGACAGAGTAAGAAGGTATCTTTTAAAGTTGTATTATATTGTTATAATATTGTGTTAACGCTGTTATTTGTAGTTTGGTACAGAAGGATGCCAGTGTATAAGAGAGGAGTCTCACTTGCCCCGGAGACCAAGGTATCAGAAACTCAAGGAACCGTTGGGCCACGGTACAACAACAACGGAATATAGGTTAGGTGTCTTATGGTTGCAGTCTCGTACCACTTCTAACACCTTCCGTACCAATCTACTCCTTAAATCCCGTAGTGTTTTGATTGTAGTGTTGTATTGTATTGTATAGATTGTATAGTTGGGTGACTGACCAAAATCATGATATCAGTAAATGAATATAACTGGAGAATTATGTAAATGGATGTATATCCATGGTTCGGTTCAGTCAAGTTGATAGATTGAATATATGGAATAATGGATTCATGGGTTCATGTTGAATTGTAATATTGTAAATTGTAGATTGTAGATTGTACTTGAATCATATTCAAGTCAGATTATAATGAGACTCAATCTGAGTCAGACAATTAGAGAAGTAAATTGAAGTCCTGATTGTTTTGATATTATCGGTAACCGCTGCACATAGGCGGCAGGATTTGTGTCTTTTTCAAAGACGATTACCTTATTGATAACACCGTTTGTTAATTGTCTACCTTAGATAGACAACACCCACTTCTCCGGCTCCCCGAGGCTCAAGAGATTGGTCCCGCTTAAACCTATATTTACTAGGGTCCTTATTGTAAATTATAAAACTCGAGGGGGTTTTGTGTAAAAATACTTTTATATACTTTTCAAAATACTCCCCAAGTATTTAGTTATTGTCTTTAGAGTTGTAATAAATGTAGATTTTATGTTGTGATATTTCTAGTGAAAATATCCTAATTTTCATAATAAGTGGCATTTATTTGTAATATTGGTTTTGTATGGAATTCATAGTATTTTAGGGTAAATTGATTCTTGTGATATTTAGAAAAAGATGGAATATTTATATCATAACAAAATAGGTATTTTAATGATAATTATACATATATTTATCCAAAATAATTTTTATATATTTATATATTATATTCTAAAAATCTCATTTTTCTTAAGATGTCGTATTTTAAATTTTTTGAGACCGAATGCTCCTTGCGGAGGTCTGGATCTCGCACTACTAAGCCCGAGGATGTGCGATAATCCACACCATCCCGAACAGGTTCCCTAAAATGGGTTGTAGCGGCGCTTTGTAAAGATTTGTATAAATACTAATCATTAAGGAAAAACGGTTTTATTAATTATGGTATTAAAATGAAATTATGTTGTTTTCCCGTATTCTATGTTCCCAAGGGTATTGTGCTATGTTGCATATGAATGTGTGAGGAGGTAGGTCATTACCTTGTGATCTACTTAAAAGTATAGTAAGTTTTGTGTTGTTAAAGGTGGAATTGAAATTATGTGGTATTTACATGAAAAATGCGGTAATATGAAATAGCAATTGTTTTATGATAAGAAACTTGATCAATTTGGTTGATTAGTGTTTAATAGTCAACATGAGAGAGTTTAAGTATAATTGTATTAACGAGAAGTGAAGTTTTATAAAGAAAACCGAATCGGAAATCGGATTTATTCCGATTCCGTCGGGTTTTGTAAATCCGTATTTTTTTTAGAATAGAAAAGAGAGGTAGAAAATGGGACTTATGGGTTTTGGAAATTAGCGAGAGTGAGAGGGAAGGAGAGGAATCGCCGGTGCGTCGCTTCGTCGCCGAGAGCTCCTAGAATGATCGTCGGAAGTTCGCCGGAAAATTCGCCATAGCTTCGCCTCGTGCTCGATTTCAAAGTACATAAGGTTTGTTGGAAATTTTTTGAGAGTTGGCTCAGAATTTTAGGGTGAGAGGGCAGAGGGTAGGGGTGTATTTATAGGGTTAGGCTAGGGTTAGGGTAGATGTAGGGTTTTAATTTTAAAAAAATGTAAAACTATGTGAAAATGTATTAAAAATGTAGTAAAAAAGGTATTAAAGGCTCTCTGGAAACGATCTTTGAAATTGAAGTATGCAGTGAAGGTGGGAAGCGGGAAAGACAACTTTTTGCCGTTGACGACTCGGCCGACTCGGCCGAGTCAGGCCGAGTCGGGGGCTCGGAATGTGGGGGATCTCCTGGTTAAGCCTCTGGTGCATTTAGTTTTGTGGGTGTAATGGGAAATCTGGAGTTATCTCATATTGACTGTTGGGCTTCTATAAAAATTTAAAACAAATAAATATTAAAAATAATGTGGGGCATGGGATTTGAACTCTGGTGGCTTGGTTCAGCAGTGCAAGGTATTACCAATGAGCTACAAGCTCCTTCTTGTAATTATGGAGTGAAATAAATACTTAAAGTGGTAACAGCAACATTAAATACTCCAAGTATACTTTAAATTTAAAGCAAATTTTGTACACTAAAAATGGAGTTGTTACAACCATATTAGGCTCGACGCCCCTGCTCCATCTAGCGAAGGCTTGAGCGAATATGGGACCAATAAGGGTTTATTCGGGATGCTCGATGATACCGATTTGGAGGCTGCCATCGAAGCTTCCAAAAAGTCAGCCATCCTCGAAAAAGAACTGGCCGCCCTTGTGCAGTCAGGTATACTTTACCCTTATCTATCCACTGTTTATTATTTTTTTATCATGCTTTGACTGACGATTGCTGTTTTAACAGGTGCCTCCTGTTGGGGTAAAAATTTACACCCCTGTTGACCGAGTCAAAGTCAAGGTCAACCCCAAGCCAGGTGGGCCCAAGCCCAAGCAAGTGGGCCAATGCCCAGGTCGAGCCCGAACACGAAGCGTCTGGCCTTCCGCCATGCCAACAAAAAAAAATCATGTAATAAATAATTTTTATGTAATTTTTTATACATGAATGTATGTAAAATGGGCATAAAGCCAATATTTTGTAAGCCCATGGCTTATGTGCAAAAATGTAATGGCACATGAGCCATGGAATAGGCAAAATGCCATTTTGTAAAGCCCAAGGGGCTATATGCAAATATGTAAACCTATAAAAGGCAAAATGATGATGAATAAAATAATACTTTTCATTCTCTCAAAAAAAAATTTAGAGCTGAGCTCTTTCTTCCTTCTTCAAGGTTCCAAAACCTTCTTCTTTCTCTTGAATTAAATCAAGAGTTTTACTCTTCCTTTTTCAAAACTAAATAGTTTTCCACCACAAAACCCACAAAGGGGAACTTGGATCTGCCATCAGATCTTAAAAAGGAGAGATTTTGAGATTTTACATCTCTTGATCTTCAAGATCCAGCAAGCAACAGGAGGAAGAAGAAGAACCCTTCCATTAACCCAACAAAAAAAAAAAAAAAAAAACACTCAGGAGTCCAACTCCTCTTTGATTTCTCTTCAGAGAAATCTTTTTAGGCTAAAAGCCTCTTTTTCTCGCCGGCGCTCAAGCGCAGAGCGCCCGCGTGCCGACACGTGGCGCGCTTGTGCTCCAGCGCAAGCGCTCGAGCGCAAGTCGCCCTCGTGCCGACACGTGGCGCTCTTGCGCTCCAGCGCAAGCGCTCGAGCGCAAGTCGCCCTCGTGCCGACACGTGGCGCTCTTGCGCTCAAGCGCAAGCGCTCGAGCGCAAGTCGCCTACGTGCCGACACGTGGCGCGTTGCGCTCCAGCACTCTACGCTCGAGCGCAAAGCGCCCACGTGCCGACACGTGGCGCGCTCACGCTCAAGCGCCTAGGCGCTGGCCCCACGCATCCTTTGGATGTATTTTTCCCCTTTACTTATATATACATGTATATATATACATATGTGTACAAATGTACGCATACACATACTCCGCGACACTGTCCCTGTTAGAAAAAAATTTCTAACGGGGCGCTGCCCCGCACCCCGCAAGGGGGCTGCTAGCCCCCTTGACCCCCAGCCCGCTATCCGGGTAGCGGGACCCCCGTAAAAACTCTGCGTGGCTCCCGATATATTTAAATCCCCCTCCAAAACACAACACACGTACACTGCACGTTGAGTTCGCATGACCAGTTTAACCCGTTAATCGGAGGTTCCCTCGCCCCAAAGGCGATGGGTAATTAACGGCAGCTTAGTCCGCGGCTGCCGGAGATTCGGATCCCCACAATCATTAAACCCCGGCCTACCCTAGGCCGGGGGAATCTGTAGTACGCCTGACAAGCGCGCGCGTATTCCCATCTCAATGGGGTGACGAAAAACACCCTACAGATTCTGGCACGCCCGGTGGGACCAATCTCTCCTCCCATATTTCGGGTTAAACGTTCATACGAACTCAATCAATACACATATCGATTGCCTATACTGAAATGATGTTTTCTTTTCGTGCAGCAATCAACCTTCAACGACAATGTCTTCCCAGACGAATTCAACTTCCAAAGCGACCCCGATTCCATACGTGGTCAAGATCAACGCTCGTGTGGTTCTCCCTGCAAGCCTCAGTCGACAGTGGGAGGAACCGCCCCGCCAGTTTGGCTCCGTCATCATCTATCCTGCTGGAAGCGCTCATCTGGCGGAAATCCCGGCGGAACAGGTGGTCAAGCCGGTCCCAAGGGGCAAGAGGCCGAATGTTGTGATTGCTAAGGCACCACAACCGAAACTTAAGATGGTATCTGAACGATTCCCTGACGCTCTAGCTGGGGGCAAGACTTCCGGTGCGAAGGGCAACAACAAATGTCGCGGACGAGATCAAGCGATGACTCCAACAAACGCACAATCGAGCGTATCTCCAAAGCCCTCCGTCGCCCGGTCTGCGGCGTCTTCCCAAAGAGCTGAAGTCTGCCAGGTGCTTAGAACAGAAAAGTTAAGGCAGAAGCGGCTCAGGTATCGAGCCAACAAAAGGGCCAAGGCTTCGGCCAAATGGAATCATGTGAAGTTCCAAGTGCAGGGTTTCCCCGCGACGACGGATGAGTCGGACGTAAGAATCAGCAATTCCTTCGAGCCTCTGAAGTGGGTTCAGAAAAACGCCATGACCGCCAGAATCAAGAAGACAGCGGTCCGAACAGTGCCACAAAGAGACGTGTCCCCGCCCCAACAGAAAACGTACGACACTATCTCTTCAAGAGTCTATCAAGCGCTCTGTGCCGCACGAAAGCAGCGGGGCAAACCCAGAAAAGATGCGCCAGCACCATTTAAGAACCTGGTTAGGCCAGCCGCCTTCAATCGACTACCAGCTACCGAAACAAGGGGGTCAAGACAGCGATCCACGAAATCAACTGCCAATGATAGAAAGACGGCCGGATATATCATCCATACGGTCTATATGGCGGGCGGGCGCCCCAGCGACAACCTTCGCAGCAAAAGCAAGGACGGGGCCACCACATCCCAAGCCCAATCTAGCCTGAATGTGGTTGCCGCCGCCCAAGAACAGCCGCCCCTGCAGGATGAAGAAAACCCTCTCGATGAGGATGATAGGCAAAAAGACCCCTCGGTCCATGCAGAGTCAAGCTCGGACAGCGAGGAAGAGCCGACTTTCCGCCCCAGGACTGTGGAGCAAGAGCTGCTTCAAGAGCTTCGAAAACAGCTCAGGAGCAAAGATAAAGAGATGGCCAAGCTCTATTCGAAGATAGACGACTTAACGAACGTGGTGATGCAGCTTACGGCTCAAATTGCTCGAGCGCCACCCAATCAAGCACAAGCCGCTACTAATCAGCCGGGTGATGACAATCTGAGGCAGCCAATGCCTGTTCCTTTGGGTCCAAGACTGGTCGAGCCGCATGAAAGCCGGCCACACTCCGCTTCTGGGGACGCCTTGGCCCCAGATAGCACTATCCCGCTAACACAGGATCGGATAATGGATTTGGTCACCAGCAAGGTTAAAACATTGGTGGCCGAAGCTGAAGCTCAGAAAGAAATCGGCAGTAGTGGCCGTCCATATCCCGCGCAATACGATCTGATCGAGTTCCCAAGCGGCTACGTCATTCCTAAGTTCGGAAGATTTGATGGAACGGGGAATGCAAACCAGCACGTCGCCCACTTCAAAGCATCGTGCGGAAATACAGGGGGCAATGACGCGCTCCTTCTTCGTCAGTTTGTCAACAGCCTGACCGGTGTTGCTTTCGACTGGTACGCGAGCATACCGGACGGGTCCGTCATTACCTTTGCCCAAATGGAGTCCCTGTTTCGGCAAAGGTTCATGAGTGTCAGTGATAAAATCTCCATTGCCGACCTTGTGAGGACTAAGCCGGGGAAGAATGAAAGCAACACCGACTTTATCGCCCGATGGCGTAATCTCACAGTCAAATGCGAACCGCCGCTGGAGCAGGACCAGTCCGTCAGCCTTCTCATTGGGAACCTCAGCAATTGGATGGTCCCATTCTTGTGTACAGCGGGCCTCAAGACATTTCAGGAGCTAACCAAGAAAGTCCAAATGCTGGAACGCTCAAAGCAAGAGTCCCCGCCGGACACTCAGAGAGACAAAACCTGGAAAAGCAAGCGGGACGACAACCGTAGAAGCGGGAGTTCCAGCAGTACCAATGTCTTCAATGCCTCCGACAATGAAGAAAAGCGAAGGGCGGGCGAATCCAAAACCAACCGGTCTCGAAAGCCATTGCTGGGAGGAGATGGGCCTTCCCTAGAAGAGAAGAAGAACAAGGTTTACTCTTTCAGAAGGGACAAGGTCCGTAAGATATTTAAAGATGCCTTGAACAACGGCTTACAATTGCCGGAGTCGAAAAGACCCCAAGAAGCAAAAATGACCGACAATCCTCTGTATTGCCCGTACCACCGAGTAGTGAGCCATGCGATCGAGGATTGTTATATCTTCAAAGACTGGGTCGAGAAGCAGTACAAGGCTGGAGAGATCGAGCTATCCAAAAGCGTGTTGGTGAACAATCAAGTTGCAACCGCCAACTTTATACAGACAGAAGCCGAAGCCTTCTGGGAGCAGACAGCCGAACCCGCGGCCCTAAGAAATGAAACTGACTCATCGCGGCCTCCGTGGAGTACGCACATATCTAATAAGACGAAGAAGATGCTAAAGCTACTTCAGAAAGAGCCCAGGATGGAATGGGAAGAACAGAAGAAGCCTACCAGTCCAGCTGCCTATGCGGCTCCATCAGGCTCAAAATCCAAGAAGCTCAAGAAGAAGAAAAGTGCAGCTCGGCACGAAAAAGAGTCTGCAGGGAGATCGACCATTCAAAAATATATCGATTCCCTCGAAGAATATGAACAAAAGGAAAGAACATTGATTCAATTGAAGGAGTTCTTCCCTGTACAAGCGGCTGAAATTCTGGAGGAGTTAGAAGAAGACTCCAATGAAGAGATCCCAGTAGTGACCTGCTATGCCATCCATCTTGGCAGCGACTCCGAGGATGATCTCTGTTTTCCCGAAGAGGACGAGGAGCTCACCACAAAGGCCAATCAAATCCAGCTCAGAAGCGGCAGGGCTCTACCGCAAAATCAGGGCAACGCCCCAAAAGGGAAGGAAAAACATGTCGCTAATGAAGAAGATGGCAGAGAACCGGCCGATGAAAACATAAGTCCTTCCTCAGTGGACTATAATGTCTTGGCACATCTCCGGAAGCTTCCATCTCTCCTGAGCATCTACGACGCCTTGGTCCTATCTAAGGAGCTTAGAGACGTTCTCATCCATGCTCTACAAAACCCCGAGCGGTATCAGGCTCACTTTGCGGAAATTAATATGAAAGAAGCCCAGCACGCTTTGCATGCCGCCGCAGTCACATTTAAGGATGAAGACTTGCTACTGGGAACGGCTGAGCATAATCGGCCGCTTTACGTGACCGGGTACAGCGACGGAGATCGAATTAATCGTATATTGATTGATCCGGGGTCCTCAGTGAACATCATGAACTTGCGAACTCTGAAGAGTTTGTCAATGGACGTTCGACACCTGTCGAGGGAAAGGATTGTCATTCAAGGGTTCAACCAAAATTGCCAGCAAGTTCTAGGGTCTATAGCTTTGCCAATCAAATTTGGGGATCTGCAAACTGAAGCTAAGATATACGTGATCGACGCCGACACGTCTTATAAGATTCTTTTGGGGCGGCCGTGGCTCCACGATTATGGCATCATTCCATCAACTCTCCATCAATGCATGAAGTATACTAAAAATGGCGAAGAAAGACGCATTGACGGAGACATCCAGCCGTTCGGTGTGCATGAAGTCCGCTATGAAGATTCTCGGTACTTTATGAACCACCAAAATGCTAAGCCACAACTGACTGAAGATAGACCAGCCCCAAGGCTCAAAAGCAAATCTGCGCCGGCTGTCACTTTCAAAAGCAAAAATGCCCAAGTGCGCCCGCATTTCGGTAGCGACACTGATGAGTCCGACGCTGGAAGCCCGTCCTTCCATAAAACTTGCCCTCGTTTCGGCAGCGATACGGATGAATCCGTCACTGAAGCCCCATCTAGCAGTAAAGTCCGCCCTCATCTTGGCAGCGATACTGAAGAGTCAGAGGAGGAGGACCTGTCGTGTAACAGCGGTGCAGATTGGACCCCCACTCAACAAGCGAAACTACGAGAGACCTTCGAAGTTGCAGAAGGGTCCCTAGCCGTTACAAGGGTACCAGAGCAAATGTGCAAAGAGCTCGATGCATTATCAATCTCCACCGTGGACCAGCTGAAAACTTTCTACGTTCCCGGGAGGAAAAGTGGACAGAAGGGCATCTTGTTTTATGGGTCAAACCCCGTTGTGCACCCGGACGATCTTTCTGTCGCGTGCCTTCCCTATGAGAGAGGCATAAGAGCCGTCCTCAATCCCAGATACTATGCGCCCGAGATGCGGGAATACTTTAAGAAATGCGGATGCCGGTTATATCAAACGGAGTCCGAAGCAAAGTTTTACGAAGGGCTATGGTATCCGCCCCAGGTCCGAGCACTCATCGATGGACGAATTCCAGATAGACGGGGCATAGGTTACATTCAACCTGATTCCAAAGCATGCTACATGATCCATGTTGGTGAAGCTGGCGAAAGATCAAATGATGACGACGAGATAGCCGAGCCAGAAGAAGCTCCTCAAGAGCTCGAAGATGGAGGACAAGCAACCTTTGACGAGCTAACCGAGATTGACTTAGGAACGCCCGATAATCCAAGGACGACCTATATCAGCTCACTCTTGTCGGAGGAAATGAAAGAGCAGATAATTGCCCTGCTGCGTGAGTTCGTCGACTGCTTCGCGTGGACGTACAAAGAAATGCCTGGCCTTTCCCCTGAGGTAGCCGTGCATAAGCTGGCTATATCTCCTGATGCTAAGCCAGTCAAACAAGCTCCTCGAAGAATGAGAAGGGAACTAGAAGAAAAGGTCATCGAGGAAACTAAGAAGCTCATCGATGCCGGCTTCATCAGGGAAGAGAAATATGCAGACTGGATCGCATGCATAGTCCCAGTGAAGAAGAAAAATGGGCAGATCCGAGTCTGTGTCGATTTCAGGGACCTCAACAAGGCATGTCCTAAAGACGACTTCCCGCTACCGGTCATGGAAATGATGGTCGATGACACCTCAAATTACGAACTGTTCACCTTTATGGATGGCTCGTCTGGATATAATCAGATCAAGATGTCGCCTGAGGATGAGAAGCACACAGCATTTCGAACCCCGATCGGAATATATTGCTACAAGGTAATGCCATTCGGACTGAAGAACGCAGGTGCTACATATCAAAGGGCGATGACTAATATCTTTGATGACCTAATCCATAAAGTCGTTGAATGCTATGTTGATGATCTGGTCATCAAGACTAAAGCCAAGGCCGATCATATCCAAGATCTCAGGACCGTTCTCACCAGACTGAGGGAATACGATCTGAAGATGAATCCTCTGAAGTGCGCTTTTGGCGTGTCATCGGGAAAATTCCTGGGCTTCATAGTCCGACATCGAGGGATCGAAGTTGACCCATCAAAGATAAAGGCTATCATGGAGATGCCCCCTCCGAAGAGTCTGACGCAGCTAAGATCTTTTCAAGGCAAGCTTGCTTATATACGGAGGTTTATCTCAAATTTATCGGGGAGATGTAGGCCCTTCTCAAAGCTCATGAAGAAAGGAGCTCCTTTTATCTGGGATACCGAATGTCAAGCAGCGTTCGAAAGCATCAAACAATACTTGTTGCACCCTCCAGTGCTGGCCGCTCCCATTCCAAATAAACCGTTGATTCTCTATACTGCCGCGCTAGATGAGTCACTCGGTGCGCTCCTCGCCCAGAATAACGAGGAGGGAAAGGAAAATGCCCTCTACTACCTCAGTCGAACTCTAGTCGGGGCGGAACACAACTATTCCCCAATCGAAAAGCAATGCCTGGCTCTAATATTTGCTGTGAAGAAGCTGAGGCACTATTTGCTCGCTCATCGGGTTATGCTGATCTCCAAGGTCGACCCGCTCAAACACTTGATGGCCAAAGCAAGCCTAGCCGGCAGAATGGCAAGATGGGCTGTCATGCTACTTGAGTTTGACATAGTTTACACTCCTCAGAAAGCAGTAAAAGGGCAAGCTCTTGCAGACTTTCTCGCTGCTCATCCCATACCAGAAGGGTCGCCACTAAATTGTGAGTTACCCGACGAACAAGTGCTGCATCTCGAGAATGACGAGCCATGTTGGGAGCTCTACTTCGATGGGGCCTCATCGATAAGAACCTCCAGTAAATCAAGCGTCCCGGAGATAAAAGCAGGGATAGGATTGGTGTTTATCACACCATCAATGGGAACCCTACGGCGTTCTTTTGCTCTCACCGAGCCTCGCACAAACAATGAGGCCGAGTATGAAGCTCTGATAGCTGGTTTGGAGCTCGCCATAGAAATGGAAATCCTTCGGCTACGGGTTTACGGTGATTCCCAGCTTGTCGTCAACCAAGTAAGCGGCGACTATAAGATATACAAACCCGAGTTGGCTCGATACAGAAGCCGGGTGGTGGAACTCATGAAACGGTTCACTCATATCGAACTAACAAGAGTCCCTAGAGCATTGAACGGAAAAGCCGATATACTCGCTCGCCTAGCCAAGGAGCTGGCTGATCCTGACATGGACGAAATTCTGATCACAGTCAGGAGCCGACAAATTCTACCCCCAGTCTCTCTACGAGAAGAGGAAAGCGCGGAACAGAAGAGCAGTCCTGCGGAAGAAGCTTCGATCATCCAAGACGAGCCCGATTGGAGAGAACCCTTCATAGAGTACCTCCGATACGACAAGCTGCCCGAAGAAAAATCTGCGAGGATTCAGCTGAAGAAAAGAGCTCTCCGATACGTGTTTGTAAATGACACGTTATACCGCAGGTCATACGACCAACTATGGCTCAGGTGTCTGTCATTGGCCGAAGCCCAAAAGGTCATGAAAGATGTCCACTCGGGCGTTTGCGGTGCTCACCAATCTGGCCCCAAGATGCGACTTCAAATCAAACGGCTTGGGTATTACTGGCCCACCATGATACGGGATTGCGGAGAGCATGCAAAGAAATGTTATATCTGCCAAATTCACGGTGATTTTATTCACAAGCATCCCAATCCATTGCATCCTACAGTGGCGTCGTGGCCCTTCGAAGTCTGGGGCACCGACATTGTTGGCCCAATTGATCCTCCATCATCCAAAGGCCACCGGTTCATACTGGCCGCGACAGACTACTTCTCCAGATGGGCTGAAGCTGTCCCGCTAAAAGAAGTCAAGACAAAGGATATTCTGACATTCTTCCAGCATAATATTCTATACCGCTTCGGTACACCAAGAAGAATCATTTCTGACAACGGGCCTTCTTTCAAGAGCTTCAATGTCTCAAGATTCGCTACTCAGCACAAGATAGACTGGAGGTATTCCTCCATCTATAATCCAAGAGCCAATGGGCTAGCCGAAGCCTTCAATAAGACTCTATGCAAGCTCCTGAGGAAAAATGCTTCAGCCAACAAGAGAGACTGGAATCTCAAACTTCACGAGGCGTTGTGGGCATATCGTACCACGCACCGTACTCCAACTCAGTCCACTCCATACTCATTGCTCTTCGGAGTGGAGGCGGTCCTCCCCCTCGAAGTCGAAGTTCCAAGCTTAAGAATGGCCGTTCAGCATGAGTTGACGGAGGAGGAAAACGTGCTCCTTCGACTTGAAGAACTCGATGCCCTCGAAGAAAAGAGGCTCACGGTGCAGCAAAGTCTGGAGCTATACCGAGCCCAAATGTCACGGGCCTACGACAAGATAACCCGTCTCCGCGCTTTCAAGAAAGGTGAATTGGTGTTGGTCCTCAAAAGACCGATCATCCCCAATCGACATGCCAAGGGAAAATTCGAGCCGAACTGGGAGGGACCATACGTCATCGAGAAAGTGTTCGACGGAGGATCCTACCAACTAATAAGTGCCGAGGGAGAAAGGCCCATGCCACCCATCAATGGCCGATATCTCAAGAAATACTACACATGAATGCTCCAAGTCGCAGGCGAATTGAGCACATCGGCCCTACGGTCTGGATCAGACATCCTGCAAAACCGTATACAATCCACGGGCGTAAATGACCCCTATTTCTCCCAAATCCTTCCGGTGAGACTACTTTTAAAGTCCCACCAGCGGCAAAAAAAAAAAATAAAAAAAAAAAAATAAAAAAAAAAAAACGGTATGTCCACAAGCAAAACGGGCACGGATGAAAACCCGAAAGGGCTCCGTGAGTAAAAACAGCAGGACTACTGGCGAGTCTGTGAAAACCCGAAAGGGCGCAAACTCGTGAAAAGAGATGAAATACACTCGCAAAGCCCTCTCGACCTTGCGAGGAGAAAACCCCAGCGTGAGATCCTTACGACTCACAAAGGAGCAACACACTTAGGAATCCTCACGATTCCTAAGGAGAAAATACACCTGCGGGATCCTTACGACTCGTAGGGAGAAAATGCTTTTATGGGACCCTCACGGCCCATAAAATTGAAAAGCCTTGGGTGGTAGGGACCCAAACCTATCTCCTAAGCCATCGTTCCCCAACGGGCAACGGCAAATGATGAGTCGCTCCTGGCATTTCGCTTCAGTGTTAGCGGTGCTGATGCCGACCAAAAACCCAAATCCCAAGTTCTCCCAAGGCAAATGATGAGTTGCTCCTGGCATTATTCCAGTGCAGCAATGCTGATGCCAAACAAGATCCAAATTCCAAGTCCCCAAATGGCGAATGATGAGTCGCTCCTGGTACCATATTCCAGTGCAGCGATGCAGACGCCAACCAAATTCCAAATCCCATACCCCAACGGCGAATGATGAGTCGCTCCTGGTACCACATTCCAGTGCAGCGATGCAGACGCCAACAAATCCCTGAAATCTTTCTGGCCCTACGGTCTGGATCATACATCCTGCAAAACCGTATACAATCCACGGGCGTAAAACAATCCCAATCTCTCCTAAGTCCTACCGGTGAGACCACATTCAAAGTCCCACTAAAAAAAGAAAAAAAAAGGAAAAAAAAAAAAAAAGGTATGTCCACAAGCAAAATGGGCACGGAGGAAAACCCGAAAGGGCTCCGTGAGTAAAAACAGCAGGACTGCCGACGAGTTTGTGAAAACCTGAAAGGGCGCAAACTCGTGAAAAGAAGATGAAATGCACTCTCAAAGTCCTCTCGACTTTGAGAGGAGGAAATTCCCGCGTGAGATCCTTACGACTCACAAAGGAGCAACACACTTAGGAGTCCCCACGACTCCTATGGAGAAAATACGCCTACGAGATCCTTTCGACTCGTAGGGAGAAAATGCTTTTATGGGACCCTCACGGCCCATAAAATTGAAAAGTCTTAGGTGATAGGGATCTAAACCTGCCTCCTAAGCCATCAATTCTCAAATTCTCTCGGGGCAAATGATGAGTTGCTCCTGGCATTATTCCAGTGCAGCAATGCAGATGCCAAACAAAAACCAAAATCCCAAAATCCTCTCCATGACAGATGATGGTTCGCTCCTGGTACCATATTCCAGTATAGCGATGCTGATGTCAACCCAATCAAAATCAACAAGTCAACTTCCACTCGACGCCGTAAGAAGCGGAGCAAGTCAAGTCTACCCCTGACACTGCAAGAAGCAGAGCAAGTCAAATCAAGCATCGACCGTCCACGTCGTTAAAAGGGCAGCACCGACCGTCCACGTCGCTAAAAGGGCAGCATCGACCGTCCATGTCGCAAAAAGGGCAGAACCGACCGTCCACGTCGCTAAAAGGGCAGCACCGATCGTCCATGTCGCAAAAAGGGCAGAACCGACCGTCCACGTCGCTAAAAGGGCAGCGTCGACCGTCCACGTCGTTAAAAGGGCAGCACCGACCGTCCACGTCGCTAAAAGGGCAGCACCGACCGTCCAAGTCGCAAAAAGGGCAGAACCGACCGTCCACGTCGCTAAAAGGGCAGCATCGACCGTCCACGTCGCTAAAAGGGCAGAACCGACCGTCCACGTCGCTAAAAGGGCAGCATCGACCGTCCACGTCGCTAAAAGGGCAGAACCGACCGTCCACGTCGCTAAAAGGGCAGCATCGACCGTCCACGTCGCTAAAAGGGCAGAACCGACCGTCCACGTCGCTAAAAGGGCAGCATCGACCGTCCACGTCGCTAAAAGGGCAGCATCGACCGTCCACGTCGCTAAAAGGGCAGAACCGACCGTCCACGTCGCTAAAAGGGCAGCATCGACCGTCCACGTCGCTAAAAGGGCAGAACCGACCGTCCACGTCGCTAAAAGGGCAGCATCGACCGTCCACGTCGTTAAAAGGGCAGCATCGACCGTCCACGTCGCTAAAAGGGCAGCACCGACCGTCCACGTCGCAAAAAGGGCAGAACCGACCGTCCACGTCGCTAAAAGGGCAGCACCGACCGTCCACGTCGCTAAAAGGGCAGAACCGACCGTCCACGTCGCTAAAAGGGCAGCGTCGACCGTCTATGTCGCGAAAAGGGCAGTGCAGGCTCCCGCAAATTGGGAATCCAAATCGCTTCGTAACAGAGCGTCGACCGTCGATGTCGTAAAACGGGCAGTGCAGGCTCCCGCAAATTGGGAACCCAAATCGCTTCGGATCAGAGCGTCGACCGTCCATGTCGTAAAACGGGCAGTGCAAGCTCCCCACAAATCGGGAACCAAATCACTCCGGGTCAGGGAAACGTCTACCACGGACACTCCGTCTCGGAGACGCGTCAAGCGTCGACTGTCCATGTCGTAAAAAGGGCAGTGCGTCCCAAAAAGTGGGAACCAAAGCAAGTCGCCTCCACGTGAAAGAAGATCCATCAATTTCATGCACACGACCCATATATGCTGTGTGCATTTATTGATGGGGGGCACTTTGTTGGGGTAAAAATTTACACCCCTGTTGACCGAGTCAAAGTCAAGGTCAACCCCAAGCCAGGTGGGCCCAAGCCCAAGCAAGTGGGCCAATGCCCAGGTCGAGCCCGAACACGAAGCGTCTGGCCTTCCGCCATGCCAACAAAAAAAAATCATGTAATAAATAATTTTTATGTAATTTTTTATACATGAATGTATGTAAAATGGGCATAAAGCCAATATTTTGTAAGCCCATGGCTTATGTGCAAAAATGTAATGGCACATGAGCCATGGAATAGGCAAAATGCCATTTTGTAAAGCCCAAGGGGCTATATGCAAATATGTAAGCCTATAAAAGGCAAAATGATGATGAATAAAATAATACTTTTCATTCTCTCAAAAAAAAATTTAGAGCTGAGCTCTTTCTTCCTTCTTCAAGGTTCCAAAACCTTCTTCTTTCTCTTGAATTAAATCAAGAGTTTTACTCTTCCTTTTTCAAAACTAAATAGTTTTCCACCACAAAACCCACAAAGGGGAACTTGGATCTGCCATCAGATCTTAAAAAGGAGAGATTTTGAGATTTTACATCTCTTGATCTTCAAGATCCAGCAAGCAACAGGAGGAAGAAGAAGAACCCTTCCATTAACCCAACAAAAAAAAAAAAAAAAAAAACACTCAGGAGTCCAACTCCTCTTTGATTTCTCTTCAGAGAAATCTTTTTAGGCTAAAAGCCTCTTTTTCTCGCCGGCGCTCAAGCGCAGAGCGCCCGCGTGCCGACACGTGGCGCGCTTGCGCTCCAGCGCAAGCGCTCGAGCGCAAGTCGCCCTCGTGCCGACACGTGGCGCTCTTGCGCTCAAGCGCAAGCGCTCGAGCGCAAGTCGCCCTCGTGCCGACACGTGGCGCTCTTGCGCTCCAGCGCAAGCGCTCGAGCGCAAGTCGCCCTCGTGCCGACACGTGGCGCTCTTGCGCTCAAGCGCAAGCGCTCGAGCGCAAGTCGCCTACGTGCCGACACGTGGCGCGTTGCGCTCCAGCACTCTGCGCTCGAGCGCAAAGCGCCCACGTGCCGACACGTGGCGCGCTCACGCTCAAGCGCCTAGGCGCTGGCCCCACGCATCCTTTGGATGTATTTTTCCCCATTTTATATATACATGTATATATATACATATGTGTACAAATGTACGCATACACATACTCCGCGACACTGTCCCTGTTAGAAAAAAATTTCTAACGGGTGTTGGGGTAAAAATTTACACCCCGGTTGACCAAGTCAAAATCCAAGTCAACCCCAAGCCAAGTGGGCCCAAGCCCAGACCCAGTGGGCCCATGCCCGGGTCGAGCCCGAACATGAAGCGGCCGGCCTCCCCCCGTGCCAAGATAAAAATTTTGTAATAAATAATTTTGTTGCATTTTCTTTTATTTTATTTTATGGATAAATGTAAGAAAATGGGCATGAAGCCAAATTTTTGTAAAGCCCATGGCTTATGTGCAAAAAGAAATGGCACATGAGCCATGGGATAGGCAAAATGCCATTTTGTGAAGCCCAAGGGGCTATGTGTAAAATGTATGGCCTATAAAGGCAAGATAATGAAAATATCTAAACAACTTTTTTCTCTCTCCAGAAATTTCTAGATCTGAGATCTCTTTCTCCTTCTTCAAGGTTCCAAGACCTTCTTCTTTTTCTTGAATTAAATCAAGAGTTTTACTCTTCCTTTTTCAAAACTAAATAGTTTTCCACCACAAAACCCACAAAGGGGAACTTGGATCTGCCATCAGATCTTAAAAAGGAGAGATTTTGAGATTTTACATCTCTTGATCTTCAAGATCCAGCAAGCAACAGGAGGAAGAAGAAGAACCCTTCCATTAACCCAAAAAAAAAAAAAAAAAAAAAAAAACGCTCAGGAGTCTAACTCCTCTTTGATTTCTCTTCAGAGAAATCTTTTTAGGCTAAAAGCCTGTTGTGTGCGCAAGTCGCCCGCGTGCCGACACGTGGCGCGCGCGCTTGCGCAACTGCGCAAGTGCGCAAGGTGCCCGCGTGCCGACACGTGGCGCGCGCGCTCGCGCAACTGCGCAAGTGCGCAAGTCGCCCGCGTGCCGACACGTGGCGCGCGCGCTCGCGCAACTGCGCAAGTGCGCAAGTCGCCCGCGTGCCGACACGTGGCGCGCGCGCTCGCGCAACTGCGCAAGTGCGCAAGTCGCCCGCGTGCCGACACGTGGCGCGCGCGCTCGCGCAACTGCGCAAGTGCGCAAGGCGCCCGCGTGCCGACACGTGGTGCGCGCTTGCGCACCTGCGCATCCCTTGGATGTCTTTTCCCCCTCTTTTTGTGTACATATATACATATATACATATGTATACAAATTTATACATACACGTACTCCACGACACTGTCCCTGTTAGAAAAAAATTTCTAACGGGGCGCTGCCCCGCACCCCGCAAGGGGGCTGCTAGCCCCCTTGACCCCCAGCCCGCTATCCGGGTAGCGGGACCCCCGTAAAAAACTCTGCGTGGCTCCCGATATATCCAAAACCCCCCTTTCGGAACAGAACACACGTACACTGCACATTGAATTCGCATGACCAGTTTAACCCGTTAATCGGAGGTTCCCTCGCCCCAAAGGCGAGGGGTAATTAACGGCAGCTTAGTCCGCGGCTGCCGGAGATTCGGATCCCCACCATCATTAAACCCCGGCCTACCCTAGGCCGGGGGAATCTGTAGTACGCCTGACAAGCGCGCGCGTATTCCCATCTCAATGGGGTGACGAAAAACACCCTACAGACTCTGGCACGCCCGGTGGGACCAATCTCTCCTTCCATATTTCGGGTTAAACGTTCATGCGAACTCAATCAATACACATATCGATTGCCTATACTGAAATGATGTTTTCTTTTCGTGCAGCAATCAAATTTCGACGACAATGTCTCCCAAGATGAACTCAGCTTCCAATGTGACCCCGATTCCGTACGTGGTCAAGATCAACGCTCGTGTGGTTCTCCCCACGAGCCTCAGTCGACAGTGGGAGGAACCGCCCCGCCAGTTTGGCTCCGTCATCATCTACCCTGCTGGAAGCGCTCATCTGGCGGAAATCCCGGCGGAACAGGTGGTCAAGCCGGTCCCAAGGGGCAAGAGGCCGAATGTTGTGATTGCTAAGGCACCACAACCGAAACTTAAGATGGTGTCTGAACGATTCCCTGACGCTCTAGCTGGGGGCAAGACTTCCGGTGCGAAGGGCAACAACAAATGTCGCGGACGAGCTCAAGCGATGACTCCAACAAACGCACAATCGAGCGTATCTCCAAAGCCCTCCGTCGCCCGGTCTGCGGCGTCTTCCCAAAGAGCTGAAGTCTGCCAGGTGCTTAGAACAGAAAAGTTAAGGCAGAAGCGGCTCAGGTATCGAGCCAACAAAAGGGCCAAGGCTTCGGCCAAATGGAATCATGTGAAGTTCCAAGTGCAGGGTTTCCCCGCGACGACGGCTGAGTCGGACGTAAGAATCAGCAATTCCTTCGAGCCTCTGAAGTGGGTTCAGAAAAACGCCATGACCGCCAGAATCAAGAAGACAGCGGTCCGAACAGTGCCACAAAGAGACGTGTCCCCGCCCCAACAGAAAAAGTATGACACTATCTCTTCAAGAGTCTATCAAGCGCTCTGTGCCGCACGAAAGAAGCGGGGCAAACCCAGAAAAGATGCGCCAACACCATTCAAGAAGCTGGTTAAGCCAGCCGCCTTCAATCGACTACCAGTTACCGAAGCAAGGGGGTCAAGACAGCGATCCGTGAAATCAGCCACCAATGATCGAAAGACGGCCGGATATATCATCCATACGGTCTATATGGCGGGCGGGCGCCCCAGCGACAACCTTCGCAGCAAAAGCAAGGATGGGGCTACCACATCCCAAGCCCAATCTAGCCTGAATGTGGTCGCCGCCGCTCAAGAACAGCCGCCCCCGCTGGATGAAGAAAACCCTCTCGATGAGGATGATAGGCAGAAAGACCCCTCGGTCCATGAAGAGTCAAGCTCGGACAGCGAGGAAGAGCCGACTTTCCGCCCTAGGACTGCGGAGCAAGAGCTGCTTCAAGAACTTCGAAAACAGCTCAGGAGCAAAGATAAAGAGATGGCCAAGCTCTATTCGAAAATTGATGATTTAACGAACGTGGTGATGCAGCTTACGGCTCAAATTGCTCGAGCGCCTCCCAATCAAGCACAAGCCGCTACTAATCAGCCGGGTGATGACAATCAGAGGCAGCCAATGCCTGTTCCTTTGGGACCAAGACTGGTCGAGCCAAATGAAAGCCGGCTACATTCCGCTTCTGGGGACGCCTTGGCCCCAGATAGCACCATCCCGCTAACACAGGATCGGATAATGGATTTGGTCACCAGCAAGGTTAAAACATTGGTGGCCGAAGCCGAAGCTCAAAAAGAAATCGGCAGTAGTGGGCGGCCATATCCCGCGCAGTACGATCTGATTGAGTTCCCAAGCGGCTACGTCATTCCTAAGTTCGGAAGATTTGATGGAACGGGGAATGCAAATCAGCACATCGCCCACTTCAAAGCATCGTGCGGAAATACAGGGGGCAATGACGCGCTCCTTCTTCGTCAGTTTGTCAACAGCCTGACCGGTGTTGCTTTCGACTGGTACGCGAGCATACCAGATGGGTCCGTCATTACCTTTGCCCAAATGGAGTCTCTGTTCCGGCAAAGGTTCATGAGCGTCAGTGATAAAATCTCCATTGCCGACCTTGTGAGGACCAAGCCGGGGAAGAATGAAAGTAACACTGACTTTATCGCCCGATGGCGTAATCTTACAGTCAAATGCGAACCGCCGCTGGAGCAGGACCAGTCCGTCAGCCTTCTCATTGGGAACCTCAGCAATTGGATGGTCCCATTCTTGTGTACAGCGGGCCTCAAGACATTTCAGGAGCTAACCAAGAAAGTCCAAATGCTGGAACGCTCAAAGCAAGAGTTGCCGCCGGACACTCAGAGAGACAAAACCTGGAAAAGCAAGCGGGACGACAACCGTAGAAGCGGGAGTTCCAGCAGTACCAATGTCTTCAATGCCTCCGACAATGAAGAAAAGCGAAGGGCGGGCGAATCCAAAACCAACCGGTCTCGAAAGCCATTGCTGGGAGGAGATGGGCCTTCCCTAGAAGAGAAGAAGAACAAGGTTTACTCTTTCAGAAGAGACAAGGTCCGTAAGATATTTAAAGATGCCTTGAACAACGGCTTACAATTGCCGGAGTCGAAAAGACCCCAAGAAGCAAAAATGACCGACAATCCTCTGTATTGCCCGTACCACCGAGTAGTGAGCCATGCGATCGAGGATTGCTATATCTTCAAAGACTGGGTCGAGAAGCAGTACAAGGCTGGAGAGATAGAGCTATCCAAAAGCGTGTTGGTGAACAATCAAGTTGCAACCGCCAACTTTATACAGACAGAAGCCGAAGCCTTCTGGGAGAAGACAGCCGAACCCGCTGCCCTGAGAGATGAAACTGACTCATCGCGGCCTCCGTGGAGTACGCACATATCTAATAAGACGAAGAAGATGATAAAGCTACTTCAGAAAGAACCCAGGACGGAATGGGGAGGGCAGAAGAAGCCTACCAGTCCAGCTGCCAATGCGGCTCCATCAGGCTCAAAATCCAAGAAGCTGAAGAAGAAGAAAAGTGCAGCTCGGCGCGAAAAAGAGTCTGCATGGAGATCAACCATTCAAAAATATATCGATTCTCTCGAAGAATATGAACAAAAGGAAAGAACATTGATTCAATTGAAGGAGTTCTTCCCTGTACAAGCGGCTGAAATTCTGAAGGAGTTAGAAGAAGACTCCAATAAAGAGATCCCAGTAGTGACCTGCTACGCCATCCATCTTGGCAGCGACTCCGAGGATGATCTTTGTTTTCCCGAAGAGGATGAGGAGCTCGCCACAACGACCAATCAAATCCAGCTCAGAAGCGGCAGGGCTCTACCGCCGAATCAGGGCAACGCCCCAAAGGGGAAGGAAAAACAAGTCGCTAATGAAGAAGATGGCAGAGAACCGGCTGATGAAAACATAAGTCCTTCCTCGGTGGACTATAATGTCTTGGCGCATCTCCGGAAGCTTCCGTCTCTCCTGAGCATCTACGACGCCTTGGTCCTATCTAAGGAGCTTAGAGATGTTCTCATCCACGCTCTACAAAACCCCGAGCGGTATCAGGCCCACTTTGCGGAAATTAATATGAAAGAAGCCCAGCACGCTTTGCATGCCGCCGCAGTCACATTTAAGGATGAAGACTTGCTACTGGGAACGGCTGAGCATAATCGGCCGCTTTACGTGACCGGGTACAGCGACGGAGATCGAATTAATCGCATATTGATTGATCCGGGGTCCTCAGTGAACATCATGAACTTGCGAACTCTGAAGAGTTTATCAATGGACGTCCGACATCTGTCAAGGGAAAGGATTGTCATTCAAGGCTTCAACCAAAATTGCCAGCAAGTTCTGGGGTCCATAGCTCTGCCAATCAAATTCGGGGATCTGCAAACTGAAGCTAAGATATACGTGATCGACGCTGACACGTCTTATAAGATTCTCTTGGGGCGGCCATGGCTCCACGATTACGGCATCATTCCGTCAACTCTCCATCAATGCATGAAGTATACTAAAAATGGCGAAGAAAGACGCATTGACGGAGACATCCAACCGTTCGGTGTGCATGAAGTCCGATATGAAGATTCTCGGTACTTTATGAACCACCAAAATGCTAACCCACAACTGACTAAGGATAGACCGGCCCCAAGACTCAAAAGCAAATCTGCGCCGGCTGTCACTTTCAAGAGCAAAAACACCCAAGTGCGCCCGCATTTCGGTAGCGACACTGACGAGTCCGACGCTGGAAGCCCGTCCTCCCGTAAAACTCGTCCTCATTTCGGCAGCGATACAGACGAATCTGTTACTGAAGGCCCACCTAGCAGCAAAGTCCGCCCTCATCTTGGCAGCGACACTGAAGAGTCGGAGGAAGAGGACCTGCCGTGCAACAGCGATGCAGATTGGACCCCTATGCAACAAGCGAAACTACGAGAGACCTTCGAAGTCGCAGAAGGGTCCCTGGCTATCACAAGGGTGCCGGAACGGATGTGCAAAGAGCTCGACGCATTGTCAGTCTCTACCGTGGACCAGCTGAAAACTTTCTACGTGCCCGGGAGGAAAAGTGGACAGAAGGGCATCTTGTTTTATGGGTCAAACCCCGTTGCGCACCCGGACGATTTGTCTGTCGCGTGCCTTCCATATGAGAGAGGCATAAGAGCCGTCCTCAATCCCAGATACTATGCGCCCGAGATGCGGGAATACTTTAAGAAGTGCGGATGCCGGTTATATCAAACGGAGTCCGAAGCAAAGTTTTACGAAGGGCTATGGTATCCGCCCCAGGTCCGAGCACTCATCGATGGACGAATTCCAGACAGACGGGGAATAGGTTACATTCAACCTGATTCCAGAGCGTGCTACATGATCCATGTTGGTGAAGCTGGCGAAAGATCAAATGATGACGACGAGATAGCCGAGCCAGAAGAAGCTCCTCAAGAGCTCGAAGATGGAGGACAAGCAACCTTTGACGAGCTAACCGAGATTGACTTAGGAACGCCCGATAATCCAAGGCCGACCTACATCAGCTCACTTTTGTCGGAGGAAATGAAAGCGCAGATAATTGCCCTGCTGCATGAGTTCGTCGACTGCTTCGCGTGGACATACAAAGAAATGCCTGGCCTTTCCCCTGAAGTGGCCGTACATAAGTTGGCTATATCTCCCGATGCTAAACCAGTCAAACAAGCTCCTCGAAGAATGAGAAGGGAGTTGGAAGAAAAGGTCGTCGAGGAAACCAAGAAACTCATCGATGCCGGCTTTATCAGGGAAGAGAAATATGCGGACTGGATCGCATGCATAGTCCCAGTGAAGAAGAAAAATGGGCAGATCCGAGTCTGTGTCGATTTCAGGGACCTCAATAAGGCATGTCCTAAAGATGACTTCCCGCTACCGGTCATGGAAATGATGGTCGATGACACCTCAAATTACGAACTGTTCACCTTTATGGACGGCTCGTCTGGATATAATCAGATCAAGATGTCGCCTGAGGATGAGAAGCACACAGCATTTCGAACCCCGATCGGAATATATTGCTACAAGGTAATGCCATTCGGACTGAAGAACGCAGGTGCTACATATCAAAGGGCGATGACTAATATCTTCGATGACCTAATTCATAAAGTCGTCGAATGTTATGTTGATGATCTGGTCGTTAAGACTGAAACCAAGGCCGATCATATCCAGGATCTTAGGATCGTTCTCACCAGACTGAGGGAATTTGATCTGAAGATGAATCCTCTGAAATGCGCTTTTGGCGTGTCATCGGGAAAATTCCTGGGCTTCATAGTTCGACATCGTGGGATCGAAGTTGACCCATCAAAGATAAAGGCCATCATGGAGATGCCTCCTCCGAAGAGTCTGACGCAGCTAAGATCTTTTCAAGGCAAGCTTGCTTATATACGGAGGTTTATCTCAAATTTATCGGGGAGATGTAGGCCCTTCTCAAAGCTCATGAAGAAAGGAGCTCCTTTTATCTGGGATGCCGAATGTCAAGCAGCGTTCGAAAGCATCAAACAATACTTGTTGCACCCTCCAGTGCTGGCTGCTCCCATTCCAAATAAACCGTTGATTCTCTACACTGCCGCGCTAGATGAGTCACTCGGTGCGCTCCTCGCCCAGAATAACGAGGAGGGAAAGGAAAATGCCCTCTACTACCTCAGTCGAACTCTAGTCGGGGCGGAACACAACTATTCCCCAATCGAAAAGCAATGCCTGGCTCTGATATTTGCTGTGAAGAAGCTGAGGCACTATCTGCTGGCTCATCGGGTTATGCTGATCTCCAAGGTCGACCCGCTCAAACACTTGATGACCAAAGCAAGCCTAGCCGGCAGGATGGCAAGATGGGCTGTCATGCTACTTGAGTTTGATATAGTTTATACCCCTCAGAAAGCAGTAAAAGGGCAAGCTCTTGCAGACTTTCTCGCTGCTCATCCCATACCAGAAGGGTCGCCGCTAAATTGTGAGTTACCCGACGAACAAGTGCTGCACCTCGAGAATGACGAGCCATGTTGGGAGCTCTACTTCGATGGGGCCTCATCGATAAGAACCTCCAGTAAATCAAGCGTCCCGGAGATAAAAGCAGGGATAGGATTGGTGTTTATCACACCATCAATGGGAACCCTACGGCGTTCTTTTGCTCTCACCGAGCCTCGGACAAATAATGAGGCCGAGTATGAAGCTCTGATAGCTGGTTTGGAGCTCGCCATAGAAATGGAAATCCTTCGGCTACGGGTTTACGGTGATTCCCAGCTTGTCGTCAACCAAGTAAGCGGCGACTATAAGATATACAAACCCGAGTTGGCTCGGTACAGAAGCCGGGTGGTGGAACTCATGAAACGGTTCACTCATATCGAACTAACAAGAGTCCCTAGAGCATTGAACGGAAAAGCCGATATACTCGCTCGCCTAGCCAAGGAGCTGGCTGATCCTGACATGGACGAAATTCTGATCACAGTCAGGAGCCGACAAATTCTACCCCCAGTCTCTCTACGAGAAGAGGAAAGCGCGGAACAGAAGAGCAGTCCTGCGGAAGAAGCTTCGATCATCCAAGACGAGCCCGATTGGAGAGAACCCTTCATAGAGTACCTCCGATACGACAAGCTGCCCGAAGAAAAATCTGCAAGGATTCAGCTGAAGAAAAGAGCCCTCCGATACGTGTTTGTAAATGACACATTATACCGCAGGTCATATGACCAACTCTGGCTCAGGTGCCTGTCGTCGGCCGAAGCACAAAAGGTCATGAAAGATGTCCACTCGGGAGTTTGCGGTGCTCACCAATCTGGCCCCAAGATGCGACTTCAAATCAAACGGCTTGGGTATTACTGGCCCACCATGATACGGGATTGCGGAGAGCATGCAAAGAAATGTTATATCTGCCAAATTCACGGTGATTTTATTCACAAGCATCCCAACCCATTGCATCCTACAGTGGCGTCGTGGCCCTTCGAAGTTTGGGGCACCGACATTGTTGGCCCAATTGATCCTCCGTCATCTAAAGGCCACCGGTTCATACTGGCTGCGACAGACTACTTCTCCAGGTGGGCTGAAGCTGTCCCGCTAAAAGAAGTCAAGACAAAGGATATTCTGACATTCTTCCAGCATAATATTCTATACCGCTTCGGTACACCAAGAAGAATCATTTCTGACAACGGGCCTTCTTTCAAGAGCTTCAATGTCTCAAGATTCGCTACTCAGCACAAGATAGACTGGAGGTATTCCTCCATCTATAATCCAAGAGCCAACGGGCTAGCCGAAGCCTTCAATAAGACTCTATGCAAGCTCCTGAGGAAAAATGCTTCAGCCAACAAGAGAGACTGGAATCTCAAACTTCACGAGGCGTTGTGGGCATATCGTACCACACACCGTACTCCAACTCAGTCCACTCCATACTCATTGCTCTTCGGAGTGGAGGCGGTCCTCCCCCTCGAAGTTGAAGTTCCAAGCTTAAGAATGGCCGTCCAACATGAGTTGACGGAGGAAGAAAACGTGCTCCTTCGACTTGAAGAACTCGATGCCCTCGAAGAAAAGAGGCTCGCGGTGCAGCAAAATCTGGAGCTATACCGAGCCCAAATGTCACGGGCCTATGACAAGATAACTCGTCTCCGTGCTTTCAAGAAAGGTGAATTGGTGTTGGTCCTCAAAAGACCGATCATCCTCAATCGACATGCCAAAGGAAAATTCGAGCCAAACTGGGAAGGACCATACGTCATTGAGAAAGTGTTCGACGGAGGATCCTACCAACTAATAAGTGCAGGGGGAGAAAGGCCCATGCCGCCCATTAATGGCCGATATCTCAAGAAATACTACACATGAATGCTCCAAGTCGCAGGCGAATTGAGCACATCAGCCCTACGGTCTGGATCAGACATCCTGCAAAACCGTATACAATCCACGGGCGTAAATAACCCCTATTTCTCCCAAATCCTGCCGGTGAGACTACTTTTAAAGTCCCACCAGCAGCAAAAAAAAAGAAAAAGAAAGAAAAAGAAAAAAAAAGAAGAAGAAATAAACGGTATGTCCACAAGCAAAACGGGCACGGATGAAAACCCGAAAGGGCTCCGTGAGTAAAAACAGCAGGACTACCGGCGAGTCTGTGAAAACCCGAAAGGGCGCAAACTCGTGAAAAGAGATGAAAAACACTCGCAAAGTCCTCTCGACCTTGTGAGGAGAAAACCCCTGCGTGAGATCCTTACGACTCACAAAGGAGCAACACACTTAGGAACCCTCACGATTCCTAAGGAGAAAATACACCTGCGGGATCCTTACGACTCGTAGGGAGAAAATGCTTTATGGGACCCTCACGGCCCATAAAATTGAAAAGCCTTAGGTGGTGGGGACCCAAACCTATCTCCTAAGCCATCGTTCCCCAACGGGCAACGGCAAATGATGATCCGCTCCTGGCATTTCGCTTCAGTGTTAGCGGTGCTGATGCCGACCAAAAACCCAAATCCCAAGTCCTCCCGAGGCAAATGATGAGTTGCTCCTGGCATTATTCCAGTGCAGCAATACTGATGCCAAACAAGATCCAAATTCCAAGTCCCCAGACGGCGAATGATGAGTCGCTCCTGGTACCATATTCCAGTGTAGCGATGCAGACGCCAACCAAAATCCAATTTCTCAAAATTTTCCGGCCCTACGGTGGGTCCCCAAATTGACCATCGTATACAATCCACGGGCTCAAATAATTCTCATCATACCCATGCCCCACCGTAATCACCAGTTATGCGGCCGGTCTCCGCTTTGGGAATGATGCTCCATTGATAAGACCCACTCATGTGTCCTCACGATATATGAGGAGAACAAACCTTTGTGGGATCCTTACGACTCATAAAGGAAAAACACACTTAGGAGTCCTCACGACTCCTAAGGAGAAAATACACCTGTGGGATCCTTACGACCCGTAGGGAGAAAATGTTTTTATGGGACCCTCACGGCCCATAAAATTGAAAAGTCTTAGGCGATAGGGATCTAAACCTGTCTCCTAAGCCATCGCTCCCCAATCCCCAAATGGCGAATGATGAGTCGCTCCTGGTACCATATTCCAGTGCAGCGATGCAGACGCCAACCAAATTCCAAATCCCTTACCCCAACGGCGAATGATGAGTCGCTCCTGGTACCATATTCCAGTACAGCGATGCAGACGCCGACAAAATCCCGAAATTTTTCCGGCCCTACGGTCTGGATCATACATCCTGCAAAACCGTATACAATCCACGGGCGTAAAATAATCCCAATTTCTCCCAAATCCTCTCGGGGCAAATGATGAGTTGCTCCTGGCGTTATTCCAGTGCAGCAATGCAGATGCCAAACAAAAACCAAAAAAAATCCCCAAATCCTCCCCATGACAGATGATGATTCGCTCCTGGTACCATATTCCAGTATAGCGATGCTGATGTCAACCCAAATCAAAATCAACAAGTCAACTTCCACTCCGACACCGCAGAAAGCGGAGCAAGTCAGAATCCAATCTCAACACCGCAAGAAGCGGAGCAAGTCAAGTCTACCCCTGACACTGCAAGAAGCAGAGCAAGTCAAATCAAGAACCGACCGTCCAAGTCGCAAAAAGGGCAGAATCGACCGTCCAAGTCGCTAAAAGGGCAGCACAGACCGTCCAAGTCGCAAAAAGGGCAGAACCGACCGTCCACGTCGCTAAAAGGGCAGCACCGACCGTCCACGTCGCTAAAAGGGCAGCATCGACCGTCCACGTCGCTAAAAGGGCAGCACCGACCGTCCACGTCGCTAAAAGGGCAGCACCGACCGTCCACGTCGCTAAAAGGGCAGCACCGACCGTCCACGTCGCTAAAAGGGCAGCACCGACCGTCCACGTCGCTAAAAGGGCAGCACCGACCGTCCACGTCGCTAAAAGGGCAGCACCGACCGTCCACGTCGCTAAAAGGGCAGCATCGACCGTCCACGTCGCTAAAAGGGCAGCATCGACAGCCCATGTCGCTAAAAGGGCAGCATCGACCGTCCAAGTCGCTAAAAGGGCAGCATCGACCGTCCAAGTCGCAAAAAGGGCAGAACCGACCGTCCACGTCGCTAAAAGGGCAGCACCGACCGTCCAAGTCGCAAAAAGGGCAGCGCAGGATTCCTACAAAGCGGGAACCAGATAACTCCGGGCCAGGGAAAACGTCTATCACGGACACCCCGTCTCGGAGACATGTCAAGCAACGACCGTCCATGTCGTAAAAAGGGCAGTGCCAGCTTCCCAAAAAGCGGGAACCAAATCAAGTCGCCTCCACGTGAAAGAAGATCCATCAATTTCATGCACACGACCCACATATGTGGTGTGCATTTATTGATGGGGGGCAATTTGTTGGGGTAAAAATTTACACCCCGGTTGACCAAGTCAAAATCCAAGTCAACCCCAAGCCAAGTGGGCCCAAGCCCAGACCCAGTGGGCCCATGCCCGGGTCGAGCCCGAACATGAAGCGGCCGGCCTCCCCCCGTGCCAAGATAAAAATTTTGTAATAAATAATTTTGTTGCATTTTCTTTTATTTTATTTTATGGATAAATGTAAGAAAATGGGCATGAAGCCAAATTTTTGTAAAGCCCATGGCTTATGTGCAAAAAGAAATGGCACATGAGCCATGGGATAGGCAAAATGCCATTTTGTGAAGCCCAAGGGGCTATGTGTAAAATGTATGGCCTATAAAGGCAAGATAATGAAAATATCTAAACAACTTTTTTCTCTCTCCAGAAATTTCTAGATCTGAGATCTCTTTCTCCTTCTTCAAGGTTCCAAGACCTTCTTCTTTTTCTTGAATTAAATCAAGAGTTTTACTCTTCCTTTTTCAAAACTAAATAGTTTTCCACCACAAAACCCACAAAGGGGAACTTGGATCTGCCATCAGATCTTAAAAAGGAGAGATTTTGAGATTTTACATCTCTTGATCTTCAAGATCCAGCAAGCAACAGGAGGAAGAAGAAGAACCCTTCCATTAACCCAAAAAAAAAAAAAAAAAAAAAAAAACGCTCAGGAGTCTAACTCCTCTTTGATTTCTCTTCAGAGAAATCTTTTTAGGCTAAAAGCCTGTTGTGTGCGCAAGTCGCCCGCGTGCCGACACGTGGCGCGCGCGCTTGCGCAACTGCGCAAGTGCGCAAGTCGCCCGCGTGCCGACACGTGGCGCGCGCGCTTGCGCAACTGCGCAAGTGCGCAAGGTGCCCGCGTGCCGACACGTGGCGCGCGCGCTCGCGCAACTGCGCAAGTGTGCAAGTCGCCCGCGTGCCGACACGTGGCGCGCGCGCTCGCGCAACTGCGCAAGTGCGCAAGTCGCCCGCGTGCCGACACGTGGCGCGCGCGCTCGCGCAACTGCGCAAGTGCGCAAGGCGCCCGCGTGCCGACACGTGGTGCGCGCTTGCGCACCTGCGCATCCCTTGGATGTCTTTTCCCCCTCTTTTTGTGTACATATATACATATATACATATGTATACAAATTTATACATACACGTACTCCACGACACTGTCCCTGTTAGAAAAAAATTTCTAACGGGGCGCTGCCCCGCACCCCGCAAGGGGGCTGCTAGCCCCCTTGACCCCCAGCCCGCTATCCGGGTAGCGGGACCCCCGTAAAAAACTCTGCGTGGCTCCCGATATATCCAAAACCCCCCTTTCGGAACAGAACACACGTACACTGCACATTGAATTCGCATGACCAGTTTAACCCGTTAATCGGAGGTTCCCTCGCCCCAAAGGCGAGGGGTAATTAACGGCAGCTTAGTCCGCGGCTGCCGGAGATTCGGATCCCCACCATCATTAAACCCCGGCCTACCCTAGGCCGGGGGAATCTGTAGTACGCCTGACAAGCGCGCGCGTATTCCCATCTCAATGGGGTGACGAAAAACACCCTACAACGGGGCGCTGCCCCGCACCCCGCAAGGGGGCTGCTAGCCCCCTTGACCCCCAGCCCGCTATCCGGGTAGCGGGACCCCCGTAAAAACTCTGCGTGGCTCCCGATATATTTAAATCCCCCTCCAAAACACAACACACGTACACTGCACGTTGAGTTCGCATGACCAGTTTAACCCGTTAATCGGAGGTTCCCTCGCCCCAAAGGCGATGGGTAATTAACGGCAGCTTAGTCCGCGGCTGCCGGAGATTCGGATCCCCACAATCATTAAACCCCGGCCTACCCTAGGCCGGGGGAATCTGTAGTACGCCTGACAAGCGCGCGCGTATTCCCATCTCAATGGGGTGACGAAAAACACCCTACACCTCCACAGAAGAAGCTATTGCTGCTTCGCTTGAAACCTTTGGAGAGGAGGAACGGCTTCGCGTCTCATTGCCAACAGAGGCTTTGCTTGAACGACCGATGACGGATACCGTAATGGTTCCGGAGGTAAAACCTAGCTCTGATGATAATATCCCCTTGGCGAAGGTCCTGAAGAAGTCTCCTCTCCCTGTCAAAACCGAGAAGCAGCTCAAAAAGCAGACGACAAGAGGAAAGAAGCGATCTTCTACAATCGCTAGCTCTGGGCCAAAGTGGGGGAAGAAGACCGTTATTAGTCTGCCGGAAGACAGTCTTCTTTTTCCTGGTTCATTTGCCGAGGAAGCCGCACAACTGGCTGAGGCCATAAGACGCTCACAGGATGAATCCGAGAACGTAAGGATTCCGAAGAGGCCTTATCCTGCCGTCATCTTTTACGAAGACCCTCCTTCAATACGGCGGATATTCATAGGTCCTTTGGAAGAAAGGGGCGAGAGAGCCCTTAAGCAGGCTGTCTCAGCCAACGTCGAGGATGCACTTTCATTGTGCACCAGTGGCCACGAGTCTACCCTCGAACCTCGGCAGGCATACCTCCTCAGGAAGGAGCGTCGGCTTGAACAAGCCATACGAGAAGCTCCTTTGCGCATTGGTACACTTATATAGCCTTTTGTAGTATTTTGCACTGCTTATATATATATACATATCCTTATTCTCGTGCAAACTTTGCAGGGACTTCGCTGATGGCAGAGGAGCCGAGTCCAAGTCGTGCCCTGATTATGGACTCTACAAATATCCCCGATGAGACCCTAGCAAGTGTTGAAGGGATTGATATAATTGTTGTTCCTGCGATGGAGCTTCCACTGACGGCCTTTGTTCCTCCTGCGTCCATTGGCCCTGAAGAGGTGCCTTTACCCGTCGTAGATTTAATGGACCTTTCCGGTGACGGCCCAGAGGCGGTGGAACAAGTGGCTGAGATTGTCGTTCCCGAAGTGGCTGTTGTGCCTCAACCAGCAAACGTTTCTGGTAATGTGCCCGTTGGTACGGAGGAGGCTGCTGAAGCTGCTATCCCTTTTGTTCAAAGCGGGAGGAGTATCGAAGGTATTATCCCCTACTTTGTTTTAAACGATATTTTGATTATCTGAACCTTCCCTGTCTTTTTTTAGAGCTACGAGGCTTGGCAGCGTCCATCGCTGGCCTGTCTCCCAAGAAGTCTTTCCAGCGTCTGCTGGAACTGGCTGCTCCACAGGCGATATCCTCTCAGCGCATCATTTTATCTTCCGGACAAGGTTAGCATTGTTCACTCCTTTCTCAATTTTGTTACTTCTTCATATAACAATGTTCATGTTTTCTATAGTTCTGGAAGCTGATGATGAGGTTGAGGTCCTCAATGGGCCCGGGGATCTTCCAGACTCTTCTTGTATAAACGTGGGTAAGTAAAGTTTCGACGCTTTTGCATCTATCCTCTGTTTGCAACCTTCGCTGATTATTTATCAATCTTTAACAGCTCTGCCAACTTTTACCCCGTTGGAGACTCACATTCTTATGCCGTCCGGCCCTTATGCGCTGCGTGCATCCGAACGTATGGCCAAGTTAAGCCTTCACTCTTTGTTAGCGTTGATCGAAGACCTCCATGTTGGTAGCTCGCTCACGGCCAAAGAATTTGCTGCTGAAGCCAACGGTTCTCTCCCCTTTCTTGCCACTTATCACAGTGAAGGATTGGTGCAAGTCTGGGTCGAATTCTGTCGTCGAGTGGAGGCTTACTTGTATAGTCTTGAATGTGCGCGCCTTCCTTCGGAGGCGGTGGCTGCGAAGACAAGCTTGCAGGGGCTGATTAAGCGGTACGCTGCTAATATGCTTTCCTGTGAAAAAAGGCTCCGCCGAAAGTTCTCAGAGAGGAAGCTGGCTTCAACCGCGCTCGGGGAGCTTCAAGCCGAATTTACAGCTAAGGCCACCTACGCATATGAACTTTGGCAGGAGCTTCAAGCCGCAATCAAGGACGTGGTGGCTGTTGATAAAGCTGTCATCTTTACCCAGACGATGGTTGATGCTCATAAAACTACTGAGCAGGAGCTTGAAGGCCGGCTTGCCTCGCATCAAGCCCAACAGTCAGAAGCGGAGGCCCGTCTCGTAGCCATAGTCAATTTTTAGGCAGAGACCCAAGAAAGGAAGGATGAACTGATGAACCTTTTGAATCATCCACCAGCTTGAAGAATTGTATATTTTCTTCATTCTTCTATACATACTCCTGAATGAGAGTATTTTTTATTCTTTCATAAATTGTACTTTGTATTCATTTTGATTCATGAATAAAAGACATATTTTGCTTCATGATGGTGCGTCCCTTTTAGTAAATGCATTTTGTGGATAATCTGTTTTAATCTCCATGTAGGACATCGATGGCTTAGGAGTCAGGTTAAGATCTGCCTCCTAAGGCTTTTCAACTTGATGAGCAGTGAGGGTCTCATAAAGGTATTTCACCTTACGGGTCGAGAGGATCCCGTAGGTGTAATTTCTCCTTAAGAATCGTGAGAATTCCTAAGTGTGTTTTCTCCTGAGAGTCGTAAGGATCTGACAAGAGAGTTTGCTCCCTTACGAGTCGTGAGGACCCGTAAGTGATGGGTGAGGTTGCCATTATCCGCATTTCACGGAGTTAGGAGTTGTTCTGGCCATTTCCCACGGGGTCAAGATTGACTTTAGCCGTGTTCTATGAGACCAGGATTTGCTCTGGATGCTTTCCACGGGGTCAGGATTGACATAGCCGTGTTCCGTAAGGACCAGGATCCGCTCTGGACGTTTCTCACGGGGTCAGGATTGACATAGGCCATGTTCCACATGACCAGGAATTTGCTCTGGATACTTCCCACGGGGTCTGATTGATATAGCCGTGTTCTGCGAGGACCAGGCTCCGCTCTGGACGTTTCCCACGGGGTCAGGATTGACATAGGCCGCGTTCCACGAAACCAGGAATTTGCTCTGGATGCTTCCCACGGGGTCTGATTGACATAGCCGTGTTCTGCGAGGACCAGGCTCCGCTCTGGACATTTCCCATGGGATCAGACATAGGCCGCGTTCCACGAAACTAGGAATTTGCTCTGGATGCTTCTCACGGGGTTTGATCGACATAGCCGTATTCTGCGAGGACCAGGCTCCGCTCTGGACGGTTCCCACGGGGTCAGGATTGACATAAGCCGTGTTCCACGAAACCAGGAATTTGCTCTGGATGCTTCCCACGGGGTCTGATTGACATAGCCGTGTTCTACGAGGACCAGGATCCGCTCTGGATATTTCCCACGGGGTCAGGATTGATATAAGCCGCATTCCACGAAACCAGGAATTTGCTCTGGATGCTTCCCACGGGGTCTGATTGACATAACCATGTTCTGCGAGGACCAGGATCCTCTCTGGACGTTTCCCACGGGGTCAGGACTGACATAAGCCGCGTTCCACGAAACCAGGAATTTGCTCTGGATACTTCCCACGGGGTCTGATTTACGTAGCCGTGTTCTGGGAGGACCAGGCTCCGCTCTGGACGTTTCCCACGGGGTTAGGATTGACATAAGCTGCATTCCACGAAACCAAGAATTTGCTCTGGATGCTTCCCAGGGGGTCTGATTGACATAGCCGTATTCTGCGAGGATCAGGCTCCGCTCCGGACGTTTCCCACGGGGTCAGGACTGACATAGGCCGTGTTCCACATAACAAGGAATTTGCTCTGGATGCTTTCCATGGGGTCTGATTGACATAGCCGTGTTTTGCGAGGACCAAGCTCCGCTCTGGACGTTTCCCACGGGGTCAGGATTGACATAAGCCGCGTTCCACGAAACCAGGAATTTGCTCCGGATGCTTCCCACGGGGTCTGATTGACATAGCCGTGTTCTGCGAGGACCAGGCTCCGCTTTGGACGTTTCCCACGGGTCAGAATTGACATAGGCCGCGTTCCACGAAACCAGGAATTTGCTCCGGATGCTTCCCACGGGGTCTGATTGACATAGCCGTGTTCTGCGAGGACCAGGATCCCCTGTGGACGTTTCCCACGGGGTCAGGACTGACATAAGCCGCGTTCCACGAAACCAGGAATTTTCTCTGGATGCTTCCCATGGGGTCTGATTGACATAGCCGTGTTCTGCGAGGACCAGGCTCCGCTCTGGACGTTTCCCACGGGGTCAGAATTGACATAAGCCGTGTTCCACATGACTAGGAAAGGTTGACTCTCGGTTGTTTGTGCATCGTCGATTCATGGAACTGGGAATTTTGCCGCAGCTCTGATTTGTTGATGTCGTGTCTGTTGAAATGAGACAGATATTGAGATGATCTCCAGGCTGTCTGTGGACAATTAAGATTTGGCTTCTTCTTCTGATGGAGCCTGGGGAGGGAAGGTGTGATCCCTTTTTTGTTCGCGCCCCTGGATTATATACAGGGATTGATGTGATATCACCTGTAGGGCAAAAGCTTTCGTTTTATATATTTTTCTTTCAGCGATGCTCTATCATTTCAGCTTTTATATCGCGAAAGTCGCGATTGCCCGATCATTTCGGCTATTTTTCACGGTGCCCAATCATTTTGGCTATTTTGTATTTATTCACTCGCTGCTTTTTATTGCGAGTTGCCCAATCATTTCGGCTATATTGTATGCATATATTTTTACTTGCTGATTTTGTTGCAAGTTGCCCCATCATTTCGACTATTTCGTATGCATGTGTGGCTCGCTGGCTTATCGCTGTAAGCTTGGAATTAGACACCGATTTCGGCATCAGCACCGCTATAACTGGGATATCGCCAGGAGCGAATCATCATTTGCCTTCGTCGATATCGAACAAAGGTAGCTTAGTAGACAGGGTTAGGATCCTGTCGACTAAGGCTTTTAACTTCATGAGCCGTAAGGGTCTTATAAAAGTGTTTCTCCTTACGAGTCGTGAGGATCACGTAGGTGCGTTTTCTCCTTAGGAATCGTGAGGATTCCTAAGTGTGTGTTCTCTTATAAGTCATAAGGATCTTACAAGAGTGTTTTTTCCTTATAAGTCGAGAAGACTTACAGGTGTTGTTTGCCGTACGAGCATATCCCTAGTAACGGATGGGACTTTGTTAGGGAAATGTTTATTCGCGGCCGTGGATTGTATACAAGGGTCGAGACGCTTGTAGGGCAGAATTGGAGGTTGTGATGGCTTAAGAACAGGTTCAGATCCCTGTAGCTTAAGACTTTTGAATCTTATAAGCCGTGAGGGTCCCATAAGAGGGTTCTCCTTACGAGTCGTGAGGATCTCGCAAGTGTAATTTCTCTTTAGGAATCGTGGGGATCCCTAAGTGTGTTGCTTCTTTGTGATTCGTAAGGATCTCACGGAGGTGTTTTCTCCTCACAAGGTCAAGAGGACCTTGCGAGTGCTTTTTAACGAGGTTGCGCCCTTTCGGGTTTTCACAACACTCGCTGGTAGCCCTGCTGTTTTTACTCACGGAGCCCTTTCGGGTTTTCATCCGTGCCCATTTTGCTTATGGACATACCGTTTTTGTCACGACCCGCAAGGTACGGAACGTGACTGGCACTTAAGTTTACGAAACGTCTCGAGACGTCCGTAAAATAAGTAAGCCAAAGCCCAGAAAACCAAAACCAAATAAGCAAAAGAGTGAAGAAAACCCAATCAGTTGAAAGCGAGTTTTATCAAATAAGTCATGTAAAACCCTTTTTAAAACAATACAAATTTTTCCGAAAATTTCGGCAGAGTTTCCTTTGTAAATACTGGCCCCCAAAATGGGTACAACAAGAATATATATGAATCCAACAAATAAGGCATCCCCAAGCGGGAGCTAGCTCTTCGCCACAAGGCGGTCACAAATCCCACGCAATATAAAGCAACAACATGCGAAATAATCATAATGAAGCATAAGAAAAACAGCATGTCGACTCAAGTGAGCTCGACCCCAAAATACAGCATAAAAGTCCACAAACCTCACAGTCTCAACTCTAGGTCAATATACAATAATACTGGTAGATACAGTAGATGGAGTACACTAGATACAAGAATATACAAGGTGGTACAAAAATAATGATATAACCCACCTAAGAGCAAAACCTCGAGTCCAGGCAAAAGAAACAAGAGCGCCCGCCGCTACTGCACTGACGGAACGGACCTGCAAAAGGCTATGGCACAATGGGGGTGAGTTGCCAACTCGTGAGTAATAAATAACATCTACACAGGCTATCGTATGCATGCACACAAGCATCCTAGCATCTAAATACTGGTAAGGCAGGACATAATGGAAAGTATGTATGCAATATGAATATACTAGAAGGTATGAATGCAATGCGAGTCAACTCGTGATCTGAATGTGTAAGTATAAGAAATCATGTTTTTCCCTTTAAGAATTTCTTTTGAAATACCAGCACAATACCAATAGAATCAACAAGAACCTGTGTCCAGCAACGACACCTCAAAACTATCACAAATCTCATATATCCATGTCATAGTATCTCTGGCCTCAGCCATCCGGCTGACCCAGCTCAATATCAAAATCTCATCATCTCGCGGCCACGGTCGGTATCCTCTGGATATCCGCCGTGCCAAACAGTCACCGGTAGGTAATCCGTCCCCTGCCAGGCTCAACGTCAACACCACATTCATCTTGCCCCGGGGTACCATACCGGGCCCACCATGTACCCGTGACGGTTTCTCCACTCCTCGACACGGATCTCGAAAACCACAGCAAACTCATGGTGGACGATACTTTACATCACTAGAAAACCGCAATTACATATTTTAAAAACATAATAAGTTTAGAAATTTTTGCGGCTTTCCCCCGAAATCCAGAAATATCATAAAATCTCAAGAAATCCTCATAAGTGCATATATCAATGGTGATGAATGTATATGGTATCAATAATTAAGCTACGATGTATGATTAATACACTAGGCATGAACAAATAATATGATGAGGTACATGCACATGAATAGCAATCCTACGATTTCATTTTAAGGAATTAAAGGCAATAGCACAGGTTTAAACATCAATTAGTAAAATGTTTCAAATTATAGGTTATCTAGTGTGGTGGCATGGCAATTACCAGGGCGTGTGTGTAAGCATGAATAGTGCTCGTGCTGCATATAAAAACCCTGGTAATGGTGCAGGTGTCCTATAAAAAGGGTTCGCATATGTATGTCAATATAAGGCATGGATGCAGCAAATAATCATATAAGTATTACACCCCTAATTACTAACATCACTAAGAATCTTTTAAGTTACTAAAACTATCGGGCGGCTTGCGCCATCCAACGATAGTCCCCCGTAGATGTTACATCTACTCACCGGAATCCCTAACTAGTCACGTCCAATCACCGCTTTCCCCTTCCGTGCCGCGTCTGACGTCTCCGCGACCGAACCTGGAATTTACATCAATACAAACATAAGGTTACAAATCAAGAACAACGCAATACCCAAACGAAAACACTAACGTTCACAAGCTAGGTACAACGTGCACAAGGTGCGCGGAACACACGCGAAAATCGCAAAAACTGCAAAAATCGCCGATTTGGTAGCCCGGAAAAACTAAAACCCGATTACTCAAAAATCCGCACTCACACATCCTAAATGTCATAGGATATGCCAACAATATAATCTAGATATCGCAATTAATTCGTCACAATAATTTACATAAAACCTAGTAAGCTAGAAATTGCAAAATTGGTGCAAACATCGACAATTAGCGACAAAGTGCACACATTATCACACAAATATCCAAATTAAACCATTAGAAAGCCACTACAATTAAATTAACCCCTTTACCATGCATCAAAACCCACATTCCATACACAAACCTTTCTTGATTTTGGTAATTAGCAATCTTAATGAAAATTTCACACAAGTTTAACATAGATTAGCCTAATATGAAGCCACTTAAGCAAAGTAACCATATAAATTGGTTAAGTAAACAACTAGGTTAATTAAAAAGATTTAATTGACTAAAACATGGTTTCAAGAAACCCTAGTTTAATTCAACCATGAACTTTTTTTAAAAATCTAGAATGAAACTAACACTAAATTTAACACTAAACAAATTTTCAAGTTCTATTTAGCACACTTAAGCAACAATGTAACCATTTGATTAGAGTTATACCTCAAAAGTTCAAACCCTATGATGCTAAAGCCTCCCAAGATGCCATCTTTCTCCAAGATTTGAGCCAATTTGGGTTTGAGAAGAGAGGGAATAAGGTTTTGCTTTGAAATTGTAAAGGAAATTGTTGATTTTTGATGGATTTTGATGGATTTTGATGAATTTTTGGAAGGAAAAAGAGAAGGGGAAATTGGAGGGGGAGTGGCTGCAGTTTTCCAGCAGAGGAGGGAGTGGGGTGAGGAGTGGGGAGTTGTGGAAATTTTTTTCCAAGTCAAACCCTCATATATCAAAGTACAACCCACCTCCAAATTAATATATTTTAATCCTCCAAATACATTTCACCACAAGAATTGAAACCAAAAAAAAGAAGATGGGATTTCCTGCTATGATGGGCCGGCCTAGGGAATGTGAGGGTGTGTGAGAGAGAGAACAAAAATTTTTATGCAAAAAGACCCCCTACAAGTCCAAAATTGCAAGTTTTAGCTTAAATTCAATAAATTTCATTTTCTATACTAAAAATTAGTTAAAAATCAAAATAAAATACTAAAAATTTATATTACAACTAGATTTTAATTAACATGATTTTAAAGCTTAAATTTAGCCTATTTAAATTTGTATTTATCGCTGATTTAATATATTTTCTTACCGGCTTAAAATAATATTAAAAAATTGAAAAATTAGGGAAAAATTTTAAACGACCAGAATTTCATAATTAACTCATTTGCTACTAAAAACTAGCAATTATCTATCCAAATTAGGTATAATTAGTCCTAAACTGCAAAATAACAAAAAAGACGGTTTTCGGAAAAATACTGAATTTTCACCGATTTTCAGGAAAACTCCAAAACGACTTTTCAAGACGCTACAATCTTTCCCCCTTAAAGAAATTCGGTCCCCGAATTTAAAAATATAACTACGCGTACCTTCAAAGAGATGGGGATATTTCTTCCTCATCTCGCCCTCGGTCTCCCAGGTAACCTCCTCGCTGCTCGGGCTACGCCAAAGGACCTTGACGGTTGGTATAATCTTCGATCTCAACTTCTTCACCTGCCGATCCAGGATGGCCACCGGCTGCTCTGCAAAAGAAAGGTCGCGCTCTAGCTGGACTGTCGGGTGCTGAATCGCATGCGAAGGGTCGTGAAGGTACTTGCGGAGCATCTAAACATGGAAGACGGGGTGAACATCGGGAAAGCTGGGTGGAAGAGCCAAACGATATGCAACAGCACCGACACGCTCGAGGATCTCGAAGGGACCTACGAATCTAGGGCTGAGCTTCCCCTTTCGCCCAAAACGCATCACGCCCTTCATCGGAGAGACTCTCAGAAAAACATGGTCGCCAACTGCGAACTCTAATCTGCGACGGCGCCTGTCTGCATACGATTTCTGTCTGCTCTGAGCCGCTCTCATCCGGTCGCGGATCAACTGTATCTTCGCTGTCGTCTCCTCAACAAGCTGCGGCCCCAAAATAATGCTCTCGCTGAGCTCTGTCCAACAGACGGGAGATCTGCATCTCCTCCCATACAATGCCTCGAAAGGTGCCATCTGAATAGTATCCTGGAAGCTGTTGTTATAGGAGAACTCCACTAGAGGTAAATGACGATCCCAGCTACCGCCGAAGTCTAAAACACACGCTCTGAGCATGTCCTCGAGAGTCTGAATGGTCCGCTCTGACTGTCCGTCGGTCTGCGGATGAAACGCTGCTGAAGCTCAAACGAGTGCCCAAAGCCTCCTAAAGTCTCTGCCAAAGTCGGCTGGTGAACTGGGTGCCTCGATCTGACACGATACAAGTCGGTATGCCATGCAACCGCACGATCTCGTTGATGTAAAGCTGGGCATACTGAGCGAAGCTGAAAGTGGTCTTCACTGGCAGGAAGTGAGCCGCTTTCGTCAATCGATCTACGATCACCCAGATGGAGTCATACCCTCGACTGGTCCTGGGTAGACCCACAACGAAATCCATCGAAATCTGCTTCCATTTCCACTCCGGAATGGGTAACGGCTGCAGCTCTCCTGCGGGCCTCTGGTGCTCGGCCTTGACTTGCTAACAAGTCAGGCATCTCGATACAAACTCCGCAATGTCCCTCTTCATCTCGTCCCACCAGTAGGTCTCTCTCATATCATGGTACATCTTGGTGGAACCGGGGTGGACACTATACACTGATCGGTGTGCCTCCTTAAGAATGTCGCGCCGTAATCCATCAGCATCTGGTACGCACAGTCTAGATCCATAGCGTAAAATCCCCTGATCGTCAATCACGAACTCGGAAAATCTGCCCTGTCCCATCTGTGCCATGATCTCTGAGCAACGGTCGTCACTGCGCTGTGCCTCATATATACGGTCAAGCAACTGTGGGCGTGCACGAATATGCGCGAGCTGTCCCCCTGTCTGAGTGAACTCGAACTCAACTCGGCTGTCGCATAACATCTGCCAATCTGCTGACGACTGCCTCTGCACTGCGCGCAAAAAGGATAGACTACCCCCGGGCCTCATACTCAACGCATCTGCCACTACATTCGCCTTGCCTGGGTGATATAAGATCTCGTAGTCGTAGTCTTTCACCAACTCCATCCAACGACGCTGTCTGAGATTCAGGTCTCGCTGCTGAAATATGTACTTTAAGCTCTTGTGATCGGTGAATATCTGACACGACTCGCTGTATAGGTAATGTCGCCAAATCTTCAGTGCAAAGACCACTGCAGCCATCTCCAAATCGTGAGTGGGGTAGTTCTGTTCGTGACTCTTCAACTGCCGAGAAGCATAAGCGATCACCTGGCCATGCTGCATCAATACGCATCCTAATCCCACTCGCGAAGCATCACAGTAGACCACAAATCCGCCTTATCCCGAAGGCAAAGATAATACCGGCGCCGTAGTCAAACAAGTCCGTAGCTGCTGAAAACTGCGCTCGCACTCCTCTGTCCAAACGAAAGGAACTCCCTTCCGGGTCAAACCGGTTAAAGGTGCAGCTATACCGGAGAAGTCCTAAACAAAACGCCTGTAGTAGCCTGCCAGGCCTAGAAAACTACGGATCTCAGTAACTGATGTAGGTCGGGGCCACTGCTGAACAGCCTCAATCTTCTTCGGGTCCACACATATGCCGTCTCTCGTAACCACGTGACCCAAGAATCCGACGCTGTCCAGCCAGAATGCACACTTGGAGAACTTTGCGAACAGCTGGTGCTCCCTCAGAGTCTGTAACGTAATCTGCAAGTGCTGCTCGTGCTCCTCTCTGCTCCGGGAGTACACCAAGATATCGTCGATAAACACGATGATGAACAAGTCAAGATACGGCCTGAATGTACGGTTCATCAAATCCATGAATGCTGCTGGGGCGTTGGTGAGTCCGAACGACATCACCAAAAACTCGTAGTGGCCATAGCGTGTACGGAAGGCTGTCTTCGGTATATCCTCCTGTCGGACTCGCAGCTGGTGGTATCCTGATCGTAAGTCGATCCTCAAAAAATACCCCGCACCCTGAAGCTGGTCGAACAAATCATCAATGCGTGGCAACGGATATCTGTTCCGAACGGTAACTTTGTTCAGCTGGCGGTAGTCGATGCATAAGCGCAAACTTCCATCCTTCTTCTTGACAAACAGGACCGGAGCACCCCACGGAGAAACACTAGGTCGAATAAGCCCCTTATCTAACAAATCCTGCAACTGATCCTTCAGCTCTCGAAACTCTGCCGGGGCCATCCGATAAGGCGGTATAGAAATAGGCCCCGAACTGGGAATCAAATCAATGCAGAACTCAACATCGCGCTCAGGTGGTAGCCTAGGTAGCTCATCAGGAAAAACATCAGGGAACTCACAGACAATCGGGACCCGGTCCAACGGGACCTCTGCAGCTCGAGTATCATAAATAAATGCTAAGAATCTCTGACATCCCTTCCGCAAGAGCTGACCAGCGCGAAGAGACGAAATCAAGCTGGGAAGGGTGACGCTGCGGTCTCCCTGAACAACAAGGACTGGCTCTCCCGGAAAGCTAAATATGACTGCCTTCTCACGGCAGTCCACCGAAGCATAACAAGTGGCTAGCCAATCCATGCCCAGAAGCACATCAAAGTCCAACATATCGAGGAGAATCAAATCAACCGATGAATCCCTCTCCCCGATACGAACGGAACACAAACGAAATACAAAACGAGCGACAAACGACTCGCCTACCGAAGTAACAACAACAAGCGGATGATCTAACGACGATGACTCACGGCCCAACATCGGTGCAAAGTGTGTAGAGACGTACGAATGTGTGGAACCTGGGTCAAATAATACCCGTGCGTCAAAAGAGCAAACTGGCAAGGTACCTGTCACAACGGCATTGGATGCCTGCGCATCCTGCGGTGTCAAAGCAAATACTTGGGCCTGTCCTCCACCGATAGCGGGCTGACCTCGACCTCGGCCTCTGCCTCCTCGTCCTCTCTGAATAGGACCGCCGCATCCACGGCCTCTGGGTGCACCTAACTGGCGTGGAGCATCGCCGGTGGTAGGAAGTAGGGCTCTTTGAGGAGGGGGTGGTGATGGTGGTAGGGTCACATGCGGAACTGTCGCTGCTCCCTGTCGTCTCGCCGGACAGTCTCTGACAAGATGGTGCAGACTCCCGCACCCAAAACACCCTGGCGACGGCTGCTGCCTCTAGGGATAAGAACCATATAACTGTCCCCGTCCAAATCCTCTGCCAGGCCTATCTCTCGGAAAGAATCTGGCGCGCTGCCTCTGAGACGGTACATCGGTGCGAATCCTCTTCGGCCCAGAAACGGCCGAAGTCTGTGATATGCGTGCCACCATCTGTAATGCCGTATCCATAGCAGCTGAATAAGTATCGTAGTGCTGGGCGCCAATGGCAAGATATAGCTGGGCATCAAGTCCCTGTACAAACCTCTTCACCATCTTCTCTTCGGTATCCACCAAATACTGAGCATATCGGGATAACTGTGTAAACTGGATGTCATACTCAGACACCGTCATCCCAGGTGTCTTGACTAAGGCCTCGAAGCTACGAGCTCTGGCGTCACGAACGCTCTCTGGGAGGAAACGAGCTAGAAAGACCGCTGTAAACTCGGCCCAAGTCATAGGCGGTAGACCTGCAGCTCGACCTCTCAAGACTAACTCCCACCATGTCTGCGCGAGACCCTCTAGTCGGAAACTCGCAAGCTCTACCCATCGATCATCCGAACATCTCAGCGAACGGCAGATCCTGGCTAAACTGTTAAGGAACGTCTGTGGGTCCTCCGCTGCCTCGGTGCCGGTGAATACTGGAGGTCTCAGCCTCATGAAATCCTGTAGCGAAACCGGAATGGCCACGGTGGTAGTAGTGGGGGCAGGTATCATGGTCGTCTGTGATGTAGTAGGTACGTCATCCGGCATCGGTGTACGACTGGCTGCAACTAGGGATCCTACCATCTGACGTAGCTCCTGCATGCCCCCCATCATCTGTCGCAACTCCTCCATACCAGTCTCGAGCCTATCCATACGGCCTGGGGAAGGTGGATCGGTCTGTCCCTGCAGCGTAGGCATACCACCCTGCTCAGTCCTAGTCTCGGACGAGCCAGCTCGAATCTCGTCTCGGGCGGCAGCCCTCTGTGCCCTCGTAGCCTTCGGCGGCATAGTGGCTGTTACAGGAAAACGGATAATAAGAACAGTGCAATAGAATCATAGGATACACGGAATTGAAGAAGGAATTTCAAGCAAGTATCCTAAAGTCACTTAGGCGGAGTACCGTATCGCAAGTATGCCGCGGACATACGCACGCTACGTTACCCTGCTTAAGTCACTTACTCCATCTACCAAGGGTCATCCTACACTCAAAAAGGTAAAACCTATCGCTCTGATACCAACTTTGTCACGACCCGCAAGGTACTAAAAATTGCAAGTTTTAGCTTAAATTCAATAAATTTCGTTTTCTATACTAAAAATTAGTTAAAAATCAAAATAAAATACTAAAAATTTATATTACAACTAGATTTTAATTAACATGATTTTAAAGCTTAAATTTAGCCCATTTAAATTTGTATTTATCGCTAATTTAATGTATTTTCTTACCGGCTTAAAATAATATTAAAAAATTGAAAAATTAGGGAAAAATTTTAAACGACCAGAATTTCATAATTAAATCATTTGCTACTAAAAACTAGCAATTACCTATCCAAATTAGGTATAATTAGTCCTAAACTGCAAAATAACAAAAAAGACGGTTTTCGGAAAAATACCGAATTTTCACCGATTTTCAGGAAAACTCCAAAACGACTTTTCAAGACGCTACAGTTTTCTTTCTTCTTTTTTTTTTTATTTTATCATTTTTTTGTGTCAGCCTTGGGATGCTGCGGTCCGTAGTAGTTTATCGACGTCTCGGTCAACAGCCAGTTTTAGGACATGGTGGTCCATTGTTAGTTTAAGGACGTTTCGGTCCGTCGTTAGTTTAAGAACGTTTCGGTCCGTTGTTAGTTTTAGGACATTTCGGTCCTTCGCCGGCTACTACTTGGGCTTAGGAAGATAGCGAGCGGACATAGGAGTCGTCATCTATCGTTGACCCAGGCCGTGACTCGTTAGGCGTAGTATTTTTTCAAGAAGCGACCGTTTATTGGCCTGAAAGGTCTTTCACCATGCATGTCCATGAGTAGATAAGCTCCACCCTGGTAAACTTTGTCTATGATATACGGGCCTTCATAGTTCGGATCGAATTTCCCCTGTTTGGCACGATTGGGGATCATAGGTCTTTTGACCACTAGCACGAGTTCGCTTTGGCGGAATGTTCTCGGCCTAGTCAATCTCTCGTATGAGCGCGTCATCTTTGCAAGCTTCGAGATTTTGTTGCGCTATGAGCCGGGTCTCATCAAGGGCATCGAGCTCCTCAAGCCGAAGGTGAGCATTTTCTTCGTTTGTTAGCTCGTAATGAACTGCCACTCGTAGAGAGGGTAACTCTATCTCCAGGGGAGTACCGCTTCTGTGCCGAATACCAATACATACGGCGTTGTATTTGTTGCCGTTTTGAACGTAGTTCGATACGCCCAGAGAGCTTCATGCAGTCTCTCATGCCAGTCCTTCTTATTTCGAGACACCGTCTTTTTAACGATCTTCGTCAAGGTCTTGTTAAAAGCCTCGGCTAGACCGTTAGCTCGGGGATTGTAGACCGAAGAGTACCTCCAGTCTATGTTATGCTGTTGTGCGAAGCGGCTGATTTTGTGGCTTCTATAGGCTGGCCTGTTATCGGAGATAATCCGTCGCGGAGTGCCAAACCGATAAATGACGTGTGTTTTGAAGAAATGGAGGATATTCTCCGTCTTCACTTCTCTTAGCGGTATTTCTTCTGCCTATTTAGAGAAGTAATCAGTTGTTGCCAAAATTAACCGATGTTCTTTGGACGATGCTGGTTCGATGGGCCCGATTATGTCGGTTCCCCACATTTCGAATGGCCAACTAGCCACCGTCGGATGTAGTGGATTTGGATGCTGATGGATGAAGTCCCTGTGAATCTGGCACGAGTGGCACTGCTTCGCGGACTCGAGGCAGTCCTGAATCATTGTGGGCTAATAATAACCCATCCGTTTGATCTTCAGCTTCATCTTCGGCCCGGGTTGGTGAGAACTGCAGAGTCCATCGTGAGTTTCTTGGACGACTCCCCTTGCCTCTTCAGGTCCCAGGCATCTTAGCCACAGAGAATCAAATGATCTCTTATACAGAGTATCATTGACAAAGGCGAAGGCTAGAGCTCGTTTCATGAGCTGATGTCTTGACGACGCATTTTCAGGTGTTCGGCGGGATTTGAAGTAGTCTATAAAGACTTCTCTCCAATCCTTATCTTTTTTCTGGTCTTTTATTTGTAGGGCCGTTTGCTCGGTAGCTCCCTTTTCTTCGGATGACTCCAGAGATATTTCTACTGGTGCAAGAACCCGACAGCTTTGCACAACGATCCTCATGTCATCGAGGTTTTCATCGGCCAGTTCCTTAGCGAGCTTGGCTAATGCATCCGCCTTGCTATTTTCCGCACGCGATATGCTTTCCAGGGTGTAAGCAGGGATTTGAGTCAGCAGTTGCTGCACTTTCTCACCGTACTTCACCAACTCAGGCTTGCACGTCTGATAGCTGCCGTTTACTTGACTAACGACCAGTTGGGAGTCTCCGTATGTGAGGAGGTTTTTGATTCCCATGTCTACAGCGATCTGAAGACCCGCTATCAAAGCTTCATATTCGGTTTCATTGTTCGTTCTCGGCTCTATTAAGGAGAAGGCGAAGCGCATTATCCCTCTTTGTGGAGTCATGAAGATGAGACCTACCCCTGATTTGATTTTAGGGGTGCTTTATGTAAGTCCACGTTGCCCACCCCGGTACTTGCGGGGAGGCGGAAAACGGAATAAAAATCAAGTTTTTATGAGCTTAGGCAACATGGACTTGACTATGAAGGATCTTTGCTAAACAAAAACAAGCTAAAGCTAACTAGAAACTAGCTAAGTGCTAGAAAGGTTATACCTTGGGCTTTATGTCCTTCTCTCCTTGCTCCTTGGAGTGGTGGAAGGAGGTCACCTTAGTCGTCTTCTCACGTCGAAGAAAGATCCACCCGAAAGCCTCGACCTTTGGCTTCAACTCCAAGCTAGAAGTAACTAGGGTGCAAGAAGTGCTAATCCTTGAACCCTAGATGAGAGTAGAGATTATCAAGAAAGGGTTTTTCTCAAGCTCAAGTGTTTCTCAACACATGAGAGGGGAGAGCTTGAGGGAGAGGAAGAACAAGAGAGAGAAAGTGAATAATAGAATGAGAGAAAAAAATAAACCATTCTCACATATATGTGTGAATTATTGTAATTAGATAATTAGCTAGATAATTGTCATGGTTAATCAAGACATGACCATTATCATTTCATTTTTAATGCAAATTGCAAGGATCAAAGAGCATCTTCCAAATGAAATGATGATGGTCAAAGTGTCAACCAAGGTCAATAAGTCAAGGAGGTCAAATGGTCAACAACCATAACCATGCACAATTATTTAAACTAATATCAATTAACAATAATACACACATAAGCATTAGGGTTAATAAAATGACAATAGTCATTAACCCTAATCAAAGTCCTCTCCCTCTGTCTCAAGCAACTGTGCATACGCACCCGTATTCGTGATCCGAGGAACACGAATACAAAGAGATAAAACCAATCCCAAATTATATACTAGGATCCGGCTTAAACCAAAGCCCGCTAGTATAAGCTGTCCAGACAGCAAACGTGCATAAGTGCACGGATGTGAACGAACCCTGTCGCAAAACTATGCGACCTCTACTCATTTTGCCTAAAGGCAAATAGCTCTCTGTGTGGGACTTTAAAGACTCGACACTACGCCGGCAGTGGGTTTAACCACAGACCGCAAGCGGCACTAGCTGTACGTAACGGTCCCCAGGTAGATGTCGATAAGAAGACTGACGAGGTGAACCCCATCTGAACTCCTACTGAGCCTGTATGTGACAGTCTCCGTACAGTCCGGTCTGTTCGTCTGATACATCGCATGGCAGGCCTAGGGGGCGATGAACGTCAGTCCCCTAATAGCGGTACAAGTCGTGTCGGAGTGTAGCCCAGAACAGCCTGAGATAACACTGGAAACCTACCAGTATATCTCGCTTGCCCTGGCCAGGGACTACTCGTGTAATGGCTCTCCTGGACACAGCGCGATGTCAACCCCCAATACCGGGAGAGACGAATCCTGTCTAACCGTCACTGCCTCCAAGTGCTTCGGGACTGCACCCAAAAACTACCTGTTTGCACGACTCCTTTGAGCCGTGGTAGGGTAGCAATCAAAGTGCAGTGGGAATACATTCGAGGCGAAGTGACGGTGTCAAGTCAGCGGACTAAGCTGTACTCATGTCATCTGGGAACTGATAACAGACGATAGGTATAATACCAACCAACAGTTCCCGACGAGTCCTGTCCAGTTTACTCGTAACCTAACGAGCACCCGTATACTATCTCAAGTACGACATACTGACGGCTGTGGGACAGACCGTCTCCCACGCTGGGATGAGAAGCGCATACGCTAGTCTACTCCGGAGTATCGATGCCCTGTCTCGATAGTCCAACGACTAGGGACCTGTATAAGGATGTGCTTATAGATCACCCAGCTCCCACGAGTGTGAGCGCCATCACAACGCTGGTAATCAAGCAAAGATCCTAATGGCTCTACTAATATGTATATCAGCAATATGCTAAAAGAAACACATGCACATATTAAAGCAGAGACAAACCAAGTAGCATACTACCATTTCGAGAAAGATTGTATATACAACTGTGAATATCCCAAGCTTCCATCAAGTAATATACAAACTAGTATGATACAGTAATGGCCTCTAGGGCATATACACTAACAATCTCCCACTTGCACTAAGGCCATGTACTGGCGTATCGAAGACCTATCATCTCGATCAGCCGCTCGAACTGAGTCTGGGGCAAGGCCTTGGTGAATGGATCTGCTGTGTTATCTTCTGAAGCAACCCTCCGAACCTCGATCTCCTGGCGATCCACGATCTCCCTGATCAGGTGATACCGCCTCAAGATGTGTCTGGATTTCTGATGGGACCTGGGTTCCTTCGCTAAAGCTATAGCCCCATTGTTGTCGCAATACAGAGGTATTGGGTCAACAATGGACGGAACCACCTGAAGTTCTCTCAAGACAGCTTCTTTTGCGGCATCAGATGCAGCGATGTATTCCGCTTCCATAGTCGAGTCAGCAACGGTTTCCTGTTTGGAGCTCTTCCAACACACCGCCCCTCCATTGAGGGTGAAGACAAAACCCGACATGGACTTGGAATCATCCATGTCACTCTGGAAGCTGGAGTCAGCAAAGGCCTCAATCTGGAGGTCTTTTTCGCCATACACCAAGAACATCTCCTTAGTCCTTCTCAGGTACTTGAGAATGTTCTTTACTGCTATCCAATGTTTCTCCCCAGGGTTTGACTGATACCTGCTTACCACACTCTGTGCATAAGCCACATCCGGTCTGGTACACAACATCGCATACATTATAGAGCCTACCGCAGAAGCGTAGGGTATAATAGACATGCGATCCCTCTCCAAATCAGTCTTGGGAGACATCTCTTTGGAGAGGGTGATCCCGTGACAAGCCGGTAGATTACCGCGCTTAGAATCTTCCATACTGAATCTCTTCAGTATGGTGTCAATGTACCTGGACTGCGAAAGTCCTAATATCCTCTTGGATCTGTCACGGTAGATCCGGATACCCAGAATGTATGAGGCATCACCCAGGTCTTTCATGGAGAACCTGTGTGACAAGAACCCCTTGACAGATTGTAGCATAGGAATATCATTTCCTATTAAGAGAATGTCATCCACGTATAAAATGAGGAATACTACAGTTCTCGCTACAAATCTACAATAGATGCATGGTTCATCTGGATTTTTGATAAAGCCAAATTCTTTGACCGTCTCATCAAAACAGATGTTCCAACTCCGCGATGCCTGCTTTAGTCCATAAATGGACTTAAGCAACTTGCACACCTTTCCGCTACTCCCACTCTGAATGAAACCCTCTGGCTGGTCCATATAGACACACTCCTCTAAATGTCCATTTAGAAAAGCTGTCTTTACGTCCATCTGCCAAATCTCATAATCGTGGAAGGCAGCAATGGCAAGAAGGATCCAAATGGATTTCAGCATAGCTACTGGAGAAAAGGTTTCGTCATAGTCCAAACCAGGTCGCTGACGAAAACCCTTTGTTACCAGTCTAGCTTTATAGGTCTCAACCTGTCCATTTACACCAATCTTCCTTTTGAAGATCCACTTGCATCCTACGGGTTTTACCCCATCTAGAGCAATATCCAACGTCCATACTTTGTTGGTGTACATGGACTCCATTTCGGTCCGCATTGCATCCAGCCATTTTACCGAGTCGACGCTCTGAATGGCTTGCTGGAAGCTAGTAGGCTCATCAAAATCTATGATGCAATCTTCTCTATCCCCGTCAATGAGAAAACCGTAGTATCTCTCGAGCGGATGAGACTGCCTACTACTCCTGCGGAGTGGCGTGGGAATGTCCAGATCTTTCGAACCCTCTGGTTCTACTAAGCTTTCAGTAATAGCTCGTGGTTCTGGAATTTCTTCCAGTTCTATTATGCTCCCTTTTAATTCTTTTTCTATGAACTGGTGTTCTAGAAAGTGGGCATGGCGAGAAACAAACACCTTTTGTTCCTCTTCGCAATAGAAGAAATATCCCTTGGAGTTCTTTGGATATCCCACAAACTTGCACTGTACTGAGCGTGCCTCGAGCTTGTCCGCATGCTGCTTTTTTACAAAAGCTGGACATCCCCATGTCTTAATGTGATTAAGATAGGGTCTCTTCCCACACCACATCTGATATGGTGTAGTAGGCACAGTCTTAGTTGGAACTCGGTTCAAAAGGTATGCAGCTGATTCTAGCGCATATCCTCAGAACGATCGCAGCAACTCAGCATTACTCATCATGGACCGTACCATATCCAATAGGGTTCGGTTCCGTCTCTCCGATACACCGTTATGTTGCGGAGTGTATGGAGGAGTAAGCTGAGAGAGAATTCCATTCTCTTTTAAGTAACCCAGGAACCCGGCACTCAAGTATTCACCACCTCGATCAGATCTCAGTGCCTTGATACTTTTGCCTGTTTGTTTTTCTACTTCATTCTTATATTCCTGGAATTTTTCAAAAGCCTCGGATTTATGTTTCATTAAGAAGACATAACCGTACCTTGAAAAGTCATCCGTAAAAGTAATGAAGTAAGAATAACCGCTTCGTGCATGTGTAGACATTGGACCGCACACGTCGCTGTGTACGAGTCCTAAGAGCTCGCTCGCTCTTACTCCGTGTTCAGTGAACGGAGTCTTTGTCATCTTTCCCTTGAGACAGGATTGACAAGTTGCATACGATTGATATTTGAACGGATCCAAATATCCTTCTGTATGTAACTTAGTCAACCTTCTCTCATTGATGTGACCCAGTCTACAATGCCATAAGAAAGTTTTATTGATTTCTGGAGACTTTCTTTTGTGTGTATTCTGGACATTGAAAATCTGTGGCTGGTTTAATATGTATATACCGTTGTTCAATGTACCTGACCCAATTAAAACTTGATTAAGGTGAATGTTCACTACATTACTTACAAATGCAAATTCATAACCTTCTTTAGATAATAAAGATACAGAAATGATATTACAGGTTGCATTTGGTACATAATAACAACTACGCAAAACCAAAAAGTGTCCATCCGACAATCCCAGGTGATAGTCCCCCACGGCCTCAGCATCCATGCTAGCACCGTTTGCAACTCTGAGGGTCATGTCACCTGCCTTCAAAACTCTACGCTTTCTCAACGCCTGCAAAGAATTACAGATATGAGATCCTGATCCGGTATCCAATACCCAGGATGTAGAGTTTATTGATAGACAGTTTTCAATAACATACACACCTGAAGCTGAAGCCGCAACTCGCTTCAAATCCTGTGTTCTGGCCTTCCAAGCCTTGCAATCCTGTTTCCAGTGACCACTTTTGTGACAATAGAAGCATTCTTCCTTTCCCACCAGCTTTCCCGCTATCTTTGTTGCTTTTCCTTTTCCCTTCGTATCCACTTTACCGACACCGCCTCTTGGTTTGGCGGGGGCTTTCTTCTTCTTACCCTTGGCTTTCTCCCTGGATCTAGAAGAGGAAGATCCTCCTACAAACAAAGTGGATGTCTCCCTACCCTTCTGTAGGGTGCCCTCAGCACTCCTCAACATGTTCAGAAGTTCGGAAAGTTCAACCTCCTTTCCTTGCATGTTGAAGTTAAGAATAAACTGGGCGTAAATGGAAGGAAGGGACTGGAGAATCAAATCAGTATAGAGTTCATTCTCCAACGTGGTCCCAAGGTCCGCGAGCTCCTCTATGTAGCCAATCATCTTAAGCACGTGTTCCGCTACCGATGATCCGACGGCCAACCTTGCCGAAAACAACTTCTTCGACACTTCGTATCTTGCGATACAAGACTGCTCTCCATACAGTTCTTTTGTATGAAGAAATATGGACTCTAGGTCCATATTCTCGTGCCTCCTCTGATGTTCGTTGTCCATCGAGGCTAGTACGAGGCATCTGGCCTTCGCGCAATCTATTTCCCAGGTCTTGTAGATTTCCCTATCTACGACACTGGTTTTGGGACCTGGGACAGGGGGAGCTTTGGTGGTAAGGACATACCCCAACTTGTCATAAGTGATTGCCATCTTGACATTCCTGAGCCAATCTTTGTAGTTTGGCCCTGTCAATATGTTTTTATCTAGTAATAACTTAAGTCCGGTCATGTTGAATGGTCGCTGCAATTAGGAGAGAGAAAAGAAACACTTTAGCATGATGCTCTTGCAAGTTTAGAGTGGTTTTTAGTTTGTCTAAACTGGATGGCTCCCACTGTCTCTCGAATCCCTTCTCAAACCGTAAAGAAAGGATTAGTCAGGATCAATCTCACCGTACAATACTTGCTTAACCGTTCAGCCAGGCCAGTGTCGGTACTTCGAGGGAGGTTTTCCAACGCTTTCGCGAAGTTCCTTAATTAAGTAACCTCTTTTCCCTGTGGGCGTAGCCCCGCTAACACCTTTCTAGACACCTACTAAGTTTATAGCATTGATCGTTAAGTGAGAGTTTTCCCGAGGAGTAGCATATACTCACAGTAGGATCGGGATCCAAATATCATCGCGTGATAAAACCGAAGGAAACCTACCAGAATTATCACACTCCAAATGGTATGCAGCGCTAGCAAGTTTCAGTACTTATGAAACTCTCGATGTGGATTTCTGCCCCATGCTCTTATGACCTTGACTTTGGCCAAAATATCATAAGTCACATGTCAAGTTCTACCCGTCATTCTCCTGGTTAATTTGGACCCACCCGTACCTACCCTTGACTTTGGCCAAAATGGCAGCACGACTGTCCCAAACCAACGCATCTATCTATGCTGCACATGAATACCCAATAGCTACCAATCACTATGCCTTGACTTTGGCCAAAATACATAGCTTGAATACTTTTTGACCATTCATGTGGAATGACGGAGGGCTACGAATGGTTTTGGCGAAACCGTGAACGTAGTGAACTTGATATAATCGATGGAACGAGATAGCTTTTAAAAGGAGTGGTTCAAGCTCCGCGTTTAAAAGTTTAGTTTTGAAAAGAACCGAGTGGTTTTCAAAGTGTTCCAATCGACTTTTACTTGGTTTATTTTCTTGCATTAGTTCTTTTAATGCGTCCCATCATTTAATCCTACCATTGCAGAAAACAACCAAAATATGACGTACGCTTATGCCATTCGCATTCGCCACGGGGCCCCGTCATCACCCGTTAGGTTACTTAACTAACGACAGAGCGGGGGCTGGGCTAGCGCGGCTGTAAAACATAGGCAACGCCTAAATAGTTATCATATATAAATATATAGCAATGATAGACATTACAAATCACAGATGAATACATTGGATATACTAGGAATCCGCAATCCGTTCGAGCCTGCAACGAAAAGCAGATTACACGGTCGCGGTGAATAGCCAATACCCCACCCAAGACCCCTACGGGTGCGGCAAACTACCCGTCAAGTACCCGAAGCGAAGCAACCTCCCTCACCACCGTGAGTAGGCCACTCGGCACTTCGAGATACCCGGTAGTTTGTGCACCCCCTCCATGGGTCTATCCTAGGAGCAAAAACAGTAAAAAGAATTATACAATGACGGCTATAACCCCGACCCGGTTGTGCGGCCATACAAATAATATTATTACATCAATTTACATATTACAATGAATGAAAGAAAAAGCAACACTCATCTCACATCCACCCCGGCTATTCATCCGCGACAATCCAACCCATTCATATAAACATACCATCATCAATCACAGATCACAGATATGTATAACCCCGACTAATTGACATATAGCGATTAGCCGACGTTCAATACATATAAACATCACAGATATAACCTTTTAGTCAAAGTGTATTGAAGTTCGGAAAAAAAATACGGATTTATAAGCCCCCAAAAACAAATTTCTATTCTGGAAAACCTGGGCACATATAAACCATCTTCAAAATCCTAAAACCAAGCCAGAAATACACTGCACCAAACTCGACCCAGTGAAGAGCCAAGACGGCCGCGATTGCGCGGCAATAGCTTGCTATTGCCGCGGAACCGTGGCTCTTTGGTCGAATCACTGGATCGTTTTTGGTGGCTTTCTTCACAAAACCCTGAGATGATTTTTGGAGTATAATTTATTTTGTTTTGAACAGAAAAAAATTAACAGAAACTTAGGGTTTTGAAAACTCGGTTTTTCGATTTTTCCGATTCGAACTTCGATACACTCTACTACCTAGCTAGTTTATGTTTAGTTAGGCTCTGATACCACTATAAGTCCACGTTTCCCACCCCGGTACTTGCGGGGAGGCGGAAAACGGAATAAAAATCAAGTTTTTATGAGCTTAGGCAACATGGACTTGACTATGAAGGATCTTTGCTAAACAAAAACAAGCTAAAGCTAACTAGAAACTAGCTAAGTGCTAGAAAGGTTATACCTTGGGCTTTATGTCCTTCTCTCCTTGCTCCTTGGAGTGGTGGAAGGAGGTCACCTTAGTCGTCTTCTCACGTCGAAGAAAGATCCACCCGAAAGCCTCGACCTTTGGCTTCAACTCCAAGCTAGAAGTAACTAGGATGCAAGAAGTGCTAATCCTTGAACCCTAGATGAGAGTAGAGATTATCAAGAAAGGGTTTTTCTCAAGCTCAAGTGTTTCTCAACACATGAGAGGGGAGAGCTTGAGGGAGAGGAAGAACAAGAGAGAGAAAGTGAATAATAGAATGAAAGAAAAAAATAAACCATTCTCACATATATGTGTGAATTATTGTAATTAGATAATTAGCTAGATAATTGTCATGGTTAATCAAGACATGACCATTATCATTTCATTTTTAATGCAAATTGCAAGGATCAAAGAGCATCTTTCAAATGAAATGATGATGGTCAAAGTGTCAACCAAGGTCAACAAGTCAAGGAGGTCAAATGGTCAACAACCATAACCATGCACAATTATTTAAACTAATATCAATTAACAATAATACACACATAAGCATTAGGGTTAATAAAATGGCAATAGTCATTAACCCTAATCAAAGTCTTCTCCCTCTGTCTCAAGAAACTGTGCATATACACCCGTATTCGTGATCCGAGGAACACGAATACAAAGAGATAAAACCAATCCCAAATTATATACTAGGATCCGACTTAAACCAAAGCCCGCTAGTATAAGCTGTCCGGACAGCAAACGTGCACAAGTGCACGGATGTGAACGAACCCTGTCGCAAAACTATGCGACCTCTACTCATTTTGCCTAAAGGCAAATAGCTCTCTGTGTGGGACTCTAAAGACTCGACACTACGCTGGCAGTGGGTTTAACCACAGACCGCAAGCGGCACTAGCTGTACGTAACGGTCCCCAGGTAGATGTCGATAAGAAGACTGACGAGGTGAACCCCATCTGAACTCCTACTGAGCCTGTATGTGACAGTCTCCGTACAGTCCGGTCTGTTTGTCTGATACATCGCATGGCGGGCCTAGGGGGCGGTGAACGTCAGTCCCCTAATAGCGGTACAAGTCGTGTCAGAGTGTAGCCCAGAACACCCTGAGATAACACTGGAAACCTACCAGTATATCTCGCTTGCCCTGGCCAGGGACTACTCGTGTAATGGCTCTCCTGGACACAGCGCGATGTCAACCCCCAATACCGGGAGAGACGAATCCTGTCTAACCGTCACTGCCTCCAAGTGCTTCGGGACTGCACCCAAAAACTACCTGTTTGCACGACTCCTTTGAGCCGTGGTAGGGTAGCAATCAAAGTGCAGTGGGAACACACTCGAGGCGAAGTGACGGTGTTAAGTCAGCGGACTAAGCTGTACTCATGTCACCTGGGAACTGATAACTGACGATAGGTATAATACCAACCAACAGTTCCCGACGAGTCCTGTCCAGTGTACTCGTAACCTAACGAGCACCCGCATACTATCTCAAGTACGACGTACTGACGGCTGTGGGACAGACCGTCTCCCACGCTGGGATGAGAAGCGCATACGCTAGTCTACTCCGGAGTATCGATGCCCTGTCTCGATAGTCCAACGACCAGGGACCTGTATAAGGATGTGCTTATAGATCACCCAGTTCCCACGAGTGTGAGCGCCATCACAACGCTGGTAATCAAGCAAAGATCCTAAGGGCTCTACTAATATGTATATCAGCAATATGCTAAAAGAAACACATGCACATATTAAAGCAGAGACAAACCAAGTAGCATACTACCATTTCGAGCAAGATTGTATATACAACTGTGAATATCCCAAGCTTCCATCAAGTAATATACAAACTAGTATGATACAGTAATGGCCTCTAAGGCATATACACTAACACTTTGTTTGCACTTCTTCATGGAAGATGCTCCATCGAAATAGAGTTCCCATCGGGTGTCACTCTCTCTTCTCTCACCGTCGATTGTGTCAAACGCGTGCTCGTCGGGCAATTCGCAGTTCAAAGGAGAATCGGCAGGTATCGGATGCTCGGCAAGGAAGTCGGCGATGGCCTGGCCTTTCACTGCCTTGAGAGGACGATAAGTTATCGAGTACTCTATTAAGAGCAGGGCCCATTTAGCGAGCCGTCCCGTTAATATAGCCTTTGACATCAAATATTTGAGAGGATCTACTTTCGATATGAGATGGACCTCATGTGCCAACGCGTTGTGTCTGAGCTTCGTTAACGCGAAGATCAATGCTAGGAAGTGTTTTTCAATAGGGGCATAGTTGCTTTCTGCCCTCAGTAGAACTCGACTCAAGTAGTATAGGGCTCTCTCTTTTCCTTGGTCGTTTTCTTGTACCACAGCGCGCCTAAAGAACCTTCGAGAGCTATTGTGTACAGGACGAGAGGTTTTCCTTTAACAGGAGCGGCCAATACTGGCGGATTCTGCAGGTATTGCTTGATTTCGTCTAGTGCGCTCTGGCATTTGCAATCCCAGACGAACGGGGTTCCCTTCTTCATCAGGTGACTGTAGGGGCGGCACTTGCCAGAAAGATTGCTATAAATCGTCGGATATACGTGAGCTTTCCTTGGAGAGACCGCAGTTGCTTAGGAGACCTTGGCGGAGGCATTTCTATGATCGCCTTAATCTTCGACGGATCTATCTCGATGCCTCGGTGTCGGACGACGAATCCTAGAAATTTACCTGAGGAAACTCCGAATGCGCATTTCAGAGGGTTCATCTTCAGGTTATATTTCCGAAGGCGCTGAAACACGATCTTCAGATGCTCTAGATGTTCCTTGTATGATTTGCTTTTAACTACGAGGTCGTCGATATAGCATTCGACGATTTCATATATGAGGTCATCGAAAATCTTCGTCATGGCCCTCTGATAGGTGGCACCGGCGTTCTTTAGACCGAAGGGCATCACCTTATAGCAAAATATGCCCAAAAGGGTCCGAAAAGCGGTATGCTTCTGGTCCTCGGGATGCATCTTTATCTGACCGTATCCTGATGAGCCATCCATGAAGGAGAAAACTTCGTGAGTGGACGTATTATCTATCATTAGCTCAGTGACCGGTACCGGAAAGTCGTCCTTCGGGCAAGCTTTGTTGAGATCCCGAAAATCTACGCATATGCGCACCGTCCCATTTTTCTTTATCACCGGGACGATGTTGGCGATCCAGTCAGGATATTGAACCTCTTGGACGAAACCGGAGTCGATTAGCTTCTTGACTTCGGCGTTGATGCTCATCTTAAGCTCGAGCCGTATTCTTCTTGGTGCTTGTTTGATTGGCTTGATGTCTGGAGATATTGCCAATTTGTGCACAGCAATCTCTGGATCTAGTCCCGGCATCTCGGAATAGTTCCATGCGAAGCAGTCTTTATATTGCATCAGCACGTCTTTAAGCGTAACCACCTTTTCTTCGGATAGCAATTCACTGACGAACGTTGGCCGTGGGTCGTTTGTCGTTCCCAAGTCGATTTTCTTGAGGTTATCTGCAGTAGTGTGTATCCTGTTTCCTGATTTAAAATCAGGAAAGCTTCTGGGAAAAGCTTCAAAAGAGGCCACGTGCTTACACGTGACAGCAGTCACGTGTTGACACGTGACCTATAAAATACAGAAAAAGCGCACTTTGATTCGCTGATCAAGTCAAGGAAAAGAGCTTCAGAAGAGGTCACGTGCTCCCACGTGACCAGGGTCACGTGTCGACACGTGACGTTCAAAGCAGCAAACTCGCTCTCCAATTGAACCAAAGAAAGAAGTGCCAGACAGGGGTCACGTGCTCACACGTGACCAGGCGTCACGTGGTAGCACGTGATGGCTACAACAGCAACCGGAAGATAGCGCAGAAAGGAAGAGGATTCTTCATTCCAAAGAGGGTCACGTGTCTACACGTGACCATGGGTCACGTGGTCACACGTGACCGGCTTTCAAAGCCCATTTTTGACGACAGAATTAAATTCTGAAGGAAATTCGAGTCTTTCCAAAGGAAAGTAATTATTTGGGACCAATCAAATTAAAGATCCAGAGATGATTAAATATCATCTATCTATGGAAAATCTCGGGTTTGGAAAGATTTCCCCCTTAAAAATCTAACCAAAATAACAAAGGAAAATCTCTGGATTTAAAATCCAATGGTGAATAAAATTCACCTGATAATCCAAAGGCCCAAAATGAATGATGGACGCAAATCAAATCTCTCAATGAAGATTCACAAAAGACTGATTGATTCGGCTGCTTCTCCTATAAATAGGAGCCAAGGGACACAAAAAAGAGAGAGATACGCAGAGAAGAAAAGAGAAAGGAGAAGAGCTTTGATATTTTGAAAAGACTCAGATCTTCTGCAAAAAACCCTAGGTAAGAAAGGGAAAGCCTTTTGGAAAGAAAAAGAATTTAATTCTCAACAGAGTTTAACTCTGGGGCATAAAACGAGAGAGCATATCTCCTCCCTCTTTGATAGAGGATCTGCAAAGTGCACATCTCCCCTTAAGGTTGAGAATTTAATTCTCAATGGGTCGAGATCCTGCCATGCAGATCCAAAACATAAAGAAGGAATGCAAGCATGAGAATTTAACTCTCATAGAACTATAGGAATTTAATTCCTCCAAAATAAAGTCAGGGTTCGACCCTGTATCATGGGAATTTAATTCCTTCAAAACAAAAAGAAACAGGGTTGAACCCTAATTAAGAACATAGTTCTGTTGAAACGGTGGGAATTTAATTCCTTTAATCATAATCCTCAGAAAAGGGGAGTTTAATTCCTTAAAAGCTTTTGTTAGGGTTTAACCCTATTCGGTTCTTCGCATAAACAAGGAAGTTAATTCCCACAGAAAACTCAGATTTAAACTCTATTCCAGAATATAAGCCTTCAAAAGGAAATAGGAATTTAATTCCTCTGAAATTAAAAGTTCGAGGAATTTAATTCCTGAAAGAGGAGTAACAGATCCTCCAAAAAAAAAAAAACAACATTGAGGCAGGGTCACGTGTCACCACGTGACCCCCCCAAAAGCCCTACAGAAAGCCCCTTTGAGGCAGCACCCCACGTGACCCACGTGACTTTCAGCAGAAGCTTTAACACATAGGCATTTGAATGCCCGTCACGTGCTGACACGTGACGCTATCAAAGACACAGTAATTTCGGCAGAATCATTGAAGGGAAGGCACTCTCACGTGGGGCCACGTGACCGTTCTTGCTGTAGTGTTTAACACTAAGTTAAAACCCTCGAATCCAGTATTGAAATGCTATCGGGCCTTAGTGTTCAACACTAATTAAAGAACTTTGTTCGTAGTGTTCAATACTAATTGTTTTAATATTCGGCACTAATTTGAGATCCCCATTGCCAGTGTTCAACACTGAGCTGTTTTAGTGCTTATGATCATTTCAAGGCCTTGTTGCTGGTGTTTAACACCAATTATTCTTCTAGTGTTAAACACTAACTTGTCAAACTCATTCCCAGTGTTCAACACTGATTGCTTTGGAGTGTTTAACACTAGTCTATAGCCCAATTGGCTAAAGGGATAGAGGCAAAGCTTCTCCCTCGATGGACTCACAAGGAATCAATATTCCAGACATGATGGGACTTAGCCCAAGCTGGCCATAAGTCCTCAATTCGTGACTAATTGGGCCAATGGGCTCATATAATAATTAATCAGTCCTGACCTCAAATTGGGCCAGGGACTGCTCAAGCCACTCCGGTTCTAGGGTACATCTCTTCACTCCTTTGATACTTGGCATTGTAATCCCTCAATGTCTTCAAAGAGGTGACGGGTCCCGACGACCACCCATGATATGGACTGTGGGGTCCTTAAACTCATACAAATTCCTGGTCACGCGGAACGTGGATAACGTCACTCTTTGACCCCACGGAAAACGTCCAGAGCGGAGCCTGGTCCTCGCTAAGCACGGCAGTGAACCCGTGTGAAGCATCCAGAGCACATACCGGACTGTGGGGTCCTTAAACCCATGGACTACGACGTCCTTAACCTTGACCGAGATGTCTTAAAACTAACAACGGACCGCAATGTCCTTAAACTAACCACGGACCGCAATGTCCTTAAACTACCCACGGACCGCAACGTCCCTAAACTAGAACAATAGAGCCCTTCATATGCTCTTTTGTCGGACCTAAACGGTCCCGTTTAAGTTGATCTTAGCCTCGAAGATGGCTAACGCGTCCTTAAACCCTCAAACATACTGGACTACGAATCCCCCAAATTAACTCCGGCTCAAGGGTACATCTCTGAACTCCTCTGACATCTGTCGTTGTAATCCTTCAACGTCGTCAGAGAGGTGATGGGTCCCGACAGCCATACAGACGATGGACCACTATGTCCCTAAACTGGAACATTAGAGTCCAAACACTCTTTTGTCGGATCTAAACGATCCCGTTAAGTTGATCTTAGTCACAAAGTTAGACTAACGTATCCTTAACAAACGTTTGAGTTGATCTTAGCCTCAAGTATGGCTGACGTATCCTCAAACCAAACCCCCCCAAACCCAAATCTAAGATAATACGGATTTGGACTAGTCCACGCCCTACGGGCGACGACATAACTCAGTCTCCGTAAACAATCCACGGGCAACAAAATACAAAACAGACACCCACGACACGAAGTGACCATCTGGAAAAGGAGAAAGTTGTTACCGCAATGCGGTAGCGTAATTAACTGCAGGGGCTTGCGCCTGCAGGGAAGAGCGTCCCCACAATCAAAAACCCCTCAAACGAGGGGGAATCTGACGAAGTCTGCTACATCGGACGCATCCGTCTAAACCTTCGATACGTGGTGCCATAAATCAACTTGGCATCTTCGAAGAGGTGGACGGATAACACCAATTAGCATCTGCCCCGAATCTCAGGCAAGACGCGGTGTCGCGCCGTCTTTCGGAGGGGAACAGATTCTGGCACGCCCGGTGGGACCTTTTCCTCTTTCCACTCCACACTTCGTGTGTCGTGATTCGCGAACCAATCGCGGTTCGCTAATAGTTGCCCTCGGGTTTCAAGGTACTGAGAATTGGCATCTCGCTTATTGCAGAAAGCAAAGGATCGATGGCTTCCACCCCTGCGAAATCCTCCAACTGCTCAGACGGCAATTGCAGCCGACGCTCTGCCTCGCCAGGAGGTATAGCCTATGGACCCCAAGCTGCTTCGCTATTCACAATGCCAGTGGAACAGGTCACTCGCGCCACCACAGGATTGTTCTTTGGGACTATGATCCCGCCGACAAACTTTACCGCTCCAGTGCTGACAAAGAAAACTCTCGGGAAGTCGGTCTTTGATCGTCTTACCCCTGCCGCGGCTCCTCTCAACGAGTCGCCCAACGTCGATGCCTCGGTCTTCTCTAGATTGGGCCAGGAATCCTGCGAGCTCATCACGGGGCTTACAATCTCAGAGAAGGCTGCTTTTAAGAAAGTGGCCGTTCCCGTTCCCGAAATCGCCAAGGCGACCTCTCCAGCCAAAAAGTCAGTCTTTACAAGATTGACGGCTCCGGCCTTTGCTCCCGCTTCCCAGAGGACATCGGTCTTCGATAGGCTAACGCCAACAACAACCCCCCATCCACACAGGGGGCAAGAAGGAACCATTCTTACTGCTGACCCAACGCCGCCCGCTCGACGCGCTCGACGTCGCCATTGGCGCCGAGTAAGGAAGGCTGGGGGCAACTCTCCCTCCGGGTTGACTCCAGCGGCCCCGGTGGCAGAAGTTAACGCTGCTGTTCCAACTGGGAACAGCTTCGAAATGCTAAATAAAGTGCGAAGAAATTCTCCTACTGCAGTACTGAAGAGGTCTCCTCCCCCGTTAAAGAAGGTTGTGGAAATGGAGTCAGAACGGCCCCAATCCCCTCAGCGGCTGTCTTCCAAAATCTATAAGGCTTGGCGGCAGGCCCGAGACTCGATCATCGATCCAAACTTCTCCCGCCAGCATAAGAAGCTGAAAATCCAACCTGAAGCCGGTCACCAGGCTAAACCCCAAAAAGCTGGTGATCAACTGACTCGCAAAAGGAGGAGGCCAGAGAGGACCTCACAGCATGCAGCGACGACTGAAAGCACTAAGCCCAGGCGCCCTAAGTCTGGGGGCATGGTGGTGCACACTGTTTACATGGCCTTTGGGAAAGAGGAAAGCCGCACTTCTACGGGCCACCGACCCCTAACCCGATCCGTGACGAAAGCCCAGGAGCAGCAACAGAAGCTGCAAGAAATGATGAATGCTATGGCCGCGCTCACCGGGCCAAAAGAAAACCCAGAAACGTCCTCAGACGCACGCCGGGAGGAAGAAACAGACGCTGAATTCCTTCGCCGAACACTGGAGAGAAGGGACAAAGAGGCTGCTGAACAAGCATCCAACATACAACGGATGGGCCTTCTCTTTCAAGATGTGATAGGAATGATGATCCAGCAGGACCTACCCGCCGAGGATCCCCCGATCGTTCTTGAAGACGACCGAGGAGAAACGTCAAATCCAACACCAGCCCTCTCAACGGCCAAGGAGGATGCAATCTCTAAGGCTGACTTGGCTGACTACATAGCCCAGCAAATCCGAGTTCATCATGCGACTGAGGCAGCTGGTCAAGTCGTGAAAACGGGGCGGCCGTATCCGAGCTGGTACGATCAAATCAAATACCCGCAAGGCTATACGATACCGAAATTCCATGTGTATAAGGGGACCGGCAATCCCCATCAACATGTTGCCCAGTTCCGGGCCCTCTGCGGTAACACCGGCGGTGACGATAAATTGTTGCTTCGCCAGTTCGTGGGCAGCTTATCAGAAACAGCGTTCGAATGGTATTCAGAACTCCCGAACGATTCCATCAAAACGTTCGCTGAAATGGAGTTGTTGTTCACTCAGCGATTTGCAAGTGCCAGCGAACGCACTCCAATAACCGCACTTATTGACGCCAGGGTAAAACCGGGCGAAACCTGGGTCCAGTACGCTATACGCTGGCGGAACTTGTGGTCGAGATGTGAGCAACGCATCGAGGAAGCACCTGCGGTGGGCATGTTCGTGGGAACCCTAGACCCCCACGCAACTATCTCCCAGTTTATGATGTTCTTTAAGCCAACCACATTCCAGGCTTTAATCGACAAGTTGGCTCAGATGGACCAGATGGGTCATAGACCATCTCCCCCGAAGTCGGAACCGCGGAATGACAAGGGTAAAGGAAGGGCAACCTTCGTCGCGAATGCCCAACAGCAACCTAACGCCCCGAAATCGGCGAATCAACTGGAGGAAAGACGCCGGTACTATAATGAGAAAATGAAGCGTCCCTACTCGTTCCCACGAGACAAGACGAAGCGGTTATTCGAGCTGGCGATACGCAACAGGCTTATAAACCTACCAAATCCAAGGCGACCGCCACAACCCACCGAGGTGAATGACTCCAACTACTGCCCTTACCATCAGACGGTAAGTCATCCGATTGAAGATTGCTTCGTCTTCAAAGGATGGATCGAAGATCAATACCTCCAAGGGAAGTTTGTACTGTCCGAAAAGTGGAAGGTGAACCCACCACAACCACATACTCCTAAAAAGGCCGATACACCGGGGGCAACCTGCTCCTTTATCGAAGAAGCTCCATGGGAGGTCGTGCTATCAACGAAGACCAAAAGAATGCTGAGAGACCTCCATGCATGCCCTGCGATCGAATGGAAGGACCCTCTTGAACCTCAAATTATCGAAGGGATGTTGAAGCCCCGCACCATTGCAAAGACTCGTGATAAGGGCCCAAATACTCATGCCCAACCGTCAAAATCTTCAAAGAAAAAGAAGAAGAAAGCCAAGAAGCCCGCGAAGCTTGGAGACGAGCGAACAAACTTGCAGAAGCAAATCGACGCGCTAGAAGAATACAATCAAAAGGCGCGAACTCCCGTCACACTGCAAGAGTTCCTCCGCCACATCTTTCAAGAGGACGATGATGGAGAGAGCTCGTCGGATGAATCCGAGGGATATGTGGCGAGTTGTAACGTGATCTCCCACTCGTTTACTGATGATGGGAAAACTCATGGCACTAAAAAGCTGGAGGCAGAGCCTGTACCAGAGCATGCATGGCCAACAGATGAAATGATCGACGCTTTTCTAGACGAGATTCGTCTAAAATGTAAAGCGGACCAGGAGCGTGAGATGGCCACATCGGAAGGAGCCAAATGCGGGCAACCGAACGAAAGAGTTGAACTACCCCTGCCGGAACATAAGGCATCCGAAGCAGACAAGAAAATATTCAAGACAAGGAAAAGGTTCGCCAAAGCCATGTCAATGGGAATGAAGCTACCACCTTCGGAAGGAAATAGGCACAATGGGGCGGAGGGGCACCCTGACTACTGCACATATCACCGGAAGATCTCACACCCCACGGAGGAGTGCGACGCCTTTAAAATATGGTGGCAAGGATATGTTATTCGTCAGCAACATTTTAAGAGCATGAAACGCAAGAGCCGTCGGGAGCGAAGAAGTACTGTCGGAGGGTACAACAAGACTACTGGCAGCTGTTACATGGTTGACGCCAGAGGGTCACAAGTTCTCACCTTCGGGAGCGACTCTGATGAAGAAATGGCTCTGGGCCCTCTCTTTACAGAATCCGTTCTAGGGAAAGAGGAGGAATCGGAGGCCTGCGAGAACATTCAGCTGCGCAATCGCACACTCCCAGAAAAGAATCTCGGGCCCGTCGGCCGAAAAGATAAGGGAAAGGAAAAGGTCATTGAAGATATCACTTTAGATGACCAGGTCACAAAAGAGCTAACTACCAAAGACCCTCCCAAAAAGGGGAAGGTGGACTATAACATCCTCGCGCACTTAAGGAAGCTACCCTCTCAGCTTAGCATTCTTGATGCCCTTCTATTATCAAAGGAAGCACGAGACTCACTAGTTAAGGCGTTGCAAGAGCCTGAACAATTCCAAGCCTTTCTCGCCACTGAAAGGATGAAGGATGAACTGGAGGAAGTGCACACGGCCGATGTCACTTTCGGTGATGAAGACCTCCTTCTCGGGACGTGCGACCACAACCGCCCCCTATATGTCTCTGGATACTGCCATGACATCAAGATAGGCAAGATCCTGGTGGATAATGGATCCTCCGTCAACCTCCTTAATGTTCGGGTGTTGAAGGAAATCTGCATGAGTGTTCAACACCTCGCTCGTGACAAAATTACTATCTCCGGTTTCGACTCTCAATCGTCACGGACTCTCGGATCTGTAATACTGACGTTACGCTTCGGACTTCTCGTCACAGACATCAAATTCCATGTCATTGACGCCAAGACCTGCTACAACGCCTTGCTCGGTCGTCCTTGGCTACACGAGTACAACATCATCCCTTCTACGCAACATCAGTGTATGAAGTACTTCAAGGATGGTTTCGAGTACACCGTAACAGGCGAGTTGAACCCGTTTTCTGTAAACGAAGTTCGCAAATACGAAGACGCGAAATACTTTTTGCCAGATTTCGAAGATACAGAAAGGTGTCGCGACCCAGAGGACAAAGCCGCCGCCACCATTCCCGTTTTTGGGAGCGATACCGAAGAAGAGGAGGAAATAGTGTATACAGGGCCATCCCAACGCAACAACCTGGGGGCGCCCACCCCCATACCGGTCTTCGGGAGTGATTCGGAGGACGAGGTTAACGCCGTATTCTCCAGTCGGCTGTCAATACAGGCATCCCTTTGCGAGGACCATAGTCTGCAAATCACCATGGTACCGCAAGAACACTATAAGGATCTCGACGCGCTTCAAGCTCACAGCGTGCAGGACCTGCAAACATTTTACGTCCCTCCCAGGCGAAGGGGTGAGAAGGTGATCCTATTCTACCAATCCTCAGAGTCGAAGGTGGAGAAAGAGATCTGGCATGGCGCGGATGTTACACTTGACAGGCTCCAACCCATCCGTCTGCCTAGATACTATACAAATGGATTGAAGAAGTTATTGAAGCGCCAAGGAGTACCCTTAAAACAGACGGTGCGGCAGGCTCGGTTCTACAACAGGATTTGGGATGTCCCCGGGACTCAGCGCAAATTGCTCAATGGGAAAATGGAAACACTTGGGCTTGGGTACGCGAGAACCGGAAAACGGGAGCGAGCCCACGGCAGCTACGCCATATATACCTCTGATGAAGAAGAAGGCGCCCTGTCAGGAGAGGCCAATCCCTCATCAAAACTAAACCCCGCGATCGAAGCGCCAAACCCGTTGTTTAAAGGACGAATGGGCAAGCCTACCACGAAAGCGGATCAGAAAATTCGGGAAGACCACAACCACGAAGTGGCCATCTATGAGAAGGCCAGGACGCAACGTCTATTCCAACAGACTGCACAGGCTGCAAAAGATAAAGATGTTCACCATTGTCAACCCGTCATACGAAAGGCCCGATGCGGGGACGGAAATAAATTAAGAAACGGGAAAAGAAGCCGACAACAACGACGCAGGATTAGAGGGTTACGGGTACTGCGCGGCTCGGATTCGTCCCTCGTGGAAAAGATGAGTCGAGCATACTCCTTCCCCCGAGACAAGACGGAACGGTTGCTCAAGCTCGCCCTAAAACATCAGATGATCACGCTTCCAGATTCTAGGCATCCTGAGCAAGCTAGCAAGGTCTCTCATCCGAGTTATTGCTCTTATCACCGAGCCATAGGACATCCTACCGAAGACTGCTTCACCTTCAAGAACTGGGTCGAGGACCAGTACCGACGGGGTAGATTCGCTTTATCCGACGGTTGGAAAGTAACGCCGCCGCAAAAGCACGAGCCCAAAGCCACAAGAGCAGAACCGGATCCACCTCAGTCTTGGGAGCGGGTTCGCACCTGTTATATGATTACGATATTAAAAGAAGAGCCCGAGAACAAAGATGACCTTCCCCGGTGCTTCGAGAACAGCGATGATGAGTTGATCTCGGAATTTCCGCCCGCTCCGAAAGAACTGGAAGACGGTATACATACTACCGCAGATAACCTCAAGAAGATCGAGCTGGGATCGGCAGACGACCCGCGACCGACATTTGTCAGCGAGCTGTTATCCGAGGAAAAGGTGGCCGCGTTAAAGAACGTGCTCCTACGGCATAAAGACTGCTTCGCGTGGAACTACTCCGAGATGCCAGGATTGGATCCGGAGATTGCGGTGCATAGATTAGCAATATCCCCAGATATCAAGCCAGTCAAGCAGGCGCCAAGGAGGATGCGACTTGAGCTGGAGATGAGCATCAACGCCGAAGTCAAGAAGTTGATCGATTCCGGATTTATCCAGGAAGTCCAATATCCCGACTGGATTGCCAACATCGTCCCGGTAATGAAGAAGAATGGAACGGTGCGCATATGCGTGGATTTCAGGGATCTCAATAAAGCATACCCAAAGGACGATTTCCTGGTGCCGGTAACCGAGCTAATGATAGATAACACATCCACTCACGAGGTCTTCTCCTTTATGGATGGTTCATCAGGATACAATCAGATAAAGATGCATCCCGAAGACCAGAAGCACACCGCTTTCCGGACTCCTTTGGGCATATTCTGCTACAGGGTTATGCCCTTTGGCCTAAAGAACGCTGGCGCCACCTATCAAAGGGCCATGACAAAAATCTTCGACGATCTCATACACGACATCGTCGAATGCTATATCGATGACCTCGTAGTGAAGAGCATGTCATACGAAGAGCATTTAAAGCATCTCGAAACCGTATTTCAACGCCTTCGGCAATACAATTTGAAAATGAATCCCCTCAAGTGCGCGTTTGGAGTCTCCTCGGGTAAATTCCTGGGATTCATCGTTCGACACCGAGGTATTGAAATAGATCCGTCAAAGATTAAAGCGATTATGGAAATGCCTCCGCCAAGAACCCTCAAGCAGTTGCGGTCTCTCCAAGGGAAGCTCGCATACATCCGGCGGTTTATCGCTAATCTTTCGGGCAAATGCCGTCCTTACAGCCACCTGATGAAAAAGGGAACCCCGTTCGTTTGGAATCACAAATGTCAAGATGCACTAGACGAGATCAAACAATGCTTGCAAAATCCTCCGGTGTTGGCTGCCCCAGTGAAAGGAAAGCCTCTCATTCTTTACACGGCCGCCCTTGAAGGTTCTTTGGGCGCATTATGGGCACAGGAGAACGATCAGGGGAAAGAAAGAGCACTTTACTACTTAAGTCGAGTGCTGCTGGGGGCAGAAAGCAATTACTCGCCCATCGAAAAACATTGCTTGGCATTAATCTTTGCAATAACGAAGCTCAGGCACTATGCGTTGGCGCATGAAGTCCGTCTCATTTCGAAGGTGGACCCCCTTAAATACCTGATGTCAAAGGCTATATTGACGGGGCGACTCGCTAAATGGGCCTTGCTCTTGATGGAGTTCTCGATAACATATCAACCCCTCAAGGCAGTGAAAGGCCAGGCCATTGCCGACTTCCTCGCTGAACACCCGATACCGGCCGACTCTCCTCTGAACTGTGATTTGCCGGACGAGCATGCATTTGAAGCAATTGGCGGTGGAAGCACACGATGGGAACTCTATTTCGATGGAGCGTCCTCCATAAAGAAACAGAAACAGGGTAGCCCGATCATCAAATCGGGGATAGGCCTTATCTTTGCAACTCCACAAGGAGGGATAATGCGCTTCGCCTTCTCCTTAACAGAGTCAAGGACAAACAATGAAGCCGAATACGAAGCCCTGATAGCAGGCCTCGAAATCGCCATCAACATGGGAATTGAAGACCTCCTCATATACGGGGATTCTCAGCTGGTCGTTAGCCAAGTAAATGGTGACTACCAAACGTGCAAACCAGAATTGGTGAAGTACGGCGAAAAGGTGCAACAACTGTTGGCCCAGATCCCCTTCTATATTCTAGAGAACATACCGCGCGCGGAGAACAGCAAAGCAGACGCGTTGGCCAAACTCGCTAAAGAACTGGCCGACGAGAACCTCGATGACGTCAGAATCGTGGTACAAAGCCGTCGAGTGCTCGCCCCGGCAGAAATACCTCCGGAATTGTATAAAGAAAAGGGAGCGACTGAGCAAGCGACCCTACAAATAAAAGACCGTAAGAAGGCTGAGGACTGGAGGGAAGTCTTCATAGACTACTTTAAGTCCCACCGAATGCCCGAAAAAGCGTCCTCAAGACATCAGCTTATGAAACGAGCTCTATCCTTCGCTTTCGTCAACGATACCCTGTACAAGAGATCGTTTGATTTTCTATGGCTGAGATGCTTGGGACCTGACGAAGCAGAAAGAGTCGTTCAAGAAGTTCACGACGGGCTTTGCGGTTCTCATCAAGCGGGCCCAAAGATGAAGTTAAAAATTAAACGGATGGGTTACTACTGGCCCACGATGATCCAAGACTGCCTCGAGTATGCGAAGCAATGCCACTCATGCCAGATCCATGGAGACTTCATCCACCAACATCCGAATCCACTGCACCCGACGCTGGCTAGTTGGCCATTCGAAATGTGGGGGACTGACATAGTCGGCCCCATTGAGCCAGCATCATCCCGGGGACACCGCTTTATCCTGGCGACAACTGATTACTTCTCCAAATGGGCAGAAGCAGTACCACTGAAGGAAGTGAAGACGGAGAATATCCTCCATTTCTTCAAGACGCACGTCATCTATCGGTTCGGAACTCCACGACGGATTATCTCCGATAATGGGCCGGCCTACCGAAGCCATAAGATTAGCCGCTTCGCACAGCAGCACAATATAGACTGGAGATATTCTTCAGTTTACAACCCACGAGCTAACGGTCTGGCCGAGGCTTTCAATAAGACCTTGACGAAGATCATAAAAACGACCGTCTCCAGGAATAAGAGAGACTGGCACGAAAGGCTGCAAGAAGCCCTTTGGGCTTATCGAACTACATTCAAGACGGCCACGACCACAACGCCGTACGCGTTGGTATTTGGGACGGAAGCAGTTCTCCCCCTCGAGATAGAGTTACCCTCTCTACGAGTAGCAGTCCACCACGAGATGACGAACGAAGAAAATGCTCACCTTCGGCTTGAGGAGCTTGATGCCCTCGACGAAACCCGGCTCATAGCGCAACAACATCTAGAGGCCTACAAAGCAAAGATGACGCGCTCGTACGAAAGATTGACCAGGCCGAGGACATTCCGCCAAGGCGAACTCGTACTAGTGGTCAAAAGACCTATGATCCCCAATCGCGCCTAGCGAGGAAAATTTGAGCCAAACTATGAAGGCCCGTACATCATAGACAAGGTCTACCAGGGTGGAGCCTATCTACTCATGGACATGCACGGTGAAAGGCCTTTCAGGCCAGTAAACGGCCGCTTCTTGAAGAAATACCATGCTTAATAAGCTGCAGCCTAGGTCAATGATAGATGACGACGACTATGTCCGCTCGCTATCTTCCCAGGCTCAGACTTTACAAGCAGCAGCCGGCCTTCCTATAACGACGGACCGAAACGTCCTTAAACTAGCGACGGACCGAAACGTCCTTAAACTATCTACGGACCGAAACGTCCTTAAACTAATGCCGGACCGAAACGTCCTTAAACTAACAACGGACCGAAACGTCCTTAAACTAACGGCGGACCGAAACGTCCTTAAACTAACGACGGACCGAAACGTCCCTAAAACTACTACCGCAGCATCTTTAGGCTGACAAAAAAAAAAAAGGAAAGAGAGAAAAGAAAAAAAAATATATGAAAAAGAATAAAAAAAAACGGTATGTCCATAAGCAAAATGGGCACGGATGGAAAACCCGAAAGGGCTCCGTGAGTAAAAACAGCAGGGCTGCCGGCAAGTGTTCGTGAAAACCCGAAAGGGCGCGACCTTGTAAAAAAAAAAAAAAGTGAAAAAGAATTATAAAAAAAAAAAAAAACAAAAAACGGTATGTCCATAAGCAAAATGGGCACGGATGAAAACCCGAAAGGGCTCCGTGAGTAAAAACAGCAGGACTACCGGCGAGTGTTTGTGAAAACCCGAAAGGGCGCAACCTCGTTAAAGGACACTTACAGAGTCCTCTCGACCTTGTAAGGAGAAACCACCTGCGTGAGATCCTTACGACTCACAAAGGAGCAGCACACTTAGGGATCCTCACGATTCCTAAGGAGAAAATACACTTACGAGATCCTCACGACTCGTAAGGAGAATTCTCTTATGGGACCCTCCCGGCTCATAAGATTTGAAAGTCTTAAGTTACAGAAACCTGAACCTATTCTTAAGCAAAATCCTCCACAACCTCCAATACTGCCCTACAAGCGGCTCCATACTGACCCTTGTATACAATCCACGGGCGCGAATAAACATTTCCCCAGCAAAGTCCAACCCTTGTAGGTCCTCTCGATCCATAAGGAGAAAGACCTCTTGTAGGATCCTTACGACTTACAGAGGAGCACACACTTAGGAATCCTCACGATCCCTAAGGAGAAAATACACCTGCAAGATCGTCACGACTTGTAGGAAGAAATACCTTTGTGAGACCCTTACGGCTCATGAAGTCAAAAGCCTTGGTCGACAGGACCCTTAACCCTGTTTGCTGAGCCACCTTTGTTCGTCATCGACAAAAGCAAATGATGATTCGCTCCTGGCAACGTTCCAGTTGTAGCGGTGCTGATGCCAAAATCGGTGCCTAAAACCCAGGCTTGTAACGAAAAGCTAGCAAGCCACACATGCCTACAAAATAGCCGAAATGATGGGGCAACTTGCAATAAAAAGCAGCAAGTAAAAATGAAGGCATGAAAAATAGCCGAAATGATGGGGCAACTCGCAATAAAAAGCAGCGAGCAGAAAATAAATAAATAGCCGAAATGATTGGGCACCGCGAAAAATAGCCGAAATGATTGGGCAATCGCGATTTTCGCGATATAAAAGCTGAAATGATAGAGCATCGCGGAAGAAGAAATAAAATAAAAATAAAATTTATGCCCTACAGGTGATATTCCATCACACCCTGTACACAATCCAAGGGCGTAAACAAAAAAGGGATCATACTTCTCCCCCAGGTTTCATCAGAAAAAGAAGCCAGGTCTCGACGGGCCACAAGCGACCTAGAGATCATCCAAACACTCGTCTCGTAACAACGGACATGACTTCAAACAAAGCAGAGCAGCGGCAGCTCCCAGTTCCATGGCTCGGTGGTATACACATCGCCAACAGTCAAGCCTCCATCCCGCGAAATGCGGATACAATCAGTACAAACTTCCTGGTCACGTGGAACGCGGATAACGTCACTCTTTGACCCCGTGGAAAACGTCCAGAGCGGATCCTGGTCCTCGCAGAGCATGGCAGTGAACCCGTGCGAAGCATCCAGAGCGGAGCCTAGTCCTCGCCTAACGCGGCAGTGAACCCGTGTGAAGCATCTAGTGCAAACTTCCTGGTCACGTGGAACACGGATAACGTCACTCTTTGACCCCGTGGAAAACGTCCAGAGCGGATCCTGGTCCTCGCAGAGCATGGCAGTGAACCCGTGCGAAGCATCCAGAGCGGAGCCTAGTCCTCGCCTAACGCGGCAGTGAACCCGTGTGAACCATCTAGTGCAAACTTCCTGGTCACGTGGAACGCGGATAACGTCACTCTTTGACCCCGTGGAAAACGTCCAGAGCGGATCCTGGTCCTCGCAGAGCATGGCAGTGAACCCGTGCGAAGCATCCAGAGCGGAGCCTAGTCCTCGCCTAACACGGCAGTGAACCCGTGTGAAGCATCTAGTGCAAACTTCCTGGTCACGTGGAACGCGGATAACGTCACTCTTTGACCCCGTGGAAAACGTCCAGAGCGGATCCTGGTCCTCGCAGAGCATGGCAGTGAACCCGTGCGAAGCATCCAGAGCGGAGCCTAGTCCTCGCCTAACGCGGCAGTGAACCCGTGTGAAGCATCTAGTGCAAACTTCCTGGTCACGTGGAACGCGGATAACGTCACTCTTTGACCCCGTGGAAAACGTCCAGAGCGGATCCTGGTCCTCGCAGAGCATGGCAGTGAACCCGTGCGAAGCATCCAGAGCGGAGCCTAGTCCTCGCCTAACGCGGCAGTGAACCCGTGTGAAGCATCTAGTGCAAACTTCCTGGTCACGTGGAACGCGGATAACGTCACTCTTTGACCCCGTGGAAAACGTCCAGAGCGGATCCTGGTCCTCGCAGAGCATGGCAGTGAACCCGTGCAAAGCATCCAGAGCGGAGCCTAGTCCTCGCCTAACGCGGCAGTGAACCCGTGTGAAGCATCTAGTGCAAACTTCCTGGTCACGTGGAACGCGGATAACGTCACTCTTTGACCCCGTGGAAAACGTCCAGAGCGGATCCTGGTCCTCGCAGAGCATGGCAGTGAACCCGTGCGAAGCATCCAGAGCGGAGCCTAGTCCTCGCCTAACGCGGCAGTGAACCCGTGTGAAGCATCTAGTGCAAACTTCCTGGTTACGTGGAAAGCGGATAACGTCACTCTTTGACCCCATGGAAAACGTCCAGAGTGGATCCTGGTCCTCGCAAAGCACGGCAGTGAACCCATGCGAAGCATCCAGAGCGGAGCCTAGTCCTCGCCTAACGCGGCAGTGAACCCGTGTGAAGCATCTAGTGCAAACTTCCTGGTTACGTGGAACGCGGATAACGTCACTCTTTGACCCCGTGGAAAACGTCCAGAGCGGAGCCTGGTCCTCGCCAAGCACGGCAGTGAACCCGTGTGAAGCATCCAGAGCAAACACCGGACTGTGGAGTCCTTAAAATCCACGGACTATGACGTCCTTAACCTCGACCGTGATGTCTTAAAACTAACGATCAACCCCCCCGATTCCCTACGGATTTCGCCTTGGTTTAAGGGTACATCTCTTCACTCCTTTGATACCTGGCGTTGTAATTCCTCAACGTCTTCAAAGAGGTGGCGGGTCCCTGCAACCAAACACCGGACTGTGGAGTCCCTAAATCCACGGACTATGAGGTCCTTAACCTTGACCGTGATGTCTTAAAACTAACATCGGACTGTGGAGTTCTTAAATCCACGGACTATGAGGTCCTTAACCTTGACCGCGACGTCTTTAAACTACGATACCTTGAGAGATCCCTAACCCCGTGAAACACGGAAAGAGGTGATCAAACCCGGCACTTGCAGGCCCTCACGACCTGTAAGGAAGAAAAACTCTCTTGTGAGATCCTTACGACTCTCAAGGGAAAACCCGCTTAAGGATCCTCACGATCTTTAAGAAGAACTCACACCTATGGGATCCTCTCGACCTATAGGGAGAAAGACTCCTTATGAGACCCTCGTGGCTCATAAGATGCAAAGGCCTCAGGAAACAGATCCTAACCCTGAATCCTAAGCCACGGCCGTCCTGCAAGAAGATTAAGATAGAATATCCGCAGAATGCATTCAATGAAAAGGGGACACATCACTGAGAGGAAAATTGTATCTTTTATTCATAAACCAAAATGGATGCAAAATACAATTCAAAACAAAAAAAAGGCAGATACTCTTATTCATGAGTATGTACAAAAAAAAAGGGGGTTCTACACTAACGAAAAAAAAAATCACCAAACACAGGATCAACGGCACAGGGGTTGATCAAGCAAAGGACAAGATTCTCCATCTCTCTCTCCGCTTTCTCCAGCACATCGAAGCGACGATTCTCGCGAGGAGTCGCTCCCCATCGGTTGGTGCCGTGTTCGTCCGTGAATGCAAACATAATGGCTCGCTGGGCCTTTATCTCGCTCAGTAGATGAATTGAGCAGTCCCTCAGAGCCTGAGTAATCAGGCAGGCTTCATGAAAGCCCTCGAGTTTTTCCTCCGCCGCATCAAGCATCGCCAGGGTCATCTCTGCCGGGTGAGGAGGAACATCGGCAAGCACGGCCGAGAGGATCATCCGGAGCCAGAGAGAACCCATCGGGAGGGGAGACCCCCTACGGATCGAGAGTTCATGCATGGCTAAGTCGCATTCGTCATCAGTAAGAAGTGGATCCACTAGCCGAGCGGCAAAGCGGGGGATCATCTCCTCAATGGGCACTTCCCATGGCTGCCGACGAGCGTGTGGACGGTTGCAGGCCATAACGCTCAGATACTCCTTAAATTAAATCACGTCGATATGGGAATGAATTTCTCTGTAAGGAGAAAATAGGCTATGGCCTCAAGAATATAAAGAGGTGCATTAAGTGCCATGCGCGGAAAATCTTGCATGCGAAAGATGTTTCCAAGGCTCAAAAAGGAAAGGCATCGAAAATCAAGGAGAAATAACTATTTCCAAGGCTTTTTTTTATGCATCCGATACTGCGCGCTAGAAATGCGGCATGCAAAATTTTGTGAACAGTCCCCATCAAATGGTCCCACGTGCGGAACGTGTGAGACCCAAATTTGACGTGCACTAGAAAATAGAATAGCACCATGCATATTAAAGGCATCAGCAACAACAATAGTGAAATGATAAAATTCCAAGAAAAAGGCGTGCAAACATGAGAGAACACAATAAAACTCGCCACTCATACTTCGAGAGGTTCATACAAAATATCGAGGACACATTTACAATGGAAACACTTCAGATGCGGGGCATGGGTTGAGAAACTCAAAATTAACTTTATCCAAAACCTTCCAAACGTTGCGAACTTCCCGAGTATGCTTTCGCTCACGGTCACAAGCATCGGGGTCCCCACGGATGTCCTCTACCCTCCGATAGGCGCCCAGTATGGCTGATTGTTGAAAAAGCTGATGAAGAAGATCAGTGAGATCATCCCGCCTCCTCTTTGAGATCAAGCCCATAAGGTACACCGAATGCACCTTATCCTCGGCAGCATCTAAGTCCCCGAGTGGTATGCCGGCGCAAAAGAGAGGAAGGGCCTCCCGGATCGCCAGCACGATCAGCCTCAGAAGAGAAGAGCGACGGGGAAGTAGTCGATGGTTGTACTCATCAAAGCGGCTCATGATCTCGGCGCACTGGGCATCAGTGAACTCCTGGTCCTGACTGCGGCCCAGCGCACGAATGCTCCCATAGGAAATGATCTCGTCAAGACGATACAGATGGGCGTCCATGATACCTGAAATAAAAGTCACTAGCATCATTACAAAATCCCCATCGCATTAATTGCAGAAGAACAGCCTCGGGCCAAGAGACCCCAGGGAGCCTCTGTGTGAAGAGATTGAGTTCTTCATAGGAATTAAATTCCTTATTAGAAAAAAGGGAATTAAATTCCCAGAAATAATTTTGATGGAATTAAAGTCCATGGAGTTGAAACGTTGTCATCATCTCCCCAAAAGTCACCTAAAACCTAAGAGATCTACAGTTCGAAGGCTCCCTGTTCTTATGGAGAAACGTGAAGAAAAATGGGTTCCTGGCGAAACCCTTAATATAGATTTGAAATCCAAAGAGTTCTTTTAAAGACAAAGGCGCTTTGGCCGTTTAACATTCTTACCTGAGGGAAAGGATCCGTCAACAGAGTTAAACTCTGGGAAATGATCAAGACAGAGAACTAAGCTCTGGAAGTGAGAATTAAATTCTCAAAGAAGAAATTCTCAGAGGAAGAAGACGAACAAGGTGAAGGCTCCTATGAAGAGACAGAGCTATTTATAGAAGATAGTGAAAACGTGTCATCTCCCCAGATCCCTAAAGGAATCCAACGGTCGCGAGAGGTGACAGCGTTGCACTCACGTGCTGACACGTGAGAACAACGCTGTGGGGGCATTTGTTTCCTGATTTAAAATCAAGAAAGCTTCTGGGAAAAGCTTCAAAAGAGGCCACGTGCTTACACGTGACAGCAGTCACGTGTTGACACGTGACCTATAAAATACAGAAAAAGCGCACTTTGATTCGCTGATCAAGTCAAGGAAAAGAGCTTCAGAAGAGGTCACGTGCTCCCACGTGACCAGGGTCACGTGTCGACACGTGACGTTCAAAGCAGCAAACTCGCTCTCCAATTGAACCAAAGAAAGAAGTGCCAGACAGGGGTCACGTGCTCACACGTGACCAGGCGTCACGTGGTAGCACGTGATGGCTACAACAGCAACCGGAAGATAGCGCAGAAAGGAAGAGGATTCTTCATTCCAAAGAGGGTCACGTGTCTACACGTGACCATGGGTCACGTGGTCACACGTGACCGGCTTTCAAAGCCCATTTTTGACGACAGAATTAAATTCTGAAGGAAATTCGAGTCTTTCCAAAGGAAAGTAATTATTTGGGACCAATCAAATTAAAGATCCAGAGATGATTAAATATCATCTATCTATGGAAAATCTCGGGTTTGGAAAGATTTCCCCCTTAAAAATCTAACCAAAATAACAAAGGAAAATCTCTGGATTTAAAATCCAATGGTGAATAAAATTCACCTGATAATCCAAAGGCCCAAAATGAATGATGGACGCAAATCAAATCTCTCAATGAAGATTCACAAAAGACTGATTGATTCGGCTGCTTCTCCTATAAATAGGAGCCAAGGGACACAAAAAAGAGAGAGATACGCAGAGAAGAAAAGAGAAAGGAGAAGAGCTTTGATATTTTGAAAAGACTCAGATCTTCTGCAAAAAACCCTAGGTAAGAAAGGGAAAGCCTTTTGGAAAGAAAAAGAATTTAATTCTCAACAGAGTTTAACTCTGGGGCATAAAACGAGAGAGCATATCTCCTCCCTCTTTGATAGAGGATCTGCAAAGTGCACATCTCCCCTTAAGGTTGAGAATTTAATTCTCAATGGGTCGAGATCCTGCCATGCAGATCCAAAACATAAAGAAGGAATGCAAGCATGAGAATTTAACTCTCATAGAACTATAGGAATTTAATTCCTCCAAAATAAAGTCAGGGTTCGACCCTGTATCATGGGAATTTAATTCCTTCAAAACAAAAAGAAACAGGGTTGAACCCTAATTAAGAACATAGTTCTGTTGAAACGGTGGGAATTTAATTCCTTTAATCATAATCCTCAGAAAAGGGGAGTTTAATTCCTTAAAAGCTTTTGTTAGGGTTTAACCCTATTCGGTTCTTCGCATAAACAAGGAAGTTAATTCCCACAGAAAACTCAGATTTAAACTCTATTCCAGAATATAAGCCTTCAAAAGGAAATAGGAATTTAATTCCTCTGAAATTAAAAGTTCGAGGAATTTAATTCCTGAAAGAGGAGTAACAGATCCTCCAAAAAAAAAACAACAACATTGAGGCAGGGTCACGTGTCACCACGTGACCCCCCCCAAAAGCCCTACAGAAAGCCCCTTTGAGGCAGCACCCCACGTGACCCACGTGACTTTCAGCAGAAGCCTTAACACATAGGCATTTGAATGCCCGTCACGTGCTGACACGTGACGCTATCAAAGACACAGTAATTTCGGCAGAATCATTGAAGGGAAGGCACTCTCACGTGGGGCCACGTGACCGTTCTTGCTGTAGTGTTTAACACTAAGTTAAAACCCTCGAATCCAGTATTGAAATGCTATCGGGCCTTAGTGTTCAACACTAATTAAAGAACTTTGTTCGTAGTGTTCAATACTAATTGTTTTAATATTCGGCACTAATTTGAGATCCCCATTGCCAGTGTTCAACACTGAGCTGTTTTAGTGCTTATGATCATTTCAAGGCCTTGTTGCTGGTGTTTAACACCAATTATTCTTCTAGTGTTAAACACTAACTTGTCAAACTCATTCCCAGTGTTCAACACTGATTGCTTTGAAGTGTTTAACACTAGTCTATAGCCCAATTGGCTAAAGGGATAGAGGCAAAGCTTCTCCCTCGATGGACTCACAAGGAATCAATATTCCAGACATGATGGGACTTAGCCCAAGCTGGCCATAAGTCCTCAATTCGTGACTAATTGGGCCAATGGGCTCATAACATAATTAATCAGTCCTGACCTCAAATTGGGCCAGGGACTGCTCAAGCCACTCCGGTTCTAGGGTACATCTCTTCACTCCTTTGATACTTGGCATTGTAATCCCTCAATGTCTTCAAAGAGGTGACGGGTCCCGACGACCACCCATGATATGGACTGTGGGGTCCTTAAACTCATACAAATTCCTGGTCACGCGGAACGTGGATAACGTCACTCTTTGACCCCACGGAAAACGTCCAGAGCGGAGCCTGGTCCTCGCTAAGCACGGCAGTGAACCCGTGTGAAGCATCCAGAGCACATACCGGACTGTGGGGTCCTTAAACCCATGGACTACGACGTCCTTAACCTTGACCGAGATGTCTTAAAACTAACAACGGACCGCAATGTCCTTAAACTACCCACGGACCGCAATGTCCTTAAACTACCCACGGACCGCAATGTCCTTAAACTACCCACGGACCGCAACGTCCCTAAACTAGAACAATAGAGCCCTTCATATGCTCTTTTGTCGGACCTAAACGGTCCCGTTTAAGTTGATCTTAGCCTCGAAGATGGCTAACGCGTCCTTAAACCCTCAAACATACTGGACTACGAATCCCCCAAATTAACTCCGGCTCAAGGGTACATCTCTGAACTCCTCTGACATCTGTCGTTGTAATCCTTCAACGTCGTCAGAGAGGTGATGGGTCCCGACAGCCATACAGACGATGGACCACTATGTCCCTAAACTGGAACATTAGAGTCCAAACACTCTTTTGTCGGATCTAAACGATCCCGTTAAGTTGATCTTAGTCACAAAGTTAGACTAACGTATCCTTAACAAACGTTTGAGTTGATCTTAGCCTCAAGTATGGCTGACGTATCCTCAAACCAAACCCCCCCAAACCCAAATCTAAGATAATACGGATTTGGACTAGTCCACGCCCTACGGGCGACGACATAACTCAGTCTCCGTAAACAATCCACGGGCAACAAAATACAAAACAGACACCCACGACACGAAGTGACCATCTGGAGAAGGAGAAAGTTATTACCGCAATGCGGTAGCGTAATTAACTGCAGGGGCTTGCGCCTGCAGGGAAGAGCGTCCCCACAATCAAAAACCCCTCAAACGAGGGGGAATCTGACGAAGTCTGCTACATCGGACGCATCCGTCTAAACCTTCGATACGTGGTGCCATAAATCAACTTGGCATCTTCGAAGAGGTGGACGGATAGCACCAATTAGCATCTGCCCCGAATCTCAGGCAAGACGCGGTGTCGCGCCGTCTTTCGGAGGGGAACATATCCCATCTTCCAGCTCTTTTGGTGCTGGTGGAAACTCTGAGATCACCTCATCTTCATTGTTTTCGAAGCAACAGGGGAGGTCATCCATATTCTTAGGTTCTTCTTCTGACAGCGTTATCAAATGGCAGGTCCGAGATCGCTTCCAAGACCGATGTTGATCTGGTTCTACTCTCATGGTTTTGGTTTCATGCTTCTGTGGTGGTGTTACTCTCCAACTGCTGGATAGAGCGAACCTGCCTTGCTGATACTGGTCTTCTACCCAGTCTTTAAATGTGAAGCAGTCTTCGAGAGGATATCCTATTGCTCGGTGATAGGAGCAATAATCCGGATGAGAGACTTCGTCTGCTTGCTCGGGGTGCTTGGACTCTGGGAGCGTAATCATCCGATGTTTCACGACGAGGTCGAATATCTTCCTTGTCTTGTCTCGGGAAAAAGAATACACTCGACCCATCTTCTTTATAAGAGACGGCTCCCGGCTGTTCGATTCTCGATCGCGTGGTTTCTTGGACCCGCTTTGTCGCTGTTGAACGCTTTTTTCCATTCTTGGGTTTATTTTTGCCTCTGCGCCGGGTCTTTTGTATGACAGGTTGGCGATGAAGAGCATTGTCATTTTCCGCGGCCTGTTGAAGGAGGCACTGCGTCCTGGCTTTCTTGTAAATGGCCATTTTTCGACTATGGTTATCTCGGACCTTCTGACCCGCTTCCCTTATTAGCTTGTCCATCTGTTCTTCGAACGATAGACTTGGGACTTTCACAGCGGGGTCTCCATGGGTTGCAGAGATTTCTTCAGTATTGCGGTAGGAGAATTTTGTCTGACCCTTCGCAACAGTTTGAAGCTGTTCCCGGTTGGAACTACAACATTCACCATTGGGGTTGAAACAGGACCATACGAATAACTGCCCCAGCTCATTTTGTATGATGCCGATATCGACGTCGACCATTTCTTACGGTCGTGATTTGATTAGCCTCAGGATTTTTTCGAGCCTGCCTCCTGTTTTCTTTGAGAGCTTGAATATTATGCCCCCTGCATCGACCTTGGTCCTTGGCAGGTGCCAGTTGTTTGAGAACCGATTCCATTGGCAAAGCTACAGCTTGGGGAACCAGCTTGTAGAAGACAGACTTCCACTGGGATTCCTCCATCGGCGTTGAGGCACCGAGGGTGGGAGGTGGGAGTATTGATCCAAAAAGAAGCCCGTTGATTTCTGGAAGAGCCGGATTGCAGAGATTTGAGGCTGCAAGTGACCCATACTTGACTCCACCGGATATGACAGAGCCTGAGTTGCTAGGGTGGGAGCAAACGCCATTCTTTATAGAGACGAAATGACGGCTTCAATATCCACTCCCCTAAGGGCAACCAAAAACATACACACCGCGATTATCTGATCGCGGGAAAAACATGACAACGAAGTGTGGAGTGGAAAGAGGAAAAGGTCCCACCGGGCGTGCCAGAATCTGTTCCCCGCCGGAAGACGCGACCGGGACGTTGGGACGCTAGGCCTGAATTTCGAGGGCAGATGCTATTTGGTGCTATCTGTCCACCTCTCCGAAGATGCCAAGTTGATTTATGACACCATGTATTGAAGGTTTAAACGGATGTGGCCGATGTAGCAGACTTCGTCAGATTCCCCCTCTTTGAGGGGTTTTTGATTGTGGGGACGCTCTTCCCTGCAGGCGCAAGCCCCTGCAGTTAATCACGCTACCGCGGTAACCACTTTCTCCTTCTCCAGATAGTCACTTCGTGTCGTGGGTGTTTGTTTTGTTTTTGATTGCCCGTGGATTGTATATGGAGACTAAGTTATTTTGTCGCCCGTAGGACGTGGATTAGTCCAAATTCGTATTTTCTTAGATTTGGGTTTGGGGGTTGGGTTTAAGGATACATTAGTCTCATTTGAGACTAAGATCAACTTAAATTGTTAAGGATACATTAGTCTAATTTGAGACTAAGATCAACTTAACGGGATCATTTAGATCTGACAAAAGAGCATTTGGGCTCTATTGTTTAGTTTAGGGACATTACGGTCGATTACCAGTTTAAGGACATGGTGGTCCATAATTAGTTTAAGGACATTACGGTCCAATGTTAGTTTAAGGACATCTCGGTCCATGAGTTTAAAGACCTCACAGTCAAGGTTAAGGACATCATAGTCCATGAGTTTAAAGACCTCATAGTCAAGGTTAAGGACGTCATAGTCCGTGAGTTTAAAGACCTCACAGTCAAGGTTAAGGACATCATAGTCCGTGGAATGAATGGTTGTCGGGACCCGTCACCTCTCTGAAGACGTTGAAGGATTACAACGACATATATCAGAGGGGTTCAGAGATGTACCCTTGAACCAATGTCGATTGGGAAATCTGTAGTCCAATTTGGAACTAAGATTAATTAATTAGATCATGAGCACGTGGGCTCAATTAATCAGAGTTGAGGACTTATGGCCAGTTTTGGGCTAAGTCAAGTCAACATTTATTTTGGGCTGTTAAGCATTTGTTTTATCTTGCCCTTTTAAACAATGCTGAGCATTGATTTTAGATTCTGACAATGTTTGTCTTTTATTGAATGCTAAGTATTCATCATAGCTCTGGGGCTTATAAAAGAAAAATTTATGTTCTATCAGCGCACACGTGAGGAGCACGTGTGTGCGCTTGGCGCTTTGCGCCAGTCAAAGAGCGCGGTGCGTTGTTTTTGAAGTGCTATGGCACTGTAGCGCTTTGTGCTAGATGAAGAGCACTGATGCGCTTAGCGCTTTGCGCTAGATGTAAAGCGCTAATGGCGCTATAATTGAAGCGTTGAGGCGCTTGGCGCCGGTGCCATATAATGAGCGCAAAGCGCTTTTAGTAATGCAGCGCACACGTGAGGAGCACGTGGCGTGCTTAACGCTGAGCGCTAGCCAATGAGCGCAGTGCGCTGTGTTTGAAGTGCTATGGCACTGTAGCGCTTTGCGCTAGATGAAGAGCACTGATGCGCTTAGCGCTAGATGTAAAGCGCTGATGCACTATAATTGAAGCGTTGAGGCGCTTGGCGCTAGTGCCATATAATGAGCGCAAAAGCGATTTTAGTAATGCAGCGCTACACGTGAGGAATACGTGGCACGCTTAGCGCTGAGCGCTAGTCAATGAGCGCAGTGCGCTGTGTTTGAAGTGCTATAGCACTGTAGCGCTTTGCGCTAGATGAAGAGCACTAAGGCACTTTTAAATTAGGAGCGCTAAGGCTCTTCTTAAGTTAACTTTGCGCTCTGAAGTTTATCTTCTTTTTGATAAGAGACTTTGTCTCAAAATTCTAAGAACAGAGTTCTTAGTTTATAGAAGATATTTCAATCTCTTTTCGATGAAAGGGTTTGCCTTTATGGATCTGTGATCCTAAGAGAATTGAATAATTCTCTCCCCCTTTATATTGAGATGTTCATGATCTCAGAAAGACAATTTTTCTTATAAATCCATGATCTGTGAGAGAAGTAAATACTTCTTTGTTTTATGATGAGATCTTTTTGATCTCTTTATAAAAGACCTTGGTCTTTGTAGATCTATGATCTTTTAAGAAGAGAATTCTTCTTTTTAATTATGAGATGATTTCATCTCTTTGTTCATCATCATTCTTTTTACCTTGAAGAAAAAAATCTTCTTTCTTGAGAGCTTGGCTCTTCTTTCTGAGATCTCCAAACTTATGGGTGAGTTTCTCTGTATAAGACTTGAAGTCTTGGGGCCTTTATATAGGGCAAGCTGATTTGTGGAATCAGTTAAAGTGATCTTTCTCTGATTGATTTAGGAATTTCCCCACCGTTGGATTTTGATCTAAGGGCTTCTGGTTTACAGAAGATAAACTTCTTGTTTTAACAAGATTGGGAAATCTTTCCAAACAGAATTTATTCTGTATTTTGGTGATTTTCTTTTAATCACCATTGGATCATTGATCCAACGGTGTTCCAAATTCAGGGCACAATCTTTTTTTGTTTGAAAGGATTCAACAGAATTTCATTCTTGTTAATTGATGATTTAATCATATCCGTTGGATATTTGATCCAAAGGTGAGGAATGTTAGTTCCAGCGCTATGCCCATGGTGCGCTACTTGGAGCGCAGCGCTCTCAGCGCTAGCGCACACGTGCTTTGCACGTGTGCGCTACTTGGAGCGTAGCGCATTTAGCGCTAGCGCCTATGCGCTTTGCATAGGGTGCGCTAGTTGCAGCGCAGCGCTTTTATAAAAGCACAGTTTTAATTTAAATTTTAATTTTGAATAGTGCTTTGCTCTAATTGGAGAAACAGTCCTTTGGACGCTTTTTCTCCTTTTTATATATATGCATATATATATACTAGATACACACACACTCCACAACACTGTCCCGGTTAGAAAAAAACGGGGCGCTGCCCCGCATCCCGCAAAGGGGCTGCTAGCCCCTTGACCCCCAGTCCGCTATTCGGGTAGTGGGACCCCCATAAAAACTCTGCGGGGGCCCCCGATATATCCAAAACCCCTTCAAAACACAACACTATACATTAAGTTCGCATGACCTGTTTGACTCGTCAATCGGAGGTTCTTTCACTCCAAAGGCTATGGGTAATTAACGCAGGCTTAGTCCGCGGCTGCCGGAGATTCGGATCCCCACAATCAATAAACCCCAGCCTACCGTAGGCAGGGGGAATATGTAATGCGCCTGACAAAGCGCGCGCGTATTCCCATCTCAATGGGGTGATGAAAAACACCCTACAGATTCTGGCACGCCCCGGTGGGACAATCTCTCTCTCATAGTTCGGATTAATTGTTCATAGCGAACTCAATCAATATACATATCGATTGCCTGTACTGAAATCATGCTTCTTTATGCAGGTTAACAAATTTCAAATTGCAATCTCCGGACGGCAGCAAAAATGTCTCCAAGGACAAGCTCAGCTCTCAACACAACTCCCATCTCCTACACGATGAAGATAGACGCCAGGACGGTCTTTCCGGCCAGTCTCGGGGCAACAATGAGAGGAGCTACTGCTACAGTTCGGCTCTATTCTGTTCATTTCAGCTAAAGCCGTCCCAGCTCCTCAAGCTCCGGTAACAGACAAACCGGTCTCAAAAGGAAAAAGGCTGAATATCATGGTCGCGAGGGCACCTCAGCCCAAGCACAATCCGTTTCCGAACGACTCTCCATCGCTCTAGCTGGGGTAAGGCCATCAACGTCAACGAAGCAACGGGGCATCTCGGGCAAGCTCCAACGTACCCTCGACAACTGCTCGATCGGGTATTTTCTTTAAGCTCCCTACCAATCGACTCACGGTGGCTTCCCAGAAAACAGATGCCCTGTTGGGGTTCAAAATTTACACCCCGGTTGACCAAGTCAAAATCAAAGTCAACCCCAAGCCAAGTGGGCCCAAGCACAGGTCATGTGGGCCAATGCCCGGGTCGAGCCCTAACACGAAGCGTCCGGCCTTCCGCCATGCCAAAATAAAAATTTTGTAATAAATAATTTTGGTGTATTTACTTCTTTTTTTGAATAAATGTAAGAAAAAATGGGCATAAAAGCCAAATTTTTGTAAGGCTCATGGCTTATGCGCAAAAAGAAATAGCACATGAGGCATGGGATGGGCAAAATGCCATTTTTGTAAAGCCCAAGGGGCTATATGTAAAGTGTATAGCCTATAAAGGCAAAGAGACTGAAATATCTCAACAACATATTTTCTCTCTCCCAAAAAGAATCAAGATCTGTGATCTTCTCATTCCTCAAGGTTCCAAAAGCTTCTTCTTTCTTTTGAATTAAATCAATAGTTTTACTCTTCCTTTTCCAAAACTAAATAATTTTTCACCACAAAACCCACAAAGGGGAGCATGGATCTTTCATCAGATCTTAAAACGGAGAGATTTTTAAAATCACCCTCCTTTTTCATCCAAGATCCGGCCAACCGAGGGGGAAGAAGAGGGAGACACATCTCCCAAAAATCCCACTTTAGGAAGATCCAGAGCACAAGGGAGAAGCCCCTTTCATCATCTCCAAAAATATCTTAGGAGTTTAACTCCACTCTAAATTCGTCTTTCGGGAGTTTAAATCCTATTTCTGGGCTAAAGCCTTTTTTTTCTCACCAGCGCCCAAGCGCTCGAGCGTCTAGCGCCCAGCGCCCACATGTCGGGCGCGTGAAGCGCTAATGCTCAAGTGCCCAGCGCCCACGTGCCGAGCGCGTGATGCGCTGGCGCTCGAGCGCCTTGAGCTCAAGCGCCCAGCGCCCACGTGCCGGGCACATGATGCGCTAGCGCTCAAGGGGCCTTGCACTCAAGCGCCTTGCGCTCAAGCGCCCAGCGCCCACGTGCCGGGCACGTGATGCGCTTGTGCCTAAGCGCCCAGCGCTCAGCGCCCAGCGCTCGCGCCTAAGCGCCCAGCGCTCGCCATGCTAGGCACGTAAGGCGCTGGCCCCACGCGTCCTTTGGGCGCTTTTCCCCTTTTTATATACATACATACATACATATATATATATATATGTATGTATGTATACACACACATACACACATACTCCACGACACTGTCTTATTAGAAATTTTTTTTTCTAACGGGGCGACTGCCTCTGCACCCCGCAAGGGGGCTGCTAGCCCCCTTGACCCCCAGCCCGCTATCCGGTGTAGCGAGACCCCCGTAAAAAACTCTACGGGGCCCCCGATATATCCAAAACCCCTTCCAAAACACAAAACACGCACACTGCATATTGAGTTTGCATGACCTGTTTGACCCGTCAATCGGAGGTTCTCTCTCGCTCCAAAGGTGAGGGGTAATTAACGGCAGCCTTAGTCCGCGGCTGCCGGAGATTCCGATCCCCACAATCAATAAACCGCGGTCGATGCTAGGCAGGGGGGAATCTGTAAGGCGCCTGATAAGCGCGCGCGTATTCCCATCTCAATGGGGTGATGAAAAACACCCTACAGATTCTGGCACGCCCAGTGGGACATTTCTCTCCTCCCATATCTCGGGTTAAGCGTTCATGCGAACTCATTTAACATATATGCCGATGTTTGTACTGAAATAATGTTTTTTCTGTGCAGTAATCAACTTTCAACGACAATGTCTTCCAAGTCGAATTCAGCTTCCAACGCGACCCCGATCTCGTATGTGGTCAAGATCAATACTCGTGTGGTTCTCAACGCAAGCCTCAGTCGACAGTGGGAGGAACTGCCCCGCCAGTTTGGTTCCATCATCATCTACCCTGCCAGAAGCCCTCATCTGGCAGAAATCCCGACAAAACAGGTAGCCAAGCCGGTCTCAAGGGGCAAGAGGCCGGATGTTGTGATCGCTAAGGCCCCACAACCGAAACTTAAGACGGTGTCTATACGACTCTCTGGTGCTCCAGCTGGGGGCAAGACTTCCGGTACAAAGGGTAACAGCAAACGTTGCGAACGGGCTCAGGCAATGACTCCAACAAAGGCCCGATCGAGCGTCTCCTCTGGCCTCTCTATCAATCGGTCTACGGCGTCTTCTTGAAGAGCCGAAGTCTGCCGAGTGCTTAAAACAAAAAAGTTAAGGAAGAAGCGGCTCAGGTATCGAGCCAACAAGAAGGTCAGAACTCCGGCCAGGTGGAATCGTGTGAGATTACAAGAGCAGAGTCATCCTGCAACGACGACTGAATTGGCCGTAAAAATTAGCAATTCCTTCGAACCTCTGAAGTGGGTTCAGAAAAATGCCATGACCGCCAGAATCAAGAAGAAGGTGGTCCGAACGTCGCTACAAAGAGACGTGTCCCGGCCCCAACATAAAAAATATGACACTGTCTCTTCAAGAGTCTATCAGGCGCTCTGCGCCGCGCAAAAGCAGCAGGGCAAATCCAGGAAAGAAGCGCCAGCACCAATCAAGAAACCGGTCAGGCCAGCTGCCTTCAATCGACTGTCCGCTACCGAAACAGGAGAGCCAAGACAGCGATCTGTGAAATCAGCCGCCGATAATAAAAAGACGGCTGGATATATTATCCATACAGTCTATATGGCGGGCGGGCGCCCCAGCGACAACCTTCGCAGCAAAAGCAAGGTGGGGGCCACCACATCCCAAGCCCAATCTGGCTTGAATGTGGTTGCTGCTTCCTAAGAACAGCCGCCTCCGCTGGATGATGAAAACCCTCTCGATGAGGACGATAAGAAGAAAGACCCCTCAGTCTATGCAGATTCAAGCTCGGACAGCGAGGAAGAGCTGACTTTCCGCCCCAGGACCGCCGAGCAAGAGCTGCTTCAAGAGCTACGAAAATAGCTCAGGAGCAAAGATAAAGAGATGGCCAAGCTCTATTCGAAAATTGACGACTTAACGAACGTTGTGATGCAGCTTACGACTCAAATTACTCGAGCGCCTCCTAATCAAGCACAAGTCGCTACTCATGAGGCGGATGATGACAATCCGAAGCGGTCGATGCCTGTCCCTTTGGGTCCAAGATTCGTCGAGCCGCACGAAAGCCGGCTATATTCTGCTTCTGGGGACGCCTTAGCCCCTGATAACACTATCCCGCTAACATAAGATCGGATAATGGATTTGGTCACCAACAAGGTTAAAACATTGGTGGCCGAAGCTGAAGCTCAGAAAGAAATTGGCAGTAGTGGGCGGATATATCCCGCACAGTACGATCTGATCGAGTTCCTGAGCGGCTACGTCATTCCTAAGTTTGGAAGATTTGACGGGATAGGAAATGCAAATCAGCACGTTGCCCATTTTAAAGCATCATGCGGAAATACAGGGGGCAATGATGTGCTCCTTCTTCGTCAGTTTGTCAGCAGCCTGACCGGTGTCGCTTTCGACTGGTACGCGAGTATACCAGACGGGTCCGTTATTACCTTTTCCCAAATGGAGTCTCTATTTCGGCAAAGGTTCATGAGTGTCAGTGATAAAATTTCCATTGCTGACCTTGTGAGGACCAAGCCGGGAAAGAATGAAAGCAACACCGACTTTATCGCCCGATGGCGTAATCTCACGGTCAAGTGCGAACCACCGCTGGAGTAGGATCAGTCCGTCAGCCTTCTCATTGGGAACCTCAGCAATTGGATGGTCCCATTCTTGTATACAGCAGGCCTCAAGACATTTCAAGAGCTAACCAAGAAAGTCCAAATGCTGGAACGCTCGAAGCAAGAGTCTACCCCGGACTCTCAGAGAGACAAGACTTGGAAAAGCAAGCTGGACGACAACCGTAGAAGCGAGAATCCCAGCAGTACCAATGTCTTCAATGCGTCCGACAATGAAGAAAAGCGAAGGGCGGGCGAATCCAAAACCAACCGGTCTCGAAAGCCAGTGCTGGGAGGAGATGAGCCTTCCCTAAAAGAGAAAAAGAACAAGGTTTACTCTTTCAAAAGGGACAAGGTCCAAAAGATATTTAAAGATGCCTTGAACAACGGTCTACAATTGCCAGAGTCGAAAAGACCTCAAGAAGCAAAAATGACCGACAATCCCCTGTATTGCCCGTACCACTGAGTAGTGAGCCATGCGATCGAGGATTGTTTTATCTTCAAAGTTTGGGTCGAGAAGCAATAAAAGGATGGAGAGATCGAGCTGTCCAAAAGTGTGTTGGTGAACAATCAAGTTGCAACCACCAACTTTATACAGACAGAAGCTGAAGCCTTCTGGGAGCAGACAGCCGAACCCGCTGCACCGAGAAATGAAACTGACTCACCGCAGCCTCCTTGGAGTAAGCACATATCTAATAAGACGAAGAAGATGCTAAGGCTACTTCAGAAAGAGCCCAGGACGGAATGGGAAGGGCAGAAGAAGCCTATCATTCCAGCTGCCAATGCGGATCCATCAGGCTCAAAATCCAAGAAGCTCAAGAAGAAGAAAAGTGCAGCTCGGCGCGAAAAAGAGTCTGCAGAGAGATCGACCATTCAAAAATATATCGATTCTCTCGAATACTATGAACAGAAGGAAAGAACTCTGATTCAATTGAAGGAGTTCCTCCCTATAGAAGCGACTGAAATTCTGGAGGAGTTAGAAGAAGAATCCAATGAAGAGATCCCTATAGTGACATGTTACGCCATCCATCTTGGCAGCGACTCCAAAGAGGAGCTCTGTTTTCCCGAAAAGGACGAGGAGCTCGCCACAAAGGCCAACCAAATCCAGCTCAGAAGCTGCAGGGCTCTACCGCCAAATCAAGGAAACGCCCCAAAAGGAAAGAAAAAATAGGTGGCTAATGAGGAAGATGGCAGGAACCAGCTAATGAAAACTCAAGTCCTTCCTCAGTGGACTACAATGTCTTGGCTCATCTCCAAAAGCTCCCGTCTCTCTTGAGCATCTACAATGCCTTTGTCCTATCTAAAGAGCTTAGAGATGTTCTTATTCACGCTCTACAAAACCCCGAACGGTATCAGGCTCGCTTTAAGGAAATCAATATGAAAGAAGCCCAGTACGCTCTGCAGGCCGCCACTGTCACGTTTAAGGACGAAGACTTGCTACTGGGAACAACTGAGCATAATCGGCCACTTTACGTGACAGGGTACAGCGACAGAGACTGGATTAATCACATATTGATTGATCCAGGGTCCTCAGTGAACATCATGAACTTGTGAACTCTGAAGAGTTTATCAATGGACGTCCGACACTTGTCAAGGGAAAGGATTGTCATTCAAGGCTTCAACCAAAATTGCCAGCAAGTTCTGGGGTCCATAGCTTTGCCAATCAAATTTGGGGATCTGCAGACTGAAGCTAAGATATACGTGATCGACGCTGACACGTCTTATAAAATTCTCTTGGGGAAGCCGTGGCTCCACGATTACGGCATCATTCCGTCAACTCTCCATCAATGCATGAAGTATACTAAAAATGGTGAAGAAAGACGCATTGATAGAGACATCCAGCCGTTCGGTGTGCATGAAGTCCGATATGAAGATTCTCGGTACTTTGTAAACCTCCAAAGTGCTGAGCCACAGCTGACCAAAGACAGAACAACACCGAAACTTAAAGGCTAGTCTGAGCCGGCTGTCACTTTCAAAAGCAGAAACCCCTATGTGCGTCCGCGTTTCGGCAGTGACACCGATGAATCCGACGCTGGAAGTCCGTCCTTCCATAAAACTCGCCCTCATTTCGGTAGAGATACGGAAGAATCTGATACTGAAGGCCCATCTAACAGCAAAGTCCGCCCTCATCTTGGCAGCGACACTGAAGAGTCGGAGGAAGAGGACCGGCCTTGCAACAGCTGTGCAGATTAGACCCCCATGCAAGAAGCGAAACTATGAGAGACCTTCGAAATTGCAGAAGGGTCCCTAGTCGTCACAAGGGTGCCGGAGCAGATGTGCAAAGAGCTCGATGCATTGTCAATCTCCACCGTGGACCAGCTGAAAACTTTCTACGTTCCCGGAAAGAAAAGTGGACAGAAAGGCATCCTGTTTTATGGGTCAAATCCTGTTGTGCACCTGGACGATTTGTCTGTCGCATGCCTTCCATACGAGAGAGGCATAAGGGTCATCCTCAATCCCAGATATTATGCGCCTGAGATGCGGGAATACTTCAAAAGATGCAGATGCTGGTTATATCAAACGGAGTCCGAAGCAAAGTTTTATGAAGGGCTATGGCATCCGCCTCAGGTCCGAGCACTCATCGATGGACGAATTCCAGATAGACGGGGCATAGGCTTCATTCAACCTGATTCCAAAGCGTGCTACATGATCCATGTTGGTGAAGACAACGAAAGATCAAATGATGATGATGAGATAGCCGAGCCAGAAGAAGCTCCTCAAGAGCTCGAAGATGGCGGACAAGCAACCTTTGACGAGCTAACCGAGATTGACTTAGGAACGCCCGATAATCCAAGGACTACCTACATCATCTCACTCTTGTCAGAGGAAATGAAAGAGCAGATAATCGCCCTGCTGCATGAGTTCGTCGACTGCTTCGCGTAGACGTACAAAGAAATGCCTGGCCTTTCCCCTGAAGTGGTCGTGCATAAGCTGGCTATATCTCCTGATGCTAAGCCAGTCAAACAAGCTCCTCGAAGAATGATAAGGGAACTGGAAGAAAAGTTCATCGAGGAAACCAAGAAACTCATCGATGCCGGCTTCATCAGGGAAGAGAAATATGCGGACTGGATCGCATGCATAGTCCCAGTGAAGAAGAAAAATGGGCAGATCCGAGTTTGTATCGATTTCAGGGACCTCAACAAGGCATGTCGTAAAGACGACTTCCCGCTACCGGTCATGGAAATGATGGTCGATGACACCTCAAATTACGAGCTGTTCACCTTTATGGATGGCTCGTCTAGATATAATCAGATCAAGATGTCGCCTGAGGATGAGAAACACACAGTGTTTCGAACCCCGATCGGAATATACTTCTACAAAGTGATGCCGTTCGGACTGAAGAACGTAGGTGCTACATATCAAAAGGCAATGACCAATATCTTTGATGACCTAATCCATAAAGTCGTCGAATGCTATGTTGATGGTCTGGTTGTCAACACTAAGGCCAAGGCCGACCACATCCAAGATCTTAAGACCGTTCTCACCAGGCTGAGGGAATACGATCTGAAGATGAATTCTCTAAAGTGCGCTTTTGGCGTGTCATCGGGAAAATTCCTGGGCTTCATAGTCCGGCATCAAAGGATCGAAGTTGACCCATCAAAGATAAAGGCCATCATGGAGATGCCCCCTCCGAAGAGTCAGACGCAGCTAAGATCTTTTCAAGGCAATCTTGCTTATATACGAAGGTTTATCTCAAATTTATCGGTGAGATGTAGGCCCTTCTCAAAGCTCATGAAGAAAGGAGCTCCTTTTGTCTGGGATGCCGAATGTCAAGAAGCATTCGAAAGCATCAAAAAGTACTTGTTGCACCCCCAGTGCTGGCCGCTCCCATTCTAAATAAACCGCTGATTCTCTACATTGCCGCGCTGGATGAATCACTCGGTGCGCTCCTTGCCTAGAACAACGAGGAGGGAAAAGAGAATGCCCTCTACTATCTCAGTCGAACTTTAGTCGAGGCGGAACACAACTATTCCACGATCGAAAAGCAATACTTGGCTCTGATATTCGCTATGAAGAAGCTGAGGCACTATCTGCTCGCTCATCGGGTTATGTTGATCTCTAGGGTCGACCTGCTCAAACACTTAATGACAAAGGCAAGCCTAGCCGGCATAATAGAGAGATGGGCTGTCATGCTACTTGAGTTTGACATAGTTTATACTCCTCGGAAAGCAGTAAAAGGGCAAGCTCTCGCAGACTTCCTATCTGCTCATCCCGTATCAGAGGGGTCACCGCTTAATTGCGAGCTACCTGACGAGCAAGTGCTGCACCTCGAGGAAGATGAGCCATATTGGGAGCTCTACTTCGATGGAGCCTCATCAATAAAGACCTCCAGCAAATCAAGCGTCCCGGAGATAAAAGCAAGGATAGGATTAGTGTTCATCACGCCATCGATGGGAACCCTACGACGTTCTTTTGCTCTCACCGAGCCTCGCACAAACAATGAGGTTGAGTATGAAGCTCTGATAGCTGGTCTGGAGCTCTCCATAGAAATGGAAATCCTTCGGCTACAGGTTTACAGTGACTCCCAGCTTGTCGTCAACCAAGTAAGCGGCGACTATAAGATATACAAGCCCGAGTTAGCTCGGTACAAAAGCCGAGTGGTGGAACTCATGAAACGGTTCACTCATATTGAACTAATGAGAGTCCTTAGAGCGTTGAACGGAAAAGCCGACATACTCGCTCGCCTAGCTAAAGAGCTAGCTGATCCTGACATGGACGAAATTCTAATCACAGTCAGGAGCTGGCAAATTCTACCCCCAGTCTCTCTACGAGAAGAGGAAAGCGCAGAATAGAAGAGCAGTTCTGCCGAAGAAGCTTCGATCATCCAAGACGAGCCCGATTGGAGAGAACCCTTCATAGAGTACCTCCGATACGACAAGCTGCCCGAAGGAAAATCTGCAAGGATTCAGCTGAAGAAGAGAGCTCTCCGATAAGTGTTTGTAACTGACACGCTATACCGCAGGTCATATGACCAACTCTGGCTCAGGTGCCTGTCATCGGCCAAAACCCAAAAAGTTATGAAAGAAGTTCACTCAGGCGTCTGTGAAGCTCACCAGTCCGGCCCCAAAATGCGGCTTCAGATCAAACGGCTTGGATATTACTGGCCCACCATGATAAGGGATTGCAAAGAGCATGCAAAGAAATGCTATCTCTGCCAAATCCATGGTGATTTCATTCACAAGCATCCCAATCCGTTGCATCCTACGGTGGCGTCATGGCCCTTCGAAGTTTGGGGCATCGACATAGTTAGTCCAATTGATCCTCCGTCATCCAAAGGTCACCGGTTCATATTGGCTGCAACTGACTACTTCTCCAGATGGGCTAAAGCTGTCCCGCTAAAAGAAGTCAAGACAAAAGATATTCTGACGTTCTTCCAGCATAATATTCTATACCGCTTCGGTACACCAAGAAGAATTATATCTGACAACGGGCCTTCTTTCAAGAGCTTCAAAGTCGTAAGGTTCGCTACTCAACACAAGATAGACTGGAGATATTCCTCCATCTATAATCCAAGGGCCAATGGGCTGGCTGAAGCCTTCAATAAAACTCTGTGCAAGCTCCTGAGGAAAAATGCTTCAGCCAACAAGAGAGACTGGAAACTCAAGATTCATGAGGCATTGTGGGCATATCGTACCACACACCGTACTCCAACTCAGTCCACTCCATACTCATTGCTCTTCGGAGTGGAGGCGGTCCTCCCCCTCAAAGTCGAAGTTCCAAGCTTAAGAATGGTCGTTCAGCACGAATTGACGGAGGAGGAAACCAGTGCTCCTTTGGCTGGAAGAGCTTGACGCCCTCGAAGAAAAGAGGCTCGCGGTGCAGCAAAATCTGGAGCTATACCGAGCCCAAATGTCACGGTCCTATAACAAGATGACCCGTCTCCGCGCTTTCAAGAAAGGAGAATTGGTGTTGGTCCTCAAAAGACCAATCATCCCCAATCGACATGCAAAAGGAAAATTCGAGCCAAACTGGGAAGGACCATACATCATCGAGAAAGTGTTTGATGGAAGATCTTACCAACTAATAAGTGCCAAGGGAGAAAGGCCCATGCCACCTATCAATGGCCGATATCTCAAGAAATATTGCGCGTGAATGCTCCAAGTCGTAGGCGAATTGAGCACACTGGCCCTACGGTCTGGATCGTACATCCTGCAAAACCGTATACAATCCATGGGCGTAAACGACCCTTATCTTTCCCAAGTCCTGCCGGTGAGACTACTTTTAAAGTCCCACCAGCGACCAAAAAAAATACGGTATGTCCATAAGAAAAACGGGCACGGATGAAAACCCGAAAGGGCTCTGTAAGTAAAAACAGCAGGACTGCCGGCGGGTTTGTGAAAACCCGAAAGGGCGCAAACTCGTGAAAAGAGATAAAACACACTCGCAAAGTCCTCTCAACCTTGTGAGGAGAAAATCCCTGCGTGTGATCCTTACGACTCACAAAGGAGCAACACACTTAGGAGTCCCTACGATTCCTAAGGAGAACATACACCTGCGAGATCCTCTCGACTCGTAGGGAGAAAATGCTTTTATGAGACCCTTACGGCTCATAAAATTGAAAAGCCTTAGGTGATATGGATTTAAACTTATCTCTTGAGCCATCGTTCCCCAACGGGCAACGGCAAATGATGAGTCGCTCCTGGCATTTCGCTTCAGTGTTAGCGGTGCTGATGCCGACCCAAAAAACCAAATCCCAAGTCCTCCCGAGGCAAATGATGAGTTGCTCCTGGCATTATTCCAGTGCAGCAATGCTGATGCTAAATAAGATCTAAATTCCAAGTCCCCAAACGGCGAATGATGAGTCTCTCCTGGTACCATATTCCAATGCAGCGATGCAGACGCCAACCAAAATCCAATTTCTCAAAATTCTCCTGGCCCTACGGTTGGTCCCCAAGTTGACTACAGTATACAATCCACGTGTTCAAATAATTCTCAGTATACACATGCCCCACCGCAATCACCAGTTACGCGGCTGGTCTCCGCCCTTGGGACTATGCTCTATTTGGGAAGACCCGCTCATGTGTCCTCACGATACATGAGGAGAACAAACTTACGGGATCCTCACGACTCGTAAGAAAACACCTTCGTGGGATCCTTACGACCCACAAAGGAAAAACGCACTTGGGATTCCCCACGACTCCTAAGGAGAAAGCACACCTACAAGATCCTTACGACTCGTAGGGAGAAAATGCTTTTATGGGACCTTTACGGCTCATAAAATTGAAAAGCCTTAGGTGATAGGGATCTAAACCTGTCTCCTAAGCCATCACTCCCCAACAGGAAAAGGCAAATGATGAATTACTTCTGGCACATGTGCTTCAGTGTTGGCAACGCTGATGCCTACCCTAACCCCAAAACTCCAAACTCCAATCCAAATGACCCCTAAGTCGTTAAACTGGGAATAGATGACCTCTAAGTCGTTAAACTGGGAACAGATGACCCTTAAGTCGTTAAACTGGGAACAAGGGAAATTTCCTCATGGCAAATGATGATTCGCTCCTGGTACCATATTCCAGCGTAGTGATGCTGATGTCAATCCAAATCACATCAAATCAGCAAAACAACCAATGACCTTCCTGGCAGAATCAAATTCCACCTCGGAAAGAAGTCAACTTCATCCCTGACACTGCAAGAAGCGGAGCAAGTCAAATCCAGAACTGACCGTCCACGTCACAAAAAGGGCAGCATCGACCGTCCACGTCGCTAAAATGGCAGAACCGACTGTCCACGTCGCAAAAAGGGCAGTACCGACCGTCCAAGTCGCAAAAAGGGCAGCATCGACCGTCCACATCGTTAAAATGGCAGAACCGACCGTCCACATCACAAAAAGGGCAGCACCGACCGTCCACGTCGTAAAAAGGGCAACACCGACCGTCCAAGTCTTAAAAAGGGCAGCACCGACCGTCCACGTCGCAAAAAGGGCGGCACCGACCGTCCACGTTGCAAAAAGGGTAGCACCGACCATCCAAGTCGCAAAAAGGGCAGCATCGACCATCTACGTCGCTAAAATGGTACCGTCCACGTCGCTAAAATGGCAGCACCGACCGTCCACATCGCAAAAAGGGCAGCACCGACCGTCCACGTCGCAAAAAGGGCAGCACCGACCGTCCACGTCGCCACGTCGCAAAAAGGGCAGCACCGACCGTCCACGTCGCTAAAATGGCAGAACCGACCGTCCACGTCGCAAAAAGGGCAGCACCGACCGTCCAAGTCGCAAAAAGGGCAGCACCGACCGTCCAAGTCGCAAAAAGGGTAGCACCGACCGTCCAAGTCGCAAAAAGGGCAGCACCGACCGCCAAGTCATAAAAAGGGCAGGACCGACCGTCCACGTCGCTAAAATGGCAGAATCGACCGTCTAAGTCATGAAAATGGCAGCACCGACCGTTCAAGTCGTAAAAAGGGCAGCACCGACCGTCCAAGTCGCTAAAATGGCAGCATCGACCTCCACGTCGTTAAAATGGGAACAAGATCAAGTCGACCTCCACGCGAAAGAAGATCCATCAATTTCGTGCACACAACCCACATATGTGGTATGCACTTATTGATGGGGTCAATTTGTTGGGGTCAAAATTTACACCCTGGTTGACCAAGTCAAAATCAAAGTCAACCCCAAGCCAAGTGAGCCCAAGCCTAGGTCAAGTGGGCCAATGCCCAGGTCGAGCCCGAACACGAAGCGTCCGGCCTTCCGCCATGCCAAAATAAAAATTTTGTAATAAATAATTTTAATGTATTTATTTTTTGAATAAATGTAAGAAAAATGGGCATAAAGCCAAATTTTTGTAAAGCCCATGGCTTATGTGCAAAAAGAAATAGCACATGAGGCATGTGATGGGCAAAATGCCATTTTTGTAAAAGCCCAAGGGGCTATATGTAAAGTGTATAGCCTATAAAGGCAAAGAGAATGAAAATAACTCAACAACTTTTTTCTCTTCCCCAAAAAGAATCAAGATTCCTCAAGGTTTCTAAACCTTCTTCTTTCTTTTGAATTAAATCAAGAGTTTTACTCTTCCTTTTCCAAAACTAAATAGCCTTTCACCACAAAACCCATAAAGGGGAGCTTGGATCTTCCATTAGATCTTAAAAAGGAGAGATTTTTAAAATCCCCCCCTTTCATCCAAGATCCGGCCAACCGAGGGGAAGAAGAAGGAGACCCATCTCCTAAAAATCCCACTTTGGGAAAATCCAGAGCTCAAGGGAGAAGCTCCTTTCATCATCTCCAAAAACATCTTAGGAGTTTAACTCCGCTCTAAATTCTCTTTTGGGAGTTTAAATCCTATTTCCGGGGCTAAAAGCCCCTTTTTCTCGCCGACGCCCGAGCGCCTAGCGCCCGAGCGCCTATCGCCCGAGCGCTCAAGCGTCCAGCGTCCACGTGCCGGGCACGTGAAGCGCTCGCGCTCGAGCGCCCAGCGCCCACATGCTGGGCGCGTGAAGCGCTCGCGCTCGAGCGCCTTGCGCTCGAGCACCCAGCGCCCACGTGCCGGGCACGTGATGCGCTAGCACTCGAGCGCCTTGCGCTCAAGCGCCCAGCGCCCACGTGCTGGGTACGTGATGCGCTTGCTCTCGAGCGTCCAGCGCCCACGCTCACATGCCGGGCACGTGATGCGCTAGCGCTCGAGCACACAACGCTCGTGTGCTAGGCACGTGAGGCGCTGGCCCCACACGTCCTTTGGGCGCTTTTCCCCTTTTTATATACATATATATGTGTACACACACATACATACATACTCCACGACACTGTCCCTGTTAGAAAAAAAATTCTAATGGGGCGCTGCCCTGCACCCCGCAAGGGGGTTGCTAGCCCCCTTGACCCCCAACCCACTATCCGGGTAGCGGGACCCCCATAAAAACTCTGCGAGGCCCCCAATATATCCAAAACCCCCTCCAAAACACAAAACACGCACACTGCATATTGAGTTTGCATGACCTGTTTGATCCGTCAATCGGAGATTCTTTCACTCCAAAGGCGAGGGGTAATTAACACCAGCTTAGTCCGCGGCTGCCGGAGATTCAGATCCCCACAATCAATAAACCCCCGCCTACCCTAGGCAGGGGGAATCTGTAAGGCGCCTGACAAGCGTGCGCGTAGTCCCATCTCAATGGGGTGACGAAAAACACCCTACATGCCCGCCAAGCCCTCAAAATCGAGAAGCTAAGGCAGAAAAGGTTCAGATACAGAGCCAACAAAAGGGCTAGGGCTCATGCTAGGCTGAGCTTCATAAGGCTCCAAGACGGGTTACCCCGCCAAAGATAAAGAGACGGCTGGATATGTGGTCCACATTGTCTACATGCTCGGACATGAAGAAATGAACCCTCCTATGCTTCACAGCCATAGTGATGATATGGTGGACGCTACCCAATGTCGACTCGGTCTAAATGATGAAGAGCTCACTTAGGCCGATAAGCCAAAAGAGCCCGGGGTTCCTGTGGAATTGAGCTTAGGCAATAAGGATGACCCAGTTGTCATAACCGGAACTACAGAACAAGCATTATTCCGATGGCTTCAGAGGCAGCTTCAGGACAGGGATGAGAAGTTAGCCAAGGTTCAGTCTAAGGTTGACGAATTGGCAAACGCCGCGGCAGATCTCATGACCCAAGTCGCCCGATTGCAATTACAGCAAAATCAAATTTTGGTTCATGAGCCAGGGATTGATACCCGGAGGTAGCCAACTGATACCCCCTTCAGCTTAAGAGCGGAGCGCCTTCGCGAAAAACGGCCACGATCAGCCTCCAATCCTTCCGATACATACACCGAAGGGGAATCACCTCTGAAAAAAATTGGATAAGGTCTATTCCTTCAAAATGGACAAAGTCCCCAAGATATTCAAGGAAGCCTTAAGAAACGGTCTACAACTGCCAGAATCAAAGAGACCGCAAGAAGCGAATATGACCGACAACCCAAAATATTGCCCCTATCACATAGTGATAAGTCATGCCATTGAGGACTGTTTCATCTTTAAAGATTGGGTCGAAAAGCAATACAAGACGGGAGAGATAGAACTGTCTAAAAGCGTGTTAGCAGACAGTCAAGCTACGACCGCCGATTTCATACAAATGGAGACCGGAGCCCTTCGGGAACCTGATTCTCTCAGACATGTGTCATTATCTGAAAAGGGCGAACCAAAGACTGATCAGCCTCAAGGACCAGTATCAGTAAAGGCACCTACTCGGATGGAGAGAAAGAAGATGGTATACTCATTCAGGAGGGATGAAGTCTGCAAAATATTCGCGGACGCCTTGAACAACGGTCTACAACGGCCTGTTCCAAAGAGGCCACATGAAATGAACATGACCGGCAATCTCATATATTGTCCATATCATAGAATGGTGAGTCATACCATCGAAGACTGCGATATTTTCAAAGATTGGGTAGAGAACCAATACAAACTTGGGAAAGCGCCACAGTCGTCAGATGTACCGACAAGCCACAGAGTTATGGTCATCAACACAACTCTGCCAAGATCAAAGTTCGAGAAGCTGGGATAAGCAAGCTGACCACCACGTTGTTAAACTGGGAACGATAGACCTCTAAATTTTTAAACTGGGAACCGCTGACCACCACGTCGTTAAACTGGGAACGATAGATCTCTAAGTCATTAAACTGGGAACCGCTGACCACCACATTGTTAAACTAGGGACAATTGACCACCACGTTGTTAAACTGGGAACAATCGACCTCTAAGTCGTTAAACTGGGGGTGTAAAAATGTGTAAATAAAACAAAGATAAAAAAAAGTAATAATAAAAAGCCGAAATGATGGGGCAACCCGCAATAAAAATCAGCGAGTAAAAATAAAGATGAAAATAAGGCCGAAATGATGGGGCAACCGTGAATAAATAGCCGAAATGATAGGGTAATCGCGACCTCCGCGATAAGAAAAGCTGAAATGATAGAGCAATCGCGGTAAAACAAAAACAAAAACAAAAACAAAAAACGGCGAATGATGAGTCGCTCCTGGTGCCATATTCCAGTGCAGCGATGCAGACGCCGTCCAAAACTCAAATCCCCAACGGCGAATGATGAGTCACTCCTGGTACCATATTCCAGTGCAGCGATACAGACGCCGTCCAAAACTCAAATTCCTAATGGCGAATGATGAGTCGCTCCTGGTACTATACTCCAGTGCAGCGATGCAGACGCCGACCAAATTCCAAATCCCATACCCCAACGGCGAATGATGAGTTGCTCCTGGTACCATATTCCAGTGCAGCGATGCAGACGCCAACAATGCCCCGAAATTCTTCCGGCCCTACGGTCTGGATTATACATCCTGCAAAACCGTATACAATCCACGGGCGTAAAACGATCCCAATCTCTCCCAAGTCGTACCGGCGAGACCACATTTAAGGTCCCACCAGCGATGAAGATTACCAAAAAAAGTATGTCCACAAGCAAAACGGGCACGGATGAAAACCCGAGAGGGCTCCGTGAGTAAAAACAGCAGGACTGCCGGCGAGTTTGTGAAAACCCGAAAGGGCGCAAACTCATGAAAAAGAGATGAAATACACTCGCAAAGTCCTCTCGATTTTGTGAGGAGAAAATTCCCTCGTGAGATCCTTACGACTCACGAGGGAGCAACACACTTAGTAGTCCCCACGACTCCTAAGGAGAAGATACACTTACGAGATCCTTTCGACTTGTAGGGAGAAAATACTTTTATGAGACCCTTACGGCCTATAAAATTGAAAAGCCTTAGGTGATAGGGACCTAAACCTGTCTCCTAAGCCATCGCTCCCCAATAGGCAAAGGCAAATGATGAATTGCTCCTGGAACCTGTGCTTCAGTGTTAGCAACGCTGATGCCGACCCTTGCCCCAAATTTCCAAACTTCCGATTCAATAGACCCCTAAGTCTTTAAACTGGGAACAAATGACCTCTAAGTCGTTAAACTGGGAATAGATGACCTCTAAGTCATTAAACTGGGAACAATAGACCCCTAAGTCTTTAAACTGGGAACAGATGACCTCTAAGTCGTTAAACTGGGAACAAATGACCTCCAAGTCGTTAAACTGGGAACAATAGACCCCTAAGTCCTTAAACTGGGAACAGATGACCTCTAAGTCGTTAAACTGGGAACAGATGACCTCTAAGTCGTTAAACTGGGCACAATAGACCCCTAAGTCTTTAAACTGGGAATAGATGACCTCTAAGTCGTTAAACTGGAAACAGATGACCCCTAAGTCATTAAACTGTGAACGAGGGAAATCCACTCATGTGTCCTCACGATGCATGAGGAGAACAAAACTTGCGAGATCCTTACGACTCGTAAGAAAACGCCTTCGTGGGATCCTTACGACTCACAAAGGAAAGCCACACTTGGAGGTCCTTATGACTCTTAAGGAGAAAATGCACCTACGGGATCCTTACGACTCGTAGGGAGAAAACGCTTTTATGGGACCCTTACGGCCCATAAAATTGAAAAGCCTTAGATGATAGGGATCTAAACCTGTCTCCCAAGCCATCGCTTCCCAATAGGCAAAGGCAAATGATGATTCGCTCCTGGTACCATATTCTAGTATAGTGGTGCTGATGCCGACCCAAAAACCAATTCCCAAGTCCTCCCAGGGCAAATGATGAGTTGCTCCTGGCATTATTCCAGTGCAGCAATGCATATGCCAAACCAAAACCAAAATCCCCAAATCCACTCATGGCAAATGATGATTCGCTCCTGGTACCATATTCCAGTGTAGCGATGATGATGTCAACCCAAATCAAATCAAACCAACAAGCTCTGCGGCGGAATCATACTTCGTCTCAGAATGTACCCCGTGTCGAAATTATGCTTCGCCTCAGAGTATCTACCTTCCCTACCGGAATTATGCTCCGCCTCGGAATCAAGTCAACCAGCGACACTCCATGCCGGGGACAAGTCGACCAGCGACACTCCGTGCCGGGGACAAGTCGAACAGCCAGCGACACTCCGTGCTGGGGACAAGTAAACCAGCGACCACCCTGTCGGAATCATGCTTCGCCTTGGAATCAAGTCAACCAGCGACACTCTGTGCCGGGGACAAGTCGACCAGCGACACTTCATGCCGGGGATAAGTCGAACAGCCAGCGACACTCCGTGCCGGGGACAAGTCGACCAGCGACACTCCGTACCGGGGACAAGTCGACCAGCGACACTCCATGCCGGCGACAAGTCGAACAGCCAGCGACACTCCGTGCCAAGGACAAGTCGACCAGCGACACTCCGCACCGGGGACAAGTCGACCAGAGACCTTCCTATCGGAATCGTGCTCCGCCTTGGAATCAGGTCAACCAGCGACACTCCGTACCGGGGACAAGTCGAACAGCCAGCGACACTCCGTGCCGGGGACAAGTAGACCAGCGACACTCCATACCGGGAACAAATTGAACAACCAGCAACATTCCGTGCCGGGGACAAGTCGACCAGTGACACTCCGTGCCGGGGAAACGCCAAGCAGACACTCCACGCCAGGGATACGTCATATAGACACTCTGCGCTGGAGAAACGTCACAAACAGACACTCCGTGCCAGGGGCACGTCGACTACAGACACTCCACCTCGGGGCAACGTCGACCAGCGACACTCCGTGCTGGGGGCACATCGACCAAATCACTCCATGTCGTGGAAACGTCTACCACGGACACTCCGTCTCGGAGACGCGTCAAGCGTCGACCGTCTATGTCGTAAAAAGGGCAGTGCCAGTTTCTCACAAAGCGGGAACCAAATCACTCCAGGCCAGGGAAACGTCTATCACGGACACTCCGTCTCGGAGACGCGTTAAGCGTCGACCGTCCATGTCGTAAAAAGGGCAGTGCAAGCTTCCCACAAAGCGGGAACCAAATCACTCCGTGCCGGGGAAAACGCCTACTACGGACACTCCGTCTCGGAGAAGCGTTAAGTATCGACCGTCTATATCATAAAAAGGGCAGTGCATCCCAAAAAGTGGAAACCAAAGCAAGTCACCTCCACACGAAAGAAGATCCATCAATTTCATCCACACGACCCACATATGTGGTGTGCATTTATTGATGGGGGCACTTTGTTGGGGTCGAAAATTGCACTCCGGTTGTCCAAGTCAAAGTCAATGTCAACCCCAAGCCAGGTGGGCCCAAGCCCAGATCAAGTGGGCCCGTGCCCAAATCGAGCCCCGCGGTCGGCCTCCCCTATGCAAATAAAAAATCATGTAATAAATAATTTTGATATAATTTTTTTATGCATGAATGTAAGAAAATGGGCATAAAGCCAAATTTCTGTAAAGCTCATGGCTTATGTGTAAAAGAAATAAGCACATGAGGCATGGGATAGGCAAAATGCCATTTTGTAAAGCCCAAGAGGCTATGTGTAAATGTATAAGCCTATATAAGGAAACATGATGATGAAATAAAAAAAAGAGAATTTTTCATTCTGTAAAAACTCTAGGGTTTGTGTGCCTCCTTCTCCTTCCTCAAGGTTTTAAAACCTTCTTCCCTTTTTGAATTAAATCAAGAGTTTAACTCTTCCTTTCTCAAAAATAAATAGTTTTTCACCACAAAATCCATAAAAGGGAACTCGGATCTCTCATCAGATATCAAAAAGGAAAGATTTTTAAAATCTCATACTTCTTGTTCTTCAAGATCCGGCCAACAGAGGAGGAAGAAGGAGACCCATCTCCAAAGACCCCATTTTGGGAAAGATCCAAGGCTCAGGGGAGAAGAAAGGGGTTTCCTTGAGCATTGACAAAGATTTGTTGGAGTTTAACTCCACAAATCAAAGTTTCTGGAAGTTTAATTCCATATAAAAAAAAAGTCTTTCCTTCTATGAGTTCAACTCCAAAAGTCAATCGGGAGTACAACTCCATGTGCAGGGGCTAAGCCCCCTTCTTTTTCCGCTGGCGCTTGGCGCCTGCGTGCCGCGCACGTGAGGCGCTGGCGCTTGGCGCCCAGCGCCCGCGTGCCGCGCACGTGAGGCGCTGAGGCGCTGGGCCCCCCCAAAGCGTCCTTTGGACACTTTTTCTCCTTTATATATATATGTATATATATATATATATATATATATATATATAAATAGATACACACACTCCACAACACTGTCTCGTAAAAACTCTATGGGGCCCCCGATATATCCAAAACCCCTTCAAAACACAACACTGCACATTGAGTTCGCATGACCTGTTTGACCCGTCAATCGGAGGTTCTCTCGCTCCATAGGCGAGGGGTAATTAACGGCAGCTTAGTCCGCGGCTGCCGGAGATTCGAATTCCTACAATCAATAAACCCCAGCCTACCCTAGGCAGGGGGAATCTGTAATGCGCCTGACAAGCGCACGCGTATTCCCATCTCAATGGAGTGATGAAAAACACCCTACACATCTGTCGCTCGTGCATTGGACGTGTCCCATCGAGCGCGAGAACACCAGCGGCCCGTCACGTCAACCAACCAGCGTCTGACACGTGACCTGGCACTCTGATGAACGTACGCCTGAATCGGCGCTCCCTCTTTAATGCAAGATCTCTTCCCTGATCCGCTGACGTCATCAAATAAGAACTTAGCCCGGGTGACCAGTTATACCACTCTCGACCCGACCCATAAATAGGTCAGGACCAGAGTGGGAGGATAATGATGATGCTCGGTACTGAGCACTCTCCAGATCATGACACGTGGCAGATGACGTGTTCCAGGGCTTGCGGGAAAGGAGCAGGAATGATATTGGAAGAATGCCCCGGCCTTCAACCCGAGGATGTTCCCGACCTTCAGTGGCCTTCCCGATGACTCCTGTGCCCGCCTTAGAAACAACCATTGGCTCGCCTCCGAGCCCTCCCGCACGCTGAGTTCCCTGAGCCCTCTTAGCTCGCCTCCGAGTTATCACATGAACCAAGCCCACTCGGCCTCCTGCTCGCCTCCGAGCCTCCCGCCGAGCTTATTTTCCTTGGTCTCAACGACCGACCCATAGCACCGATCACAGGCGTCTCCGCTACGGCTCCGCGAATCTCGCCTGATGCAAGATATCCGCCGCCCACGATCCCACGTTCCACGCCATCTCGTTCCCCCATTAACGAGCGCATCTCGTCATTAATGGGAAATCCTGCCTTTCACGCAGGCATAACACCAGGGGCTGTAACAACCCTAATTTTCCTATACAACTTTCTTTACAATTTTTTTTTCCAAAATCCAGAAAGGGGTATTTTAGCCTGAGCACAAGATATAAGTAATTAATTTGCTTTTTAATTACAAGTTAAAATAATGTAACAACTCCATTTTTAGTGTACAAAATTTGCTTAAAAATTAATGTATACTTGGTGTATTTACATTTACTGTTATTATTTTAAGTAATTAATTAGCTCCATAATTACAAGAAGGAGCTTGTAGCTCATTGGTAATACCTTGCACTGCTGAACCAAACCACCAGAGTTCAAATCCCATAGCCCACATTATTTTAAATATTAATTTGTTTTGAATTTTTTAGAATACCAACAGTTACACGTGCATTTCTCACAAAAACCCCACTACACCCAAAAATGTAACATTTCCAGAGGATAGATGAACCGTCGGGGGGGGGGGGATTAGGGCGCCTGACTCGGCCGGAAATCGGCCAACTCGGCCTCGACTCGGCCGACTCAGGCCTCCGACCGAGTCACGGCCGAGTCGGCCGATTCCGGCGACGACCCCAAGATGAAAAATGTGTCTTTTCATCTCCCCTGTACACCTGCAAAATTTTATCCTCAGACCATTTCCAGAGCTTTTTTAAAACCTCAATTACTCCACTTTTAATACATTTTTATTACATTTTATCACATTTTTCATTTTAAACTTTTCATCTACCCTAATCCTAGCCTAACCCTATAAATACCATCCCTAAACACTACCCCCCACCCCAAAATTCTGAGCCAACTCTCAAAAAATTCCTAGAAACCCTAGTATACTTTGGAAGAAGCGAAAAGCGAAGCTCCGGCGAATTTTCCGGCGACACCCGTAGGAGTTCTCGGCGACGAAACGACGCACCGTCGACTCCTTTCATCTCCCCTTCCTCTCCTTTAAGTTCGAAACCTGTAAGTTCCCCTCCCTCTTCACTATTCTTGTTCTAAAATACGAAATTCCAAAACCCGACGGAATCGAAACAAATCCGATTTCCGATTTGGTTTCCTAAAACTTCACTTTTTTTAATACAATTATGCTAAAACCAATTCATGTTGACTATTAAACACTAACTAATCATATTGAACAAGTTTCATATCTAAAGTAATTGCTATTTTCATTTTACTGTATTTCTTTCATTAAAATACCATATAGTTTCATTTCTACATTTAAACCATCAAAACCCTTGCTATACCTTTAAGTAGATCATTAGATAATGACCTACCTCCTCACACACTCATATGCAACATAGCACAATACCCTCGGAAACATAGAATACGGGAAAACGACATCTTTACAAATAAATACTATTACTTGTTAGTTATATGTATGCCCTAGAGGCCATTACTATACATAGGATGTATATTGTAGTGGATGCTTGGACATATATAGGGAGGACTTTCTTGCTCGACATGATAGTATGCTATCTGATTACTCTTTACCTTAACGTGTACACTGATTGTCTCTCTGTTACATGTTGGTAAAGCCCTTAGGATGTGTACTTGACTACCTAGACTATGATGCGGATCATACTAGTGGGGACATGGTAGTCCATAAGTACATCCTTCAAGGTCCCTAGTCGTGGGTGTATCGAGACGGGGCATCGATATACCAGAGTAGACTAGCGTGTACCTTCTCGACCCATACAGATGGGCGATGGATGATCCCATATCCATTGGTGTTTGACATCAGAGATGATATACGGGTGCTCAGTGGAGACTGGGTACACTGGATGGACTCGCCGAGAACTCCCAGATGGTATTATGCCTTACGTCAGATGGCAGTTCTCTGGTGACACTGGTACAGAGTAGTCTGTTGACCCGAGATCGTCATAGAGTCTTGTGTGATTCCCACTGTGCTTTGATTTCCACCTTACCACGTCCAAGAGGGCGTGCAAAACGGTGGTTTTTGGGTACAGTCCCGAATCACATGTGTAGGGTTCGTAGGCACTCTCAAGAGGTCTCACAAGGCATCAACCATGCCATTTTCAAATTTTAACGGTGCCGAGAAACCCTGATACGGATCGTTGGCTAGATATTTAGGCGAAAAACAAACTAGTTAACACTTAACTACAAGAATACGGAAATACAACCTTTGTAGATCCGGTCCTCCACCTTCATAGCTCCATGATGAAGTCCTCTCCGCTGTCCTCATGCAATCCCGGGCTCTAGCGTCGGCTTCATCGGAGAAGAAGCGGGCTAGGTCATCGACGACGTGCCGAAGATGATCTATGTCGAGGCATCGCTAGATCAAGCTCCAACTTCACCAAGTCAAGAAAACTTGTGAAGGAAACACACTCTACTACTTGGCAAGAGGTAGAGGATGAAGAAATAGGAAGTGGGTTCACTTTAGAGTTGGATTTCTCACTTGTTTTCATCAATCACCATTGATGAAGTAAGGTTTCTTCATGTGTCAAGATGAAGAAGAAGAAGGAAAAAATGTTATGATAAGTATATATTAAATAGAAAATAAATCAAATACTTATCATAAACTAACCATGGTCTAGTGTAGAGAATGAATTATGGTTATGTGGGATGGTTAGGGTTAAGCATGAGACAAAATGGTTACTAAAGTCAATGCTTCATGAAGGTTCAAAGAATAAAACAAAACTAGCAACCATTCTTCTCATTATCATTTCCATAATAAATAAATAAATAAATAGATATGAAAATCTAAACCCTAATCATTTAAATAACCATGGTTCAATCTTTACACAAACTCAAGTAAACTTGTATCATCAAACATGATACACCCAAGTGCACAAAATCATATCGCATATACAATGCGCACATCCGAGTGAGAAAATCCATCTTAAGTGAACCAATACTAGTTAATGCAAAGTAATATATCAAATATATAATTATGCATTAAATCATTAAATCAACACTTGATTTAACGATCCGGTCATATCGCATATAACCGACTAATATCCAATGTATCGATTTATCGAATCAATCCTTGATTCGATAACTAGGTTATATCGCATACAATCATTCGACACATTCATCGCGAGAATAGAATACGGTATCACATACACGCATTATCCTCGGTCCCGCACATATCTCATATGCGCTCCTATTTCGTTTCGCTTGAGCCAGGAAACCTCTGTGTAGGACTCTAAAGACTCGTCAATACGCCGGCAGCAGATGATGATCATATCAAACACCCACAAGCCGCAAGCGGTCTGCTAAACGTAACGGCCACCCGGGTATTGAGCGATCAGAAGATCGACGAGCAAGCCCGCTCACACTCCTGTGAATCCAACCAGTAACACTTCCGTACAGTCCGGTCTGATCGTCTGATATGTCGCATATCTCGCCTAGGGGTGGTAAACGTCAGACCCCAATAGCTCGATAAGTCATGTCGATATGAGGTCTATAACATTCGAGAAACTACTGGTAACACTTACCAGTAAATCTCAGCAACCCTGGCCAGGGATTTCCTGTTATAGCCAATCGAACACAGCGCAACATCAACCCCCTATACCGGGAGAGACGAATCCCCTCCTATCGCTCATTGCTTCCATGTGACTCGGGACTGTACCCAAAAACCACCGTTTTGCACGCCCTCTTGGACGTGGTAAGATAGAAATCAAAGCACAGTGGGAACCACACAAGACTCTATGACGATCTCGGGTCAACAGACTACTCTGTACCAGTGTCACCAGAGAACTGCCATCTGACGTAAGGTATAATACCATCTGGGAGTTCTCGGCGAGTCCGTCCAGTGTACCCAGTCTCTACTGAGCACCCGTATATCATCTCCGATGTCAAACACCAATGGATATGGGATCATCCATCGCCCATCTGTATGGGTCGAGAAGGTACACGCTAGTCTACTCTGGTATATCGATGCCCCTTCTCGATACACCCACGACTAGGGACTTTGAAGGATGTACTTACGGACTACCATGTCCCCACTAGTATGATCCGCATCATAGTCCAGGTAGTCAAGTACACATCCTAAGGGCTATACCAACATGTAACAGAGAGACAATCAGTATACACGTTAAGGTAAAGAGTAACCAGATAGCATACTACCATGTCGAGCAAGAAAGTCCTCCCTATATATGTCCCAGCATCCACAACAATATACATCCAATGTACAGTAATGGCCTCTAGGGCATACATATAACTAACAATCTCCCACTTGCACTAGGGCCATCTGATAGCAGTGGTTGTAGTATCTCATACTCAACCATCCCATAAAAGTCTCTCTCTGGGAACAGGCCTTTGTGAGTGGATCCGCTGTGTTGTCCTCTGAGTCTACTCTCCCAACCTCGATCTCCCTGGAGATCAACCATCTCCATGATCAGGTGACACTGCCTTAGAATATGTCTGGATCACTGATGGGACGGGTGTTCCTTGGCATAAGCCATATCTCTATTGTCTCACAATGGTTGGAACGTAGTTCATCTCATGAACTAATATACACCCAGACAACCTCTTTGGTAGCATCTTAAGTAGCGATGTATCCTGCCTTTATCTTCTAGTATGCCACGGTATCTAGCTTGGAACTCTTCCAACATACCGTCCCTTTACTGAGGGTAAAGACAATGCCTGTGACTGACATTCAGTCGTCTTTATCACCCTGGAACCCTTCCAGTGATTCTCCCCAGGATCGATTGATACCATCTCACTACAACTAGTGAGAATCCTAACATCCAATTAGATCTATCTCATAGATCCAAACCCAGAATTTAGGAGGTATCACTTTGATCCTTTATGGAGAATCATTGTGATAAGCGGAGATTGATCGAGCGTAGCATAGGAAACTTCTTCCCTATCAAGAGTATGTCATCCACGTACTCTACGAGGATCATCACCATACTCCCTACTACCTTTTTGTATATACAAGGTTCATCTACCATTTTGATGATGTCAAACTCTTTGACAAATTCATCAAAACAGATGTTCCAACTCCGCGATGCCTGCTTTATCAAATAAAGCATCTTGCACACGTTTCCGCTGCTCCCACTGTCTACGAAGCCCTCTGGCTGTGTACTTATAGACGCTCTCTTCTAAATCATCATTTAAAAAAGCAGTCAAGACACCCAACCACCAGATATCGCAGTCATGGTATGTAGCCGTGACAAGTAGGATCTAGATGGACTTAAGCATAGCTACTTGAAAAGGTTTCATCATTATCCACACCTGGTCAATGATGCAAACTTTTAACAAGTCTAGCTTTGAAAGTCTCAACTTTTCCATGTACACCAAGTAATCTTCTCAAGATATACTTGCTCCTGATGGGAATTTAACCCTTCAGATATAGCAACCAAAGTCCATACTTTGTTGGTGTATAAGGATTCTATCTCAGATCGATAAACATCCAGCCATTCTCACAGAGTCCTACTCCTGATGGCCAGGTCGAAACTAGTTGGGTCATCATCTCATGATGCAATCCTCGCTCCCACTGTCATAGAGAAACCGAAGTATCTCTCAGGTGGGTGAGGAACCCTACTAGATCGGCGGAGAGGCTGAGGTTCATTGGAATCAACTGAATCCTTTGGTTCTTTCAAATCATCAGCTGTAGTTTGTATAGCTGGAACATTTCCAGTTCTACATAACAGACCTTGCCTCGAGCTTGTCCGGATTATACTTTTCAGACATAGGCTGGACAACCCCAAATCTTAACCAACTTAAGAGATGGGCTCTTCCCTTTCCATATCACATATGAAGTGGTAGGCAACTGATTTGATTAGAACCCTATTCAATAGGTATGCAGCTTCTCAAGTGCATAACTCCCAAAAAGGAAATAGGTAACTCAGTAGTACTCATCATAGAGCACACCATATCATATAGGGTGCGATTGCTCCGCCCTGATATACCATCGTGCTATGGTGTATACGGAGGAGTAATGCTGAGAGAGAATCTCATTCTCCTTTAGAATAGTCCAGGAATTCCGTGCTCAAGTATTATTCTCCCTGATCTCATCAAAAGACATAATACTTATACCTGTTATTGGTTCTCTACTTCTAACTTATATTCTGTGAATATCTCAAAAGGTTCGGACTTGTGTTTCAACAGGAACATAGGTCTGAATCTTGAGAGATTATCAGAGAATGTAACGAAGTACAAAGAGCCAGTCTTGGCATGTGTAGACAGGGGATCTTTCATACATCAACATGTATCATCCCAAGAGTTTACTAACTCTTTCTCTGTTTCCGATAAACAGAGCTGGTGTCATTATATCTTTGTGACATGACTGGCAAGTTTCACAAGATGTAGATTCAAACTAATTTAAATATGCATCTTTATGTAACTCTAACTAGTCGGGTCACATTGATCTGACCTAGTCTACAATACCTCAAGAAGGAATCGTTCAATCTAAACTCTTCCTCTTGTGTGTGTTCAGTATACTAAAGAACTGTAGTTTGATTTAGAACATTAACGCTTTTAGATAACGTGCCTGAACTGATCAACTTTTGATATAGGAAATGTTCAAAACATTATCCAACAATACAAAATTTTATCATTTCTTTACTGATAAAGAGACTGATATGATTTTGTATATCAGGTTCGGTATCTAATAACATTCGTTCAGAATCAATGTATTGGTAATATAGGGTGACAGTGACCAACAGACTTGGCTGCAACTCTTGCCCCGTTTTCTGCCTCATGAAACTTATCACCCGTTCTCAGTTCTCTACCTATCTGTAGCCCTATGTAACAGATTACATATCTGGGATCCTGATCTGGTATCACATACCCAGGACGTAGAGGACACTGTGAAACAGTTCTTTATAATGAACACACCCGAAGGAGATGCATCATATGCACTTTCTTCGTTTGGGCGGCAAGGGAATTCTGGTAATCCCCAATTTCCTGCTCTGTCTTATAACAATTATAAGTTGGAGCAGGACCAACGTTCCCCAGCTCAGTATAACAAGCGGGTTCGGTCAATAATCCGTATTATTATCTTAATTAAGGCGTGATATGGTCGCAACCAGGAGAGAGAGAGAAAAAAACACTCAGCGTGCGCTCTTGCAAGAATAGATTGGTAATTATTTTATCTAATCAGGATGGCTCCCACTGCTTTTTATCAAATCTTCCTTCAAACCCTAAAAGGAAAGACTAGTCGGGATTAATTACACATTACAAGTTCGCCAATCTTTCAGCCAGGCCAGTGTCGGTACTTTGAGGGAGGTGCCCCGTGCTTTCGCACGGACCTAATTAATGTAAACCTCGTTTTCCCAGAGGCGTAACCTCGTTGACACCTTTCTAGACACCTACTTGATCGGCTAATTGTAATGTATAAAACTCTCCCAGGAGTAACAATTACTCGCAGCGGGTATCGGGATCCAACTATCTCATAGAAGGTATGCAATCTCATTGCAAATTTCAACACTTGAAATTCCCTATAATATTTTGCCCCTAACCTCCTATGACCTTGACAAAGGCTAACAAACCATAGGATGCTAGTCAAGTTCAACCCGTCATTTCCTGATTGAATTAAACCCACCCGCACGGCCCTTGACAAAGGCCAACAAGGTCGCACGACTACCCTAACTCAATCTGCATCATATGCATAAGCAGATAAGCACCAGTTAGCTACCGCACACTGCGCCTTGACAAAGGCCAACAAACGCAGCACGAATACTAACTACTACTTATCTGAAATGACGGAGGGCTACGATAGGTTTTTCTGAAAACCTATTGCGTAATGAACTTGATATCGTTGTAGGATCGAATGATTTTTAAAATGGAGTGCTTTTGAGGCTTTTCTAGTTTTGTTAAAGGAGTCACTCCCGGTGAAGGGATCGTCGGTCCTTTCCACGTCGAATGAGGTGCGGGATATATCATATATATCACTGTGCAAAGCAAAAACTCTTAAAAGCAATCAAAAGACAAACCGAGTGTGTAGCATCTGCCAGTTATTGCTAAAGGAGTCACTCCCGGTGAAGGGATCTCGGTCCTTTCCTTATCGAATAAGGTGCAGGATATATCACATATACCGCTGTGCAAAGCAAGAACTGTAGCTACCTGTTTTATTTTGAAATTCGATTCTTCAACATCTTAGGTTTCTTTTATTTCATTAATCACATTCATGAAGTCCCATCATTTAAACACCTAAACATCACAGATAAATACGACGTACACTTATGCCATCCGCATTCGTCTCGATGTCCCCTCGTGCACCGTTAGGTTAGGTAACTAACGGCAGAGCGGGGCAGGGCTAGCGCGGGTGTAAAACATAAGTAACGCCTATATAATATATCATATATACTATATACAGTATCTATCACAGAACATATCATGATCACATCACAGATATCGCAGCAGAAGAATCATATGAAATATTGGATATACTAGGACGTCCGTGTTTTCAATATGAGCCAGTATAAAACACGGATTCCACGGTCGTGATGAATATCCAAACCCACACCCCTAGACCCCTACGAGAGCGGCAAGCAACGCTACCAATTCTAGAGTTAGGAGACCCGGACTCGACTCCTTGAGTTGGTCTCCCACTGGACTCCAGAACCCGGTTACTTGTGCCCTCCTCCTTGGGTCTATCCTAGTGCGGAAAAGTAAATAATATACATCAACGGTGACAACTTCTGCAACCTGGAAGTGCCCCAATAAAAGAATATTACATACAAGTTTTTACATGAATGAAAATGAAAAACACTCATCTCACATAAAAAAACCCGGCTATTCAAACACCACGATCCAATATAACATATCCAGCAACACATAACATCACATGTCATCAACGTAAGTAAATATGTCCATCCCAATTGTCGTTGACATATAGCAACGAAACCGGCGATATCACATATTACACTTACGGTCACAGAAAATAAAGTGTAAAACTACAACAGTTGGAATCCGCAACCACCTCAGACATCACATGCCTGACCAAATGAATTTCTTAGACATCGCATGCCTAACAATTATAAACCTCGCATTTTAGTCTCATTATCGAAAACACTTTTCAATATCAAGTCGGGCAATTCAACAAGATTCCCGAAAAACTGATCGAATGCTCGTCGCAAACTTCAGTAGGCGGCCGCACCCCCGACGCCGTCGACGAAGTGCACCAAGGCGGAACACCGCCACCGCGAGCACCCGAACGGATGCTTTCGGCGACGGGGTTCTCCTTCAGTCACTTGGTCGGGGCTATGGAGTGAGGCTGTCTATTAAGTTTACCCGGCGAGTATCCGCGTACGCTACGTGATTGCGACGGACTTTTGATCACATCAAAATTCCGTGGCAACCGATCAAGTGAGACTAAAGTGCTATGTTTATAACATTCATTCAGTTATCTCATAACTAATTGTGAATTCCAATTATTGTATCCCATTCCGGATAAATAGAAAACGTTAAACTTTCCGATCGAACATCCAAACACCCAAGTTTTCCCGATACAGATCAACACATGAAATAAGTCTAACAACATTTAGTTCGTGCCTCAGTACCAACGGTCCAACCGTAGAAGGGTCAAGCCAACACCTCACATGTGGCACGCCGTACTGCCCCAAACCCGAAGGTTCAAAGGGCAGTTCAAGACGGTCACATAATCGAGTTAAGGTTTGTTGTCTTCTAGAGGGTCCATCGCGTTACTTGCACTACTTAGAACGTCGTTAAACCACGGAAAAATCCAACACTTGGAAATTTCCCGACAGGAGAAAAATTGGGTATTTATATCCGGCCGAACTTTTTAACATATTCTAAAATACCCGGAAAGCCACACAGACAAAATTTGATAATCCGATCGAATATACGAATCCCCAAAACAACCCCAGAAAATTCAACTCTTGAATAAATTTTAAAAATACCCAGAGAACTCAGCACCTGAAACAATGAATTACTGTGCAAACAGTTAGGGCTGACGTCATAATTATGCCGCGGAACCGCCGCATAAGCTAGGCTTATGCCGCGGTTCCGCCGCCTATTACACTGTTCATGCAAAACTTTTTGCGCCGTAATTCTTAGATTTCCCTGCTGAGTTTTCTGCATATTTTTAATTTGGAAAAATCCACGATTTTAGAAAAAGTACAGAGAGCAATTTTTAGGGTTGGGTTTCGGTTCGATCGGACTTCAAACTCCGTCTAGACTTCGCCTAAGGCTCTAGCTAGGCTCTGATACCACTGTAGGGTTCGTAGGCACTCTCAAGAGGTCTCACAAGGCATCAACCATGCCATTTTCAAATTTTAACGGTGCCGAGAAACCCTGATACGGATCGTTGGCTAGATATTTAGGCGAAAAACAAACTAGTTAACACTTAACTACAAGAATACGGAAATACAACCTTTGTAGATCCGGTCCTCCACCTTCATAGCTCCATGATGAAGTCCTCTCCGCTGTCCTCATGCAATCCCGGGCTCTAGCGTCGGCTTCATCGGAGAAGAAGCGGGCTAGGTCATCGACGACGTGCCGAAGATGATCTACGTCGAGGCATCGCTAGATCAAGCTCCAACTTCACCAAGTCAAGAAAACTTGTGAAGGAAACACACTCTACTACTTGGCAAGAGGTAGAGGATGAAGAAATAGGAAGTGGGTTCACTTTAGAGTTGGATTTCTCACTTGTTTTCATCAATCACCATTGATGAAGTAAGGTTTCTTCATGTGTCAAGATGAAGAAGAAGAAGGAAAAAATGTTATGATAAGTATATATTAAATAGAAAATAAATCAAATACTTATCATAAACTAACCATGGTCTAGTGTAGAGAATGAATTATGGTTATGTGGGATGGTTAGGGTTAAGCATGAGACAAAATGGTTACTAAAGTCAATGCTTCATGAAGGTTCAAAGAATAAAACAAAACTAGCAACCATTCTTCTCATTATCATTTCCATAATAAATAAATAAATAAATAGATATGAAAATCTAAACCCTAATCATTTAAATAACCATGGTTCAATCTTTACACAAACTCAAGTAAACTTGTATCATCAAACATGATACACCCAAGTGCACAAAATCATATCGCATATACAATGCGCACATCCGAGTGAGAAAATCCATCTTAAGTGAACCAATACTAGTTAATGCAAAGTAATATATCAAATATATAATTATGCATTAAATCATTAAATCAACACTTGATTTAACGATCCGGTCATATCGCATATAACCGACTAATATCCAATGTATCGATTTATCGAATCAATCCTTGATTCGATAACTAGGTTATATCGCATACAATCATTCGACACATTCATCGCGAGAATAGAATACGGTATCACATACACGCATTATCCTCGGTCCCGCACATATCTCATATGCGCTCCTATTTCGTTTCGCTTGAGCCAGGAAACCTCTGTGTAGGACTCTAAAGACTCGTCAATACGCCGGCAGCAGATGATGATCATATCAAACACCCACAAGCCGCAAGCGGTCTGCTAAATGTAACGGCCACCCGGGTATTGAGCGATCAGAAGATCGACGAGCAAGCCCGCTCACACTCCTGTGAATCCAACCAGTAACACTTCCGTACAGTCCGGTCTGATCGTCTGATATGTCGCATATCTCGCCTAGGGGTGGTAAACGTCAGACCCCAATAGCTCGATAAGTCGTGTCGATATGAGGTCTATAACATTCGAGAAACTACTGGTAACACTTACCAGTAAATCTCAGCAACCCTGACCAGGGATTTCCTGTTATAGCCAATCGAACACAGCGCAACATCAACACCCTATACCGGGAGAGATGAATCCCCTCCTATCGCTCATTGCCTTCATGTGACTCGGGACTGTACCCAAAAACCACCGTTTTGCACGCCCTCTTGGACGTGGTAAGATAGAAATCAAAGCACAGTGGGAACCACACAAGACTCTATGACGATCTCGGGTCAACAGACTACTCTGTACCAGTGTCACCAGAGAACTGCCATCTGACGTAAGGTATAATACCATCTGGGAGTTCTCGGCGAGTCCGTCCAGTGTACCCAGTCTCTACTGAGCACCCGTATATCATCTCCGATGTCAAACACCAATGGATATGGGATCATCCATCGCCCATCTGTATGGGTCGAGAAGGTACACGCTAGTCTATTCTGGTATATCGATGCCCCTTCTCGATACACCCACGACTAGAGACTTTGAAGGATGTACTTACGGACTACCATGTCCCAACTAGTATGATCCGCATCATAGTCCAGGTAGTCAAGTACACATCCTAAGGGCTATACCAACATGTAACAGAGAGACAATCAGTATACACGTTAAGGTAAAGAGTAACCAGATAGCATACTACCATGTCGAGCAAGAAAGTCCTCCCTATATATGTCCCAGCATCCACTACAATATACATCCAATGTACAGTAATGGCCTCTAGGGCATACATATAACTAACAACATGGAGGCAATGAGCGATAGGAGGGGATTCGTCTCTCCCGGTATAGGGAGTTGATGTTGCGCTGTGTTCGATTGGCTATAACCGGAAATCCCTGGCCAGGGTTGCTGAGATTTACTGGTAAGTGTTACCAGTAGTTTCTCGAACTGTTATAGACCTCATATCGACACGACTTATCGAGCTACTGGGGTCTGACGTTTACCAACCTTAGGCGAGATATGCGACATATCAGACGATCAGACCGGACTGTACCTTAAGTGTTACTGGTTGGATTCACAGGAGTATGAGCGGGCTTGCTCGTCGATCTTCTGATCGCTCAATACCCAGGTGGCCGTTACGTTTAGCAGACCGCTTGCGGCTTGTAGGTGTTTGATATGATCATCATCTGCTGCCGGCGTATTGACGAGTCTTTAGAGTCCTACACAGAGGTTTCCTGGCTCAAGCGAAACGAAATAGGAGCGCATATGAGATATGTGCGGGACCGAGAATAATGCGTGTATGTGATACCGTATTCTATTCTCGCGATGAATGTATCGATTGGTTGTATGCGATATAACCTAGTTATCGAATCGAGGATTGATTCGATAAGCCGATACATTGGATATTAGTCGGTCATATGCGATATGACCGGATCGTTAAATCAAGTGTTGATTTAATGATTTAATGTATAATTATATATTTGATATATTACTTTACATTAACTAGTATTTGTTCACTTTAGATGGATTTTCTCACTTGATGTGCACATTGTATATGTGATATACTTTTGTGCACAAGATTGTATCATGTTTGATGATACATGCAAACTTGGGTTTGTGTAAAGAATTAAACCATGGTTATGTTAATGGTTAGGGTTTTGATTTACTTACTTATTCATTTATTTATTTATTCATTAATTCATTTTGGGCAAAAATGAAATGGTGGCTTAGTTTGTTTTGTTGTTGAAGTTTCATGAAGCTTTGACTAAGTGACCATTTTGTCTTCATGTCCTAACCCTAACCATTCAACTAAACCATAGTTAATTCTCTACACTAAACCATGGTTGAGATTATGATAAGTATCATTTTGTTTTCTATTTTAAAAGAAGACTCATCATATTCTTTCTTCTTCTTCAACAAAGAAGAAACCTTGCCTCCATCAATGGCAACATGAGAAAAAGAGTGAGAAATCCAATTCTAAAGTGAACCCACTTCCTATTTCTTCATTCTCTACAACTTACCAAGTAGTATAGGGTGTTTTCTTCACAAGTTTCATGATTTGGTGAAGTTGGAGCTTGATCTTGTGTTGCCTCGACGTAGATCATCATCGGCATCGAAGTCGACGACCTAGCCCGCCCATTTCTCCGATGAAGCCGACGCTAGAGCCTGAGATCCGATGATCGCAGCGAGGGGATTTCATCACGGAGCTATGGAGGTAGAAGACCGGATCTACAAAGGTTGTATTTCCGTTCAACTCTTAGTTAAGTTGTTAACTAGTTGCTTTTTTCGCCTAAAATCTAGTTAACGATCCGTATTAGGGTTTCTCGGCACTTGTAAAATTTGAAATTAGCATGGTTGATGCCTTGTGAGACCTCATTAGTGTGCCTAGGAACCCTACAGTGGTATCAGAGCCTAGCTAGAGCCTTAGGCGATGTGTTAACGAAGTTAAAACCCCGATCGAACCCGTAATCGACAAAATAAAACCCTCTCTGTACATTTTTTAAAATCTGGGTTTTTTCCAAATTAAAAATGCTTTAAAAATTCAGCACGGTATTCTAAGAATTACCATGAAAAACGAGTCCCTAACTCCTCTACATGGCCGCGGAACCGCGGTAAGGACCCCCCTTTGGCGGCGGTTCCGCGGCTGTATAATGGAATTAGCGACGGATCTTTTCACAGTAATTCATACATCTGTTTTTTCTATTTTCTGGGCATTTTTAACACTGACTCAAGAGTTGAATATTTTGGGGTTTATTTTGTAGTCGTTGTTTCGATCGGAATTTTTAATTTCGTTGGGTTTTCCGGATATTTAGAATATGTTAAAAAGTTCGACCGGATATAAATACCCAATTTTTCCCCTGTTGGGAAATTTCCAAGTGTTGGATTTTTCCGTGGTTTAAAGACGTTCTAAGTAGTACAAGTAACTCGATGGACCCTCTAGAAGACAACAAAGCTTAACTCGATTATGTGGCCGTCTTGAACTGCCCTTTGAACCTTAGGGTTTGGGACAGTACGGCGTGCCACATGTGAGGCGTTGGCTTGACCCTTCTACGGCTGGTCCGTTGGTACTGAGGCATGAACTGGATGTTTTTAAACTTGTTTCATGTGTTGATCTGTTTCTGGAAAACTTGGGTGTTTGATTGTTCGATCGGAAAGTTTAACATTTTCTATTTATCTGGAATGGGTTACAATACTTGGAATCCACAAGAAGTTATGAGATAACTGATTTGAATGTTATAAACATAGCACTTTAGTCTCACTTGATCGGTTGCCACGGAATTTTGATGCGATCAAAAGTCCGTCGCAATCACGTAGCGTACGCGGATACTCGTCGTGTAAACTTAATAGACAGCTACACCCCATAGCCCCGACCAAGTGACTGTAGGAGAACCCCGTCGCCGAAAGCTTCCGTTCGGGTGCTCGCGGCAGCGGTGTTCCGTCTTGGTGCACTTCGTCGACGGCATCGGGGGTGCGGCCGCCTAATAAAGTTTGCGATGAGCATTCGATCAAAATGTCGGGAATCTTGTTGAATTGCCCGACTTAATATTGAAAAGTGTTTTTGATAATGAGACTGAAATGCGGGGTTTATAATTGTTAGGCATGCGATGTCTAAGGAATTCATTTGATTAGGCATGCGATGTCTATGCAGGTTGCGGATTCCAACTGTTGTAGTTTTACACTTTCTTTTCTGTGACCGTAAGTGTAATATGTGATATCGCCGGTTTCGTTGCTATATGTCAACGACAATTAGGATACGCATATTTACTTACGTTGATATCATGTGATGTTATGTGTTGCTGGATATGTTATATTGGATCGTCGTGTTTGAATAGCCGGGGTTTTTTTATGTGAGATGAGTGTTTTTCATTTTCATTCATATAAAAAACTTGTATGTAATATTCTTTTATTGGGGCACTTCCAGGTTGCGGAAGATGTCACCTTTGTATATTATTTACTTTTCCGCACTAGGATAGACCCAAGGAGGAGGGCACAAGTAACCGGGTTCTGGAGTCCAGTGGGAGACCAACTCGAGGTGTCGAGTCCGGGTCTCCTAACTCTAGAATTGGTAGGGTTGCTTGCCGCTCTCGTAGGGGTTTAGGGGTGTGGGTTTGGCTATTCATCACGACCGTGGAATCCGTGTTTTATACTGGCTCGTATTGAAAACACGAACTTCCTAGTATATCCAATGTTTCATATGATTCTTCTGCTGCGATATCTGTGATGTGATCATTTGATATGTTCTGTGATGGATACTGTATATAGTATATATGATATATTATATAGACGTTACTTATGTTTTACACCCGCGCTAGCCCTGCCCCGCTCTGCCGTTAGTTACCTAACCTAACGGTGCACGAGGGGACATCGAGGCGATCACGGATGGCATAAGTGTACGTCGTATTTATCTGTGATGTTTAGGTACTTAAATGATGGGACTTCATTAATATGATTAATGAAAGTAAAAGAAGCCTAAAGATGTTGTAGAATCGAATTTCAAAATAAAACAGGTAGCTACAGTTCTTGCTTTGCACAGAGGTATATGTGATATATCCTGCACCTTATTCGATGAGGAAAGGACCGAGATCCCTTCACCGGGAGTGACTCCTTTAGCAATAACTGGAAGATGCTACAACTCTCGGTTTGTCTTTTGATTGCTTCTATAGTTTCTGCTTTGCACAGTGATATATATGATATATCCCACACCTCATTCGACGAGGAAAGGACCGACAATCCCTTCACAGGGAGTGACTCCTTTAGCAAAACTAGAAAAGCCTAAAAAACACTCCATTTTAAAATCATTTGATTCTACAACGATATCAAGTTCATTACGCAATAGGTTTTCAGAAAAACCTGTCGTAGCCCTCCGTCATTTCAGATAAGTCATGTTTAATATTCGTGCTGCGTTTGTTGACCTTGTCAAGGCGCAGTGTGCGGTAGCTAACCAGTATTTATCTGCTTATCATATGATGCAGATTGGGTTAGGGAAGTCGTACGGCCTTGTTGACCTTGTCAAGGGTCGTGCGGGTGGGTTTGATTCAATCAAGAAATGACGGGTTGAACTTGACTTACGGTCTATGGTTTGCTGACCTTGTCAAGGTCATAGATCGTTTAGGGCAAAATATTATCGGGAATTTCAAGTGTTGAAATTTGCAATGAGATTGCATACCTTCTATGAGATAGTTGGATCCCGATACCCGCTGCGAGTAAGAGTTACTCCTGGGAGAGTTTTACACATTACAATTAGCCGATCAAGTAGGTGTCTAGAAAGGTGTCAATGGGGTTACGCCTCTGGGAAAACGAGGTTTACTGTAATTAGGTCCGTGCGAAAGCACGGGGAACCTCCCTCAAAGTACCGACACTGGCCTGGCTGAAAGATTGGCGAACTTGTAGCATGTAATTAATCCCGGCTAGTCTTTTCTTTTAGGGTTTGAAGGAAGATTTGATAAAAACGATAGGAGCCATCCTGATTAGATAAAATAATAACCAATCTATTCTTGCAAGAGCGCACGCTGAGTGTTTTTTCTCTCTCTCTCCAGGTAGCGACCATATCACGCCTTAATCAAGATAATAATACGGATTATTGACCGAACCCGCTTGTTATACTGAGCTGGGGAACGTTGGTCCCGCTCCAACTTATAATTGTTATAAGACAGAGCAGGAAATTGGGGATTACCAGAATTCCCGTGCCGCCCAAACGAAGAGAGTGCATGCTGATGCATCATCTTCGGGTGTGTTCATTATACAGAACTGTTTCTCAGTATCCTCTACGTCCTGGGTATCTGATACCGGATCAGGATCCCTGATATGTAATCTGTTACATAGGGCTACAGAAAGGTAGAGAACTGGGAACGGGTGATAAGTTTCATGAGACAGAAAACGGTGCAAGTGTTGCAGCCAAGTCTGTTGGTCACTGTCACCCTGTGTCCCAAATACATTGATTCTGAACGAATGTTATTAGATACCGAACCTGATATACAAAATCATATCAGTCTCTTTATTTGTAAAGAAATGATATAATTTTGTATTGTTGGATAATGTTTTGAACATTTCCTATATCAAAAGTTGATCGTTTCAGGCACGTTATCTAAAAGCATTGACGTTCTAAATCAAACTACAGTTTTTAGTATACAGAACACACACAAGAGGAAGAGTTCAGAAATGAACGAATCCTTCTTGAGGTATTGTAGACTAGGTCATATCAATGCGACCTGACTAGCTGAAGTTACATATAGATGCATATTTAAATCAGTTTGAATTTACATCTTGTGAAACTTGCCAGTCATGTCACAAAGATATAATGACACCAGCTCTGTTTACTGAAAACAGAGAAAGAGTTAGTGAACTCTTGGGATGATACATGTTGATGTATGTAGGTCCCCTGTCTACACATGCCAAGACCGGTTCTTTGTACTTCATTACAATCTCTGATGATCTCTCAAGATTCAGACATATGTTCCTGTTGAAACACAAGTCCGAACCTTTTGAGATATTCACGGAATATAAGTTAGAAGTAGAGAACCAAAATGAGGGTATAAGTATTATGTCCTTTGATGCGATCAGGGAGGAGAATACTTGAGCATGGAATTCCTGGACTATTCTAAAGGAGAATAAGATTCTCTCTCAGCATTACTCCTCCGTATACACCATAGCACGATGGTATATCGGGGCGGAGCAATTGCACCCTATTCGATATGGTGCGCTCTATGATGAGTACTACTGAGTTACCTGTTTTCTTTCAGGGGTTATGCACTTGAGAAGCTGCATACCTATTGAAATTAGGTTCGAATCAAATCAGTGCCTACCACTCCATATAAGATATGGTATGGGAAGAGCCCATGTCTTAAGCTAGTTAAGATTTGGGGTTGACCGGCCTATGTCTAAAAGCAAAATCCGTACAAGCTCGAGGTGAGGTCTGTAATGTAGAACTGGAAAGGTTCCAGCTATACAAACTACAGCAGATGATTTGATAAAATCAAAGGATTCAATAGTTACCAACAAACCTCAGCCTCTCCGCCGATCTAGTAGGGTTTCTCACCCACCTGAGAGATACTTCTGTTTCTCTATGACAGTGGGAGCGGGGATTGCATCATGAGATGATGACCCAACTAGTTTCGAGCTGGCCATCAGGAGTAGGACTCTGTAAGAATGGCTGGATACTTAGTGATCTGAGATGGAATCCTTATACACCAACAAAGTATGGACTTTGGTTGCTTTATCTGAAGGGTTAAATCCCCATCAGGAGTAAGTATATCTTGAGAAGATTACTTGGTGTAGATGGAAAAGTTGAGACTTTCAAAACTAGACTTGTTAAAGGTTTTCGTCATCGACCAGGCGTGGATAATGATGAAACCTTTTCCAGTGGCTATGCTTAAGTCCATCCAGATCCTACTTGCCACGGCTACATACTATGACTACGATATCTGGCGGTTGGGTGCCATGACTGCTTTTCTAAATAATGTTTTAGAAGAGTGCGTCTATAAGTACACAGCCAGAGGGCCTCGTAGATAGTGGGAGCAGCGGAAATGTGTGCAAGATGTTTTATGTGATAAAGCAGGCATCGCGGAGTTGGAACATCTGTTTTGATGGATTAGTCAAAGAGTTTGACATCATCAAAATGATAGATGAACCTTGTATAAACAAAAAGGTAGTAGGGAGTATGGTGGTGATCCTCGTAGAGTACGTGGATGACATACTCTTGATAGGGAAAGAGTTTCCTATGCTACGCTTAGTCAATCTCCGCTTATCACAAGGATTCTCCATATAGGATCAAAGTGATACCTCCTAAATCCTGGGTTTTGGATCTATGAGATAGATCTAATTGGATGTTAGGATACTCACTAGTTATAGTGAGATAGTATCAGTTGATCCTGGGGAAAATCACTGGAAAGGTTCCAGGGTGATAAGGACGACTGAATGTCAGTCACAGGCATTGTCTTTACCCTCAGTAGAGGGACAGTATGTTGGAAGAGTTCCAAGCTAAATACCGTGGCTTACTAGACGATAAAGGCAGGATACATCGCTACTTAAGATACTACCAAAGAGGCAGTCTGGATGTATATGTGTTCATGAGATGAACTTAGTTCCTCCCATTGTGTGACAATGGAGTTGTGGCTTATGCTAAGGAACGTCCGTCCTATCAGTGATCCAGACATATTCTAAGGCAGTATCAGCTGATCAAGGAGATGGTTGATCTCCAGGGTGATCGAGGTTAGGAGAACAGACTCAGAGGACAACACGGCGGATCCACTCACAAAGGCCTATTCCCAGAGAGAGACTTTTATGGGATGGTTGAGTATGAGATACTGAAACCACTGCTACAGATGGCCCTAGTGCAAGTGGGAGATTGTTAGTTATATGTATGCCCTAGAGGCCATTACTATACATAGGATGTATATTGTAGTGGATGCTTAGACATATATAGGGAGGACTTTCTTGCTCGACATGATAGTATGCTATCTGGTTACTCTTTACCTTAACGTGTACACTGATTGTCTCTCTGTTACATGTTGGTAAAGCCCTTAGGATGTGTACTTGACTACCTGGACTATGATGTGGATCATACTAGTGGAGACATGGTAGTCCATAAGTACATCCTTCAAGGTCCCTAGTCGTGGGTGTATCGAGACGGGGCATCGATATGCCAGAGTAGACTAGCGTGTACCTTCTCGACCCATACAGATGGGCGATGGATGATCCCATATCCATTGGTGTTTGACATCAGAGATGATATACGGGTGCTCAGTGGAGACTGGGTACACTGGACGGACTCGCCGAGAACTCCCAGATGGTATTATACCTTACGTCAGATGGCAGTTCTCTGGTGACACTGGAACAGAGTAGTCTGTTGACCCGAGATCGTCATAGAGTCTTGTGTGATTCCCACTGTGCTTTGATTTCCACCTTACCACGTCCAAGGGGGCGTGCAAAACGGTGGTTTTTGGGTACAGTCCCGAATCACATGGAGGCAATGAGCAATAGGAGGGGATTCGTCTCTCCCGGTATAGGGAGTTGATGTTGCGCTGTGTTCGATTGGCTATAACCGGAAATCCCTGGCCAGGGTTGCTGAGATTTACTGGTAAGTGTTACCAGTAGTTTCTCGAACTGTTATAGACCTCATATCGACACGACTTATCAAGCTACTGGGGTCTGACGTTTACCACCACTAGGCGAGATATGCGACATATCAGACGATCAGACCGGACTGTATGGTAAGTGTTACTGGTTGGATTCACAGGAGTATGAGCGGGCTTGCTCGTTGATCTTCTGATCGCTCAATACCCGGGTGGCCGTTACGTTTAGCAGACCGCTTGCGGCTTGTGGGTGTTTGATATGATCATCATCTGCTGCCGGCGTATTGACGAGTCTTTAGAGTCCTACACAGAGGTTTCCTGGCTCAAGCGAAACGAAATAGGAGCGCATATGAGATATGTGCGGGACCGAGAATAATGCGTGTATGTGATACCGTATTCTATTCTCGCGATGAATGTATCGATTGGTTGTATGCGATATAACCTAGTTATCGAATCGAGGATTGATTCGATAAGCCGATACATTGGATATTAGTCGGTCATATGCGATATGACCGGATCGTTAAATCAAGTGTTGATTTAATAATTTAATGTATAATTATATATTTGATATATTACTTTACATTAACTAGTATTTGTTCACTTTAGATGGATTTTCTCACTTGATGTGCACATTGTATATGTGATATACTTTTGTGCACAAGATTGTATCATGTTTGATGATACATGCAAACTTGGGTTTGTGTAAAGAATTAAACCATGGTTATGTTAATGGTTAGGGTTTTGATTTACTTACTTATTCATTTATTTATTTATTCATTAATTCATTTTGGGCAAAAATGAAATGGTGGCTTAGTTTGTTTTGTTGTTGAAGCTTCATGAAGTTTTGACTAAGTGACCATTTTGTCTTCATGTTCTAACCCTAACCATTCAACTAAACCCTAGTTAATTCTCTACACTAAACCATGGTTGAGATTATGATAAGTATCATTTTGTTTTCTATTTTAAAAGAAGACTCATCATATTCTTTCTTCTTCTTCTTCTTCAACAAAGAAGAAACCTTGCCTCCATCAATGGCAACATGAGAAAAAGAGTGAGAAATCCAATTCTAAAGTGAACCCACTTTCTATTTTTTCATCCTCTACAACTTGCCAAGTAGTATAGGGTGTTTTCTTCACAAGTTTCATGATTTGGTGAAGTTGGAGCTTGATCTTGTGTTGCCTCGACATAGATCATCATCGGCATCGAAGTCGACGACCTAGCCCGCCCATTTCTCCGATGAAGCCGACGCTAGAGCCCGAGATCCGATGATCGCAGCGAGGGGATTTCATCACGGAGCTATGGAGGTGGAGGACCGGATCTACAAAGGTTGTATTTCCGTTCAACTCTTAGTTATGTTGTTAACTAGTTGCTTGTTTCGCCTAAAATCTAGTTAACGATCCGTACTAGGGTTTCTCGGCACTTGTAAAATTTGAAATTGGCATGGTTGATGCCTTGTGAGACCTCATTAGTGTGCCTAGGAACCCTACATTACTAATAAAACCATTTCCCTTAATGATTAATATTTGACACAAATCTTTGCAAAGCGCCGCTACAACCCATTTGGGGAACCCGTTCGGGATGGTGCGGATTATCGCACAATCTCGGGTTTAATAGTGCGAGATGCAGACCTCCGCAAGGAGCATTCGGTCTCGAAAGATTTAAAATACGACATCTTAAGAAAATGAGATTTTTAGAAATAATAAATATATATTAAAATTATTTTTATATAAATATATATATAAGTAACATTAAAATATCTATTTTGCAAATAATATAAATATTCCAAGTCTTTTCAAAAATCACAAGAATTATTTTACATAAAATACCATGAATTCCATACAAGTGCAATATTACAATTAAATACCATGTATTATAAAAAATAGGTTTATTCACTAGAAATATCACAAATATAAAAGGTATAATTATTACAACTCTAAAGACGATAATTAAATACTTGGGGTGTATTTTGAAAAGTATGCAAAAGTATTTTTATATAAAACCCCCTCAAGTTCTATAAATTACCCTAAGGACCTTAGTAAATATAGGTTTAAGCGGGACCAATCTCTTGAGCCTTAGGGAGCCGGAGAAATGGGTGCTTTCCTATTTAAGGTAGAAAATTAACAACGGTGTTATCAATACGGTAATCTTCTTTGAAAAAAACACAAATCCTGCCGCCCATGTGCAGCGGTTACCGATAACATCAAAACAATCAGAACTTCAATTTACTTTTCTAATTGTCTGACTCAGATTGAGTCTCTCTATAATCTGACTTGAATATGATTCAAGTACAATTTACAATCTACAATATACAATCTACAATATTACAATTCAATACGAATCCATGAATCCATTATTCCATATATTCATTCTATCAATTTATACAACTTGACCGAACCGAATCATGGATATACATTCCATTTACATGATCATCCAGTTTACATGATTCTCCAGTTACATACATGATTCTACAGTTACATCTGTTTATTGATATCATACTTTCGGCAAGTCATTCAATTATACAATTCAATTTATAAGACATTACAATGCAATACAATACTATCAATACAATAACTACACGGGGTATTGCGGTAGTTCATTCGTGAATTCAACAGAAGCTCAAGAGCCCCCTAGATTATGAATCCATGTCTAGTAACACAAGCAAGCAATCATGATGGCCCATGTTTCCATACTTCTGGACCGTAGCCTGTTGAGTTTGGAATACTTCGGCGACGGTCGAAATCCCGCTACTAACATATCATTTGGGCCCGTGGTTCCCTATCCCTGGATTACGGCCTGTTGGGTTTCAGAACACTCTTGAGATTAGTTGACATTCACTCTTGAACTTATGATAATAACAGCATTAATATTATAACAATATAATACAACTTTAAAACCTACACTCTCTCTTTCTTCTTTTCTACTTCTCCCTTATCATTGGGACTTACCTAGTGATTTGTTCGCTGACGACATTCTCTTTCTTTTTTCTTTGAATGTCGTCAGGTGTTTCGGACCTTCTGGAGACAGAGCCCAGCATCGAGAACTTGGACCAGATTATTGAAGACCCAGAGCTCTAGCTTCATTGTACATATTTCATTCCAGTACTTTTCCTTTTCTGTTATGCCATTGTTTAGGCATTGTTTTCATCAGATATATTTACATTTCCATGCATTGTACAGAAAGAATGTGAATAAATAATGTTGATATTTTATTATATCTTGTCTCTTGTGCTTTTACTTTTATATTGCTTAGATACGCTTAGCGTATTTACTTCATAGTAAATACGCCGTGGTTCTCGTCACGTCCTCCGCCCGTATACTGGGAAGCGGGGCGTGATAGGGGCGTAACGGCGGGCGTGAATCTCGCGCCCACCGACCCACGGCTGCCACTATATAAACCCATCTCTCAGACGACTCAGGTAACGCAATTTTCATCCCAATAGGCCGCTACTCTGCCCATTTAGCCCGTCTAACTTGATCGTCGGAAGGTACTCGGTGGCACAACCATCCCGGGACTTCCTTGCAGGTAGTTCGGCTTCATCCACTTCAAGCCAATTGAGTTCCACACGCACCAAGGGGAAACCCTCAGATCCAATCTCAACCACTCGTCACCACTCGCTGCGGATCAACGGAAGGTAACATCTGAAGGAGATCCAGAGCTTCATCAAGAACCGAATGGAAAAGTTTTACCTTCGCTTGGTGGATTTGGGTGAGATGTTGAAGCGGAGTCGGGCCACATATCGGATGCGGATAATATTCGATTGTTGGAGCTTTCTAGATGTGGGATGAAATCGGATATTATAGGTTCCCATATATTTTTTCCCCTCACTTTCTAAATGGGTTATGGGTTTGGATTTTGGATCTTTTAAGGTTAAGTTAATGTTTTTGTAGAATGACAAGTTGAGGGGTTGGGTTCTTTTATAATAGGTGTATGATCTTTGAACAGTTGAAGATTAATTGGTCTCCAAGATAATGACAAAGCATTAATTAAAATTTTTAGAAGCCACAGATTTTGAGACTTGGAATTAATCAGCACACAGCATTTTGAAGCAGCTACCCGCAGGTTTTAGTGGTTTTCTTTTTTATTTGTTGACTCATGACCTTCTGTTTTCTTGATTAATTAATTTGTTGATTGGACCAAATTTTTTAATAGTAGAGCTTAATGATGCAAGGTCTTGTTCATGACCAAGTCTAACTTATATAGGATGCCTAGTTTAATTATTTGGTAGAATCACAAGGAAATCTTATATAGGATGCCTAGTTTAATTATTTGTTAGAATCACAAGGAAATCTTTAGGGATTGGTTAAATGAAGAAGAAGCCAGAGTGAAGATGATTGTGGCTGAATCATTGGTACCGCTCTCTAGAGAATAATATTAGTTTTTCTACATATATATTGGAATTTAGTACATCTGCACCATTGTAAGACCGTAAAATTGTCCAAAAACTGTTCGACCACTGTTGTTTCTATCATTTTTCTGACCAGGACATTGTACTCGATTTGATCCCTACCCTAATAGTGAGAATTGTGAATCTATATATGTTGGTGAGAATAATTAAGAAAATGGATGGAGCCGGTCTTGGTCATGAACAATTGGGATCAAGAAATTGTGGATGATAGGTGGCTTTCCAAATTAAAGCATCGAAAAGAATATCCAAAATTAAATATCCATAATTTGGTCCCAATCATGATTTCGAAACTTATATATAATAATGCAGGTACTTTTGAATTTAGTCACATGGATTGGTTCCTAGATGCCACCAACCAATAATGTTTTGGTAAGAAACAAGAAGAAAACTATTTCGGCTTCCATACAAAACAAATTTACAAATATGCAATAAGATACGGAAGGGAATGTAAACATGAATTTAGAGATGGCTTGCCATTTAGTTATTTCATGTAAGTATTTTTGCACGTGCGATGCATGTTTGTATTTATTTTGATCTGTATTTACTCATTTTTATCTTCTCTATGCTCATAGTTATATTTTTTGGACCTATTATTTGGTGTGAATTTGATTTTAAAAAGTTGATAAGCAAGAGAAATTGTATTTATTATATTTGTCTTATTATGGTGACATAACACCACCTAATGCATTATAAATGATAACCTTTTTTTCTTTTTTTTTTCTTGTATTTCTAGTTAGAATCTGAATGAGTTATATGAGTTGCCATTATAATAATACCTTAGCCTGGAGATATTTGAAAGTAGTTTTTTTTTCTTTTTTTGGGAATTTAGTTTTGCTATTGCTATTTATCACGTCCTGCTTCTCAGTGTATAGGGAAGGAGACGTGGCGGGCCGTGACGTATTTACTCATAAGTAAACACGCTAAGGATAAATAAGCAATATAAATAAATAACACAAGAATGACAAGAGATGTTGTCACGCCCCGCTTCCCAGAGTACGCAAGATTGGGCACGTGACATAGCCAACCATGCTACCTGTGGGTAGGAAGTATCCATCCACAGTCACATTACGGCTGTAGAGATATCAAGAACAAGATAAAACTATCTAACACATGTCCAAATCCAGAATAACAAGAGTCAATGATAAATAAATGCGGAAGCAAATGATCCAATACAATAATAGAAGAGTATGTCCCATAATACGGGCTCACATCTGGAAATAAAAATGCGGGAAATGAAACTAACCACTACAGAACTCACAACTCAGCCTGCTGGCTGAAGTACTCCTGCTCGGACAGCGACAGTGGTAAAGAATCTGGGCCATGCAAAACCCAGACGTCAGCGCGTCAAGTCAACCAATAATGTAATATGAACAGTGTAATAGGCAATGCAGAAATAAACATGAATGAAGCAATAGTATGGAACAAGCAGTGCAGGGTGGTGTGCAGTGGGTAACTAAACTGTTTTATCGGGTTTTCTATCCTAAAGTCTTTGAAATCAATTCGAGTAATCCTCCATTTAACTCAAAAGATATGTCCCGTTACCTCCCGGGACCACGGATCAGAAAAATGGGAACCAATAATGGTTCTGTCCCGTTGCCCCCCGGGACCACGGATCAGGAAAATGTAAGAGTCACGAATGGCTCTGTCCCGTTACCCCCCGGGACCACGGATCAAGTAATACCCTTTTAAGTTACACTTTAGATTACCCTTTTGATTTCCCCATACCCCCAGGTTATAGATGTCAGGTCAGGTATTCAGTGGTCAAGAACTAATGCCAACACAAGTTCAGGTAACGGTAGGTTTGTCTGGATAGACAACAAGCTTGGTCCATGAGGACTCCATGTCAGGTTTGTTGGCATTAGGCATGAGATCAGGTAACAGGTCAGGTCATGGTACATCAGGTCAAGTCGATAGTAAAGGGTACCATGTCAGGTGCATCGGTATATATATATCATGTGAAGCAAGGTCAAGATGTAACAATATCGTGGGTGTGCGCACAACAGATGTATAATCGAACATGGATTAACAGTAGGAAATAAGTAATAAACTAAACAACAATAAGCAGTTCATTTAGTCACAATAGTGCAATACCGTTACTTCCATATCTGACTGTAATAGAACTACCGGTGTAAAGGCTATCATCCATAAACAGTAAAATGTGGTTAACGGGTAAACTTCGTTATTAGGGTTTAAGTGGCAAACTGTAATTTTACGTTAACCGTGATATGATATATGTCATATTGCGACCAAATGAGAAAATAACTATTCCGAGTTAAGTTTTGCAGGTTTTACGAATCAAAACATATATAATTGTATAGTATAGCATGTAGCAAGTGATACTTGCCTCGACGGAACGACGAACACGAAAACGGAACGTAACGTCGGCGGGAAAAAACGCGACGGAAGCACGGTTCACGGATCGAACCCAAACAACGAACAGTGGGACCACGCGGATCGGGGTACCTCGCTGGAATGTCGGGTCAAGTCGTCGGCACGGCCGGATTCCGGCGAGATGCAAAACAGCGACAAAAGTTTAGAAACCCATGTACAGCCAATAGACAAACCAGAGGGGGAAAAGGAAGGAGGAAGGTGAAGGAAAGCTTACTGGGATTGCAAAGGTTGCGACAGCGATGGGGTCGACGGCGGTGGGGCGCCGGCGAGGAAGCTGCGGCGGTAGGCTAGGGCTGCGGGTGCTGGAGGAGGAAAGAAGGTGAGGAGGGAATGGAGGTGGTCGGGTCTGGTGCGCAGGTGAAGAGGAGGTGGTCGGAGGTGGCGCAGGTGACGACGACGAGGGTCAACAGCGGCGTTTCCGGCCAACCAGAGAAGGTGCGGGGGTTGCTGTGGGGTCCCTGTTGCGGCGCCGGGCGCACACGGGAGCAGGAGGGGATGTCGAGGTCGGAAAGAGGGGTGAAGGTGAAGGTGCTGGTGTCGTCGGCGACGAGTTGCGGCAGCGACGGGCGAGCAGCGATGGGTGCAGGTGGCGCGGCTATGGCGTAGGTGTACGGGAACGTGGGGAGAGGAGGAAGGATGTGGCGAGGTTGAGGAGGCAAGGGTGATGGTGGTGGTGTCGTCGGCGCGGGGGCTGCGGCGGCGACGGGCACGGTGGCGGCTAGGGTTCTCGCGTGGGTTCTGGAGAAAAATATGAGGGGAGGAAGACGTATAAATATATAGGGGAGAGAGAGAGAGTTAGAGAGAGAGAGAAAGAGAAATTAGAGAGAGAGAGAGACGTGAGGGATGGAGAGAGAAAGAGATAGGAGATAAAGGGAATAGTGGAGGGCTCACGGAGAAGGAAGCCTGATTGGCTGAGGAGAAATTCGTGGGTTAAACAAAATATTTAAAAGATTTTTTAGATATATATAACAGTAAGATTTAAGATTATATTATAGTTTCGATTATATTATTAATTGGGGGTTTTGGCGCTAAATGAAACATTTCCAAATCGTGCCCGGGTTGGGTCCAAAAATTCGAAATTCAATTAATAGGATTTTAAGCGGGTTCCAAATTTTAAAATGAAGTGTTTTAGGATTAAAAAGCATGCCCCCAAGTCGGACACTTGCACGCGCGCATGGCCGTCCAAACTCGTCCGTTTCACCTAACGGAAAGAGAACTCGACGCACGGACGCTACCACGCGGCTAGGGATGACGAGTAGGCCAAGATAGATATTTTTAATTCTATTTTAGGTGCTAAAATTTGTTATCTGCAGAAATGACTTAGCCAGTTAAAATTTTACAGTAAAACCCAAACAAGCAAGATAAATGAAATGAGCAATGTCAAACACTCAACCAGTAACAGAAATAGTAGTATTGGGCTCGGATGTTACATTATACCCAACTACAAAAGAATTTCGTCCTCGAAATTCCGAGAATACAAGATAGAAAACTACAGGAAAAGGTGAGGAAACTTCTGCCGGATCTCGTCTTCACGCTCCCACGTGGATTCTCCATGCGATCGATTACCCCAAGAAACTAGCACCAGGGGAATAACTTTGTTCTTAAGAACCTTTTCCCTTCGATCCATGATTTCAACCGGTCGCTCCTCAAAAGTTAGGTCCTCCCGTATAGTTAACTCCGAATGATCCAAGACGTGTGTTTCATCTCGAACATACCTTCGTAGTTGAGATACATGAAACACATCGTGCACACCTGCCAAGGACTGTGGTAACGCCAAACGGTACGCTACCTCACCAACGCGCTCCAATATCTCGAAGGGTCCAACGAATCGAGGACTAAGCTTCCCTCGACTCCCAAAACGAATCACTTCTCTAGTCGGTGATATCTTCAAGAATACCAAATCACCCACGGCGAACTCTAGAGGTCTTCTTGACGTGTCAGCCCAACTTTTCTGTCTGTCTTGAGCTGCCTTCATATGCTTTCTGATGGCGTTAACCTTCTCAACGGTCTGTACTACCAAATCTGGTCCTAATAATCTTCGTTCACCAACATCATCCCAACAAACGGGTGAACGGCACTTACGACCATACAAAGCTTCAAACGGAGCCATCTGAATAGTCGCTTGGAAACTATTGTTGTAAGAAAACTCCACCAAGTGTAGATGATCCTCCCATGAACCCTTGAAGTCCAACATGCACGCTCTCAACATGTCTTCAAGAGTTTGGATCGTTCTCTCCGACTGGCCATCAGTTTGAGGATGATAAGCTGTGCTAAACTTCAATCGAGTCCCCAAACTTTCCTGTAAGCTCCTCCAGAAGTGTGATAAGAACCGAGTGTCCCGATCGGACACAATACTCACCGGTACACCATGCAATCTTACAATCTCCTGCATGTACCGTTCTGCCAAAGTCTCCGTTGATTGACCAACCCGGAAAGGAATAAAGTGAGCTGCCTTGGTCAACCGATCCACAATTACCCATACCGCATTGTTGCCTTTTGGACTCCGCGGTAAAGCCGTCACGAAATCCATGGTTATATGTTCCCACTTCCACTGAGGAATCGGAAGTGGTTGCAATAAACCAGCAACCCTTTGGTGTTCAGCCTTGACTTGCTGACATACCAAGCACTTAGCCACGAAGCGAGCAATCTCCCGTTTCATGCCTTCCCACCAGAAATGCAGTCGAATATCTCGGTACATCTTTGTACCTCCTGGATGTACAGAGTAAGCTGAACTATGTGCCTCCTTCATAAGCTCTTCACGCACATCTCCCTTTGGCACACACACACGGCTACCATACCTCAACGAACCATCTTCGTGGACCAGTAAATCTGTTCGTAGTCCGGCTTCAACCTGCTCTCGAAACTTTTGCAGTCTAGGATCCTGCGATTGTGCCGCTTTAATCTTCTCAACTAAGGACGACTGTACTTGCAACTGCATCAACTGTCCCGTAGAATGTGGTAGCACAACCTCCAAGTCAAATCTTCGAAAATCCGCAATGATCTCTCTCTGCGTAGTCAATACCTGAATCATTGGTAACCGACTAAGCGCATCCGGCACGACGTTAACCTTTCCCGGATGGTACTTAAGATCAAGGTCGTAGTCGGCCATCAGCTCCAACCATCTACGTTGCCTCATGTTCAACTCCTTCTGAGTGAACACATACTTCAAACTCTTGTGATCCGTAAAAACTTCGACTCTCTCACCCAAAAGGTAGTGTCTCCAAATCTTCAAAGCGAAGATCACAGCCGCAAGCTCCAAGTCATGAGTCGGATAATTCTTCTCATGGGTCTTTAATTGTCTCGATGCGTACGCTATAACCTTCCCATGCTGCATCAAAACACATCCCAATCCTTTCCCAGATGCGTCGCTATGAATCACTAGTCTTCCGGAATTGTCTGGTACGGTCAGGATAGGGGCGGTTATCAACTTCTGCTTCAACGTCTCGAAGGCCAATGCACATTTGTCCGTCCATACAAAAGGTACCTCCTTGCGCGTAAGCTTGGTCAATGGTTCAGCCAAACGAGCGAAGTTCTCCACAAACCTCCTGTAGTATCCGGCTAATCCAAGGAAACTTCTTATCTCAGCTACATTCCTTGGAATAGGCCAATCTCGAACTGCTGCAATCTTTTCGGGATCGACGGCGATTCCGTCGCCCGACACAACATGCCCCAGAAACTTCACTTCTTCCAGCCAAAATTCGCACTTACTCATCTTCGCATACAATTTCTCCTGCCTCAATGTCTGCAGTGCGATCTTCAAATGCTCAGCATGCTCCTCCGAACTCTTCGAGTAAACCAGAATATCGTCAATGAATACCACAATAAACTGGTCCAAGAATGGTGAAAAGATTCGGTTCATCAAATCCATGAATATTGCCGGCGCATTCGTTACTCCGAAGGGCATCACTAGATACTCGAAATGTCCATACCGAGTTCGAAACGCCGTCTTGCAAATATCTTCTGCTTTCACTCGGACCTGATGATATCCGGATCGCAAATCCAGTTTCGAGAATACCCTCGCGCCACTAAGCTGCTCAAAAAGTTCTCCAATGCGAGGGATCGGGTACTTGTTCTTAATAGTTACCCGGTTTAATTCTCGATAATCGACGCACATCCTTCTCGTGCCATCCTTCTTCTTTACTAGAAGGACTGGAGCTCCCCAAGGCGAGTTGCTGCTTCGAATCCAACCCTTCTCAAGCAATTCACCAACTTGTTTCTTAACTTCTTCCAATTCCACTGGTGCCATTGGATAATAAGCTTTAGATACTGGCGCTGCACCAGGAATAAGGTCAATCGCGAACTCCACGTCTCGCTTCGGCGGTAAGCCCGATATATCTTCAAATACGTCCATAAAGTCGCGAACAACTGCCGGCTCTTCATTACTATCAACTTCCATAGCTGCAAGAACACTGTTTGTCGGCCTAGCCCTAAACTCGACTGGCCCGACAGAACTGCTTCCCCCAGTGAAGGTAAACTCAGGATGTCCGGGAATCTGGAAAATTACCTTCCTTGCCCTACAGTCAATGTGGGAGTGGAAAGTGCCAAGAAAATCCATTCCCAAGACAACTTCATAGCTGCCCGTATCTATTACCAAGAAATCTGCAAAGAGTTCCCGTCCGCACACAACAACTGTACAATCTCTACATTCCCTACTAGCTATGATCTTCCCATTCCCAGTGTGTATGTCCCAAAAACTAGACAGGGTCATGCAGGTAATCGAGTGCATAGTTATAAATTTGGATGACATAAAACAGTGGGATGCACCGGAATCAAATAATGCCAATGCGGGAAAACCATGAACGAGTAAAGTACCTGAAACCACTTCTCCTGATGCCTTAGCTTCCTCAGCTGTCAAGGTGAAAGCTCGAGCCTGATTAGGTCCCTGAGTCAGCTGTTTCTGCCCTTGGAACGGTCTATGCGGAGGCTTCTGTATATCATCTCTCGGGCGAAGCTTCGACGGACAGGCACCAACTGCGTGATCGGCCGCTCCACAAACCAAACAAAGTCCCAGCTTCCTTCGACAATCCTTCTGCATATGCCCGGGCAAACGGCAGTAGTCACAAATCACGCTCTTTCTTCGATCAACGACCACAGGCTTTTTCATGGGTGCTACACCACGACGGTCCACTGGAATACCTCTGCGCCCATGATCTCGGTTAGGTACGAATGCGGGCTTCCTGGCCGCAACTGCTGTCTGCTGCAGGTTCCCTTTCATTCCCGATAAACGCTGTTGCTCCCGGGCTGCCGTAAGAACCTGTGAGAAAGTGGTCAAACCCAGAGAGACAATCTGCCTCTGGATGTCCACATCCAAACTGCGCATGAACCTCCGTGCCCTGTCTGCATCGTTGGCAACTAAAGGTCCAGCGAATCTGCTGAGTCTCGTCCATTCCGCTGCATGCACATCCACGGGTGCTCCATTTTGCCTTAGACCAATAAATTTCTCTTCCATTTCCTCCCGTGCAGTCCGCGGGAAGAATTTCTCCAGGAAACTCTTAGAAAAATCCGCCCATCTGATCGGTTTGGGCAAGCGGGTCTCCTCCACAAGCCACCACTCTCGGGCATAATCCACTAACTGAATGCGCACCACATCAACTCTTTTGTCCTCTGGGATCTGTGCCGCAATCAACAAATTCTCAGTGTCAACTAGCCACTGCTCGGCTGGCAACGGCTCCTCCAGACCAGTGAAAGTAGTAGGACCCAAACGTCTGAAATCTGCCACGGTCCCTACTCGGTCAACTGGTTTAGCTCCAGCGTTGTTTACAGACTGCCGAATGGCCTGCAAACCTTCCTGAAATGAATCTGCTTGCTGCTGGATCAGCTCAGTATGCCTCTTCTGATTTTCCAACATTCCACGTATCACTCCCAACATGGCGGCTTCATCCACGCGCCTCTGATACGTCTTGAAATTCTTATCTGCCATATTCCTGAAATCAAAACACCCAACATTAGCATGATGATAGATTCAATATATAAATCAAGGCTAGAACTCCAAGATACTTAAATAGAGTACCGCATTGTAACTATGCCGCGGTATCATAGCCACAATTACTTAACTCCACCCAAGCCGCCTAAGTCCTAGAGATAACAAGAAACCAGGTTTTCGAGTCGACATGCAAAGTAAGTTTGCACGTCGATATAATCAGGAAGAATGTGATTCAAGAATGGTAAAACGGTCAAGGTGATAAGACATGTTTCCTAAGCACGGGTATTCTGATTTGTGTATCGGGTACAATACCCAACTACAAAAGAATCAACCCCACTAACCTATGGCTCTGATACCAAAAGAACCATGTCACGCCCCGCTTCCCAGAGTACGCAAGATTAGGCACGTGACATAGCCAACCATGCTACCTGTGGGTAGGAAGTATCCATCCACAGTCACATTACGGCTGTAGAGATATCAAGAACAAGATAAAACTATCTAACACATGTCCAAATCCAGAATAACAAGAGTCAATGATAAATAAATGCGGAAGCAAATGATCCAATACAATAATAGAAGAGTATGTCCCATAATACGGGCTCACATCTGGAAATAAAAATGCGGGAAATGAAACTAACCACTACAGAACTCACAACTCAGCCTGCTGGCTGAAGTACTCCTGCTCGGACAGCGACAGTGGTAAAGAATCTGGGCCATGCAAAACCCAGACGTCAGCGCGTTAAGTCAACCAATAATGTAATATGAACAGTGTAATAGGCAATGCAGAAATAAACATGAATGAAGCAATAGTATGGAACAAGCAGTGCAGGGTGGTGTGCAGTGGGTAACTAAACTGTTTTATCGGGTTTTCTATCCTAAAGTCTTTGAAATCAATTCGAGTAATCCTCCATGTAACTCAAAGGATATGTCCCGTTACCCCCCGGGACCACGGATCAGGAAGATGGGAACCAATAATGGTTCTGTCCCGTTGCCCCCCGGGACCATGAATCAGGAAAATGTAAGAGTCACGAATGGCTCTGTCCCGTTACCCCCCGGGACCACGGATCAAGTAATACCCTTTTAAGTTACACTTTAGATTACCCTTTTGATTTCCCCATACCCCCAGGTTATAGGTGTCAGGTCAGGTATTCAGTGGTCAAGAACTAATGCCAACACAAGTTCAGGTAACAGTAGGTTTGTCTGGATAGACAACAAGCTTGGTCCATGAGGACTCCATGTCAGGTTTGTTGGCATTAGGCATGAGATCAGGTAACAGGTCAGGTCATGGTACATCAGGTCAAGTCGATAGTAAAGGGTACCATGTCAGGTGCATCGGTATATATATATCATGTGAAGCAAGGTCAAGATGTAACAATATCGTGGGTGTGCTCACAACAGATGTATAATCGAACATGGATTAACAGTAGGAAATAAGTAATAAACTAAACAACAATAAGCAGTTCATTTAGTCACAATAGTGCAATACCGTTACTTCCATATCTGACTGTAATAGAACTACCGGTGTAAAGGCTATCATCCATAAACAGTAAAATGTGGTTAACGGGTAAACTTCGTTATTAGGGTTTAAGTGGCAAACTGTAATTTTAGGTTAACCGTGATATGATATATGTCATATTGCGACCAAATGAGAAAATAACTATTCCGAGTTAAGTTTTGCAGGTTTTACGAATCAAAACATATATAATTGTATAGTATAGCATGTAGCAAGTGATACTTGCCTCGACGGAACGACGAACACGAAAACGGAATGTAACGTCGGCTGGAAAACACGCGACGGACACACGGTTCACGGATCGAACCCAAACAACGAACAGTGGGACCACGCGGATCGGGGTACCTCGCTGGAATGTCGGGTCAAGTCGTCGGCACGGCCGGATTCCGGCGAGATGCAAAACAGCGACAAAAGTTTAGAAACCCATGTACAGCCAATAGACAAACCAGAGGGGGAAAAGGAAGGAGGAAGGTGAAGGAAAGCTTACTGGGATTGCAAAGGTTGCGACAGCGATGGGGTCAATGGCGGTGGGGCGCCGGCGAGGAAGCTGCGGCAGTAGGCTAGGGCTGCGGGTGCTGGAGGAGGAAAGAAGGTGAGGAAGGAATGGAGGTGGTCGGGTCTGGTGCGCAGGTGAAGAGGAGGTGGTCGGAGGTGGCGCAGGTGACGACGACGAGGATCAACGGCGGCGTTTCCGGCCAACCAGAGAAGGTGCGGGGGTTGCTGTGGGGTCCCTGTTGCAGCGCCGGGCACACGGGAGCAGGAGGGGATGTCGAGGTCGGAAAGAGGGGTGAAGGTGCTGGTGTCGTCGGCGACGAGTTGCGGCGGCGACGGGCGAGCAGCGATGGGTGCAGGTGGCGCGGCTATGGCGTAGGTGCATGGGGACGTGGGGAGAGGAGGAAGGATGTGGCGAGGTTGAGGAGGCAAGGGTGATGGTGGTGGTGTCGTCGGCGTGGAGGCTGCGGCGGCGACGGGCACGGTGGCAGCTAGGGTTCTCGCGTGGGTTCTGGAGAAAAATATGAGGGGAGGAAGACGTATAAATATATAGGGGAGAGAGAGAGAGAGTTAGAGAGAGAGAGAGAAAGAGAAATTAGAGAGAGAGAGAGAGACGTGAGGGATGGAGAGAGAAAGAGATAGGAGATAAAGGGAATAGTGGAGGGCCCACGGAGAAGGAAGCCTGATTGGCTGAGGAGAAATTCGTGGGTTAAACAAAATATTTAAAAGATTTTTTAGATATATATAACAGTAAGATTTAAGATTATATTATAGTTTCGATTATATTATTAATTGGGGGTTTTGGCGCTAAATGAAACATTTCCAAATCGCGCCCGGGTTGGGTCCAAAAATTCGAAATTCAATTAATAGGATTTTAAACGGGTTCCAAATTTTAAAATAAAGTGTTTTAGGATTAAAAAGCATGCCCCCAAGTCGGACACTTGCACGCGCGCGTAGCCGTCCAAACTCGCCCGTTTCACCGAACGGAAAGAGAACTCGACGCACGGACGCTACCACGCGGCTAGGGGTGACGAGTAGGCCAAGATAGATATTTTTAATTCCATTTTAGGTGCTAAAATTTGTTATCTGCAGAAATGACTTAGCCAGTTAAAATTTTACAGTAAAACCCAAACAAGCAAGATAAATGAAATGAGCAATGTCAAACACTCAACCAGTAACAGAAATAGTAGTATTGGGCTCGGGTGTTACAGATGTAATAAAATAACAAATTTTTATTGATAACCATTCTTTATATACAACTGAAAAGTAAAGTATAATGAAAGAAAGCGATGTCTAAACAATGGCATATGAACTGAAAGAAAAGTAAGTACAAGTAGAAACTAGAACTCTGACTCTTCTGTAAACTGCTCCAAATCGTCCTGGCTGAACTTGATTTCCTCATAGTCGAGTCCTCCCGACAACATTCCAAAGATAGAAGAGAAAAGAATGTCGTCAGCGAACTAGCGCTCGGTAAATCCCAAAAGATAGAATAGAAACAGATAGGTAAAAAGCATAGAATAGATCAATTATGTGTTTATTATGTTAACGTAGTTGTTTGTAACTTGGTACAGAATGTATCAGTGTTTACGAAAGAAGTCCAACTATCCCATGGACTATGAGAAACGGAAAGTACAAAACCCCGTCAATACCTACAGGACAACGGCACGGATATACGGTATGTGTCTTTTAGTGTCCTTTATCGTGCCACTTATAATACATTCCGTACCAATCTACCCCGTTAAAACCCCGTAATATATATATATATATATATATATATATATATAATTGATTTTATTGATTTGAAGTTATCAGACTTGCCGAGACTATGGTATAAATTGTTCATATTAACGGATTAGGATGTAAACGGATAGTCATGTAGTCAAGTTCAAGATATAACCATGGTTCGGTCAAGTCAAGTCATGCTGCATGTTCATATTGCAGTATTCATGTTCAGGTTCAAGTGTTCATGTTTGGTATATTGGATTCATGCTGCATTGGAGTTATGATTGGATTCATATTTGGATTGTTATTGTTGGATATACGTATGCCCCAGAGGCCATTATATGATAGTGGATGTATTTATACATATATATATATATATATATATATATATATATTCAGTGTACATTCTTGCTCGACATGATAGTATGCTATCTGGTTCTTCTTTATCTGACATGTTGATTTAATCATGCTTTTATTCATTCACACATGTTGATAAAGCCCTGAGGATATTGGCTTGACTACTGTGATTATGATGGAGATCATACTAGTGGGACATCTGTAGTTTATAAGTATATCCTGAACTGTCCCTAGTCGTAGGTGTATCGAGACGGGGCATCGATATACCAGAGTAGACTAGCGTATATGATACTAGACCCATATGATGGGCGATGGATGTTCCCACATTCATCGATGTTTGACATCGAGATCGTATACGGGTGCTCAGTGGTGACTGGGTACACTGGACGGACTCACCGAGAACTCCTATATGGAATTATATCTATCGTCGGATAGCAGTACTTAGGTGACACTGGTGCAGATTAGTCTGTAGACCCGAGATATTCATAGAGTCTTGTGTGTTCTCCCACTGTACTTTGATTACCACCCTACCACGGCTCTACTGAGTCGTGCAAACAGGTGGCCGTTGGGTACAGTCCCGAGACACACGAAGGCGATGAGCGATAGGAGGGGTTTCGTCTCTCCCGGTATTGGGAGTTGATGCTGTGCTGTGCTCGACTGGCTATATCAGTAAGTCCCTAGTCAGGGCTGTTGAGATTTACTGATAAGTGTTATCAGTAGTTTCTCGATCTGTTATAGACCATTCATCGGCACGACTTATTGAGTTATTGGGGTCGACGTTACCATCCCTAGACTTGATATGCAGCATATCTGATGAAGAGACCGGACTGTACGGTAGTGTTGCCTGTTGGCTCGACGGGAGTTGTAACAGATTCGCTTGTTTTCTTCTGATCGCTCAATACCCGGGTGGCCGTTACGTTTAGCTGACCGCTTGCGGCTTGGGGGTGCTTGATATGATCATCACCCACTGCCGGCGTATTGACGAGTCTTAGAGTCCTACAATGGAGTTGCCTAGTCCAGGCGAACCGATGTGGTGCGTATATGAGATATGCGCGTGGACCCGGTTAAAATGCGTGTATGAGATACCGTATATTAATCGGGCGGTTTGCTTTTGGTCGGGTCATATGTGATATGACCGGGTTGCTAAATCAAGTGTTGATTTATCATTTGGCCATTAGTTTCTCACTTGAAATCCTTTCTTGTCTTTTTTGTTGTATGCATGCATGTATGCATTCATTCTTATTCATGCACATATGGATGTGCATGCACACATACATGCATACATCATTCTATCATGGTTGTTGATATAGTGGATGGTGGTAATATAAGACTCACACCCTTTATAAAATATATGGATATTATTTTTAGAAAAGAAAAATGAAAATGGAAATTGTTTCATGGTTGAATATTTTATTCTTCTATTAACCCTTTTGTTTAACCATGATTTAATTTCTATGGTCATATTTATTCCAAACTAAAATATCTAGATATTTTATAACCTTGGTTAAGAATGAGAGATAGAAAATATATATTCTATTTTCTCATTTTATTTTACAACCTTATCATTATCTTGAGTTTTAGAAAGCCATCATCTTCTTCCTCCTTTCTTTCTTGCTCTCTAGTTCTCTCAAGTGAGCAAAACAGTTACCAAATTAGGATTTTGAAGTGAGAAAACCAACCACGACACCATTCTACACTAGTCTTGCCCATTAGTGTAGAGTGTTAGCTTACATTTCTTCTCTTGATCTAGTGAAGCTTCAAGCTTGGACAAAGAGGACTCCGGGTGGATCGTCGTAGACCTAGAGGATCTCAAGCGGACCTTTTTCCAACCCTCAAGTAGCCAAGGAGTCTAGCGTAGGGAGCTACAAAGGTTGTACTCTCAAAACCCTAGCTTTTTCTACTTGTGATTGTGTTAAAATTTAGTTGCCCTAATTTTTCTAGCATGATCCTTGTGATTGTTTCTTTAGCACCATCAAAAATTAAAATATGGCATGTGTGTTGCATCCAAACCCTAGTTGAGGTGCTGTAGGAAACCCTTCATGGTATCAGAGCCAAGCTAGAACCTTAGGCGACGCTTAGGCGAAGTTAAAACTCCGATCGAACCCCGAAATACGCTTTTTTAACCCTTCTCCGGACAATTTTTTAAAACTGTGTTTTTTCAGAATTAAAAATACTTAAAAAATTCAGCAGGGAAATCTAAGCAATACTGTAAAAAAATGTACCCATGATTCGTACACTTCGCCGCGGAACCGCGGCCATACCTCGCTTGGGCCGCGGATCCGCGGCCGTACAGAAGAGATATGGCCTATTTTTTATACAGTAATGTTAGTAACTGCTTATACATTTTTTTTGGTATTTTTAATATGACTCAAGTGTTGATTGTACTGGGGATTATTTTGGATTCGTTGATTCGATCGGAATATTTAATTTCGTGCTATTTTCGGGTAATTTAGAAAGTATTAAAAAGTTCGAACGGATATCATTAACTCACTTTTTCCCGGCACGAGAAGTGTTGAATTTTTTCTCGAGTTAAAATCTTTCGGAAATACGTGCAAGTAATGTGGTGGGCCCTCTAGAAGAACACAAAACTTAACTCGATTATGTGACCGTCTGAACTGCCTCTAAACCTTAGGGTTTGGGGCAGTACGGTGTGCCACATGTGAGGCGTTGGCTTGACCCTTCTACGGCTGGACCGCTGCTACTGTGACATGTTCCGGGATTTTTGAACTCCGCTCAAGTGTTGAGCTATTATGGAAATCTTGGGTATTTGATTATTCGATCGGAAAGTTTAATACTGTCTATTTATCTAGAATATGATACAATATGTGGAATTCATATAGTTAGGCATGAAATGCGAAGTATGTGATATTTCGGATTTGCGATGTCTAAAGTGATTATGGATTCCAAATGTTGTAGTTTTACACTTTCTTTTCTGTGACCGTAAGTATAGTATGTCGCATATCGCCGGTTTCGTTGCTATACATCAACGACAATCGGGGTACGCATACTTATTTACGTTGATGATATATGATATTATGTGTTGCTGAGATATGATGTGCAGGATTATTGCGATTGCATAGCCGGGGTTTTTTATGTGAGATGAGAGTTTTCTTTTCATTCATGTAAAATTCAAATGTAATGTAATATTCTTTTATTTGGGGCACTTCTGAGTTGAGGTTGATGTCGCCAGTGTTGTATATTATTTACTTTTCCGCATTAGGATAGACCCAAGGAGGGGAGCACAAGTGACCAGGTTCTGGGGTTCAGTGGGAGGCCATCTCGAGGAGTCGAGACCGGGTCTCCTAAACTCCAGAATTGGTAGGGTCGCTTGCCGCTCTCATAGGGGTCTAGGGGTGTGGGCTTGGCTATTCATCGCGAGTGTGGAATCTGTATTTTCTATTATTGGGTAAATACTAAATACGGACGTCCTAGTATATCCCACAATATATCTGTGTTTCTGTTGCCTGTATACTGTGATGTGATATCTGAGATGAATGATATATTATATATGAGATATATAGTAGACGTTGCTTATGTTTTACACCCGCGCTAGTCTCGTCCCGGTATGCCGTTAGTTAAGTAACCTAACGGTGCATAACGGAACATTGCGGCGAATGCGGATGGCATAAGCGTACGTTGTATTTTCGTTTCTTTTCTGTGATTGGCTTAAGGACTTAAATGATGGGGCTACATTAATATGATTAATGTAAAGAAAATAAACCTAAAAAAATGTTGTAGAATCAGATTTGAAAACCACTCGACTCTTTATGAAAAAGCTACATTTCCAAACTGCGGAGCTCAAGCCACTCCTTTTGAAAACCATTTGATTCTACGACGATATCAAGTTCAAAGCGTTAAAGATTTTCTTAAAAATCATCCGCAACCCTCTGTCATTTTAGGAAGTAGAGTACTTAGTATTCGTGCTACGTTTGTTGACCTTAGCCAAGGCGTAGTGTACGGTAGCTAAGTGATGTCTTCCTACAATGCATATGATGCAGATTAATTGGGATGGGCATGTGACTTTGTTGACCTTAGCCAAGGGTCATGTGAACGGGTCTAATTAATCAAGAAATGACGGGTTGAACTTGACTAGTGCTTGTGATTTGTTGACCATAGCCAAGATCATGAGTACTAGGGGTAAAAACCACATCGGGAATTTCAATACTTGAAATTTGCAATGAGATTGCATACCTTCCATATGATGGTTGGATCCCGATCCCACTGTGGGCAATAGTTGCTTCCAGGAGAGTTTTGCAGTTTACAATTAGCTAACCCATTAGGTGTCTAGAAAGATGTTAACGGGGCTACGCCTCTGGGAAGACGAGGTTTACTATAATTAGGTCCGTACGAAAGCACCGGGAACCTCCCTCAAGTACCGACACTGGCCTGGCTGAACGGTTAGCGAAGTTGTAGACTGTAATTAATCCTGGCTAGTTTTCTTTCTAAGGTTTGAAAGAAAAACTTGATTAAAGCAGTGGGAGATATCGATTAGATAAGATAATAACCAATCTGATCTTTGCAAGAGCTTTCGCTGAGTGTATTCTTTTCTCTCTCTTAATGGCAGATACCAATGACAGGACTCAAGCTTCTACTAGATAAAAATAAACTGAATGGGACCAATTATAAAGACTGGCTGAGGAATCTGAACATTGCCTTGACTTATGATAAAGTATCATATGTCCTCACGGCTCCAGCCCCACCCGTCCCAGGTCCAAAATCCTCAGTTGCGGATATTGAAGTCCGCAAGACATGGGACGCTAACTGTGCTACGGCCAAATGCCTCGCGCTTGCATCGATGGATAACACACATCAAAAGCAGCACGACAATATGGACATTCACGCCATATTCCTCCATACAAAGGAGTTGTATGGAGAGCAATCCCGCGTATTATGATACGAAGCATCAAATAAATTGTTTCAGATGCGAATGGCCCCTGGCACACCAGTAGGAGACCATGTTCTGAAGATGATAGCTCTCATAGAAGAGCTTGAGGACCTTGGATGGACGATGGACAATGAACAATATACGGATATTATTCTGCAGTCCCTCCCATCCACATTTGCTCAATTTATAGTTAATTTCAACATGCACAACATGGAGAAGGAACTACCTAAACTCCTTAATATGTTAAGGAGTGCAGAGAGCACACTGAAATCAGTGAAAACTCCCGTTTTGAGTGTTGGGCAATCTTCTTCTTCTCGCCTAAAGGCTAAGGCCAAAGGAAAGATGAAGAAGAAGCCCACCAAGCCTAGGGGTGGAGTTAAAAAGGTTAAGGGGAAGGACAAGTCCAAAGCTGGAGAATCGGGGAAAGGGGAATGTTATCACTGCCATAAAATAGGACATTGGAAGCGCATCTGCACAGAGTACTTAAATCTCAAGAAGAAGCATGGGGATGCTTCCGCTTCAGGTGTGTTTGTGACAGAAAATTGTTTTTCAATAAACTCTGCTTCCTGGGTATTAGATACCGGTTCAGGTTCTCACATTTGTAATTCTATGCAGGGGCTGAGAAATAGCAAGGTTTTGAAGACAGGTGACCATACTCTCCGCGTTGGAAATGGTTCCAATGTACATACAGTCGCAGTGGGAGAGTATCGTTTGGGGTTGCCGTCTGGGTGTATGTTGGTTTTGAACCCATGTTATTTTGTACCTAGTATGCTTTGTAATATAATATCCGTTTCTTTGTTAGATAATGAAGGATATAATTTTGTATTACAGAACATTGTTATGAACATTCACCTGAATCAAATGTTGGTTGGGTATGGTACGCTTAATAACGGGATATACGTCCTAAATCAACACACAGTTTTCAGCATACAACACACTAATAAAAGAAAACTTTCAGAAATAAATGAAGCTTTTCTTTGGCACTGTAGACTTGGTGATATTAACGAAACAAGACTAAACAAGTTACACAAAGATGGATATTTAAACCCTTTTGAATATAAATCTTATGCGACTTGCCAGTCTTATATCAAGGGTAAAATGACCAAAACACTGTTTACCGGACACGGAGAAAGAGCTACTGAGCTCCTAGGCTTCATACATAGTGATGTATGTGGGCCAATGTCTATACAGGTTAGAGGCTGTTTTTCATACTTCATTACTTTCACTGACGATTTCTCAAGATTCGGTCATGTATTTTTATTAAAGCACAAATCCGAAGCTTTCGAGAAATTCACTGAATATAAACTCGAAGTAGAAAAACAAACCGGCTTGAGTATCAAAATACTTCGATCAGATCGAGGTGGAGAGTATCTCAGTACAGAATTTGCAAACTTCCTAAAAGAGAATGGGATTCTCTCTCAGCTCACTTTTCCTTACACACCACAGCACAACGGTGTGTCTGAATGACGGAATCGGACCATATTAGATATGGTCCGATCCATGATGAGTGATACTGAGTTACCCGTCTCATTTTGGGGGCATGCATTGGAGACTGCAGCGTTTCTACTGAACAGGGTTCCAACCAAAACCGCGTCTACCACGCCATATGAGATATGGCATGGGAAGAGACCATCTCTTAAGAGATTTAAGATTTGGGGTTGCTCGGCCTATGTTAAAAAGCAGAATCCGGACAAACTCGAGACACGGTCGGTCATGTGTAATTTTGTGGGATATCCAAAGAACTCTTATGGATATATTTTCTACCACAAGGAGGAACAAAAGGTGTTTGTTTCTCAGCATGCCACATTCTTGGAAAAAGAGTTTTTCACAAATGAAACTGATGGCAATGTGGTAGATCTAGAAGAGGGTCTAGAGACACAAACTACAAATGACGACTTGGTTGAACCGGCTGTTGCAATAGAAACTGAGGAACCTCGGCCACTCCGTAGGTCTGGTAGGACTTCTCGCCCACCGGAGAGGTACTACGATTTCCTCATTGATGGTGACAGAGAAGACTGCATCATGGAGGATGATGATCCTACCAGTTTTCAACAAGCTATCACGAGTGGAGACTCTGTGAAGTGGCTGGATGCCATGAGATCCGAAATGGAGTCTATGTACACCAACAAAGTATGGACGTTGGACGTTGTACCCCCTGGGGTAAAACCTGTGGGGTGCAAATGGATCTTTAAAAGAAAGATTGGTGTAGATAGGCAGGTAGAGACCTATAAGGCAAGACTTGTGGCGAAGGGTTTTCGTCAAAGACCAGGTTTGGACTATGACGAAACTTTTTTGCCCGTAGCCATGCTTAAATCCATTCGGATCCTACTTGCTATTACTGCTCACTACGACTATGAAATCTGGCAGATGGACGTTAAAACGGCATTTTTAAATGGGGATTTAGAAGAATGTGTTTATATGGATCAGCCGGAGGGCTTCATTGACAGTGGGAGCAGCGGGAAAGCATGTAGATTGCTTAAATCCATATATGGGTTAAAGCAGGCATCACAGAGTTGGAACATCTGTTTCGATGATGTTATCAAAAAGTTTGATTTCATCAAAAATCTAGATGAACCTTGTGTTTATAAGAAGGCTGTAGGAAGAGCTGTCACATTCCTCGTATTGTACGTGGATGACATTCTTCTGATAGGAAATGATATTCCTATGCTACAGTCGGTCAAATCTTTCTTATCACTAAGGTTCTCCATGAAGGACCTGGGTGATGCCACATACATTCTGGGCATTAGGATCTATAGGAATAGATCCAAAAGGTTATTGGGATTGTCCCAAACCAGGTACATCAACACCATACTAAAAAGGTTCAGTATGGAAGATTCCAAGCGGGATGCCTTACCCGCTTGCCATGGGGTCACTCTCTCTAAGGACTCTTGCCCAAAGACCGATGAAGAGAGAGCTCGCATGAGCATTATACCCTATGCTTCGGCAGTAGGATCTATAATGTATGCGATGTTATGTACACGACCAGATATAGCTTATGCACTTAGTGTTGTAATCAGGTATCAATCCAACCCAGGGGAGAATTACTGGATAGCTGTGAAGAACATTCTTAAGTACTTGCGAAGGACTAAAGAATTGTTCTTGGTGTATGGTAATGGAGATCTCTAAATGGAGGCCTTTACCGATTCGAGCTTCCAGAGCGATAAGGACGACAGCAAATCTATCTCTGGGTTTGTATTTACCCTCAATGGAGGGGCGGTAAGTTGGAAGAGTTCCAAACAAGATACCGTTGCAGACTCTACGATGGAGGCTGAGTACATTGCTGCGAATGATGCCGCCAAGGAAGCCGTCTGGATAAGGAAGTTCGTCTCGGAGTTAGGAGTAGTTCCAACCATTATTGATCCAATACCATTGTATTGTGATAATAATGGGGCTATGGCATTAGCCAAGAAGCCCAGGTCCCATCAGCGGTGTAGACACATCCTGAGGCGTTTTCATTTGATCCGAGAGATTGTAGATCGCCGCAAGATCGAGATTAGGAGAGTAGACACAAAGAATAACGCCGCGGATCCATTCAACAAGGCCCTCCCTCAGCCGCAGCATGAGCGACTTTTTGAGATGTTGGGTATGAGATACGCCAATAACTGGCCTTAGTGCAAGTGGGAGATTGTTGGATATATGTATGCCCTAGAGGCCATTATATGATAGTGGATGTATTTATACATGTATATATATATATATATTCAGTGTACATTCTTGCTCGACATGATAGTATGCTATCTGGTTCTTCTTTATCTGACATGTTGATTTGATCATGCTTTTATTCATTCACACATGTTGATAAAGCCCTGAGGATATTGGCTTGACTACTGTGATTATGATGGAGATCATACTAGTGGGACATCTGTAGTTTATAAGCATATTCTGAAATGTCTCTAGTCGTAAGTGTATGGAGACGGGGCATCGATATACCAGAGTAGACTAGCGTATATGATACTAGACCCATATGATGGGCGATGGATGTTCCCACATTCATCGATGTTTGACATCGAGATCGTATACGGGTGCTCAGTGGTGACTGGGTACACTAGACGGACTCACCGAGAACTCCTATATGGAATTATATCTATCGTCGGATAGCAGTTCTCAGGTGACACTGGTGCAGGTTAGTCTGTAGACCCGAGATCGTCATAGAGTCTTGTGTGTTCTCCCACTGTACTTTGATTACCACCCTACCACGGCTCTACTGAGTCGTGCAAACAGGTGGCCGTTGGGTACAGTCCCGAGACACACGAAGGCGATGAGCGATAGGAGGGGTTTCGTCTCTCCCGGTATTGGGAGTTGATGCTGTGCTGTGCTCGACTGGCTATATCAGTAAGTCCCTGGCCAGGGCTGTTGAGATTTACTGATAAGTGTTATCAGTAGTTTCTCGATCTGTTATAGACCATTCATCGGCATGACTTATTGAGTTATTGGGGTCGACGTTATCATCCCTAGACTTGATATGCAGCATATCTGACGAAGAGACCGGACTGTACGGCAGTGTTGCCGGTTGGCTCGACGGGAGTTGTAACAGGTTCGCTTGTTTTCTTCTGATCGCTCAATACCCGGGTGGCCGTTACGTTTAGCTAACCGCTTGGGCTTGGGGGTGCTTGATATGATCATCACCCACTGCCGGCGTATTGACGAGTCTTAGAGTCCCACAATAGAGTTGCCTAGTCCAGGCGAAACGATGTGGTGCGCATATGAGATATGCGTGTGGACCCGGTTAAAATGCGTGTATGAGATACCGTATATTAATCGGGCGGTTTGCTTTTGGTCGGGTCGTATGTGATATGACCGGGTTGCTAAATCAAGTGTTGATTTATCATTTGACCATTAGTTTCTCACTTGAAATCCTTTCTTGTCTTTTTTGTTGTATGCATGCATGTATGCATTCATTCTTATTCATGCACATATGGATGTGCATGCACACATACATGCATACATCATTCTATCATGGTTGTTGATATAGTGGATGGTGGCAATATAAGACTCACATCCTTTATAAAATATATGGATATTATTTTTGGAAAAGAAAAATGAAAATGGAAATTGTTTCATGGTTGAATATTTTATTCTTCTATTAACCCTTTTGTTTAACCATGATTTAATTTCTATGGTCATTTTTGTTCCAAACTAAAATATCTAGATATTTTATAACCTTGGTTAAGAATGAGAGATAGAAAATATATATATTCTATTTTCTCATTTTATTTTACAACCTTATCATTATCTTGAGTTTTAGAAAGCCATCATCTTCTTCCTCCTTTCTCTCTTGCTCTCTAGTTCTCTCAAGTGAGCAAAAGAGTTACCAAGTTAGGATTTTGAAGTGAGAAAACCAACCACAACACCATTCTACACTAGTCTTGCCCATTAGTGTAGAGTGTTAGCTTACATTTCTTCTCTTGATCTAGTGAAGCTTCAAGCTTGGACAAAGAGGACTCCGGGTGGATCGTCGTAGACCTAGAGGATCTCAAGCGGACCTTTTTCCAACCCTCAAGTAGTCAAGGAGTCTAGCGTAGGGAGCTACAAAGGTTGTACTCTCAAAACCCTAGCTTTTTCTACTTGTGATTGTGTTAAAATTTAGTTGCCCTAATTTTTCTAGCATGATCCTTGTGATTGTTTCTTTAGCACCATCAAAAATTAAAATATGGCATGTGTGTTGCATCCAAACCCTAGTTGAGGTGCTGTAGGAAACCCTTCAGTTTTCAGATTAGACTAAGACTCAGATTGAGTCAGACACTTAAACAGATTTGGATCCTGAATTAGGTTCCGGTGTTATCAGTAACTGCTGCACATAAACGGCAGAATTTGTGTTTTTTTCCAAGACAATTACCATTGATAACCCCGTTTTAGTTTTCTACCTTAAATAGACAAGCACCCACTTTCTCTGGCTCCCTGAGACTCAAGAGAATTGGTCCCGTTTAAACCTATATTTACTAGGGTCCTTATTGTAATTTAATATAACTTGAGGGGGTTTTATGAAAACTATTGTATATATACTTTCAAAATAATTCTCAAGTATTTATTTATATTCTTTTAGAGTTGTCATGGAAATGAATTTTATAGCATGAGGTATATATATATATATATATAAATTGAATAATTCAAGGTATTTTAGTGTAAACTTGACTTGTAATGATTCTTGATGGTATTTTCATGAAACTTGTAATTCTTTTATTTTGTTTAGAAAACATGGAATTGTTCCCTCATGGGAACTGAATAAAACATATGAATAAAGCAACGAGGAAAGCCTCCAGGTGGAGCATCACGTGCCTACACGTGATCGGGCCTCACGTGCAGACACGTGACTTTTTATAGGCAAAGTCTATAGGCGCTGAATGAAATAAACAATTGGAGATGCTTAATTGGTGGGGTCACGTGCCAACATGTGATGGGTTCCTGAGCCCTCTGAACTAATAGAAATAAATTCTAATTAGAAACTTTATACTTAATTGGTGAGGTCACGTGCCAACACGTGATGGGTTCCTGAGCCCTCTGAATTAATAGAATTAAATTCTAAATTAAAAGGAATCAAAAGTCCTAATTGGAAAAATATTTCCCTAGATCTTTCCAAAAAGTAGAGCACTGTTGGATTAAAAATCCAATGGTGATTAAAAATCACCAATTTATAGGAAGATTCTGTGCAAGGAAATATTTTCCTAAAATTTGCCAGGAACAACAAATGAAATATCTTATGTGAAATAGAAGTCTTTGGATTAAAAATCCAACGGTGAATAAAATTCACCGAGTGATCTAATAGATCATGTTGGTTATAAAATCAATCAAAATCTCTCAATGAGAGATTGGCTGAATCTGATTCTTTTCTTTCTCCTATAAATAGGAGCCAAGTATTAGAGAAAAAAGAGAGAAAAAAAGAGAGAGAGAACCCTTTCGTAAGCCAAAAGAAAAGAACTGAATTCTCCAGAGAGAGGAAGATCCCCTTAGAGAAAAAGAAACCCAAGGTAAGGGAAGGAAGAAAAACACAGAGAACATTTTATCTCTTCTTCACCTTCATAAGAGTTTAACTCTTCTAAAAAGAACTTAGTTCTTCCTCTGATTGAAGATCTGCAGAAGCAGATCTCCCCACAAATTGAGAATTTAATTCTCATCGGGGAGATTTGTTATGCAGATTCAAAACCTAGGGGGATAATTGAGTTCAAAGAATTTAATTCTTACAACTTATAGGAATTTAATTCCTCTAAATAAAATTAAGGTTCAACCCTATATAAGAATTTAATTCTTATCAAACAGGGGATTTAACTCAAGATCTCCACGCACGTAAAAAAGATTAGCACCCAACATGATAAATGACAGATCATGAGCACCCACGTGAGCACCCTTGTTGAGGAGAGAAAACAAATGAGATCAGGTCACGTGCTCCCACGTGACCCCTGAACAAGCCTTTCAGAAGAAAAAAGGGGAATAAATCCAAGACAGTTTCTATTTTAGGGCACCTCACGTGACATCACGTGACTCCTTAATAGTGCTTAGCACTTTTCAAAAGAGAATAAAACAGAGGTAGCTTTCAGTCTTCGGGGGCGCCTCACGTGACCCCACTTGAGCGCTTCAAATTTTCAGTGTTTAATACTACTTCAAGCACCTCACGTGACACCACGTGAGCGCTTCAAATTTTCAGTATTTAATACTACTTCAAACACCTCACGCGACCCCACATGAGCACTTCATATCTCAGTGTTTAACACCACTTCAAGCGCCTCACGTAACTTCACGTGAGCGCTTCAAATCTCAGTGTTTAACACTACTTCAAACGCTTCACGTGACCCCACGTGAGCGCTTCAAATCTTCAGTGTTTAACACTACTTCAAGCGCCTCACATGACCCCACGTGAGCGCTTTAAATCTTTAGTGCTTAAACAATACTTTAAGACCTCACGTGGGAGCACGTGAGTGCCGAACATATGCTAGTGTTTAACACTATGATAGGCCAATCTTAGCCCATGTTAGCTAAGTCTCCCAAAACCGAAACCTTGTTTTTAACCGAGCCCTAATTATGTTCAGGTCTTTCAAAATTGATCTCAGATGGCATTCAAAGTAATGTTCATCCTATTCCTTCTCAATTTGGCATTTGGTTCAAGGGTACATCTCTTCACTCCTCTGATATTTGTCGTTGTAATCCTTAAACGTCTTCAGAGAGGTGACGGGTTCCCGACAACCAGACATTCCACGGACTGTGGGGTCCTTAAACTTATGGAATATGATGTCCTTAAACTTTACGGACTGTGGTGTCCTTAAACTCATGGACTATAATGTCCTTAAACTTTACAGACTATGATGTCTCTAAACTACCATGGACTGTGAGGTCCTTAAACTCATAGACTATGATGTCTTTAAACTTTACAAACTATGACGTCTTTAAACTATGGACTATGATGTCCTTAAACTCCATGGACTATGATGTCCTTAAACTTATGGACCGCAGTGTCCCTAAACTAAAACAATAGAGCCCAAATGCTCTTTTGTTGGGTTTCAACGATCTTGTTAAGTAGATCTTAGTCTGCAATTAGACTAACGTATCCTTAAAAAACGTTTAAGTTGATCTTAGTCTCAAATGAGATTAACGATCCTTAAACCCAACCCAAACCCAAATCTAAGAAAATACGGATTTGGACTAATCCACGCCCTACGGGCGATAACATAAATTAGTCTCCATATACGATCTACGGGTAACCAAAAAAAAAAAACACGACACAAAGTGACCATCTGGACAAGGAGAAAGTGGTTACCGCTATGCGGTAGCGTTATTAACTGCAGGGGATTGCGCCTGCAGGGAAGAGCGTTCCCACAATCAAAAACCACTCGTAAACGAGGGGGAATCTGACGAAGTCTGCTACAACGGCCGCATCTGTCTAAACCTCCGATATACGGTGCCATAAATCAACTTGGCATCTTCGGAGATATGGACGGATAAAACCAAATAGCATCTGCCCCCAAATTCAGGCAAGACGACCTACGCGGTTCCGTCTCTGTTTTCGGCGGCGAACAGATTTTAGCACGCCCGGTAGGACCTTTTCCTCTTTCCACTCCACACTTCGGGTGTCGTGTTCGCGAATGAATCGCGGTTTAATGTGGTTGCCCCTGGATTCGAGGTACTAAGATTTGGTGTCTTGTTCCCATGCAGAGAAAATGGATTCCAACTGCACCAACTGCAATAACAACTCCCGCTCCGCCCCGTCTGGAGGAGTAACTTACGGGCCCCAAGCGGCCTCCATTTTCGCAATGCCGGTGGAACAGGCGACACAAGCCACCATTGGGTTGTTCTTCGGGACCATGCTCCCACCAATGAGCTTCAACGCTCCAGTGTTGTCGCGAGAAGCCCCAAAGAAGTCGGTCTTTGATCGGCTTACCACTACCACGGCCCCTCTCAACGGGTCGTCCAAGTCCAACGCCTCGGTCTTTAACAGACTAGGCCAAAACTCCAATGGGCCCATGAAGAAGCCCGCGATACCTGAGGGGGTTATCCCGAAACGGATAGCCATCATTGTTCCAACAAACGAAATCATCAAAGAGGCTTCTCCTGCTAAGGGATCGGTCTTCGCTAGACTGTCCGCTCCGACTCCAGTTTCGGGCAAGATCACCAAAGTTGCTTCCCTTGCCCAAGGGTCAATCTTCGACAGGTTGGGCGCTTCTTCTCAGCGGACGTCAGTTTTAAAGAGGCTGGCACCAACAGCAACCCTTCACCAGAACAGGGGGCATGATGAAACCACCCCCGTAACTGAGCCAGTCCCATCTGCAAGACATGCTCGACGTCGCCACTGGCACCGAGTGAGGAAAGCTGGGAGCAGTTCCCCTTCTGGATTTACTCCGCCAGCTCCGACAATGGAAGTTGATGCTGCTGTTCCAACTGGGAACAGCTTTGAACCACTTAACAGGGTATGCAAGAATTCGCCAACTGCCGTGATGAAAAAGTCTCCTCTACCCATGGAGAACGTTACAAAGGTGAAGCCAGAGCAGCCCCCTCAGTGGCTGTCCTAAAAAATTCACAAGGTCTGGCGGTAGGTCCAAGACTCGGTGATCAACCAAGACTACTCCCGCCGACTGAAGAAGATGAAAGTTCGGAAAGAGAAGGACTACCCTGTCGTACCACAGAAGGTGTCGTCTGCTTGGGTTCCCGCTGCAACGGCCCCCTCAACTTCGACCGCCTACAAAAGGAGAAGGCCGGAGAAAATTCCCGCGTCTGCGACGAATCTAAAGGGTGCTGAACCTAAACGCCCTAAGTCCGGGGGCATGGTGGTGCACACTGTTTATATGGCTTACGGGAAAGAGGATAGCCGTATCTCCACGGGTCATCGATCACTCACCCGATCAGTAATAAAGGCTCAGGAGCAACAACAGCAAAAGCTCCAAGAGATGCTAGCGAGGATGGCCGCACTCACCGGGCCAAAAGAAAGCCCGGAAACATCGTCAGAACAGCGTCAAGAACAGGAGACCGATGCCGAGTTCCTCCGAAGGATGCTCGAGAGGAAAGACAAAGAGGCCGCGGAACAAGCGGCCAAAATAAAACAAATGGCGCTTTTATTCCAAGATATGGTCGGGATGATGATACAGTCAGATTCTCCAGTTGAAGACCCCCCGATTATCCTTGAAGACGACAGAGGGGAGACATCGAACCCTCTTCCGGCTCTATCAGCAGCCAAAGAGGAGACGATCTCCAAAGCCGCACTGGATGACTATATCGCTCAACAGATACAAGCTCATCAGGCGAGCGAAGCGGCCGGCCAAATTCTTAAGACTGGACGACCCTATCTGGGTTGGTACGACCAAATAAAGTACCCGCCAGGATATACGATCCCTAAATTCCATGTATATAAGGGGACGGGGAATCCACACCTGCACGTTGCTCAATTCAGGGCTCTATGCGGCAACACTGGGGGTGACAACAAACTGCGCCATTTTGTTGGCAGCTTGTCGGAGATAGCGTTTGAATAGTACTCTGAGCTCCCAAACGACTCCGTTAAGACATTTGCAGAAATGCAGTTGCTGTTCATCCAGCGTTTCGCAAGCGCTAGTGATCGCACCTCGATCACGGCACTCATCAATGCCAAGGTGAAGCCAGGCAAAACCTGGGTTCAATACGCCATTCGATGGCGAAATCTATGGTCAAAATATGAACAGCGCATAGAGGAAGCTCCAGCCGTGGGCATGTTCGTAGGGACCCTCGATCCACAGACGACCATATCCTAGTTCATGATGTTTTTCAGGCCGACTACCTTCCAGGCCTTGATTGACAAATTGGCCTAAATGGATTAGATGGGCCATAAACCGTCTTCCTTGAAAATGGAGCCTCGAAACGAAAAGGGGAAGGGGAAAGCGACCTTCGTTGCCAATGCTCAAAAACAGCCTAGTGGTCCAAAACCAGCTGATCGCCAAAGTGATAGACAACGACTCTTCAACGAGAGGCTAAAACGCCCTTATTCGTTTCCTCGGGATAAAACGAGAAGACTGTTCGAGTTGGCGGTGCGCAACAGGCTCATCACCCTACCGGATCTGAAACACCCACTGCAGCCCGGTGACGTCAACAGTCCCAACTACTGCCCCTACCATCGAATAATGGGCCATCCAATCGAAGATTTCTTTGTCTTCAAAAACTGGATTGAGGACCAGTACCAGCAAGGCAAATTCGCATTGTCTGAAAATTGGAGGGTAAACCCTCCACAACCATACGCTCCGAAAAAGATGGACACGCCGGGGCATCATGCTCATTTATAGAGGAACCTCCATGGGAAGTTGTTCTTTCGACAAAAACGAAAAGAATGCTGAAAGTTCTCCAAACATGCCCGGCGATCAGGTGGAAGAGCCCGCTGGAGCCCGAGATTATTGAGGGGATGCTGAAGCCGTGCCCAACGCTGAAAGTTAGTGAAGGTGGACAAAACATTCAGGCCAAGCTTTCAAAGTCTTTGAAGAAAAAGAAGAAGGCCAAGAAGCCCGTTCAACTCGAAGACGGCCGTACAGGTCTGCAGAAATACATCGATGCACTGGCAGAATATAACCAGAAGGCACGGACTCCAATCACGTTGGATGAATTCTTTAAGCATGTTCTCGAGAATGAACCCGATGACGCTGACGGAGAAAACTCGTCAGATGAACCTGAGAACTATGTAGCGACCTACCACGTGATCTCTCACTCATCAATAGATGGTGAAGAAGCTCCTGATGCAGAGAAACTGGGGGCAGATCCCGAACCGGAACTCCTAGAACTGTCAGACGAGCCGATTGACATGTTGCTGAACGAGGCCTGTCAAAAGAGCAAAGCTGATCGAAAGCGCGAAATAGCCATATTTGAAAAAGCCAAACGTCGGCGGCTGGACAAAAGGGTTGAAGCACTCCAACCAGACCGAAGCATGCCTACGGCAGATAAAAGCAGGCTTAAGGCAAGGAAATGTTTTGCTAAAGCCCTGTTAATGGGAATGAAGCTGCCATCCTCCAAAGGAAACAATCCTGACGGGATACACCTGGACGAAGCGGATGTACATCCTAGCTACTGCTTATACCATCGAAGGATTGCGCACCCCACCGAAGAGTGCAATGCCTTTAAAAACTGGTGGCAGGGATATGTTTTCCACCAACAACACGTCAGGCAATTGAAGCGTAAGACTCATCGGGAGCAAAGAAGCACGACTGGTGAGCATAAAAGAACTGTCGGCAACTGTCACATCGTTGAAAGCAAGGAATCATAAGTTCTCACCTTTGGGAGCGATTCCGATGAAGAAATAGCCCCCGGCCCTCTCTTCAAGGAATCCATCTCCGAAACAGAAAAGATGAAGACCTGCGAGAACATTCAGCTACGTAATCGCACGTTACCCGAAAAGAATTTCGGACCCACAAACAATGGATCAAAAAAAAAGATAAAGGGAAGGAAAAAGTCCCTGAAGATATCGCCCTAGATGATCAAGTTGTCAAAGAGCTGATAGCCAAGGACCTGCCAAAGAAAAACAAGGTGGATTACAACGTTCTGGCACACCTGAGGAAGATACCCTCGCAGCTAAGCATTCTCGATGCCCTTCTGCTATCTAAAGAGGCGAGAGATTCTTTGATCAAGGCACTACGAGAGCCCGGGCAGTTCCAAGCTTTTCTTGCCGAAGAAAAGATGAAGGACGAGCTGGAAGAAGTGCACACTGCTGACGTCACTTTCGGCGACGAAGATCTCCTCCTCGGGACGTGCGAGCATAACCGTCCCTTGTATGTCACCGGATACTGCCATGACATCAAGATAAGGAAGATCCTAGTTGATAACGGGTCCTCTGTCAACCTCCTAAATGTGAGGGTGTTAAAAGAAATCTGCATGAGCGTTCAACACCTCGCTCGAGATAAAATCACCATCTCCGGATTCGACTCCCAGTCATCACGGACGCTCGGTTCTGTGATACTGACGTTACGCTTTGGGCTGCTCATCACTGACATCAAATTTCATGTCATTGACGCCAAGACATACTACAACGCCTTGCTCGGCAGGCCTTGGTTGCACGAGTACAATATCATCCCTTCTACACAATATCAGTGTATGAAGTTTCAAAGATGGTCTTGAGTATACCGTGACAGGGGAGCTGAACCCATTCTCCGTGAATGAAGTTCGAAAGTACGAAGATGCAAAGTATTTCTTACCAGACTTTGAAGACACAGAAAGATGCCATAAACCGGAGAATAAGCAAAAAGCTATCATCACCATTCCGGTCTTCGGGAGCGATGCCGAGGAGGAAGAAGAGATAGTCTATTCGGGGCCGCCCCAATACAACAAACCGGGACCATCTACCCCTATTCTGGTTTTTGGCAGTGACTTTGAAGACGAAGTCAACACAGTGTTCTCGGTCCGTCCATCAGTGCAGGCCCTCACTGGAGATGAACGGAGTTTGCAAATCGCTATGGTTCCGCGGCAACACTACAAAGAGCTCGACGCACTTGATACCTATAATGTGCAAGAACTGCAAACGCTCTACGTTCCTCCCAGACGAAAATATGAAAAGGCGATCCTTTTTTATCGATCCACGGAAACCAAAGTGAAGAAAGAAATCTGGCATGGTGCCGATTCTACACTTGACAGGCTCCAGCCCATCCGTCTGCCCAGATACTACACGGAAGGATTAAAAAGAATGTTGAGGCGCCAAGGCGTACCCTTTAAACAGATTGCTCGACAAGCTCAGTTCTACAACAGGATCTGGAACGTCCCTAGAACTCAGCGAAAATTGTCCAACGGGAGAATGGAAACGATTGGGCTTGGATATGTTCAATCCAAGAAACGGGAGCGATTCCATGGCTGCTACGTTATACATGACTTCGATGAAGAAGGAGATGATCTGTTAGAAGACACTGCAATTGAACCAAAACGAGATCCCGCCGTAAAAATGCCAAGTCCGTCATTTGAAGAACAGATAGACAAGCTAATAAGGGAAGCGGGTCAAAAGGTCCGGGATGACCATAGCCGCGAAATGGCCATTTACGAGAAAGCCAGGACGCAGTGCCTCCTTCAGCAGTCTGCAAAGAATGACGATTCCCTTCGTCTCCAGTCCGTCATAGAGAAGACCCGACGCAGAGGTAAAAACAAGCTAAAGAACGGAAAAAACGTTCGACAGCAGCAAAGCGGGTCCAAGAAGCCACGCGATCGAGAATTAAGCAGCCGGGATTCATCTCTTATAAAAAAGATGGGTCGAGCATATTCTTTTCCCCAAGACAAGACAAGGAAGTTATTCGGTCTTGTCATGAAATATCAAATGATTAAGCTTCCGAAATCCAAACACCCCGAGCAAGCAGACAAGGTCTCTCACCCGGATTATTGCTCCTATCACCGAGCGATAGGACATCCTCTCGAAGACTGCTTCATATTTAAAGACTGGGTAGAAGACCAGTGTCAGCAAGGCAGGTTCGCTCTATCCAGCAGTTGGAGGGTAACCCCGCCACAGAAGCATGTACCGAAAGCCACGTATACAGCGAGAGTAGAACCAGATCAACATCGATCTTAGAAGCGATCTCGCACTTGTCACGTGATAACGATGTCAGAAGAGGGAGTACGCGAGGATATGGCTGACTTCTCCCGGTGCTTTGAAAATGATGATGACGAGGTGATCTCAGAATTTCCACCAGCACCAAAAGAGCTGGAAGATGGAATCCATACCACGGCGGACAACTTAAGAAAAATCGACTTGGGAACGGCAAACGACCCGCGGCCAACGTTCGTCAGTGAGCTACTATCTAAAGAACAGGTGGCTACACTAAAAGATGTGCTCATGGAATATAAAGATTGTTTCGTATGGAACTACTCTGAAATGCCGGGACTAGATCCAGAAGTAGCTGTGCACAAATTGGCGATATCTCCGGACGTCAAACCGATCAAACAAGCACCGAGAAGAATGCGGCTCGAACTTGAAATGAGCATCAAAGCCGAGGTCAAGAAGCTAATCGACTCCGGCTTTGTCCGAAAAGTGCAATAACCCGATTGGATCGCCAACATTGTCCCAGTGATGAAGAAAAATGGGACAGTGCGCATCTGTGTGGACTTTCGGGACCTCAACAAAGCCTGTCCGAAAGATGACTTTCCCGTGCCGGTTACCGAGCTGATGATAGATAACACGTCCACTCATGTAGTCTTCTCCTTCATGGACGGATCGTCAGGGTACAATCAAATAAAGATGCATCCCGAAGATCAGAAGCATACCGTTTTCCGGACCCCTTTGGGCATATTCTGCTACAAAGTGATGCCTTTCGGTCTGAAGAACGCTGACGCCACCTATCAGAGGGCTATGACGAAGATTTTTGATGACCTCATATATGAAATTGTCGAATGCTATATCGATGACCTCATGGTGAAAAGCAAATCGTACGAGGAGCATTGGGAGCATCTGAAGATCGTGTTTCAGCGCCTTCGGAAATACAACCTGAAGATGAACCCTCTCAAATGCGTGTTCAGAGTTTCCTCGGGCAAATTCCTAGAATTCATCGTACGACACCAGGGCATCGAAATAGACCCGTCAAAGATCAAGGTGATTATGGAAATGCCTCCGCCAAGAACTCTCAAGCAACTGCGGTCACCCCAAGGGAAGCTCTCATATAGTCGGCGGTTCATAGCAAATCTCTCCACCAAATCCCGTCCCTACAGTCACCTAATGAAGAAGGGGACCCCTTTCGTCTGGGATCGCAAATGCCAAAGCGCACTGGACAAAATCAAGCAATACCTGCAGAACCCGCCAGTACTGACCGCTCCAGTCATGGGAAAGCCTCTTATCCTGTACACAACTGCCCTTGAAGGTTCCTTAGGCGCACTGTGGGCACAGGAGAACGACCAAGGGAAGGAGATAGCCCTCTACTATTTGAGTCGAGTTCTCCTGGGGCAGAAAACAACTACTCTCCTATCAAAAAACATTGCATGGCGTTAATCTTCGCGATTACGAAGCTCCGACACTATGCGTTGGCACATGAGGTCTACCTCATATCAAAAGTGGATCCTCTCAAATATTTGATGTCAAGAGCCATACTAACGGGACGGCTCGCTAAATGGGCCCTCCTCTTGATGGAGTTCTCGATAACATACCGACCCCTCAAGGCAGTAAAAGGCAAGGCTATCGCCGACTTCTTCACTGAGCATCCGATACCTGCCGATTCACCCCTAAATTACGAGTTGCCGGACGAGCACGCGTTTGACACGATTGACGGGGAGAGAAGAGAAAGTGATACCCGATGGGAACTCTATTTTAACGGGGCATCTTCTATAAAGAAGCGACAACACAACACCCCTGTAATCAAATCGAGGGTAGGCCTTATCTTCGTGACTCCACAAGGAGGGATAATGCGCTTCGCCTTCTCCTTAACAGAGCTGAGGACAAACAATGAAGCCGAATATGAAGCTTTGATAGCAGGTCTTGAGATCGCTGTCGACATGGGAATCGAAAACCTCCTCATATACAGAGACTCCCAACTGGTCGTTAGTCAAGTAAATGATGACTCTCAGACGTGCAAACCGGAGTTGGTAAAGTACGGTGAAAGAGTACAACAATTGCTGACTCAAATCCCTGCCTGCACCCTGGAAAGCATACCGCGTACGGAAAATAGCAAAGTGGATGCATTAGCCAAGTTCGCTAAAGAACTGGCTGACGAATACCTCGATGATGTGAGGATCGTGGTACAAAGTCGTCGGGTTCTTGCACTAGCAGAAATATCTCCAGAGTCGCCTGAAGAAAAAGAAGTGACCAAACCAACGGCCTTACAAATAAAAGACCAGAAAAAAGCTAAGGATTGGAGAGAAGTCTTTATAGACTACTTCAAATCCCGACGAACACCTGAAGATGCATCCTCAAGACATCAGCTCATGAAACGAGCTCTGTCTTTCGCCTTCGTCAATGATACTCTGTACAGGAGATCGTTCGACTCTCTATGGATAAGATGCCTGAGGCTGGAAGAAGCAAAGAGAGCCGTCCAAGAAACTCACGACGGACTCTGCGGCTCTCATCAAGCCGGGCCGAAGATGAAGCTGAAGATCAAAAGGATGGGCTACTATTGGCCCACGATGATTCAGGACTGTCTCGAATACGCGAAGCAGTGCCACTCGTGCCAAATTCACAGGGACTTCATCCACCAGCATCCAAATCCGCTACACCCAACGGTGGCTAGCTGGCCGTTCGAAATGTGGGGAACTGACATAATCGGGCCCATCGAACCAGCATCGTCCAGAGGATATCGGTTCATATTGGCGACGACCGATTACTTCTCTAAGTGGGCAGAAGCCATACCGCTAAGAGAAGTGAAGACGGAGAATATTCTCCATTTCTTCAAGACACACGTCATCTATCGGTTCGGCACTCCGCGATGGATTATCTCTGATAACGGGCCAGCCTATAGAAGTCACAAAATCAGCCGCTTCGTACAGCAACATAATATAGACTGGAGATACTCTTCGGTCTATAATCCCCGAGCTAACGGTCTAGCTGAGGCCTTCAACAAGACCTTGAAGAAGATCATAAAGAAGACAGTGTCCAGAAATAGAAGAGATTGGCACGAGTGATTGCATGAAGCTCTCTGGGCGTATCGGACTACGTTCAAAACTACTACAAACACAACGCCGTATGCATTGGTATTCGGCGCTGAAGCAGTACTTCCCTTGGAAATAGAGCTACCCTCTCTATGAGTGGCAGTTCATTATGAGCTAATAGACGAGGAGAATGCTCATCTTCGGCTTGAGGAGCTCGACGCCCTCGATGAAATTCGGCTCATGGCGCAGCAAAACTTGGAGGCTTACAAAGCAAAGATGACGCGCTCATACGAGAGGTTGACTAAGCCGAGAACATTTCGCCAAGGCGAACTCGTGCTAGTGGTCAAGAGACCTATGATCCCCAATCATGCCAAATGGGGGGAATTCGAGCCGAACTATGAAGGCCCGTACATCATAGACAAGGTATACCAAGGCGGGGCTTACTTGCTCATGGATATGCATGGCGAAAGACCCTTCAGGCCAATAAACAGCCGGTTCCTAAAAAATACTACGCCTAACGAGTCACGACCTAGATCAACGATAGATGATGACGCCTATGTCCGCTCGCTATCTTCCCAAGCCCAAACTCTATAAGTAGTATCCAGTGAAACCGTTGTCTCCAAAATGGCAACAATGGACCGAAAAGTCCGTAAACTAGAAATTCGCCTCAAATATAACAACGACAGACCGAAACGTTCTTAAACTAACAATGGACCGAAACGTCCCTAAACTAACGACTGACCGAAACGTCGTTAAACTACTACAAACCGCAGCATCCTACGCAAAAAAAAAATGGTATCTCCAGAAAAGAAATGGGCACGGATGAAAACCCGAATGGGCTCTGTGAGTAAAAACAGCAAGGCTACCAGCGAGTTTTGTGAAAACCCGAAAGGGCGCAATCTCGTTAAAAGACACTTGCAAGGTCCTCTCGACCTTATAAGGAAAAAGTATCTGCGTGAGATCCTTATGACTCACAAGGGCGCAACACACTTAGGGGTCCCCACGATTCCTAAGGAGAAGTTACACTTACAAGATCCTCATGACTCGTAAGGAGAATTCCCCTATGAGAACCTCATGGCTCATAGAATTCAAAAGCCTTAAGCAACAGGGATCTGAACTTGTTCTTAAGCCATCCCATTCCGCAGATTGCCCTACAAGCGGTTCAATACTGACCCTTGTATACAATCCATGGGCACAAATAAACGTCTCCTCCACCCAGTTCCACCAATGGTGTGAAATTCCCCTATTTGGTGAACAACACTTGTAGGTACTCTCGACTTGTAAGGAAAAAATGCTCTTATGAGATCCTTACGACTCTCAAGAGAACACGCACTTAGAAGTCCCCACGACTTCTAAGGAGAACACACACCTACAAGATCCTCACGACTCGTAGGGAGAAATACCTTTATAAGACCCTTGCGGCTCATGAAGTCAAACGGCTTAGTTGGAAGGATCTTGACCCTGTTTTCTAAGCCACCTTTGTTCGACATCGGCAAAGGCAAATGATGATTCGCTTCTGGCAATATCCCAGTTGTAGCGATGCTGATGCCTAAATCGGTATTAGATCCTAAGTCCCATACTCGCGATAAAAGATTAGCGAGCCAAAAATGCATATGAAATAGCCGAAATGATGGGGCAACTTGCAACGAAATCAGCAAGTAAAATATATGCATACAAAATAGCCGAAATGATTGGGCAACTCGCAATAAAAAGCAGCGAGTAAAAAACAGAGAAAAATGGCCGAAATGATTGGGCACCACGAAAAATAGCCGAAATGATTGGGCAATCGCGACTTTCGCGATATAAAAAGCTGAAATGATAGAGCATCGCGGGAAGAAAATAAAAGATACATATAAAATGAAACTTCTGCCCTGCAGGTAAGTCCATACTGACCCCTGTATACAATCCATGGGCATAAACGAAAATGGAACCATATGTCCCAACAAACTCCATCAGAGGGAGAGTCAGGTTTCAGCGGCAATATCTACATCCCAGAAGACCGGCAACGGTGTTCCTCCTCGTGCCAGCAGGACACGGACGCGACATCACAAATCGGAGCTACGGCAAAGTCCCCAGTTCCAAGACTCCACGGTTCACAGACAACCTGAAGTCAACCCTGACACAGTAACGGCGAAAGTCAGCCCCGACACCGTAACGGCGAAAGTCAACCCCCGTAACGGCGAAAGTCAACCCTGACACCGTAACGGCGAAAGTCAACCCTGACACCGAAACGGCGAAAGTCAACCATGATACCGTAACGGCAAAAGTCAACCCCGACACCGAAACGGCGCAAGTCAACCCCGACACCGTATAGCGAAAGTCAACCCCGACACCGTAACGGCGAAAGTTAACCCCGACACCGTAACAGCAAAAGTCAACCTCGACACCGTAACGGCAAAATTCAACCCTTGACCTCCCCGTCAAAGCAACTCTTCGACCCGAGAGCAAGTCAGCTCATCAACCACTTACAAGTCCTCTCGACTTATAAGGAAGAAAATTCTCTTATGAGATCCTTACGACTCTCAAGAGAAAAAACGCACTTAGGAGTCCTCACGACTCCTAAGGAGAAAATACACCTATGAGATCCTCACGACTCGTAGGGAGAAAAATCTTTATGAGACCCTCACGGCTCATAATGTTGAAAAGTCTTAGGCAGCAGATCCGAACCTGTTTCCTAAGCTGTTGCTACCCTACAAAGAGTTCAAGATGAGCTGTTATCTACAGGCCACACTTACTACAGTGATATGACAACAACACAGCAAAGAAAAGAAGGCGATAGTGCAAGATAGAAAAGAAATATGGCCTTTATTCATGAATTGAAAATGAATACACGATGCATGTCATAAAAAATACAAAATATTCCCTCGTTCAGAAGTAAATACAAAAAAAGAGAGTATACAAAATATCTTTAAGCCGGCGGACGACGTAATAAATTCGTCAATTCATCTTTCTTCCGTTGGGTCTCGGCTTCATGTTTTGTTATTGCTATGAGACGGGTCTCCGCCTGAGACTGTTGAGCCTGATACGAGGCGAGCCGACTCTCAAGCTACTTTTCAGCAACTTTGTGAGCTTCAACCATCTCGCGAGTAAAAACAATGGCTTTATCAATAGCTACCACCTCCCTGATAGCTTCTTGAAGCACCCGCCAAAGTTCATACGCATGAGTAGTCTTAGCCGTGAGTTCAGCTTGAAGTTCCCCCAAAGCATTTGAAGCTATCTCTCTCTCCGAAAATTTTCGGTTAAGCCTCTTCTCATATGACTGCAGATTTGCGGTGCACCGTTCAATCAGCCCCCGTAAGCTCATCTTTGCAGCCACGACTTCTAAGGGAAGGCGTGTGCACTTGAGACCATGTAAGCAAGCCTCCACTCGACGACAAAACTCAACTCAGACATGCACCAATGTTTCATCATGGTAAGTGACAAGAAAGGGCAATGAAATGTTGGCTTTAGCAGCAAATTTTTCGGCTGTGATCGAACTACCAGCATGAAGATGTTCGATAAGAGCCGACAAGGAGTGAAGGCTCTGCTTTGCCATCCGTTCAGATGCGCGACAGGCATAAGGGCCGGGTGGCATAATGATGCGAGATTTCAGCGGGATAAGAACGGGCAAAGCTGTCAAGATTCATAAACAATCAGCGAGATTTGCAAACAAAGAATAGATGGAACAACGTCAAAACTTTAGTTACCCATAGTCATGCAAGGTGGGTTTAAAAGATTCCCGGCCCATCGAGGATCTTAACTTCGTCGTCAGCTTCCAGAACTACAGAAGGCATTAGCATCGTTATACGAAATAATGAAAAAGCAATGAGGGGGTCAAATAACACCGACCTTGCCCAGAAGAGAGGACGATGCGTTGCGGGGATATTGCCTGCGGGGCGGCCATCTCGAGCAAACGCTGAAAAGTCTTTCTGGGGGATAGATCCGCGACGGATGCCGCCAACCTCATAATTCTGAAAAGACAGAAAGATTCAGATAATGGAGAGATCATTAAAACAAAATATAGAAGACTACCTTCGATGCTCCTCCCGCTTTGAACGGGAGGGATAGAAGCCTCGGCAACCTCCTCCGTACCCTCAGGCACATCATCGGAGACATTCGCTGGTGTGACGGCTTTTAGTTGAAGGACAACGGCCGCCACTTCAGGAACGGCGTTCTCGACTACCTGTTCCACAATCTCCGGGCCGTCACCAGAAAGATCCATTAAATCTGCGGCCAATAAAGATGCCTCTTCTGGGAGAGCAAGCACCGGGAGAACAGAAGCCACCAATGGAAGCTTTGCAACAGGAATAACAGCTGAATCGACCCCCTCCACACCTACTGGTGTCTCATCGGGGATATTTACAGAGTCCACGGTCAGGACGCGACTTGAGCTTAAATTCTCTGCCATTGCCGAAGTTCCTGCAAAGTTTTACGAAGATAAGAAGGCATAAAAAGCAAAACAAATTACTTGCCGAATGAAAAATACAGAAAACATGCATACCGATACTCCAAGATGCCTCTAGTATGGCTTTTTCAAGCCGACGTTCCTTCTTAAGATGGTATGCTCGCCGGGGTTCAAGTGTAGATTCATGGACACCGGTCCACAACGACAACTCATCTTTAGAAAAGGCTAAGATAGGCTGTTTGAGAGCTATCTTGCCTCCCTCTTCCAGAGAACCTATAAATATTCGCCGTATTGATGGAAGATCTTCGTAGAATATGACGGCAGGATAAGAACTTTTCGAGACGCGCACGTTCTCGGTCTCGTCCTGGGAACGCCTTATAGCCTCAGCCAATTGTGCGGCTTCCTCCGCAGATGAACCCGGAAAGAGAAGACCATCATCCGGCTCTTGCATGGATATTGGTTCGTTTTGAACAATAGGCTCAGATTCCACCAAAAGCTCAAGCAGACCGGTGACCGTCTTCTTTCTCCTCTTCGACCAAGAACTAACGCTGGAAGATGATCGCTTCCTTCCTTTCGGCGCTTTGGCATGATGTTGACCCACTTCACCTCCACTGTCCCTTTTTGGCGATACCCCTGCTGATAACGTTGCCACTAATGGTGGGGCCGCTGGCACTTCGGCGGAAGCCTTTGCTCGAGCTCTAGTATGCATCGGCATCCCTGCAGTGGGAGGAATCGATCCGGTTTCTGCGGCCTGCGAGATGAGGAACGCACCACCATCCCTCAAAAGAGGGTGAACGACTGACCGCAGTCGCAACGGAACACTAGCAGCTTGGGTCGGGACAGGAGTCTTATATTCGAAGAGTACCCGCCTTTCCTCAGCAATGATAGGACCAACCCGGTGGCGATATCAGCCCATGAAGGAGCCCACAGACCTGGGGAGATAGTCAGGTTCTGGGATTATGAACACGGAGCCAGTATTCAGCCGCGTAAAATGATGAATAACGTCGCGAATAACTCCCAACGATGAAGTAGGCTCAACCAAGAACGCTTCGAAGGGGACGCCCTGATTATAGCCCAGTTGCTGGGCAAAGCGGTGTGGATTATACCGCATAAGGAGAGTCATATCGTTCTGGCGGAACACCAAATAGCCCGGCCTGATTGAATACAGATGCATGATCTCCCTAGGCATTAAAGAGGGTGCTCCCCCTTTCAACAAGTCGAATAGCTGCTGGACAGGACCCGCTGGAGCAGAAAGAACGCGATCAATAAACACCATTCCTCCCTTATGGGTATATGTATTGAGCAGAACACGGAGGGCCCCTAATTGAGTCGGATCGAGAGCGGAGGCATCCACCAATCTCATAACTCGAGGGAAGGTGTAGGAGTCATAGAAGTTCGGCCGTTGATGTGCCGTGAATGCCCCCAGCACATGCATTTCGATCCAAGATGTGAAGTAATGAAGGGAGAGATTCATAACATCTACACCTGGAGTCGAAGTGTTGGCCGCAACACTTAACCCGTGATAAAGATGCGATAGTCCCGCGATGCAGACGGCCATTGCCCCTTCAGATACACGATGGGCGGGATAGAAGACGGAAGCTCTCATGAAGCGTCGATGTGACGGTATCACAAACCAGCTAAGCTAAAGGCTGATAAAACCGACAAAGAAGGTCTCTTCATCCATGTCGGGAGCCGCAAAAGAACTAAAAGGAACAACTGACAAGATCAGGATGTAAAACTGTGGTAGATTTTCTGTTTTAACCGGCATTCTATCCAAACCAAACCCAAAAGGGTCATCGATACTCGCAAACTTTGGGGCCTCCTTGGATAAAATATCCCCCCAAATGAAACAGGCGATAAAGCTCTCGAAAGTGGCACCCTGCCCTTCTGACTTCGCAAACAATCTGTCGAAAATACCCAGGGCCTTAATCAACTGGGGTACTTATGACGGACGACGGTTTTGGCTGTCAGACCATCAAGCACAGCCGACATGGTGGAGAAAACATATTCATCAGGAGGCAGCAGTTTCTCATAATGCTCCCCCTAATAGGCAGTCCTGAAATCTCACAGAATTCATCCAATGAGATAGACACCTCTCGATCCCCTAGCAAGAAGGTGTTGGTGGATAGATTCCACTGGTTTAAGAAGGCTTTGATCCACCAGACGTGAGGAGCATGGTAATGAAAGAGCGATGCATATACTGCCTGATATAGTCCGACCTTCTGCAGCCTTACGCGGTGGAAAGAAAGAATATAGCGAGCCCAAAAAAGGTAGCCCACTGGGTGCCGGGGGGTGATACCCACTTTATAGACTTGCCCCCAAGGTCGACCTTCACCTTGGCAAATCCGACACCCTAAGATGTCTATAGCAGATAGGGGCTGGTTAGGTATCCAAGAGGTAGAGGGCTCCAACCGGCCCGAAAGAGTCCAATTGATCACTTCCACTGCATAAGCAGTCTGTGGGGCGTTCCATCGGCAGTATAGGACGAAGAGGTTCCACCGTCTCCCCGCAAATGAAACTTCGACGACCCCGGATGATGTGGTTGTACCAAGTGCCCTATAAGAGCAGATTTGTCCGGTCTTTATCATGAGCTCTGATCATCACCATTGCTTCCTCGTCCGATGGCTATTGTGGAAAAGCAGCGTCTGAGCGGGTGTAAGGGAAATAAGGAAGAGAAGCCATTGTGCCTGAAATAAGAAAAAAGAAAGCTATTAATAAAACCCATGCGCGCGCGCGCGCGCGCACACACACACATATATATATAATGATAAAGTAGGATGTTTGTTTTGCGGGGCCACTGCCTACGAAACACATAGACCCCACAAAATCAATATGGTGGCTCACTAATGATAAGACAGGATAATCATTATGAGAACAAAAAGGAGATTCTCAATAAATGAATAATGGAGTTTAAACACCTCTGCACATTCCCCCAAGAAAAAACCCATTACAAACTCTGTGCAGATCAAAGAAGAATCTCTCTTAAAAAAAATTTCAAGAACAGCTGAGAGTAAAATTCCCAAGATGCCTTCTTGATCGTTAGAGCTACATCTTGATCGTTAGAGCTAAGTTCTCTGGGGGAAATTAAATTCCTTTTTAACAGAGGAATTAAATTCCAGGAAAAATTTTTAGAGCTGAACTCTTTGGAGTGGAATTAAATTCCAGAGAAAAACATACGCCATCATTAATCCCCTAAGATCAGGGGAAAAAACGCCTAACATTAGGGGCTTACTACCTAAAAATTGTGCATTTTTAGAGCTCGGAAAGATGAGTTTCATTAAAGGGAAAAACCCTTGGTGTGGATTTAAAATCCAAAAAGAATTTTATAAAAGGAGAAGAAAAGTTTCTCGGCCGTTCAAGATCCTTACCTTAAAAAGAAAGATTCTTTTTGGACAGAGTTAAACTCTGAATTTTTTGAACAGAGAATTGAGCTCTGAAAAAGAGAATTAAATTCTCAAAGCAAAAACGAAGAAGGAAGAAGATGAAGGAACGGAGTCGCTACTGAGGATGAGACCTCTGCATTTATAAGACATGATGGGAAACGGTTCATTTTCCCCATTCCCTATGCAAATCCAACGGCCGTAAAGGTGACAGCGTTGCACTAACGTGCAAATATGTGAGAACAACGTTGTAGGGGCATTTGTTCCCTCATGGGAACTGAATAAAATATATGAATAAAGCAACGAGGAAAGCCCCCAGGTGGAGCATCACGTACCCACACGTGATCGGGCCTCACGTGCAGACACATGACTTTTTATAGGCAAAGTCTATAGGCGCTGAATGAAATAAACAATTGGAGATGCTTAATTGGTGGGGGTCACGTGCCAACACGTGATGGGTTCCTGAGCCCTCTGAACTAATAGAATTAAATTCTAATTAGAAACTTTATACTTAATTAGTGAGATCACGTGCCAACACGTGATGGGCTCCTGAGCCCTCTGAATTAATAGAATTAAATTCTAAATTAAAAGGAATCAAAAGCCCTAATTGGAAAAATATTTCCCTAGATCTTTCCAAAAAGTAGAGCACCGTTGGATTAAAATTCCAATGGTGATTAAAAATCACCAATTTATAGGAAGATTCTGTGTAAGGAAATATTTTCCTAAAATTTGCCAGGAACAACAAATGAAATATCTTATATGAAATAGAAGTCTTTGTATTAAAAATCCAACGGTGAATAAAATTCACCGAGTGATCTAAAAAATCATGTTGGTTATAAAATCAATCAAAATCTCTCAATGAGAGATTGGCTGAACAAACTGATTCATTTCTTTCTCCTATAAATAGGAGCCAAGTATTAGAGAAAAAATATAGAAAAAAGAGAGAGAGAGAACCCCTTCGTAAGCCAAAAGAAAAGAATTTAATTCTCCAGAGAGAGGAAGATCCCCTTAGAGAAAAAGAAACCCTAGGTAAAGGAAGGAAGAAAAACATAGAGAACATTTTATCTCTTCTTCACCTTCATAAGAGTTTAACTCTTCTAAAAAAAACTTAGTTGTTTCTCTGATTGAAGATCTGCAGAAGCAGATCTCCCCACAAGTTGAGAATTTAATTCTCATCGGGGAGATTTGTTATGCAGATTCAAAACCTAGGGGGAAAATTGAGTTCAAAGAATTTAATTCTTACAACATATAGGAATTTAATTCCTCTAAATAAAATCAGGGTTCAACCCTATATAAGAATTTAATTCTTATCAAACAGGGGATTTAACTTAAGATCTCCATGCACGTAAAAGAGATTAGCACCCAACATGATAAATGACAGATCATGAGCGCCCACGTGAGCACCCTTGTTGAAGGAGAGAAAACAAATGAGATCAGGTCACGTGCTTCCACGTGACCCCTGAACAAGCCCTTCAGAAGAAAAAAGGGGAATAAATCCAAGACAGTTTCTATTTTAGGGCGCCTCACATGACATCACGTGACTTCTTAATAATGCTTAGCACTTTTCAAAAGAGAATAAAACAGAGGCAGCTTTCAGTCTTTGGGGGCGCCTCACGTGACCCCACTTGAGCGCTTCAAATTTTCAGTGTTTAACACTACTTCAAGCACCTCACGTGACCCCATGTGAACGCTTCAAATCTTCAGTGTTTAACACTACTTCAAACGCCTCACATGACCCCATGTGAGCACTTCATATCTCAGTGTTTAACACTACTTCAAGCGCCTCACGTGAGCTCACGTGAACGCTTCAAATCTCAGTGTTTAACACTACTTCAAACGCTTCACGTGATCCTACGTGAGCGCTTCAAATCTTCAGTGTTTAACACTACTTCAAGAGCCTCACGTGACCCCACGTGAGCGCTTCAAATCTTCAGTGCTTAAACAATATTTTAAGACCTCACGTGGGAGCACGTGAGCGCCGAACATATGCTAGTGTTTAACACTATGATAGGCCAATCTTAGCCCAAGTTAGCTAAGTCTCCCAAAGCCAAAACCTTGTTTTTAACCGAGCCCTAATTATGTTCAGGTCTTTCAAAATTGATCTCAGATGGCATTCAAAGTAATGTCCATCCCATTCCTTTTCAATCTGGCATTTGGTTCAAGAGTACATCTCTTCACTCCTCTGATATTTGTCGTTGTAATCCTTCTACGTCTTCAGAGAGATGATGAGTTCCCGACAACCAGACATTCCACGGACTGTGGGGTCCTTAAACTCATGGAATATGATGTCCTTAAACTTTACGGACTGTGGGGTCCTTAAACTCATGGACTATGATGTCCTTAAACTTTACAGACTATGATGTCTCTAAACTACCATGGACTGTGAGGTCCTTAAACTCATAGACTATGATGTCTTTAAACTATACAGACTATGACGTCTTTAAACTATGGACCATGATGTCCTTAAACTCCATGGACTATGATGTCCTTAAACTTATGGACCGCAATGTCCCTAAACTAAAATAATAGATCCCAAATGCTCTTTTGTTGGATTTAAACGATCCTGTTAAGTAGATCTTAGTCTGCAATTAGACTAACGTATCCTTAACAAACGTTTAAGTTGATCTTAGTCTCAAATGAGATTAACGATCCTTAAACCCAACCCAAACCCAAATCTAAGAAAATACGGATTTGGACTAATCCACGCCTTACGGGCGACAACATAAATTAGTCTCCGTATATGATCTACGGGCAACCAAAAACAAAACAAACACACACGACACGAAATGACCATCTGGAGAAGGAGAAAGTAGTTACCGCTATGTTGTAGCATAATTAACCGTAGGGGCTTGCGCCTGCAGGAAGGAGCGTCCCCATAATAAAAAACCCCTCGTAAACGAGGGAGAATCAGAAGAAGTCTGCTACAATGGCCGCATCTGTCTAAACCTCCGATATACGGTGCCATAAATCAACTTGGCATCTTCAGAGAGATGGACGGATAAAACCAAATAGTATCTGCCCCTAAATTTAGGCAAGACGACCTATGCGATTCCGTCTCTGTTTTCGGCGGTGAACAGATTCTAGCACGCCCGGTGGGACCTTTTCCTCTTTTCACTCCACACTTCGGGTGTCGTGTTCGCGAACGAATCGCAGTTTAATGTGGTTACCCTGTTCTCCGCCGAAAGATGAGACCGGGACGTGGGACGTTCGGGCCTGAACTTCGAGGGCAGATGCTATTTGGTGCTATCTGTCCACCTCTCTGAAGATGCCAAGTTGATTTACGGCACCGTGTATCGAAGATTTAGACGGATGCAGCCGTTGTAGCAGACTTCGTCAGATTCCGCCTCGTTTGAGGGATTTTTGATTGTGGGGACGCTCTTCCCTGCAGGCGCAAGCCCCTGCTGTTAATTACGCTACCGCATCGCGGTAACAACTTTCTCCTTCTCCAGATGGTCACTTCAAATCGTGTGTATTTGTTTTGTTTTTTGGTTGCCCGTGGATTGTATATGGAGACTAATTTATGTTGTCGCCCGTAGGGCGTGGATTAGTCCAAATCCGTATTTTCTTAGATTTGGGTTTGAGGGTTGGGTTTAAGAATACGTTGGTCTCATTTAAGACTAAGATCAACTTAAACGTTTGTCAAGAATACGTTAGTCTAATTTTTAGACTAAGATCAACTTAACGGGATCGTTTAGATCCGACAAAAGAGCATTTGGGCTCTATTGTTTAGTTTAGAGATATTGCGGTCGATTAGTTTAAGAACATTATGGTCCAATGTTAGTTTAAGGACATCTCGGTCCAGGTTAAGGACATCATAGTCCGTGAGTTTAAAGGCCTCACAGTCAAGGTTATGGACATCATAGTCCGTGAGTTTAAAGACCTCACAATCAAGGTTAAGGACATCATAGTCCATGAGTTTAAAGACTTCACAGTCAAGGTTAAGGACATCATAGTTCGTGAGTTTAAGGACCCTACAGTCCAGTTTAAAGACGTCATAGTCTATGAAATGTGTGGTTGTCGGGACCCGTCACCTCTCTGAAGACGTTGAAGGATTACAACGACAAATATCAGAGGAGTTCAGAGATGTACCCTTGAACCAAAGTTGATTAGGAATCTGTAGTCCAATTTGGAACTAAGATCAATTAATTAGATTATGAGCACATTGGCTCAGTTAAATCTGAATTGAGGACTTATGGCCAACTTGGGCTAAGTCCAATTAGATTAGAAATGTTGGCCTTTTGTTGGACCATTAAACATTTGTCTGACTTCAAACCCCCATTATCTGGCACTGCTAAACAAGGGTTCTGATAACATTTTATCTTTGACTGTGCATTAAACATTATAATTCTGAGTTTTACTCAACTTTGAGTTTTAGTCAAAAGGGTGATTTTTTCCTCTGGAAACTTAGCCAATTTGGCTAAAAATAGTGTTAAACACTAGAGGACAACAGTGTTAAACACTGGAAATGAAATGCTCAAAGTAGTGTTAAATACTAGAGGACAACAGTGTTAAACACTGGAAATAAAACCCTCAAATTAGTGTTAAACACTAGAGAGGAAGGGGTCACGTGGGGACACGTGAGGGCACCCAAAGGTGGGGCCAGATCTCATTTACTTTGTTCTGCAAATAAGTGTTAAACACTTTTGATCTTCTGGCCATCACGTGTTGGCACGTGATGGATATTTGTGCATTGGTTATTAAAGCATTTATTAGGGGTCACGTGGTAACACGTGAGAGTGCCCAAATTAGGATTTGCCTTTTCTTTTGTTTTCTTTATTTTGGAAGTCACGTGGGAGCACGTGAAGCATTGCCTCCAAACTTTTTCTTCTTATTTTAGAGGATTTGTTCAGGGATCATGTGGGGGCACGTGACCCAGTTTTATTTTTTCTTTTCTGATCATTGAGGATAGGGGTCATGTGTTACCATGTGACCAAGTTCATAGAGAGCTTTCGAGTCTCTTTTGTTTTTTAAGAATTAAATTCTCTGTAGGGTTAAACCCTAATAATGTCTTGGAGGAATTAAATTCCTATGAATTTGGGAGAGTTAAATTCTTATGCATGGTTAAACCCTAATTTCAACTTGGAGGAATTAAATTCCTATAAATTTGGGAGAATTAAATTCTCATATAGGGTTAAACCTTAGTTTTATCTTGGAGGAATTAAATTCCTGTGAATTTGGGAGAATTAAATTCTCAAAACTCAATTCTCTCTCTAACTTTTGGATCTGCATGGCAGAATCTCCTCGATGAGAATTAAATTCTCAAACTGTGGGGAGATTTGCTTTTGCAGATCTTCAACCAGAGGAAGAACTAAGTTCTTTTGCAGAAGAGTTAAACTCTTAGATTGAGAATTAAATTCTCCTTTTGTTTTATGAAAGCTGATCCCTTTCCTCTTTCTCACCTAGGGTTTCTTTTCTTGAGAACTAAATTCTCCTTTCTTTTCTCTCTGCTATTTGCCTTTGGAAAATTTCAAGATCCCAAAATTCTATCTCTTTCTCCTCTCCTTGGCTCCTATTTATAGGAGAAAGAAAAGAATCAATTTATTTAGTAAATCTTTCATTGAAAGATTTTGTTTGTTTTTCGTAACCAATATGATCTTTTAGATCACTCAGTGAATTTTATTCACCATTGGATTTTTATTCCAAAAGATATTCTGTTTGTTATTTTTGGTGAAATTTAGGGAAATCTTTCCTTGTATAAAATCTTTCCATAAATTGGTGATTTTTAATCACCATTGGATTTTAATCCAACGGTGCTCCACTTTATAGAGCATAGTTCTCTTTTGTTTGGAAAGATTTAAAGAAATACTTTCCCAGTTAGGAACTTTGATTTCCCTTAATTAGAATTTAATTCTATTAACTTATAAGGCTTTCAAAGCCTATCACGTGTTGGCACGTGACCCTCCTTTATTTAGAACTAAATTCTGTCTTTTAACTGGGCTAAAGAACCATCACGTGTCAGCACGTGACCCTTGGTCACGTGTGAGCACATGACCCCATTGATTGATTATTTGATTAGAATTTAATTCTATTAATTAAGAGATTAGGAACCCATCACGTGTCTGCACGTGACCTTTGGTCACGTGTAGACACGTGATGCCCCATTGGGGTATTCCTTGCTGTTTTATAATATCTTTTAATCCCTTTCAGTTGGTTTAAAGGCCCATCACGTGTTGGCACATGACCCCATTTAATTATTTATTTTATTCAGTGCCTACAGGCTTTGCTTGTAAATGGTCACGTGTGGGCACGTGATGCCCGGTCACATGTGGGCACGTGATGCCTCATAACTTTTGATCCCGGATGAATTATGAGACCCATAATATATCAAATCGACGGATTTTTCGAGACGCTTTCGATACCATCAGAATTTAGCTGTTTCTCATTCGAGAGTTTGTTAAAATACAGCCCGGAAAATACTGGTTCGCATTTTCTTAAGTGTATCGCTGCCATTTGATACCTAAGGCTCTTTTGCGCAGAAATTTTTGGCAGGAACAAATGCCCCCCACTACTTTGCCCACGTAAGTATGTACGTGGGTGAAGTAGTGCAGATTTATGCACGGCGTATGACCAGTTTCGGTTTGGTAAATAACTTTCAGAATCTTGATCTGAGAAGATAACGAGCGGACACAAGCGTCGTCATTTATCATTGACTCAAATCTCGACTCTTAAGGGATCTAGTTCCAAACCCTCAGCCCCATGAGCCGCATCATTATATTTCTTTATGTCTTACTCTGGTGTGAAGTAGTTTATATGCTCATGAGTAACTTCTCCATTTCAGTGGTGTTAGTTATATGTATGCCCTAGAGGCCATTACTATACATAGGATGTATATTGTAGTGGATGCTTGGACATATATAAGGAGGACTTTCTTGCTCGACATGATAGTATGCGATCTGGTTGCCCTTTTACCTTAACGTGTACACCAAGTGTCTCTCTGTTACATGTTGGTAAAGCCCTTAGGATGTGTACTTGACTACCTGGACTATGATGCGGATCATACTAGTGGGGACATGGTAGTCCATAAGTACATCCTTCAAGGTCCCTAGTCGTGGGTGTATCGAGACGGGGCATCGATATACCAGAGTAGACTAGCGTATACTTTCTCGACCCATACAGATGGGCGATGGATGATCCCATATCCATTGGTGTTTGACATCAGAGATGATATACGGGTGCTCAGTGGAGACTGGGTACACTGGACGGACTCGCCGAGAACTCCCAGATGGTATTATACCTTATGTCAGATGGCAGTTCTCTGGTGACACTGGTACAGGTTAGTCTGTAGACCCGAGATCGTCATAGAGTCTTGTGTGGTTCCCACTGTGCTTTGATTTCCACCTTACCACGTCCAAGAGGGCGTGCAAAACGGTGGTTTTTGGGTACAGTTCCGAATCACATGGAGGCAATGAGCGATAGGAGGGGATTCGTCTCTCCCGGTATAGGGAGTTGATGTTGCGCTGTGTTCGATTGGCTATAACCGGAAATCCCTGGCCAGGGTTGCTGAGATTTACTGGTAAGTGTTACCAGCAGTTTCTCGAACTGTTATAGACCTCATATCGACACGACTTATCGAGCTATTGGGGTCTGACATTTACCACCCCTAGGCAAGATATGCGACATATCAGACGAACAGACCGGACTGTACGGTAAGTGTTACTGGTTGGATTCACAGGAGTGTGAGCGGGCTTGCTCGTCGATCTTCTGATCGCTCAATACCCGGGTGGCCGTTACGTTTAGCAGACCGCTTGCGGCTTGTGGGTGTTTGATATGATCATCACCTACTGCCGGCGTATTGACGAGTCTTTAGAGTCCTACACAGAGGTTTCCTGGCTCAAGCGAAAAGAAATAGGAGCGCATATGAGATATGTGCGGGACCGAGAATAATGCGTGTATGTGATACCGTATTCTATTCTCGCGATGAATGTATCGAATGGTTGTATGTGATATAACCTAGTTATCGAATCAAGGATTGATTCGATAAGCCGATACATTGGATATTAGTCGGTTATATGCGATATGACTGGATCGTTAAATCAAGTGTTGATTTAATGATTTAATGTATAATTATATATTTGATATATTACTTTACATTAACTAATATTGGTTCACTTAAGATGTATTTCTCACTTGTTTGTGCACATTGTATATGTGATATATTTTTTGTGCACAAGTTTGTATCATGTTTGATGATACATGCTAACTTGAGTGTATATTTGATTAAACCTTGGTTAAGTAAATGGTTAGGGTTTTAATTATTTATTTATTTATTTATTTATTCTTTTTGGAAAAGATAAAATGGTGGCTTTATTTTTCTTTCTTTGCTTGAAGCTTGTTGAAGCTTCAAAGCATCTTTGAAAGTCCACCACTTTGTCTTCATCCTAAACCTAACCATTAAACCTAACCCTAGTTTATTCTCTACACTTGACCATGGTTGAGATATGATAAGAATCACATTATTTTCTATTTTCCAATTAATTGATATCATATCATCTTCTTCTTCTTCTTTTTCTTGAAGAAGAAAAAGCTTGCTAGCTTCAATGGCAACTTGAGAAAAAGAGTGAGAAATCCAATTCTAAAGTGAACCCACTTCCTATTTCTTCATCCTCTACCACTTGCCAAGTTGTATAGGGTGTTTTCTTCACAAGTTTTATGGCTTGGTGAAGTTGGAGCTTGATCTTGTGTTGCCTCGACGTAGATCATCTTCGGCATCGAAGTCGACGACCTAGCCCGATCATTTCTTCGATGAAACCACCGTGAGAGTCCGGGATCCGATGAGTACAGCGGAGGGACTTCATCACGGAGCTATGGAGGTGGAGGACCAGATCTACAAAGGTTGTATTTTTCGTTCACTCTTAGTTAAGTTGTTAACTAGTTATCGTTTTCGCTTAAACTCTAGTCAACGATGCGTATTAGGGTTTCTCGGTACTTGTAATTTTTGAAATTGGCATGGTTGATGCCTTGTGAGACCTCATTAGTGTGCCTAGGAACCCTACAAGTGGCATGTAGCTTTGGCAAGTGTGGCCCATAAATGGTAGATAACAGTTCGTCTTGAACTCTTTATAGGGTAGCGATGGCTTAGGAAATAGGGTTTGGATCTGTTGCCTAAGACTTTCCAACTTTATGAGCCGTGAGGGTCTCATAAAGACTTTTTTCCCTATGAGTCATGAGGATCTCGTAGGTGTATTTTCTCCTTAGGGGTCGTGAGGACTCCTAAGTGCGTTTTCTTTTGAGAGTCGTAAGGATCTCACAAGAGAATTTTCTCCCTTACAAGTCGAGAGGACTCATAAGTGATTGTTTCCCTCCTTGTCGATGTTCAACTTCGGAGAGTGTGGCCTGTAGATAGTCTATCTTGACCTCCTTGTAGGGCACCGATGGCTTACGAAACAGGGTTAGGATCTGCCACCTAAGACTTTTCAAATTTATGAGTCGTGGGGGTCTCATAAAGACTTTTCTCTCTACGATTCGAGAGGATCTCGTAGGTGTATTTTTCTCCTTAGGAATCGTGAGGATTCCTAAGTGTGTTTTCTCTTGAGAGTCGTAAGGATCTCACTAGAGAATTTTCCTTCTTACAAGTCGAGAGGACTCGTAAGTGGTTGTTTCCCTCCTTGTCGAGATTCGAGTTTGGAAAGTGTGGTCCGTGAATAGTATGCAAGAGTCCGTTTTGGACCGACTTGCAGGGCCCCAGTGCTTAGGAAACAGATTTTTTAATCCCCACTGCCTAAAGCTTTGCCTTACGAGTCGAGACGAATCGAGAAGTTCTCGCAAGAATGTCCTAACGTCATAGTTAACCTTTGCTCTTTACGACAGAGATCCGTTAGGGTCTGTGGTACTAGGGTTTTACCCGTCGTACCGTCGCGTTGACTGATGTATCTCTCGATAGGCAATCTTGCTGTTCGAGTAGCCTTGCGACTGTTATGTCGCTGATCCCTTCGGGGGCTGGACAAGACGTCTTCAAGAAATCTTCTTAGGCAGTTTGACCGTCAGAAGAGCAAGCGTTAGGAATTTTACCATGCCGCTTTTTACTTGAGGTTAGGCTCATTTTGGAGAGCGCCGATGAGTCATAACCTCTCCGTGTTGGTGTGGGATGATCTCCGATGGTCTTTCAGGTTTTATATGAGTTGCTGTCAAGACCCTGAAGCTAAGAATTTGGCCTTTGCTTTATTTTGCTAGCATTACGTGTGCTGTAACGAGACGAATGTCGCAGTTATCTCTAGGTTGCGTGTGAACCGTCGAGGCTTGGAACTAGGGATTTTGCCGTGGCTCCTTTGCTTGATTGTCACGTCTGAATCCTGCTGGGGGAAGAACGCTGGGGTGACATCGCGTCTGCTGTAACGAGACGAATGCCGAGGTGGTGACCACTTCGCGCTGGTGTGGGATGATCTCCGATAGTCTTTCAGGCTTTATATGAGTTGCCGTCAAGACCCTGAAGCTAGGAATATTGCCTTTGCTTCGTTGTTTTGGCGTGTCCGAATCCTGTTGGAAGAAAAACGCTGGGTTAACATCGCGTCTGCTATATCGAGACGAACGTCGAGGTGGTGACCACTCCATGTGGGATGACCTCCGATAGTCTTTCAGGTTTTATATGAGTTACCGTCAAGACCTTGAAGCTAAGAATATTGCCTTTGCTTCGTTTGCTTTGGCGTGTCCGAATCCTGTTGGAGGAAGGACGCTGTAGTGACATTTTGTCTGCTGTATCGAGACAAACATCGAGGTGGTGACCACTCCATGTGGGATGATCTCCGGTAGTCTTTCAGGTTTTATATGAGTTACTGTCAAGACCCTGAAGGTAGGAATATTGCCTTTGCTTCGTTGTTTTGGCGCGTCCGAATCCTGTTGGAGGAAGAACGCTGGGGTGACATCGCGTCTGCTGTATCAAGACGAACGCTGAGGTGGAGTTGGGATTTTGCCGTCACTCCGCTTTGCTGACCATGGGGTCTTTCGTTGACATTGCATCTACATCCTGCTGGACTGCGAAGGAATGCTGTTGTTGACATTGCGTCTACTGTAACGAGACAAATGCTGAGGTGGAGTTGGGATTTTGCCGTCACTCCGCTTTGCTGACCATGGGGTCTTTCGTTAACGTTGCATCTACATCCTGCTGGACTGCGAAGGAACGCCGTTGTTGACATTGCGTCTGCTGTAACGAGACGAATACTGAGGTGGAGTTGGGATTTTGCCGTCACTCTGCTTTGCTGACCATGGGGTCTTTCGTTGACGTTGCATCTACATCCTGCTAGACTGCGAAGGAACGCCGTTGTTGACATTGCATCTGCTGTAACGAGACGAATGCTGAGGTGGAGCCGGGATTTTTCCGTCACTCTGCTTTGCTGACATTGCGTATGCATCCTGCTGGACTATGAAGGAATGCCGTTGTTGACATTGCGTCTGCTGTAATGAGACGAATGCTGAGGTGGAGCTAGGATTTTGCCATCACTCCGCTTTTTTTTGACCATGGGGTCTTTCGTTGACGTTGCATCTATATCCTGCTGGACTGCGAAGGAATGCCGTTGTTGACATTGCGTCTGCTGTAACGAGACGAATGTTGAGGTGGTCTCCAAGCTGTTTGTGAACCGTCGAGACTTGGCTCTCTTTTGGATGGAGCCTGGGGGAAGGTATGGTTCCCTCTTTGTTTGTGCCCCTGGATTGTATACAGGGATTGATATGATCTCACCTGTAGGGCAAGAGTTTCATTTCACATATATTTTTTTGTTTTCTTTCCGCGATGCTCTATCATTTCAGCTTTTTATATCGCGAAAGTCGCGATTGCCCAATCATTTCGGCTATTTTTTCGCGGTACCCAATCATTTCGGCTATTTTTTCTTTTTACTCGCTGTTTTTTATTGCGAGTTGCCCAACCATTTCGGCTATTTTGTATGCGTATATTTTTACTTGCTGATTTTGTTACAAGTTGCCCCATCATTTCGGCTATTTCATATGCATCGCGAGTGTGGAACTTGGGATTTGATACCGATTTAGGCATCAGCATCGCTACAACTGGGATATTGTCAGGTGTTAATCATCATTTGCCTTTGTCAGTTTGAACAAAGATGGCTTAGCAAACAGGGTTAAGATCCAGTTGACTAAGGCTTTTGACTTCATGAGCCATAAGGATCTCATAAAGGTATTTCTCCCTGCGAGTCGTGAGGATCTCGTAGGTGCATTTTCTCCTTAGGAATCGTGAGGATTCCTAAGTGTGTGTTTTCTTATAAGTCGTAAGGATCTTACAAGAGTGTTTTCTCCTTATAAGTCGAGAGGATTTACAAGTGTCGTTCGCCATATGAAGATATCCCTCGTCAATGGTGGGACTTTGTTAGGGAAATGTTTATTCGCGCCCGTGGATTGTATACAAGGGTCTGTATTGAACTGCTTGTAGGGCAGCATTGGAGATTGTGATGGCTTAAGAACAGGTTCAGATCCCTGTAGTTTAAGGCTTTTGAACCCTATGAGCCGTGAGGGTCTCAAAAGGGAATTCTCCTTACGAGTCGTGAGGATCTCGTAAGTGTAATTTCTCCTTAGGAATCGTGGGGATCCCTAAGTGTGTTGCTCTCTTGTGAGTCGTAAGGATCTCACGCAGGTATTTTCTCCTCACCAGGTCGAGAGGACCTTGCAAGTGTCTTTTAACGAGATTGTGCCCTTTCGGGTTTTCACAAAACTCGCTGGTAGCCCTACTGTTTTTACTCACGGAGCCCTTTCGGGTTTTCATCCGTGCCCATTTTGCTTATGGACGTACCATTTTTTTTAACGAGTCTGCGTCCTTTCGGGTTTTCACAGAACTCGCTGGTAGCCATGCTGTTTTTACTCACGGAGCCCTTTCTGGTTTTCATCCGTGCGCATTTTGCTTATGGACATACCATTTTTTTTATTTTTTTTTTGTCAGCCTTGGGATGCTGCGGTCCGTAGTAGTTTATCGACGTTTCGATCAATAGCCAGTTTTAGGACATAGTGGTCCATGGTTAGTTTAAGGACATTTCGGTCCGACGTTAGTTTAGAGACATTTCAGTCAATGGCTGGTTTTAGGACATAGCGGTCCTTCGCTGCCATATTTGAGGCGAATTTCTAGTTTACGGACTTTTCGGTCTATGGGGCTTTCTCTATGAATGAGCACGATGCCCCCGGCATGTCCACCTTTTTAGGGGCGTGAGGTTGTGGCTGGTTCACTTTCCAGTTTTCGGACAGCGCGAACTTGCCCTGTTGATATTGGTCTTCAACCCAATTTTTGAAGATGAAGCAATCTTCTATCGGATGGCTTACCGTTTGGTGGTAAGGGCAGTAATTAGGATTGTTGATATCGTCTGGCTGCAACGGACGTTTTGGATCCGGCAGATTGATGAGTCTGTTGCGCACTGCCAGCTCGAACAGTCTTCTTGTTTTATCCTGGGGAAACGAGTAAGGACGTCCCAGTCTCTCCTCGAGGGATGGGCATGGACGCACGTTATTTTGGCGAAAAACCGGCTTTAAGTTGCTCGCCTGTTGTTGAGTATTGGCGACGAAGGTCGCTTTCCCTTTCCCTTTTTCATTTCGAGAGTCCGTCTTTGAAGGAGATGGTCTGTGACCCATTTGATCCATTTGGGCCAGTTTGTCAATCAAGGCCTGAAACGTGGTCGGCTTGAAGAACATCATGAATTGGGAAATAATCGCCTGAGGGTCAAAAGTACCCACAAACATGCCTACCGCCGGCGCTTCTTCGATGCGCTGCTCGCATTTTGACCATAGATTCCGCCATCGAATGGTGTACTGAACCCAGGTTTCACCCTGGCATTGATCAATGCCGTTATTAGGGTGCGTTCACTAGCACTCGCGAATCGCTGGGTGAATAATAGCTCCATTTCTGCGAAAGTCTTGACGGAGTCGTTTGGAAGTTCAGAGTACCATTCGAACGCTGTCTTCGACAAGCTGCCGACGAACTGGTGAAGTAGCAGTTTATCATCACCCCCGGTGTTACCATATAGAGCCCTGAACTGGACGACATGCTGGTGGGGATTGCCCGTCCCTTTATATACATGGAATTTAGGGATCGTATATCCAGGCAGGTACCTTATTTGGTCATACCAGCCCGGATAGGGTCATCCAGTCTTAACGATATGCCCAGCCGCTTCATTCGCCTGGTGAGCTCGTATTTGCTGAGCAATGTAATCATCTAGAGTGGCCTTGGAGATGGTCTCCTCCTTGGCTGCTGAAAGAGCCGGAGGAGAGTTCGATGTCTCCCCTTTGTCGTCTTCAATGATAATTGGGGGGTCTTCAGCTGGAGGTTTTGGCTGTAACATCATCCCGGCCATGTCTTGGAACAAAAGAGCCATTCGTTTTATGTTGGCTGCCTGTTCCGCGGCTTCTTTTTCTTTCCTCTCAAGCATTCTTCGGAGGAATTCAGCATCAATTTCTTGTTCCTGATGCTGCTCTGAGGTCTCTGGACTTTCTTTCGGTCCAGTAAGTGCGGCCATTGCAGTCAGCATCTTCTGAAGTTTTTGCTGCTGTTGCTCCCGAGCCTTTGTTATCGATCGAGTAAGCGGTCGATGACCCGTAGAAGCACAGCTTTCCTCTTTTCCGAAAGCCATATAAACAGTATTTGTTACCATGCCCCCAGACTTAGGGCGTTTAGATTCAGCGTCCTTGCGGTTCGCCGCGGTCACAGAGGCTTTCTTCGACCTCCTTCTCTTGGGAGCCGTCGAAGTTGAGGGGGCCGTTGCAGTGGGCACCCAAGTAGCTGTCTCGTTTTGTGGCTTGACAGTATGGTCCTCTTCTCGCTAAAATTTCATCTTTTTCTGTCGGCGAGAGTAGTCTTGATCAATCACCGAGTCCCGAAACTGTCGCCAAACTTTGTAAATTTTAGAGGATAGCCATTGAGGGGGCTGCTCCAGCTTCGCCTTTAGGGCATTCTCCATAGGTGGAGGAGATCTCTTCAGCACAGCAGTCGGAGAGTTTTTGTGCACCCTCCTTAGCGGTTCAAAGCTGTTCCCAGTTGGAACAGCAGCATCGATCTCCACCGTTGGAGCCGGCGGAGTCAATCCAGAAGGGGAGTTGCCCCCAGCCTTCCTTACTCGGCGCCAGTGGTGGCGTCGAGCATATCGAGCCGTTGGGACTATCTCAGCTGTAGGGGTGACTTCCTCATACCCCCTGTATTGGTCAGAGGTTGTCGTTGTCAGCCTCTTGAAGACCGACGTCCGTTGAGTGGGGACAGCCAACCTATCAAAAGCAGACTTTCGTGCAGGCGGAGAAGTTTTGATGACTTCGTTCGGGGCAGGAGCTGAAATAGTCAGTCTTGTGAAGACCGACCCTTTGGCAGGAGAAGCCGCTTTGACGACTTCGGGAGTAGGAATGGATATCCTTTTCGGGATAACCCTTTCTGGTATTGCAGGCTTCTTCATGATCCCACATGAGTTTTGGCCCAACCTGTCAAAGACTGAGGCGCTTGGTTTGGGCGACCCGCTGAGAGGGGCCGCGGTAGTGATAAGCCGATCAAATACCGACTTCTTCGGGGCTTCTTGCAACGGCAGAAGGGCATTGAAGCTCATTGGTGGGAGCATGGTCCCAAAGAACAGCGCGGTGGTGGCCTGAGTTACCTGCTCCACTGGCATCTTGAAAAGGGAGGCCGCCTGAGGCCCTTAGGTCACTCCTCCGGCGAGGATGGAGTGGGAGTTGTTGCAATGAGTGCAGTTTGAAGCTATTAATCTTCTGTTTTCTACACGGAGCAAGACACCAAATCTTAGTAACTCGAATCCATGGGCAACCATAGCAAACCGCGATTCGTTCGCGAACACGACACATGAAGTGTGGAGTAGAAAGAGGAAAAGGTCCCATCGGGCGTGCCAGAATCTTTTCTCCGCCGAAAGATGAGACCGGGATGTTGGGACGTCCGGGCCTGAACTTCGAGGGCAGATGCTATTTGGTGCTATCCGTCCACCTCTCCGAAGATGCCAAGTTGATTTACGGCACCGTGTATCGAAGGTTTAGACGGATGCGGCCGTTGTAGCAGACTTCGTCAGATTCCCCCTCGTTTGAGGGGTTTTTGATTGTGGGGACGCTCTTCCCTGCAGGCCCAAGCCCCTGCAATTAATTACGCTACCGCATCGCAGTGACAAATTTCTCCTTCTCCAGATGGTCACTTCGTGTCGTGTGTATTTTTTTTGTTTTTTGGTTTCCCGTGGATTGTATACGGAGACTAATTTATGTTGTCGCCCGTAGGGCATGTATTAGTCCAAATCCGTATTTTCTTAGATTTGGGTTTGGGGGTTGGGTTTAAGGATACGTTGGTCTCATTTGAGACTAAGATCAACTTAACGGGATCGTTTAGATCCGACAAAAGAGCATTTGGGCTCTATTGTTTAGTTTAGAGACATTACGGTCGATTAGTTTAAGGACATTACGGTCCAATGTTAGTTTAAGGACATCTCGGTCCAGGTTAAGGACATCATAGTCCGTGAGTTTAAAGACCTCACAGTCAAGGTTAAGGACATCATATTCCGTGAGTTTAAAGACCTCATAGTCAAGGTTAAGGACATCATAGTCCGTGAGTTTAAGGACCTCACAGTCAAGGTTAAGGACATCATAGTCCGTGAGTTTAAGGACCTCACAGTCCAGTTTAAAGACATCATAGTCTATGAAATGTGTGGTTGTCGGGACCCGTCACCTCTCTAAAGACGTTGAAGGATTACAACAAATATCAGAGGAGTTCAGAGATGTACCCTTGAACCAAAGTTGATTAGGAATCTGTAGTCCAATTTGGAACTAAGATCAATTAATTAGATTATGAGCACATTGGCTCAGTTAAATCTGAATTGAGTACTTATGGCCAACTTGGGCTAAGTCCAATTAGATTAGAAATGTTGGCCTTTTGTTGGACCATTAAACATTTGTCTGAGTTCAAACCCCCATTATCTGGCACTGCTAAACAAGGGTTCTGACAACATTTTATCTTTGACTGAGTATTAAACATTATAATTCTGAGTTTTACTCAACTTTGAGATTTAGTCAAAGGGGAGATTTTTGCCTCTGGAAACTTAGCCAATTTGGCTAAAAATAGTGTTAAACACTAGAGAACAACAGTATTAAACACTGGAAATGAAATGCTCAAAGTAGTGTTAAACACTAGAGGACAACAGTGTTAAACACTGGAAATAAAACCCTCAAATTAGTGTTAAACACTAGAGAGGAAGGGGTTACGTGGGGACACGTGAGGGCACCCAAAGGTGGGGCCAGATCTCCTTTACTTTGTTCTGCAAATAAGTGTTAAACACTTTTGATCTTCTGGCCATCACGTGTTGGCACGTGATGGATATTTGTGCATTGGTTATTAAAGCATTTATTAAGGGTCACGTGGTAATACGTGAGAGCGCCCAAATTAGGATTTGCCTTGTCTTTTGTTTTCTTTGTTTTGGAAGTCACGTGGGAGGACGTGAGGCATTGCCTCCAAACCTTTTCTTCTTATTTTAGAGGATTTGTTCAGGGGTCACGTGGGGGCACATGACCCAGTTTTATTTTTTCTTTTCTGATCTTTGAGGATAGGGGTCACGCGTTACCACGTGACCAAGTTCATGGAGAGCTTTCGAGTCTCTTTTGTTTTTTAAGAATTAAATTCTCTATAGGGTTAAACCCTAATAATGTCTTGGAGGAATTAAATTCCTATGAATTTGGGAGAGTTAAATTCTTATGTAGGATTAAACTCTAATTTCATCTTGGAGGAATTAAATTCCTGTAAATTTGGGAGAATTAAATTCTCATATAGGGTTAAACCCTAGTTTTATCTTGGAGGAATTAAATTCCTGTGAATTTGGGAGAATTAAATTCTCAAAACTCAATTCTCCTTCTAAGTTTTGGATCTGCATGGCAGAATCTCCCCGATGAAAATTAAATTCTCAACCTATGGGGAGATTTGCTTCTGCAGATCTTCAACCAGTGGAAGAACTAAATTCTTTTGCAGAAGAGTTAAACTCTCAGATTGAGAATTAAATTCTCTTTTTGTTTTATGAAAGCTTTGATCCCTTTCCTCTTTCTCACCTAGGGTTTCTTTTCTTGAGAACTAAATTCTTCTTTCTTTTCTCTCTGCTATTTGCCTTTGGAAAATTTCAAGATCCTAAAATTCTATCTCTTTCTCCTCTCCTTGACTCCTATTTATAGGAGAAGGAAAAAAATCAATTTGTTTAGTAAATCTTTCATTGAAAGATTTTGCTTGTTTTTCGTAACTAATCTGATCTTTTAGATCACTCAGTGAATTTTATTCACCATTGGATTTTTAATCCAAAAGATATTCTGTTTGTTATTTTTGGTGAAATTTAGAGAAAATTTTCCTTATATAAAATCTTTCCATAAATTGGTGATTTTTAATCACCATTGGATTTTTAATCCAACGGTGCTCCACTTTACAGAGCATAGTTCTCTTTTGTTTGGAAAGATTTAAAAAAATACTGTCCCAGTTAGGATCTTTGATTTCCCTTAATTAGAATTTAATTCTATTAACTTATAAGGCTTTCAAAGCCTATCACGTGTTGGCACGTGACCCTCCTTTATTTAGAACTAAATTCTTTCTTTTAACTGAGCTAAAGAACCATCACATGTCAGTACGTGACCCTTGGTCACGTGTGAGCACGTGACCCCATTGATTGATTATTTGATTAGAATTTAATTCTATTAATTAAGAGCTTAGGAACCCATCACGTGTCTGCACGTGACCTTTGGTTACGTGTAGACACGTGATGCCCCACTGGTGTATTCCTTACTGTTTTATAATATCTTTTAATCCCTTTCAGTGGGTTTAAAGGCCTATCACGTGTTAGCACGTGACCCCATTTAATTATTTATTTTATTAAGTGTCTACAGGCTTTGCCTGTAAATGGTCACGTGTGGGCACGCAATACTCGGTCACGTGTGGGCACGTGATGCCTCATAACTTTTGACCCCGGATGAATTATGAGGCCCATAATATATCAAATCGAAGGAGTTTTCGAGACGCTTTCGATACCATTAGAATTTAGTTGTTTCTCATTCGGGATTTTGTCAAAATACAGCCCGAAAAATACTGGTTCGCATTTTCCTAAGTGTATCGCTGCCATTTGATACCTTGGGCTCTTTTGCGCAGAAATTTTTGGCGGGAACATGCCCCTGGATTCGAGGTACTAAGATTTGGTGTCTATCTCCCATGTAGAGAAAATGGCTTCCAACTGCACCAACTGCAACAACAACTCCTGCTCCGTCCCGTCTGGCGGAGTAACTTACGGGCCCGAAGCGGCCTCCATTTTTGCAATGCCGGTGGAACAGGTGACACAAGCCACCATTGGGTTGTTCTTCGGGACCATGCTCCCACCAATGAGCTTCAACGCTCCAGTGTTATCGCGGGAAGCCCCAAAGAAGTCGGTCTTTGATCGGCTTACCACTACCACGGCCCTTCTCAATGGGTCGTCCAAGTCCAACGCCTCGGTCTTTAACAGACTAGGCCAAAACTCCAATGGGCCCATGAAGAAGCCCGCGATACCTGAGGGGGTTATCCCGAAACGGATAGCAATCCTTGTTCCAATAAACGAAATCATCAAAGAGGCTTCTCCTGCTAAGGGATCGGTCTTCGCTAGACTGTCTGCTCCGACTCCAGTTTCGGGCGAGATCACCAAAGTTGCTTCCCTTGCCCAAGGGTCAATCTTCGACAGGTTGGGCGCTTCTTCTTAGCGGACGTCAGTTGTAAAGAGGTTGGCACCAACAACAACCCTTCACCAGAACAGGGGGCATGATGAAACCACCCCCGTAACTGAGCCAGTCCCATCTACAAGACATGCTCGACGTCGCCACTGGCGCCGAGTGAGGAAAGCTGGGGGCAGTTCCCCTTCTGGATTTACTCCGCCAGCTCCGACAATAGAAGTTGATGCTGTTGTTCCAACTGGGAACAGCTTTGAACCACTTAACAGGGTAAGCAGGAATTCGCCAACTGCCGTACTGAAAAAGTCTCCTCTACCTATGGAGAACGTTACAAAGGTGAAGCCAGAGCAGCCCCCTCAGCGGCTGTCCTAAAAATTCACAAGGTCTGGCGACAGGTCCAAGACTCGGTGATCAACCAAGACTACTCCCGCCGACCAAAGAAGATGAAAGTTCGGAAAGAGAAGGACTACCCTATCGTACCACAGAAGGTGTCGTCTGCTTGGGTTCCCACTGCAACGGCCCCCTCAACTTCGACCGCCTACAAAAGGAGAAGGCGGGAGAAAATTCCCGCGTCTGCGATGAATCTAAAGGGTGCTGAACCTAAACGCCCTAAGTCTAGGGGCATGGTGGTGCACACTGTTTATATGGCTTCTGGGAAAGAGGATAGCCGTATCTCCACGGGTCATCGACCACTCACCCGATCAGTAACAAAGGCTCAGGAGCAACAACAGCAAAAGCTCCAAGACTGTTCAAGTTGGCGGTGCGCAACAGGCTCATCACCCTACCGGATCCGAAACGCCCACTGCAACCCGGTGACGTCAACAGTCCCAACTACTTCCCCTACCATCGAATAATGGGCCATCCAATCGAAGATTGCTTTGTCTTCAAAAAATGGATTGAGGACCAGTACCAGCAAGGCAAGGGGCATGACGAGGTCGCTTCCACAATAGAGGTGGTCCCGTCCGCACGACATGCTCGGCGTCGCCTCTGGCGCCGAGTGAGGAAACCCAGGGGCAACTCTCCCTCCGGACTTACTCCACCAGCTCCAATGGTGGAAATTGACGTCGATGTTCTATATGGGAACAACTTTGAACTGCTCAGGAAAGTGCGAAAGAACTCTCCGACCGCTGTACTGAAGAAGTCTCCGCCATCTGTTGAAAGTATGACACAGGTGAAGCCAGAATAGCCTCCTCAGCGGTTGTCCTCCAAGATCCACAGAGTGTGACGGAAAGTCTAAGACTATTAATTGACAAAGACTACTCTCACCGACTGAAGAAAACAAAGGCTTGGCAAGGGGAGGAGTATCCTGCCATCATGCCACGGAAAGTATCGTCTGCACGGGTGCTCGCTGCAACGGCTCCCTTAACTTCGGCCTCCTACAAAAAGAGAAGGCCAGAGAATCAACTACCACCAGTGGCAAATATCAAAGGTAGTGGACCCAAACGCCCCAAGTCTGGGGGCATGGTAGTACACACGGTGTACATGGCTTCCAGCAAAGAGGAAAGCCGTACTTCCGCGGGTCATCAACCACTTACACGGTCTGTGACAAAGGCTCAGGAGCAGCAACAAAAGCTCTAGGAGATGCTGACAAAGATGGCCGCACTCACAGGGCAGAAAGAAAGCCCGGAAGTATCGTCCGAACAGCGCAAAGATTAGGAGACCGATACAGAGTTCTTGCGGAGGGTACTAGAAAGAAAGGATAAAGAAGCCGCGGAGCAAGCTGCTAACATGAAGCAGATGGCGCTCCTGTTCCAAGATATGGTCGGGATGATGATCCAGCCGAAAACCCTCCAATAGTCGTTGAAGACGACAGAGGAGAGACGTCAAACCCGCTTCCGGCTCTATCAGCAGCCAGAGAAGAGACGATCTCCAAAGCTGCCCTTGACGACTATATACCTTAACAAATATGAGCTCATCATGCAAGCGAAGCAGCTGGCCAAGTCGTCAGGACTGGGCGACCTTATCCAGGCTAGTACGATCAAATTAAGTACCCGCCAGGATATACGATCTCCAAATTCCATGTGTATAAGGGGACGGGAAATCCACACCAACACGTTGCTCAATTCAAAGCTTTATGCGGTAATACCGGAGGCGACGAAAAACTACTGCTTCGCCAATTCGTCGGCAGCTTGGTGGAGACTGCATTTGAATGGTACTCTAAGCTCCCAAATGATTCTATCAAAACATTCACGGAGATGGAATTATTATTCACACTGCGGTTTACGAGCGCAAGTGAGCATACCCCGATCACGGCATTAATCAATGCCAGAGTGAAGTCAGGAGAGACCTAAGTTTAATACGCAATTCGATGGCGTAACCTATGGTCAAAATGCGAACAACGCATAGAAGAAGCTTCTACCGTGGGCATGTTCGTGGGAACCCTTGATCCCCAGACAACTATATCCCAGTTTATGATGTTCTTCAAGCCGACCACCTTCCAGGCCTTGATTGACAAAGTGGCCCAAATGGACCAGATGGGCCATAGACCGTCCTCTTCAAAGACAGATCTTCGGAATGAAAAGGGAAAAGGGAAAGCGACCTTCGTCGCCAACGCTCAACAACAACCGAGTGACCCGAAACCGGTGGCTCGCCAAAACAGCAAACCAAGATCCCTCGAAGAAAAGTTGAGACGTCCTTACTCGTTCCCCCGGGATAAAACGAGGAGACTATTCGAACTGGCGGTGCGCAACAGGTTCATCACTCTGCCAGATCTAAGACGCCCACTACAACCTGGCAACGTCAACAATCCTAATTACTGCCCCTACCACCGAATAGTGGGCCACCCAATCGAAGACTGCAACGTCTTCAAAAACTGGGTTGAAGACCAGTACCAACAAGGCAAGTTCGCGCTGTCCGAAAACTGGAAGGTAAACCCGCCACAGCAGCACGCTCCTAAAAAGGTGGATACGCCGGGGGCATCATGCTCATTTATAGAAGAAGCTCCGTGGGAAGTTGTCCTCTCGGCTAAAACTAAAAGAATGCTGAAGGATCTTCAACGCGTCCAGCCATCAAATGGAAAAGCTCGCTGGAGCCCGAGATTATTGACGGGATGCTGAAATCACGCCCGATGCCGAAAGTTAGTAACAATGGGCAAAACCTCCAGGCCAAGCTTTCGAAGTCTTCAAAGAAAAAGAAGAGGACCAAGAAGCCCGTGCAGCTTGACGACAATCGTACAGGTCTGCAAAAATACATCGACGCACTGGAAGAATACAACCAAAAGGTGTGGACCCCGGTCACATTGGAAGAGATCCTTAAGCATATTCTTAAGAATGGAGACAGTGATATTGATGAAGGAGAGGCCTCGTTAGAAGAACCCGAGGATTACGGGGCGAGTTGCCACATGATCTCTCACTCGTCGGTAAATGGCAAAGAAGCTCCTGACGTAGAGAAACTGGGGGCAGAACCAGAGCCAAAATCCTTGGAACCATCAAACGACCTGATCGATAGGCTACTGAGCGAAGCTCTTTAAAAGAGCAAAGCTGATCGAGAACGTGAAGAGGCCATATACGAAAAGGCCAAGCGTCGGTGTCAAGCTGAAGAAGCTCCGGTAAAGAGAAGCCATAAAGTATCTCAACCGGATCGAAGCGCCCCCACCACCAGCAAGAGCAGAATCAAGATAAGGAAGTAGTTCGCCAAAGCTCTGTCAGAGGGAATGAAGCTGCCACCTTTCAAAGAAATACTTCCGGGTGTATGTGCCCTGATGAAGCGGATGTACATCCGAACTACTGCTTGTACCACGGAGGGTCACACACCCTACCGAAGAGTGCAATGCATTCAAGAAGTGGTGGCAGGGATACATTGCCCACCGACACCACTTCAAGCGGATGAAGCGCAAAGATCGTCGGGAACAGAGAAGCACGACAGATGAGCGTAAAGGAACAGCCGGTAACTGTCATATGGTTAATGCCATTTTGACAAAAGAAAAATCTCAAGTTCTTACCTTCGGGAGCGACTCTGATGAAGAAATAGCCCTTGGCCCTCTCTTCAAGGAATCCACCTCCGGAAAATAAGAAGAGACGAAAAACTGTAAGAATATCCAGCTGCGTAACCGTATGTTGCCTAAAAGGAACCTCAGGCCTACAAACAAAGGTTCGAGCAAAGAAGACAAGGGGAAAGAAAAAGTCCCTGAGGAGATTACCCTCGATGATAGAGTCGTCGAAGATCTCACAGCCAAGAACCCTGTTTCCCCCAATCAGAGCAAAGCTCTGTTTGAATTTCAAAAATTCAAAAATTGAAGTAACGTTTCAGATCCCTTGCGCTGCGCTCAACACGCCACGTGACAAAAGCAGACACGCCGGCGCAGCGCCCAAGGCAGCGCACCCAATCAGAGCAAGGCACTATTTAGAATAAAAATAAAAGAAGCAACGCTTCAGATGATTTGCGCTCTGCGCTGCGCGACACGTGTCAAGCGCAGGTGCGCTTGCGCCAACTGTGCCGGCACTAAAACAGAATTAAAATTCCAGAAAGATCTTTTTGATCTTATTAAAACAATAAGATTCTCTTCTGTAAAACAGAAGCCCTTGGATCAAAAATCCAACGGTGGGGAAAAATCCCTAAATCACTTAGAGAAAGATCTCTTTGACTGATTTAACAAATCAATTGGCACTATAAAAAGGCCCCTAGACTCCAAGTCTAAAGCAGACAGACCCAGAGAGAACTTACAGAAATCTTCTGAAAACTTTGAGAAAGAACTCGAGAAGGTAAACCTTTGAAAAGAAGAATTTCTTCTAAAAAGATCAACGATCTAAAAACAAGATCAAGATCTTAAATAAAAAAAAGATCAAATAATAAGAATAAAAAAAGAAGTAATATACTTCTTTATTAGATCTTTTGATCTACATATAAAGGCACAGCCTTTTGATGAACCATTGGTTCTTTAATCATGAGGTAAAACCTCTTGAAACAAGAAAAAAACTTATTTTCTTTGATCCAAATTTGATCAAAAGATTAAACAGTGCCCTGCACTTGTAAAAATTTGCACTGTTGCGCTCTTGGGTTGGCGCAAGCCACCAGAGAGCGCCACGTATCAGCCCCAGAACAAATTGCGCCTTACGCTTTAAAAACATAGCACCGCTCTCTTAAATTGGCGCAAGTCATTAGAGCGTGCCACGTGTAAGCAGCGCAACAGCGCAGCGCACTGTCGCAGCGCAACAGCGCAGTGCACTGTCGCAGCGCACTGCGCTTGCGCTCACCAGAGCGTGACACGTGTCACGTCCACATGCGCTTGCGCCTTGCGCTCCTCAGTTAGCGCAAAGCACCTGACAGGCCACGTGGCGCACTGTCAGAATAATAAATGCGGCGCATTATTAAAGGGCAAAGCCCAATTAAGAGGTCCAATGGACCAAAACAAATGCTCTGCATTATAAAAAAGGGGACAGAGCCCAATTAAAAGAGCCTAATAGGACAGGAAAAATGCACTGCATTATTAAACAAAGGGCAGAGCCCAATCAAAGGCCTAACAAGCCAGACACAAATAAAAAAACCGTTGAATATTCTCAACTGGACTTAGCCCAATTCTGGCCGTAAGTCCTCAAATTAAATTGAATCGAGCACAAACGCTCTCTCAAATCAATTTACACCCGGTTCAAGGGTACATCTCTGAACTCCTCTGATATTTGTCGTTGTAATCCTTCAACGTCGTCAGAGAGGTGACGGGTCCCGACAACCACACACAATACGGACTGTGGGGTCCTTAAACTCATGGACTTATGCATCCTTAAACCAACAATACGGACTGTGGGGTCCTTAAACTCATGGACTTATGCGTCTTTAAACCAACAATACGGACTGTGGGGTCCTTAAACTCATGGACTTTTGCGTCCTTAAACCAATATGCATCCTCAAAATGAGAACGATGGACCACCATGTCTCTAAACTGGCAATGGACCACTATGTCCCTAAACTGGAACAATAGAGCCCCCCCTAAATGCTCCTTTGTCGGATCCAAACGATCCCGTTAAGTTGGTTTTAGTTTCAAACCGGACTAACGTATCCTTAACAAACGTTTGAGTCGATCTTAGCCTCAAATATGGCTAACGTATCCTCAAACCAAAACCCCAAACCCAAATCTAAGAAAATACGGATTTGGACTAATCCACGTCCTACGGGCGACGACATAAATTAGTCTCCATATACAATCCATGGGCAACCACAAACAAAACAAACACCCACGACATGAAGTGAAATTATGGAGAAGGAGAAAATTGTTACCGCGATGCGGTAGCGTAATTAACTGCAGGGGCTTGCGCCTACAGGGAAGAGCGTCCCCACAATCAAAAACACCTCAAGCGAGGGGGAATCTGATGAAGTCTGCTACATCGGCCGCATCCGTCTAAACCTCCGATACACGGTGCCATAAATCAACTTGGCATCTTCGGAGAGGTGGACGGATAAAACCAAATAGCATCTGCCTCGAATCTCAGGCAAGACGAACCTACGCGGTTGCGTCTCTGTATTCGGAGGGGAACAGATTCTGGCACGCCCGGTGGGACCTTTTCCTCTTTCCACTCCACACTTAGTGTGTCGTCTTCGCGAACGAATCGCGGTTTGTTAATGGTTGCCCTTGGGTTTCAAGTTACTAAGATTTGGTCTCTTGCTTGGCGCAGAAATCAAACAGCAATGGCGTCCAACTGCTCAAACTGCTCCAAATGCAAATGCAACCGACGCTCCGCCTCACCTGGAGGTGTAGCCTATGGGCCTCAAGCGGCCTCCATCCTTGCTATGCCGGTAGAACAAGTGACTCAGGCTACCACCGGTCTGTTCTTCGGGACCATGCTCCCGCCAGAAAGCTTCACCATTCCAGCACCCGTACCGGAAGCGCAAAAGAAGTCGGTCTTCGATCGGCTCACTACTACCACGGCCCCTCTCAACGGGTCGTCCAATTCCAACTCCTCGGTCTTCACCAGACTGAGCCTGAACTCCGTTGGGCCTGCCAAGAAGCCCATTACACCCGAAGTGGCCATCCCAAGGAAGATAGCCATCTCTGCTCCTGAAGTCGTCAAGGCGTCTTCTCCTGCCAAAGAGTCGGCCTTTGCAAGATTGACTATTCCGGCTCCCGTTTCTGCTCGAAGGTCTGTTTTTGACAGATTGGATACCGCTACCCAAAAGACATCAGTCTTCAAGAGGCTGGCACCGGCGGCGCCTCATCTGGACAGGGGGCAAGATAAAACCATCCCCATCGCTGAACCAACCCCAACAGCTCGACACGCTCGACGTCGCCACTGGCGCCGAGTACGGAAGGACGGGGGAAACTCCCCCTCTGGGCTAACTCCACCGGCCCCAACGGTGGAAGTCAACGCTGCTGTTCCGACTGGGAACAGCTTTGAACTACTCAACAAGGTGCGTAGAAACTCTCCGACTGCCGCGCTGAAAAGATCTCCTCCACCCGCGGAGAATGTTACAGAAACAAAGCCGGAGCAGCCCCCTCAACGGCTGTCCTCCAAAATTTACAAGGTCTGGCAACGGGTTCAAGACTCAGCAGTCATTCAAGATCCCTCTCGTCGGCAGAAGAGGGTGAAAGTTCAAGAACAAAAGAACCGTCCTGTCAAACCGCAAAGGATGAAAACCACTTGGGTGCCCAATACAACGGCCCCCTCCACTTCGACTGCCCACAAGAGAAGAAGGCCGGAGAGTGTCTCCACGCCTGCGGCAAATGTCAAGGGCAGTGAGCCTAAATGCCCTAAGTCCGGGGGCATTGTGGTACATACCGTCTATATGGCGTCCGGGAAAGAGCATAGCCGTACATCTACAGGTCATAGACCGTTTACGCGATCGGTGACTAAAGCTCAGGAGCAGCAGCAGAAGCTCCACGAAATGATGAATGCGATGGCCGCACTCACTGGGCCAAAAGAAAGCCCCGAAGCGTCCTCGGATCAATGCCAAGAGCAAGAAACCGACGCCGAGTTCCTTCGGAGAATATTGGAAAAGAAGGACAAAGAGGCTGCAGAACAAGCAGTCAATATAAAACAAATGGCCCTTCTGTTCCAGGACATGGTGGGTATGATGATCCAGCAAGATCCTCCTGCCGAAGATCCTCCAATCGTCCTTGAAGATGATAGAGGAGAAACGTCGAATCCTCCACCGGCTCTGTCAACAGCCAAGGAGGAGATGTTCATCACAGAATACTGCATTTTATACCGCCCATTCTTACGCTCGGTTGTTTATAGGTAGGTACTTTTAATCCGTGTTTGTTACATATTTGCAGGATACAGGTTCTCGGTTCTAAAACGGTGAAATTCATGGAAAACACGACAATATCCGGGTTCCTGCCAACCACTGAGAAAACACGGTCTCCGCTCGTCATCCGTATGTTTCCAGATACCAGTTTAGGAAGACAAAATGTCAAATCAATGTCACCTTCATGCACAAGGCTCAATGGCAACAACAAGTTCCAAGAAATCTACGCGGAGCTCGAGGCAATCATACCAAATCTTGACAAAAAGTCCACCTTTCCTCAACAGAAATTCTGGAAGAAATGTGAAAGTATTTTCAGAAAATATATGTACCAGACAACAGGGGACAACAGACCAGGAAAAGTACCAAAACCCCACGACCCAACTCGCCAAGATGGCCGCGGATCCGCGGCCAACATGGGTTCAGGCCGCGGATCCGCGGCCTTATATACTCCTCTTTCTGTCGTTTTTCAGGGGCTTTTTGGTAATCTTATTTTGGGGCAGATTGTTGCCCTAGATCTTCATTTCCCTGCCTATAAATACAGTAGATCTGAGCCCAACCAAGGGTCATTCTTTTGTTCCTCTTTTGTAGTCTTTTGTATAGTTCTTCTTCTTCTTCTTCATTCTTTTTCCATGAAAATTGTAGTGAGAGCTTTTTGAGTGGGAGATCAATGAAGATGAGGGTTTTGTATCATTCTCTTTTGTTTCTTCTTCCCCTTGAGATTCTTGCTTTCTCTTGATCATTCAACCTCTTCATTGAGCTTGAATGGTTAAGGGTTAGTTATTGATCTCAAGGGTCGTATTCTTTCATGGAATTAGCACTTCATTTCACATGCGTTCTCTACCCTTCCCTTGATCTTGCAACCTCTTGATTGAGCTTGCAAGTTTAAGGGTTGGCTATTGATCACATGCTTGTCTTGAGTTCTAGTTTCTTGTTCTTTTTATTTGCTTATTTATTACTTGCTTTTTATTACCTTGCTTTACTTTCTTGCAATTTATATTCATGCACTTAATTACTTGTAATCTTTTCTTTTCTTTGTTCTTTTCTTTTTGTTCTCTCTTTTTGGTTCTCTTTTGTGAATGAATGTAATTATCTTTGTTAAGAGAAAAATACGGTATTCTAAGTTAATGTTTCTTTGCCCATTTCCTTTTCCCGTATTTTCCATTGAACTCCGCCCAAACCATACGCAAGCGCTCCGTTAGGCACCGTACCCTGACAAGGTAACGGTGATTCCTAACCGCGACCGGTTGCGTTCGGTTTGGCCGGAGGCGAAAGCAAGAGACAAGAACGGAAGGACAAGGGTAAATAAGCCGTATTCCACGAATACCGCGCTTAAATCCCCTAATCCACGTTGTTGCCGATTGCTTAGCTTCAATTGGTCAAGATTCGGCTCAAAGGTTTTGAGTACGGATTTCTTTAGCTTATAATCTCGTATCTTTTTCTTAACAACTTTATACTTGCAAATATTACACATAGGTTAGACTGAACAAACATACAGATTCTTTATTGACTCGTCAAAAACAAGAAAGGACATACAACCATCTCCCTGTGGATCGACCCGTGCTCAACCGGCTAGCTGCAAAGCGACACCGTCTTGATTGCGGTTAACTTTTAATTCTTCCAATCAAATGGCGCCGTTGCCGGGGAGACGGTAGCGTATTTTCTTTCTTGTTATTCGGGTTAATATTCTTTTTGTATATATATATAAAAATAAAAAAAATATTCTTTTTGTCATTTTTGATCATTTTTTTTTGTGGGCAAGAGTGCAGATTTTTGCAGATTTGCAAACTGCGATTGTGGGGAGCAAAGTGTACATTCAAGGCTAAGGTGATTGCAAGGTACAGTGCCAAAGATCCGGGTAGTTTGACCCGCACAAGCAAACTTTTCAAGCTTACCGGATTTGATTCAACGGGGGTTTCCTAACCCAAAAACTTAACGGTACGTACTTTACTAACACCTTCTTCTCAAATCCGACGCTTCCAATATACTATTCTTTGCAGGATTCTTTGCAAGTTCGCTAGCAAGCGCTAAAAAATTGACTAACCCGTATTTGTTGCAGTGCTGCGCTTAAACTAAAAAAACGATTTTTTGATTCTTTATCAAATTTTTATTGAATTGCGCATTGCATACATTAATACGAACTTAAGGGCAGGCGAACCCCACAAGATACGGTAAAGGATTTTATCACCTTTTCCGTGGCCCACAAATTACGAACTTGAGCATAACGCTTACCCGCACAAATTTTAAAAGAAATTAGACTTTAAGCCTTAAGGACTTCGCGCTCACTAGGAGAAGTTAACTGTGTTTAGAACCTCGCTTAACGGTATATTGTTTACGGGGTGTCTAGGAAAGTGTTAACGGCGCAACCGCCAAAAGAGAAAGGGTTATTTAATTAAGGAACTTCGCGAAAGCGTTGGAAAACCTCCCCTTATCTCTGCACTTACCTGGCCTCGTGATCAGTGTATCTTGAGCCCGTTTCTCGACACAGTTTTACTTCGACAATCAAGTTCTGGAGCAGGTCTAGTTGACCTAGGTGAACCCTAGAACGATTAGGTGTGTGGTATTTTTGTGTCGTGATTATTTTTGTCCATATTCTTTTTGTGTGTATATTTCATTCTTTTGTTAATATATAAACTATAAAAAAAATATATATATCACATTCTTTTTCCCCTCCTTTTCTCTACCTTTCTTTCTTTCTCTTCATATCATGGGTACCCCACCGCGAAAAACTCTTGCCGAACTTTGGTACCCCCAACCAGACATTGCTTCTTACGGTTCTTGCTTTGGCCGAACTTCGAACGATCCATCCATGCCAAAAATTTCATTGAGAGATCAGATAGACGCGTCTAGGAAAAACAATTTGACTCCGCAATCAACTTCGTATCAACCATTTCAAACATTCACCCCTTCTTACGTTGATACCCCTTCTTCGAGTCATGTTGCAACTCCAAGATCTATGTCTATTGCAGAACGTATTGAACAATCTCGTAGCCGATCTTTCACTCCTGTCACCACTTCAAATTCTTGGTATCAACAATTTCATTCACCTTCTTATCCAAATGTTGATCCTACCCCTGTCCAACCATTCAATTCCTACCAGTCCTACCCTACTTTTTCACCTTCCCTAGACATTGTTTCTGAACCGCCATTTGGGAATTTTCAGTATCCAAACAACTTTGAATTTTTTACTGAAACCCCTTCACAACCCATGTCTAGTCTGGAACAGTCATTGGAAGACTTTAGGGTAGCGTCAAGCCAACAGATAATGGATTTGAATTCGTCCATGGCCGCTCTCATACAACCTACTGACCCGGTAGCTAGTTTTCAACTAGCTCCTAATTTTTCAATGTATGATGAGGCGGCAGGACAGGCTGTGAATTTGAGTGGAGAGAGTGAGATGTACCCCCTTCCAAATCAAACCTACCCGTCCCAAATTGAATCCCACAACTCCTGTTTTGAAAGTCTATCGAGTATCCCACATGATTTATCAATTGAAGATAGAATGATGAATGAGTTGTGCGACTTCGTAGTGTTTGATTTGCCCGATTATGAAGGGTCTTTTCCAAGTGAAACCGATCCTAATCCTTTTGACCTCTACACCTCCATCTTAGAACCTGAATTGATTGAAATCCATGCATTTGATGAGGTGTCTGAGAAAATTGACTTTCACTTGATTAAGGATATTGACGCTGGGAATATTTTGGATGATGAACCCATAGATTTGGCTGAGTTTTTCTCTTCAAATCATCATCCCGAGTCATTAAATATTTTTCCCGAACTTCATATGCGTCTTGATATTGATGATGAAGGCATGGATGAGCTTAACGTTGAGGAGAATTCTGAGGATAGTTTTGAGGATGAACCAGTTATAATTGATGAGTCGGATTTTCCAATTCATCCTATCCCTTCCACTGACTGTGTACACCCTCCTGCACCTTTAACCGATAACCTTCCTCAACCACTTCCCTCCACCCTTTCCATCGTTCCGACCATGCAAGAAACCGTCTCCCTTTCATTTCGTATGTCTGGTTTACCGAGTTCGGCGTACCCATGGTTTCTCTCGAATCTTGAGGGATTTGACCCCATTTCTCGACGGGTAAATATATTAGCACAATCGCTTTTCACACATCGGTCATCACAAATTGTGCTAATCTATTTACTCCATTTGCACCCTCAAGATCGTATTCCACTTCTTTTTCCCTTCCGCCATTCTTCTTCCTCTCATATACCGAGACCATATCCCGCTTCTCTCCGCATATGGTCTCGCGTATTCTCCATCTCTTTTCTCTACGCCTTCTTCCACCAACCTGTACATTATAGCGATAAAATCTTTGAATGGTTGGTGTTAACTTTTGGCCTGTGTAAGGCCTTGTATAGCTTGATACTGTTTTCTTTCCCCCCTAATCCTGAATTTCAACGCTTAACAGTGGAAACACTGTTTTACTTAAGTTTGGGGGGGACACTTTTTTTTGTATATATTTTTGGTTTTCTTTGTTGTCTATAATTTGTTTTTAGGGAGCGCCGGCAATTTTGACCCTCTTGGTATAGCTTGACAGTGAGGGCACTGTCAAGTTTAAGTTTGGGGGTGTGCTCGGTAAGCTTTCTTCCTTCGCATTCATTTGTATATTTTGCATTTGCATACCTTATTAAAAACCCACAAAAAATTAAAAAAATTTCCAAAAAAATATAAAAACTTTGTCGTCAAGTTAGCTAATAGGGTAACTTAGATTTTTATTCTGAAAGTTTAGTTGATATGTTAGAAATAACTAAATTCTAGACTTAGGAATTGAAAACCCTAAAAATAACCCTCATTCTGTCTAACTTTGGTAAGTATACGTCCTTACAATTTTTGGGTTCAGTTCTTGAGTTAAGTCAAGATGAGGGGAAAGTATTGAAGCTTTACTGAAGGATAAGTCTGAAAAATAGTTTCTTTTCTTGAGTTTAAATTTAGAAAGTATATACCCTACAAACTGCACTTACACGCACTTTGAAACTTGGGATAGTAGAGGATACCTAGAAATACTCTTGCCTGAAAGCCTAGTATGAAAGAAAAAACGGTATTTAAAGCTAAACACCAAAAGAGCATATTGAAAAATATATCCGGTCTTGAAAAAAAAAAAGAAAAAGAAAAAGAAAAATAGAATAAAGTCAAGACCTGGAAACTGCTATTTACGCTTTAAAGCTCACACATTCAGTAATCGGCCGTTAGTGCCTCATGAAGCATTAATAGTCGCATGAAAGGTCTGTGAGCAAATCCGTCCATCCTTAATGAAAAGAAGTAGTATTAGGTATTAGGGCAAGGGTATTATAGCTTGAATTGAATTCTTGAGTGTAGGGGTGCAAATACACACACACGTAGGGGTATACAATCGATGTTTGGATAAAAGATAGAAATAAAGAATAAGACTTGTGTTTTCTGTAAAGTTGATAAAAATCCCTGATTTGAGGCCGCGCTTTAGAAGGAAAACTCAGGAGATCCAAGGTTAAATAGATAGGAGGTGTGAAAAATAAGGGTTGGATATTTCTGACTTAGGATAATAGAGTTTCTAACGTAATAACTAAACTGTAGGAGTAAAATCTATGTTAACTTATGACACTAGCTTGACGGGATTTTGTGGGTAGTATCCGCTGAAAACCCTCAGGAGACAACACTCCTCCTACTAGGGACACCTAGAGGTTTAACGGCTTGTTGCACATGCTCAGTGCAATCGCGTTCCCTGCGAAAGTGCGGTTAGGTTTTTATTTTAGTGAATAATTGGTTTTGCTCGGGACGAGCAAAAGTTAAGTTTGGGGGTATTTGTTCATCACAGAATACTGCATTTTATACCGCCCATTCTTACGCTCGGTTGTTTATAGGTAGGTACTTTTAATCCGTGTTTGTTACATATTTGCAGGATACAGGTTCTCGGTTCTAAAACGGTGAAATTCATGGAAAACACGACAATATCCGGGTTCCTGCCAACCACTGAGAAAACACGGTCTCCGCTCGTCATCCGTATGTTGCCAGATACCAGTTTAGGAAGACAAAATGTCAAATCAATGTCACCTTCATGCACAAGGCTCAATGGCAACAACAAGTTCCAAGAAATCTACGCGGAGCTCGAGGCAATCATGCCAAATCTTGACAAAAAGTCCACCTTTCCTCAACAGAAATTCTGGAAGAAATGTGAAAGTATTTTCAGAAAATATATGTACCAGACAACAGGGGACAACAGACCAGGAAAAGTACCAAAACCCCACGACCCAACTCGCCAAGATGGCCGCGGATCCGCGGCCAACATGGGTTCAGGCCGCGGATCCGCGGCCTTATATACTCCTCTTTCTGTCGTTTTTCAGGGGCTTTTTGGTAATCTTATTTTGGGGCAGATTGTTGCCCTAGATCTTCATTTCCCTGCCTATAAATACAGCAGATCTGAGCCCAACCAAAGGTCATTCTTTTGTTCCTCTTTTGTAGTCTTTTGTATAGTTCTTCTTCTTCTTCTTCATTCTTTTTCCATGAAAATTGTAGTGAGAGCTTTTTGAGTGGGAGATCAATGAAGATGAGGGTTTTGTATCATTCTCTTTTGTTTCTTCTTCCCCTTGAGATTCTTGCTTTCTCTTGATCATTCAACCTCTTCATTGAGCTTGAATGGTTAAGGGTTAGTTATTGATCTCAAGGGTCGTATTCTTTCATGGAATTAGCACTTCATTTCACATGCGTTCTCTACCCTTCCCTTGATCTTGCAACCTCTTGATTGAGCTTGCAAGTTTAAGGGTTGGCTATTGATCACATGCTTGTCTTGAGTTCTAGTTTCTTGTTCTTTTTATTTGCTTATTTATTACTTGCTTTTTATTACCTTGCTTACTTTCTTGCAATTTATATTCATGCACTTAATTACTTGTAATCTTTTCTTTTCTTTGTTCTTTTCTTTTTGTTCTCTCTTTTTGGTTCTCTTTTGTGAATGAATGTAATTATCTTTGTTAAGAGAAAAATACGGTATTCTAAGTTAATGTTTCTTTGCCCATTTCCTTTTCCCGTATTTTCCATTGAACTCCGTCCAAACCATACGCAAGCGCTCCGTTAGGCACCGTACCCTGACAAGGTAACGGTGATTCCTAACCGCGACCGGTTGCGTTCGGTTTGGCCGGAGGCGAAAGCAAGAGACAAGAACGGAAGGACAAGGGTAAATAAGCCGTATTCCACGAATACCGCGCTTAAATCCCCTAATCCACGTTGTTGCCGATTGCTTAGCTTCAATTGGTCAAGATTCGGCTCAAAGGTTTTGAGTACGGATTTCTTTAGCTTATAATCTCGTATCTTTTTCTTAACAACTTTATACTTGCAAATATTACACATAGGTTAGACTGAACAAACATACAGATTCTTTATTGACTCGTCAAAAACAAGAAAGGACATACAACCATCTCCCTGTGGATCGACCCGTGCTCAACCGGCTAGCTGCAAAGCGACACCGTCTTGATTACGGTTAACTTTTAATTCTTCCAATCAGGAGACAATTTCCAAAGCTGACCTGGATGAATATATAGCTCAGCAGATATGGGTTCACCAGGCAACCGAGGCAGCCGGTCAAGTTGTCAGAACGGGGCGACCATATCCGAGCTGGTATGATCAGATCAAGTACCCGCCGGGCTACACGATCCCAAAGTTCCATGTCTACAAGGGGACAGGCAATCCCCATCAACATGTTGCCCAGTTCAGGGCTCTTTGCGGTAACACCGGCGGTGACGACAAGCTCCTGCTTCGCCAGTTCGTCGGCAGCTTATCGGAGACGGCGTTTGAATGGTACTCCGAGCTTCCGAACGACTCCGTCAAAACCTTCACTGAAATGAAGTTGTTGTTTACCCAGCGCTTTGCAAGTGCCAGCGAGCGTACTCTAATAACAGCTTTGATTAATTCGAGAGTAAAGCCGGGCGAGAGTTGGGTTCAATATGCAATCCGATGGCGGAACTTGTAGTCAAAGTGCGAACAACGCATTGAAGAGGCGCCGGCGGTGGGCATGTTCGTGGGCACCTTAGATCCTCATGCAACTATTTCACAGTTCATGATGTTCTTTAAACCAACCACATTCCAGGCCCTAATCGACAAACTAGCTCAAATGGACCAGATGGGCCATAGACCGTCTCCTCCAAAGCCGGACTCTCGAAATGAGAAGGGGAAAGGAAAAGCGATCGTCGTCGCCAATGCTCAACAACAGCCGAGCAACTTGAAGCCGGTGGTCCGTCAAAACAATATGCGTCCACGAGTACCCCTCGAGGAGAGGCTAGGACGTCCTTACTCGTTTCCTCAAGATAAAACGAGAAGACTGTTCGAGCTGGCATTGCGCAATAGACTTATCAATCTGCCGGATTCAAGACGCCCGTTGCAGCCAAACGACGTCAATGATCCCAATTTCTGTCCCTATCACCGAGTATTGGGTCATCCGATCGAGGATTGCTACGTCTTCAAAAACTGGATTGAAGACCAATACCAACAGGGTAAGTTCGCGTTGTCCGAAAGATGGAAGGTGAACCCGCCGCAACCTCATACCCCGAAAAGGGTGAATATGCCGGGGGCAATGCGCTCCCTTGTTGAAGAAGCTCCATGGAAGGTTGTGCTATCAGTCAAAACCAAAAGGATGCTGAATGATCTCAAGACATGCCCGGCGATCAGGTGGAAGAACCCGCTCGAACCCCAGATCATCGAAGGGATGCTGAAACCGTGCCCAACTCCAAAGATCGGTGGTGATGGCCCAAGCACTTGTACCCAGCCGTCGAAATCTTCAAAAAAGAAGAAGAAGAGATCCAAAAAGCCCGTGAAGCCTTGCGACAAGCGCACGGACTTGCAGAAACAGATTGACGCGCTGGAGGAGTATAATCAAAAGGCACGGACTCCCATTACACTCCAAGAGTTCCTCAACCACGTCTTTCAAGAGGAAGATGAGGGACAGAGCTCGTCGGATGAATCCGGGGAATACGTGGCGAGTTGTCATGTGATCTCCCACTCGTTTACAGACGATGAGAAAACTCCCTACACTGAGAAGCTGGGGGCAGATCCTAAATCAGAACTTCTGGGGCCATCAGATGAAACAATTGATGCATTCCTCAATGAAGCTCTGTTGAAAAGTAAAGCTGATCGGGAACGCGAGACGGTCATATTTGAAAGGGCCAAGCGCCGGCGACTAGACGAAAGAGTTGAGACACTCCCGTCAAATCAAAAGACATCCGTTGCGGATAAAAACAAATTCAAGATGAGGAAAAGGTTTGCTAAAGCCATATCAATGGGGATGAAGCTATCACCCTCTGAAGGAAACATTGCCGGCAAAGCAGAAATGCACCCTTCTTACTACTTATATCATCGAAAGATTTCGCACCCCACCGAAGAGTGCAAAGCTTTCAATAGATGGTGGCAGGGGTATGTTGTTCACCGACAACATTTTAAGCGGGAGAAGCACAGAACTCGTTGGGAGCGGAAAAGTACGACCGAGGAGTTTAGAAGAACTACCAGCGATTGTCGCATGGTTAACACCGGGGGAGTGCAAATTCTCACATTCGGGAGCAACTCTGACGAGGAAATGGCTCTTATCCCTCTCTTTAAAGAGTCCGCCTCGGGAAAAGAGGAAGAGCCGAAGGCCTGCGAAAATATCCGGCTGCGTAATCGTACGCTACCCGAAAAGAATCTCGGACCCTCAAATAAAAAAGATAAGGGAAAAGAAAAGGTCTTTGAGGATATCGCCCTAGATGAACAAGTTGTGGAAGAGCTAACCGCCAAGGACCCGCCAAAGAAAAATAAGGTGGACTACAACGTTCTGGCACACTTGAGGAAGTTACCCTCTTAACTCAGTATTCTCGATGCCCTCTTACTATCAAAAGAAGCAAGAGATTCATTGATCAAAGCGCTACAGGAGCCGGAGAAATTCCAAGCTTTTCTCGCCGAAGAAAAGATGAAGGACGAGCTAGAAGAAGTGCACACAGCCGATGTCACTTTCAGTGATGAAGACCTCCTCCTTAGGACATGCGAACACAATCGGCCCATCTATGTCTCATGGTACTGCCACGATATAAAGATAGGAAAAATCTTGGTTGACAATGGGTCTTCCGTCAATCTCCTTAATGTACGGGTATTGAAGGAAATCTGCATGAGCGTCCAGCACCTCGCTCGGGATAAGATCACCATCTCCGGGTTCGACTCTCAATCATCCATGACTCTCGGGTCTGTGATACTGATGTTACGCTTTGGGCTACTCGTCACGGACATTAAATTCCATGTCATAGACGCCAAGACATGCTATAATGCTTTGCTCGGCCGACCCTGGTTACACGAGTACAACATCATCCCTTCTACACAGCATCAGTGTATGAAATATTTTAAGGATGGTCTCGAGTATACCGGAACAGGAGAGCTGAACCCATTCTCCTAAATGAAGTCCGCAAATATGAAGATGCAAAATACTTCTTACCGGATTTCGAGGACACAGAAAGATGTCACAAGCCGGAGAACAAAGTTAACGTCACCATCCCGGTCTTCGGGAGCGATACCGAGGAGGACGAAAAGATAGTCTATTCTGGGCCACCCCAACATAACAAGCCGGGACCGTCGGCTCCTATGTTAATCTTTGGCAGCGATTCGGAAGATGAAGTCCACACTATATTCTCTGCTCGACCTTCAATACAAACATTCGTAGATGAAAAGCAAAGTGTGCAAGTCGCCATGGTTCCACTTAAACATCATAAAGAACTTGACGCGCTTGATACCTACGGTGTAGAAAAGCTGCGGACGTTCTATGTCCCTCCAAGGCAAGAAGGCGAAAAGGCGATTCTATTCTACCGCTCCGGGGAAACCACAGTATAGAAAGAGATCTGGCACGGTGCGGACTCTACGCTTGACAGACTCCAGCCAATCCGTTTACCCAGATATTACACAGACGGACTAAAGAGACTCTTGAGGCGCCAAGGTGTACCCCTTAAGCAAACTGCTCGAAAAGCTAAGTTCTATGACAGGATCTGGAACATTCCCGGAACTCAGCGCAAGTTGCCCAACGGGAGAATGGAAGCAATCGGGCTTGGATATGTTCGGTCCAAGAAACGGGAGCTACTCCGCGACTGCTATGTCGTGCATAACTTTGATGAAGAAGGAGATGCTCAATGGGAAGATGCTAATCCTGAACCAGAAAGAGTGCTTGATGCAAAAATGCCCAGTCCGTCGTTCGAAGAACAAATGAACAAGCTTATAAGGGAAGCTGGTCAAAAAGTCCGAGACGACCACAACCGCGAAATGGCCCTCTATGAGAAAGCCAGGACGCAACGCCTCTTTCAACAGGCTAAAAAAGATGAAAATGTCACTCCCTGTCAACCTGTTGCAAAAAAGGCTCAACGCAGAGGTAGAAACAAGTTGAAAAGCGGAAAAAGCGTTCCATGGCGACAAAGCGGGACCAAGAAGCCACGCAGTCGGGAATCGAGCGGTCCGGATTTGTCCCTTATGAAGAAGATGAGTCGAGCATACTCTTTTCCTCAAGACAAGACAAAGAAGATACTTGACCTAGCTATAAAACACCAAATGATTACGCTTCCGGAGTCCAAGCACCCCGAACAGGCAGGCGAAGTCTCACACCCGAACTATTGCTCTTATCACAGGGTAATAGGACACCCTCTCGAAGATTGCTTCACCTTTAAGAATTGGGTCGAAGATCAGTATCAGCTCGACAAGTTCGCTCTATCTGACAGCTGGAGGGTAACGCCGCCACAGAAGCATGAACCCAAAGCCATAAGAGCAGAACCAGATCCACATCGGTCTTGGAAGCGAGCCCGTACTTGTCATATGATAACGATATCAAAAGAAGAGCCCGAGAATATGGATGACCTTCCCTGGTGCTTCGAAAACAATGATGACGAGGCGATCTCAGAGTTTCCACCGGCGCCAAAAGAGCTGGAAGATGGAATCCATACTACGGCAGATAATCTCAAGAAAATTGAGTTAGGGACGGCGAACGACCCGCGACCGACGTTCGTTAGTGAGCTGTTGTCTGAAGGAAGGGTGGCTTCATTAAAAGACGTGCTTATGCAGCATAAAAATTGCTTCGCATGGAACTATTCCGAAATGCCAGGACTAGATCCAGAAATTGCTGTGCATAAATTGGCGATATCCCCGGACGTTAAGCCAATCAAACAAGCACCGAGAAGAATGCGGCTCGAGCTTGAGATGAGCATTAACGCCGAAGTCAAGAAGCTGATCAACTCTGGGTTTATCCAGGAAGTTCAGTATCCCGATTGGATCGCCAATATCGTCCCGGTGATGAAGAAGAATGGGACGGTGCGCATATGTGTAGACTTTCGGGCCTGAAGGACGATTTCCCAGTGCCAGTCACCGAGCTGATGATAGATAACACGTCCACTCACGAGGTTTTCTCCTTTATGGACGGCTCATCAGGATATAATCAGATAAAGATGCATCCCGAAGACCAGAAGCACACCGCTTTCCGGACCCCTTTGGGTATATTCTGCTACAAGGTGATGCCCTTCGGTCTAAAGAACGCCGGTGCCACCTATCAAAGGGCCATGACAAAGATCTTCGATGACCTTATACATGAAATCGTCGAATGCTATATCGACAACCTTGTGGTTAAGAGCAAATCATACGAGGAGCATTTAGAGCATCTGAAGACTGTATTTCAATGCCTTCGACAACACAACTTGAAGATGAACCCTCTCAAGTGCGCATTCGGAGTTTCCTCGGGCAAATTCCTAGGATTCATCGTCCGACACCGAGGTATCGAGATAGATCCGTCAAAGATCAAAGCGATCATGGAAATGCCTCCGTCAAGGACTCTCAAACAATTGCAGTCTCTCCAAGGGAAGCTCGCATACATCCGGCGATTTATAGCCAACCTTTCAGGCAAGTGCCGTCCTTACAATCACCTGATGAAGAAGGGAACCCCTTTCGTTTGGGATCACAAATGCCAGAGCGCGCTGGAAGAAATCAATCAATACCTACAGAATCCACCAGTGTTGGCTGCTCCGGTCAAGGGAAAGCCTCTCATTCTTTATACAACCGTCCTCGAAGGTTCCTTAGGCGCATTATGGGCACAAGAGAACGACCAAGGGAAAGAAAGAGCTCTCTATTACTTAAGTCGAGTTCTCCTGGGGGCAGAAAGCAACTACTCCCCCATCGAAAAACACTGCCTGGCGTTGATCTTCGCGATAACGAAGCTCAGGCACTATGCGTTGGCGCATGAAGTCCGTCTCATTTCGAACTTGGACCCCCTTAAATATTTAATGTCAAAGGCCATATTGATAGGGAGACTCGCTAAATGGGCCTTGCTCTTAATGGAGTTTTCGATAACCTATCAGGCTCTTAAAGCAGTGAAAGGCCAGGCCATCGCCGACTCCGACTTCCTCTCCGAGCATCCGATACCAGCTGATTCCCCTTTGAATTGCGAACTGCCAGACGAACATGCGTTTGATGCGATCGGCGGTAGTGATACCCGATGGGAACTCTATTTTGATGGAGCGTCTTCCATGAAGAAGCGCAAACAAAGCACCCCTATAATCAAATCGGGGTGGGCCTCATCTTCGTAACTCCACAAGGAGGGATAATGCGATTTGCTTTCTCCTTAACAGAGCCGAGGACGAACAATGAAGCCGAATACGAAGCTTTGATAGCAGGCCTCGAGATCGCCATCGACATGGGAATCGAAAACCTCCTTATATATGAAGATTCTCAACTAGTCGTCAGTCAAGTAAATGGCGACTACCAAACGTGCAAACCCGAACTGGTAAAGTATGGCGAGAGAGTACAACAATTTCTGACTCAAATCCCCTCCTATATGCTGGAAAGCATACCGCGCGCGGAAAACAGTAAAGCAGATGCACTAGCTAAGCTCGCTAAAGAACTGGCCGATGAGAACCTCGATGACGTAAAGATCGTGGTACAAAGCCGTCGGGTGCTTGCCCCCGCAGAAATATCTCCGGAATCATCCGAAGAAAAGGGACCGACTGAGCAAATGGCTATGCAAATAAAAGACCAGGAAAAGGCTGAGGATTGGAGAGAAGTCTTTGTAGACTACTTCAAATCCAATCAAACGCCTGAAGATGCATCCTCAAGACATCAGCTTATGAAACGAGCTCTGTCTTTCGCCTTCGTCAATGATACTCTGTACAAGAGGTCGTTTGATTCTCTGTGGTTGAGGTGTCTGGGACCTGACGAAGCGAAAAGAGTCGTTCAGGAAGTTCACGACGGACTCTGCGGTTCTCACCAAGCAGGCCCGAAGATAAAGTTGAAAATTAAACGGATGGGCTACTACTGGCCCACGATGATCCAGGACTGCTTCGAGTATGCAAAGCAATGCCACTCGTGCCAGATTCATGGGGACTTTATCCATCAGCACCCAAATCCTCTACATCCAACAGTGGCTAGCTGGCCGTTCGAAATGTGGGGGACTGACGTAATCGGCCCCATCGAACCAACATCGTCCAGGGGACATCGATTCATCTTAGCGACGACTGACTATTTCTCCAAATGGGCAAAAGCAGTACCGCTAAGGGAAGTGAAGACGGAGAATATTTTCCATTTCTTCAAGACGCACATCATTTATTTGTTTGGAACACCGCGACGGATCATCTCCGATAATGGGCCAGCCTACAGAAGCCACAAGATCAGCCGCTTCGCGCAACAACACAATATAGACTGGAGATATTCCTCAGTTTATAATCCCCGAGTTAACGGTCTAGCTGAGGGTTTCAACAAGATCTTGATGAAGATCGTGAAGAAGACGGTGTCCCGAAATAAGAAGGACTGGCACGAGAGACTACAAGAAGCTCTCTGGGCGTATCGAACTACGTTCAAGACGGCCACGAACACAACGCCGTACGTGTTGGTATTCGGTACAGAGGCGGTACTCCCCCTCGAGATAGAGTTACCCTCTCTGCGAGTGGCAGTCCATTATGAGCTAACGGACGAATAGAACGCTCACCTTCGGCTTGAGGAGCTCGATGCCCTTGATGAAACCCGGCTCATAGCGCAACAAAATCTGGAGGCTTATAAAGCAAAGATGACGCGCTCATATGAAAGATTGATCAGGCCGAGGACATTCCGCCAAGGCGAACTCATGATAGTGGTCAAAAGACCTATGATCCCCAATCGCGCAAAGCGGGAAAAATTCGAGCCGAACTATAAAGGCACGTACATCATAGACAAGGTCTACCAGGGTGGAGCCTATCTACTCATGGATATGCACGGTGAAAGGCCTTTCAGGCCAATAAACGGTCGCTTGCTAAAAAGATACTACGCTTAATGAGTCACAGCCTAGGTCAATGATAGATGACGACGACTATGTCCACTCGCTATCTTCCTAAGCTCAAAACTCTATAAGTGGTAGCTGGCCTTCTTCAATAAGGGACCGAAATGTCCTTAAACTAATGATGGACCACTACGTCCTAAAACTAGCTGTGAACCGAGATTTCGATAAACTACGGTGGATTGCAACATCCCAAAGCCGATACAAAAAAATAATAAATAAATATATAAATATATAAAAATAAAAAAAAACGGTATGTCCATAAGAAAAATGGGCACGGATGAAAACCCGAAAGGGCTCCGTGAGTAAAAACAGCAGGGCTGCCGGCGAGTGTTCGTGAAAACCCGAAAGGGCGAGACCTCGTTTAAAAAAAAGAATAAAAATAATATAAAAAAAAGACGGTATGTCCATAAGCAAAATGGGCACGGATGAAAACCCGAAAGGGCTCCGTGAGTAAAAATAGCAGGACTACCGGCGAGTGTTTGTGAAAACCCGAAAGGGCGCAACCTCGTTAAAAGACACTTACAAGATCCTCTCGACCTTGTAGGGAGAAACCACCCGCGTGAGATCCTTACGACTCACAGGGAAGCAACACACTTAGGGATCCTCACGATTCCTAAGGAGAAATTACACTTGCGAGATCCTCACGACTCGTAAGGAGAACTCTGTTATGGGACCCTCACGGCTCATAAGATTTGAAAGTCTTAAGTTACAGAGACCTGAACCTGTTCTTAAGCAACCCCCACAACCTTTGATAGTGCCCTACAAGCAGCTCAATACTGACCTTTATATACAATCCACGGGTGCGAATAAACATTTCCCTAACAAAGTCCCACCCGTGACTGGGGATATGTCCATACGGTAAACAACCCTTGTAAGTCCTTTCGACTTATAAGGGGAAAACCCTTTTGTAAGATCCTTACGACTTACAGGGGAACATACACTTAGGAATCCTCACGATCCCTAAGGAGAAAACACACCTACGAGATTCTCACGACTTGTAGGGAGAAATACCTTTATGAGACCCTTACGGCTCATGAAGTCAAAAGCCTTAGTCGACGGGATCTTAACCCTATTCGCTAAGCCACCTTTGTTCGACATCGATAGAGGCAAATGATGATTCGCTCCTGGCAATATCCCAGTTGTAGCAATGTTGATGCCTAAACCGGTATCAAATTCCAAGCCCTTTCATGGCAAATGATGATTCGCTCCTGGCAATATTCCAGTTGTAGCGATGCTGATGCTGAAATTGGCACCAGATTCCAAGTTCTACACTCGCGATAAAAATCAGCGAGCCAAAAATGCATACGAAATAGCCGAAATGATGGGACAACTTGCAACAAAATCAGCAAATAAAGATGCATGCATGCAAAATAGCCGAAATGATTGGGCAACTCGCAATAAAAAGCAGCGAGTGAAGATAAAATAAATAGCCGAAATGATTGGGCACCGCGAAAAATAGCCGAAATGATTGGGCAATTGCGACTTTCGCGATATAAAAGCTGAAATGATAGAGCATCGCGGAAAGAAATAAAATGAAAAATATATGTAATGAAATTTATGCCCTACAGGCGATGTCACAGCAATCCCTGTATACAATCCAGGGGCGCAAACACAGAAGGAAATATATCTTCCCTCCCCATGCTCCATCAGAAAACGGAGCCAAGTCTTGACGGTAACTCATATAAGACCCGAAAAACACACCTCCTCGATTTAGGGAAACCAGTGTCCTTGACAAGAGCACCTCGATTCGCGTCGACCCGCAGGGAAATCAGTGTCTTTGCAGGAATACCTCGACTCGTCTCAACCCCAGGGAAATCAGTGTCCTTGGCAAAAACCTCGATTCAGGGAAATCAACGTCCTTGACGAGAGCTTCTCGATTCGCGTCGACCCGCAGAGAAATCAGCGTCTTTGTAGGAATACCTCGATTCATTTCAACCCCAGGGAAATTAGTGTCCTTAGCGAAACCTCGATTCAGGGAAATCAGTGTCCTTGACGAGAGCATCTCGATTCGCGTCGACCCGCAGAGAAATCAGTGTCTTTGCAGGAATCTCTCGATTCGTTTCAACCCAAGGGAAATCAGCGTCCTTGGTAAAACCTCGATTCAGGGAAATCAGCGTCCTTGACGAGAGCATCTTGATTCGCGTCGACCCGCAAGGAAATCAGTGTCTTTGCAGGAATACCTCGATTCGTCTCAACTCTGAGGAAATCAGTGTCCTTGGCAAAAACATCGATTCAGGGAAATCAGCGTCCTTGATGAGAGCATCTCGATTCGTGTCGACCCGTAGAGAAATCAGCGACTTTGCAGGAATACCTCGATTCGTTTCAACTCCGAGGAAATCAGTGTCCTTGGCAAGCTCCTTGATTCAGGGAAACCAGTGTCCTTGACGAGAGCACCTCGATTCACGTCGACCCGCAGAGAAACCAGTGTCTTTGCAGGAGTACCTCGACTCGTCTCAACCCCAGGGAAATCAGTGTCCTTGGTAACCTCCTCGATTCAGGGAAATCAGCGTCCTTGACTAAAGCACCTCGATTCGCATCGACCTGCAGAGAAACCAGTGTCTTTGCAGGAGTACCTCGACTCGTCTCAACTCCGAGGAAATCAGTGTCCTTGGCAAAAACCTCGATTCAGGGAAACCAGTGTCCTTGAAGAGAACATCTTGATTCGCGTCGACCCGCAGAGAAACCAGTGTCTTTGCAGGAGTATCTCGACTCGTCTCAACCCCAGGGAAATCAGTTTCCTTGGCAAATACCTCGATTCAGGGAAACTAGCATCCTTGATGAGAGCTACTTGATTCGCGTCGACCCGCAGAGAAACCAGTGTCTTTGCAGGAACACTTCGATTTGTTTCAACCTCGAGGAAACCAGTGTCCTCGGCAAAATACTTCGACTCAGGGAAACTAGCGTCCTTGATGAAAGCTTCTTGATTCGCGTCGACCCACAGAGAAACCCGTGTCTTTGCAGGAGCACTTCGATTCGTTTCAACCTCGAGAAAACCAGTGTCCTCGGCAAAACACTTCGACTCAGGGAAACTAGCGTCCTTGATGAGAGCTCCTTGATTCGCGTCGACCCGCAGAGAAACCAGTGTCTTTGCAGGAATACCCCGATTCGTTTCAACCCCAGGGAAATCGGTGTCCTTGGCAAATACCCCGACTCAGGGAAATTAGTGTCCTTGACGAGAGCTGCTCGATTCGTCTCGACTCGTGAGGAAATTAGTGTCTTCGCGAGGACTTCCCGATTCGTCTCGACTTGCAAGATAAAGCCTTAGCCAGCAGGGTTTAAAAAACTTGTTCCTAAGCACTGGGACCCTGCAAGTTGGTCTAAAACGGTCTCTTGCATACTATCCACGGGTCCCACTCTCCAAAGTCGAATCTCGACAAGGAGGGAAACAACCGCTTACGAGTTCTCTCGACTCGTAAGAGGGAAAATTTTCTTATAAGATCCTTACGACTTATAAGAGAAAACGCACTTAGAAATCCTCACGATTCCTAAGGAGAAAATACACCTACGAGATCCTCTCGATCCGTAGGGAGAAAAGTCTTTGTGAGACCCTCACGGCTCATAAAGTTGAAAAGTCTTAGGCAGCAGATCTGAACCTGTGTCCTAAGCCATCATTACCTCTTGAAGAAGCCAGAACAAGATGCTTGCACTAGCATCTGTCAACTATGTTTACTAAGGTAGCATGCTGATAATAGAAGAAGGGAGAAAGCACAGAGATGACACAAGACATTGCAAAAAAAATGTGGATCTTTATTCATGAATTCAATCAAGTACAAGGTGAATCGTATAAAAGAATAAAAGAATGGATACATCTTATTCGAAAATTACAAGTATATAATTGATACAAAGGCAGCTACTAGGAAGGAAGCGTCTTAAATAGCCCTATCAATTGCTCGCGCACTTCCTTCCATGCCTTCTCCTGACCGGCCGCCACCGCCAATTCTGCTTCCACTTGAGCCCACTGCTGCATGAAGGATGAAAGCTGCTCCTCAACTGCCCGCTAAGCTGCTTCGCGACCTTGGGCATCACGCTCAGCGGCATCGAGCTTCTGCTTCATTGTTAGCCCATCAGAAATACTTTGCAGAAGGCCCTCGAAGATAGCCTTCACCTGGGCAGCGTTCGCCTCAACCTCAGCATGCAGGCAAGCAGTTTCGCTTGAGGTCTCTTGGCATTCCCTCAGCCTTAAAGCCGCTTCTTATTCTAAACGGCGAAAGTAAGAAGCGCTTTGCTCGATCCATGCCGCTCGTTGAGTGCTTGCGGCTAAGGTCTCGAGGGCAGGACGCATAAACTCCAGTTGATGCAGGCGGGCCTCGATTTCCCTGCAGTGATTAACCCAAAACTCGACGACGCTTTTATTATGAAAATTTACAAGCGCCGCCAACATCGGGTTAACCTCCGCAGCAAAATCTACGGCAGATGGGGGAGCGTCTGTGTCAAGCTCTTCGACGTATCCGCTCAGCATGCCCAAGCTCATCGCGGCACCCTTTGAAGATGGACGTCTCAAGAAGGGGCCTGCCGGCATCATGATGCGAGGCTCAAAGAGGGCCGGAACCGGAACGACAGCTGAAAAGACAAAACGCAATCAGATGACGGTTCAAGAAATATAGGAAAGTCATCAATGAGGGAGTTTACTATACCAGCTGCAGCAGGAGGTAAGGCCGGGAGGACCGGTGGCACGGCTGATCCCTTATCTCCTCCTTCGATCTGTAGCACTGCATTCAGGACAAGGAAGAATCAGAAATAATTCCATTACTGAAAAAAGGAAGGATATTAATTGAAAATCATACTCACCGGCGCTACTGGAGGAAGCACGCTCCGACGGGAAGGAGAAGTGTGGGTGCAGCACCTGGTAAAGGTGATCAAAAAGCACTCCTGCAAAGATGCAGTAGTACAACATCAGTACATGAATTATGCAGCCTAAAGATAAAACTGATGGGTTATAAATCCATACCTTCCAACATTTGCGATGGTGCGAGAGAAGGTAGAGAGGTAGCCACCGTCAAGGCAGTAACTGACGGTGCTCCCTCGAGCAATGGAGCATCGGCACTGGCCGCACCTGCATTAGAAACAAGATAAGCCCTGTCAGGAAAGGTTACGGAATAAAAGAAGGACGGTAACCCGAAATTTACCTGATGATGATCCGGCCGAAGCGGCGGCATCTCCCTCCATTGACATGAGACCACCTCCCGACGCCTCATCGCCAGACTCTACGGGAGCCGTCGTCGTACTCGCGAGGCCAGGAGACGACGGAGAACCGTAGACGGGGAGAGCAATGATCGGAACATTGCCAGACTCTTGAGAAAGAGCGGCCAGATCTTCTTCGGGAATCATGCCCATCTCATCCGCTACTCCCTCAGGTTTAGCGGCCGTGGCCGTCTCGTCCACCGTTGCCTTGGGATCGTCAGTCTTAGCCGCTCCCTCCGCTGCTGCCTCAGACTCGGTCGTAGCAGCTGATTTGTATGAAAATATTAAGTTCACCGCAATCAGAAACGGCGTCGCTTTGCAGCTAGCCGGTGAGTACGGGTCGATCCACAGAGATGGGTATTTTTCTTATTTGTGTTTTTACGAGTTGATTCAAATTGTTGTTGGATTGATTAAATCTAAAAAACTAGATCTATCACTGAACTAAATTAATCTAAATTAAAGTCTTGCTAGGGTTAGATTTAGGGGAAGTTTGGAGATTAAAGGTTTCCTTACCGCTTTCATTGCCCTATTTTAGATTTATTAGATGTTACGATAATTATCAATAAAGTGGATCCAAATCTTTTGGGAAGATATTTCTTCCTCTAGATTCGTATCATTCCTTTGTTGATAATTACCCTAACCCCCATGGAAAACACGCGCAACCGGCCCTTTATACTACGGTTCATCGTTACCTCGAGGGGTAGGATGCCGTAGGGAGCGGTTGTGCGTGCATGCATGGAGTTCTAACTCTTAGGTATGGATGGCATGAAAGGGGTGAGAGATCTCATCTCTCAAACCTTTCCCTAAGGCTAACCCTAACAAGCGAGGAGACTACTCGCTCATTAGGGGATGATACGACATACTAATTAAAAGAATTAAAATAAAATAACTTACTAGGTTGACGGCTCCCTCCAAGCAATATAGAACAGATCTGAATAATACTCCCAGCAATTCTGAATTTTATTGATTGAAAAGAGGCATAGGGTTTTACAATTTTTGACTACAATTTATAAGAAAAGAGGGAAACTAGGGTTACAGACTCTCGCACATGTGAAAATACAGATTTGCCCACTGAAAATCCAAACCCCCGCACCGACGCACCGACTCAGAAACGTTGCGCCGACACGAGCATTAGACGGCCGCGGAACCGCGGCATTGGTTGGCTTGGGCCGCGGTTCCGCGGCCCTTTGGTGAGATCATCTCAAAACTTTCTGGGTTGCTTCTTGTTGGCTTGGGCTTCTTATTTATATATATCTTTTCTCTGTTTGGCTTCTTATTCTTCTCCATATCTTTCAGTGAAAACTTGTAGCGATCTTTTAACCGTTTGCCATGACATTTTGGACCTTGCACTGTTCTTCGTCTCGGCTTGAGTAAGATCCGTCTGCTTGTTGGTCAAAAGTCCCTTTTCTGTATCAACTTTCATCTTTTTCACTGTATTTGCTTCAAGAGCCTGTATCCTGTAATATGCAACAAACGTGCGTCAAAAGTACATGTTTATTCATAAAACGGATAAGAATAGGGGAATGAAAAATGCAATATTATGGTCTGAACAGCAGCCGTCTCATCTGCCGCTACCTCGGGCTCGGCATCGGCGGCCTTCTCAAGCATAGTAGGCGTGATCGTTTCGTCAGCCACTAGCTCGGGTCCAGCAACCCCGGCTACGTCACCCACCGTTGGCTCGAGTTCAGCCAGTGCCTCCCCCACTGTCCCCTCAGGCTCGACGGTTTCCGCCGCTCCTTCAGTTGGACTTGGCCCTGCAGGAAAAGATGTATGAGAACCGATAGTTGTACAATTCTTACAACAATGTCTCGAAAGACACATTACCTGAGGTGGATCGATCGTTGGCCTCCCGAACCGCACGCGCCGCCTGTCTATGAGCGGTAGACAGGGCGACCAGGGGCTCCTCGGAAGGAGAAGCAACGGGAATAACGGTGCTTGGGCCCGCTCCCATGGCCAAAGCAGCTCTGCGCTCCTTCGCCTCGCGCCTCAAGCGCTTCCTCTCCTCCCGGGCCGTCACGACGGACCTCTTCAAAGCTTCCTTCATTGAGGCATCATCATCCGCGTTTAGAGTTGCCTCCAGAGCCTTCAAGGCATCCCTCATCGGCTTTTCAAGTCGGGTCTCTCGCGGCTGCCCCGAAGAGGCCGGGACCTCAATAGCTGGCCCGGGAAGAGTCCCCGCATCGGCTTGCGCAGAAGATCCCACGGCCCCTGCAAAAAGACAGAAAGAAGATTAGATTGGGTATAAAAAAGAGAGAGAATAAAGACTCAGCGAGCCGATACATACCAGCGCCCGACAAAGCGTGTTTCCTTTCCTCCTCCTGGAAAGTTTGGAGGGAAGCAGCGATAGCTTCTTCAGTGGTGACGCCTGTTAAAAAAAAGGGGGAAAGGCATTAGTTAAAGACAATAATAAAGGTGCAATGAAATGAAGAAGAGTGCAACCAATGATTACCTGACTGAGCAAGTTTAGCCAACCACGCTTCGAGCCTTGCCGTTCGCTCAGAAGCCTCAATGGCAGCCACCAAATCGGTGTCTTCTGGCTTTACCAAGAAGCCCTCGTTGCTCCCGTATTCGAGTAAGCTTTCGGTAAGAGGGGCCTGAGGATCTAAGACGAGGATGGAATCCAGAGAAAGAACGGACTTCTTCTTCCTCTTTTGCGCGCGGGCCCCGGTCGCCGCCAAGATCATCTTGCGCTTTGCGGGCACCTTAGGGCGGCGGGTCCCAATGTCCGCGCCCACTCCGGACTCGGGTGAAACTACATTCACTGGGGCACGGGGCGCTGGGGGCGTGTCCCCGGTATCACGAGGCGGCAATCCGCGCGGAAGGCTCAGCACGCGCGGTGGTCCAGCTCCAGCATCTTTCAACGGAGGAATGACCGGGGTCCTTGGCTTCAGGGGAGCCTTGCTGTCGCTGCCGGGAGGAGCACCCTTGTGGTCGACCGAAATGTGCTTCTTTTCACGGATGACTGAACCCATGGCGTGCCCATACCAAGCCACGTACACGTTAAGTACCCGTGGGACGCAGCTCGGCTCACTGATGAAGAAGTGGCAGCCCGTATTCAGCCGCATAAAATGGTGTAGCGCATTCCGTATCCCCTCCTTGGTGGCCGCGGGCTCTTCCAAAAACGCCTCCAGCGGGATCCCCTAGTTGTAGCTTGATTGTTGGGCGAACCGATGGGGGTTGTACCTCATGAAGAGCGCCATGTCATTTTGCCTGAATACCAGGAAGCCCGGCCGGATGGAGTAGAGGTGAAGAATCTCCCGAGCTTTCAATACGGAAGCCCCGTCCTTAAAACCATCACGCAGTGCCAACACTGCCTTAGAGGTCTCCGAGCCGATGGTCACGACTTTGTCCGGAAAATAAATCCTCGCTCCGACCAGGTGTGGACGAAGGAGCAACCCCCTAGCCTCCCGCGGAGGCGGGTTCACAATCGAGGCGCCGATCAGCCGCATGACTCTGGGGAGTCTGCACTTCTCGAATAACGAGGGGCTCTTGTGAATGCCAAATATCCCGAGCACATGCATTTCCATCCATGAAGTGAAATAGTGCATCGGGAAATTGGCAGGTTGCACCCCAGGCTCATTTGCGTCCGCCGCCATACTGAGTCCATGGTATAGGTGGGCAAACCCGGCGATTCTGATCGACAACTGTAGGCCGGCCACCATCCGATGCGCTGGGTAGAAAACGGATGACCTCATGTATCACGGGTGCATAGGGAGCGCAAACCAGGACAGCCACAATCCCAGAAACCCCAAAAAGAAGGTCTCCTCATCAATGCCCGGGGCAGCGATTTCTGATAAGGGCATGATGGCGGCATCAGGGAGATAGAAATCCTTTTGATCGTCTTCCGATACTGGTCGACGATCTAAGCCGAAGCCGAAAGGGTCGTCGAGCTTGGCGAACTTTTCACTCCGCTACGCTAAAATTTCCGGTCGAAGGAAGCGGGCGATAAAATCTGCGAAACTGACTCCCCGGACTCCTGATTCCAGATAGAGGCCTTCATATATATTCAGCACCTTCACCAGACCCGGAAACTGGTGCTGAATAGCATTCTCCGGCGTCAAATCAAATACCAGCGGCTTGGTGGCAAAGACGTACTCGTCAGGAGGAAGCAGCTCCTCGTAATGCTCCCCCCTCACCGGCAAACCCGAGATCTCAGCGAACTCTTCTAGGGAGATGGAGACTTCCCTGTCCGATAAAAGGAAGGTGTGGGTGGGGATGTTCCATTGTTCTATGAATGCCTTAACCCACCACGTCGGAGGAACGGGGTACTCGAACAAGGAGACGTAGATTGCGGAGTACAAACCAATCTTCATCAGATGCGTCCTCTTCGCTGATAGGATATACCTGGCCCATTGCAAGTATCCGGCCGGTTGTCGAGAGATCAATCCAATATTGTAAGGTTGTCCCCAAGGGCGTGTAAGTCCACGGTAGCGCCCCGGCCGTCTAACAGACGCCAAATGCGGAACAAAAACTTTTAACAAAACTGGCGCTATCGTGTACCTTAACCCGGATCTGCCATTAAAGCTAAACTAACAAACTACAAAGGGGTAGAAACGTTATACCGAATGATCCGAGTCCTTCGGTCTTTAACCATCATCCCACGCCTTGTTGCGGCTGCTCCGATCTCCTTGATCTCCAATCTTGTCGTCCAGGTGGCACCACGTCGACGGATCTTTAAACGGGCTCCCGCCTCTGAACCGAGGCAACTCGATCGTCAAGTTTGCTAAAAGAGACGACCAAGATGAAGTAGAGAATGAGTAGAACACTTTGTCTCGTTACGTCCAGGGTCACGGACGAACGGTTATGGAAGTTGCCTTTTGGATCGGGTGAAATGAAAAGGAGGCTATCTATTTTTTGTGGACCCGAATCTATCATAATCTTTTTCTAATGAACAACAACCATTTCTCAAGTAAGTGAGAGAGAGGGGAGGGGCCGGCCATTATATATAGAGGAGAGGGTGAGTGTAGGAGCAAGGGAGGTAACACTGAGCAAAATATCTAGTGTGAACACAAAGTATGAATGCATTAAAAGCAAACCAATCATATTTAACTTAGTCATCCTCCATCATTAATGAACCATTAATGACACTAATGAGTCACTAGCTTAGTCATCACATCTAGAAGCATCTAGAACACTGACTCACCTCATCAAGAAAAGATAAATCCGTATTTAACCGACTGTTAAATACGGCTGATAGAAAACTGGAAACTGGCAACTTCCTAAAGTGATCCTGAAACGAATTTCAGGATAACCCCGTAACAGTATAAACATACCCGCATTTGTATTACGACCGAATACAAATGTAACTGAGATAAAGATATTATATCTACACAGTATAATACTGGGTTCCGGCTTAAACCAAAGCCTACCAGTATTATCTGCCCGAAAAACGACACGTGCGAAAACGCACGTGCTTTTTCTGAACCTTGCCATAAACCCATACGGCCTCTACAACGTTTCGCCCGAACTTGGGAAAGTGTCTGTGGGGGACTCTAATGACTCATCAACACACTGGCACTGGGTATAACCCCTAGCACGTCAGAGGTACAAGCTGCACGTAACGTTTTGCCTATGTATTGATTGGAAGGGAAGCTGACGAGCGAACTCATCTATTAACCCTACTGAGCCTGACAGTGACAATGTATATATACAGTCCGGTCGATTCGTTTAAAGAGCATCGCATATCGAGTCTAGGGGGTGGATAAAGTCAGACCTCTAATAACGCGATAAATCGTGTCGGCATGAAGCCTATCACCACCTGAGAAACCACTGATCCAAATCAGTAATTCTCCACTGCCTCGGCCGAGGATTCCTAGTGATGGCCACCCGTGCACTGCGCGACATCAACCCCCAATACCGGGAGAGACGAATCCCCGAGATCCGCTCACTTGCCTCCAATGTGGCTCGGGACTGTACCCAACTAAAACCTGTTTGCACAACTCCTTTGAGCGTGGTAGGGTAGTAATCTAAGCACAGTGGGAACTCACATGAGACAAACGACGATCTCAGGTCGATGAACTACCCTGTACACATGTCACCAGGGAATTGCTATCTGACGATATGTATAATACCAACTAGCAGATTCCCGACGAGTCCTGTCCGGTGTACTCATAACTCAATGAGCACCTGTATATATCTTAGGTGATCCAACTAACACCAGTGGCTTGTGAGACCGGCCACCGCCCCTCGTCGGGGTCTCGACTGTATACACTAGTCTACTCTGGAGTATCGATGCCCTGTCTCGAAACTCCCACGACTAGGGACACTTTAAGGATGTGCTTACAGACCCCAGCTCCCACGTATATGATCGTCATCATACTGCTGGTAGTCAAGCAAGAATCCTATGGGCTCTATCAATCATGCAATAGCGAACTAAAGCATATATACGATGATAAAGACAAACCAGATAGCATACTATCATCTCGAGCAAGACTGTCATATCGGTATAGGTCCTTCCTCAATCATTGCAATCACGTACCTGCGATCCAATAATTGACTTTGAGGGCACTATCTCCAACAATCTCCCACTTGCACTCAAGGCTAATTATTGCGATATCGCATACTCACAGCCCGTGTGATACCGAACATCCAACTCCTCTACTAATCAGTTTCACAAAGCTAGTTTGTAAAACTCTTGTGTTCGAGAAATAGCCTCAGTGAGTGGATCCGCCCTAATGTTTCTTTCTATGTCTCTCTCAATCTCAAGTTCGCGGAGAAAGCCATCTCCCGAATTGAGTAATACTTGTCTTAGAATATGTCTGGATATCTGATGAGACCTAGTTCATCAATGAACTCTAAATCCAAAATTCTTAGACTGTATCGATAACTGAACTTAATCAGTATTCAGCACCATGCCTCCCACAGTATCCTCTTGGACCACCTGTCCATAATACTGTCCCTCGTCAGAGGGAAAAACTATAACTCTGACAATCACTCTGTCATCCATGTCACCTTTGAAGCCTTGAATGATAACCGTCTCCCGAAGGAGGCTGCCGTTATTAAATCTGTAGAACATCCACTTATGTTCTGAGACTGCTTCCTTATGTTTCTTCAGGATTGGATTAATATAAACTTATCGCATCTGGTGCAAAAAACAACATCTGGTGTGGTACTTGACATCTCATGATTGACTCAATTGCCTAAGCAAGTGATTTGCCAATCATGCGCATCCCTCTCTGCTTTAGTCTATAAGACACCTTTAGAGAGGGTGACTCCATCACCTGCAGGTACACCACCATGCCAGGAGTCATCTATTCTAAAATACTATTAGAATACTGTCAAAGTACCCACATTGGGAAACTACCCAAATCTAGATCTAAAACCATAGATCTAGTAACCAGAATGTCTTTATTTCCATGTCCTTTATGAAGAAACAACTGTGTGATAACCACAGTATAACCGATCGTAGTATAGGAATTTTACTTCCTACTCTGTGTATGTCATCCAAATACCAGGACATCACACCCTACTACCTTCTCAACAGATCTATCCACTATTCTGATGAAGTCAAAACCATGACTGTCTCATCAAAATTAGATGATCTATCTCCGCTATAACTGCTGAAGTCTATAAATAGACATAAGCTACTTGCCCACTATACTTCCGCTGCTCCCACTGATTATGACAACCCTCTGGCAGAATAATATCTACGTACACTTCTAAAGCTAGTTTAGAACGACGTTATACTTATCCTCTTGCCGGGTCTCATAGTCTGGAACAACAGTAGTGTCAAGTCTGGGTAAACAAGAACCTCCCTGTCACTGTCCTTAAGGCTACCGGAGTACCTCTCGGGTGTCTGGGGTTACCCACCATATCTGCGGAGTGGCTATTGGAATGTCAAACCTGATTGAATATATAGGTCCTATTAAATTTTCCGTAATCGTTTGCGGTTCTGGAATCACTTCCAGTTCTACCATACTCCCACTACTGTTTTCTGAAAAAAAACCATTTTACTAAAACTGTGGCGAGTCAAGAACAATATCACTATTGATCTTCCAGATGGTAGAAATGTCAACCTTCGTCAAAGCCAGGGTCAACCCACAAACTGCCATTACAGAAACGTGCATTGAGTTATCCAGTGTTTGGTTTTAAGCATAAGCTGGACAACTCCCCTTACCTTAACATCGTTAAGATATGAACCATTCTATATCTAATATAGAAACAGAGGCACTAATTTAATTTCAACCAGATTCAAATCATGCAGCTGTCTCCAGTGCATAACAACTTAATGGAAAAAAGGCTGATCAGCATTACTCAACTTAGGAATCCATCCAATTATGAGTAACCTGAAAGAGAAACAAGTTTCTCAAAACCATTGCTTTTAACTGAATACCAATCACAAGTATCTACATCTTCGATCTCTTTGAAGAATCCCGATACTTGCGACAACTGGTTCTCTACTTTATTCTTATACTCACAACTTCTCAAAACTTAGACATTGTATTTCTATGGAACACTTGTCTAAAAACTAGAGAAGTCATAAGTAAACAGAACATAGTACGAGGACCTACCCCTTTGTCTTGACGGACACTGGACAACATACAATACTCTGTATAAGTCCGCTGAGTTTGAATAACTCAAAACCTGTGCATCGTAGGTTGAAAACTGTACCCAGGCGATTTCCTAAAATATCACCAATTACAACGAATTCCGATATAATGAGGATGATCACCTAATTCCCAATAACTTACTCTCACTCATCATCTGTAAAACCGTACAGATATGAGAATGAAACCTGGTAAATACATACCCTAGAGTAAGTATCTAATCGGAAAAACAGTTTTCTTTTAACAATGCGCAGTGAAACTGAAACATGAAAATGTTTCGTAGGGGTATTCTTGTATTCTTAGTAATGCCTCTTCCATAATCCTATTCATGACTTTAACCGTATATTTCTTTGCCATCTCTCCAAATCCTTTTATTTGTCTTTAGTCGTTACCTTCTATACACCATCGTTAGGCTAAATGGTTTTCTTCCTTCCCTACCGTTCGGCACCAGCCTATGGTTTGGAAGAAGACTATCCAGTAAGCATAATAGGTGTACTCTCCTAATCCTAGGAGTACTCGTAACTTGAGAGAAGGTGATGATAAAAGACAACTGAATAAAACCTTATTCTATTTCTCCCGAACTGGGGAAAAAGCAAAGGTGAAATAGGAGTAGCGATGAAGTACGCGGTTTGGTCGTGAATGATAACAGTCGCAATTTACTTTGCCCTCTTTCTAATCCCTTTATTTTGTCTTTAGTTATTACCTTCTGTACACCCTACTTAAGCTAATTGGTTTTCTTCATTCCCTACCTTTCGGCACCAGCCTATGGTTTGGAATAAGACTATCCAATAAGCGTAATAGGTGTACTCTCCTAAAACTGAGGAGCCCTCGCAACCTGAGAGAAGATGATAATAAAAGACAACTGAATAAACTAATTCAATTTCTCCTGAACCTGGATCCATCCTCGAAGAAGTCCCTTCGAGTTCGTATATAACCATACGATGGATCTATCCAATGGAAGTGGATGTCCGTAGTAATACGGGGTGTTCTGAGAAATACAAAGGGTAAAAGAAGGAGCGGCAATGACTTATGCAACTTGGACAATCCAAAAGCCAGTATTTCAAGAAGGTTCGGTCAACTTGGTCACTGAGTCATAGTCTAGGGTCGGTCAAAGGTCGCTGCCAAAGAGAGAGAGAAAAGAAACACTCTGCGTGCACTCTAACCTAGATCAGAATGGTTATCATTTTATCTAATCAGGAAACCTCCCACTGTTATCTCAAATTCTCCTCCAAACCAGAAAGAAGAATTAGTCGGGATCACCCGAAGAGTAAACTAACTCATCAGTGGGAATCGGGATCCAACTATCATCGCATGATAACTTGATGGAAGCCACTCAAGTTATCACACTCCAGAAGGTATGTGCATGCCTGGCAAGTTTCCTCTATGTTTGAAACTCCCGATGTGATTTTTGCCCCATGCTCTTATGACCTTGACGAAAGCCAACAAATCATAAGTCACATGTCAAGTTCTGCCCGTCATTGTCCAGGTTAATTTGAACCCACCCGTACATACCCTTGACGAAAGCCAACAAGGTAATACGACTGTTCCAAACCAACACATCTATCTATGCTACAAATGAATACCCCAGCAGCTACCAAGCACTATGCCTTGGCGAAAGTCAACAAATATAGCTTGAATACTACTGACCATCCATAAGATACGACGGAGGGCTACGACTGGTTTTTGGCGAAAAACCTTTAACGTAATGAACTTGATCTCGTTGAAGGAACGTGATAGCTTTTTATAAAATATAGTGACGAAAACGTTTTGCTAAAGAGGTCACTCCCGGTGAAGGGATCTCGGCTCTTTCCTCGTGGAATGAGGTGCAGGATATTCCAACTGAATACCGAGATGCAAAGCAACTTGTAATCGACTATATTAAAGTTACTACCCTGACGTAAACTTCTGCCCAAGGGGTCATTCCCGGTGAAGGGATCTCGGCCCTTGCCTCGTGGAATGAGGTGCGGGATATTCTAACTGAATATCACTATGCAAAACAAAAGGAAACATCTTTGTAATAACAACCTTTTAAAATTTGTTCCAACAATATCAAATATAGGTTTGTTTTATCCTTGCATTGATTAGAATCAATGCAGTCCCATCAATCAATCACACCAGAAAAGAACGAAAATATAATGTACGTATATGCCATCCGCATTCGCCACTGGGTCCCGTCATCACCCGTTAGGTTACTCAACTAACGACAGAGCGGGGGCTGGACTAGCGCGGGTGTAAAACATATACAACATCTAATAGTATATATACCAATATACAATAATCGCTCCAGGCGTGATAATATGCAACATTACAGAAAAGTAATAAGCACCATAGAACAATACAGATAATCTGGGATCCCCGGGTTTCACAGAGCCGCTGCTGAAACCTGACGTTCCCCTGGTCGTGTGGATAGCCTGTGCAATGAAACCTAGACCCCTACGGGTGCGGCAAGTTACCCGCCAAAACCTGAAGCGAGGTAGTCCCCACAACATAGTGAATGGAACACCCGGCACTTCACGGAATCCGGTAAATTGAGCACCCCTCCTTGGGCCAACCTGTACCCCTTACGAGTGCGGCGAATAGTCTGCCAATTCTAGAGTGAGGTCCTTTTGCCTCTCAATGCCATGAGATACAAACCCGTTGCCCTCCAAAACCCGGCTATCCGTGCACTCCTTCGCAGGATAAACCTAGTACAGAATTAAAAATAGTACAACAGGTACATCGACCGCAACCTGGTCATGCCCCAAAAGAATATTATACAAACAGGCAGTGACGGCAGTCCACATGTTGGACGCTCGCCCCGCAATATCAAATGTACAAATAAATCCAAACTGCACTATCATTGCACCCTGCTATCCACCACGACATATCCGCAACAATACAGCATAACACAGAACATCAACGCGAATGTCACGTTCGCAAACCCGTCTAAAAGAATTATAGCAATCAGACGCGGTTTACCGATCAAATGACATTCCCGGTCGGAGATATAATGTAAATACTGTAAACTAACAAATTTAAAATTTCAATCGACTAAATTTCCCGAAGTGAGCCCCACGAACAACTGCTGTACAGTAACAAAATCTGGGCCCAAAAAATATATACCAAAAACCCCAATTTCCAGTAAAAAAGCCATTGTGCAAATTTGGTGCACTGATCTCACAGAATGGCCGCGGAAGCGCGGTCAAACCCTAGGTTTGACCGCGATTCCACGGCGGTCTTGTGAGATCACGTGACCAAATTTTGACGGTGAGCTTAGAAATCCCTGCTGAATTTTCTGTGATATGTAGAATTATTTTTAGACACTGTTTAAAATCAACAGAAACTCAGTGGCCTGAAAAATGTAATTTTGCGAAATCCGTTCGATCGATCTTTTAAACGTGTTAGCACAAGTTAGTATAGCTTAATGGTGAGGCTCTGATACCACTGTAAGTCCACGGTAGCGCCCCGGCCGTCTAACAGACGCCAAATGCGGAACAAAAACTTTTAACAAAACTGGCGCTATCGTGTACCTTAACCCGAATCTGCCATTAAAGCTAAACTAACAAACTACAAAGGGGTAGAAACGTTATACCGAATGATCCGAGTCCTTCGGTCTTTAACCATCATCCCACGCCTTGTTGTGGCTGCTCCGATCTCCTTGATCTCCAATCTTGTCGTCCAGGTGGCACCACGTCGACGGATCTTTAAACGGGCTCCCGTCTCTGAACCGAGGCAACTCGATCGTCAAGTTTGCTAAAAGAGACGACCAAGATGAAGTAGAGAATGAGTAGAACACTTTGTCTCGTTACGTCCAGGGTCACGGATGAACGGTTATGGAAGTTGCCTTTTGGATCGGGTGAAATGAGAAAGAGGCTATCTATTTTTCGTGGACCCGAATCTATCATAATCTTTTTCTAATGAACAACAACCATTTCTCAAGTAAGTGAGAGAGAGGGGAGGGGCCGGCCATTATATATAGAGGAGAGGGTGAGTGTAGGAGCAAGGGATGTAACACTAAGCAAAATATCTAGTGTGAACACAAAGTATGAATGCATTAAAAGCAAACCAATCATATTTAACTTAGTCATCCTCCATCATTAATGAACCATTAATGACACTAATGAGTCACTAGCTTAGTCATCACATCTAGAAGCATCTAGAACACTGACTCGCCTCATCAAGAAAAGATAAATCCGTATTTAACCGACTGTTAAATACGGCTGATAGAAAACTGGAAACTGGCAACTTCCTAAAGTGATCCTGAAACGAATTTCAGGATAACCCCGTAACAGTATAAACATACCCGCATTTGTATTACGACCGAATACAAATGTAACTGAGACAAAGATATTATATCTACACAGTATAATACTGGGTTCCGGCTTAAACCAAAGCCTACCAGTATTATCTGCCCGAAAAACGACACGTGCGAAAACGCACGTGCTTTTTCCGAACCTTGCCATAAACCCATACGGCCTCTACAACGTTTCGCCCGAACTTGGGAAAGTGTCTGTGGGGGACTCTATGACCCATCAACACACTGGCACTGGGTATAACCCCTAGCACGTCAGAGGTACAAGCTGCACGTAACGTTTTGCCTATGTATTGATTGGAAGGGAAGCTGACGAGCGAACTCATCTATTAACCCTACTGATCCTGACAGTGACAATGTATATATACAGTCCGGTCCATTCGTCTAAAGAGTATCGCATATCGAGTCTAGGGGGTGTATAAAGTCAGACCCCTAATAACGCGATAAATCGTGTCGGCATGAAGCCCATCACCACCTGAGAAACCACTGATCCAAATCAGTAATTCTCCACTGCCTCGGCCGAGGATTCCTAGTGATGGCCACCCGTGCACTGCACGACATCAACCCCCAATACCGGGAGAGACGAATCCCCGAGATCCGCTCACTTGCCTCCAATGTGGCTCGGGACTGTACCCAACTAAAACCTGTTTGCACAACTCCTTTGAGCGTGGTAGGGTAGTAATCTAAGCACAGTGGGAACTCACATGAGACAAACGACGATCTCAGGTCGATGAACTACCCTGTACACATGTCACCAGGGAATTGCTATCTGACGATATGTATAATACCAACTAGCTGATTCCCGGCGAGTCCTGTCCGGTGTACTCATAACTCAATGAGCACCTGTATACATCTTAGGTGATCCAACTGACACCAGTGGCTTGTGAGACCGGCCACCGCCTCTCGTCGAGGTCTCGACTGTATACACTAGTCTACTCTGGAGTATCGATGCCCTGTCTCGAAACTCCCACGACTAGGGACACTTTAAGGATATGCTTACAGACCCCAGCTCCCACGTATATGATCGCCATCATACTGCTGGTAGTCAAGCAAGAATCCTATGGGCTCTATCAATCATGCAATAGCGAACTAAAGCATATATACGATGATAAAGACAAACCAGATAGCATACTATCATCTCGAGCAAGACTGTCATATCGGTATAGGTCCTTCCTCAATCATTGCAATCACGTACCTGCGATCCAATAATTGACTTTGAGGGCACTATCTCCAACAGGGCGTGCTTCACCCTGACATATGCGCCGCCCCAAAATGTCCACGGCCGGCGGCGGTTGCACGGGAATGGCGCCAATCGAAGGCTGGAGAAGATCCTCCAAATTCCAGTTCACGACCTCCACGGCATACTTCACCGGGGGTTCATCCGCATAGGGGATCGACAAGATAGGCTCTGACGGTATCGCGCAATTGAAGCTTGGGCGACCCTTGATGATTTCGTTGTACCACCTACCCCACAGGTGAAGGCTCTTATGCTCTGGGTCATGATCCTTAATCAGAGCGAGAACCTCCTGGTCCACTAGCGCCTCAGGGAATCCTTCCTTTGAGCGAACGAACGGGAATGACAGATCAGCCGACATGTTTCCTGCGAAAGGACAAAAATCAGCCGTCAGTGTTGTAATTCCAACGCTTGGCGTTTTAAAATTTATACCATACTGCAATGCAGTTGATAGGGGACCAAAAGGGGACCCACAAAATCTAGATAACAATGCATCAGCTAATAAGACAGCCCCATCATTGGATGGGACTGTCAATTAATGAAGAGATCCCCAAAAGAATATTCTCATTAATGATAAATCCCTAGAGACAAGGAGAAAATCTCCTCTTTCAGAGCAAAACTCTGTCACAGAGTGACACTTGTCAAACTCTGGTCTCAAGGGAATAAAATTCCTCAAAAGATTAAAAGAGCTTAGCTCTGTCATAATGATGGAAATATCCATCAAAGGAAAATTAATTCTTAAAAATTAAAAATTAAAAAATTTTGGGATCTTAAAGATCCATGAAAACTCTTAAGAGTTCTTCATTTTTAAATCAAAAGATCTATGTTTTTCCAAAGAGCAAAGCTCTGTTCATGGGTTAAGAAACCCTGAAACAGATTCTTGAGAGCAAGGCTCTGTTAGTGAAACCCCAAAGGGGTTTTCTTTAGATCAAGAGATCTATAAGAGCAAGGCTCTATTAATTAAAATTAATTTAATTTAAGATTAAATTTTACCTAAAAGTTTTTTCTAAAAAAGTTCTAACTCTTAGAGTTCTTGAAGGCAAGAGCAAGGCTCTAAAGTTCTGAAAGTAAAAATCTTGAAGATGATAATCATCTGTTGAGGACCAAGGGTCCTATTTATAGGCGCTTGCGCCCCTTCAACTCCTGAGTTGATCCGACAGTTGGGATCTTGCCACCGCTGCACTCACTTGTGCACCACGTGAGCGCAACGGTGGGGGGGGCATTTGTTTCCCCCCAATCAGAGCAAAGCTCTGTTTGAATTTCAAAAATTCAAAAATTGAAGCAACGCTTCAGATCCCTTGCGCTGCGCTCAACGCGCCACGTGTCAAAAGCAGACACGCCAGTGCAGCACCCAAGGCAGCGCACCCAATCAGAGCAAGGCTCTATTTAGAATAAAAATAAAGGAAGCAACGCTTCAGATGATTTGCGCTCTGCGCTGCACGACACGTGGCAGCGCAGTTGCACTGCGCTCTGCGCTGCGCAACACGTGTCAAGCGCAGGTGTGCTTGCGCCAACTGTGCCAGCACTAAAACAGAATTAAAATTCCAGAAAGATCTTTCTGATCTTATTAAAACAATAAGATTCTCTTCTGTAAAACAGAAGCCCTTGGATCAAAGATCCAACGGTGGGAAAAAATCCCTAAATCACTCAGAGAAAGATCTCTTTAACTGATTTAACAAATCAATTGGCACTATAAAAAGGCCCCTAGACTCCAAGTCTAAAGCAGACAGACACAGAGAGAACTTACAGAAATCTTCTGAAAACTTTGAAAAAGAACTCGAAAAGGTAAACCTTTGAAAAGAAGAATTTCTTCTAAAAAGATCGACGATCTAAAAACAAGATCAAGATCTTAAATAAAAAGAAAAGATCAAATAATAAGAATAAAAAAAGAAGTAATATACTTCTTTATTAGATCTTTTGATCTACATATAAAGGCACAGCCTTTTGATGAACCATTGGTTCTTTAATCATGAGGTAAAACCTCTTGAAACAAGAAAAAAACTTATTTTCTTTGATCCAAATTTGATCAAGAGATTAAACAGTGCCCTGCACTTGTAAAAATTTGCACTGTTGCGCTCTTGGGTTGGCGCAAGCCACCAGAGAGCGCCACGTGTCAGCCCCAGAACAAACTGCGCCTTGCGCTTTAAAAACAGAGCACTGCTCTCTTAAATTGGCGCAAGTCATCAGAGCGCGCCACGTGTAAGCAGCGCAACAGCGCAGCGCACTGTCGCAGCGCACTGCGCTTGCGCTCACCAGAGCGTGACACGTGTCACCTCCACATGCGCTTGCGCCTTGCGCTCCTCAGTTAGCACAAAGCACCTGACAGGCCACGTGGCGCACTGTCAGAATAATAAATGCAGCGCATTATTAAAGGGCAAAGCCCAATTAAGAGGTCCAATGGACCAAAACAAATGCTCTGCATTATAAAAAAGGGAGACAGGGCCCAATTAAAAGGGCCTAATAGGCCAGGAAAAATGCATTGCATTATTAAACAAAGGGCAGAGCCCAATGAAAGGCCTAACAATAAAAAAAACCGTTGAATATTCTCAACTGGACTTAGCCCAATTCTGGCCGTAAGTTCTCAAATTAAATTGAATCGAGTACAAACGCTCTCTCAAATCAATTTACACCCGGTTCAAGGGTACATATCTGAACTCCTCTGATATTTGTCGTTGTAATCCTTCAACGTCGTCAGAGAGGTGACGGGTCTCGACAACCACAAACAATATGGACTGTGGGGTCCTTAAACTCATGGAATTATGCGTCCTTAAACCAACAATACGGACTGTGGGGTCCTTAAACTCATGGACTTATGCGTCCTTAAACCAACAATACGGACTGTGGGGTCCTTAAACTCATGGACTTATACGTCCTTAAACCAATATGCGTCCTCAAAATGGGAACGATGGACCACCATGTCCCTAAACTGGCAATGGACCACTATGTCCCTAAACTGGAACAATAGAGCCCCCCCTAAATGCTCTTTTGTCGGATCCAAACGATCCCGTTAAGTTGATTTTAGTCTCAAACTGGACTAACGTATCCTTAACAAACGTTTGAGTCGATCTTAGTCTCAAATATGGCTAACGTATCCTCAAACCAAAACCCCAAACCCAAATCTAAGAAAATACGGATTTGGACTAATCCACATCCTACGGGCGACGACATAAATTAGTCTCCGTATACAATCCACGGGCAACCATAAACAAAACAAACACCCACGACACGAAGTGAAATTATGGAGAAGGAGAAAGTTGTTACCACGATGCGGTAGCGTAATTAACTGCAGGGGCTTGCGCCTGCAGGGAAGAGCGTCCCCACAATCAAAAACCCCTCAAGCGAGGGGGAATCTGACGAAGTCTGCTACATCGGCCGCATCCGTCTAAACCTCCGATACACGGTGCCATAAATCAACTTGGCATCTTCGGAGAGGTGGACGGATAAAACCAAATAGCATCTGCCCTGAATCTCAGGCAAGACGAACCTACGCGGTTGCGTTTCTGTATTCGGAGGGGAACAAACCCGTCTACGAAGAACAAGGTGGATTACAATGTCCTGGCGCACCTGAGAAATATACCCTCGTAATTGAGCATTTTGGATGCCCTTCTCCTGTCTAAAGAGGCATGAGATTCCCTGATCAAGGCGTTACAAGAGCCCGATCAGTTCCAAGCGTTCTTTGCAGAAGAAAAGATGAAAGACGTGCTGGAAGAAGTTTACACAGCTGACATCACATTCGGCGATGAAGATCTCCTCCTCGAAATGTGTGAGCACATCCGTCCCCTGTATGTCACTGGGTATTGCCATGACATCAAGATAGGAAAGATCCTGATTGACAACGGGTCCTCTGTCAACCTTCTTAATGTGAGAGTGTTGAAGGAGATTTGCATGAACATTCAACACCTGGCGCGGGACAAAATTACTATCTCCGGGTTCGACTCGCAGTCATCACGGACGCTTGGATCCGTAATATTGACAATACGCTTCGGGATGCTCGTCACTGACATCAAGTTCCACGTCATCGATGCTAAGACATGCTACAATGTTTTGCTCAGTAGTCCTTGGTTACATGAATACAACATCATCCCTTCTACACAACATCAGTGTATGAAGTACTTCAAAGACGGCCTCGAGTACACAGTTACAGGGGAGCTAAACCCTTTCTCCATAAATGAAGTCCGCAAGTATGAAGACGCTAAGTATTTCCTACCAGACTTCGAAAACACGGAAAGATGTCGTAAACCAGAGAATCAACAAAAAGCCGTCACCATCCCGATCTTTGGGAGCGATACCGAGGAGGATGAAGAGATAGTCTTCTTGGGGAAACCCCAAAGCAGCAGGCTCGGACCATCTACTCCTATTTTGGTCTTTAGCAGCGACTCTGAAGATGAAGTCAACACAGTATTCTCTGTTTGTCATGCAAACCTTCACTGGAGATGATCAGAGTTTACAAATTACCATGGTTCTGCAGCGGCATTATAAAGAACTCGATGCGCTTGGTACATACAGCGTGCAAGAGCTGCAGACCTTCTACGTCCTTCCTAGGCGGAAAGATGAAAAGACGATCCTCTTCTACCAGTCCACGGAGATCAAAGTGGAAAGAGAAGTCTGGCATGGTGCCGAACCTGTGCTCGACAGGCTTCAACCAATCCATTTGCCCAGATACTACCCAGAGGGACTGAAAAGGCTATTGAGATGCTAAGGCGTACCCTTCAAACAGACTGCTCGACAAGCCCAGTTCTATAACAAGATTTGGCACGTTCCCGGGACTCGGCGAAAGATGCCCAACGGGAGGATGGAGACGACCGGGCTGGGATACGTCCAGTCCAAGAAAAGGGAGCGATTCCATAGCTGCCATGTTATAAAAGACTCCGGTGGAGAAGGGAATGCTCGTCCAGATAGCGCTGGTATTGAACCAGAGCGAAATCCCGCCGTAAGAATACCGAGTCCGTCATTCGAAGAACAGATCGACAAGCTAATAAGGAAAGCAGGTCAAAAGGTTTAGGATAACCACAGCCACGAAATGTCCATTTACGAGGAAACCAGAACGCAACGTTACATTCAGCAGACTACGGAGGATGACGATTCCCTTCACCCCCAGCCCACTGTGCACTCTCGTGGCAAGAAAAAAGCCCGACATAGAAGCAACAACAAGGTGAAGAACGAGAATGACGTTCAAAATCAACGAAGCGGATCTAAGAAGCCGTGCGATCGAGAAAAGGTCCGCTGAAATTCATCGCTGATAAAAAAAATGGGTCGGTAATATTCTTTCCCCCAAGACAAGACAAGGAAGATATTCAACCTTGTCATGAAGCATCAAATGATGACGCTCCCGGAGTCTCGGCACCCTGAGAAAATAGACGAAGTCTATCATCCGGCTTATTGCTCCTACCACCGAGCAATAGGACATCCGCTTGAAGATTGCTTCACCTTCAAACACTGGGTCGAAAATCAGTATCAGCAAAGCATGTTCGCTCTGTCCGACAATTGGAGAGTAGCCCCACCACGAAAGCATGAGCCAAGAGCAACCTACACTGCGAAGGAAAGTCCAGATCAATATCGAGCTTGGAAACGAGCTCGTATCTACCATATGATAACATTCTCAAAGGAGAGAGAGCATAAGAATGTGGACGACCTCTCCCAGTGCTTTGCTAATGAAGATGGGGAAGAGGTGATCTCAGAATTACCACCGGCGCCAAAAGAGCTGGAGGACAGGATACAAACCACAGCAGACAATCTGAAGAAAATTGACTTGGGGACGACAAATGAACTAAGGCCAACGTTCGTTAGCGAGCTGCTGTCCGAAGAGCAGGTGTATAACACCCTAGTTCATTTATACCAGTTCTTTTGGGTATTTCTTTATTTATGGCTATTTCTTTATTTATGGCTATTTCTTGATTTATTGTGTTTTGGGTGCGAATAGTGTTTGGTTTCTGTGTTTGCATCCGACCCGACCCGCATGCTTGAAACCCTTCTTGATTCCTGTTTATGATTTATCCCGGCTAGTGTTGAGGATCTGTGCACTTTCATATTGTATAACTGCATTATATCGAGCATCTGCATTTTTAATAAAACAAGTAAAGTCAAATAAAATATTTTAAAAATATCTTGCATGGCCTGCATCATATCCCTAACCCTATTGTAGCATCCATATATCGTGTTCTCGTCCCGTTCAGTGAAACGGGCTCGTTCGGATAGCTACGTGCAAGCTACGTGTATCCTTTCTTAGGGGTATGCATTTTCGTTACCTGGATATCCTATTTTTATTTCGGTTAACACATATATTATCCGTATTTTCAAATAGTAATTTTAGACCCGGCCCGGGCATGTTTTGGACTATTTTTGTATTAGCCAAAATCTTAAATAAATTCAATATTATATTCATTATATAAACATTGTTTATATATTAACGTTTATATATATATATATATATATATATATATATATATATATATATATATATTATTAACAAAAAATATATTTTCCTAACCAAAATCTGTCTCTCTCTCTCTTTCCTCCACATATATTTATATATATATTATATACAAGATTTTTCTTCAAAACCCCATACTTTTTAACCCACGTCCCCGTTCTCTCTCTCTCTTCTTCACTTGCCTCGTTCCCACCTCCGCCTCTCTCGTCACGAATCCTAACCCTCGCCTCGGTCGCTGTCACCCCTCACCGCTTCCACACCTCCCTCATCACCCTTCTCCTCACCTCCACCTTCGCTTGCATGCCCTACACATCCACCGCTCCAAACCCCGACGTGAACCCCCCAACTGAGCAACCCATCACCTCCCATCGCCTCTGACCCCGCCGACGTCCGTCCTTGTTGTCGACCTTCCCTCATCGACACCTTCTCCCCTCTCTCCTCCCTTTCCCCTGCAAACGAGCCCTCTCCCCTGCGCAAGAACCCGATCCCGACCTCTTTAACCTTGATACCTGCCTTGCCGTGAAACCTCGCCAGAAACCCACGACCCATCGTCGACGTCCGCCTTGCCTCACCTTTGAATCCAGAGCACAACCCCAGCCCACTTCTCTTCTTCTCCTTTCTTCTTTTTCTTTTCTTTAATTTACTGATCCGTATTTTTCCCAGTGATTGCCGGAGCCGTGCCGTCGCCGACGATCCGGGCGATCCAATAGACATCTCCAGCCAGCGTGGTCGCGTTCTTGCTTTTCCTGGTTCAGTTCTGTACGTGCGTATGTATATTGCGACGTTTACCCGACGTCGGACGCAGCGTACGCACCCCGTCGTGAGATCCGATCAGGCAAGTTTATCTTGCTACATGCTATGTTACTATATTTACATCCATATGAATAATAATATTACATGTTTACTGCATTGTACATCTATGTTACCATTTTACAGTTTTACAATATCCATTCACATCCGTATGGCTTATTACATATCTAGTCGCATGCAATTGTTGGATATAGTGCCCTCAGAGTCAATTATTGGATCACAGGCACGTGATTGCAATGATTGAGGGAGGACCTATGCCGGTAGGACAGTCTTACTCAAGATGATAGTATGCTATCTGGTTTATCTTTATCATCGTGTACTGCTTTAGGTGACATTACTGATCACTATTACACGTTGATAGAGCCCCTAGGATTCTTGCTTGACTGCCAGCAGTATGATGGCGATCATATACGTGGGAGCTGGGGTCTATAAGCACATCCTTAAAATGGTCCATAGTCGTGGAAGTATTCGAGACAGGGCATCGATACTCCGGAGTAGACTAGTGTATACAGTCGAGACCCCGACGAAGGGCGGTGGCCGATCTCACAAGCCATTGGTGTCAGTTGGTTCACCTAAGATGTATACAGGTGCTCATTGGTTTATGAGTACACCGGACAGGACTCGCTGGGAACATGCTAGTTGGTATTATAGCTAACGTCGGATAGCAGTTCCCTAGTGACATGTGTACAGGTTAGTTCATCGACCTGAGATCATCATTTGTCTCGTGTGAGTTCCCACTGTACTTTGATTACTACCCTACCACGGCTCAAAGGAGTCGTGCAAACAGGTTTTAGTTGGGTACAGTCCCGAGCCACATGGAGGCAGTGAGCGGATCTGCAGGGGTTCGTCTCTCCCGGTATTGGGGGTAAGGTCGCGCTATGTCTAGGAGAGCCATTACACGAAGTCCTTGGCCAAGGCAGGAGATTTATTGGTAGGTATTCCAGTAGTATCTCAGGGTGTTCTGGGCTACACTCCGACACGACTTGTACCGCTTTTGGGGGGTCTGACTTTTACCAACCCCTTAGGCCCGACATGCGATGCTCATAGACGAACGGACCGGACTGTACGGATATTGTCACTGACAGGCTCAGTAGGGTGTCAGGATGAGTTCGCTCATCGATGTCCCTTTTGGTCAATACCTGGTAGCCCATTACGTATGGCTAATACCTATGACGTGCTAGTGGTTAAATCCACAGCCAAAGTATTGACGAGTCTTTAGAGTCCCCTACAGACAGTTTCTCAAGTTTCGGGCGAAACGCTGTAGAGGCCGTATGGATTTATGGCAGGGTTCGATCATATACGTGCGGTATTGCACGCATCATGATCGGACGGATAATACTAGCGGGCTTTGGTTTAAGCCGGATCCTAGTATTGTACAGTGTAGATTTTGTCTCATTGCATTTGTATTCGGTCGGAATAAAAATGCGGGTATGTATATACGGTCGCGGGGTTTTCCTGTAATTTATTACGGGATCAGTTTTTTGACGTTGCCAGTTTGCATTCCGTTTCGGCCAGTTTTCCTTTGTTCCTTCATGGTCGGATTTTTGTGAAGAGAGGGGTTTTCTTGCAAAGTGGCGTTTAGCTAAATGCAATGGTGTTATTAGCAATTTGGAGGGTTCATGATGGTTCTTGAATTATTAGATTCCTTTTTCATCTTTTCATTTGCATTAAATGAGAAAGGATTTGGATAGGATTTGAGGTGACGAAATTTTCTCATTATCATACACTTTTTCTACTTGCTTTATTCCATGATCATTTTCCCTTCACCATGGAGATGGCCGGCCACTTCTAAGGGGGTGAGGGAATTCATTTGATGGTGGGAAAATTTGTTGTTCTCATTTTGGTTTTGCTCCAAAAATTCATCACCTCTCTCTAAAGTTCATTTTCTCTTCCACATCAAAATATGGCAACTTCACAACCCCTTTGAGACAAATGATTCTACACTTAGCCTACAGCATTCTTGGACACGTCAGCTCGCCAACTTCGTGTCCGAGTTGCCTCGGTCTAGAGGTGGGAGCCCATAAAAGGACCCGGCGATATGGTGCCCTTTCCAACGAGAAGATGAAGACCGGAGATTCCGCGAGGAGATCGGGATGGAGGCCGAAGACCGAAGGACACGGATCGCTCGGTATAGCTTTCTACCCATTCTCTAGTTAGCTAGCATTAGGTTAATGGCCCGATCCGGGTTTAAAGTACACGGTAACGCCGGTTTTAAAGTTTAAAGAAAAGTTTCGTTTCCGCATTTTGGCCTCGGAATAACGGCCGGGGCGCTGCCGTGCACTTACAACAATTTTATCTCGTTACAGGTTATGCAACGTATTTTACATCCATAGGTATAGAATTATTATATGTTCATTGCATTTCACATCCATGTTACAGTTTTACCGTTTCTCCGATATCCGTTCGTATCCGTGTTATTGATTATATATCTAGTTGCATGCCATGTCATATTATATCATGTTACCATTATGTTAGCACCCCATACTTGATTTAACAATCCTTACACTCACTACTATATATCTAGTTGCATGTCATATCATATTATATCATGTTACCATTATGTCATATTATATCTAGTAGTGAGTGTAAGGATTGTTCTGTTGTTATCTGCGGACGTGAGCTATTCGCGGATTTCTTGGTGATCGATATCGGCAGTTATGATGTTGTCTTGGGAATGGATTTTCTCAGCACTTTCCACACTCACATTAATTGTAGGGCAAAGAAAGTGATTTTCTAGATTCCCGGATATCCGGAATTTGTTTTTGCTGGAGGCAGCAGTTATGTCGGGCCAGTCAAGTTTAGGGCTAGGCCGACAAGTGCCGTTCTTTCATCGATGGAAGTTGATAAGGAGGAAGTGCCAGTTATAGTTCGAGAGTTCATGGACATGTTCGAGGATATCTCGGGTTTACCGCCAAAACGAGATGTGGAGTTTGCGATCGATCTTGTTCCTGGTACAGTGCCAATCTCAAAGGCGTACTATCCGATGGCACCAGTGGAGTTGGAAGAAGTAAAGAAGCAGGTTACCGAATTGCTGGAGAAGGGTTGGATTCGCAGCAGCAATTCACCTAGGAGGCTCCAGTTCTTCTAGTCAAGAAGAAAGATGGCACAAGGAGGATGTGCATCGATTATCGAGAATTAAACCGGGTGACTATTAAGAACAAGTACCTGATCCCTCGCATCGGCGAATTATTCGAGAAACTCAGTGGCGCGAGGGTATTCTCGAAGTTGGATTTGCGATCCGGATATCATCAAGTTCGAGTTAAATCAGAGGATATCTGCAAGACTGCATTCCGAACTCGATATGGACATTACGAGTATTTAGTGATGCCATTCGGAGTCACGAATGCACCGGCGATATTTATGGACTTGATGAACCGAATCTTTTCACCGTTCTTGGACCAGTTTATAGTGGTGTTTATCGATGATATTCTGGTCTACTCGTAGAGCCTAGAAGAGCATGCAGAACACTTGAAGATCGCACTGTAGACATTGAGGCATGAAAGATTGTATGCAAAGATGAGCAAGTGCGAGTTTTGGCTTGAAGAAGTGAAGTTTTTGGGGCATGTCGTACCGTTCGTATGGACGGATAGTTGTGCGTCATCTTTTGAGGCATTGAAGCAAAGGTTGATAACCGCTCCTGTTTTGACCGTACCAGATGGTTCCAGAGGATTGGTGATTCACAGCGACGCGTCTGGGAAAGGTTTGGGATGTGTTTTGATGCAACATGGGAAAGTTATAGCCTATGCATCGAGACAGTTGAAGACCCATGAGAAGAATTACCCAACTCATGATTTGGAGCTAGCAGCTGTGATTTTCGCTTTGAAGATTTGGAGACACTACTTATTGGGCAAAAGGATCGAAGTATTCACCGATCAAAAAAGCCTAAAGTACATGTTCACACAGAAAGAGCTTAACATCAAAAAAGCCTAAAGTAGATGGTTGGAGCTGATGGCTGACTATGATCTTGATCTCAAGTACCATCCGTGGAAAGTTAATAAAGTGTCGGATGCCTTAGTCGATTGCCAGCAATTCGGATGTTAACAACACAGAAAGAACTTATCAAAGATTTTCGAAGATTCAGGTTGGAGATCGTGCTACCGAATTCTTCAGGACAGTTGATGCAGCTGCAAGTACAGTCATCATTGATCGAGAGTATTAAAGCAGCACAATCACAAGATCCAAGGTTGCAGAAGTTTCGAGAACAGGTTGAAGCGGGACTTCGAACGGACTTGTTGATTCATGAAGATGGTTCGTTGCGATATGGTAGCCGTTTGTGTGTGCCGAAGGGAGATATTCGTGAAGAAGTTATGAAGGAGACGCACAGTTTTGCGTATTTCGTACATCCAGGAAGCACGAAGATGTACGGTGATCTACGACAGCATTTCTGGTGGGAAGGCATGAAAAGAGAGATTGCCCGCTTTGTAGCGAAGTGCTTGGTGTGTCAGCAAGTTAAGGCTGAATATCAAAGGGTAGCTGGTTTATTGCAACCACTTCCGATTTCTCAATAGAAGTGGGAACATATAACTATGGATTTCGTAACAGCTTTACCGCGGAGTCCAAAAGGCAAAAATGCAGTTTGGGTGATTGTTGATCGATTGACCAAGGCAGCTCATTTCATACCATTTCGAGTTGGTCATTCAACGGAAGCGTTAGCAGAGCGGTACATGCAGGAGATTGTGAGATTGCATGGAGTACCTGTGCGCATCGTTTCTGACTATGATACCCGATTCTTATCGCACTTCTGGAGGAGTCTACAGGAAAGTTTGGGGACGCGATTGAAATTTAGCACCGCTTATCATTCTCAGACAGATAGACAGTCCTAAAGAACGATCCAAACTCTTAAAGATATGTTGAGAGCTTGCATGTTGGACTTCAAGGGTTCATGGGAGGATCATCTACACTTGGTGAAGTTTTCATATAATAACAGCTTTCAGGTGACTATTCAGATGGCTCCATTTGAAGCAATGTATGGTCGCAAGTGTCGCTCACCCGTCTGTTAGGACGATATTGGAGAGCGAAGATTGTTAGGACCGGATCATATTGTGCAAACCGTGGAGAAAGTTAATACGATTCGGAATCACATGAAGGCAGCACAAGATCGGCAAAAGAGTTGGGCCGATACATCGAGAAGACCTCTAGAGTTTGATGTTGGAGATCTTGTATTCTTGAAGATATCACCGATTATAGGAGTGATTCATTTTGGGAGTCGAGGCAAGGTTAGCCCTCGATTCGTGGGGCCTTTTGATATTATTAAGCGTATTGGAGAAGTGGTTTATCGATTGGCATTGCCACCATCTTTGGCGAGTGTTCATGACGTGTTACATGTATCTCAACTCCGTAAGTATGTTTGAGATGAAACGCACGTGCTAGATCATTCAGAGCTGACTGTAAGGGAGGACTTGACCTATGAAGAATGATCGATGTCGATTGTTGATCAAAGAGAAAAGGTCCTCAATAACAAGATTATTCCTCTCGTACTTGTTTCATGGGGGAATCACTCGCACGGAGAATTGACTTGGGAATGAGAAGACGAGATTCGACAGAAGTTTCCACACATCTTCTCTTAGATTCATGTTTGTTTATCTTTTCTTGTTCCGGGAATTTCGAGGACGAAATTCTTTTGCAGTTGGGTATATTGTAACACCCTAGTTCATTTATACCAGTTTTTTTGGGTATTTCTTTATTTATGGCTATTTCTTGATTTATTGTGTTTTGGGTGCAAATAGTGTTTGGTTTCTGTGTTTGCATCCGACCCGACCCGCATGCTTGAAACCCGTCTTGATTCCTGTTTACGATTTATCCCGGCTAGTGTTGAGGATCCGTGCACTTTCATATTGTATAACTGCATTATATCGAGCATCTGCATTTTTAATAAAACAAGTAAAGTCAAATAAAATATTTTAAAAATATCTTGCATGGCCTGCATCATATCCCTAACCCTGTTGTCGCATCCGTACATCGTGTTCTCGTCCCGTTCAGTGAAACGGACTCGTTCAGATAGCTACGTGCACGCTACGTGTATCCTTTTTTGGGGGTATGCATTTTCGTTACCCGGATATCCTATTTTTGGTTCGGTTAACACGCATATTATCCGTATTTTCAAACAGTAATTTTAGACCCGACCCGGGAATGTTTTAGACTATTTTTGTATTAGCCAAAATCTCAAATAAATTCAATATTATATTCATTATATAAATATTGTTTATATATTAACGTTTATATATATATTTTATTAACAAAAAATATATTTTCCTAACCAAAATCCGTCTCTCTCTCCTCCATACACACACACACACACACACACACACACAAGATTTTTCTTCAAAAACCCATACTTTTTAACCCACGTCCCCATTCTCTCTCTTTCTTCTTCACTTGCCCCGTTCCCGCCTCCGCATCTCTCGTCACAAACCCTAACCCTCGCATTGGTCACTGCCACCCCTCACCGCTTCCACACCTCCCTCATCACCCTTCTCCTCACCTCCATCTTCGCTTGCATCCCTTACACATCCACCGCTCCAAACCCCGACGTGAACCCCCCAACCGAGCAACCCATCACCTCCCATCGCTTCTGACCCCGCCGACGTCCGTCCTCGTTGTCGACCTTCCCTCGTCGACACCTTCTCCCCTCTCTCCTCCCTCTCCCCTGCAACCGAGCCCTCTCCCCTGCGCAAGAACCCGATCCCGACCTCTTTAACCTTGATACCCGCCTTGCCGTGAAACCTCGCCGGAAACCCACGACCCATCGTCGACGTCCGCCTCGCCTCGCCTCTGAATCCAGAGCACAACCCCAGCCCTCTTCTCTTCTTCTCCTTTCTTCTTTTTTTTTCTTTAATTTCTTGATCCGTATTTTCCCGGTGATTTCCGGAGCCGTGCCATCGCCGACGATCCGGGCGATCCAGTAGACATCCCCAGCCAGCGTGGTCACGTTCTTGCTTTGCCTGGTTCAGTTCTGTACGCACGTGTGTATATTGCGACGTTTACCCGACGTCGGACGCAGCGTACGCACCCCGTCGTGAGATCCGATCAGGCAAGTTTATCTTGCTACATGCTTGTTACTATATTTACATCCATATGAATAATAATATTACATGTTTACTGCATTGTACATCTTTGTTACCGTTTTATAGTTTTACAATATCCGATCATATCCGTACGGCTTATTACATATCTAGTCGCATGCAATTTTATCTCGTTACAGGTTATGCAACGTATTTGACATCCATAGGTATAGAATTATTACATGTTCATTGCATTTCACATCCATGTTACAGTTTTACCGTTTCTCCGATATCCGTTCGTATCCGTGTTATTGATTATATATCTAGTTGCATGCCATGTCATATTATATCATGTTACCGTTATGTTAGCACCCCATGCTTGATAATGTGCATCATACTTAGTCATAGAGTTGTAGATGTGATCCCTGATAAACACTTGTGCATCCGTGTTTTACCGTGTTTCGATACTTGTTACATTTTACTATTGGGCATCCACTTGATACATATGCACCACATGTCTTGACCCGATACACTACTGCTTGACTTGATACCTGATCCTGTTACTAATGCCGACAACCCTGACTTGTTGTCCCAATGGACGTTACTGTTATCTGTATAGACAAAACTTGTACCTGTATGATCCTGTGTCGGCATTAGCTCCAGATTTATCAATACCTGACTTGAACACATAACCTTGGGGGTAAGGGGAAATCAATAATGAAACCTAACTTGTAACTCAACAGTTCGACGCTTATACAGATCAGTTTTGGGGGCTAGGCCAGTCCCGGGATGCTGCTGCTGACATCATTCGTCTGTACATGTTTCCTGTTTTGTATTTAGCGGCACGTCTCGGATTTAGCCCCGAGAGTTTGGCCGTGGTCCCGGGTATGCACGGGATACTATTGAGTTACATCGACGATTCATTAAATTGATTTCAAAGACTTGAGAGTAATTAACACAGTAGCATAGATTACTCACCGCATGCACATACACTTCACCGTTCCATATTCATGTTACTGTTATACACTCATTACTGTTCATACTCATGCCTGCATATCTTGTTATCTCCTGATTATATTTTATTGTTTGATATTATGACGCACTGACATCTGGGTTTTGCATGGCCCAGATCCTCTGTCTCTTTCACAGGCTGATCAGGAGTATTTCCGCCATCAGGCCGAGCAGTGAGGATCCTATTAGTATCTAGTTTAGTTTAGTTTTATTGTCGTACTTTCATTTCCTGATGTGAGCCCGTATTTAGGACGTACTTTCCAGACATTATTGTTTATTGGATTTATTGCTTCCGCATATTATTTCTTGACTCGTTTATTCTGGCATATGGACATGTACTAGATAGTTCATTTTATTTTATTGTTCTTGATATCTTATAGACAGCCGTAATGTGACTGTGGAGGGATATTTCCTAGCCACAGGTAGCATGGTTGGCTCTGTCACGTGCCGATCTTAGCGCACTCTGGGACGCGGGGCGTGACAAGGTGACTACACTAAAATACGTGCTTATGCAGTATAAAGACTGCTTCGTGTGGAACTATTCCGAGATGCCGGGACTAGATCCAGAAATAGCTGTGCATAAATTGGCTATATCGCCGGACGTCAAGCCAGTCAAACAGGCGCCCAGAAGAATGCGGCTCGAACTCGAGATGAGCATCAATGCCGAAGTCAAGAAGCTAATTGATTCTGGTTTCATCCAAGAAATTCAATACCCCGACTGGATCGCCAACATCGTCCCAGTGATGAAGAAAAATGGGACAGTACGCATCTGTGTAGACTTCCGGGACCTCAACAAAGCTTGCCCGAAGGATGACTTCCTACTACCGGTTACCGAGCTGATGATAGATAACACATCCACTCATGAAGTCTTTTTCTTCATGGATGGATCTTCAGGATATAATCAAATAAAGATGCATCCCGAAGACTGAAAGCATACTGCCTTCCGGACTTCACTGGGCATATTTTTCTATAAAGTGATGCCCTTCGGTCTGAAGAACGCTGGCTCTATCTACCAGAGCGCCATGAAGAAGATCTTTGATGACCTCATACACGAGATTGTCGAATGTTATATCGACGAGCTCATGGTGAAAAGCAAATCGTACGAGGAGCACTGGGAACATTTGAAAATAGTGTTCCAACGCCTTCGGAAGTACAATCTGAAGATGAATCCTCTGAAATGCGCGTTTGGAGTATCCTAAGGCAAATTCCTAGGATCCATCATCCGACACCGAGGCATCGAAATAGACCCATTGAAGATCAAGACAATCATGGAAATGCTCACGCCATGAACTCTCAAACAACTGTGGTCTCTCCAAGGAAAGCTCGCGTTTATTCGACGGTTCATAGCTAACCTTTCCGGAAAATGCCGCCCCTACAGCCATCTAATGAAGAAGGGAACCCCGTTCATTTGGGATTGTAAATGCCAAAGTGCGCTGGACGAAATCAAGCAATACCTGCAGAACCCGCCGGTACTGACCGCTCCGGTCAAGGGAAAGCCCTTCATCCTGTACACAACAGCCCTTGAAGGTTCTTTAGGCGTGCTATGGGCACAGGAGAATGACCAGGGGAAGGAGAGAGCTCTCTACTATTTGAGTCGAGTCCTTCTGGGGGCAGAAAACAACTATTCCCCTATTGAAAAGTATTGCCTAGCACTGATCTTCGCAATAATGAAGCTTCGACATTATGCCTTGGCACATGAGGTCCATCTCATATCAAAGGTGGATCCTCTCAAGTATTTGATGTCAAGAGCCATACTAACGGGAAGGCTTGCCAAATGGGCCCTCCTCTTGATGGAGTTCTCGATAGTATATCGACCCCTCAAGGCAATAAAAGCCCAGGCCATCGCCGACTTTCTCGCTGAGCATCCGATACCAGCTGATTCTCCCTTAAATTGCGAATTGCCAGATGAATATGCGTTCGACACAATCGACGAGGAGAAATAAGGGAGTGATACCCGATGGGAACTTTATTTCGATGGAGCATCGTCTATGAAGAAGCGAAAGCAAAATACCCCCATAATTAAAGCCGGGGTGGGCCTTATCCTCGTGACTACGCAAGGAGGGATAATGCGTTTCGCCCTTTCCTTAACAGTGCCAAGGACGAATAACGAGGCTGAATACGAGGCTCTAATAGCAGGTCTCAAGATCGCCATTGACATGGGAATCGAGAACCTCCTCATATATGGAGACTCCCAGCTGGTCGTTAGCCAAGTAAAGGGCGACTATCAGACATGCAAGCCAGAGTTGGTAAAATATGGCGAAAGAGTGCGGCAACTACTGACTCAAATTGTAACAACCCTAATTTTCCTATACAATTTTTTTTCAAATATTTTTTCAAAAATACATAAAGGGGTATTTTAGCCTGAACACAAGTTAGAAGTAATTATTTTGTTTTTAATTACAAGTTACAAGAATGTAACAACTCCATTTTTAGTATAAATAAAATTGATTTAAATTTGAAGTATACTTGGGATATTTAATGTTGTTGTTACCATTTTAAGTATTTATTTCACACAAATAATTACAAGAAGGAGCTTGTAGCTCATTGGTAATACCTTGCATTGCTGAACCAAGCCATCAGAGTTCAAATCCCCTGCCCCACATTATTTTTAATATTATTTTGTTTTAAATCCTTTGGAAGCCCAACAGTCCACACACCATAACTCCCAAAAGTTGAACTAAACCTGAAAAACTAAAAATACCAGTGTCTTACCCCGGCGACCCCCCACCTTCTCGACCCCCGACTCGGCCGGCGGACCGGCCGACTCGGGCCGCCGCCACTGACCGGACTCGGCCGGACGGCCGAGTCGTCAACACAAAATTTGTGTCTTTTCAACTGCCCAACTCCCCTGCGTACTCTAATTTATTGGATCGGTTCCAGAATGCCCATTAACACCTAATTACTCCAATTTTTAATGAATTTTCTATATTTTTACAATTTTTTTAATTAAAAACCCTTCACCTACCCAAACCCTAGCTTAACCCTATAAATACCACCCCTACCTTCTACCCTCTCACCCCAAAACTCTGAGCCAACTCTCTAAAATTCTCAAGAACTCTTGTGTGCAATCGAATTGAGCGAAAGGCGAAGCTCCGGCGAGTTCTTCGGCGGAATTTCCGGCAACGACCGTAGGAACTCCCGGAGACGAAACGACACACCGACGACTCCTCCCGATCCACCTTCCTCTTATCTTTGATCCAAAACCCGTAAGTCCCTTTTCTATCCCTCTTTCCTATTCTAAAAATATGAAATTTCAAAACCCGACGGAATCAGAACAAATCCGATTTCCGATTCGGTTTTCTATAAAATTCCACTTCTCACTAATACAATCCTTCTTAAACTTTTTTATGCTGACTATTAAATACTAATCAAACAATTTGAACAAGTTTCATCACATGAAATGATAGCTATTCCAAATTATCGTATTTTTCAAATAAATACCACATTGTTTCAATCCTACATTTAACTCCATTAAACTTTCTATACATTTAAAGTAGATCACGAGGTAACAACCTACCTCCTTACACACTCATATGCAACATAACACGATACCCCCGAGAACCGAGAATACGAGAAAACAAACATTTTCATTTAAATACCATATACTTAATAAAACCATTTCTAAAAGATTTAGTTACGATATACTTTTTAAAGACGTACCACTTATTATGAAAATACGATAAGTTGTAGATATCAGTCGTTTATCTAAACCTGACTTTGTGGTGTCTAGGCTAAGCAAGTGAGAAAGGTAATTTTAAAAGGCCCGTCTCACGGTGATTCGTGAGCGGATCCCTCCTTTCTTCACTTGTACTTACCTGGCAACAATTGGCGGTGAAGAGGCGATTTGAGGCATCTCATAACTTGTCGTTTGGACCAGTTAGGAATAGTCTAGTTGACTTAGGAGACCCTAAAATATAGAATACGGAAAAATTGACATCTTTACGAATAAATACCATTCACTTCATAAAACCGTTTTCTAAAGGATTTAGTATTTTACAATCTTTGCAAAGTGCCGCTACAACCCAGTTTGGGAAACCCGTTTGGGATGGTGCGGATTATCGCACATACTCAGGCTTAGTAGTGCGAGATTCAGACCTCCGCAAAGAGCATTTGGTCTCGAAAGATTTAAAATGCGACATCTTAAGGAAATAAGATTTTTAGAATATAAAATATTTATTAACATTATTTTTGTATAAATATATGTATATTTATCATCAAAATACCTATTTTGTTATGATATAAATATTCCACTTTTTTTCTAAAAAAAATCACAAGAATCGGTTTACACTAAAATACCATAAATTCCATTTAAACAATATTTACACATAAATACCTTTATATATGGAATTAGGTTATTCTCATTAGAAATATCACAATATAAAATCCACATTCATTACAACTCTAAAGACGAATAATAAATACTTGGGGTGTATCTTGAAAACTATATAAAGGTATTTTTACATAAAACCCCCTCAAGTTTTATAAATTACCCTAAGAACTCTAGTGAATATAGGTTTAAGAAATAATCAAGACTTCGATTTACATTTCTAATTGTCTGACTCGGGTTTAAATCTGATTATAATCTGACTTGAATATGATTCAAGTACTATCTACAATCTCCAATATTACAATTCAACATGAATACATGAATCCATGAATCCAGTTATCAATCTATACAACTTGACTGAACCGAACCATGGATATACATTCCATTTTCCTGATTCTACAGTTATTCCATTTACATGATTATTCAGTCACATCCATTTACTGATATCATGGTTTTGGTCAGTCATCCAACTATACAACCTATTCAATACAATACAACAATACAATCAAAATACAATCAAAAACACTACGGGGTTTAAGGGGTAGATTGGTATGAAAGGTGTTAAAAGTGGCACGAGACAGTAAGATTAAGACACCTAACATGAATCCAATTACTGTTGTACCGTGGCATAAACGGTTCCTTGAGTTCCTGATACCTTAGTCTCCGGGGCAAGTGAGACTCCTCTCGTATACACTGGCATCTTTCTGTACCAAGCTACAAACAACAACGTTAACACTAAATACAACAATATAACAATATAATACAACTATAAAAGATACTCCCTCTCTCTCTCTTACTCTCTGTCTATTCTATTTCTTCTCTCATCTTTGGGACTTACTGAGCGACCTGTTCGCTGACGACATTCTCTTCTTTTTTCTTTGAATGTCATCAGGTGATCTGGACACTGCAGAGATCGAGCCCACTGCTGAAGACTTGGACCAGTTCAGTGAAGATCCCGAGCTCTAGTCATTGTACACTTTCCATTTCAGTACTGTTTCATTTCTGTTATGCCATTGTTTAAGCGTCGCTTTTATTCCAGCTGTATTTACTTTTCATGCATTGTACAAAAGAATGTTAATAAATAAAGTTGCTGTTATTTTATATCTCTTGTCTCTTGTGCTTACTTTTATATTGCTTAGATACGCTTAGCATATTTACTTCAGAGTAAATACGTAGCGGGCCTTGTCGCGTCCCCTTCGCCGTATACCGGGAAGCGGGGCGTGACACAAATCCCCTCCTATGTCCTAGAAAGCATACCACGGACGGAAAATAGTAAGGCAGATGCGTTAGCCAAGCTCGCTAAAGAACTGGCTGACGAAAACCTCGATGACTTAAGGATCATTGTGCAAAACCGCCGGATTCTCGTACCAGCAGAAATATCTCTTGAGTCGTCCGAAGAAGAGGAAGCTACCAAACAAGCGGCCTTCCAAGTAGAGGACGAAGAAAAGGCTAAGGATTGGAGAGAAGTCTTCATAGACTACTTCAAATCCCTTCGAGTGCCCGAAAACGCATCTTCAAGACATCAGCTCATGAAACGAGCTCTGTCTTTTGCCTTTGTTAATGATACTCTATATAAGAGATCATTTGATTATCTGTAGTTGAGATGCCTGGGACCAGAAGAGGCAAGGAGAGTCATCCAAGAAACTCACGACGGACTCTATGGTTCCCATTAAGCTGGGCCAAAGATGAAGTTAAAGATCAAGAGAATCGGTTACTATTGGCCCACAATTATTCAGGTCTGCCTTGAATATGCAAAGCAGTGTCACCCGTGCCAGATTCACGGGGACTTCATCCATAAGCATCCGAATCCATTACACCCAACACTGGCAAGCTGGCCGTTCGAGATGTGGGGAACCGATATAATCGGGCCTATCGAACCAATATCATCCAAGGGACATCGGTTCATATTGGCAACAACCGATTACTTCTCTAAATGGCCCGAAACAGTACCGCTAAAAGAGGTGAAGACGGAGAACATCCACCATTTCTTCAGGACACATATCATTTACCGGTTCGGCACTCCGCGACGGATCATCTCGGATAATAGGACGGCCTATAAAAGCCATAAGATCAGCCGCTTCGCACAGCAACATAATATAGATTGGAGATACTCTTCAGTCTATAATCCCCGAGCTAATGGTCTAGCTGAGGCTTTCAACAAAACTTTGATGAAGGTCATAAAGAAGACGGTGTCCAGAAACAGAAAGGACTGGCATGGGAGATTGCATGAAGCTCCATAGGCTTATCGAACCACGTTCAAAACAGCCACGAATACCACGCCATTTGCGTTGGTGTTCGGCACGGAAGCGGTACTTCCCTTAGAGATAGAAGTACCCTCACTACGGGTAGCGGTCTGACATGAGCTGACGGATGAAGAAAATGCCCACCTTCGGCTTGAAGAGCTCGATGCCCTCGATGAAACTCGTCTCATCGCGCAGCAAAACCTAGAAGCTTACAAAGAAAGGATGACGCGCTCATACGAAAGACAAATTAGGCCGAGAGCATTCCGCCAAGGCGAACTCGTGCTAGTTGTCAAAAGACCTATGATCCCCAACTGTGCCAAACGGGGGAAATTCGAGCCAAACTATGAGGGCCCATACGTCATAAACAAAGTTTATCAAGGTGGTGCCTATTTACTCATGGATATGCATGGCGAAAGACCCTTCCGGCCAATAAACGGCCGCTTCCTTAAGAAATACTACCCCTGACAAGTCACAACTCAGGTTAACAATAGATGACGACGCTCGTGTTCGCTCGCTATCTTCCTGAGTCAGCACTCTGTAAGTAGTATCCGGCAAAACTTCGCCTCGAAGCTATGGACCGGGATGTCCCTAAACTAACAATGGACCGTGATGTCCTTAAACTAAATACGTCACCTCAAACACGGCGATAGTGGAATTCAAGTCCACAGGTCCCAGCGGCAAAGACAGCAACTCAAATTCCGCTGCCTACACAGCTACCCCGGTGGCGAAGTCCCACCGTGATCAGAAAAAAAAGGTACGTCCATAAGCGAAATGGGCACGGATGAAAACCCGAATGGGCTCCGTGAGTAAAAACAGCAGGACTGCCGGCGAGTTTGTGAAAACCCACAAGGGTGCAGACTCGTAAAAAAACATTCATGCACACTTGCAAGGTCCTCTCGACCTTGTAAGGAGAAAATACCTGCGTGAGATCCTTACGACTCACAAAAGGGAGCAACACACGTAGGGATCCCTACGATTCCCAAGGAGAAATTGCACTTACGAGATCTTCACGACTCGTAAGGAGAATCCCCCTTATGAGACCCTCATGGCTCATAGGATTCGAAAGCCTTAAGTTACAGGGATCTGAACATGTTCTTAAGCCATCACATTCCCCAAGTTGCCCTACACGCGGCCAACATCGCTCCCTTGTATACAATCCACGGGCACAAATAAACGTTCCCTCGCCCAGTTCCACCTATGGCGTGAAATTTCCCCATTCGGTGAACAACACCTAGAAGTCCTCACGACTTATAAGGAGAAAATACACCTACGAGATCCTCACGACTTATAGGGAGAAATACCTTTATTAGACCCTTACGGCTCATGAAGTTAAAAGCCTTAGTCGGCAGGATCCTAACCCTGTTTGCCAAGCCACCTTTGTTCAAATCAGCAAAGGCAAATGATGATTCGCTCTTGGCAATATTCCGGTCGCAGCGATGCTGATGCCAAAATTCGTGTCATATCTCGAGTTCCATACTCGCAATAAAAATCAGCGAGCAAAAAGCGCATATGAAATAGCCGAAATGATGGGGCAACTGCAATATAAAAATCTGCGAGCAAAATATATGCATATAAAATAGCCGAAATGATTGGGCAATGCGACTTTCGCGATATAAAAAGCTGAAATGATAGAGCATCGCGGACAGAAACAAAAAAAATGAAACTTCTGCCCTGCAGGTGAGTCAACATCGACCCCTGTACACAATCCATGGGCACAAACGAAAAAGGGAACCACATTTTCCCATCAGGCTCCATCAGAAGGAGAGCCGGGTCTCGACGGCAACATCTATAGCCTTGAGATCAACAACGGCGTTTCTTCTCACTCCAGCAGGATGCAGATGTAACATCAACAACCGACCCCAGGGTCAAAACGGTGGAGCCATGGCAAAGTCCCTAGTTCCAAGACTCGACGGTTCATGGACAACCTAGAAACTATCTCGGAGCCATGGCAGAGTCCCTAGTTCCAGGTCTCGACGGCAACATCTACAGCCTAGAGATCGGCAATATCTACAGCCTAGAAATCAACAACAACGTTCTTCCTCCCTCCAGCAGGATGCAGACGCGACATCAACAAACGGAGCCATGGAAAAGCCCCTAGTTCGAAATCTCGACGGTTCACAGACAACCCAGAGACAACCTCAACATTCGTCGCAATATTGCAGATACAATGTCAACAAATGAAGCCAAGGAAAATTCCTCGCTTCAGGGTCTTGACGGCAACTCAAATAAGACCTGAAAGACTACCGGAGATCATCCCACACCAGCACGGAGTGGTCATGACTCATCGGGGCTCCCCAAACTGAGCCTAACCTCAAGTAAAAAGCGGCATGGAATATCCCAAACGCTTACTCTTCCGACGGTAATATCACGTGGAAGATTACTTGAAAACATCTTGTCCAGCCCCCGAAGGGATCAGAGACATGACAGTCGCAGGGCTACTTGAACAACAAGATTGCATATCGGGGAATACATCGGCCAACGCGACGGTACAATGGGTAAAAAACCTAGTACCACAGACCCTAAAGGACTTCTATTAGCAGGAGTTAACTGTGACGTTAGGACATCCTTGCGAGAACTTCTCGATTCGTCTCGACTCATGGGGAAAATAATGTTCCCGTGAGAACTTCTCGACTCGTCTCGACTCGTAGGGAAAAACCTTAGGCAACGGGGATATCAACATGTCTCCTAAGCACCGGGGCCCTGCAATTTGGTCCAAGATGGACTATTGCATACTATCCACGGGCCACACTCTCCAAAGTCGAATATCGATGAGGAGGGAAATAACCACTTACAAGTCTTCTCGACTTGTAAGGAGGAAAATTCTCTTGTGAGATCCTTACGACTCTCAAAAGAAAACGCACTTAAAAGTCCTCACGACTTCTAAGGAGAAAATACACCTACGAGATCTTCACGACTCGTAGGGAGAAAAGTATTTATGAGACCCTCACGGCTCATAAAGTTGAAAAGTCTTAGGCGGCAGATCCAAACCTGTTTTCTAAGCCATCGCTGCTCTGCAAGGAGATCAAGATAGACTATCTACATGCCTCATTTACCAAAGGGACACGTCAATATGAAATAAAATATGTCTTTTATTCATGAATGCAAGTGAATACAAGATACATTTCATAAAGGAATCAAAATGAATGCATGTTGTTCATAAATCGCAAGTTTATAGTCAATACAAAAAGGGGGGTACAAAGACGGTTATTGAAGAGGAGGCGCCTTCAACAAATTAGCAAGCCGCTCGCGCGCTCCTCTCAATCTTTTCTCGTGATCAGCCGCCGCGGCCAACTCCCCTTCAACTTAAGCCCGTTGTCGCGAATAGGACGAAAGCTTTTCATCGGTTTCTAGCATGGCAGCTTCGCAGTCCTGCATGACCCGCTCGGTAAAGTCAAGCATCCGCCTCAGCGTCAACCCATCCGAAATACATCTCTGGATATTGTCAAAAACAGCTTTTAGCTGTGCAGCATTCGCTTCAATTTGGGCGACCAGTTGGACAGATTCGCTGGAAGCCACCTCATGTTCCTTTCGTCTCAGGGTCGCCTCTTGTTCAAAATGGTGAATGAAAGGAACACTATGCTCAACCTACGCTGCCCGCTGGGAGTTCAAAGCCAATATTTCAGGAGCGAGACGTTTGAGCTCAATCTCATGCAAGCAAGCCTCGATCTTTCTGCAGTAAGCGACCCAAGAGCCGACGAGATCTTCATCATAGAAGTTCACGAGTGTCGCCAACATTAGATTAACCTCAACGGCAAAATCCGTAGCAGAAGTAAGGGCTTCGGCATTAAGATTTTCGATGAATTCGCTCAACAGGCTGTTTGCAGCGCCCCTGGAAGATATGCGTTTAGTGAAGGGCCCTGCGGGCATTGGAATACGAGACTCAAAAGGAGTCGAAGCCGGTGTAATTTCTGCAAAATGAGTTACGGTCAAATTTCAACTCGGGAAATAAAGAAAACACATGAGGGATAGAGCCTATTATACCAGTGTGATAGGCGGCAGGATGGGGAGTACCGGAGGCACGGCTATTCGCTCGTCTCCTCCTCCGACCCATGACGCTATGATCAATATGAAGAGGAATTAGCAACAATACAACTATTCGTAAAAGAAGGGGGAGACGTTAGCTGAAAAATATACTAACCAATACCAGAAGGTGGAATGACTTCCGACTAAAAGGAGAAATGCGGGTTCAACACCTGGTATAAGTGGTCGAAAAGGACTCTTGTAGAGTTGCGATGATGTACTGTCAATATAAGGAGAATGGTACCCACAGTGGAACAAGTAAGTCAAAAACCCATACCTTTCAATATTTGAGGGGGCACAGAAGAAGGCGAGGGGACGGTGACCGTCAGTACTTCTTCAGACGGCACAGCTTCAGGATTCACCGCGCCTATACTCAAGACAAACAAAATATCATCAGAAGGGCCGAACAGGATTGAAAAACTAATAAAACGATGGCCCAAAAACTACCTGATAAATCATGGACCAGAACCATGACGGAGGCGTCACCGGGTATAATAAATTCTTCATTCTCTCTCGGAGGAATAGATTCCGCGCTCATAGCTTCATCCCCTGACTCGACAATGGCCGTCGTAACGCTTGCGACGCCCGCCGATACCAAGGAGCCACAGGGAGAAAGAGCAGCAGTCTGGATAGTCCCGGACTCCCGAGAAAGAGTAGCAACTTCAGGCACTGTAACCATCAGAGTTTCACCTGTCATCCCATCGCCAGGACTTGGCCCTGCAAAAAATGCGTATGTTAAAATTCGAGGATTGAGTTCTAATAAAAGACTAAGCGTTTCGTTACCTTGAAGTAACTTTTCAGTTTCTTCCCGAGCTGCCCGTGCAACTTGTCTATGGGCAGTAGACAGGACAGAGGGAACATCCATCGGAGGAATATCAAGAGGCGGAATATTGCTTGAGCCCGCACCTACGGTCAAAACGGCATCGCGCTCCCTCGCCGCGTGCTTCCTACGCCTCCTTTCGGTCTGAGCCGTGAGAAATGACCTCCTCAAGACTTCCGACAAGGGAACGTCGTCGTCCGAACCAAGCTCTGCCTCCGGAGTCGCTGCGGCGTCCATCATCGGCTGCTTTAGCAAAGCCTCCTGCGGTGACTTTAAGAGGGTCTTGGCTACGGTAGTTGCCTCTAAAAGTTCTGCTGCGCCGCCATTTGAGATCGGCACTGCACTTAGAATAACCTGAATTGAGGCAGTCCCTGCAATAAGATGAAAGAGAGGGTCAGGGAATGAATAAAAAGAATAAAGGCGTAATGAACTAAATAATACCAAGGCCCAAAGAAGCGCGGAGCCTCTCTTCCTCTTCAAACATCCTAAGGGAAGCCGCGAGAGTCTCTTCGGCAGAAATACCTGTTGAAGAAGAAAGCATCAGTAGAAGCATAATAAAAAGGAGGTAGCTGCGGAAGAATATAACTGAAGTATACCTGACTTCACGATAGTGATCAACGCCGCTTCCTCGCGAGATAGTCGCTCGGAAGTCGCAAGGGCGGCCTGAAGATCAGTATCATCCGCAGGCACATCGAATAAACCCTCATTGGTCCTGTATTCGCACAAACCCTCGTTGTAGGGAGCGTGCAGCTCTTGGCCAAATATGACATCAGCAGAAAATAGTGACTTCTTCTTTTTTGCGAGTGGACACCAGCGGCCGATGACAAGAGCTTGCGCTTGACAGGCATTTTCGAGCGACGGGTCCCAATTTCTACATCAACGCTGGATTCCGGGGATGCTACAGTTACCACCTCTACGGGAACACGGGGTGGAGGCTTCTCAGGGAAGGCACGCGGGACCATAACCGCAGCGACTTCTCTTAAGGAGGGATGAACGGCGGTCCGTCGCTTCAAAGGAATTGCCGGATTACCAGCTGGGACAGTATCCTTATGATCAAGTAATAACCGCCTCTCTTCCCTGATAACAGCACCCGTCGCATGCTGATATCACGCCACGTAGGCATTCGAAGCTTTCGGTACATAGCTCGGCTCGCTGATGAGAAAGTTAGACTCCGTATTTAGCCGCATAAAGTGGTGCAGCGCGCTGTGGATATCCTCTTCCGTAGCAACCGGCTCGGCTAAGAAAGCCTCGAGCGGGACACCCTGATTGTAACCCGACTTTTGAGCGAAACGGTGCGGGCTATACATCTTGAACAATGCCGAGGCGCCTTGCTTGAACATTAGAAGGCCCGGCCTAATCGAATATAAGTGCAGGATCTCCCAAGCCTTCAACGTAGGAGCCCCGTCTTTGAAAGCATCACGCAGCGGTTGCACTTCCTTGGTAGATTCCTTGCCAATAGTTAAGACTCTATCGACAAAAGTCATACTATCCTTGACCATACACGGGCGAAGGACCAGACATCGAGCCTCTCGCTGCGACGGATCTAATGCGGAAGCGTCAACTAGAAACATAACCCGGGGAAAGTTATAGCTGTCATAGAAGTGGGGCCATTTGTGGACTCCAAAAGCACCAAGCACGTGCGTCTCGATCCAGGATGTGAAGTAGTGCAACGGAAGATGTACAGGTTTTACCCCTGGCTGAGTAGTATCTGCTGCTAAGTTCAGGCCGTGATATAGATGAGCTAGCCCCGCAGTCCCAACGGCGACGCGCGTCCCTGCAACCATACGGTAGGCTGGATAAAAGGCAGACGGCCTCATGTACCGAGGGTGCATGGAAGCACAAACTAGCTCAACCACAGGCCGATGAACCCCAGAAAGAATGTCTCTTCATGGACGTCTAGAGCGGCAAGTTCTGCAAAAAGGGCGACAGGGATGTCTGGAATAAAGAAATTTCTCAAATCCGCTTCCGCCGTCGGCTGGTTATCCAAACCGAAGCTGAACAGGTCGTCAAGCTTGGCAAATTTCACAGCTTATTTTGACAGGACTGCTGGGCGAAGGAAGCGGGCGAAGGAAGCGAGCGATGAAAACTGTGAAGTTGACTCCGTGCCCTCCAGACTCCAGAAATAGGCTCTCATAAATGTTCAACACCTTGATCAGGATCGAGAATCGGTGTTGAACAGCATTCTCCTGAGTAAGGCCCATCACCACTGATTTGGTGGTGAAGATGTACTCATCAGTGGAAGTATCTCCTCGTAATGTTCCCCTCTGACGGGTAAGTCGGAGATTTCCGCAAACTCCTCCAAGGAGATTGAAACTTCCCGATCCGATAGAAGAAATGTGTGAGTCGGGATGTTCCATTGCTCCAGAAAAGCCTTGACCCACCATACATGGGGCGCGGGATACTGGAAAAGAGACGCATAAATTGCGGGGCACAACCCGAGCTTCAGCAGCAGCGACTTCTTGGCCGACAGGATGTATCGAGCCCACTGCAGGTATCCGGTTGAATAGCGAGGAGTCAAACCAATCATGTATACTTGTCCCCAAGGGCGCGACTCGCCTTGACATATACGCCGCCCCAAAATATCTAAAGCCATCGGCGGCTGTACGGGTATTGATGCTATAGAAGGCTGAAGGCGACCTTCCGAAGTCCAGTTAACCTTCTCTACAGCGTAATTCACTTGAGGTGAGTCGGTGTAGTGAATTGCTGGAATTGGCTCTGAGAGCGCTGCACAAGAAAAACTACGCCGACCCCGAATGATCTGATTATACCACGGCCCCCATAAGTGAAGAGACTTCTGCTTCGGGTTGTGATTTTTGATAAGCGCTAAGACTTTTCGATCCACGGGCGCGTCGACGAAGTCGCTCTCTGAACGAAAAAAAAGGAAGGAAGAATCGAAAGCCATAGTACCTGCACGAAAAGAGGCAAGGGTTAGTTGCCAACGCTATAATCCGAATTCTGCCACTTGGTACTTTAAAATTGTACCGCACTGCAATGCAGGAGAAAGGGACCAAGGGGGACCCACAAAATCAAAGTGATGACGCATCATTGATGAGGCAGTCACTCATTAAGGATGAAATCCTAAAAGGATTCTCATTTAATGAGAAATTCATCGGGTTAAGGAGTTGAACTCCCTCAAAAGCAGTGCTCTGCAGACAGAAATCATATCTGTCAAATTTAATTAAGAGGGGAATAAAATTCCCCAAAAATTTCTAAAGAGCTATGCTCTGTAAAAGCAATGGTGCAATCTACCAGAACCTTAAAAAGCAAAGCTTTTTAACAAAGTAAAACCCCAAGATCTTTAAAGATCTGAAAGAAAAATCCTAGAAACTCTAAGAGTTCTTCATTAACGGGTTAAGAAACCCTAAAAATCATTTTAAAGATCTGTGATCTAAGAAGAGTAAAACTCTGTTTAATGGGTTCGATTATGATCCTTACCAAAATTTTGGACAGAGTTATAACTCTAGAAAGGATTTCTTTGGGCAGAGATCTAAGCTCTGAAAAGGAGAATTAAATTTTCAGAAGAAGAAAGAACAGAAGAAGATAAACAACAGTCATTTCAAGGGCCAAAGGCCCTACTTATAGGCAGGGGAAGCCGATTCAACTTCCAAGAAGATCCAACGGTGGAAAAGCTGCCATCGCTGCACTCACGTGTAAGCCATGTGAGCGCAACGGTGGGGGGGCATTTGTTTCCCCCAATAATAAAAGAGCAAGGCTCTGTTTAAAATTTGAAAAGAGGCAGCGCCTCACATGCCTCGCACGAAGGCGCCAGCTCCGAGAGTTAAAAGCTCTGAGGCAGTGCCTCACGTGCCTCGCATGAGGGCGCCAGCGCTGAGAGTTAAAAACTCTGAGGCAGCGCCTCACGTGCCTTGCACGAGGGCGCCGACGTTAGAACTAAAAGTTCTCTGCCATTGGATTAAAAATCCAACGGAGATGATGAATCATCAAAATACATAATTAAATTCCGTTGAGAAAATATTCCTCAAATCTTTCTAAACGAGAAAGATCATTCTCTGTAAACAGAGCACCGTTGGATTAAAAATCCAATGATGATTAAAAATCATCAAGCTACAGAATAAGCTCTGTATGGGAAAATATTTCCCCAATCTTGTTAAAAACAAGAAAAATATTTTCTGTAAAACAGAAGTCCTTGGATCAAAGATCCAACGGTGGACAAAATCCCCAAATCAATTAAGGATCTCTCAATGAGAGATTTCTTTAACTAAATCAACAAACTTGCCTCCACTATATAAAGGCCCCAAGACTTCAAGTCTTGTACAGCGAAACCCCGCCATAAACTTCAAGTTCAAAAAGAAAAGTAAGAAAAAAAAAGGTTTAAGAGAGAAGAAAGAAGAAGAACTTTCTTCAAGGTAAATAAAAGTAATAGAGATCAGATGATCTCATCTGCATATCTAAGGGTTTAACCCTTATAAAAGAACATAGTTCTTTTCCTAGATCTGAGATCCATGAGATAAGTCTTCCACAAATGAGAATTTAATTCTCATGGGGATGAATTTGTTCTTGGGGATCAAAGATCCAGAGAAAAACAGAGAATTGAACTCTTCAGAACATAATACACGAAGAAAAAAAAATCAGCGCCAAGCTCCTCACGTGCCCCTCACATGGACGCTGCTCAATAAAGAGTGCTTAGCACTCAGTGGTTGGCGCTCAACACCAAGCGCCTTGTGTGCTCCTCACGTAGGCGCTCCTCAATAAAGAGTGCTTAGCACTCAGTGGTTAGCGCTCTGCGCCAAGCGCATCACGTGGGCGCCGCTTAATAAAGAGTGCTTAGCACTCAGTGGTTGGCGCTCAGCGTCAAGCGCCCCAAGTGCCCCTCACGTGGGCGCTATTCAGTATAAAGTGCTCTGCACTCATAAACCAGTGTCCAACGCCTGGCACCTGGCACCAAGCGCCTCACGCGCTCCACACGTGGGCGCCATAAAAAGTGTTTAACACTCCATAAAAAACAAAAAGAAGGAAAAGAGAGATAAAGTGTGGGCGTCAGAATCCATATGGATGCTCAGCATCGTAAGCACAACCAAGTGTTTAACACTTTATTTAAAAATGAAATGACTGGGCCGAGCCCAAGTTTGGCCAAATTCCTAATCAACCGAGCACATGGGCTCTTTATTTTCCAGAGTGGTCTTAGTCCCAAACAAGACTACCGAGCTTCTGACGAATATTCATTGGTTCCAGGGTACATCTCCCCACACCTCTGATATGTGTCGTTGTAATTCTTCAACATCGTCAAAGAGGTGGCGGGTCCTGATAACCAACAACTCCCTGGACCGCAACGTCCTTAAACTAGCTATGGACCGCAACGTTCTTAAACTAAGACAATAGAACCCAAATGCTCTTTTGTTGGGTCTAAATGATCCCAAAAATCCTGTTGAGTGGATCTTAGCCTAAAATTAGACTAACGTATTCTCAACAAACATTTAAGTTGATCTTAATCCCAAATGAGATTAACGATCTTTAAATCAAACCAAACCGAAATCTAAGAAGATACGGATTTGGACTAATTCACGCCCTACGGGCGACAACATAAATTAGTCTTCGTATACAATCCACGGGCAACCAAAAAAAAACACACGACACGAAGTGACCTTCTGGAGAAGGAGAAAGTGGTTACCGTGATGCGGTAACGTAATTAACTGCAGGGGCTTGCGCCTGCAGGGGAAAGCGTTCCCACAATCAAAAACCCCTTACAACAAGAGGGAATCTGACGAAATCTGCTACAACAGCCGCATCCGTCCAAACCTCCGATACCTAGTGCCATAAATCAACTTAGCATTTTCGGAGAGGTGGACGGATAAATCTAAATAGCATCTACCCCTAAATTTAGGCAAGACGTTTGTCTTCCCGGTTTTCGGCGGTAAATAATATGGATGAGTGGTTATTAAAAAGAAATTATAGTTTTTAAAGTTTTAGAAACAAAATCCGGTATAACTCCATTTACCGACATGTTTGGAAAAGAGATCATTTTAAGGTAGGAAGAGAGAAAAAGAGATGGGACTTACAAGTTCTGTGGGTTAAGAATAGAGGGGGGAAAGGATTGAGATCGTCGTGGTGTCACGGAGTCGCCGGAAACGTCTCGAATCCTCACCGGAAATGGAACTAGGGTTAACTCCACTTGAACTCTTCTTTGACTTAGAAAATTTTGAGAATTTTTAACACGAGATTTCAAAATGAAGAGGGCTAGGATATGGGGTTGTATTTATAGGGTAAAATTAGGGTTTTAGAATTGAAGAAAGAATTAAAAATAGGATTAAATGATGAATTTAAACTCTTTAGATAAATGTTGGAAAAATAAACAGAACAAGACTAGTGGGGTAGGCCAAGGGGTGTTGTGTGCAAAACATGGGGGAGTATTGCCTATGGATGGCTGGCGTCGTCGGGCCTTGGGCCGTTCTCGCTGGTTCGATAGGGGCGTTGGGTGCTGGGATTTGAGCCATGTATTCTAATCTGTACATATAACATTGTGCACATGTTTGTTTTATCTGATTTTTCATTTTTGTGCACGTGTATTGCACGTGTAAGCTTTTGGGCTTCCAAAAATTTTAAAAGAAAAATCAGTAAAAATAATATGTAGCTGAAGAGATTCAAATACAAAGGCTATGCCACAGCAATGCAAAGCTTTACCAATGAACTACAAGTGCTTTCTTATCGTTCTTAAATAAAAACAGCATTTAAAATATACACAGGCTTGCAAATACTCCATTCTGTACTAACTTTTAAAAAAAATGTACAATAAAATTAGAGCCTTTACACATCTCTTTCTATTTCTCAACCTTTTTGGCATTTAATGTACAAAAGTTTTGGAGACATAATATCTAACTTCCAATCTCTGTCTCTAATGTTATATGAAAGCTCTTTATAGCTCACTAATATGTTATCTTTTTTAGAAATAGAAGGAAAAGAAAAGGAAAAAAAGTTGGCATTTATAATGTATTAAAGAATATCATGTCATTATAATAAGACAAATTAGTAATAACGGCCTCTCTCCATTCTTACCAACTTTTCAAATTTAAATTCAAACAAATGAAGCCAAAGTCTTTATTAGAGTTTGGAGTTTTCTACACACCAATCAAAATATTTATGGAGCTAATATTTGATATAAAAAAAGATATGGTGTCTAACAAAAATAGAAATAAGGATGGAGAAGGAGAAAAAATCAGATCAAAATGAATATAACTTGCATCACACGTACAAAAACAGTAGTGTTATGTTATTAGAGCAAATAACTATTAAGTGCATATTTCTTAATGTTAGAATATTTGTCTTTTGTGTTGATAGACATATATATCTTACGGTCAAAAAGTTGACGATCTATGCTTAGGAGCTAGGATTAGCAGTGTTTCACTTTATTCAAACAAGACTGTCTCTACAAGCATTTTCATCCAGAGGATTGAATAATGGGTCACAATGAGAGAGAGATGTGGAAGAACAAGAGAAAGAGGTAGTGCCACAGAGAAGAAATTTAAGCGGGCAGAAAGCCTATCCCATATGCTTGGGATAAAGGCTTGCTGTTGTTGGAGGAAAACTATAAACAACATTCCTTCCGAAGATGCTCTTGCCAATTCAAGATAGGTTAAATGCGAAGATGAGACCTTCCATTTTTTCCTTTTTCTGATTGGAAAAATATTGCTATTATATATCCTTTTTGATAAGACCTTGTAATTATAGAAATTAGAAAGCACATTTTTCTTTTTTCTTTTGCTTTTTCTTTGGATCCTCTAGCAATTAATTGTTTTGCCAAATTATCTATAACATACTAAATACTTTAGTGTAATGGCAAACGCCTTTTAAGAAAAAAAGAAAAAGAAATTTAATTTGTCCTCACTTTTGGCGCCACCTACAGCTTGCTTATGCATGCTCTGTCCCTATCAAATCATTTGAGAGACCAACCCCAAAAAAGGGTAAGGTTTTTTTTTGGGGGGGGGGGGGGGCGGGCGCCCGGGGGCGGGGGGAATAAATCCCAATCAAATCATTTCCAAATGCGTCCCAAATCCTCAAAGAAGCCAGCTTTGAGAGACCCTGCAGGAAGACCAAGAGAGCAGCAGCAGCAGCAGCAGCAATGGAATCAATATCTCATCGAAAAATCGAAGTTAATGGGATAAATCTTCACATTGCTGAGAAAGGAGAAGGTCCAGTTGTTCTTTTGCTCCATGGCTTCCCTGAGCTCTGGTACTCATGGCGCCACCAAATCGTTGGGCTCACGGAGAAAGGCTATCGAACCATTGCACCTGATCTTCGCGGCTACGGGGACAGTGATGCCCCTGATTCTGTTGAGTCTTATAGTATTTTTCATCTTGTTGGTGATCTTGTTTCTCTCATTGAAGCTCTGGGTCAGGATCAGGTATTAGTAATTTGGTCAAAGTTGATATCTTTTTATTGGTTTGTGATTATTTGTGGGGTTTTTAAGTTATGCATACAAGGCGTTTGTTAATTTGTTTCCAGAGAATATCTTAAACATTGAAACCTAATACATCATTAACTTGTTATTATTGGTTTGAAGTAATTGTTGGATTGCTAAGATGAGTTTATTGTCCATGGGTTTTTTAACCAATAGGAATTTGGAACTAATTAAGAGAGTGTTGACTTCAGACCCACAATCAATTGTGATGTCTGTTTACATTTCATGGAGCTTTGATTCTTAGTGGACCAAATTTTGATTGGGAAAGGGCCAAAAGGACTGGGTGAGTGGGGGTTTCCTAGGTTATGATAAAAAAAGGGTATTTCTTGTATATTTATTTTATGAGAGAACAATTTGAGAAATTGGTAGGTGCAAATTTGGAGGTCGATTTTGATGACAGGATGAAATCTTGGTATATGGAAGATGAAGATGTATCGACGAAATTGGATCTTAAGTGCTTGCTAAAATAGAGATGTGGGTATCTGGAAAAATATGGGACTGTTTGGTTTGCTGCAAAGAAAAATTACAAAAACTATCCAAGGACGAGGTGTCAAATTCCTTTGTTTGATATGTTGCATTCTGCATTTGTTGCTACAGTTTGAGCATATTTAATTTGAAAAACAGTCTTGTGGAATAATTTTTCGTAAATCGATGAAGTGCAACCTGTATGAATCGCAATCTCCTTTGACAGAAAAAACTCAAAACATTTGTTGCGGTCATTTCACTATTACATTGATTGAAAGTTTTTCCAGCTAAATATGCATTTCCAGCACTTCAACCTTAAGCAAATCAAATAACCTCTGGAAGAAATGAAGAAATTTCGGTTGTGTAGTCGGAAAAATATAATCCATCTTAGATGCATTAAAATTCGAGTCTTCTGAAAATTGTATATGAGTTAAAATTATCGATGGAATAAGGTATTTAGATTGTTCTTTTTTCCGACATTTTTTGTTTATTCATCACTGTGAAGGTATATGTTGTTGGACACGACTGGGGCGCACTTCTTGCATGGAACTTGTGCATGTTCAGGCCAGACAAAGTGAAAGCGTTGGTGAACCTAAGTGTGCCGTTTCTCCCTCGCAACCCAAACATAAAGCCCACTCAATTTTTCCGCTCTCTCTATGGAGATGATTTTTATGTCTGCAGATTTCAGGTACAATGTGTTCTTCAATTTATCACCTATACATTCCATGAGTGTAAGGAAACATATCACATGGAATTTGATGTTCTTACACAAATGTTGAGTACAACTATTTTATGGACCATTAATTTTATTTAGAAGGAGGCAGGATTATTTAACTTATTTTCTGGAACCAGGGCTTATCTGTGCCTTTGAGTTGAACATATTTTCCATACAACAAATCTAAACATTCTCTAATATCAATGTATAGATTCAAATGTTAACTTTCTCACTTAGCCTGACACCTATAAGCTATTTAGTAGCTAAACCTTCACGTAACACATAAGCTATGGATCAAAACTGTTATTATAGAAATATATAAATTATTATTGCGTGACTTGGACACTTGATGTAAGTAGGATTAAGAGATTGAGACTTAAGGGTATTAAGCCGGTTTCATATCTATGGCTATGACTGTGAGTATTCGCTCTCAAACCACTTTTCTTGTTTGGAATTCACTTGCAAATTCTTCTTCTTCTTCTTCTTTTTGAGCAAAGCGGTTGGGACGAATCCCCCCTGAGTTTGCTAAACAGTAATAAATAAGTACACGGCTAAAAACAAAGCAAATTGAAATACAGACTTCCGGGATACAAGACAGACAACACCAAACAAAATCCAAAAATTACAAGGGTTCAGCAGCGGACACAAAAAATGCCACGATTCCAACAAAGTCCATCCTGGCAAGTTATAGATGTGATCGATCGCGTTACTCGTCCCTGTTCACTCGGCCGTGGTAGCGTCGGGATCAACTCTGATTAGTCTCCTAGTCTTGGCCGCTAAGGCCAACATAATTCTTTCACTTTTTTCTTCTATGTAATTTTAGGAAATCTTGATGGATAATCAAAACACCATACCAATGTCATTCATGAGAAATCTAAAATGAAAGAACAGATGGCTCTAACTGTCAGTTGACTTGGCTGAAACAAATTAGGATTGGATGGGTACATATTGAATAAGAGACGTCTAACATCTTGGTGCCACTCTTTCTTATGATATTGTGCTAGAAACCTGGAGACGTGGAAGAAGAATTTGCTCGTCTTGGTACAGAGTTAGTGCTTAGAAAATTATTTGCAATTCACGACCCAGAGCCTATTTTGATACCGAAAAAGGAAGGTTGGGGTTCACCCGATGATCAGATTGCATTGCCTTCATGGCTCTCAGCAAAGGACATCGACTATTTTGCAAGCAAATACAAGAATAGTGGTTTTACTGGGCCAATCAACTACTACCGAAATTTTGACTTGTAAGTTCTTTTACTATTATTTTTAATTAATGAACTCAGTAGCATCTAATGATTTCTTCCCCCTAATAATTTCGGTGATTTTCTGTACTTAAAAGTCTTAAGAAATATAACATGATGGTCTATTGTTGCGTAGACAGCCAAAATATTGCCATCCATTGACACACAAGTATAGAGTCTACATTTAAAACATAAAAATTTGATTCATTATATTTACTGCTTCATGCTGCTATTCTATCTTACTTTACAGATATTGATAAAAGCTGCTATTCTATCTTTCTTTACAGATATAGATAAAAACAACATTTATCAAAGCCCCCCCCCCCTTCCTTTGACAAATTTATGACATATTTCCTCTCCCTCCTTCCAAATAGACCCTTGGCCTTGGGTGTTTTTTTTCCCTTTAAAAGAAGGAATTAAAAAAAGGGATGGTATCAGAAATCCGAACCTTTATATATATATATATATATATATATATATATATATATATATATATAATGAAGAAAAAGAGGCCCTAGGAGGCTTTTTCGTTAGGTGGCGTCAAAAATCTATATCCTCGATTTTTTTAGATGATCGGCACCCATTATCATCTTTATCATGTAAGATGTGCATACACCAAATTTTATGTGATTCCACCACTTTTCACCGTTGAATTAGCAATGTAAAAAGTTATATTGTCAGCAAATCGTTAATTTTGCACCCACTAAATCAATGGTGAAAAAGTGATGGAATCGCATGAAATTTAGTGTATCCACATCTTACATGATAAAAATGACCGCGATGGATGCCAATCATCGAAAAATATCATGGATGGTGTATTTTTTCGATGCCATAGGAGGAAATTCCCTCCTAAGGCACCTTCCCTCCATTATATATATAGCGATATGGTGAGATGATGAGTTAAACCGAGATGGCTAAATCTAACCGTTGAGATATAAGGTGGCAGGCTCTTTTCCAAAAAGGGCTCCACTTCAAAACACGCATACCCCGCGTATTTTACCAATCCAAACAGTCATTTTGATGTACGTATCATGAAACCTCCATGTACAAAAAATCTGTAGATTTAAAGATCGCCACATGTCCATCAAGCGATCATATTTTTTCTATATCGATAAGTCGTTAATTTTCAATCCACTCGATGAATGCGTCAAAGGTTTTTATATTTCGAGATTTTTTGTATATAGAGCTTTTATGACATGACAATCAAGATAGCTAATTTGGATTGAAGAAAAACATGAAGGATACGAGTTCTTGAGGCGGGGGCTCTTTTAAAAAAGAGGCCGCCACCTCATATACCATTTCTTTTAGGGGGCGTTCCATTGCAAATCGGTCCACGTTTTTTAAAAATGGGAACTCCCGATCCACAATATATTTTAACGATCCGATCCGTTTAAGTTGATCACCCTACCCTCAAATATATGTGTATGAAAAATCAAAGGATTTAAAGATCTCTAGCCTATGCATCAATGAGTGCAAAAATGAACGTCTTTCAATGCAACATAAAACCATCCGATGCATAGGCTAGAGCTCTTTAAATCCTTTGATTTTTCATACACATATATTTGAGGGTAGGGTGATCAACTTGAACGGACCGGATCGATAAAATATGTCGTAGATCGGGAGTTCCCGTTTTTAAAAAACACGAACCGGTTTGCAATGGATCACTCCCCTATATATATATATATTCCTTCGTTTGTTTGTTATGAAGCATAGCAAGGAATTGTAGAATGAAATGTGATTGCTTTGAGTGAGAAGAAGTGGAGAGAGGAAATAGATATTTGGAATTAGGCTCGGTGGTACTAGCAAGGGCCCCTACGCGAAGTTCAACATCAAGAAAAGTCATTGATTTAAAAGTTTATTGTTATATGCTCTGTAAGTTGTAATATCTTATATTTATGAACTCCATATGTAATATATATAAAGGATTAACTTGTAAATACTTCAACATTTTCTTCAGTTTTTCCATATTTTCCTTTATAAAATAAAAATCTCAAAATTTTTTTTTTTCTTCGATTTTTCAATATTTTGCTTGTTATATCAAACGGGAATCACGAAAATTACAAAAATCTCAATTTGTTTTGTTTTGTTTCAAATTTTCAACATTTTGCACGTGGCACACGAATATGGCGAAATTTTAAAAATCTAATTTTTTTCTTAGGTTTTCCAATATTTTGTTTAGCATAAGAGAATCATGAAATTTTCAAAAATTAAATATTTTTTTGTTTTTTTTTCGGTTTTTCAATATTATGCATGCTATATATATATATATATATATATATATATATATATATATATATATATATATATAGCACACCAAATTCATGAAATTTTCAAAATTTTCTATGTCCTTTTGTTTTTTAATATTTTAGATGCTATAGTACATCACAATTGCGAAACTTATAAAATTCCTAAAATTCTTTGTTTTTTTTTCAAATTTACAATATTTTGAACTCTATCATACAAATATTACTTAATTTTCAAAAATCTCAAATTTTTCTTTTTTCGTCGGTTCTCAATATTTTTCTTGCTATATAGCATACAAAATTTCAAAAATCTTTAAATTTTCTGTACGCTTCGAATTTTCAATATTCTATACTTTTATAAACATTCAAAAAAATTATGTTTTCTTCTAATTTTCAATATATTGCATTCGCACACGAAAATTGCAAAATTTATAAAAATCTCAATATTTCTGTTTTATTCGGTTTTTCGATACTTTGCTTGTTATACCGCACAAAGATTGTGAAATTTTAAAAACATCAAAAAATTTTGTTTTCTTCCGTCTTTCAATATTTTGCTGCTTATAGCATACGAAAATCATTAAATTTTAAAAAATTTCAAAAAGCTTTTTCCTTTAGTTTTACAATTTTTTGCATGCTGTATAAGCACACAAAATCATGAAATTTTCAAAATCTCAATTTTTTTGTTTTCTTTGGGTTTTTTTTTATTTTGCTTGCTATAGAACATGAAAACTCTAATATTTTCTAAAATCCTAAAATTTTCTGTTTTATTCGGTTTTCAACATTTTGTTTGTTATAACCAAAGAAAACTACAAAATTATCAGAGATCTATTTTATTTGGTTTTCTTCACTCTTAATATTTTGCATTATACAGCACATTGAAAATCGCAAATTTTCAAAAAAAAATTATTCTTTTTCTAATTATTTTGCATGCTATATATAGCACACGAAAATCATGCAATTTCAAAAATCTCAGAATTTTCTGTTTTCTTTGGTCTTCCAATATTTTATTTCCTCATACTTTTGAAGAACTTCCGGGTATTAAGGAGACAAAAGGTTATGTGAAGGTAAAATAGAAAATTTCGTCGATTGATATTTAGAACTTAAGAGAGCAAAAAAATCCGGTCTGAATGACCGAGGCTCTGGGCGACTGGGAAATGGGAATCCTTTGCAATACACGAAAATCATGAAATTTTAGATTTTTTATTTTCTTCAAATTTCCAATATTTTGCAAGGACACGTAAATCGTAAAATTTTCAAAAATCTCGAGAAATTTTCTGTTTTTTTGGTTTTTCAATATTTTTGTTTGCCGCACACGAAAATTGTAAAATTTTCAAAAGCCAATATTTTTTGTTTTCTTCCCTTTTCTATATTTTACATGGCATAGCACAAGAAAATAGCAAAATTTTCAAAATCTCATTGTTTTTGTTTTCTTCCCTTTTTCAATATAATGAGCACACGAAAATCATGAAATTTTCAAAAATCTTAAACTTTATGTATTTCTTCAAAATTTTAATATTTTACATGCCCCTGAAAATAGCGAGTTTTTATAAAATGTCAAAATTCTCTGATTTCTTTGGTTTTTTATATTGTAACTCATCTTTTTCATGAAATTCGCGAAATTTTTAACTTACCATTTTTCGATTTTTGAATATTTCACAAGCTATAACACACAAAAATCGTGAATTTTAAAAATATTTTGTTAGTAAAGCCTAAGCAGCGAGAGGATATATAGAAAGAGATTTTAAACAACATGACCGATCCAAATTTTCCACCATATAAGTCTAGTTGTATGTGATAAAAGAGTGATAAATATTAGGTAGGAGGCCAGTAAAAAAATTTCTATGACCCAAATGTAGTAAGAGAATGAAATAGGGGCTAAATACAATTTTTCCACTAAGTCCAAGCTACATAAGGGATCTTGGAATATTCTCAGCTTTATATACATATTAAATAGATAGATAGATAGATAGATAGCATGTTGCTTCTTCCAAATAACTCCTGCACATTCAATAGGTTAGACCAGATTCCATCCGAATCCATCCATTTTGGACAGAAATGGAAGAAATTGGAATATCTAGTTCTCATGAAACAGAAAATGAAAAGGTAAATTTCACAGCAGAACTTCCTTTGCTATAATATTACATTGTCATTTTCATGAATTCCGTTGTGCGGAAGCAACCAGCTCCTTTGTGGCTATGATCTTGAGCCCCTAACTGAATACGTAGTATGTGCACTACTAAAGGGAGGCCTTTGCAACGGCCGCCATCTGTAAAGGTATCTTCGCTGACAATTGTCCTCGTTGATGATGTAGATGGCAATAGGGTCCACAATGGTATCATCAATGAGCTTCTTCTCCATCAATGATGCATTAGGTTCACTGAAGGGACCCCATTACTGATACATAGCGGGGTTAATTGCAGAACCGCCCCCTCCCCCACACGTTCTGCTTAGTGATCAAAATGCTTGAAGAAAAGTGATTTTTTTAACTCTAGAACTTGTTTGTGTTGTTAGAGTAGGGTTTTGAGTGTTTTGACCGGCACTAATAAATCATTTGAGGGTGTACAGCTGCATTTTTTAACCCTAGATTGTTTTTATAGTTCAAGATGTGTTTTTTTAAATAAGTTGACCGAGATACCCCATAAAGTATCTAAACCAAACCATCCTCTTGTCTTGTTGAAGTAACTGGGAGATGACGGCACCATGGACTGGAGTACAAATTAAAGTACCTTCGAAGTTCATTGTGGGTGACCTGGACTTGGTTTACCACTACTACCCAGGCATCCAGGATTACATACACAAAGGAGGGTTCAACAAGCATGTTCCGTTGCTCGACCAAGTTGTTGTCATGCCTGGTGTTGCTCACTGGATTAACCAAGAAAAGCCTCACGAAATAACTGCACATATCTATGAATTCATCCAAAAGTTTTAATCTGTGCTGTAGCAGAATCATGATGATCAGCTTATCCACTTTCTTTACGGGTACATGTAACTGGCATATATTTCATATGCAGTAAATTGAAATGGTTTCAAAACTTATGCTTATGCACCAAGTGGTTCTTTTTAATTCCAATGTTATATTTATCTTGAAGCCATTTGGTTCAATGATTTGATGAATTGGTTGTCTTAGATATTGTTTTTTTTTTAGAGAAGAGCAGGGTTCCAAAAGTGGAACTGGTCCCATGAATTTTTTTTTATTAAAAACAAAAAACAGTAAAACGTTTACAAAAGATAACCAAATACACAACCCCTTACGGCTTTCCCCAACTAAACAGAGAGAAAGGTGACGAAGAAGAAGAATTTTCATCCATAGTATGTGTGAATACAACTTTTGGAGCAAGGATTGCAAAGAAGAAGACTTCGGAAGCAGGGCGTTTGTTTTTTGAGCTAAAGAGGAACTTGTATTGAATTGTAAATTTGATTAATAGCTGCGAGTCACCTGAAGGTTTGCATAAATTCAAAGAAACTGTAGCGCGAGCGCGCGCGTGTGTGTATATATATATATATATATATATATATAGGCAAAGCATATGCTAAAGGCAAAGCAGATGCAGGAGCATGATTAAAAATCATATAGGCTTGAAACCAGAGCCAAAATTGCTATGAGGTACGGTTAAAGCTTAAATTCATTCTTGTTAGGGAGAAGATAAATTTCAGTAACACTATAGGCCAACACTCACAAAAAAATAAAATCAAAGTGTTTTTTTCCCAAAAAACTGAGGATAAATTGTGAAGTTACATTTTTAAAAGGGCAAAAATATTAACATATGGTTTAATACCACAGACCAAACATTAAGAATAAGACCTACTCATATAAGAAACAGTAAGAATTCCAGATAATTTTTAGCTTGAACAGAAAATAAGATCATAACAGTCATAAAAACTAAAACCAAAGACTAAACATGATGACTAGAGCCTGTTCATGTAAGACTCGGAATACAGCTCTAGGTCATTTTATACTTTGAGCAGGAAAACCCCCCATAAATGTCACGTCCTGCTTTCCAAAATACTGAAACACGGAGAGTGACGAAGGTCAACCATGCTACCTACGGTAAGGAAAGATCCTTCCATAGTCACATAAAGGCCGTTTAGCTAAACCTGTCAAGATAATGTCCAAAACAGAATAGATAACACTGATAATCATGCTGCAATGAAATCACAAAGAATACTAGCAATAGATTCATAAGATAAAAAGAGGCAAAAATAAGATTATGATACAATAGGTCCGAAATAATATAAAAATCCGAAAAGACACATGAATCCTAATGTACTGCAAGGGCACACATGCTAAATGCTAACTGAAAAGAAATAAACCTACGGATTACAGGTCTTCTGCAAACTCTTGATAATCGATCTGATCCTGCTCAACCTGAAAATCCGTCTTTAAACCTGAGATGGCAAGTCTCAGGAATATCAGAACATCCCAACAAGTACTCAACGTAAAAGTGTGTATGTGGTGTGATAGCATGAATATGTGAGTGTTATGAAGCCCATGTGAACATATTTATACAAATATGGATATAGTAATAATATGAAACAGACATGTAAATAGGTCAAGTCACATCCTAGCTGGTCACTAAAATGTAATCTATCTTATCGTGAGTTCGAATGTGTGCGTTAAACTCTGCAGGAGTATTCCTAATCTAAGGGTAGAGCCTTACGGGCAAAGAAATACGGGCTCAACTATGGAATAAACAAGCGTCCGATATAGCCCGGTACGAGCTGTAATAACATGCGACCGATATAGCCCTGTACGAGCTGTCGGCATGGGACTCCTGAGATACTGTTGTACGAACGCATACTCAAACTACCCCAACCCCTCGCGTATCTATAGCTAACATGGTAATAAATTCAATCACAATATAGAATACTGACTGGACAGGAAAACATGATAAGTCACGATGATAGTACAATATTGTAAACATGTAAGCACGAGTAATTGTTTCATGGCATGAATATTTAGCATTCTAATTAGTGATATCGTTTTAATGTAAGTAAACAGTACTCGTGAACAGGCATGTCATGTCAAGCAGGTCGATGATAATAGTCTCAAGCAGTATGTCAAATACAGTCGATATAATATGATAGTATCAATAATGTAAATAAGAATCTACATGAATTTGTAAGTATCTCCATTTAATATCCGGATTTATTATTGAGAAGAATAATAAACTAAAATATGGTTTTAAAGGATTAATATAATTAATGAGTGTTCTAGATATCATAGGGTTTACATTTCATGCATGATGAACATAAGGTTTCATTTAATAGCATATGATTTGATTGTTACTAAAAACACAAAACTAAATATATAAAATTAATACCAAGAGTATTAAAACACAATCAATATAGTTATCTTATATAAATACACTTAAGCGTTCTGTTTCATACTATTAGTAATAATGAGTAATTTCTTGATTGTATTATATATTGTATATTTATTTTCTTGTTGTTACACTGATCTGATCTTATATATATATAATTTAATTATCCTGAACTACTGTTCATTAAGCACTATATTATATAAGCTATATTCTACAAAGATTCAACAAAAAAATAAAACTGAATCGATTATTTAATTTAATGAAATGATAACTCACATCTATTAATTAAAATTTATATCAACCATGCAAATAAGCTAAATATAAGCTATATATATGTGAGCAGCATGCAAACTTATGTGAGCAGTATAAAACTATGGTTTTCATCATGTATATAATAAGTACGTGGTATTTTAGTGAAATTGCACAATAATACAATTTTCATTTAAATATTATAGACTAAGAATTTATTGCGATATTTGCCGATATTGCATCGGCTAAAAAAAACAAGAGTACTTGTCTCGGAGATGGATAAACACAACGACACGAACGCAACTCCAAGTTTTGATGGCTTGGCTAATTTTGAAGAAGAAGAAAATATTGTGATGGGAAAGAGAGAGAAAGTTGATTTATATGAGAAGGAGAGAGATGATGATAATGAATATATATAAAGTTGTTATAAAGTAGGAGAATAAAATATTGAGGAGAGAAATATATTTGAAGAGATCCAAATACCGTTAAAAAGATTAAATTATGTGGGAGTTTGTAAAGGTTGTTTGGTGTTTTGATATATATATATATATATATATATATATATATATATATATATAGTTAAAATAGGCAACGTTTGTTATTATATAAGATAATAGGAAATATTTATATAAATATATATAGAGTTAAATAGATATGATACATATATATTAGTTTAAATGTGTATGATTAAGATAAGTATAGATTTGTTTGGGGAGATAAAATATATTTGAAGAGAGAATATAAGAAATATATATAAGTTTAGGAAAATAATTCTCATAACCCCTAATAGTTTAATTTGAAAGATTTAAAATAGAATTTAAAAATTAAAAGGTTATTAATAATATGTCATGGTAGACAAAACATTGTATTAGAATATAAATAAGATATTATTAAATTTAGCAAAACAAAACTTTAAAAGTTAAATATCACATATTTAACTAACTTAGATAGCCATAATATATTTGTTTACATATCTAGTATTTGAAAATATATTAGATGCAAATTAAAATAAAATATTAATAAATTATCAAACAATCTTAAATACTAAATATTTTTTGTTAAAACAACCAGACTAATATTATCTATTTAGTTACGAAACTAATATTATACAAATAAATATTATATGTATAAAATTTAAAATATTAATTAAATACTAAACAAACATAAATACTAATAATATACTTATTTAACAAATTTAGAAAACCATAACTATAACAAACTTAAAGTAACAATAATAATATATTCTATCTTAATTAGAAAGTATTAAGCTACAACTTAAAATAATAATAATAATAATATAACAAAACACAATATATTCAAAAGAAAAAAAGAAAAAAACTTACAATTGGGCTAGGGTGTTACAATAACAGCCATATTAGAAAACCTGGGTGTATAGCAATCCAATTAAGTGAGCAAAAAGCTTGTAAGGAGGGACCTCTTCAGATCAATCAGAAAGATAAAAGTGGTTACATCATCAATAAAGATTTTTGTCAATAAGCAGAAATGAATTTAGCAACAATCCCCTCAGGCAAAAAGGAAAGTAAAAAGTTCCTCATAAAAAGATAACACCCATAGGGTGATGACACAAGCAAGATCACCAAGCAAGTAACCTATGTAGAGAAGAAAGAAGAGTCTCAAAAAAATTTACTGCTAAAGGAGAGCATTAAAACAGACAGAATACAGTTAAGGTATCAAGAAAGTATCATAATGTCTACTAATAAGTGTAGGGGAATAATAGTCAGGAGAAGACAACATTACACGGAACTATGCTACAGCCAATCCACGCAAACCACACAGTAACAACGAAAGATAAAACAATAAACAAACGCGAGAACAGAAGAATCAAACTAGAAAGACAAACGATTTGTTAACGAGGTTCACCCACCGTATGGCTAGTCTCCGGCAGAGCGGAATCCACAAACTTCTACTAGATCTTTGAATCAAGTTTACATCAAGAGCAACCCTATGAGGTTTCTCTCAAATCTTTCTATTCTTTTAGTCGTCACCCTTTCTCTAACAATAGATTTAACGGCCTTAAAATTTCATTATATGAAAGACCATATATATAACCAAAAACCCTAATCCTATACAAATTAGATTTAAACATATTTTGATTAATATTCGGTTCGCATAGAAAACCCGTGTGCAGACGTCTGACGAAGACTTTGTCAGACGTCTGTCGATGCTTTGTAATGCCTTCAGCTCCTTGGCAGACGTCTGCCACTCCTTGGTCAGACGTCTGCCTGCACTCTGTGCCAGACATCTGTCGTTTTGCCTTCAGACGTCTAGTGTCGCTCTTCTCTTTTGGTTCCATGTTCGTGCATGCCAGACGTCTGAACCTTCTTGTTCAGACGTTTGAAAGAAAACTCCACAATACTAATATTCTTTCACTTAGAGATTGTTCCTCCTTAACTCCCAAAAAACTAGTAGACTTCACACGATTCCGCTTTTTACTCCCTTCTTATCAAATCTTCTTGGAAAGGTTCACCAACCTGCAACAGAGATCCAGCTTGTCTCTGACTACAACCTTGGTGAACATATCTGCAGGATTGTTTTCTCCTGTGATCTTCTGCAATGTCAACTCACCATCCTCCAATGTTATATGTATGAAGCGATACCTCATCTTGATGTGCTTTTTCCGAGAGTAATATGCAACGTTCTTGGCCAAGTGTATCATATTTTGACTATTGCTCCACAAGGTATTGAACTCTCCAGGTTTCTTAGCCAATTCTTCAAGTAACCCTTATAACCATATCATCTTTGTGCTGGTTTCGGTGATGGACACATATTCGGCCTCCGTCGTTGATAATTCCATAATCTTTTGCAGCCGGGAGACACAACTGACTGTTATTCCCCCAACCGTGAATACATATTCTGTTGTGCTTTTCCCACTATCTCGATCACCTGAGTAGTCCACATCAATATAACCTTGCACACTGAGTGAATCACCCCCGAAACATAAACAATGACTTGATATTTCCCTGAGATCTCTCAATATTCACTTCACTGCATTTCAATACTCCTTCCCCGGGTTTTGCATGTATCTGCTTACAACTCCCACTGCTTGTGCAATATCAGATCGTGTACTCACCATTGCATATATCAAACTCCCAACCGCCGATGCATATGGCGCTTTTGCCATGTCATCCTTTTGCTTTTGAGTTTTTGGGCACAACCTTTTATTGACTTTGAAATACTTCGCTAAAGGCGTACTCATCGGTTTTGATTTTTCCATATTGAACCGCTTCAAAATCTTTTCCACGTAGTCCTTTTGTAACAGTCACCAATTTCGTTGCTGCCTATCTCTTATGATCTTCATACCCAAAATTTGCTTGGCTGCTCCCAAATCCTTCATAGAAATTTTTTCAGGTATCAGCTTCTTCAGACTTTGAATTTTCTTAAAATTCAGACCTGACCAACATATCATTCATATAGAGTGATAAAATAATGTAGTCATTATCCTTAAAAGTCTGAATGTAAGCGCAGTGATCTGAATCACATCTCACAAGTCCTGTTTTCAGCATAAAACGATCGAACTTGAGATATCCCTTCCTTGGAGCTTGTTTGAGACCATACATGCTCTTTCGTAGTCTACAAACCATATTTTCTTTCCCTTTAATCTTGTATCCTGGTGGCTGAATCATATAGATTTTCTCCTCCAAATCTCCATGAAGGAATGCGGTTTTCATATTTAGCTGTTCTGCAAATCTTCTACTGCTACTATACTGAGTATAACCCGAATTGAAGTCATCTTCGCCAGTGGGGAAAATATCTCCTGATATTCTATCCCATTTTCGGGCATCGGTTCATACTCACAAAATAAAATGCCACACGGAACAAAGTGCCACGCCAAAGGATGGGGGCCACCTCTTGAATTCGTGGGACCCGCTGTAGAACAATGTGGAATCTTCAGAATATATTCCGAAAGAGAGCAGATCTGTACTATAAATCGAATGATACCACTCTTCAATACAGAGACGCATTTTAAGTGAATCGAAAGAATGATACTACTTTTCAATACAGAGGCGTCTTTTAAGTGAACCGGCACTACAGGAGCTTGAGAACTCCATAGTTAAGTATGCTCGGGCCAGGGAAATTCTGGGATGGGTGACTTCCTGGGAAGTGGCCCATGGTTGGGTCCAGTTCGCTCAGAAGAACAAAACCGTGCGGTTTTGGTCAGAGCAGACAATACCGTCTGTGTTGGAGGTGGGTCGTAACAGAATGGTATCAGAGTTGGTCCCTTAATAATAGATCAATGGTTCGAGGACGAACCATTGTTCAAAGGTGGGGAGGATGTCGGGCTTCGGCTCTTGCTCACGGAATAAAGTGCCATACGGAACAAAGTGCCACGCCAAAGGGCGGGGGCCACCTCTTGAATCCGTAGGGGCCACCTCTTGAGTCCGTGGGACCCGCTGTCGAACAATGAGGAATTTTCGGAATACATTCTGAAAGAGGGCAAATCTGTACTATAAATGGAATGATACCACTCTTCAATATAGAGCCGCATTTTAAGTGAACCAACACTACAGGAGTTTGAGAACTCCGTAGTTAAGCATGCTTGGGCCAGGGAAATTTTGGGATGAGTGACCTCTTAGGAAGTGGCCCCTGGTCGGGTCCGGTTCGCTCCAAAGGACAAAACCGTGCAGTTTCAGTCAGAGCGGACAATACCGTCTGTGTTGGGGGTACATCGTGATACCCATGATGTTGAGCATATCCCTTGACTACCAAGCGAGCTTTGTATCGCTTCATGCCATCGGACTCATCCTTGATTCTGTACACCTACCTATTCAGCAATACCTTATGACCTTTGGGTAGTTTCACTGGATCTCATGTACAGTTCTTCTTTAAAGAATCCATCTCTTCATCTATGGTTTGTGTCACACCCCGCTTCCCGGTGTACGGGCAAGGGGACGCGGCGAAGCCCGCTACGTATTTACTTAGAAGTAAACACGCTAAGCGTATCTAAGCAATATAAAGTAACAAGAACACACAAAAGAATGAAATCTAACTCTGATTTATTACATTCATAAATCATAGTAGACAAAATATCTGAATACACAATATTTAACATGATAAGCCTTAACAATGAGGCATACCTAAATAAGGTGAAATGAAATGAAAAGCTGAATGAAACTATACGTCCGTTTGTGATGCGAACTGGTTGTACTCCTTTTCGACCACTTCTATCTCTTTTGTCTCAATACCACCTGACGAACATTCCAAAAACGAAAGAAAGATGGGTGGAATGCCCGTCAGCAAACTAACGCTCGGTAAGTCCCCAAAAAGATGGTGTGATGTATATAAATGAAATGCAGGGTGTAATATGATATATGGTATAGCATGAATATAAATCATGAACATGCAAACAAGTATAATAGCGTACATGGTAATGTGTATGTCTACTATAACAGCATGGAAATATAGCATGGGCATAGCAAACAAGTATAGCATGGCCGTGGAGTGTAGGTATAGTGAACATGAAATGAATGTATGTCACGACCCGAAGGTACGGAACGTGACTGTCACTAAAATTACGAAACGTCTCAAGACGTACGTAATCTAAGTAAGCCAAAACCCAGAAATCTAAACCATTTAAAGAAATAGAGTGAAGGAAAACTTATTTAAAGAAAGCGATTTTAACCAAATAAGTCGCATTAAACATTTTTAAAACATCAAAATTTCCCGAAAATTTCGGCAGAGTCTCCTTTGTAAATACTGGCCCCCAAACGGGTACAACACAAGAAAATACATATAAATAATGAATAAGGCATCCCCAAGAGGGAGTTAACTCTTCGCCAATGGCGGAATCACAACCACATGCAATATGTATATATATATATTAAAAGTGCACAATAAGCATCTGAAAGCAAGAAATAAGAAAATACCATGTCGGCTCAAGTGAGCATCGACACCAAATACCACAAATACAAATATCACGAATCTTACCGTCTAGTCCAATATACAAGGGTAGATGGAGTATGCTAGATACAAAAATAATAATACAAGATGGAACAAATTATCTTCGCAACCCACCTACGAGCAAGCTGCAAATCAAGCAAATGAAACTAAAAAGAGAAAGTACACCCGCCGCTACTGTGCTGGCGGTCAGACCTGCAAGATACTATGGCACAACGGGGATGAGTTACTAACTCGTGAGTAGTAAGTAATATCTAATAAGGCTATCGTAAGCATGCACGCAAATGCATCACAACCCACGTATCTCAAAATGATATTATGTACTAGCATGAATGCATAATTAAACACGAAATCTAAACATGTCTGGTATAAGAAAACCTTTATTCTTATCTTAGAAAATCATCTGTGAAATAAACTGAGTATCATCAATGAAATCAACAGAAAATCCGTGTCAAGTATCGACACAATATATGTATATTCCAATATCTCAATGCCTCAATATCTCAATGTCTCAATATCTCAATATCTCAATGTCTCAATATCTCAATATCTCGGGCTCCGTCAGTCCGGATCGGCCCATATCATCAAATCTTACGACCACGTCGGTATCCTCCGGATATCCGCCGCGCCAACAATCACCGGTAGGTAGTCTGCCTCTGCCATGCTCATCGTCTACATCTCGAGCTTCTTGCCCCGGGTATCTTACCGGACCCACCATGTACCCGAAACGGTTCATCCAACTCCTCGAATCGGGTCTCGAAATCCAACATAAATCAAGAAAACTCATGGTGGACGACACATACATTGTATCACGAGAAAACCGTAACTTGCATTTTTAAAGCGACAACAGGTTTATAAAATTCTCGCGGTTTTCTCAAAAATCCAGAAATCCCATCAATACTGAAATCCTCGAGAAGAATCACAATATATAAACATGCCGGTGATGATGGAAATTTATGATACGGTAGTATATACCATACGAAGTACGGCTAGAAGCTATGCATGAATCATGATGCAATGAGGTATGTATATATAACTAACAATCCTACGTATCCATTTAATGAAATGAATATACAAGTATAAGTCTACGGATCATATATGATGCAAATGTACAGCTACCGATTTTAAGCAAGTTCTATAGTGTTCGTGACATAGCAATTACCAAAGGCGTGTGTGTTCGCATGAATAATGCACGTGCGGCATGAACCAATGGTAATGGTGCAAGTGTTCTATGAGATGATATCACATATGTATGTATATATATATATAAGATGGTGCGATGCAATGAGATGAATAACTGGGAAACTACGCATATAAAATACAAGTACTACAAGTAGTCCTAAACCATCGGGCGTCTCGCGCCATCCAGACGATCCCTCCGTAGATGTGTATATCTACTCACTGGGACGCATCGGCTAATATGATCCGATCTCAACCTTGCCTTTGCCGCGCCACATACGACACCTCTACACCCGATCCTAGAAACGCACACAAATAAATAAGAGAATAGATGTAAATAGTCGCGGACACAAACGATATAAGTCAACCACGCGCACTAACTAGATGCGCACGCACTTGGTGCACAAACGCGCTCGCGACAATGTCACAAACCACAACTAGGGTCGTAATACGTGGCAACTACCAAGCCTAGAACCCAATCGCACCAATCGTGCATTCACAACACACTAAACATTATATGAAATATGTTGTATATCATCAAAACCTCAAACTTAATTCAAATCGATTTATTTCAAAAACCTAGTAAGCATCACTTAACTATTTTAGTGCAAATCTAGATGTTTTAACAAAACCAGTGGCCACAATATTCCCTTAATAACTTAGTTAAGCCATACAAACCCTAACTAAATTTTAATTTCACCTATTTACACACTAATTATAAACTTAGTTTACATGCACAATTAATTAGAACAATTAAAAGTAACAATTTGTAAATTAACCATTAGACTAGATTTTTGCAAGTCTTTAGATATTAATCCACACTTAACTAAATTGATTTATGATAAAAACCCTAACTTTTAATTCAAACCCTTCTCTTGAAAAATTCAAACTTGCAATAAGAACCATATTAAAACCTAATTAAGTTAGATTAAAGAAGTTAACCAACAAATTAACTATTGGGTTAAGATTGTACCTCAACAAGTTTGAGATCAAACTTGCAAACTTGCCTCCAAGAAAGCTTCCTTGCTCCTAAATCCATACTAATTTGGCCAAGGAAAAATGGGCAAGGGTTTAATTGAAGAATTAGTGAGTTTTTTGTATGATTTTTAATGCAAAAAATGGAGAATTTTAGAAGAGAAATGAGGTGGAGAAATGGGGAGTTGCTGCAGTTTTTGGCTCGGCCAGATCTAGGAAGGGAAAAGAAAGTGAGGTGTGGGGGGGGGGGGATTACAAGTCAACAAAATACCCAATACCACATTTATTACCCCCATGCCTTCTCTTTTTCTTTTCTTTTCTTTTCTTTGGTAAGCTAAGAAGTGAAGTTGAATGGAGAGGGGGCTGCTGGGAAAATTCGTGCTAACAAATGAGGGGAGAGGTGAGGGTAAGGGTGAAGGAGAGATGACCATATCCCCCCGCCCCCCCAATACATATAATCTTTCATTTCCCATCTATTATTTATTTAATTATTTTCTAGCTTCACTTGAATTATCTAGAACCAACATGAAAACATTTTTTTTAAAGTGAGCATGCCACAACATGTGTTTTAGTTGTGTCATGGTGCACAATTTTGTATTAACCCATATTAATTTGTAATAATCACTAATTAAATGTATAAGTGAAAACTTGAAATAATATTTAAAACAATTAATTAAGAAAAATATTTAAGTAAACAAGAATTTACAAGTGACCAATTAAATACCAAATACTAGCAATTGCATAGCTAGAATAGGTATATTTAAGTCTATGTTGAAAAATAATTATATCATGGTTTTTCTGGAAAACATATATTATCACTAATTAATACACAATTAACCTAATCTAATTTTCAGAACGTTACAATGTAAGTGTCCTAAAAGATCTCTAAAAGGGTAAAAGTAACTAACGTGTGTTCAAGTGTGAATGTCAACCAATCTCGAGAGTATTCTCGAATCCAAGGCTATCGTCTAGGGGCAAGGAATCACGAGCCCAAAATATCGGGACTTCAATTGTTATCGAAGTATTCCAAACCCAACAGGTTATCATCCAGGGGCTTGGAAACACGGGCCCTCATTCATGAATTCGTGATGTACCATTTCAGCTCGGTACCACAGCAACGTTATTTGTACCGTTTCAGCCCGGTACCACAACAATATTATTTTAGTAATGGGACTCCTGAGATTCCGTTGGATTCATACCCAAACTATCCCAACACCCCGTGAATATAAGTCTATGGTTAATATTATGAGTCTTGATCGAATCCATGAATACAAAAGGTGATATATGATATTAAGTTTTCAAGATTGAGTTCATGTAGTCATGTTAAGTGCAAGTCAAGCCAATTGTATTCATGGTTCGAATCAAATTGGTTCAAGTGTACATACTGGATTCAAGTATTCATGATTAAGTTATGTCAAGATCAAGTCAATTCTAGCATGTAATGGTTTAATCACAAGTCATATAGATAAAAACAAATAAGCAATCACAGAACATTATATGAGATAAGAATACAAGTAACGTCAAAAAACAATATTGTAAATAAGTGTTGTGTACGACTAATCAATCAAGTCAATCAATTTCGGAATATAAAAAAAATTATATATCTAAGTGTTGTGTACGCGTTAGTTCCAGTATCGCCTAAATACGACTACCGTTTTGGGAGATATACCCATTTTCGTATCGTCGAGCAAAACAGGTCAGAATATGTCTAGCACCGTCATATATTTTTAAAACGCAGTTTGAGTTAATTTTCATCACGTTTCAGGTTACGAAGATTAATAGAAAATTGCAGGTCTTTCGATTTACCTATCCAAAACACCAAGATTCACATGATTTGGATTTATGAAACTCTAGTTATGATCATTTTAACATCAACGTTTAAAACAGAAATTCAGATTTCTGGACAGCAACTATATACTATATTGCAAAGCCTATATCGGGTTGTTTCATGCATTTATAAGTAATATAATATACATAAAATTATAGATCTATCAATTATGCATCTACACATCTATATTTTGTCACGAACGGATATCGGGTATTTGAGTTATGTCCAATTTAAAAACAGTGTGCGAATCATGACAGATTCTGTCCAGATTCGTCGCTTAATATTGTAACGCAGTTTTCTATATTTTACGTCTGTTTTCAGTAAAAACTTAAAGCTAAGAAAATCTAGATCATTCGATGTAAATATCCAAAACACCTGAGTTTGCTCAATTTGGACATCGGTATACCAAGTTATGTGTCCTAAAATTTGACCGATAACTGCAGTTTTATGTTTTACGAACAGTGAATAAAAACGATGTAATTCCTAAACCATTATGCGGTTCGATCTATATTTTTTACAGCGTGTACAGAAAAATATATTATATCATATGTAAATTTTCTGAAATTTCCAGAAGTAAAAAATAATTTCTAAAAATTATTTTAAAAGTAAAGGTATTGATATGTCATATATGAGAAATGAGAAAACCATGGTATTTATTCGTAACTTCATTTTTTTTTACAAAATTTAAATAACCTAATTTAAAATACAAAAAAAAACGATGCAATCCTAATTGGTCACTATGAAATCTTAACATGTGGATTGAGAGTAATGAAAAAGACTTTACAAACTATATATGTGTGTATGTTTGTGTGTGTTCATTATTTATATATGTATCCATTTAATTAATTATTTAGGGACTATGATATGATAAAAGAAGTTTTTCATAGCAATATGACAAGAGAAAGATAGAGAGAAGGAGATGGAGGAAGGGAAAGAGAGAAGGGACTTACATACACAAGCCGGTATTGCCACCGGGCTTGTCTATCCGCCGATAGCCTCGTGTTTCTAGCGAGACTTTTTTGAGAATTTCTTCATGTTCTTCTTCGGGGAATCTAGATGAAGAGAGATATGTAAAATGATAGAAAATTGTGATGATGAAAAGAAAGAGGAGTGAGATATAAAAAAAGTTTATGGCCGCCATAATTCTAATAAATTATGGCTCATAACCATTCTAATTATTTTGGGAGTTAAAAGGAAGATAAAATGAAAGGTCTCATTTGTAGGTTATGAGAAGGATAAAAATTGATAAAAAAAATAATTGCAAGAATAGAGATTTGAACATGTGACTTATGGAATAACAATACATGGAATCAACCAATGAACTACAAGGTTTTTCACGCATATATTTAATTAGAATTAAATATATGTTGTTACTTGAAAAGAAAATGGGCTTTTGGGCTCATAGTTTTATAATAGAAAATGAAAATGAGATTGGATTTGGGTTATGGGCTGGGTTAGGTATTGCGTTTAATTTGAAATAGGTTAAGATTTAGTTGAAAAAAATGGATTTGAGAAAAATAGATATAATATAAAAATAATATATTTAATAGAGAATAAAATATACGGGGATACCCAAAAACAAATAGATACGGTATTTTAATAAAAAGAAGAATGATATGAAAGTATAGGAATTTTGGGGTTGGTACAGTTTGTTCCCACTGCTTGCTAGCACTGTCCCACGTCGCTTTTGAGAGGGATTTGAGCTCTCCCGAATCAGCGTACAATATGAAGTCGGTAACTAATCTTTTAGGTGGTCTCCTCGCTCGTGTAAATCTCCTCAGAATTGGAACATCTGGTTATTGGACCTGATCCTACACTGCAGTGTCTGTCTTCTTCATATTCTGATTTGCACCTGTAGGCATCTGGCTGCTCTTCTGAGTTCCATCTAACTCAACAAACTCAGATACTGTACCTTCATTGGCTTGTGTTACTTCCTTGTACAGGTGTTGCTCATCAAAGAAGACGTTCCGGCTTCGTATTATCCTCTTATTTGAATAATCTCACAGCCGATATCCGAACTCATCTCCTCCATAACCAATGAATGTACACTTCCCAGACTTGAGTCAAGCTTACTCTTTTCCGTCTTATCTATCAACGAATACGCAATGCAACAAAAAACTTTGAAGTGCGAGTAATCGACTGTTTAACTAACCAAATTTCTTCCGGAATTCGTCCATCGTATGCACTTGCCGGGCTTCTATTGATCAGATACACAGCAGTATCGACAACTGTTGCATATAGAAATTTTGGCACATCCGCATCCAAGGTCATGCTCCTTACCCGCTCTAGGATCGTCCTGTTCATCCTTTCAGCGATGCCATTCTGTTGCGATGTCCCCAGTACCGTTTTTAACCAACATATACCCTTCTGCGATCAAAACCTCTTGAACTCTTGTGTGCAATATTCCCCGCTATTATCGGACTTTAGGCACTTAACTTTTGTCCCTGTTTGGTTCTCCTCATGTACAATCCAATGTTTAAAGAGACCAAACACATCGCACTTCTTCATTGCATAGACCTAGGTTTTCCTGCTTGCATCATCAATGAAAGTTACGAAGTATCGATTTCCTCCATAAGACTCTACCGAGGCCGGTCCCCATACATCCGTATACACCAACTCAAGCTTCTTGATCTTCTTTGCTACACCGCCAATCTGAAACCTGAGTGCGTTTTGTTTTCCACAAATGCCACTTTCATAGAGCCCCAACTCTACCTTTTTCAGCCCAGATAAAACCCACATACTCTGAAGAATCTTCATATTTTTCTTGCTAAGGTACCCCAATCTCTTGTGCCACTACAAAGTCTCAGAATCTGTATCCGAACTTGTCGAAAATACAATCGAAACTCCACTACTCCCACTGAAGGAATACAATGAACTGCTCAATTTACCCATTGCGACCACCAACGATTCTTTGGAAATCTTCCGCTGAGAATTCCCAAACACCGTAATGTGCCTTTCACTATCTAGCTGACTTCTAGAAATCAGACTCTTCTTCAGATTTGGTATGTGTCTAGCGTTCTTCAGCTTTATCTGATCTTCTCCTGACGGTTGCAGTATAATCATCTCTTTTCCAACGATTTTGCACGGCTGACTGTTTCCCACCGTCACATGCTTAAGATCCCTTGAACATAGTCATTAAAGTGATGCTGACCTGAAGTATAGTGGCTTCCTTTTCATCTGACCTCTCATCTGAGCCTTTCTCTTTCTTTAAGAGTCTGTAGTCCGATTTCAAGTGACCCAACTTTCCGCAGTTCCAACAGTTGTCTTGGATCTTTCCTTTTGACTTTTCTCTGCTCTTTGATTTCCACTTCTTCCCTATTTCCCTTTCCATTGTCCTGCCACGAATCTTAACTGAGAGTGCAGACGTTCCCGAACTTCCACCCACAGCATTTCTCCTCATCTCATCACTTAATATGCTTCTCACCGCATCATTAAATGTGAGAAACCCTGAGATCGAGTTGCTAACCGCTATAACCATGTTTTCCCAACTCTCCGGCAATGAACATAGAAACAATAGGGCTCGAATCTCGTCTTCAAACATAATTGAGACTGATTCGATTTGGTATGTCACACTGTTGAACTCGTTCAGATGCTCTGTCATTGAACCGTGTTCTGGTATCTTCATGTTAAATAGTTTCTTCATCAGAAATATCTTATTCGACGTTGAAGGCTTCTTATACAACTTTGTTGATGTCGTCATTAGCTCTATAGTTATTTTCTCTTTCGAGATATTAAAGGTCACTTGCGGAGTCAACGATAACTTAATCGTTTCCAGGGCTTTTCTATCCAGTAAATTTCATGCTTCATCGGACATCTTCTTGGGTTTGTCGTCCAAAAACGGAAGATACAAATCATTCTGATATAGGTATTCATCCATCTGCATACACCACCAAACATATTTATGACCATTGAACTTTTCGATTCTGATCTTATCTCTCGCCATCTTTCGTTTTCCACCGCAGTAAACTCAACTTTCGCCTCGGATCTGCACCAACACCTTCGAAAATACGATCTAAGAAGATGGGGAGCGAACACAAGCGTCATCATCCACCGTAAAATTAAACTGTAGAATCGAAGATCCTTCGGTTCCCTAAGCTCTGATACCAGTTTTTGGGGAATAATAGTCGGAAGAAGATAACACTATACGAAACTATGCTATGGCCAATCCACGCAAACCACGCAATAACAACGAAAGATAAAACAATAAACAAACGCGAGAACAAGAGAATCAAACAAGAAAGACAAGGAATTTTTTAACGAGATTCACCCACCGTATGACTAATCCCCGGTAGAGCGGAATCTGCAAACTTCTACTAGATCTTTGAATCAAGTTTATATCAAGAGCAACCCTAGAAGATTTCTTTCAAATCTCTTTATTCTCTTAGCCGCTACCCTCTCTCTATACAATAGATTTAACGACCTTAAAATTTCATCATACGAGAGGCCTTATATATAGCCAAACTCTAATTCTATACAAATGAGATTTAAACTTAATATTCGGTTCGCACAAAAAACCCGCGCGTAGACGTCTGATGAAGATTTTGTTAGACGTTTGCCGACGCTCTGTAATGGCTTCAGCTCCTTGGCAGACGTCTGCCACTCCTTGGTCAGACGTCTGCCTACGTTCTATGACGACTCTGGATTTGGCCAGACGTCTATCACTTTGTCTTCAAACGTCTGGCGTTACTATGCTTTTTTGGTTCCATGCTCGTGCATGCCAGACGTCTGTACCTCCTTGTTCAGATGTCTGAGAAAGAAAACTCCATAATACTAACAATAAGCTCATCCACATCACAAACATACGTTTTTTTGAAGATTTTTAAATTCGGGGGATGCAAGAATAAAGTTTTTATTTTTATCTTGGATCCCACTCACCCAATTAAACAAGTGATAAAGAAATATTCTCGTGATATGGGTATGTGTGATATCCTTATTGTTAAAAATTTGTTATTTCTACACTTCCAGGTATTCCAACAAGTGGAATACAACAAAAGAGTCCATATATGTTCAAGCTTGGCATGCATATTAGCAATTTTCGAGCTATCAATGGCATGGACAAAAAAGATTCAGGCATGGTACGTACATTTAAAGCATTCAGGAGATCCTTCCAAATGAGCTTAGCAATTTTGCATTCAAAGAAAAGATGAGTGTTAGTTTCAATCGTGCAAGAGTCAAAAACACATGCAGCATTGTTAAACCAACATCTTTTAATTAAGATTTCTTTAGTCAAAATCCTATCTTGAGCTAATAACCAACAGAAAATTTTAATCTTGATGGGGGTAGAGTTGCTCCAGATGACCTTATAAAAAGGATACTGGTGATTTATACTATAAATAGTATTGTAAGTAGATCCGACAGAAAAAACACCCTTACTAGTGTTAGGCCACACAATAGTATCAAGTGTGTTGGGTTTGATTGTAAGACTGGAAAGCTTATCCATGAGATTCTGTAAACGAACCTTATCAAGACCACATACCTTTGCTGTAATAACCTTGTGTATGAACTAGTGCTTCTTGATTCCGGCAATTTTGTATAAAGATGGATAGATTTCTGAAAAAGCGGAGGAAGAAGCCTATGTATCCTTCCAAAAATAAATTTGCTTACCATCACCTATATTCCATGAAATCTGATCATATAAAGCAGAACTGTATTCTTGTAATCCTTTCCAAAAGCTGGAAGAGTTATGAGTGTTAGTTAACCTTTTACTATAATTGTAGATGGATCTAAGAACAACAATGGAATATTCATCAGAATTATATAGTTTGCAAAGCCATTTGCACAAAAAGGAAATATTGAAGCGATCAATATTGTCCTTAACCCCCAAGCCTCCTTCAGTTTTGTTAATACAGACCTTTTTCTACTTGACAAGATTATAATCCTTTTTCACATTATTGGGGCCCCTCCAAAGGAAAGTAGCCCTAATATTGTCAATTTTCCTAACCACCCACTTAAGCAATCTAAAGTAGGATATATAATACAGTGGGAGTGAGGAAAGAACAGAATTGATGAGTGTAAGTCTCCCCCAATTGAAAGTAACTTACCCTTCCAAGTAGAAAGCTTGGACTGTATTCTAGTAATAAGCAAGTGCCATTCTTTTTTCTGGATTTTGCCCGAATTAAGAGTATGCCCCAGATAAGTAGTAGGTACAAAAGAAAGATTACATTTGAGTAGATTAGTGAGTTTAGTGCCCATATGAAGTTTCTTGCCGACATAAAATAAAAAACTCTTACGAAAATTAATTTTCAGCCCAGAAAGGCCCTCAAAAATATAAAGCAGAACTTTCATAGTGAGAATTTCATCCTCATTAGCTTTACAGAAAATAATTGTATCATCTGCAAATTGAATAGAGGGAAGGAATTTGAGTTCACCTTTGAGATTAAGAGTTGAGAGCTTTATCATGCTCCCTGGCCTGAAGTAGCTGAAGTATCAACAATTAGGTTAAATAACAAGGTGATAATGGATCACCTTGTTTTAAATGTCTTTTGCATTTGATAATCGTCCCTAGGCCGCCATTTACTAGTACCTGTGAACTTGATGAGTATAAAATCATATGTATCCATGTCATCCAATTACTACCAAAGCCCCTAATCTTTAAAACATTGATGATATAATCTGTAAGTCGATGTCGCACACTCCACGTGGTTTGTGGGGAGGCGGAATTCACAAAAATCGATTTTTTGACTTGCAATATCGACCAAACAACCAAGATCTTTCAGAAACCCTAACTAGCTAAACTACAAAGAGGTTCTAAACTACTTGTGAAAGATTTTTATACCTTTAGAATACAAGTCCTTTGGGTCTTCTTCTTCTGTTCTTGAGCTCATAGAGGGTTTGGATCAAGCTCGGTTGTCGGCATCCTCTTGTCGAAGACGATATACCCGAGAGTCTATGGTTCAAGCTCCAACCTCAAGAATGAGGCAACTAAAATACCTAGTCTGTTAATCTAAGTAGCTTAGAAAATGTAAAGAGTTAATTAGAGTATTTTATCTTAAGGAACCCAAGAATTCACAACACATGTGAGGGTTAGGGTTTGAGGAAGAAGGAGGAGAGCAAAATGGAGAGAGAGAGAAAAAAACATAAATGAGCAAGTGACGGAGCAAGTGAAGAATGACTAAGTCTTTCTCAATAATCAAGCATACAATATTTTCAATAGAAAATTGCAACCATGCTTGAATAGTAAAGTCAAATGAAATAAACAAATGAATTAGCCATGCTTCAACCATGCCACAAATATCTCCATTTTCCACCTCATTAATCTATTTTACAAAAACAGATAAAATCAATAATGAGGTGTCCCCTTCTAGAAGCATCTCTTGTAAAATTACAAGAATGCTCTCACCGTATATATATACCCGTATTCGTACTGCAAAAAATACGAATACAAAGAGATAAAAATAATCCGATAATATAATACTAGAATGCGGCTTAGTCCTAAGCCCACTAGTATTATCCGTCCGAATAACATCCGTACAGCTGGTACATGTATATGATCGGAACTCTGCACGTAAAACCATACGGCCTCTATATCGTTTCGCCTGAACCAGGGAAACTATCTGTGTGGGACTCTAAAGACTCGACAGTACGCTGGCAATGGGTTTAACCACAAGTCCGTCAGTGGCATTAGCTGTATATAACGGCTACCTAGGTACCTGTCGAAAAGAAGGCCGACGAGTGAACTCATCCGAACCCCTACTGAGCCTATCCGTGACAATCTTCGTGCAGTCCGGTCTGTTCGTCTGAGAGTATCGTATGCCGGGTCTAGGAGAGTGGAAAAATGTCATACCCCTAATAACCTGACAAGTCGTGCCGGTGTGGCGCAAGACCATCCGAGAATCTACCGGTCCAACTACCAGTAATTCTCAATCCGCCCTTGTCAGGGACTTATGGTGTCGGCCAACCGATCACAGCGCGATATTGACTCCCTATACCGAGAGAGACGAATTCCAAACAGTCGTTCATTGCCTCCATGTGACTCGGAACTGTACCCAACTAAAACCTGTTTGCACGACTCAGTAGATCCGTGGTAGGGTAGTAATCAAAGTACAATGGGAACTCACACAAGACAAATGACGACCTCAGGTCGACAGACTGCCTGCACTCATGTCACCAGAGAACTGCTATCTGACGTTAGGTATAATACCATATAGTTAGTTCTCGGTGAGTCTATCCGGTATACTCACCCCCAGTAAGCACCTGTATACAATCTTAGGTGCACTACACTAATGGCCGCGGGACCGATCCATCGCCCCTCGTTAGGGTCTAGATATGTATACACTAGTCTACTCTGGAGTATCGATGCCCAGTCTCGATACTTCCATGACTAGGGACATTTTAAGGATGTGCTTATCGACTACTCAGCTCCCACAAGTATGATTGTCATCACAATGCTGGTAGTCAAGTAAGGATCCTATGGGCTTTATCAACATGTATACAAGAAATGAAATACTAAGTAAAACACATCATATGTTAAGATAAAAACAAACCAAATAGCATACTATCATATCAAGCAAGATTGTTATGTACATACATATCCTTTGCATCCTATACAATGAAGGCCTTTAGAGCATACATATCTGACAATCTCCCGCTTGCATTAAGGTCTATAATTAGCGTATTAAGTACTCAACGTCTGGACTAGAGCCAGTTGCTGGCATACCGCATACCCAACATCTCGAACAGTCTCTCGAACTGGACTTCAGGGATGGCCTTGGTGAATGGATCTGCCGTGTTGTCCTTTGTATCTACTCTCCGCACCTCGATCTCCTGGTGATCCACGATCTCCCTGATCATGTGATACCGCCTCAAGATATGTCTGGATTTCTGATGGGACCGTGGTTCCTTTTCTAAAGCCATGGCTCCATTGTTATCGCAATACAATGGTATCGGATTAGCAATGGATGGAACCACTTGAAGTTCAGAAACGAACTTTCTCATCCAGACTGCCTCTTTTGCGGCATCGTTAGCAGTGATGAACCCAGCTTCCATCGTCAAGTTTGCTATGGTGTCCTATTTGGAACTCTTCTAACAGACCGTCCCTCCGTTGAAGGTAAACACATAACCCGAGACAGATTTAGAGTCATCCTTGTCACTTTGGAAGCCAGAGTCGGTAAAATCCTCGATCTGAAGGTCCCCATTACCATACACCAAGAAAATCTCCTTAATCCTTCTCAGGTACTTAAGAATGTTCTTTACTGCTATCCAATGTTTCTCACCTGGGTTGGACTGATACCTGCTTACGACGCTAAGTGCGTAAGCTACATCCGGTCTTGTACATAACATCGCATACATTATTGACCCTACCGCCGAAGCGTAGGGTACTATGCTCATGCGAGCCCTCTCCTCTTCATTCTTAGGAGACAACTCTTTGAAGAGGGTGATTTCGTGACAAGCGGGTAAATTACCACGCTTAGAATCTTTCATACTAAACCTCTTTAGTACGATGTCTATGTACTTTGACTGTGAAAGTCCCAACATTCTTTTAGATCTGTCACGATGGATCTTAATCCCCAGAATGTATGAGGCATCACTCAGGTCTTTCATAGAGAATTTCTGTGACAAGAACAGCTTGGCCGATTGTAGCATAGGATTATCATTTCCTATCAGGAGAATGTCATTCACGTATAAAACGAGGAATACCACAGTTCTCCCTATAATCTTTTTATTAATACAAGGTTCATCTATATTTTTGATAAAGTCGAATTCCTTGATTGTCTCATCAAAGCAGATGTTCCAACTCCGCGATACCTACTTTAATCCATAAATGGATTTAAGCAACTTGCACACCTTTCCGCTGCTCTCACTGTCTATGAAACCCTCTGGTTGATCCATGCAAACACTCTTCTAAACTTCCATTTAGAAAAACGGTTTTAACGTCTATCTGCCAGATGTCATAGTCATGGAAGGCAGCAACGGCAAATAGGATCCGAATGGATTTAAGTATAGCCACTGGTGAAAAGGTTTCGTCATAGTCTAATCCTGGTCTTTGACGAAAATCTTTAGCAACAAGTCTAGCTTTGTAGGTTTCTACCTGACCATTTACACCAATCTTCTTTTTGAAGATCCATTTGCATCCTACGGGTTTTACCCCAGTTGGTGCAAAATCCAAAGTCCATACTTGGTTTGTGTATATGGATTCCATCTCGGATCGCATAGCATCCAGCCACTTCACCGAGTCTCTACTCGTGATGGCTTGCTGAAAACTAGTTGGCTCATCATCATCGGTGATGCAATCCTCTCGATCTCCATCTACGAGAAAACCGTAGTATCTCTCGGGCGGATGAGACTGCCTACTAGATCTGCGGAGTGGCGTAGGTATGTCCAGTTCCATTGAAATCTCAGGTTCTATTAAGTTTTCAGTAATAGTTTATGATTCTGCAATTTCTTCCAGCTCTATTGCGCTCCCAGTTATCTCCTTTTCAAGAAATTGAGTTTTCATGAAGCGGGCATGATGAGAAACAAAGACCTTTTGTTTCTCAGCGTAATAGAAATAATATCCCCTAGAGTTCTTGGGGTATCCCACAAACTTACACAATACTGAACGCGTCTCGAGTTTGTCCGAATGAACCTTTTTGACAAAAGCAGGACAATCCCATATCTTAAGATACTTAAGACATGGTTCTTCCCACTCCACATTTCATATGGAGTGGAAGGCACAGACTTAGTTGGAAATTTATTCAATAAGTATGCAGCAGATTCTAGTGCATAACTCCAGAAGGAGGTTAGCAACTCAGCATTACTCATCATGGAACGCACCATATCAAGTAAAGTGCGATTCTGTCTTTCTGATATACCGTTGTGTTATAGTGTGTATGGAGGAGTAAGCTGAGAGAATTCCATTCTCTTTTAGATATTCCAGGAACTCGGCACTTAAGTATTCACCATCCTGATAAGATCGGAGCATCTTGATACTTTTGCCGGTTTGCTTTTCCACTTCATTTTTATACTCTTGGAATTTCTCAAAGGCTTCGGATTTATGTTATATTAAGAATACATGTCCATACATCGAGAAATCATCGGTGAAAGTAATGAAGTGGGAATAGCTACTTCTTGCATCCGTAGACATTGACCCACATACGTCGTTGTGTATGAGTCCCAGGAGCTCGGTAGCTCTTCCTTCGTGTCTAATGAACGAAGTATTTATCATCTTTCCTCTGATACATGATTGAGAAGTTGCATATGATTGATATTCAAATGGATCTAAATATCCATATTTATATAACTTGGGCAACCGTGTTTCATTGATATGACCAAGTCTACAATATCATAAGAAAACTTGGTTTGATTATGAAGTCTTTCTTTTTAGTGTGTTTTGGACGTTGAAAACTTGATATTGATTGAGAATGTATATTCCGTTATTAAGTGTACCCAACCCAACCATTTCATGATTTAGGTGAATATTTATGAAATTTCTTTCAAGTGCAAAATTATATCCTTCAATAGATAACAAAGAAACAGATATAATATTACACATTATACTGGGTACACAAAAGCAGTTACGCAATAACAAAATATGTCTACTCTCCAATCCTAGGTGATATTCTCCTACTGCAACAGCATCCACATTGGTTCTGTTGGCAACCCTGAGGGTCATACCACCTTTCCTCAAAACTCTACGGCTTCTCAGCGTCTGCAATGAATTATAGATGTGAGATTCTGATCCGGTATCCAATACCCAGGAAATAGAGTTTATAGAGAAACAATTTTCAATCACGAACACACCTGAAGCCGAAGCCACAACTTATTTCGTGTCCTGATTCTTGGCTTTTAGGGCACGACCGTCCTTCTTCCAATGTCCCTTTTTCCGATAATAGAAGCATTCTTCCTTTGTGGCTGCCCCCCATTCTTTTCCTTTCCCTGCACCTTCTGCATACCTCCCCTCGGTTTGGTGGGGGCCTTCTTCTTCTTCCCCTTGGCCTTAGCCTTTGATATAGCAGAAGAAGATTCCCCAATAAACAGAGCGGGTATTTCTTTGGTTTTCTTCAAGGTGCCCTCTGCCACCCTCAACATGTTGAGGAGCTCAGGAAGTGAAACTTCCATCTTTTGCATATTGAAATTCAATATGAATTGGGCATAGGTGGAGGGAAGGGACTGTAAAATCAAGTCGATGTACAACTCATTCTCCAACGTATTTCCTAGGTCCGTGAGCTCTTCTACGAGAGAAATCATCTTTAGGACGTGGTCCCCAACTGATGATCCGATAGTCAACCTCGCTTAAAACAATTTCTTCGAGGTTTCATATCTTGCGATACGAGATTGCTCTCCATATAAATTTTTGGTATGGAGGAAGATGGAAGCAAGGTCCATCTTCTCGTGCCGCCTCTGATGTTCATTATCCATGGAGGCGAGCACGAGACACTTGGGTTTCGCGCAATCAAGATCCGGGTCTTACGGACCTCAATGTCTGCGATCGAGGATTCTGGACCGGGAATAGGGGGAGTTTTCGTCGTGAGGACGTATGCGACCTTATCATATGTAAGGGCCATATGGACATTCCTCAGCCAGTCTTTATAATTTGGCCCATTGAGTTTATTTTTATCTAATATTAGTTTAAGTCCAGTCATGGTCACTGCAATTAAGAGAGAGAGAAAAGAAACACTCAGTATATGCTCTTGCAAGTTTAGATTGGTTATTAGTTTATCTTAACCAGATGGCTCCCGCTGTTTCCTCGAATTCTTCTTCAAATCCTAAAAGAAAAATTAGTCCGGATTAATCGCATTCTACAAGTTCGCTTATCTTTCGGCCAGGCCAGTATTGGTACTTCGGAAGGAGGTTCCCCATGCTTTCGCATGGACCTAATTAAGTAACCTCGTTTTTCCAAAGGCGTAGCCCCGTTAACACATTTCTAGACACCTACTTGATTAGCTAATTGCAAAGTGAAAAATTCTCCCGAAGAGTAGCGGATACTCATAATAGGATCAGGACCCAACTTTCATTGTGTGATAATTTTGAAGGAAGCCTACCAAAAATACCATACTCCAGAAGGTATGCAACACTAACAAGTTTCCTCTATGTTTGAAACTCTCGTAGTGATTTTTTCTCCGAGCGCTTATAACCTTGACGAAGGTCAAAACATCATAAGTCGCAATTCAAGTTTAACCCATCATTGTCCATATTAATCTAGACCCATTCGTATAAGCCCTTGACGAAGGCCAAAACAGCTGTACGTCTGTCCTAAATTAATGCATCTATCTATGCTATAGATAAGTACCCACTAGCTACCAAACACTATGTCTTGGCGAAGGTCAAAACACATAGCATGAATACTAGTAGATACCTATCTGAAATGACGAAGGGCCACGGCTGGTTTTGGCGAAAACCGTTAACGTAATGAACTTGATATAGTCGAAGGAACCGAATAGCTTTTGAAAATGAGTGGTTTAAGCTCCGCTTTTTAAAAGTTGTTTTTGAAGAAAACCGAGTGATTTTGTAATTGTTCTAACGACATCAGATTTTAGGTTTATTACTTGCATTAATCAATATTAATGCGGTCCCATCAATTAACTTTATAATTGCAGAAAAAATGAAAATAGAATGTACTCTTATACCATCCGCATTCGCCACGGGGCCCGTCATTCACCGTTAGGTTACTTAACTAACAACAGAGCGGGGACTGGACTAGCGCGGGTGCAAAATATAAACAACGTTTATTATATATATATTGCCATTCGTCTCACATAATAATATCCATTCCAGATCACAGATCACAGCACAGCAACACAGATGAATATATTGGATATACTAGGATTTCCGTGTTTCGTTTTAACCTACAATGAAAAACGGATTCCACGGTTGTGATGAATAGCCAAATCCCCACCCTAGACCCCTACGGGTGCGGCAAACTACCCGCCAAATTCCTGAAGTGAAGCAACCTCTCTCAATAAAATGAGTAGGCCACTCGGCACTTCAAGACCCCGATGGTTTGTGCACACCTCCTTGGGTCTATCCTAAATGCAAAGAAGAGTAAATGAAATAATACAACGGTGGCTACAATCTCAACCCGGATGTGCCCCGCAAAAGAATATTACATCAATTTACAAATATACATGAATAAAAGAAAAGAAAACTCTTCTCATATCCCCGGCTATTCATTCACAATAATTCAATACTTCATATCCACAAACTATCAACAAAAGACAAGATATGTGTAAGCCCCACTAATCGACATATAGCAATTAGCATACGTTTAGAAACACATATACAAACCAATACACAGATAAGAAAGAATTCAGAATTTCAATCGATTATCACTATCCGTATTTACCTTATGTATAAACCAGTACACAAACAAATCTGGGCAAAAACCAAATGTATCAAAAATCATATTTCCAAGAACCTGAACCCTAGAAGAAAAATGGACCACATTGGCCACAATTAGGCTGCGGATCCGTGGCCAAATGACCTATTTGGCCGTGGATTAGCGGTCGAATTGTGAGCTAATGTGCTCGAAATTTTTTTCTTGGTCCTACAAATGCCTGCATATAATTTTAAGGTCACTGAAAATATTTTTTGAACAGGTTTAAAATTCGAACAGCAAGCTATACTTGGAAATGCAATTTCAGATATTTTCCCTCGATTGAAGTTCTAAATACTTGCTAACTAGCTAGTTAAGGCTTAAGTAGGCTCTGATACCAGTGTAAGTCGATATCGCACACCCCACGTGGTTTGTGGAGAGGCAGAATTCACAAAAAACGATTTTTTGACTTGCAACATCGACCAAACAACCAAGATCTTTCAGAAACCCTAACTAGCTAAACTACAAAGAGGTCCTAAACTACTTGTGAAAGAGTTTTATATCTCTAGAATACAAGTCCTTCGGGTCTTCTTCTCTTCTTCTTGAGCTCCTAGAGGGTTTGGATCAAGCTCGGTCGTCGGCCTCCTCGTGTCGAAGACGATCCACCTGAGAGTCTATGGTTTAAGCTTCAACCTCAAGAATGAGGTAACTAAAATACCTAGTTTGCTAATCTAGGTAGCTTAGAACATGTAGAGAGTTAATTGGAATATTTTATCTCAAGAAATTCTATAATTCACAACACATGTGAGGGTTAGGGTTTGAGAAAGGAGGAGAGCAAAATGGAGAGAGAAAGAAAAAACACAAATGAGCAAATGATGGAGCAAGTGAAGAATGGACAAGTCTTTCTCAATAATCAAGCATGCAATATTTTCAATAGAAAATTGCAACCATGTTTGAATAGTAAAGTCAAATGAAATAAACAATGAATTATCCATATTTCAACCATGCTACAAATATCTCCATTTTCCTCCTCATTAATCTATTTTACAAAAATAGATACTACCAATAATGAGGTGTCCCCTTCCAGAAGCATCTCTTGTAAAATTACAAGAATGCCCTCACTGTATATACATTCCCGTATTCGTACTGCAAAAAATACGAATACAAAGAGATAAAAATAATCCGGTAAAATAACACTAGAATGCAGTTTAGTCCTAAGCCCACTAGTATCATCCATCCGAATAACATCCGTGCAACTAGTACACGTATACAATCGGAACTCTGCACATAAAACCATACGACCTCTACACCATTTCGCCTGAACCAGAAAAACTCTCTGTGTGAGACTCTAAAGACTCGACAGTACGCTGGCAGTGGGTTTAACCACAAGTCCGTCAGTGGCACTAGCTGTACGTAACGGCTACTCAGGTACCTGTTGAAAAGAAGGCCGACGAGCGAACTCATCCGAACCCCTACAGAGCCTATCCGTGGCAATCTCCATGCAATCCGGTCTGTTCGTCAGAGAGTATTGCATGCCGGGTCTAAGGAGGTGGAAAAACGTCAGACCCCTAAAAACCTGATAAGTCGTGCCGGTGTGGTTTAAGGCCATCCGAGAATCTACTGGTCCAATTATTGGTAATTCTCAATCCGCCATGGCCAGGGACTTATGGTGTTGGCCAACCGATCACAGCGCAACATCGACTCTCTATACCGAGAGAAACAAATCCCCAACAGTCGCTCATTGCCTCCATGTGGCTCGGAACTGTACCCAACTAAAACCTGTTTGCACGACTCAGTAAATCCGTGGTAGGGTAGTAATCAAAGTACAGTGGGAACTCACACAAAACAAATGAAGACCTCAGGTCGACAGACTGCCTGCATTCATGTTACCAGAGAACTGCTATCTGACGTTAGGTATAATACCATATAGCTAGTTCTTGGCGAGTCTATCCAGTATACTCACCCCCAGTGAGCACCTGTATACAATCTTAGGTGCACTACACCAATGGCCGCGGGACCGATCCATCGCCCCTCGTTAGGGTCTAGATATGTATACACTAGTCTACTCTGGAGTATCGATGCCCAGTCTCGATACTCTAACGACTAGGGGCATTTTAAGGATGTGCTTATCGACTACCCTGCTCCCACAAGTATGATTGCCATCACAACGTTGGTAGTCAAGTAAGGATCCTACGGGCTTTATCAATATGTATATAAGATATGAAATATTAAGTAAAACACATCACATGTTAAGATAAAGACAAACCAAATAACATACTATCATATCGAGCAAGATTATCCTGTGCATACATATCCTTAGCATCATATACAATGAAAGACTCTAGGGCATACATATCCAACATAATCCCTGTTCTCTTATAAAAATAAATAAATAATGAACCAAAAAGCGATGGGAGAATCCCCCAAAAGAAGTATCACGTGCCCACACGTGATGCGCCTTGGAGCAAAATTATAAGCATTACGCTTAACAAATAAGGCTGAAGTTGAGTTTCACGTGTCACACGTGAGCATCTATTTACAAAGTATATAGGCGCCTTCATGAAACAAATAACAGGCAGAAGGCGCATCACGTGCCAACACGTGATGCTCTTCTCTGGGACTGCTGCATATAGGAAAACCGGCCTAGTGCCATTGGGTCATATGCTACACGTGAGAATTCCTAATACCTTCTGAGCCGATTGAATTAAATTCTACATAAAAGGGATCAGAACCCTATTTTGGAAATATTTCTCCCAATCTTTCTAAACAAGAAAGATTGTGCTTTGTAAATCAGAGCACCGTTGGATCAAAGATCCAATGGTGATTAAAAATCACCAAGATACAGAATAAACTCTGTATGGGAAAATATTTTCCCAATCTTTCTAAACAAGAAAGATTGTGCTCTGTAAATCAGAGTACCGTTGGATCAAAGATCCAATGGTGTTTAAAAATCACCAAGATACAGAATAAGCTATGTATGGGAAAATAATTTCCCAATCTTGTTAAAAACAAGAAAAATGTTTTCTATAAAACAGAGGTCTCTGGATCAAAGATCCAACGGTAGATAAAATCCCCAAATTAATCAAAAATATCTCAATGAGAGATTTCCTTAACAAAAATCAACAAACTTGCCTCTGCTATATTAAGAACTCGAGACTGAAGAGAGAAATAGGAGGAGACCCCCTCATAAGATTTGAGAAAACAAAAGGAAGAGGAGTTCTCTTTAGAGAAAAAGAAACCCTAGGTGAGGAAAAGATACAGAGATTATTTATCTCCTTTTACAAGAGTTTAACTCTTCCAAAAAAAACTTAGTTCTTCTTCTGGTCGAGGTCTGCAGAAGTAGATCTCCCCATAAGTTAAGAATTTAATTCTCATCGGGGAGATTCTGTTATGCAGTCCCAAAATTTAGAGGAAATAATTAGGTTTGAAGAATTTAATTCTTCCACAGATAATATAGGAATTTAATTCTTCTGATAAAACTAGGGTTTAACCCTACATAAGAATTTAATTTTTATAAAAAAAAGGACTTGAAATTCTCAAGATTAAGATCAAGAGCCCCATGCATATTAGCGTTTAACGCTACAACGACAAATCACGTGTTCCCACGTGAGCATCTCTGAGAAACAAAAAGGAACAACTGAGATTGAGTCACGTGATCCCACGTGACCTCCCACAGTGCTTAGTACTTAGAAAAGACTAGGAAGATAAATTCAAAGGAGACAGTGCCCAACTTGGTGGTGCCTCACATGTCTACACGTGATGGTTGCAAGATTTAAGTGTTTAACATTTATATGTATGGAACAAGGGAATAAGCCCCAAAGAAACCGTGTCCAATATTCAGGAGCCTCACGCGCCACACGTGAGCACTCTAAGTTTCAGTGTTTTACACTGCTTAAGAGCTTCACGTGGAGGCACATGAGCGCCAAACATTTAGCAGCGTTTAACACTGTGAGTGGCCAACCTTAGCCCAAATTAGCCAAGTCTCCCGAGGCCAAAAACCTTTTGACCATCAATCAACTGAGCCTTCCTATACTCAGGCCCCCCCAAATCGATCTTGGTCCCAAAGATGGCCAATGATCTCCTGACACGTGGCATCTAAAATAATGTTCATTCCACCATGATCTCTCCCTTCAATCTAGAGTTTGGTTCAAGAGTACATCTCTCCTCACCTCTGATATATATCTGTAGGGTTCCTAGGCACTCTAATGGAGTCTCACAAGGCATCAAACACGGCCAATTAAAATTTTACAAGTTCCTACAAACCCTAATACGGATCGTTAACTAGATAATGAGGCGATGCAAGCATGTAAACGAATTAAATGCTAAAGGAAAGTGGCTACAACCTTTGTAGATCCGGTCCTCCACCTCCATGGCTCCGCGATGAAGTCTCCTCGCTGTACAAATCAGATCTTGGGCTCTAGCGTCGGCTTCATCGGAGAAAAAGCGGGCTAGGTCATCGACGACGATGCCGAAGATGATCTACGTCGAGGCATCGCTAGATCAAGCTCCAACTTCACCAAGTCAAGAAAACTTGTGAAGGAAACACCCTATACTACTTGGCAAGAGGTAGAGGATGAAGAAATAGGAAGTTGGTAGACTTTAGATTTGGATTTCTCATACTTTTTCATCAATCACCATTGATGTAGCAAGCTTTCTTCATGGAAGAAGAAGATGAAGAAGAAGAAGAAGATATGATATCTTATTTCTAAAATAGAAAAATGATATGATAAGTATCATATTGTAACCATGATTATGTGTAGAGAGTTAACTCAAGTTAGTTGAATGGTTGGGTTTTGGAGATGAAGACAAAATGGTTGCTTAGTCAAAGTTTCAAGAATCTTCAACTACAAACAAATCAAGCCACCATTTCATTTTCTTTTCTTTTGCCAATAATAAATAAATAAATCAATAAAAAGAATAAGTAAATAAAAGAAAACCTAACCATTCATATAACCATGGTCAATTCTTTACACAAACCCAAGCTTGCATGTATCATCAAACATGATACAATCTTGTGCACAAAAGTATATCTCATATACAACTTGTGCAAACCAAGTGAGAAAATCCATTTAAAGTGAACCAATACTAGTTAATGCAAAGTGATATATCAAATATAAAATTATACATTAAATCATTAAATCAACACTTGATTTAACGATCCGGTCATATCGCATATAACCGACTAGTATCCTATGTATCGGCTTATCGAATCAATCCTTGATTCGATAATTAGGTTATATCGCATACAACCATTCGACACATATATCGCGAGAATGAAATACGGTATCACATACACGCATTATTCTCGGTCCGGCACATATCTCATATGCGCTCCTATTTCGTTTCGCTTGAGCTAGGAAACCTCTGTGTAGGACTCTAAAGACTCGTCAATACGCCGGCAGCAGATGATGATCATATCAAACACCCACAAGCCGCAAGCGGTCTGCTAAACGTAACAGCCACCCGGGTATTGAGCGATCAGAAGATCGACGAGGAAGCCCGCTCACACTCCTGTGAATCCAACCAGTAACACTTACCGTACAGTCCGGTCTGTTCGTCTGATATGTTGCATATCTCGCCTAGGGGTGGTAAACGTCAGACCCCAGTAGCTCGATAAGTCATGCCGACGTGAAGTCCATGACATGTGTGAAACTACTGATAACACTTACCAGTAGGTCACTGCAACCCTGGCCAGGGATTTCCTGTTATGGCCAGTCGAGCATAGCGCAACATCAACCCCCAATACCGGGAGAGACGAATCCCCTCCTATCGCTCATTGCCTCCATGTGAATCGGGACTGTACCCAAAAACCATCTGTTTGCACGACTCAGTAGAGCCGTGGTAGGGTGGAAATCAAAGCACAGTGGGAGACACACAAGACTCTATGACGATCTCGGGTCAACAGACTAAGCTGTACCAGTATCACCAGAGAACTGCCATCTGATGTGAGGTATAATACCATCTGGGAGTTCTCTGCGAGTCCGTTCAGTGTACCCAGTGTTGGAGATAGTGCCCTCAGAGTCAATTATTAGGTCACAGGTACGTGATTGTAATGATTGAGGGAGGACCTATCCCGGTAGGACTGTCTTACTCGAGATGATAGTATGCTGTCTGGTTTACCTTTATCATCGTGTACTGTTTTAGGTGACCTGACACGTCGCTATTACACGTTGATAGAGCCCCTAGGATTCTTGCTTGACCACCAGCAGTATGAGGGCGATCATATAAGTGGGAGCTGGGGGTCTACAAGCATATCCTTAAAAGGTCCCTAGTCGTGGGAGTTTCGAGACCGGGCATCGATACTCCATTAGTAGACTAGTGTATACAGTCGAGACCCCGACGAGGGGCGGTGGCCGGTCTCACAAGCCACTGGTGTCAGTTGGATCACCTAAGATGTATACAGGTGCTCATTGGGTTATGAGTACACCGGACAGGACTCGCCGGGAACATGCTAGTTGGTCATATACCAGACGTCAGATGGCAGTTCCCTGGTGACATGTGTGCAGGTTAGTTCATCGACCTGGGGATCGTCATTTGTCTCGTGTGAGTTCCCACTGTACTTTGATTACTACCCTACCACGGCTCAAAGGAGTCGTGCAAACAGGTTTTAGTTGGGTACAGTCCCGAGCCACATGGAGGCAGTGAGCGTATCTTCAGGGGTTCGTCTCTCCCGGTATTGGGGGTGAGGTCGTGCTGTGTCTAGGAGAGCCATTACACAAAGTCCTTGGCCAAGGCAAGGAGATTTACTGGTAGGTATTCCAGTAGTATCTCAGGGTGTTCTGGGCTACACTCCGACACGACTTGTACCGCTTTTGGGGGTCTGACTTTTACCAACCCCCTAGGCCCGCCATGCGATACTCATAGACGAACGGACCGGACTGCACGGATATTGTCACTGACAGGCTCAGTAGGGTGTCAGGATGAGTTCGCTCATCGACGTCCCTTTTAGTCAATAGCTGGTGGCCCGTTACGTATTGGCTTATACCTCTGACGTGCTAGTGGTTAAATCCACAGCCATAGTATTGACGAGTCTTTAGAGTCTACCACACTTTCAGTTACTCAAGCTTTCGGGCGAAACGCTGTAGAGGCCGTATGGAGATATGGCAGGGTTCGATCAGATACATGCGGTATTGCACGGATCGTGATCGGACGGTTTTTACTAGCCGGCTTTGGCTTAAGCCGGATCTTAGTATTTGATAGTGTAGTTTTGTCTCTTTACATTTGTATTTCGGTCGAAATACAAATGCGGGTGTGTATGCACAGTATCGGGGTTTTCCTGTAATTTATTACGGGACCAGTTTTCTGGAGTTGCCAGTTTGCATTCCGTTCCGGCCGGTTTTCTCTTTTTCCTTCCCGGTCGGACTTTTCGTTGGAGGGTGTTAATTGCAAGTTTGCAATTAACATTTTGTTAAGGGGGTTTCTTGCAAAAGGATTAATTTAATTTGATTGCATTTTTGGCTCCATGTTGCATTAATTTGACATGATTGAGTATGGCTATTGGGTATGGGCCGGCACTGTTTGGGATTTGAGAATGGCCGGCCACTGTTGCTGTTGGCATGATGGAGTGTGGATTAATTTATCTTGGTATTAATTTATATATGATGGCATGGTGTTTAAATAAGGGTGTGCAGGAATTGTTTTTGGAGGATATGATTAATTTATATATATTCACACATTTGAGTGCTTTGGGGGGGCTGATGGTTTTCTGGGACAGCATGGTTTTAATTCATTCTTTCATCATATAGTATGCTGGCTTCATTCCAATTTTGAGTGAGGATTCCTTCATGGCCGAGCTCTTTAATTTGGCTGCTCCTTTTTCCTTGCAAGTTTCCATGGAAAATCCTTGTGCCAAATTCCTTCCATCTTGGCAACTATACTTAACCCCAAAGAGACAACTCTACACTATATTCTACAGAAAATCTTGGGCGCGTCGGCTAGCCAACTTCGCGCCCGAGTTGCCTCGGTATTGAGGTGGGAGCCCGTAAAAGATACAGGCGATGTGGTGCCCTTCCGGTGAGGAGGCAACGACCGGATTTTCCGCAGGAGATCGGGACGACGGCGAGAAGACCGGAGGACACGGATCAGTCGGTATATCTCTTCCCTTTCTTGTAGATAGCTTAGACTAGTTAATGGTATCGATCCGGTTAAAGTGCGCGGTGGTGCCGGTTTGCTAAGTCCGCAAAATTTAAGTTTATCACCGCTTCCGCATTCCGGCGTCGGATCTACGGCCGGGGCGCCGCCGTGCACTTACAGTGGTATCAGAGCCTCGCCATTAACTTCGTCTAGCTTTGTGTAATGTGTTTTGCATTTCCGATCGATCAAAAAGTTCCAAAACCCGTATTCCCTTCGCATCAGTTTCTGTCGAAATTTTTTGGAGTCTAAAAATTTTTCAGGTGATCTCAGAATGATGTGTAGGGAGTACAAAGAACACAGAAAAAAATTTGGTGGCACAATTCGTCCGTACGACCGCGGAAGGGCGGCGAAAAACCCCATTCCGCCGCTCTTCCGCGGCATACTGTTCACATTACTGCACCATTTTTTTTCCAGATGTTTTCTGGGTTTAATATATGGGCTTTGGAATATTAAATTTGGGCCCAGGTTTTCTGCAACTGCTACAGTATTGTTTTGGGGCCCACTTGTTGATATTCGATCGGTCGGATATTTTAAACACATTTTTCACAGTATTTACATTATATCTGCGACCGTGAATGTCACTCGATCGGTAAATCCGGTCTAACTGCTATAGCCCGGTTAGACGGATTTGCGAACGTGACTTTCACGTTGATGTTCTATGTATTTGCTGTGATGTTGCGGATTGGTCGTGGGGGATAGCCTGGATGCAATGCTAGTACTGTTTTGTTGTATTATGTACATTTGATATTGCGGGGCGAGCGTCCGACTTGTGGACTGCCGTCACTGCCTGTTTGTATTATTCTTTTGGGGCACGACCTGGTTGCGGTCGATGTACCCGGTGTATGTATATTTTACTTTCTGTACTAGGGTTACCCCGCGGAGGGGTGCACGGATAGCCGGGTTCTAGAAGGCAACAAGCCCGCATCTCATGGCATTGAGACGGAGGGGGCTTCACTCCAGGATTGGCTGGCTATTCGCCGCACTCGTAGGGGGTATAGGATTTCATTGCACAGGCTATCCACACGACCAGGGGAACGTCGGGTTTCAGTAGTGGCTCTGTGAAACCCGGGGATCCCAGATATCTGTATTGTTCTGTGATGCTGTACATTTCTGTGATGTTGCATTTTATTCACGCCTTGAGCGAATATAATATATTGGTATATATATTAGTAGATGTTGTATATGTTTTTCATCCGCGCTAGTCCAGTCCCCGCTCTGCCGTTAGTTAGCTAACCTAACGGGTGATGACGGGACCCAGTGGCGAATGCGGATGGCATATACGTACGTCAGTATATTTTCGTTCTTTGTGGTGTGATCAATTGATGGGACTGCATTGATTCGGATCAATGCAAGTTAAACAAACCTAATCTGATGTTGTTGGAACACTTTTCAAAAAGCTGTTATTGCAAGGACGTTCACTTTTGTTTTGCATCGTGGTATTCATTTGGAATATCCTGCTCCTCAGTCGACGAGGCAAGGGCCGAGATCCCTTCACCGGGAGTGACCCCTTGGACAGAAGTTTGCGTCAGGGCAGTAACTTCACTATAGCCGATTACTTTTGCTTTGCACCGTGGTATTCAGTTGGAATATCCTGCACCTCATTCTACGGGGAAAGAGCCGAGATCCCTTCACCGGGAGTGACCTCTTTAGTAAAGGTTTTCGTCACTATATTTTCTAAAAAGCTATCAGTTCCTTCAACGATATCAAGTTCTTTACGTTAAAGGTTTTCGCCAGAAACCATTCGTAGCCCTCCGTCGTTTCATATGGGTGGTCAATAGTATTCAAGCTGTGTATGTTGGCCAAAGTCAAGGCACAGTGATTGGTAGCTATTGGGGTATTCATATGCTGCATAGATAGATGCGTTGGTTTGGGACAGTCGTGCTGCCATTTTGGCCAAAGTCAAGGGTATGTACGGGTGGATTCAAATTAACCTGGAGAATGACGGGTAGAACTTGACATGTGACTTATGATATGTTGGCCAAAGTCAAGGTCATAAGAGCATGGGGCAGAAATCACATCGGGAGTTTCAAAAGTACTGAAACTTGTCAGATATGCGCATACCTTCTGGAGTGTGATACCGTGAGCGGATTCCGTCACGTTGTCATGCGATGAGAGTTGGATCCCGATTCCCACTGATGAGTTAGTTTACTCCTCGGGTCACCCCGACTAATTCTTCTTTCAGGTTTGGAGGAGAGTTTGAGGTACAGTGGGAGGTTTCCAGATTAGATAAATTGGTAACCATTCTGATCTAGGTTAGAGTGCACGCTGAGTGTTTCTTTTCTCTCTCTCTTTGGCAGCGACCATTGACCCGACCCCAAGACTATGACTCAGTGACCAAATTAACCGAACCTTCTTAACACTGGCTTTTGGATTGTCTGAGTTGCAGACTTCATTGCCACTCCTACTTTTACCCTTTTCTCCAGGACACCCCGTATTACTACGAACGTCCACTTCCATTGGACAAAACCATCGTATGGTTAGATACGAACTCGAAGGAATTCGAGGATGGTTTCTGGTTCTGGAGAAAACGAATAGGATTATTCAGTTGTCTTTTCTTTTCACCTTCTCTCAGGTTGCGAGTACTCCTTGGTTTAGGAGTAGTACACCTATTACGCAAATTGGATAGTCTTCTTCCAAACCATAGGCTGGTGCCGACCGGTAGGGAATGAAGAAAACCAATTAGCCTAAACGGTGTGCAGAAGGTATTAGGATTAAGACAAAGCAAGAGATTAGTAAGAGGGCAAAGTAAATTGCGACTGATATTCACGACCAAACCAAATATTTCTTCGCCAATCCTAAAATCACCTTTGTATTTCTCCAGAACACTCCGTATCACTACGAAGATCCACAGTTTATTGGATACTCCATCGTATGGTTATATACGAACTCGAAAGGAACTTTTTCCAGTTCGGGGATGGATTATGGTCCAGGAGAAATAGGAATAGGGTTTATTCGGTTGTCTTTTATCTTCACCTTCTCTCGCATTGCGAGTGCTCCTAGGATTAGGACAGTACACCCATTATGCTTATTGGATAGTCTTCTTCCAAACCATAGGCTGGTGCCGAACGGTAGGGAAGGAAGAAAACCATTTGGCCTAAGAGGTGTGCAGAAGGTAACGACTAAAGACATATAAAGGGATTTGGAGAGGTGGCAAAGAATTATACGGTTATAGTTGTGAATCTGGATAATGGTAGAGGCATTACTAGGAATACCAGGATACCCCATCGAAACATTTCAATGTTTTAGGTTCAACTGTGTACTGTTAAAAGAAAACTGATTTCCCGATTGGACACTTGCTCCAGGGTATGTATTTACCAAATTTGATTCTCACATCTGTATAGTTTTACAGATGATGAGTGGGAGTAAGTTATTGGGAATTGGGTGATCATCCTCATTATATCGGGATTCGTTGTAATCGGTGATATTTGAGGAGATCATCTGGGCTGTTTGCCGGTCGGCAAATATTTGGTTTTGAATATCCGCTGTTATGCACCAATTTCAAATTGATATATCTGTACGTCTATTTCCATAGAGTGAGATATACCTTTTGATATTATGTCGATGACATTTACCTATATCAGTCGATGGTTAGGTAAGGAGCATTAAACAGCGGTGTAATTCTTCTTAACCATAAGTACAGTTTTCAACCTACGACACACAGTGAAAGAGTTGTTAGACTCAGCGGACTTATACAGAGTATTGTATGTTGTCCAGTGTCCATTAGGACAGAGGGGTTGGTCCTCATACTATATTCTGTTTACTTTTAACTTCTCTAGTTCTTAGACATGTGTTTCGTAGAAACACAGGGTCTAAGTTTTGAGGAGTTATAGGTATTTGAATAGAGTAGAGAACCAGGTGTAGCAAGTATCGGGATTCTTCAAGGTGATCGAAGATGTAGATACTTGTGTATGGTATTCAGTTGATAGTAATGATAAAGAGAAATTACTTCTCTTTCAGATTACTCATAATTGGAAGCATTCCTAAGTTGAGTAACGCTGATCGGCCTCCTTCCATTTAGTTGACATGCGCTGGGGACAGCTGCATGATTTGAATCTGGTTCAATTAAATCAGTGCCTCTGTTTCTATATTGGATATAGAACAGTTCATATCTTAACGATGTTAAGGTACGGGGAGTTGTCCGGTTTATGATTAAAACCAGACACTGGACAACTCAAGGCACGTTTCTGTAATGGCTGTTTGTGGGTTGACCCAGGCTATGACGCGGGTTGACTTTCTACCATCTGGAAGATCAATAGCAATATTGTTCTTGACTCGCCACAGTTTTAAATTAAAAATGGATTTTTTTTCAGGAAAACAGTAGTGGGAGTATGGTAGAACTGGAAGTGATTCCAGAACCGCAAACGATTACTGAAGATTTGATAAGGAACCTAAAGATTCAATCTGATTTGACATTCCATTGGCCACTCTGCAGATAAGGTGGGTAACTTCAGGCACCCGAGAGGTACTACGGTAGCCTCAAGGACGGTGACAGGAAAGTTCTTGTTTTCCCACAATTGCCATTGCTGTTGTTCCAGGTTACGAGACCCGGCGGGAGGATGAGTATAGCGTCGTTCTAAACTTGTTTTAGAAGTGTGCGTCTATATGACTCTGCCAGAGGGTTGTCGTAGTCAGTGGGAGCAGCGGAAGCATTGGTGGACAGGTTGCTTATGTCTATTTATAGACTAGAGCAGATGTAGCGGAGATAGATCATCTATTTCTGACGTGACAGTCATGGGTTTGACTTCATCAGAATAGGGGATGGATCTGTTGAGAAGGTAGTAGGGTGTGATATCCTGGTATTTGGATGATATACACAGAGTAGGAAAGGAAACTCTTATACTACAATCGGTTATACTTTGGTCGTCACACAGTTGTTTCTCCACAAAGGAAATGGATTTTATATCAGGCATACTGGTTACTAGATCTATGGTTTTAGATCTAGATTTGGGTGGTTTCCCAATCAGGGTACTTGACAGCATTCTAAGAGTATTTAGGATGGACGACTCCTGGCACGGTAGTGTACCTGCAGGTAATGGAGTCACCCTCTCCAAAGGTGTCTTACAGACTAAAGGGGAGAGGGACGGGCATGATTGGCAGATCACTTGCTCAGGCAATTGAGTCAATCGTGAGATGTCAAGTACCACACCAGATGTTGTTCTTGCACTAGATGCAATAAGTTGACATTAATCCAATCCTGGAGAAACAGTCGGAAGCAGTTTTAGAACATAAGTGGATGTTCTAGGGAGATGATAACGACAGCCTCATTCAGGAGACAGTTATCATTCCAGGCTTCCAAGGTGACATGGACGACAAGGAGGTTGTCAGAGTTATAGTTTTCCTTCTGATGAGGGGCAGTATTTTGGACAGGTGGTCCAAGGCAATACTGAGGGAGGCATGGCGCGCAGGACACTGATTAAGTTCAGTTGTCAATACAGTCTAAGAAGTTTGGATTTGGAGCTAGGTCCCATCAGACATCCAGACATATTCTGAGACAGGTATTGCTCTTTTCGGGAGATGGCTTTCTCCGCGAACTTGAGATATAGAGAGACATAGAAAGAAACAACTAAGCGGATCCACTCACTGAGGCTATTCCTCGAACGCAATAGTTCCGCAAACGAGCTTTGTGAGACTGACTAGTAGAGGAGTTGGATGTTCGGTATCACACGGGCTGTGAGTATGCGACATCGCAATAATTAGCCTTGAGTGCAAGTGGGAGATTGTTGGAGATAGTGCCCTCAGAGTCAATTATTAGGTCACAGGTACGTGATTGTAATGATTGAGGGAGGACCTATCCCGGTAGGACTGTCTTACTCGAGATGATAGTATGCTGTCTGGTTTACCTTTATCATCGTGTACTGTTTTAGGTGACCTGACACGTCGCTATTACACGTTGATAGAGCCCCTAGGATTCTTGCTTGACCACCAGCAGTATGAGGGCGATCATATAAGTGGGAGCTGGGGGTCTACAAGCATATCCTTAAAAGGTCCCTAGTCGTGGGAGTTTCGAGACCGGGCATCGATACTCCATTAGTAGACTAGTGTATACAGTCGAGACCCCGACGAGGGGCGGTGGCCGGTCTCACAAGCCACTGGTGTCAGTTGGATCACCTAAGATGTATACAGGTGCTCATTGGGTTATGAGTACACCGGACAGGACTCGCCGGGAACATGCTAGTTGGTCATATACCAGACGTCAGATGGCAGTTCCCTGGTGACATGTGTGCAGGTTAGTTCATCGACCTGGGGATCGTCATTTGTCTCGTGTGAGTTCCCACTGTACTTTGATTACTACCCTACCACGGCTCAAAGGAGTCGTGCAAACAGGTTTTAGTTGGGTACAGTCCCGAGCCACATGGAGGCAGTGAGCGTATCTTCAGGGGTTCGTCTCTCCCGGTATTGGGGGTGAGGTCGTGCTGTGTCTAGGAGAGCCATTACACAAAGTCCTTGGCCAAGGCAAGGAGATTTACTGGTAGGTATTCCAGTAGTATCTCAGGGTGTTCTGGGCTACACTCCGACACGACTTGTACCGCTTTTGGGGGTCTGACTTTTACCAACCCCCTAGGCCCGCCATGCGATACTCATAGACGAACGGACCGGACTGCACGGATATTGTCACTGACAGGCTCAGTAGGGTGTCAGGATGAGTTCGCTCATCGACGTCCCTTTTAGTCAATAGCTGGTGGCCCGTTACGTATTGGCTTATACCTCTGACGTGCTAGTGGTTAAATCCACAGCCATAGTATTGACGAGTCTTTAGAGTCTACCACACTTTCAGTTACTCAAGCTTTCGGGCGAAACGCTGTAGAGGCCGTATGGAGATATGGCAGGGTTCGATCAGATACATGCGGTATTGCACGGATCGTGATCGGACGGTTTTTACTAGCCGGCTTTGGCTTAAGCCGGATCTTAGTATTTGATAGTGTAGTTTTGTCTCTTTACATTTGTATTTCGGTCGAAATACAAATGCGGGTGTGTATGCACAGTATCGGGGTTTTCCTGTAATTTATTACGGGACCAGTTTTCTGGAGTTGCCAGTTTGCATTCCGTTCCGGCCGGTTTTCTCTTTTTCCTTCCCGGTCGGACTTTTCGTTGGAGGGTGTTAATTGCAAGTTTGCAATTAACATTTTGTTAAGGGGGTTTCTTGCAAAAGGATTAATTTAATTTGATTGCATTTTTGGCTCCATGTTGCATTAATTTGACATGATTGAGTATGGCTATTGGGTATGGGCCGGCACTGTTTGGGATTTGAGAATGGCCGGCCACTGTTGCTGTTGGCATGATGGAGTGTGGATTAATTTATCTTGGTATTAATTTATATATGATGGCATGGTGTTTAAATAAGGGTGTGCAGGAATTGTTTTTGGAGGATATGATTAATTTATATATATTCACACATTTGAGTGCTTTGGGGGGGCTGATGGTTTTCTGGGACAGCATGGTTTTAATTCATTCTTTCATCATATAGTATGCTGGCTTCATTCCAATTTTGAGTGAGGATTCCTTCATGGCCGAGCTCTTTAATTTGGCTGCTCCTTTTTCCTTGCAAGTTTCCATGGAAAATCCTTGTGCCAAATTCCTTCCATCTTGGCAACTATACTTAACCCCAAAGAGACAACTCTACACTATATTCTACAGAAAATCTTGGGCGCGTCGGCTAGCCAACTTCGCGCCCGAGTTGCCTCGGTATTGAGGTGGGAGCCCGTAAAAGATACAGGCGATGTGGTGCCCTTCCGGTGAGGAGGCAACGACCGGATTTTCCGCAGGAGATCGGGACGACGGCGAGAAGACCGGAGGACACGGATCAGTCGGTATATCTCTTCCCTTTCTTGTAGATAGCTTAGACTAGTTAATGGTATCGATCCGGTTAAAGTGCGCGGTGGTGCCGGTTTGCTAAGTCCGCAAAATTTAAGTTTATCACCGCTTCCGCATTCCGGCGTCGGATCTACGGCCGGGGCGCCGCCGTGCACTTACACCCAGTCTCCACTGAGCACCCGTATACCATCTCTGATGTCAAACACCAATGGATATGGGATCATCCATTGCCCATCGCATGGGTCGAGAAGATATACGCTAGTCTACTATGGAATATCGATGCCCCGTCTCGATATTCCCTCGACTAGGAACATTGAAGGATGTACTCATGGACTATCCAGGCCCCACTAGTATGATCTGCATCACAGTCCTGGAAGTTGAGTACACATCCTAAGGGTTTTATCAACATGTAACAGAGAGATAGAAAGTATACACGTTAAGATAAAGAGCAACCAGATAGCGTACTATCATGTCGAGCAAGAAAGTCCTACCTATATATGTCCCAGCATCCACTACAATATACATCCAATGTACAGTAATGGCCTCTAGGGCATACATATAACTAACAATCTCCCACTTGCACTAGGGCCATCTGTAGCAGTGGTTGCAGTATCACATACTCAACCATCCCTAAAAGTCTCTCTTTGGGAAAAGACCTTCGTGAGTGGATCCGCCGTGTTGTCCTCTGAGTCTACTCTCCTTGCCTCGATCACCCTGGAGATCAACTATCTACATGATCAGGTGATGCTGCCTCAGATTATGTCTGGGTCACTGATGGGACCAGGGTTCCTAGGCCAAAGCCACAGTTCCATTGTCACACAATGGTAGGAACCTAGTTCATCCTATGAACCAATATACACCCAAAATGCCTCTTTGGTAGTATTTTTAATAGCGATGTTACCAGCCTTTATCGTCTAGTTTGTCACGGTATCTAGCTTGGAAATCTTCCAACATACCGTCCCTTTACTGAGGGTAAAGACAATGCCTGTGACTGACATTCAGTCGTCTTTATCACTTTGGAACCCTTCCAGTGATTCTCCCCAGGATCGATTGATACCATCTCACTACAACTAGTGAGTATCCTAACATCCAATTAGATCTATCTCATAGATTCAAAGCTTAGGATTTAGTATGTATCACTTTGATCCTATATGGAAAATCATTGTGATAAGCGGAGATTGATCGAGCGTAGCATAGGAAACTCCTTCCCTAACAAGAGTATGTTATCCACATACTCTACGAGGATCGTTACCATACTCCCTACTACCTTTTTGTTTATACAAGGTTCATCTACCATTTTGATGATGTCAACTTCTTTGACTAATCCATCAAAACAGATGTTCCAACTCCGCGATGCCTGCTTTATCCTATAAAGCATCTTGCACACGTTTCCGCTGCTCCCACTGTCTACGAGGCCCTCTGGCTGTGTACTTATAAACGCACTCTTCTAAAACATCATTTAGAAAAGTAGTCATGGCACCCAACCACCAGATATCGTAGTCATGGTATGTAGCCGTGGCAAGTAGGATCTGGATGGACTCAAGCACAGTCCCTAGAAAAGGTTTCATCATTATCCACACCTGGTTGATGACTAAAACCTTTAACAGGTCTAGCTTTGAAAGTCTCAACTTTTCCATCTACACCAAGTAATCTTCTCAAGATATACTTGCTCCTGATGGGGATTTAACCCTTCAGATACAGCAACCAAAGTCCATACTTTGTTGGTGTATATGGATTCCATCTCAGACCGCTAAGCATCCAGCCATTCTTACAGAGTCCCTACTCTTGATGGCCTGCTCGAATCTAGTTGGGTCATCATCTCATGATGCATTCTATGCTCCCACTGTCATCGAGAAACCAAGGTATCCCTCAGGTGGGTGAGGAACCCTACTAGATCGGCAGATAGGCTGAGGTTCGTTGGAATCTACTGAATCCTTTGGTTCTACCAAATTATCTGCTGTAGTTTGTATAGCTGGAACCTTTCCAGTTCTACATTACAGACCTTGTCTCGAGCTTGTCCGGATTTTGCTTTTAGACATAGGCCGGACAATCCCAAATCTTAACTAGCTTAAGACATGGGCTCTTCCCTTTCCATATCACATATGAAGCGGTAGGCAACTGATTTGATTGGAACCCTATTCAATAGGTATGCAGCTTCTCAAGCGCATAAGGTAACTCAGTAATACTCATCATAGAGCATACGATATCTAATATTATGTGATTGCTCCGCCCCGATACACCGTTGTGCTGTGGTGTATTCAGACGAGTAATACTGAAAGAGAATCTCATTTTCCTTTAGAATGGTCCAGGAATGCCATGCATAAGTATTCTCCTCCCTGATCTTATCATAGGACATAATACTTATACCCGTATTTTGGTTCTCTACTTCCTACTTATATTCTGTGAATACCTCAAAAGGTTCGGACTTATATTTCAACAGAAATATATGACTGAATCTTGAGAGATTATCAGAGAATATAATGAAGTATAAAGAACCAGTCCTGGCATGTGTAGACAGGAGACCTTACATACATCATTATGTATCAGTCCCAAGAGTTCATTAACTCTTTCTCTGCTTCCAGTAAACAGAGCTGGTGCCATTATATCTTTGTGACATGACTGGCAAGTTTCACAAGATGTAAATTCAAACTGATTTAAATATGCATCTAAATGTAACTTCAGCTAGTCGGGTCGTATTGATATGACCTAGTCTACAATACCTTAAGAAGAATTTGTTCATTTCTGAACTCTTCCTCTTGTGTGTGTTCAGTATACAAGGAACTGTAGTTTGATTTAGAACGTCAATGCTTTTAGATAACGTACCTGAACCGATCAACTTTTGATATAGGAAATGTTCAAAACATTATCCAACAATACAAAATTATATCATTTCTTTACTAATAAAGAGACTGATATGATTTTGTATATCAGGTTCGGTATCTAATAGTATTTGTTCAGAATCAATGTATTGGTAATACAGGGTGACAGTGACCAACAGACTTGGCTGCAACACTTGCCCCGTTTTCTGCCTCATGAAACTTATCACCCGTTTCTCAGTATCCTCTGCATCCTGGGTATATGATACCGGATCAGGATCCCAGATATGTAATCTGTTACATAGGGCTACAAAAAGGTGAGAAACGGTTCTGTATAATGAACACACCCGAAGGAGATGCATCATATGCACTTTCTTCGTTTGGGCGGCATAGGAATTCTGGTATTCCCCTATTTCCTGCTTTGTCTTATAACAATTATAAGTTGGAGTGGGACCAACGTTCCCCAGCTCAGTATAACAAGCGGGTTCGGTCAATACATCCATTTTATTATCTTGATTAAGGCGTGATATGGTCGCTATCAGGAGAGAGAGAGAAGAAAACACTCTGCGTGCGCTCTTGCAAGATCAGATTGGTTATATATTTTATCTAATCAGAATGGCTCCCACTGTTTTTATCAAATCTTCCTTCAAACCTTAAAAGGAAAGACTAGCCGGGATTAATTACACTCTACAAGTTCGCCAATCTTTCAGCCAGGCCAGTGTCGGTACTTTGAGGGAGGTTCCCCGTGCTTTCGCACGGACCTAATTACAGTAAACCTCGTTTTCCCAGAGGCGTAACCCTGTTGACACCTTTCTAGACACCTACTTGATCGGCTAATTGTAAAGTGCAAAACTCTCCCAGGAGTAACAATTACTCGCAGTGGGTATCGGGATCCAACTATCACATAGAAGGTATGCAATCTCATTGCAAATTTCAACACTTGAAACTCCCGATAAAGATTTTTACCCCTAGCACTTATGACCTTAACTATGGTCAACAAATCATAAGTACTAGTCAAGTTCTACCCGTCATTTCGTGATTAATTAGACCCACCCACATGACCCTTAACTAAGGTCAACAAAGTCACGCGACTGTCCTAACTAATCGCATCATATGCGGTGTAGGAAGACATCACTTAGCTACCGTACACTGTGCCTTGACTATGGTCAACAAACACAGCACGAATACTAAGTACTCTACTTCCTAAAATGACGGAGGGTTGCGAATGTTTTTTATGAAAACCTTTAACGCTTTGAACTTGATCTCGTTGCGGAATCAAATGGTTTTTAAATGGAATGTTTTTGAGGCTTTTCTAGTTTTGCTAAAGGGGTCACTCCCGGTGAAGGGATCGTCGGCCCTTTCCTCGTCGAATGAGGTGTGGGATATATCATATATATCACTGTGCAAAGCAGAAACTATAGAAGCAATCAAATGACAAACCGAGGGTTGTAGCATCTGCCAGTTATTGCTAAAGGAGTCACTCCCGGTGAAGGGATCTCGGTCCTTTCCTCATCGAATAAGGTGCAGGATGTTCTACAAGGAACACCACGATGCAAAGCAAGAACTGTAGCTACCTGTTTTATTTTGAAATTCGATTCCACAACATCAATTAGGTTTATTTTCTTTCATTAATCTCATTAATGAATATCCCATCATTTAAGTCCACCTAAACATCACAGATAAATATAACGTACGCTTATGCCATCCGCATTCGCCTCGATGTCCCGTCTGCACCGTTAGGTTAGGTAAGTAACGGCAGAGCGGGGCAGGGCTAGCGCGGGTGTAAAACATAAGCAACGTTTATATAATATATCATATATACGATATATAATATCTGTCACAGAACATCACATGATCACATCACAGATAAATCACAGCAGAAGATACATATGAAATATTGGATATACTAGGACGTCCGTGTTTTCAATACGAGCCAGTATAAAACACGGATTCCATGGTCGTGATGAATAGCCAATCCCACACCCCTAGACCTCTACGAGAGCGGCAAGCAACCCTACCAATTCTAGGGTTAGGAGACCCGGACTCGACTCCTCGAGTTGGTCTCCCACTGGACCCCAGAACCCGGTTACTTGTGCTCCCCTTCTTGGGTCTATCCTAGTGCAGAAAAGTAAATAATATACAAAAGGTGACATCTTCCGCAACCTGGAAGTGCCTCAATAAAAGAATATTACATACAAGTATTTTACATGAATGAAAATGAAAATGTTACGTGATTGCGACGGACTATGGGGCGGGGCTGTCTATTAAGTTTACCCGGCGAGCATCCGCGTACGCTACGTGATTGCGACGGACTTTTGATCACATCAAAATTCTATGGCAACCGATCATAAGAGACTAAACTGCTGTGTTTATAACATTCATTCAGTTATCTCATAACTACTTGTGAATTCCAATTATTGTATCACATTCCGGATAAATAGAAAATGTTAAACTTTCCGATCGAACATTCGAACACCCAAGTTTTCCCGAAACAGCTCAACACATGAAATAAGTCTAACAACATTCAGTTCGTGCCTCAGTACCAACGGTCCAGCCGTAGAAGGGTCAAGCCAACGCCTCACATGTGGCACGCCGTACTGCCCCAAACCCGAAGGTTCAAAGGGCAGTTCAAGACGGTCACATAATCGAGTTAAGGTTTGTTGTCTTCTGGAAGGTCCATCGCGTTACTTGCACTACTTAGAACGTCGTTAAACTACGGAAAAATCCAACACTTGGAAATTTCCCGACAGGGGAAAAATTGGGTATTTATATCCGGTCGAACTTTTTAACATATTCTAAAATTATCCGGAAAGCCACATAGACAAAGTTAGACAATCCGATCGAAACACCGAGTCCCCAATACAACCCAGAAAATTCAACTCTTGAATAAATATTAAAAAATCCCAGAAAATCCAACACCAGAAAATAGGAATTACTGTGCAAGATTTATTGGGTAATGGGACCATATGGCCGCGGAACCGCGGCAGAAGCCATGCTTCTGCCGCTGTTCCGCGGCGGTTTAGATGAGTTAGGTCCTCGTTTTGCACCATAATTCTTAGGTCTTCCTGCTGAATTTTTTAGGAATTTTTAATCTGGAAAAAACCCATTTTTTCAAAAAAGTCCAGAGAGCAAATTACGATTAGGGTTTCGGGACAATCGGACTTCCAACTCCGTCTACGCATCGCCTAAGGCTCTAGCTAGGCTCTGATACCACTGTAGGTCAGGCAGCCACCCCATCCAATGGGGTCACCGTGGCACCAACGGGTCCCTCAGCAGCTACTTTTTACGCATGCCCCCTCGCGAGGACTACAACCCGCCGGAACACTTTCCGGTCTCGGGACACCCTGGGGGTAAGAGCCTATGCTTCGCCACACTGTTACACAGTGAGAACCCCCCATAGGTCGACATCTAATGCCTAGTAGCTCTGATACCACTGTAGGGTTCCTAGGCACTCTAATGGAGTCTCACAAGGCATCAAATACGGCCAATTAAAATTTTACAAGTGCCTACAAACCCTAATACGGATCGTTAACTAGATAATGAGGCGATGCAAGCATGTAAACGAATTAAATGCTAAAGGAAAGTGGCCACAACCTTTGTAGATCCGGTTCTCCACCTCCATGGCTCCGCGATGAAGTCTCCTCGCTGTACAAATCAGATCTTGGGCTCTAGCGTCGGCTTCATCGGAGAAAAAGCGGGCTAGGTCATCGACGACGATGCCGAAGATGATCTACGTCGAGGCATCGCTAGATCAAGCTCCAACTTCACCAAGTCAAGAAAACTTGTGAAGGAAACACCCTATACTACTTGGCAAGAGGTAGAGGATGAAGAAATAGGAAGTGGGTAGACTTTAGATTTGGATTTCTCATACTTTTTCATCAATCACCATTGATGTAGCAAGCTTTCTTCATGGAAGAAGAAGATGAAGAAGAAGAAGAAGATATGATATCTTATTTCTAAAATAGAAAAATGATATGATAAGTATCATATTGTAACCATGGTTATGTGTAGAGAGTTAACTCAAGTTAGTTGAATGGTTGGGTTTTGGAGATGAAGACAAAATGGTTGCTTAGTCAAAGTTTCAAGAATCTTCAACTACAAACAAATCAAGCCACCATTTCATTTTCTTTTCTTTTGCCAATAATAAATAAATAAATCAATAAAAAGAATAAGTAAATAAAAGAAAACCTAACCATTCATATAACCATGGTCAATTCTTTACACAAACCCAAGCTTGCATGTATCATCAAACATGATACAATCTTGTGCACAAAAGTATATCTCATATACAACTTGTGCAAACCAAGTGAGAAAATCCATTTAAAGTGAACCAATACTAGTTAATGCAAAGTGATATATCAAATATAAAATTATACATTAAATCATTAAATCAACACTTGATTTAACGATCCGGTCATATCGCATATAACCGACTAGTATCCTATGTATCGGCTTATCGAATCAATCCTTGATTCGATAATTAGGTTATATCGCATACAACCATTCGACACATATATCGCGAGAATGAAATACGGTATCACATACACGCATTATTCTCGGTCCGGCACATATCTCATATGCGCTCCTATTTCGTTTCGCTTGAGCCAGGAAACCTCTGTGTAGGACTCTAAAGACTCGTCAATACGCCGGCAGCAGATGATGATCATATCAAACACCCACAAGCCGCAAGCGGTCTGCTAAACGTAACAGCCACCCGGGTATTGAGCGATCAGAAGATCGACGAGGAAGCCCGCTCACACTCCTGTGAATCCAACCAGTAACACTTACCGTACAGTCCGGTCTGTTCGTCTGATATGTCGCATATCTCGCCTAGGGGTGGTAAACGTCAGACCCCAGTAGCTCGATAAGTCATGCCGACGTGAAGTCCATGACATGTGTGAAACTACTGATAACACTTACCAGTAGGTCACTGCAACCCTGGCCAGGGATTTCCTGTTATGGCCAGTCGAGCATAGCGCAACATCAACCCCCAATACCGGGAGAGACGAATCCCCTCCTATCGCTCATTGCCTCCATGTGAATCGGGACTGTACCCAAAAACCACCTGTTTGCACGACTCAGTAGAGCCGTGGTAGGGTGGAAATCAAAGCACAGTGGGAGACACACAAGACTCTATGACGATCTCGGGTCAACAGACTAAGCTGTACCAGTGTCACCAGAGAACTGCCATCTGACGTGAGGTATAATACCATCTGGGAGTTCTCTGCGAGTCCGTTCAGTGTACCCAGTCTCCACTGAGCACCCGTATACCATCTCTGATGTCAAACACCAATGGATATGGGATCATCCATCGCCCATCGCATGGGTCGAGAAGATATACGCTAGTCTACTCTGGAATATCGATGCCCCGTCTCGATATTCCCTCGACTAGGAACATTGAAGGATGTACTCATGGACTATCCAGGCCCTACTAGTATGATCTGCATCACAGTCCTGGAAGTCGAGTACACATCCTAAGGGCTTTATCAACATGTAACAGATAGACAGAAAGTATACACGTTAAGATAAAGAGCAACCAGATAGCGTACTATCATGTCGAGCAAGAAAGTCCTACCTATATATGTCCCAGCATCCACTACAATATACATTCAATGTACAGTAATGGCCTCTAGGGCATACATATAAGTAACAATATCGTTGTAATCCATCAATGAAGTCAGAGAGGTAGAGGGTCCCAGCAACCAAAAGTTCTTGGATGCACTCTCAAACCCATGAGCATATCCCTATGGACCGTAATGTCCTTAAACTAGCTATGGACCGTAACGTCTTTAAACTAAAACGATGGAGCCTAAATGCTCTTTCGTTGGATCCAAAATGATCCCGAACTCTCGTTAAGTAGATCTTAGTCCAATATCGGATTAACGTATCCTTAACAAATATTTAAGTTGATCTTAATCTCTAACAAGGTTAACGATCCTTAAATCAAACCAAACCCAAATCTAAGAAAATACGGATTTGGACTAATCCACGCTCTACGGGCAACAACATAAATTAGTCTCCGTATACAATCCACGGGCAACCAAAAATAAAACAAACACACACGACACGAAGTGAACATCTGGAGCAGGAGAAAGTGGTTATCGCTACGCGGTAACGTAATTAACTGCAGGGGCTTGCTCCTGCAGAGAAGAGCGTCCCCACAATCAAAAAACCCCTCACAACAAGGGGGAATCTGACGAAGTCCGCTACAACGGTCGCATCCGTCCAAACCTCTGATACACGGTGCCATAAATCAACTTGGCATCTTCGGAGAGGTGGATGGATAAACCCAAATAGCATCTGCCCCCAAATGCAGGCAAGACGTTTGTCTTTCCCGGCTTTCGGCGGTAAACAGATTCTGGCATGCCCGGTGGAACCTTTCCACTTCACACTTCGTGTGTCGTGTTCTCCAACGGATCGCAGTTTAATATGGTTGCCCCTAGATTCGAGATACTGAGATTTGGTGTATTGCTCCGTGCAGAAGAGAAGATGACGTCAATGGCTTCCAACTGCACCAATTACAACAACAACTCCCACTCCGTCCCTGCTGGAAGAGTGACTTATGGGCCCCAAGTGGCCCCCATCTTCGCAATGCCCATGGAATATATGACTCAGGCCACCACTGGACTGGTTTTCGGGACCATGCTCCCTCCAATGAGCTTCAATGCTTCAATGCCATCACAGGAGGCTCCAAAGAAGTCGGTCTTTGATCGGCTCGCAACCACCATGGCCCCTCTCAATGGGTTATCCAAGTTTGCCGCCTCAGTCTTCGATAGGCTGAGCCAAGGCTCCAGTGGGCTCGTAAAGAGGCCTACAATACCTGAAGGAGTTGTCCCAAAACGGATAGCCATTCCAGCTCCGGTAGAGGAAGTCGTCAAAAGGGCTTCTCCTGCTAAGGGATCGGTCTTCGCAAGGTTGGCCGTTCCAATTCCTGATACGGGCAAGGTTGTTGGGGTCAAAAATTGCATCCCGGTTGACCAAGTCAAATTCAAGGTGAACCCCGAGCCAAATGGGCCCAAGCCCAGGTCAAGTGGGCCCATGCCCGAGTCGATCCCGAACATGAAGCGACCAGCCTCCCCCATGCCAACATAAAAATCATGTAATAAATAATTTTAATGTAATTTTTTATGCATGAATGGGCATAAAGCCAAATTTTTGTAAAGCTCATGGCTTATGTGCAAAAAGAAATAGCACATGAGACATGAGATGGGCAAAATGCCATTTTGTAAAGCCCAAGGGGCTATATGTAAATGTGTAAGCCTATATAAGGAAACATGATGATGAATAAAGCATACACTTTTCATTTTTCTAAAACTCTAGGGTTTGTGCCTCTTTCTTCTCCTTCCTCAAGGTTATAAACCTTCTTCCCCTTTTTCAATTAAATCAAGAGTTTTACTCTTTCTTTTCAAAAACTAAATAGTTTTTCACCACAAAACCCACAAAGGGGAGTACAGATCTTCCATTAGATCTCAAAAAGGGGAGACTTTCAAGTTTCATCCTCTTTTCTCCAAGATCCAGCCGATCAAGAGGAGGAAGAAGGAGACCCATCTCCAAAAATCCAACTTTGGACAAAATCCCAGTCAAGAGAAGATCCAAGACTCAAGAGAAAAGAACCTCTGAAGATTTTTATGGAGTTCAACTCCAAGACCCAAATCCTCAAAGGAGTTTAACTCCTAATCCAGACCTTCAGGAGTTTAACTCCACTCAAAACCCTCTTCTTGGAGTTTAACTCCTATTTCTGGGGTAAAAACCCCTCCTTTCGCTAGCGCCCAAAGTGCTTGCGCCCGAGCGCCCAAACGCTAGCTACCGAGAGCTCACATGCCGTGCAAGTGAGGCTGTAGCGCCCAAGCGCCCACGTGCCGGACACGTGAGGTGCGAGCGCCCAAAGCGCTGGCGCCCGAGCGCCCAAAGTGCTGGCGCCCGGGCGCCCACATGCCAGGTTCGTGAGGAGCTAGCACCCAAAGTGTTAGCGTCCGAGCGTCCAGAGCGCTAGCGCCCGAGCGCCCACGTGCCGGACACGTGAGGCGCTAGCGCCCAAAGCGCTCGCACCTGAGCGTCCACGTGCCCAAAGCGCTAGCGCCCGAGTGCCCACGTACCGGGCACATGAGGCGCTAGCGCCCAAAGCGCTAGCGCCTGAGCGCCTATAGCGCTAGCGCTCGAGCGCCTACATGCCGGGCACGTGAGGCGCTAGCGCCCAAAGCGCCTGCGCCGGCGCCGGCGCTCAAGCGCCAAGCGCTAACCCAATCGCCTAGCGCTAACCCAAGCGCCTAAGCGCTAGCGCTCACGCGTCCTTTGGATGTCTTTTTCCCCTCATTTTACATGTACTCCACACTAAAAACACCTCCCCCGTTAGAAAAATTTTCTAACGGGGCGCTGCCCCGCACCCTATAAGCGGGCTGCTAGCCCTCTTGACCCCCAGCCCGCTATTCGGGTAGCGGGACCCCCGTAAAAACTCTGCGGGGCCCCCGATATATCCAAAACCCCTTTCAAAACACAACACACGTACACTGCACATTGAGTTCGCATGACCGGTTTGACCCGTCAATCGGAGGTTCTCTCGCTCCAAAGGCGAGGGGTAATTAACGGCAGCTTAGTCCGCTGCTGCCGGAGATTTGGATCCCCACAATCAATAAACCCCAGCCTACCCTAGGTAGGGGGAATCTGTAATGCGCCTGACAAGCGTGCGTGCATTCCCATCTCAATAGGGTGACGAAAAACAACCTATAGATTCTGGCATGCCCGGTGGGACCCAATCTCTCCTCCCATATCTTAGGTTAAACGTTCATGCGAACTCAATCAATATACATATCGACTGCCTGTACTGAAATCATGCTTCTTTGTGCAGGGTTAACAGGTTTCCAATTGCCATCTTCAAACGCAAGTCAGTATTTGAACGACTTTCCTTGGCCCCAGCTGGGGGCAAGGCCATCAACACTGACAAAGTAATAAGGAATTTCGGGCAAGCTCCACCGGTGCCCCTGACAACTGCTTAATCGGGTATCTTCTCCAAGCTTCCGATCCAATAGACCCCTAAGTCTTTAAACTGGAAACAGATGACCACCACGTCGTTAAACTGGAAACAGATGACCTCTAAGTCGTTAAACTGGAAACAGTAGAACTCTAAGTCATTAAACTGGAAACAGATGACCTCTAAGTCGTTAAACTGGAAACAGATGACCACCACGTCGTTAAACTGGGAATGCTGACCACCACGTCGTTAAACTGGGAATGCTGACCGCTAAGTCGTTAAACTGGGAATAGATGACCGCTAAGTCGTTAAACTGGGCACGATAGACCTCTAAGTCGTTAAACTGGAAACAGATAACCACCAAGTCTTTAAACTGGAAACAAATGACCTCTAAGTCGTTAAACTGGAAACAACTGACCACCACGTCGTTAAACTGGAAACAGTCGACCACCACGTCATTAAACTGGGAATAATCGACCTCTAAGTCCTTAAACTGAGGATGTAAAACTGTGTAAATAAAACAAAATATATATAAAAAATAATATAAAAAGCCGAAATGATGGGGCAACTCGCAATAAAAATCAGCGAGTAAAAATAAAAATAAAGCCGAAATGATGGGGCAACCGCGAATAAAATGCCGAAATGATAGGACAATCGCGACCTTCGCGATAAGAAAAACTGAAATGATAGAGTAATCACGGTAAAAAAAACACGGCGAATGATGAGTCGCTCCTGGTACCATATTCCAGTGCAGCGATGCAGACGCCGTCCAAAACTCAAATCCCCAATGGCGAATGATGAGTCGCTCCTGGTACCATATTTCAGTACAGCGATGCAGACGCCAACCAAATTCCAAATCCCAAAACGGCAATGATGAGTCGCTCCTGGTATCATATTCCGGTACAGCGATGCAGACGCCCACCAAAATCCAATTTCCCAAGATTCTCCCGGCCCTATGGTTGGTCCCCAAGTTGACCACCGTATACAATCCACGGGCTCAAATAATTCTTATCATACCCATGCCCTACCGCAACCACCAGTTATGCGGCTGGTCTCCGCCCTCGGAATTATGCTCCATTTGGGAAGACCCACTCATGTGTCCTTACGATACATGAGAAGAACAAACTTACGGGATCCTCACGACTCGTAAGAAAACACCTTCGTGGGATCCTTACGACTCAGAAAGGAAAAACACACTTGGGGGTCCTCATGACTCCTAAGGAGAAAATGCACCTACGGGATCCTTACGACTCATAGGGAGAAAATGCTTTTATGGGACACTTACGACCCATAAAATTGAAAAGCCTTAGGTGATAGGGATCTAAACCTGTCCCCTAAGCCATCGCTTCCGAATAAGCAAAGGTAAATGATGATTCGCTCTTGGTACTATATTCCAGTGTAGAGGTGCTGATGCCGACCCAAAAAACCAATCCCCAAATCCTCTCAAAGGCAAATGATGATTCGCTCCTGGTACCATATTCCAGTGTAGTGATGCTGATGTCAACATAAATCAAACCAACCAATTCCAACATTGACCTCTGCGTCAAACAGTCGACACTTCGTAACGGGAAAACGTCAAGCAGACACTCCGTGCCGGGGGCACGTCGACTACAGGCACTCCGCCTCGGGTAAACGTCCAACAGCGACACTCCATGCCGGGGAAACGTCAAGCAGACACTTCGTACCGGGGACACGTCAACCAGCTGACACTCCGTCTCGGGGACACATCAACCAGCCGACACTCCGCCTCGGAGAAACGTCAAGCAGACACTCCGTGCCGGGGGCACGTCGACTACAGACACTCCGCCTCGGGGAAACGTCGACCAGCGACACTCCGTATCGGGGAAACGTCCAATAGCGACACCCCGTGCCGGGGAAACGTGAAGAAGACACTCTGTCCCAGGGACACGTCAACCAGCCGACACTCCGCCTCGGGAAAACGTCAAGCAGACACTTCGTGCCGGGGGCACGTCGACTACAGACACTCCGTCTCGGAGAAACATCGACCAGCGACACTCCGTACCGGGGAAACATCCAACAACGACACTCCGTGCCGGGGAAACATCAAGCAGACACTCCATGCCGGGGACATGTCAACCAGCCGACACTCCGCCTCGGGGAAACGTCAAGCCGATACTACGTCTTGGGGACACGTCAATCAGTCGACACTCCGCCTCGGGGAAATGTCAAGCAGACACTCTGTGCCGGGGGCATGTCGACTACAGACACTCCGCCTCGGGGAAATGTCGACTAGCGACACTCCGTACCGGGGAAATGTCGACCAGCGACACTCCGTACCGGGGAAACGTCCAACAGCGACACTCCGTAACGGGGAAACGTCAAGCAGACACTCCGTGCCGGGGACACGTCAACCAGCCGACACTCCATAACGGGGAAACGTCAAGCAGACACTCCGTGCCGGGGACACGTCAACCAGCCGACACTCCGCCTCAGGAAAACGTCAAGCAGACATTCTGTGCCAGGGACACGTCAACCAGTCGAAACTCTGCCTCGGGGAAACGTCAAGTAGACACTCCGTGCCGGGGGCACGTCAACTACAGACACTCCGCTTCGGGGAAACGTCGACCAGCGACACTCCGTACTGGAGAAACATCCAACAGCGACACTCCATAATGGGGAAACGTCAAGCAAACACTCCGTGCCGGGGACACGTCAACCAACCGACACTCCGTCTCGGGGAAACGTCAAGTAGACACTCCGTGTCTGGGGCACGTCGACTACAGACACTCCGCTTCAGGGAAAAGTCGACCAACGACACTCTGTACAGGGGAAACGTTCAACAGCGACACTCCGTAATGGGGAAACATCAAGCAGACACTCCGTACCAGGGGCACGTCGACTACAGACACTCGGCCTCGAGGAAACGTCGACCAGCGACACTCCGTGTCGGGGGCACGTCTACCAAATCACTCCGGGCCAGGGAAACGTTTACCACAGACACTCCGTCTCGGAGACGCGTCAAGCGTCGACCGTCCATGTCGTAAAAAGGGCAGTGCAGGCTTCCCACAAATCGGGAACCAAATTGCTCCGGGCCAGGGAAACGTCTGCCACGGACACTCTGTCCCGGAGACGCATCAAGCGTCGACCGTCCATGTCGTAAAAAGGGCAGTGCAGGCTTCCTACAAATCGGGAACTAACTCGCCCCGGGCCAGGGAAACGTCTGCCACGAACACTCCGTCCCGGAGACGCGTTAAGCGTCGACCGTCCATGTCGTAAAAGGGCAGTGCAGGCTTCCTACAAAGCGGGAACCAAATCGCTCTGGGCCAGGGAAACGTCTACCTAGGACACTCCTCCTCGGAGAGCAAACGTCGACCGTCCATGTCGTAAAACGTGCAGTGCATCCCAAAAAGTGGGAACCAAAGCAAGTCACCTCCACGCGAAAGAAGATCCATCAATTTCATGCACACAACCCACATATGTGTTGTGCATTTATTGATGGGGGGCACTTTGTTGGGGTCGAAAATTGCACCCCGGTTGACCAAGTCAAAGTCAAGGTCAACCCCAAGCCAAATGGGCCCAAGCCCAGGTCAAGTGGGCCCATGCCCAAGTCGAGCCCGAACATGAAGCGGCCGGCCTCCCCCATGCCAACATAAAAATCATGTAATAAATAATTTTAATGTAATTTTTTATGCATGAATGGGCGTAAAGCCAAATTTTTGTAAAGCCCATGGCTTATGTGCAAAATGAAATAGCACATGAGACATGGGATGGGCAAAATGTCATTTTGTAAAGCCCAAGGGGCTATACGTAAATGTGTAAGCCTATATAAGGCAACATGATGATGAATAAAGCATACACTTTTCATTTCTCTAAAACTCTAGGGTTTGTGCCTCCTTCTTCTCCTTCCTCAAGGTTCTAAACCTTCTTCCCCTTTTTCAATTAAATTAAGAGTTTTACTTTTCCTTTTAAAAAACTAAATAGTTTTTCACCATAAAACCCACAAAGGGGAGCTCAGATCTTCTATTAGATCTCAAGAAGGGGAGACTTTCAAGTCTCACCCCCTTTTTCTCCAAGATCCAGCCGATCAAGAGGAGGAAGAAGGAGACTCATCTCCAAAAATCCAACTTTGGACAAAATCCCAGTCAAGAGAAGATCTAAGACTCAAGAGAGAAGAACCTCTAAAGAGTTTTAGGGAGTTCAACTCCAAGACCCAAATCCTCAAAGGAGTTTAACTCCTAGTCCAGACCTTCAGGAGTTTAACTCCATTCAAAACCCTCTTCTTAGAGTTTAACTCCTATTTCTAGGGTAAAAAACCCCTCCTTTCGCTAGCGCCCAAAGCCCTAGCGCTCGAGCGCCCATGTGCTGTGCAGATGAGGCGCTAGCGCCAGAGCGCCCACGTGCCAGGCACATGAGGCGCGAGCGCTAAAAGTGCTGGCGCCCGAGCGCCCAAAATGCTAGCGCCCGAGCGTCCACATGCCGGGCACGTGAGGCGCTAGCGCCCGAGCGCCCACGTGCCGGGCACGTGAGGCGCTAGCACCCAAAGCGCTAGCGCCCGAGCGCTTATAGCGCTAGCGCTCGAGCGCCCACATGCCGGGCACGTGAGGCTGGGCGCTAGCGCTAGCGCCCAAAGCGCTCGCGCCAGCGCCCAAGCGCCTAGCGCTAACCCAAGCGCCCAAGCGCTGGCGCTCATGCGTCCTTTGGATGCCTTTTTCCCCTCATTTTACATGTACTCCACACTAAAAACACCTCCCCCATTAGAAAAAATTTCTAACGGGGCGTTGTCCCGCACCCCGTAAGGGGGATGCTAGCCCCCTTGACCCCTAACCCGCTATTCGGGTAGTGGGACCCCCGTAAAAACTCTGCGGGGCCCCCGATATATCCAAAACCCCTTTCAAAATACAACACACGCACACTGCATATTGATTTCGCATGACCAGTTTGACCCGTCAATCGGAGGTTCTCTCGCTCCAATGGCGAAGGGTAATTAACGGCTGCTTAGTCCACGGCCGTCAGAGATTTGAATCCCCACAATCAATAAACCCCAGCCTACCCTAGGCAGGGGGAATCTGTAATGTGCCTGACAAGCGTGCGCGCATTCCCATCTCAATGGGGTGACGAAAGTTGGTAACGATGGGAAAAATCTCTAAGCCAAGCCTCCGAAGTCTTCAAAGAAAAAGAAGAAGGCCAAGAAACCCGTGCAGCTCGACAGCAATCGTACGAGTCTGCAAAAGTACATCGACACGCTGGAGGAATACAACCAAAAAGCGCGGACCCCAGCCTACCCTAGGCAGAGGGAATCTGTAATGTGCCTGACAAGCGTGCGCGCATTCCCATCTCAATGGGGTGACGAAAGTTGGTAACGATGGGAAAAATCTCTAAGCCAAGCCTCCGAAGTCTTCAAAGAAAAAGAAGAAGTCCAAGAAACCCATGCAGCTCGACGGCAATCGTACGAGTCTGCAAAAGTACATCGACACGCTGGAGGAATACAACCAAAAAGCGCGGACCCCAGTCACACTGGAAGAATTCCTCAAGCATTTTCTTGAGAACGGAGACAGTGACATTGACAAAGGAAACGACTCGTCAGAAGAACCTGAGGAGTATGTGGCGAGCTGCCACATGATCTCTCACTCGTCGATAAATAACAAAGAAGCTCCTAACATAAAGAAACCGGGGGCAGATCCAGAGCCAGAATCCATGGAACCGTCAGATGACCTCATCGATAAGCTGCTGAACAAAGCTTTTCAAAAGAGCAAAGCTGATCGAGAACGTGAAGCGTCCATTTACGAAAAGGTCAAGTGCCGGTGTCAAGCCGAAAAAGCTCCGGTGATAAGAAGCCATAAATTACCTTAACTGGATCAAAGTGCCCCTGCCACCAGCAGGAGCAGAATCAAGATAAGGAAGCAGTTCACCAAAGCTCTGTCGATGGGAATGAAGCTGTCACCTTTCAAAGAAAATACTTCCGGGAATACATGCCCCGACGAACCGGATGTCCATCCGAAATACTGCTTATATCATCGGAGGGTCACACACCCTACCGAAGAGTGCAATGCCTCCAAGAAGTGATGGCAGGGATACGTTGCCCACCAACAACACTTCATGTGATTAAAGCACAAAACCCGTTGGGAGCAGAGAAGCACGATAGACGAGGGTGAAGGAAAAGCCGGTAACTGTCATATGGTTGATGCCATCCCGACAAGAGCAAAACCTCAAGTTCTTACCTTCGGGAGTGATTCTGACAAAGAAATAGCTCTCGGCCCTCTCTTCAAGGAATCCACCACTGAAAAAGAAGAGGAGACGAAGAACTGCGAGAACATTCAACTGCGTAACCGTACGTTGCCCGAAAAGAATCTCGGGCCTTCAAACAAAGGTTCGGGAAAAAGGGATAAAGGAAAGGAAAAAGTCCCTGAAGAGATTGCCCTCGATGATAGACTCGTTGAAGAGCTCACAGCCAAGGACCCGTCCAAGAAGAACAAGGTGGATTACAGTGTCCTGGCACATCTAAGGAAGATACCTTCATAATTGAGTATTTTGGATGCCCTTCTCCTGTCTAAAGAAGCACGAGATTCCCTGATCAAGGCGTTACAAAAGCCCGACTGGTTTCAAGCCTTCCTGGCAGAACAAAAGATGAAGGACGAGCTGGAAGAAGTCCACACGGCTGATATCACCTTCAGCGATGAAGACCTCCTTCTCGGAACGTGCGAACACAACCGTCCTCTGTATGTCACTGGGTATTGCCACGACATCAAGATAGGAAAGATCCTGGTTGACAACGGGTCCTCCGACAACCTTCTTAATGTAAGGGTGTTAAAGAAAATTTGCATGAACGTGCAGCACCTAGCTCGGGATAAAATTACCATCTTCGGTTTTGACTCCCAATCATCGCAAACGCTCGGGTCTGTCATACTGACATTACGCTTTGAGCTGCTTGTCACTGACATCAAGTTCCATTTTATTGACGCCGGGACTTGCTACAACGCTTTGCTCAGAAAGCCTTGGTTATATGAGTACAACATCATCCATTCTACACAGCATCAATGCATGCAGTACTTCAAGGACGTTCTCGAGTACACAGTTATAGGGGAGCCGAACTTATTCTCCGTAAATGATGTTCGCAAATATGAAGACGCCAAGTACTTCTTACCAGACTTCGAAGACATGGAAAGATGTCGCAAACCAGAGAACAAGAAAAAAGCCATCGCCACTATCCCGACGTTTGGGAGCGATACCGAAGAGGATGAAGATATGGTCTACTTGGGGCAACCCCAAGGCAATAGGCCAGAACCATCCACTCCTATTTTGGTCTTTGGCAGTGACTCTGAAGATAAGACCAACACAGTGTTCTCCGTCCGCCCGTCAATGCAGACCTTTGCTGGAGCTGACCAGAGTTTACAGATTACCCTGGTCCCGCAGTGGCATTACAAAGAACTTGATGCACTTGGTATGTATAGCATGCAAGAGCTGCAGACCTTCTACGTCCCTCCTCGCCAGAGAAGTGAGAAGGCGATCCTTTTCTACCAATCCACGGAGACTAGAGTGGAGAAAGAAGTATGGCACGGTGCCGAACCTGCGCTCGACAGACTTTAACCAATCCGTCTGCCCAGATACTAGACAGAGAGACTGAAAAGGCTATTGAGACGCCAAGGCATACCTTCAAATAGACTGCTCGACAAGCCCTGTTCTATAACAAGATTTGGGACGTTCCCGGGACTCGGCGAAAGATGCCTAACGGGAGAATGGAGACAATTGGCCTTGGATACATTCGGTCCAAGAAACAGGGGCGATTCCATGGCTGCTGATTTGATAAGAAAATTCATCGTTTGATATGAAAAGTATAATCACAATCAAAGAATTTATAACCGCAATCAATAACGGTGTCGATGTAGTTCGTTAATGAGTACGGGTCGTCCACTGAGATTCATGTATTTATTCGTTCTTGCTTTAGTTGAGTCGAAAGAAGTAGTAAATAAAATTCAAGAAAAAGATTTCAAGATTTAATTGAGTTTACCATTTCAAGAAAATCAAGAAAAAGTTCAAAATTTAGTAATTAAGAAAATGTCCAAGATCAATTTTAGTTATCAAGAAAATTGAAGAATAGCTTGTAGGATTCGATAGGAATTAGTAGCAATGATGAATACTAAAAATGACTCATCTTATCTATTGATGAATTGTAGATAGAACGATGGCGATGAATGAAGATTAAGGATCTTTTGAAGAAACTAGGGTTTCTCCTTCACTATCCTTTGTCTTTTCATTGATCACCATTCAAATCTAGCCTTTAGCAAAGAAAATCATCAATCATTTAATCCCAAATTGCAACGAAATTATCAAGAACGGTGATCTCGCTCCAAATTTGGTCGTTGACGATTCTTTTTCCTAAAGTTCATAATTCTCATAAGACTTAAGATGAGTTTAGCAAGCGGAGATTTACTCACGCATCATGAAAATAAAAGAATCAACAATTAGAAATTTCATAATGCAAAAATTTAAAGAAAGCGAGAATTAACAAATGATCACCTTTATTAATCAACTTCTAATTACACTTTCCTCCAATCCGAGGTTACAAGAATTGCTCTCGATCGCTCTCTTGAAGAGGTAACTATTCCGTCGAATTTCGCTTTGCTCGATCTCCGTGAGATTTGGACCCGTCGAGGATCTCGTGCTCTTGATAATGATTGGCTTCACGTAAAGGATCTTGAGTGTGGTCACTCGATGTTGTTCTCAACGATTCTTGATTTTGGATCTTGATCTTGAATTGGAGTTACAAGTTGTGTCACTCAACTTGTGTAATGAATTGTTCAACTAAAAATTGAGTCACGAATTGCGTCTTAATTGTGTAACCCCCGAAATGAAGGCTTAGGTCCTTTATATAGCCCTTCACCAATCTTCCACTAGAAGCTAGGTCAATCTTCCCCAAGAAGCTAGGTAGTTGTAGGGAAACTTCTAGAATAAGGTAGTTATCAAGCTTCCTCAAGAAGCTAGGCTGTTGTAGGGAAGTTTCCAGAACAAGGTTGTTACAATGGAGCATCCTCAACAAGCTAGGCTGTTGGAATGAAGCTTCTGGAAGGAACTTGTCACCCAATGCCCTAACTCGGCCGCGGATCCGCGGCGGATCGGCCTGACTCGGCCGCGGATCCGCGGCCGATTTGTGAGTTCGTTGCTTCATTTTTCTTGTGTAGTTTGGTGTTGGTCTATATGTATTCAGGTGATATCTGGAATCTTCTTATCTCTTCTGAATCTCTACTAGATTTTAACTCTTTGATTTCCTGTATTTTATCGGCGAATTTGCGATTCCGATATCTGTCCTGAAATAATTTTCTGCACAAAAATCTCAATAAAGAATGTTTAGATGTACAATATCATGCGTGAAATAATAAACACACAATTTTCTTCAAGAATGTTGATTATAATGTATAACACGTGGTATTTGATATTTTCCAGACGAACTTGTAATACGTGTTATATTTATAACAACCATCATTAGATGATTAGAAAAATGAGGAAATTGTTATGTTAAAAATTGCAATATTTTCGACTGAACAAATTCCCCCAAACTTGAATTTGATCGTCTCGAGCAAACTTCTTTTATTCAAGAGAAGGAGAAAATATAAAGAAAAAGAAAAACTAACCAGCACACTTTCGTAGGCAACACGATTGCACTGAGCACGTGAAACAGGCCTTTAAACCTCTAGGTGTCCCTAGTAGGAGGAGTGTTGTCTCTTGAGGGTTTTCAGTGGATTACACCCACAAAATCCCATAATAAAAGAAATACAGTGAAAATTACATATAATGATAAGAATTATAAAAGAAAGAACTTGAAAATCAGAGTTTCCAACTACACTGGCTTTTCGGTTGTCATGAGCCCTATCTTAATAGTCATGAAAAGATATTAGAAATCACATCATCCCTCAATAAATTATCGCCTTTATTCTTCATCCCTACCTTTCTTCCAAACACAGATCATATACCCCTAAGTGTGTGTAAAAGACATCCCTACACTCGGAGAATTCAATTCAAGCTATCATACTCTTGTCCATCTATCTCAGTACTTTTTAGTCGGTGAATATTTTAGATGGAATTGCTCACATATTCTTCATGCGACCATTAATACTTCTTGAGATACTAACCGACCGATTACTAAATATGCTCACATATTAGGCGTAATTAGCAATTTCCTCGTCTTGCAACACCTAAGGCTTAGCAGTGACTCCCAAACCAGTTGGTCTACGGCACTAGGTGATGAAGCACCCTCGCTATATTTTTTTATGCTGTCTTGGTGATTACAAAACCAGTGTTCATTTTTCACCATTTTATACTTTTATTTATTATTTATTTACTTCGTACTTTGGCTTTTAGATAAGAGCATTTCAAGGCATCCTCTACTATCCCGAGTTTCAAGACGTGTGTAAGTGCGTATAGTAGGGTATCAACGTTCAGATGTCTGGCTTCTAGAATAGGAACTATTTTTCAGACTTATTTACTTCCTTCATCTTACAAACGCTTAGGACAACGGCTCATAACTACTTATTACTAGTTTCGTTTAAGAAAACATCTAATTTTCTTGTTTTTCTTAAACTTTCCAATTTTTTAAATATAATTTTTCACTTTCTAATCTTTTATTATAAAAGAATTTTTTTTAAAAATTTTGTACTTATGCAAAGTGTAATGTAAAGTGATGCGTAAATAAGCACAAAGCTCCCCCAAATCTGTTTACAGCAGTGTCCTCACTGTTGTCTCTTTTAAATCTCATAATCTGTAGGCTTGGGAGGAAAAGTTATTAACGGGGGCCAGAATAAATGAAAGTGGAAATCTTCCCCCAAACTTATTTTTTTATTTTTATTTATTTTTTTTAATAATTTTTTTTTCATAACTCACCTCCATTCTAAAGATGAGACAATATTATCGAGACATGGAGGTGAGGTGGAGGAAAATTAGTCATTATAAAGCGGCTGCTGTAAAAACAGGAGCTCCTCCGTAGGGTCAGTGGAGAAATATGGTTTTAATTTATGCCCGTTCACTTTGAAAATTTCACCGTTTTTTCTATTTTCAACTTCAACTGCCCCGTACGGATAGACATACCGCACCACAAATGGTCCTTTCCAACGAGATCATAGCTTACCTGCATGAAGATGGAGACGAGAATTATAAAGAAGGACTTGTTGTTCCGGGGTAAAAGTTTTTCTCAAAATATTTTTATCGTAAAATGCCTTAGTCCGGTTCTTTACTATCATTACTATCACCGCATTATCGTAAACTTCATCGCGGAGTTCGCTTAGCTCATTTAATTTCATCTTCCGAAAGTTACAGGCTTGATTCAAATCGAAGTTAAGTTCTTTAATGGCCCACTTTACTTTATGTTCGATCTCGACCGGAAGGTGTCAAGCTTTTCCAAACACTAGGCGATAAGAAGACATACCAAGATCAATCTTATATGCGGTACGAAATGCCCAAAGAGCATCCGTCAATTTTGTTGACCAATCTTTCTGGTTTTTAGAAACTGTCTTCTCCAGAATTAATTTGATCTGCCTATTTGAAATCTCAGCTTGCCCGCTCGTTTAGGGATGATAGCGCGTGGAAAGTTTGTGGTTGGTTGCATATTTCCACATCAAAGTCTCGAAAGACCGATTACAGAAATGCGTCCCGTTGTCGCTAACGATAGCGTGAGGGTGTCCAAATCTCGAAAAGATATTTTCTTTAAGGAACTTAATGACAACCTTATTGTCATTAGTGCGACATGGAATTGCTTCCACCCATTTCGAGATATAATCAATCGCTAACAAGATATACAAATTCCCAAAAGAGTTGGGAAAAGGACCCATAAAATCAATACCCTAAAAGTCGAAAATTTCAATAACCAATATCGGTTGAAGAGGCATCTCATTTCTTTTAGAAATCCGACCCGTGTTTTGATATTGTGGACAGGTTTTGCAAAGATTAAATGCATCTTTGAATAATATAGGCCAATAAAAACCACATTGCAAAACCTTCTCTGTCGTCTTACGTGGACCAAAGTGACCTCCACATTCCTGATCATGACAGAAAGACAAAACACTTTTGAATTCATCATTGGGGACACATCTGCGAATGATTTGGTCAGGACAATACTTAAACAAATAAGGTTCATTCCAGTAAAAATACTTTACTTGGGATAGAAATCGATAATTGTCCTGTTTAGACCATTCACTAGGAATCGGTCCCGTTGCTAGATAATTCACAATATCCACAAACCAAGGTTCGCCGGATACGGTCAAGAGCTGTTCGTCCGGGAAAGAGTCGTTAATTGGCAAGGTCACAGTTGGTGAAGAAGAGATGCGCGAAAGATGGTCGGCTACTATGTTTTCAGATCCTTTATTATCTCGAATGACAAGATCAAATTCTTGTAATAATAGGATTCAACGTATTAACCTGTCTTTAGCATCCTTCTTCGATAAAAGATGTTTTAGGGCGGAGTGATCAGTGTAAACCACAATCGGTGAGCCAATCAAGTAAAGCCTGAATTTTTCTAATGCAAATACAACTGCCAAGAGTTCTTTCTCAGTGATTATATAATTAATTTGGGCATCATTCAAGGTCTTACTTGCATAATAAATCACATGTGACATCTTATCAATGTGATGTCTTAAGACTGCACCAACAGCAAAATCTGAAGCATTACACATTAGCTCAAACGGGTGGTTCCAATCGGGAGATAATAGAACAGGGGCTGTAGTGAGGGAAGTTTTAAGCAAGTCAAATGCAGCCGCACAGTTTGAGTCGAAGTGAAAAGTTAAAGGTCTAGCAATTTTGCTAAAATCCTTAATGAATCTCCTATAAAATCCCGCATGACCAAGGAAAGATCGTATATCTTTGACGCATTTGGGATGATGAAGGTTATGATTGACATCTATCTTAGCTCTGTCGACCTCAATGCATTTTCATGAAATAATATGTCTAAGCACAATACCCTCTTGGACCATGAAATGGCATTTTTCCCAATTCAAAATTAAGTTCTTATCTTTACAACGAGTAAGAACTGCGTCAAGATGAGATAGGCAATCATCAAAAGAGTCCCCGAATATCGAGAAATCGTCCATGAAAATCTCCAGAAAATTCTCGACCATGTCCGAGAATATCCCCATCATACACCGCTGAAATGTAGCGGGAGCATTGCATAACCCAAAGGGTATGCGTCTGTAAGCAAAGGTACCGAAAGGACAAGTAAATATGGTTTTATCTTGATCCTTTTCGGCAATAGGGACCTGATTATAGCCAGAGTATCCGTCCATGAAATAATAATATTCATGTCCAGATAATCGTTCCAACATCTGGTCAATGAAAGGTAGAGGGAAGTGATCTTTCCTCGTTGCGGCATTGAGTTTTCTATAATCAATACATACACGCCACCCAGTTTGGGTGCGTGTCTGAATCAACTCATTAGCCTCATTGATTATGACCGTGATGCCAGACTTCTACATGAATAGGACTTACCCATTGGCTATCAGAGATAAGGTAAATGATACCACTGCCAAGGCATTTGACGATTTCTTTCTTTACCGCCTCTTTCATGACTGGATTTAACTGTTTTTGTGGTTCTCGGGTTGGCTTGGCTTCATACATCAAATGTATATGATGTTCAACAATCAAGAGACTAATCCCTTTGATGTCAGCCATTGTCTAACCAAATACTTGCCTTTTAGATCTTAAGACCATTAAAAGAACGTTCTCTTGCTCTAAGGCTAGAGAAGCGGATATGATCACAGGCAAAAACTTATTCTCACATAAATATGCATATTTAAGGTGAGAAGGTAACAATTTGAGATCTAATGTCGGCAGAGAGACAATAGAAGGTGGGGTAAGTGAATGACATTCGGATTCTCGAAGAAGTTCATAGCCTGCAAAGGATACAGACTCGAAAAGTGTGACTGACTTTTGTAATGAGTCAGAAGGTTCAAACTCCGGGGTGGACTCGTCAAAGGTGTCCTCACTATAATGTGCAAGATCAAACAATGATGTGCTAATGTCGTCGAGATCATCAAAGAAAAGTTCATCAGCCTTGCAGCTTTCGGGAGCTATCTCGTGGACAGAACAGACATCAAGAATATGAGCAGAAGGTTCAGATGGCTGACTTCCTATCTTATAAATGTTAAGCTCAATTGTCATTTTCCCAAAGGATAGGTTCATAGAACCGTTTCAACAGTTAATGACAGCATTGGAAGTGGCTAAGAAGGGTCGACCGAGAATCACCGGAATTTGGTTCCATGGGTTTGCTACAGGCTGTGTGTCCAAAACAATAAAGTCCACAGGGAATATAAATTCCCTGACTTTTGTCAACACGTCCTCAAGCTCACCCCTAGGTTTGGTGATAGATCGGTCTGCCATCAGGAGAGTACAATGAGTAGGTTTCAACTCTCCAATCCCTAACTGCTCATAGACAGAGTATGGAAGCAGGTTAACACTAGCGCCAAGGTCGAGTAGAGCACGGTTAATATTTTTACCCCCAATAGCAATAGAGATTGTAGGACAGCCAGGGTCCTTACGTTTCTTTGGTAATTGTGGGGTAAAAGCTGTGCTAACATTATTCGTCATGAATACCTTTTTGGGCACTTGAGTCTTCCTCTTCCTAGTGCACAAGTCCTTAAGGATTTTCGCATAAGCCGGAACTTGTTGTATTACATCTAGGAGAGAGATATTTATGGTAACCTGTTTAAACAGTTCTATAATTTTCTCCATATGTGGACTTGGTTTGTTTCCCCTTAACCTATTTGGATAAGGAGCTTTAGCAATAAGAGCTGGGTCCGATATTGGAGAAGGTCGTGTGGGTGGTACAGATCCCAGAATTGAAGTGGGGATCGTATTTGGTTGACTAGAAGAAGTGGGCTAAGGGTTCGAGCCTTGAGGAAAATAGAGAATAGGCTCGGAAGAAGATGATCTATGGTCAGAAGTGGAAATGGAAGTAGAAGTGGGGATGTCATTAATAGATTCATCATTATCAATATCAATCTGTTCACCGACTTGATTATTCAACACTCTTCCGGATCTCAACATTGTAATGGCACTCACATTGTTGTGTTGTGAATGCCCAGGATTCGGTAGGGGTTGAGATGGAAGTTTCCCTTTCTCTCTATCACTCATTTCGGAATTTAATTGTGCAACTTGTACTTCTATCAATTTAATACTCTCACCGTGGGAGGCGGAGTTCTTCTTTATATCATCGATAGAAGACCTTATATCAGCCGACACTTAGATCGAATGTTTCATAAACAAATCCAAGGTTCGTTCGAGTGAAGAGGAATTATCGGTACCGGCCAATTGCAAAGAATTATTAAACGGTGCAGAAGTGTTGGCCGGATTTTGAAAATTTTGTGGTTGAAAGGGGTGCTGACTCAGTTGTATTGGTTGCTATTATTGTAGAGAGACCCTTTGAAAGTTATTTTGGTTTGGAACCGTATTTTGAATTTGATGTTGGTTCCAAGCAAAATTAGGGTGATTCCTCCAACCCTGATTATAAGTGGAAGAATAAGGATCGTTTCTAGGTTGTTACTGAAAAGCAGCATTAGTATGTTCTTGACCTTGAAACGGAGAATTCAAAGGACATTTTTCCATCAAATGTGATGGATCAGAACAGCATCCACACACGGTTTTAGGGAGTGTGACCTGGTTTAGGGAGGCTAATAAAAATTGTGTTCCATAGCTTCAAGTTTCTTTTGCATTGTTGCCATTTCAGCTTTGATTGCTATGGAAATATCAAGTTGATGGATACCTCCCCTAGACGATGGTTGACTAACACTCTCTCATTGCAAAGTTTTCTCAGCAAAATCTTCTAAAAATTTCCAAGCTTCACCATCGTCTTTAGACATGAAATTACTTTGACACATGAATTCAAGCATCTGCTTTGTTGTAACAACCCTAAACTTTTTGTACAACTTTCTGTACAAATTTTTTTCAAAAATACAGAAAGATGTACTTTTACCTGAGCACAAGTTATAAGTTTGATTTGCTTTTTAATAGCAAGAAGGAGCTTGTAGCTCATTAGTAAGACCTTGCACTGCTGAACCAAAGCACCAGAGTTCAAATCCCATTAGCCACATTATTTTTTAATATTGTTTTATTTTAGATTTTTAGAAATCCAAGAGCCTACATGTGCATAACTCGTAAAACCCCCACTACACATATAAAACAAACTGACCCAGGGGCTAAACCAAGCGACGAGGGACACGTGGCAGCGAGCCCCGGCCCGACTCGGCCGACTCGGGCCGGCGACTCGGCCGACTCGGCCCGCCGCCACCGGCCGAACTTGGTCGGATCGCTGAGTTGCTTTCATGAAAGTTCTGCCTTTTTGTATTCTAATAACCCCTGTATACTTTAATTTCTCTGCACAGTAACAGAGACATTAAAAACCCCCATTAACCTATTTTTTAATACAATTTTTATTACATTTTCAATACAACCTTTCACCTACCCTAAACCCGTAGCATTACCCTATAAATACCACCCCTAAACACACCCTCCTCACTCTAAATTTCTGTCCAAAACTCTCAAGAAAATCCTTAGAACTTCTGTGTACAAGTGGAGTTAGCAAAGGGCGAAACTCCGGCGATCTTCCGACGACGACCTTAGGAGCTCTCGACGACGAAACGACGTACCGGCACCTCCTACCGATTCCTCTCCCTCTTCTCTTGAATCCAAACCCATAAATCCCACCTCTCTCTTCTCTATTCCATTCTAAAAATTTGTAAAACTAAAACCCGACGGAAGCGGAGTTAAATCCGACTTCCGATTCGGTTTTCTTTGTAAAGTTCAATTTTCCTTAACACAACCATACTAAACTCTTACATTTTGACTATTAATCATTAACAAAATATGTTGAACAAGTTTCATAGCAAAATAATTCCTATTACAATTTTTATCGTACTTTTTCAGTAAAATACCATGTAGTATAGTTTCGACTTTAAAACATCGTAAATATTGCTATACTTTTAGATAGATCACGAGGTAATGACCTACCTCTTCACAACACTCATATGCAACATAGCACAATACCTTTTGGGAAATATAGATTCGGGAAATACCGTTTTACACAAAACTACCTTTAACTTATAAAAACCGTTTTCTGCAAGATTACGTATTTTTACAAATCTTTGCAAAGTGCCGCTACAACCTAATTAGGGAACCCGTTCGGGATGGTGCAGATTATCGCGCATCCACTGGCTTAGTAGTGCGATATGCAGACCTCTGTAAGGAGCATTCGGTCTTGAAAGATTTAAAAATACAAATATCTTAAGAAAATGAGATTTCTAGAAATATAATAAATTAAAATTATTTTTATAAATATATATATATATATATGTATTATCAAAATATCTATTTTTGTTATAATACAATATTCCAACTTTTCCAAGTCAAAAGAATCACTTTACATGAAAATACCATGAAATTCCATACAAGTCCAACACTTTATAATTAAATACCATGTATTATGAAAAATAGGTTTATTCACTAGAAATGTTACAAATATAAAATCTGCAGCTATGAAAACTCTAAAAACGATAATTAAATATTTGAGGTGTATTTTGAAAATTATACAAAAATTATTTTTACATATAACCCCCTCAAGTTTTATAAATTACAATAAGGACCCTAGTAAATATAGGTTTAAGCAGGACCGGTCTCTTGAGCCTCAGGGGACGGAGATATGGGTGCTTGCCTATCTAAGGTAGACAACTTAACAAACGGTGTTATCAACACGGTAATCGTCTTTGAAAAAGACGCAAATCCTGCCGCCTATGTGCAGCGGTTACCGATAACATCAAAACCTAATTCAGGATTAAAATTTCTTTTCTATTTGTTCTGACTCAGACTGGGTCTCTTTTTAAATAATCTGACTTGAATATGGTTCAAGTACAATCTACAATATTACAATTCAACATGAATCCATGAATCTATATATTCTATATATTCAATATATATTGACTGAACCGAACCATGGATATACTTCCATTTACATGATTCTCCAGTTACATCCATGATTCTACAGTTACATCCATTTACTGATATCATGGTTTCGGCAAGTCATCCAATTATACAATCTATATTACAAGACAATACAAGTTGCAATACATTACAACAATACAATCAAGACACTACGAGATTTAAGGGGTAGATTGGTTCGGAAGGTGTTAGAAGTGGCATGAGACTGCAAGATTTAAGACACCTAATCTGAATACCACGCCGTTGTTCCGGGCTTTCTAACGGATCCTTATACTTCCATTTGCCTCTAGTCTCTGGCATATAGAGACTCCTCTCGTATACACTGGCATCCTTCTGTACCAAGCTACAAACAACAGCGTTAATACTAAATACAACATTATAACAATATGAAACAACTTTAAAAACTACACACACACTCTCTCTGTCTATTTTATTTCTCCCTTATCTTTGGGACTTACCGAGTGATTTGTTCGCTGACGACATTCTCTTTCTTCTTCTTTGAATGTCGTCAGGTGTTTCAGACCTTCCAGAGATCGAGCCTAGCACTGAAGACTTGGACCAGCTTATTGAAGATCTCGAGCTGTAGTTACACTTGTACACATTTCATTTCTGCACTTTCCATTTCTGTTATGCCATTGTTTAGGCATTGCTTTCATTCAGATGTATTTACTTTTCCATGCATTAAACAAAAGAATGTTAATAAATAAGTTGATGTTCAATTATACCTATTGCTTCTTGTGCATTTCTTTTATATTGCTTAGATACGCTTAGCGTATTTACTTCAGAGTAAATACGTAGCGGCCTCGTCGCGTCCCCTTCACCGTACACCGGGAAGCGGGGCGTGACATTTGTTGTTGGATTAATGCCCTGATAGATGATTCGGCACAGATCCCATCTATGGATTCCATGATGAGGACATTGGACAAGCAGATCCTTGAACCGTTCAAAACACTTCCAAAATTGTTTATTGGGAAGCTGGGTAAATTGATTGATTTCGCTACGGACACGGACGGTCTTATGATTGGGATAAAATTTCTTAAGGAATGCTATGACGAATTCATCCCAGTTTGAAATAGAGTGTGCAGCTGTGTTATAAAGCCATTTTTCGGCTAAATCGCACAAAGTGAACCGGAGAAGACGTAAATGCATAGCATCCACAGAAAGTTGTGAAGTGTTCATCATAGCACATACGTTTTCAAATTTGGTGATAAAAACATATGCGTCTTCAGACTCGAGACCGTGAAATTTAGGCAAAACATTGATATAGTGTGGTTTGATTTCGAAATTATCCCCATTGGCTGGTGGAATGGAAAGACAAGTAGAAAGAGGACCACGTACAGGGTAGCATCTCTCTTGGAGAGATATACGCGGTAGATTCTGTGCACCTGCGGGCGGTGGCAGAGTGGCGTTATTGAAAGTTGATGGAGAACCGTCCATCTCGGTGGATGTGGTGAGTGGTGGGGAAAAAGAAGATGAAGAAATACCGATTTCGGAGTCGATAGAAGAAAAGCGGACAAGACGGGAACTAGAATCCCGTGTCCAGCCGAGCATGCACTAAGCGGGTTTAGCGCAAGTGGCAGTGTTAATTATATATATATATATATATATATATTAAAAGAACTAAAAAGAAAGGTTGGTTTTGAAAAAGACGGATTTAGAAAAAATCACAAAACAAAATGCACAATCAACCCTTGATCTACGGTCACCTAGGTCAAGTCATTAGACCGCTCCTAGACTTCCAGAAGACAAATCGCAGGATAAATCCTCTACTACCTCTTTGTCCCTCCTGTGGCTAGATAAGTGCCGGGTAAGTGGGAGGTATTCGCTACGTAAGTAGCGGGCCTAATTAAGTAACCAGTTGCCTTAGACACACTTACCTTAGACACCACAAAACAAATGCCCATAAGCAATAGATTATCCACGACCTTCTTCTATCCTAATTGAGCACGATGGTCCTTAGAGTCTTATCTAGATATTTTTTAGTTAATGAATGGTGATACGGATACTAGTTTTGTGATTTGCGGGGCTCAGGAAGGGTAATGAAATCCCCACCTAATCTGAATTTGGTCTTTGTCCCTTAATTTCCGCATTAAAAATATGCACAAACAACCAATTTCAAGAAACGCAACAAGAATTTTTTTGAGCAGCGAAATTTTTGCAAAGAATCCTGCAGTAAAATTGTTATTGGACAGATAAGAGGGAAGATAAGAAAGTAGAGAATATACCAGAGAAAATTCAAGCACCAATTCAGCAACACCACTGCGCTTCCGCGGTCAATACCTGCTTATGGCCGCGGTTCCGCGGCTAACTTGGATGATCTTTGAACAAAGATTTTTACTGGTGCTCCTATTGATCCTCTGGACTTCCTGAATGCTACAGAATCTTTCTCTCACTACTTCAATTATTTCATATTCCATTGCAAAATTCACACACTAATCGTTAAGCACACGATGCGAATCTTGATTTAAATTTTGATGGAATAATAATATTTCAACTCAAATAGTAAGAACGCACAAGTTATGCACGGATCCCCGGCAATGGCGCCATTTGATTTGATATGAAAATTCGTCGTTTGATATGAAAAGCATAATCACAATTAAAGAATTTATAACCGCAATCAATAACGGTTTCGATGTAGTTCGTTAATGAGTACGGGTCGTCCACTGAGATTCATGTATTTATTCGTTCTTGCTTTAGTTGAGTCGAAAGAAGTAGTAAAGAAAATTCAAGAAAAAGATTTCAATATTTAATTGAGTTTATCATTTCAAGAAAATCAAGAAAAAGTTCAAAATTTAGTAACCAAGAAAATGTCCAAGATCAATTTAGTTATCAAGAAAATTGAAGAATAGCTTGTAGGATTCGATAGGAATTAGTAGCAATGATGAATACTAAAAATGACTCATCTTATCTATTGATGAATTATAGTTACAACGATGGCGATGAATGAAGATTAAGGATCTTTTGAAGAAACTAGGGTTTCTCCTTCACTATCCCTTGTCTTTTCATTGATCACCATTCAAATCTAGCTTTTAGCAAAGAAAATCATCAATCATTTAATCCCAAATTGTAACGAAATTATCAAGAACGGTGATCTCGCTCCAAATTTGGTCGTTGACGATTCTTTTTCCTAAAGTTCATAATTCTCGTAAGACTTAAGATGAGTTTAGGATTTCCTCACCATTTGATCTAATAAATTCCTTCGAATCCCTAGCAAGCGGAGATTTACTCACGCATCATGAAAATAGAAGAATCAACAATTAGAAATTTCATAATGCGAAAATTTAAAGAAAGCAAGAATTAACAAATAATCACCTTTATTAATCAACTTCTAATTACACTTTCCTTCAATCCGAGATTACAAGAATTGCTCTTGATCGCTCCCTTGAAGAGGTAACTATTCCGTCGAATATCTCTTTCCTCGATCTCCATGAGACTTGGACCTGTCGATGATCTCGTGCTCTTGATGACGATCGGCTTCGCGTAAAGGATCTTGAGTGTCGTCGCTCGATATTATTCTCAACGATTCTTGATTTTAGATCTTGATCTTGAATTGGAGTTACAAGTTGTGTCACTCAACTTGTGTAATGAATTTTTCAACTAAAAATTGAGTCACGAATTGCGTCTTAATTGTGTAACCCCCGAAATGAAGGCTTAGGTCCTTTATATAGCCCTTCACCAATCTTCCACTAGAAGCTAGGTCAATCTTCCCCAAGAAGCTAGGTAGTTGTAGGGAAACTTCTAGAATAAGGTAGTTATCAAGCTTCCTCAAGAAGTTAGGCTGTTGTAGGAAAGTTTCCAGAACAAGGTTGTTACAATGGAGCGTCCTCAACAAGCTAGGCTGTTGGAATGAAGCTTCTGGAAGGAACCTGTCACACGATGCCCTAACTCGGCCGCGGATCCGTGGCTGATCGGCCTGGCTCGGCTGTGGATCCACGACGGATCGGCCTGACTCGGCCGCAGATCCGCGGCCGATTTGTGAGTTCGTTGCTTCATTTTTCTTGTGTAGTTTGGTGTTGGTCTATATGTATTCAGGTGATATCTGGAATCTTCTTATCTCTTCTGAATCTCTGCCAGATTTTAACTCTTTGATTTCCCGTATTTTGTCGGCGAATTTGCGATTCCGATATCTGTCCTGAAATAATTTTCTGCACAAAAATCTCAATAAAGAATGTTGAGATATACAATATCATGCGTGAAATAATAAACACACAATTTCCTTCTAGAATGTTTATTATAATGTATAACACGTGGTATTTGATATTTTCCAAACGAACTTGTAATACGTGTTATATTTATAACAACCATCATTAGGTGATTAGAAAAATGAGGAAATTGTTATGTTAAAGATTGCAATATTTTCGACAGAACAGCTGCCGTGTCATAAATAACTCCGGTGGAGAAGCGAATACATTTCCGGATAGCGTTGATGTCGAACCAGAATGAGATCCCTCCGTACGAATCTCAAGTCCGTCATTCGAAGAGCAGATTGACAAGCTAATAAGAGAAGCAGGTTAAAGGGTTCGGGATGACCACAGCCGCGAAATGGCCATTTACGAAAAAGCCAGGATGCAACGTATCATTCAGCAGGCTACGGAGAATGACGATCCCTTTCACCCCCAACCCGCTGTGCACTCTCGTGGCAAAAAGAAAGCCCAACGTAGAAACAACAGCAAGGTCAAGAATGGGGACGACATTCCAAGACAGCAAAGTGGATCCAAGAAGCCACACGAGCGAGAAAAAGTCAGCTGGAACCCGTCTTTCATGAAGAAGATGGGTCGGGAATACTCTTTCCCACAAGACAAAACAAGGAAAATCTTTGACCTTATCATAAAACATCAAATGATAGTGCTCCTGGAGTCTCGATACCCCGAACAGATAAACGGGGTCCATCACCCGGATTATTGCCCCTACCACCGAGTAGCGGGACATCCTCTTGATGGCTGCTTCACCTTCAAAAACTGGGTTGAAGATCAGTATCAATAAGGCAGGTTTGCTCTATCCGACAGTTGGAGGGTAGCCCCGCCACGAAAGCATGAGCCGAGAACAACCTACATTGCGAGGGAAAGGCTAGATCAGCATCGAGCTTGGAAACGAGCTCGTACCTGCCATATGATAACATTCTCAAAGGAAAGAGAGCACGAGAATATGAACGACCTCTCTGGATGCTTCATAAATAAAGATGAGAACGAGATGATCTCAGAATTTCCACCGGCGCCAAAGGTGCCGGAAGATGGAATACACACCACAGCAGGCAACTTGAGAAAAATCGACTTGGGGACGACAAATGACCCAAGGCTAACGTTCGTCAGTGAGCTGCTGTCTGAGAAACAGGTAGCCACATTAAAGGACGTGCTTATGCAGTATAAAGACTGTTTCGCATGGAACTATTCTGAGATGCCGGGATTAAATCCAGAGATAGCTGTGCATAAACAGACAATATCGCCAGACGTCAAGCCAGTCAAACAGGCGCTAAGAAGAATGCGGCTCGAGCTTGAGATGAGTATCAATGCCGAAGTTAAGAAGCTAATTGACTCCGGCTTCATCCAAGAAGTTCAATATCCAGACTGGATTGCCAATATCGTTCCGGTAATGAAGAAAAATGGGACAGTACGCATCTGCGTAGATTTTCGGGATCTCAACAAAGCTTGTCTGAAAGATGACTTCCCAGTGCCTGTCACCGAGTTGATGATTGATAACACATCTACCCATGAAGTCTTCTTTTTCATGGACAGATCCTCAGGGTACAACCAAATCAAGATGCATCCTGAAGGCCAAAAGCACACTGCTTTCCGGATTCCGCTGGGTATATTCTGCTACAAAGTGATGCCATTCGGTCTGAAGAACGCTGACGCCACCTACCAGAGGACCATGAAAAAAATCTTCGATGACCTCGTACATAAGATTGTTGAATGTTATATCAACAACCTTGTGGTGAAAAGCAAATCATACGAAGAACACTGGGAGAATTTGAAAATAGTGTTCTAGCGTCTTCAGAAATATAATCTAAAAATGAACCCTCTAAAATGCACATTTGGAGTTTCCCCAGGCAAATTCCTATGATTCATCGTATGACACCGGGGTATCGAAATAGACCCGTCGAAGATCAAGGATGTTCCCGCCAAAAAAGAAAAAAATTGCGCAAAAGAGCCTAAGGTATTAAATGGCAGCGATATGTTTAAGAAAATATGAACCAGTATTTTCCGGGCTGTATTTTGACAAACTTTGAATGTGAAACAGCTAAATTCTGATGATATCGAAAGCATCTCGAAAAATCCTTCGATTTGATATATTATGGGCTTCATAATTCATCCGGGATCAAAAGTTATGAGCAAATATGTTATGCACGTGTAATCTAAGGAAGAAAATACGAACCGGTATTTTCCGGGCTGCATTTTGTCTAACTCCCGAATGAGAAACAGCTAAATTCTGATGGTATCGAAAGTGTCTCAAAAAATCCTTCGATTTGATATATTATGGGCTTCATAATTCGTCCGGGATCAAAAGTTATGAGGCATCACGTGCTCACACGTGACCGGACATCACGTGCCCACACGTGACCGGGCATCACGTGCAGAAACGTGACCATTTACAGGAAAAGCCTGTAGGCACTGAATAAAATAAATAATTGGAAATAATTAATCAGTGGGGTCACGTGCTAACACGTGATGGGCCTTTAAACCCACTGAAAAGAATTAAAGGTATAATAAAATAACAAGGAAAAATCCCAATGGGGCATCACGTGCCAACATGTGACCATGGGTCACGTGCTGACACGTGACCATGGGTCACGTGCTGACACGTGATAATTCCTGAATTTTTTAAAACAACATAATTAAATTCTGGTCAAATGCTTAATCAGGGGGTCACGTGCCAACATGTGATGGGTTCCTAAAGATCTATGAATTAATAGAATTAAATTCTAATTAAGAGGGAATGTCACTCCCCGCTTCCCAGAGTACGCTAAGATAGGCACGTGACATAGCCAACCATGCTACCTGTGGATAGGAAAAATCCTTCCACAGTCACATTACGGCTGTAGAGATATCAAGAACAATAATAAACTATCTAATACATGTCCATAAGCCAGAATAAAACGAGTCAAGAATAAAATAATGCGGAAGCAAAAGATCCAATACAAGAATAAACTGGAATGTACGTCCCATAATGCGGGCTCACATCAGGAATGAAAATACCGAAAGTAAAATGAACTAACTACTAATAAGTCCTCACTGCTCAGCCTGCTGACTTAAATACTCCTGCTCGGCCTGTAGCGAAGGTAAAGAATCCGGGCCACGCAAAACCCAGACGTCAGTGCGTCATAATATCAAGCAATACTATAAACAGGGGTAGCAATACATACAAGTATGAGTATAAATGGTAAAACAGGTATACAGTGATATAAGTAAGGACAGAGAGGGTAATGTGTAGTGAGTAATCTAAACTGGTCTATTGTGTTAACTACTCTCAAGTCTTTGAAATCAATTTGATGAATCATCGATGTAACTCAATAGTATCCCGTGCGTGTTCGGGACCACGGTGAAGATTCTCGAGCTGAAGCCGAGACATGCCGCTAGGCACTAAAAGGGTAGTATGTAACGATGAATGATGTCAGCATCATCATCCCAAGGCTGGCCTAGCCTCTAAAACTGATCAGTAAAGGTATCGAACTGTCGAGTTACAAGTCAGGTTTCATCATTGATTTCCCCATATCCCTAAGTTATGTATTCAAGTCAGGTATTGATAAATCTGGAGCTAATGCCAACACAGGATCAGCAAGTAAAGGTTTGTTTAGATAGACAACAGGAAAGGTCCGTAGGGACAACATGTCAAAGCTGTTGGCATTAGTAACAAGATCAGGTAACAGGTAAAGCCATGGTACATCAGGTCAAGTCAGGTAGTATATAGGTATCATGTCATGCCAAGAAGTGCACGGTACCAAGTCGGGTCAAGTAGTAGGTGTATCAAGTCATGTTAGGGGTGCACAAAATGTCACGTGGGTGCTCATAATCAAGCAATAATAAGCATGGGAATACAAAACAAGTATGGGGTACTAATGAAACAATAAAAATGGAACATTGTGATGTGGCATACAAATAGGTACAGATTAAAGCATAAGGATGCACAGTTATCGATTTGGGTTAAGGTTATAGTTCCAACATTAACTAAATTACACCTTATTAAATATGGAATGTTATGTAAGTCCACGGTAGCACCCCGGCCGTCTAACAGACGCCAAATGCGGAACAAATTTTAAAAAGGTGTTATTACAAAGATATTTACTTTTGTTTTGCATCGCGATATTCGGTTGGAATATCCTGCACCTCATTCGACGAGGCAAGGGCTGATATCCCTTCACCGGGAGAGACCCCTTGGGCAGAAGTTTGCGTCAGGGTAATAACTTCATTATAGTCGATTACAAGTTGCTTTGCATCGCGGTATTCAGTTGGAATATCCTGCACCTCATTCCACGAGGAAAGAGCCGAGATCCCTTCACCGGGAGTGAACTCTTTAGCAAAGGATTTTCGTCACTATATTTTTATAAAAAGCTATCAGGTTCCTTCAACGAGATCAAGTTCATTACGTTAAAAGTTTTTCGCCAAAAAACAGTCGTAGCCCTCCGGCGTATCTTATGGATGGTCAGTAGTATTCAAGCTATGTTTGTTGGCCTTCGTCAAAGCATAGTGTTTGGTAGTTGCTGGGTATTCATTTGTTGCATAGATAGATGTGTTGGTTTGGGACAGTCGTATAGCCTTGTTGGCCTTCGTCAAGGGCTTGTACGGGTGGGTTCAAATTGACCTGGACAATGACGAGTAGAACTTGACATGTGACTTATGATTTGTTGGCCTTCGTCAAGGTCATAAGAGCATGAGGTAAAAATTACATCGGAAGTTTCAAACAAACAGCAAACTTGCCAGGCATGCGCATACCTTCTGGAGTGTGATAACTTGAGTGGCTTCCATCAAGTTATCATGCGATGATAGTTGGATCCCGATTATCACTGATGAGTTGGTTTACTCTTCGGGTGATCCCGACTAATTCTTCTTTCAGGTTTGGAGGAGAATTTGAGATAACAGTGGAAGGTTTCCTGATTAGATAAAGTGATAACCATTCTGATCTAGGTTAGAGTGCACGCAGAGTGTTTCTTTTCTCTCTCTCTCTTTGGCAGCGACCTTTGACCGACCCTAGACTATGACTCAGTGACCAAGTTGACCGAACCTTCTTAAACTACTGGCTTTTGGATTGTCTTAGTTGCATAAGTCATTTGCCGCTCCTTCTTTTACCCTTTGCATTTCTCAGAACACCCCGTATTACTACGGAAATCCACTTCTATTGGATAAATCCATCGTATGTTAATATACGAACTCGAAGGAACTTCTTCGAGGATGGATCCAGGTTCAGGAGAAAAAGAATTGGTTTATTCAGTTGTCTTTTATTATCACCTTCTCTCAGATTGCGAGGGCTCCTTAGTTTAGGAGAGTACACCTATTACGCTTATTGGATAGTCTTATTCCAAACCATAGGCTGGTGCCGAAAGGTAGGGAATGAAGAAAACCAATTAGCCTAAGTAGGATGTGCAAAAGGTAATATGTAAAGACAAAATAAAGGGATTAGAAAGATGGCAAAGTAAATTGCGACTGTTATTATTCACGACCAAACCGTGTACTTCATCGCCACTCCTTTTTCACCTTTGTTTTTTCCCCAGTTCGGGAGAAATAGAATAAGGTATTATTCAGTTGTCTTTTATCATCACCTTCTCTCAAGTTGCGAGTACTCCTTGGTTTAGGAGGGTACACCTATTATGCTTACTGGATAGTCTTCTTCCAAACCATAGGCTGATACCGAACGGTAGGGAAGGAAGAAAACCATTTAGCCTAACGATGGTGTACAGAAGGTAACGACTAAAGACAAATAAAGGGATTTGGAGAGATGGCAAAGAGATATACGGTTATAGTCATGAATTGGATTATGGAAGAGACATTACTAAGAATACCAGGATATCCCTACGAAACATTTTCATGTTTCAGTGCATTGTTAAAAGAAAATTGATTTCCCGATTAGATACGTACTCCAGGGTATGTATTTACCAGGTTACATTCTCATATCTGTTTGGTTTTACAGATGATGAGTGGGAGTAAGTTATTGGGAATTTGTTGATCATCCTCATTATATCGGAATTCGTTGTAATTGGTGATATTTGAGGAAGTCGCCTGAGTTTTTGCCGGACGGCATGTATTTGGTTTTGAATATCCATTGTTGTGCACTAATTTCAAAATGATATATCTGTACGTTTATTTTTAATAAAGTGAGATATAACTTTTTGAAATTATGTCCGTGACATTTACCCATATCAGTTGATAATTGGGTAAGGAGCATTGAACAACGGAGTAGTTCTTTACCATAAGTACAGTTTTCAACCTACGATGCACAGGTTTTGAGTTATTCAACTCAGCGGACTTATACAGAGTATTGTATGTTGTCCAGTGTCCATCAGGACAAAGGGGTTGGTCCTCGTACTCTGTTATGTTTTCTTGCAACTTCTCTAGTTTTTAGACAAGTGTTTCGTAGAAATACAATGTCTAAGTTTTGAGAAGTTTTGGGTATAAGAATAAAGTAGAGAACCAGGTGTCACAAGTATCGGGATTCTTCAAAGAGATCGAAGATGTAGATTCTTGTGATTGGTATTCAGTAAATAGTAATGGTTTTGAGAAACTTGTTTCTCTTTCAGGTTACTCATAATTGGATATATTCCTAAGTTGAGTAATGCTGATTAACCTCTCTCCATTAAGTTGATATGCACTGGAGACAGTTGCATGGTTTGAATCTGGTTCCAATTAAATAAGTGCCAAAGTTTCTATATTGGATATAGAATGGTTCATATCTTAACGATGTTAAGGTACGGGGAGTTTTCCAGCTTATGCTTAAAACCAGACACTGGATAACTCAAGGCACGTTTCTGTAATTGCAGTTTGTAGGTTGACCCTGGCTTTGACGAGGGTTGACTTTCTACCATCTGGAAGACCAATAGTGATATTGTTCTAGACTCGCCACGGTTTTAGTAAAATGGATTTTTTCAGAAAACAGTAGTGGGAGTATGGTAGAACTGGAAGTGATTCCAGAACCGCAAACGATTACGGAAAATTTAATAGGACCTATATATTCAATCAGGTTTGACATTCCAATAGCCACTCCGCAGATATGGTGGGCAACCTCAGACACCTGAGAGGTACTCCGGTACCCTCAAGGACGGTGACAGGGAGGTTCTTGTTTACCCAAACTTGACACTACTGTTGTTCCAGACTATGAGACCCGGCAGGAGGATATGTATAGCGTCGTTCTAAACTAGTTTTAGAAGTACACGTATATATTATTCTGCCAGAGGGTTGTCGTAATCAGTGGGAGCAGCGGAAGCATAGTGGGCAAGTAGCTTATGTCTATTTATAGGCCTGAGCATAGATAGCGGAGATAGATCATCTAATTTTGATGTGAAAGTCATGACTTTGACTTCATCAGAATAGGGGATGGATCTGTTGAGGAGGTAGTATTGTGTGATGTTATGGTATTTGGATGACATACACAGAGTAGGAAGTAAAATTCCTATACTACGATCGGTTGTACTGTGGTCGTCACACAGTTGTTTCTCCAGACAGGATATGGATATAATATCAGACATTCTGGTTACTAGATCTATGGTTTTAGATCTAGATTTGGGCAGTTTCCCAATGTGGGTACTTTGACAGTATTCTAATAGTATTTTAGAATAGATAACTCCTAGCATGGTAGTGTACCTGTAGGTGATGGAGTCACCCTCTCTAAAGGTGTTTTACAGACTAAAGGGGAGAGGGATGTGCATGATTGGCAGATCACTTGCTTAAGCAATTGAGTCAATCATGAGATGTCAAGTACCACACCAGATGTTGTTTTTGCACTAGATGCAATAAGTTTATATTAATCCAATCCTGGAGAAACATAAGGAAGCGGTTTTAGAACATAAGTGCATGTTTTATGGGTTTGATAATGGCAGCCTCTTTCGAGAGACGGTTATCATTCCAGGCTTCAAAGGGGACATGGATGACAGAGCGATTGTCAGAGTTATAGTTTTCCCTCTGACGAGGGACAGTTTTATGGACAGGTGGTCCAAGAGGATACTGTGGGAGGCCTGGTGCTGGATACTGATTAGGTTCAGTTATCGATACAGTCTAAGAAGTTTGGATTTGGAGTTCATTTATGAACTAGGTCCCATCAGATATCCAGACATATTCTAAGACAGGTATTACTCGATTCGGGAGATGGCTTTCTCCGCGAACTTGAGATTAAGAGAGACATAGAAAGAAACATCAGGTCGGATCCACTCACTGAGGCATTCCTCGAACACAAGAGTTTTACAAACTAGTTTTGTGAAACTGATTAGTAGAGGAGTTGGGTGTTCGGTATCACACGGGCTGTGAGTATACAACATCGCAATAATTAGCCTTAAGTGCAAGTGGGAGATTGTTGGAGATAGTGCCCTCAAAGTCAATTATTGGATCGCAGGTACGTGATTACAATGATTGAGGCAGGACCTATACCGATTTAACAGTCTTGCTCGAGATGATAGTATGCTATCTGGTTTGTCTTTATCATCGTTTACATGCTTTAGTTCGCTATTGCATGTTGATAGAGCCCATAAGATTCTTGCTTGACTGCCAGCAGTATGATGGCGATCATATACGTGGGAGCTGGGGTCTGTAAGCACATCCTTAAAGTGTCCCTAGTCGTGGGAGTTTCGAGACAGGGCATCGATACTCCAGAGTAGACTAGTGTATACAGTCGAGACCCCGACGAGGGGCGGTGGCCGGTCTTATAAGCCACTGGTGTCAGTTGGATCACCTAAGATGTATACAGGTGCTCATTAGGTTATGAGTACACCGGACAGGACTCGCCGGGAATATGCTAGTTGGTATTATACATATCGTCAGATAGCAGTTCCCTGGTGACATGTGTACAGGTTAGTTTGTCGACCTGAGATCGTCATTTGTCTCGTGTGAGTACCCACTGTGCTTTGATTTCTACCCTACCACGGCTCAAAGGAGTCATGCAAACAGGTCTTTTTTGGGTACAGTCCCGAGCCACATGGAGGCAGTGAGCGGATCGTCGGGGATTCGTCTCTCCCGGTATTGGGGGTTGATGTCGTACAGTGCACGGGTGGCCATCACTTGAAATCCTCGGCCGAGGTAGTGGAGAATTACTGATTTGGATCAGTAGTTTCTCAGGTGGTGATGGGCTTCATGACGACACGATTTATCGCGTTATTAGGGGTCTGACTTTATCCACCCCCTAGACTCGATATGCGATACTCTTTAGACGAACGGACCGGACTGTATATACATTGTCACTGTCAGGCTCAGTAGGGTTTATGGATGAGTTCGCTCGTCAGCTTCCCTTCCAATCAATACATAGGCAACCGTTACGTACAGCTCGTACCTTTGACGTGCTAGAGGTTATACCCAATGCCAGTATGTTGATGAGTCATTAGAGTCCCCCACAGATACTTTTCCAATTTCGAACGAAACGTTGTAGAGGCCGTATGGTTTTATGGCAAGGTTCAGAAAATGCACGTGCGTTTTCGCACGTGTCATTTTTCGGGCAGATAATACTGGTCGGTTTTGGTTTAAGTCGGATCCGAGTATTATACTGTGTAGATATAATATCTTTGTCTCAGTTGCATTTGTATTCGGTCGTAATACAAATGCGGGTATGTTTATACCATTACGGGGTTATCCTGAAATTCGTTTCAGGATCGCTTTTGGAAGTTGCCAGTTTCCAGTTTTCTATCACCCGTATTTAACATTCGGTTAAATGCGGATTTATCTTTTCGTCACTTGGGTGAGTCATGAGGGTGATGTGTGTGGAAGCTTCTAAAAGTTGGTGACTAGGATTAGTGATTCATTGTATGCATTAATTGAATGGTGAGGTGCTATTATGTGTCACCATTTGCATTAATGAGTTTTGGTTTTGCTTAGGATATTTTGATCAAGATCTTTTGCTTTGTGGTCACCCCCCTCCTACACTCACCCTCCTCCTTTTATATATGTGGCCGGCCCCCTCCCCTCCTCTACACACTCTCTCACTTGTTCATTTGAAAAGATTATGATAGTTTTGGATTCATGGAAATTAGATAGCCTTGTTTCCCCTCCGAAAGACGGCTCGACGGCGTACGTCTTGCCTGAGATTCGGGGCAGATGCTAATTGGTGCTATCCGTCTACCTCTCCGAAAATGCCAAGTTGATTTATGGCACCGTGTATCGAAGGTTTAAACAGATGCGTCTGATGTAGCAGACTTCGTCAGATTCCCCCTCGCTTGAAGGGTTTTTTAATTGTGGGGACGCTCTTTCCTGCAGGCGCAAGCCCCTGCAGTTAATTACGCTACCGCACTGCGGTAACCACTTTCTCCTTCTCCAGATGGTCACTTCGTATCGTGTGTGTTTCTTTTGTGTTTGGTTGCCCATGGATTGTATACGGAGACTGAGTTATGTCGTCGCCCGTAAGGCATGGACTAGTCCAAATCCGTATTATCTTAGATTTGGGTTTGGGGGTTTGGGTTTAAGGATACGTTAGCCTCATTGGAGACTAAGATCGACTTAAACGTTTGTTAAGGACACGTTAGTCTAATTTTTAGACTAAGATCGATTTAACGGGATCGTTTAGATCCAACAATAGAGCCATTAAGGGAGCCCTGTTGTTTAGTTTAGTGACGTTGCGGTCAATAGGTAGTTTAAGGACATTGCGGTCCGTAGGTAGTTTAAGGACATTGCGGTCCAATGTTAGTTTTAAGACGTTGCGGTCAAGGTTAAGGGCCTCATAGTCCATGGATTTAAGGACTCCACAGTCCAAGGTTAGTTTTAAGACATCTCGGTCAAGGTTAAGGATGTCATAGTCCATGGGTTTAAGGACCCCACAGTCCGATGTTAGTTTTAAGACATCTCGGTCAAGGTTAAGGACGTCATAGTCCATGGATTTAAGGACCCCACAGTCCGTTGTTAGTTTTAAGACATTCTGGTCAAGGTTAAGGACCTCATAGTCCATGAGTTTAAGGACCCCACAGTCTGTATCAATGTGTGGTCATCGGGACCCGTTACCTCTTTGAAGATGTCGAGGGATTACGACGCCAAGTATCAAAGGAGTGAAGAGATGTACCCTTAAACCAAGGTAGATTAAACAGTCTTTGGTTCAGCTTGGGACCAGGACCAATTAATTATGTTATGAGCCCATCAGCCCAGTTAAGTTTGAATTGAGGACTTGTGGCCATCTTGGGCTAAGTCCAATCATGTTTGGAATATTGGCTTCCTATTGGTCCATTGAAAGAGAGGCTTTGCCTCTGGCCATTTAGCCAATTGGGCTAAAGTTAGTGTTAAACACTAAAGATCAGCAGTGTTGAACACTGGGAACAAGTTAGTGTTTTAACACTAAAAGACAGTTGGTGTTAAACACCAGCAACAGGGGGTTCAAATTAGTGTTAAACACTAAAACAAATCAGTGTCGAACACTAAGAAAATTAATGTTAAACTCTGTTAACAGAGATTTAATTTAGTGTTAAACACTAAGAAATTCAGTGTTAAACACTGCAAGAAAGGCTCTTCGATTAGTGTTGAACACTAAGGCAAAACAGTGTTAAACACTGGATTCAGAGGGTCCAATTTAGCGTCAAGCACTAAGGTAAGAGGGGTCACGTGGTAGCACATAAGGGCGCCCTCCCCTTTATTTGTTCCGCTAAGAATATTGAATACTTTGGAGCATCACGTGCTGTCACGTGATGGGCATTTAAGTGTTTGTGCGTTAAAGCTTCTGCCAAGGGTCACGTGGGTCACGTGAGGCATTGTCTCAAAAGCCCTTCTCTGTGGATCTTTCCGGGGGTCACGTGGTAGCACGTGACCCTGCCTCTTTGCAATTTCTGATTAAATTCTTCATTAAATCCCCATTTTCTTCTGAAGGATTATATTCTCTGATAGAGTTGAATTCTGATTTTCCTGTAGGAATTAAATTCCTCATATATGTGAAGAACTGAATTTTATCATAGGGTTAAACCCTAATAAAAGCTTTAGAGGAATTATATTCCCATTCTCTTTTAGAGAATTATTCTTAAATAGGGTTAAACCCTAATTTATATTCTGAGGAATGAGATTCTGTTATAGGGTGAAACCCTAATTTCTTCTTTCTTAAGGGAATTAAATTCCTGTTATTTTGACAGAACTAAGTTCTTAACTACGGTTAAACCCTGATTCTGTTCATTCTGAAGGAATTAAATTCCTATAACATAGGGTCAAACCCTAATTTTATCTTTAAAGGAATTAAATTCCTATAATTTTGTGAGAATTAAATTCTCAAACTTCCATTCCCTCTCTATGCTTTAGATCTGCATGGCAGGATCTCAACCTAATGAGAATTAAATTCTCAATTCAAGGGGAGATGTCCACTTTGCAGATCCTCCACTAAAGAGAGAACTATGTTCTTCTTTTTAAGAGTTAAACTCTTTTGAGAATTAAATTCTCTTTTAAGGGCCTTCCCTTTCTTACCTAGGATTTTCTTCTGCAGAAGATCAAATTCTTCCAGAGTCTCAAGGCTCTATATTTCTCTTTTTCTATCTCCTTTTTTCTTTTTCGTTTTTTTCTGTCTCTCTCTTGGCTCCTATTTATAGGAGAAGAAGCAGAATCAATTAGTTTTGGTGAATCTTTCATTGAGAGATTTGATTTGCATTCATCATTCATCTGGTCCTTTGGATTATTAGGTGAATTCTATTCACCATTGGATTTTAAATCCAGAGATTTTCCTTTGTTATTTCGGTTAGATTTTAAGGGGAAATCTTTCCAAGTTCAGGATTTTTCCACAAATAGATGATATTTAATTACCTTTAAATCTTTAGTCCAATCGGTTCCAAGTAATCATTTTCCTTTGGAAAGATTTGAATGCTGTTCAGAATTTAATTCTGTTAAATAGATAGGCTTTGAAAGCTGGTCACGTGTGGCCACGTGACCCATGGTCACTTGTAGGCACGTGACCCTTGGTCACGTGTAAGCACGTGACCCCCTGGAACGAGCTTTCTTCTTCTTTTTGCGCTCTGTCTTCTGGCCGCTGCTTAGCCGTCACGTGCCACCATGTGACCCCTGGTCACGTGTGAGCACGTGACCCTTTCTGGAGCCTTTTCTTTGATTTAATCAAGGAGCTAACTTCGCCTTTGCCGCTGCTTTTAAATGTCACGTGCCAACACGTGACTGCTGGTCATGTGGTAGCACGTGATGCCTCTTCCGTAACTTTCCTGATTTTAAATCAGGAAAAAAATGCCCCCACAGCGTTGTTCTCATGTGTCTGCACGTGAGTGCAACGCTGTCACTTTTGTGACCGTTGGATTCCTCTAGGGATTCGTGGAGATGAAGCGTCTCCATCACATCCTATAAATACCCATGTCCTTTCAGAAGAGCCTCCGCTTTGCTCATCTTCTTCTCTTGCAAACTTTTTCTGAGAATTTAATTCTCTTCTTCCAGAGCTTAGTTCTCTGCCTTGAAACCTTTTCAGAGTTTAACTCTGTTCAGAAAGACTCTTTTCCTCAGGTAATGTCTTTGAACAAACGATGAACTTTCACATTCCTCTGGATTATAAATCCAAAACAAGGATTTTTACCCTATAAATATGAACCCATGAAACCAATTAATCTTCAGCAGTAAATCGCTTTTAGGGTTCATCTGATCCTCCAAGGAGATGATGATGACAGTTCAAATCCATGGAGTTTAATTCCGTTCACAAAAAAAAGTTTCTGGGGATTTAATTCCCCTTTCCAAAAGGAATTCAATTCCTGTGAAGAACTAAGTTCTTCCCCATAGAGGCTTCTTAGGGTTTCCTTCGCCCCAGGTTGTCCTTTTGTGATCAGTGAAGAAAACGGTTGCAATAATGTCTTTTGTGGGAATTTAATTCTCCTGATCTTGTTTGATTTGTTGTAGAGCCCAAGGTAGATTTGTCCTTTAGGAGAAGGTGTAGGGCCACTTGAAACCCACTTTTTATTTAATGAGGGTGTCCCCTTTGTCTCATTACAACTGCTTGGTCTCACTATTAACGAGCCGCCATCTTGATTCCGTGGGGCCCATGTGTTTTGTAACCAATGGTCCCATGAAAAGAGTCTGCTGTTGCTTTCTTCAACTTGTCTTCATGTTCATGCATATATATATATTGCTGGCTTTGCTTTTGACAGTCTTCTTTTATTCGATTTCAGGTGCGATGGCTTCTGCTCCGTGCTTTCCCTTTACTCGTTCGGAGGCCGCTTTTCCTCAATCACCATCTGACGAGGAAGCGATGGCGATGATCCGGGCTTATGACCCGAACTGCACCAACTTGCTTCTGTGGGGAACTTGGTACAGCCATATTATCCGGGGTCGCCGGAGTTTCCTCTGTGAAGTGCCGACAGAGCCCACTTTCCCATTTTCGCCGATGGATCCTCCGAGGACGGTTTTCGCTGTGGAGATGCCCAACTGGACTCCAACGGGACGACTTGAGCCTTCAACAACAGGTATCCCGAACCACCCGATCCCCGCTATAGATATCCTGGGGCGTCGCATTTGTCAGGGTGAGGCCCACCCATGGGGGTAGATTTATAAGATAGGGCTTACTCCTCGACACCCCATGGGCTACCTTCTCTGGGCTCGCTATATCCTTGCCACCCATCGTGCGCGGCTGCAGAAGGTTGGGCTTTATCAGGCAATATACGCGTCACTCTTCCATTATAAGTCCCCGCATGTCTGGTGGGTTAGGGCGTTCTTGAATCAATGGAATCTCCCCACCAACACTTTTATTTTAGGAGATCGCGAGGTTTCGATTTCTCTGGCAGAATTTTATGAAATCTCGGGATTGCCAATCAGGGGTACACTGTATTAGGAGTTGTTGCCTCCTGACGAGTACGTCTTCGAGCCCGAGCCTGCACCGGTTGACAGCTTGTCTGTTGAGAACGCCGTTCGCCACAAGCGTCCCAGCTTGATCAAGGTGCTAGGTATCTTTGACCGATTGTTCACCGAATCTGAGGAGCAGGGCGTCACTTTTAAAAGCTTCATTGCCTTCTTCCTTCGCGAAGATGTCGTGTCGAAGACAGCTCCGAAGTTTGCCAATGTCAAAGATCCCTTTGGGTTTGGTCCGAAGAAGCTGCCGACCACTGAATCGGATCTACCTCAATACTATATCCCCATCATGTCGCCGATGTCTTTTGAGTCCATTGCAGCACCCGGTATAGATGAGGAGACGTTCTTCGTGGGGTTTGTCAGTGTCTGGCTCAGTTGGTTCGTTATCCCCATGCACCGCCGCTTCATGAGAGCCTCGGTTATCTACCCGGCTCATTGTATTGCTGAGGGGACGCGATTGGCTATCGGCATCCCGGCACTGGCGCATCTTTACCACGGGTTGGGCGCTGCGGCTAACACTTCCAGCCCAGGCGTAGACGTGGTGAATTTTTCGCTTCATTACTTCACATCTTGGATCGAGATGCACGTGTTGGGGGCTTTCGCTATGCATCGGAGGCCCACAATTTACGATGCCTACCCCTTCCCGCGACTTATGCGATTAGTGGATGCTTCTGCGGCCGACCCGACCCAATTTGGGGCTATTCGGGTGCTGATTTCTCCTTACGCTGCCGCTGGGGGGATGGTTTTTAATCATCGGGTCTTGTCTACTCCCTCAGGTCCAGTTCAACAACTCTGGGACCTGTCAAAAGACAACGCACCTTCTTTGAAGCTCCGAGAGGCCGCACACTTGTATATAATTAGACCGGGCTACTTGGTGTTTCGCCAGGACAGCGCGGCTCTCTTCATGCGGTACAATCCGCATCGATTCGCCCGACAGCTTGGATACGACCAGGGTGTTCCTTTCGAGGCTTTTATAGTCGCCCCGATCCCTTCGCTCGATGCCGTTCGCGATGCCGCTCATCATTTCATGAGGCTAAACACCGGCTCCCACTTCATGGTCCCTGAAGCTGAGTACCTGCCCCGGTGCGTGGGCGCGTTTACGGGTTGATATCTTCATCGGATCAACCCGATTATTCTTGAAGAAAGGAGGGTGCTTCTTGGTCACGACGCCCCTCCTCTGGTTCCAGGAGCTAAGCTGCGACCGAGGGCTCCGGTCTGCTTCCCTCTAAGGGATACCGGCACTGCGCTCATCCTAGGAGAATCGGAGGTAGACCTTACTCCAACGGCTGGTATACCCCTGGGTTCCCGATCGCAGGGTAGAAGGGCCCCAGTAGTAGCACCACCGCCTGTGGCAGCACCGCCCCCCGTGGCATCGACGATGGCAGTGTCATCCTCGGTCGTGGCATCGGGCGAGGGTAATAGGGATGAGGGTGTCGAAGGCGATGTGGGTCAGCGCCGCCTTAAGGCTTCACGGGGGAGGAAGCGGTCATCCTCGGCGACCGGCTCTGGGTCTAAGAGGCGTAGGAAAGCGGCCACCAATTTGCTCGACTCTTTGGCGGAGTCTGGGTCTATTCTTGAAGACGAACCATTGGCCTTGCAAGAGTCAGACGCTAGACTTCTCTTCCCGAGTTCGGCCGATGAGGAAGCCGCACAGTTGGCCGAGGCCATACGGCGTTCCAAAGATGCGTCTCATAACGCCAGGGTTCCGAAGAAGCCCTATCCCGCTGTAATCTTTTACGAAGACCCTTCGTGGATTCGGCGGCGGTTTATCGGTCCTTTGGAGGAATGGGGGAAAGAGCCCTGAAGCAGGCCGCTTCAGAAGACGCAGCGGATGCACTTTCTTTATGGACCGGTGGCCATGAGTCTACCCTTGAACCCCGGCGAGCACGCCTCCTTAAGAAGGAGCAGCGGCTTGAAGAAGCCATATTGAGGGCTTCTTTGCGCATCGGTACGTTGTTGTTCTTTTTTTGTAGTTTTTCCAGATTATTTACGCCTGTATATATGTATCCTTATTCTTATGTGAATTGTGTAGAATCTTCGACGCTGGGGGAGCTCCCTACGGGCTCGTTGAAGCTAAAGTCTGTCGAAATTCCCGATGAAGCGTTGCTCGATGTGGAGGGGGCTGATGAGGCTGCTCCTCTCGCAATAGAGCCTCCAGTGGCAGTTCCTGATCATGAAGCGCTTGCTCCTTTGGGGGAGGCTCCTTTTGTGGTTGCCGCCCCAATGACTCTTCCCGAGGGTGGCCCAGAGGCTGAGAGAGAGGTAATCGGGACTACCCTCCCTTTGTTGGAGCCCGACGTCACGGCGAAGGCTGTTGAAGCTGCAATCCCCCCGGCTCAGAATGGGAGGAGTGTTGAAGGTAACCTTCTGAATTTTAAATTAGCAACCTTTCCGTTGTCTGAACTCTTTTGTTTTCTCAGAATTACGCGAGCTGGCGGCCTCTATTGCCGATCTGTCTCCCCGGCAATCCTTTCAGCGTCTGCTGGAGATGGCAGCTCCGCAGGCGATATCCCCCCAACGCATCGTCCTCTCATCCGGACAAGGTTGGTGTCGTCCATCACTTCTCATAGCATCGTTGTTATTTTGCGTATTGACATTGATGTTTTCTACAGTTTTGGAGGCTGATGACGAGGTTGAGGTCCTCGAAGGGCCAGGGGAACCTTCAGCTCCTACTTGCATGACTGTCGGTAAGTGACATTCCGGTATAGCCTTACTTGTTCCTTTGCTTAAGAGCCTTACTAATATTTTTCAACTCTGAACAGCCTTGCCAGCTCCAATAGCGTTGGAATCGCGTGTCGTCATGCCGCCCGGCCTTTATGCTTTGCGAGCTTCAGAACGCTTGGCCCAATTGAGCCTTGTCTCCCTGTCGTCTTTGATAGAGGAGCTTCGTGCTGGCAGTGCAACCACAGCTGAAGCATTTACTGCCGAGGCTAACGGTTCTCTTCCTTTTCTTGCCACCTACCATAGCGAAGAGATGGTGCGAGTCTGGGTGGAGTTCTGTCGGCAGGTGGAGGCTTGCTTGCACGCACTTTAATGTTCTCGTCTTTCCTCGGAGGTCATGGCTGCAAAGGCGGACTTGCGGGGGCTGATAGCGCGGTGCGCGGCGAACATGATATCGTGCGAGAGGAGGCTTGGCCGCAAATTCTCGGAGAGGGAGCTGGCTTCTAAAGCGCTGAGCGAGCTTCAGGCGAGTCTTACTGCCAAGGCCAACAAAGCGTATGAACTCTGGCGGGTGCTTCAAGAGTCTATCAGGGAGGTGGTGACTCTTGATAAAGCTGCTACGTTCACTCGTGAGAGGGTCGAGGCTCATAAGGCCACCGAGAAAGAGCTTGAAGGCCGGCTCGCTTCGTATCAGGCCCAGCAGGCTCAGGCGGAGGCCCGTCTTTTGGCGATCTTAAATCATGAGGCCGTGGCCTAACGAAAGCAGGATGAGCTGACCAAGCTGCTAAATCGCCCGCCGGCTTGAAACATTTGTATCTTTTCCTTCCTTCTTGTATAAACTCATAGATGAGAGTATTTTCTTTTGTTCTTTCATGAATTGTACTTGGTATCCATTTTGGTTTATGAATAAAAGATACATTTTTCTTCTCAATGATGTGTCTCTTTTATTGAATGTATTCTGCGGACAATTTATCTTGGCCTACTTGCAGGGCAGCGATGGCTTAGGATTCAGGGTTAAGATCTGCTTCCTAAGACTTTTGCGCTTTATGAGCCACGAGGGTCTCATAAAGAGTTTTTCTCCCTACAGGTCGAGAGGATCCCATAGGTGTAAGTCCTTCTTAAGAATCGTGAGGATTCCTAAGCGGGTTTTTCCCTTGAGAGTCGTAAGGATCTCACAAGAGAGTTTTATTCCTTACAGGTCGTGAGGACCTGCAAGTGCTGGATGTGGTCGCCCTTATCCGTGTTTCACGGGGTCAGGGGTCGCTCAAGGTATCATAGTTTAAAGACGTCACGGTCAAGGTTAAGGACCTCATAGTCCGTGGATTTAAGGACTCCACAGTCCGATGTTAGTTTTAAGACATCACGGTCAAGGTTAAGGACCTCATAGTCCGTGGATTTAAGGACTCCACAGTCCGATGTTAGTTTTAAGACATCACGGCCGAGGTTAAGGACCTCATAGTCCGTGGATTTTAAGGACTCCACAGTCCGATGTTAGTTTTAAGACATCACGGTCAAGGTTAAGGACCTCATAGTCCATGGATTTAAGGACTCCACAGTCCGATGTTAGTTTTAAGACATCACGGTCAAGGTTAAGGACCTCATAGTCCGAGGATTTAAGAACTCCACAGTCCGATGTTTGGTTGCGGGGACCCGTCACCTCTTTGAAGACGTTGAGGAATTACAACGCCAGGTATCAAAGAAGTGAAGGGATGTACCCATAAACCGAGGTGGCACCAATATAGAATCAGGTTGGTTGATTGTTAGTTTTAAGACATCACGGTAAAGGTTAAGGACATCATAGTCCGTAGATTTTAAGGACTCCACAGTCCGGTGTTTGCTCTGGATGCTTCACACGGGTTCACTGCCGTGCTTGGCGAGGACCAGGCTCCGCTCTGGGCGTTTTCCGCGGGGTCAAAGAGTGACGTTATCCGCGTTCCACGTAACTAGGAATTTTGCACTAGATGCTTCACACGGGTTCACTGTCGTGCTCGGCGAGGACTAGGCTCCGCTCTGGATGCTTCACACGGGTTCACTGCCGTGCTCTGTGAGGACCAGGATCCGCTCTGGGCGTTTTCCACGGGGTCAAAGAGTGACGTTATCCACGTTCCACGTAACCAGGAATTTTTCACTAGATGCTTCCTACGGGTTCACTACCGTGTTCGGCGAGGACTAGGCTCTGCTCTGGATGCTTCACACGGGTTCACTGCCGTACTCTGCGAGGACCAGGATCCGCTCTGGGCATTTTCCACAGGGTCAAAGAGTGATGTTATCCGCGTTCCACGTAACCAGGAATTTTGCACTAGATGCTTCCCACGGGTTCACTGCCGTGTTCGGCGAGGACTAGGCTCCGCTCTGAATGCTTCACATGGGTTCACTGCCGTGCTCTGCGAGGACCAGGATCCGCTCTAGACGTTTTCCACGGGGTCAAAGAGTGACGTTATCCGCGTTCCACGTAACCAGGAATTTTGCGCTAGATGCTTCACACGGGTTCACTGCCGTGTTCGGCGAGGACTAGGCTCCGCTCTGGATGCTTCACACGGGTTCACTGCCGTGCTCTGCGAGGACCAGGATCCGCTCTGGGCGTTTTCCACGGGGTCAAAGAGTGACGTTATCCGCGTTCCATGTAACCAAGAATTTTGCACTAGATGCTTCCCACGGGTTCACTGCCGTGTTCGACGAGGACTAGGCTCCGCTCTGGATGCTTCACACGGGTTCACTGCCGTACTCTGCAAGGACCAGGATCCGCTCTGGACGTTTTCCACGGGGTCAAAGAGTGACGTTATCCGCGTTCCACGTAACCAGGAATTTTGCGCTAGATGCTTCACACGGGTTCACTGCCGTGTTCGGCGAGGACTAGGCTCCGCTCTGGATACTTCACACGGGGTCAAAGAGTGACGTTATCTACGTTCTACGTAACCAGGAATTTTGCGCTAGATGCTTCCCACGGGTTCACTGCCGTGTTCATTGAGGACTAGGCTCCGCTCTGGATGCTTCACACGGGTTCACTGCCGTGCTCTGCGAGGACCAGGATCCGCTCTGGGCGTTTTTCCACGGGGTCAAAGAGTGACGTTATCCGCGTTCCACGTAACCAAGAATTTTGCACTAGATGCTTCCCACGGGTTCACTGCCGTGTTCGGCGAGGACTAGGCTCTGCTCTGGATGCTTCACACGGGTTCACTGTCGTGCTCTGCGAGGACCAGGATCCGCTCTGGGCGTTTTCCACGGGGTCAAAGAGTGACGTTATCTGCGTTCCACGTAACCAGGAATTTTGCACTAGATGCTTCCCACGGGTTCACTGCCGTGTTCGGCGAGACTAGGCTCCGCTCTGGATGCTTCACACGGGTTCACTGCCGTGCTCTGCGAGGATCAGGATCCGCTCTGTACGTTTTCCACGGGGTCAAAGAGTGACGTTATCCGCGTTCCACGTAACCAGGAATTTTGCGCTAGATGCTTCACACGGGTTCACTGCCGTGTTCGGCGAGGACTACGCTCCGCTCTGGATGCCTCACACGGGTTTACTGCCGTGCTCCACGAGGACCAGGATCCGCTCTGGGCGTTTTCCACGGGGTCAAAGAGTGACGTTATCCGCGTTCCACGTAACCGGGAATTTTGCACTAGATGCTTCCCACGGGTTCACTGCCGTGTTCGGCGAGGACTAGGCTCCGCTCTGGATGCTTCACACGGGTTCACTGCCGTGCTCTGCGAGGACCAGGATCCGCTCTGGACGTTTTCCACGGGGTCAAAGAGTGACGTTATCCGCATTCCACGTAACCAGGAATTTTGCACTAGATGCTTCCCATGGGTTCACTGCCGTGTTCGGTGAGGACTAGGCTCCGCTCTGGATGCTTCACACGGGTTCACTGCCGTACTCTGGGAGGACCAGGATCCGCTCTGGACGTTTTCCATGGGGTCAAAGAGTGACGTTATCCGCGTTCCACGTAACCAGGAATTTTGCTGATTGTATCCGCATTTCACGGAATGGAGGTTTGACTATTGGTGATATGTGTATCGCCGAGCCATGGAACTGGGGGGGTTGCCGCTGTTTCGCTTTGCTTGAAGTTGTGTCCGTCGTTACGCGACGAGTGTTGGGATGATCTCTAGGTCGCTTGTGGCCCGTCGAGATTCGACTCCTTTCTTTGATGAAACCTGGGGGACATGTGATCACTTCTTTGTTTACGCCCTTGGCTTGTATACAGGGAGTGATGGAACATCACCTGTAGGGCATAAATTAAAACTTTCTTCTTTTTTTTATTTCTTTTTCCGCGATGCTCTATCATTTCAGCTTTTATATCATGAAGGTCGCGATTGCCCTATCATTTCGGCTATTTTTCGCGGTGCCCAATCATTTCGGCTATTTATTTCAATTTTACTCGCTGGTTTTTATTGCGAGTTGCCCCATCATTTCGGCTATTTTTCATGCATACATTTTTACTTGCTGTTTTTTTTATTGCAAGCTGCCCCATCATTTCGGCTGTTTCGTATGCACGTGCGGCCTACCGGCTTTTCGCCATAAACCTGAAATTAGACACCGATTTCGGCATCAGCACCGCTACAACTGGGATAATGCCAGGAGCGAATCATCATCTGCTTCTGTTGATGTTGAACAAAGGTGGCTTAGCAAACAGGGTTAGGGTCCTGTCGACTAAGGCTTTTGACTTCATGAGCCGTAAGGGTCTCACAAAGGTATTTCTCCCTACAAGTCGTAAGGATCTTGTAGGTGTATTTTCTCCCTAGGAGTCGTGAGGATTCCTAAGTGTATGTTCCTCTGTAATTCGTAAGGATCCTACAAGAGGGTTTCTCCTTATAAGCCGAGAGGACTTATAAGGGTTGTTCACCATATGGACATACCCCTAGTCACGGTGGGACTTTGCTGGGGAAATGTTTATTCGCGCCCGTGGATTGTATACAAGGGCCAATATTAAACCACCTGTAGGGCATTGTCGAGGGTTGTGGGGGATTTTGCTTAAGCACAGGTTTAGGTCTCTGTGACTTAAGACTTTCAAGTCTTATGAGCCGTGAGGGTCTCATAAGAAAGTTCTCCTTACGAGTCGTGAGGATCTCGCAAGTGTATTTTCTCCTTAGGAATCATGGGGATCCCTAAGTGTATTGCTCCCTTGTGAGTCGTAAGCATCTCACGCGGGTGGTTTCTCCTTACAAGGTCGTGAGGACCCTGCAAGTGTCCTTTAACGAGGCTGTGCCCTTTCGGGTTTTCACAAACACTCGCCAGTAGCCTTGCTATTTTTACTCACGGAGCCCTTTCGGTTTTTCATCCGTGCCCTTCTTGCTTATGGACATACCTTTTTTTTATTTTATTATTTTTTTATATTTTTTTTACGAGGTTGCGCCCTTTCGGGTTTTCACGAATACTCGCCGGTAGCCCTGCTATTTTTACTCACGGAGCCCTTTCGGGTTTTCATCTGTGCCCTTCTTGCTTATGGACATACCTTTTTTTTTATTTTTATTTTTTATTTTTTATTTTATTTATCTCGTCAGCCTAAGGATGCTGCGGTAGTAGTTTTAAGGACATTTCGGTCCGTCGTTAGTTTAAGGACGTTTCGGTCCGTCGTTAGTTTAAGGACGTTTCGGTCCGTCGTTAGTTTAAGGACGTTTCGGTCCATCGTTAGTTTAAGGACGTTTCGGTCCATTCAGGGGAAGGCCGGCTACTGCTTATAAAGTCTGAGCTTAGGAAGATAGCGAGCGGACATAGTCGTCGTCATCTATCATTGACCTAGGCTGTGGCTCATTAAGCGTAGTATTTCTTTAGGAAGCGGCCGTTTATTGGCCTGAAAGGCCTTTCACCGTGCATGTCCATGAGTAGATAGGCTCCACCCTGGTAGACCTTGTCTATGATGTACGGGCCTTCATAGTTCGGCTCGAATTTTCCCCGCTTGGCGCGATTGGGGATCATAGGCCTTTTGACCACTTGCACGAGTTCGCCTTGGCGGAATGTCCTCGTCCTGGTCAATCTTTCATACGAGCGTGTCATTTTTTCTTTATAAGCCTCCAAGTTTTGTTGTGCTACGAGCCGTGTTTCATCAAGGGCATCAAGCTCTTCTAGCCGAAGGTGAGCATTTTCTTCGCTCGTCAACTCGCAGTGGACTGCCACTCGTAGAGAAGGTAGCTCTATCTCGAGGGGGAGTACTGCTTCTGTACCGAATACCAATGCGTATGGCGTCGTGTTCGTGGCCGTCTTGAACGTAGTTCGATATGCCCAGAGAGCTTTTTGCAGTCTCTCGTGCCAGTCCTTATTTCGGGACACCGTCTTTTTTATGATCTTTGTCAAGGTCTTATTGAAGGCCTCGGCCAGACCGTTAGCTCATGGATCATAAACTGAGGAGTATCTCCAGTCTATATTATGTTGTTGCGCGAAGCGGCTAATCTTATGGCTTCTGTAGGCTGGCCCGTTATCGGAGATAATCCGCCGTGGAGTTCCAAACCGATAAATGACGTGCGCTTTGAAAAAGTGGAGGATATTCTCCGTTTTCACTTCCCTCAACGGTACTGCTTCTGCCCATTTGGAGAAGTAGTCAGTTGTCGCCAGGATGAAACGATGTCCCCTAGACGATGTTGGTTCGATGGGGCCAACTATGTCAGTCCCCCACATTTCGAATGGCCAGCTAGCCACCGTTGGATGGAGTGGATTTGGATGCTGGTGGATGAAATCCCCGTGGATTTGGCATGAGTGACATTGCTTCGCATATTCGAGGCAATCCTGAATCATCGTGGGCCAGTAGTAACCCATCCGTTTAATTTTTAGCTTCATCTTCGGGCCTGCTTGGTGAGAACCACAGATTCCGTCATGAACTTCCTGAACGACTCTTTCTACTTCGTCAGGTCCTAAGCATCTCAGCCACAGAGAATCGACTGACCTCTTGTACAGAGTATTATTGACGAAGGCGAAAGACAGAGCTTGTTTCATGAGCTGATGTCTTGTGGACGCTTCTTCGGGCATTCGGTGGGACTTAAAGTAGTCTATGAAGACTTCCCTCCAGTCCTCAGCCTTCTCACGGTCTTTTATTTGTAGGGTCGTCTGCTTAGTCGCTCCCTTTTCTTTGTATGATTCCGGGGATATTTCTGCTGGGGCAAGCACTCGACGGCTTTGTACCATGATTTTAACGTCATCGAGGTTCTCATCAGCCAATTCTTTAGCGAGCTTAGCTAACGCGTACGCTTTGCTATTTTCCGCGCGTGGTATGCTTTCCAAAGTATAGGAGGGAATTTGGATCAACGGTTGTTGCACCTTTTCACCGTACTTCACCAACTCCGGTTTGCACGTTTGGTAGTCGCCGTTTACTTGACTAACGACCAGTTGAGAATCTCCATATATGAGGAGTTTCTCAATCCCCATATCGATGGCAATCTCGAGGCCTGCTATCAAAGCTTCATACTCGGCTTCATTGTTTGTCCTCGGTTCTGTTAAGGAGAAAGCAAAGCGCATTATCCCTCCTTGTGGAGTTACGAAGATGAGGCCTACTCCTGATTTGATCATTGGGGCACTTTGTTTGCGCTTCTTTACGGAGGTCGCTCCATCGAAATAAAGTTCCCATCGGGTATCACCACTGTCAATCGCGTCAAACGCATGTTCGTCCGGCAAATCGCAGTTTAGAGGTGAACCGGCAGGTACCGGGTGCTCAGCAAGGAAGTCGGCGATGGCTTGGCCTTTCACTGCCTTGAGAGACTGATAGGTTATTGAAAACTCCATCAAGAGCAAGGCCCATTTAGCGAGTCTCCCTGTCAATATGGCCTTCGACATTAAATATTTAAGAGGGTCCACCTTCGAAATGAGACGGACTTCATGTGCCAATGCGTAGTGCCTGAGCTTTGTTATCGCAAAGATCAATGCCAGGCAGTGTTTTTCAATGGGGGAGTAGTTGCTTTCTGCCCCCAGTAGAACTCGACTTAAGTAGTAGAGTGCTCTTTCTTTCCCCTGATCATTCTCTTGCGCCCATAATGCGCCTAAAGAACCTTCTAGGGCGGTTGTATAAAGAATGAGAGGCTTTTCCTTGACTGGAGCAGCTAACACCGGCGGGTTTTGCAGGTACTGCTTGATCTCATCTAGCGCGCTCTGGCACTTTTGGTCCCAGACGAACGGGGTTCCCTTCTTCATCAGGTGGCTGTAAGGACGGCACTTGCCTGACAGGTTGGCGATAAACCGCCGGATGTACGCAAGCTTCCCCTGGAGAGGCCGCAATTTTTTGAGAGTTCTTGGCGGCGGCATTTTCATGATCGCCTTGATCTTAGATGGATCTATTTCGATACCTCGGTGTCGGATGATGAATCCCAGGAATTTACTCGAGGAGACTCCGAACGCGCATTTGAGGGGATTCATCTTCAAATTATATTGCCGAAGGCGCTGAAATACGGTCTTCAGATGCTCTAAATGCTCCTCGTATGACATGCTCTTCACTACGAGATCATCGATATAGCACTCGACGATTTCATGTATGAGATCATCGAAGATCTTTGTCATGGCCCTTTGATAGGTGGCACCGGCGTTCTTTAAACCGAAGGGCATCACCTTGTAGCAGAATATACCCAAAGGAGTCCTGAAGGCGGTGTGCTTCTGGTCTCCGGGATGCATCTTTATCTGATTGTACCCTGATGAACCGTCCATGAAAGAGAAAACCTCGTGAGTGGACGTGTTATCTATCATATGCTCGGTTACCGGTACTGGGAAATCGTCCTTCGGGCAGGCTTTATTGAGATCACGGAAGTCCACACATATGCGTACTGTCCCATTCTTCTTCATCACCGGGACGATGTTGGCGACCCAATCAGGATACTGTACCTCCTGGATAAACCCGGAATTGATTAGTTTCTTGACCTCGGCGTTAATGCTCATTTCAAGCTCGAGCCGTATCCGTCTCGGCGCCTGTTTGACTGGCTTGATATCCGGTGATATTGCTAATTTATGTACCGCGATCTCTGGATCTAATCCTGGCATCTCGGAATAGTTCCACGCGAAGCAATCTCTATGCTGTAGAAGCACGTCTTTTAGCGCCGCCACCCTTTCCTCAGATAGCAGCTCGCTGACGAATGTTGGTCGAGGATCGTCTGCCGATCCCAACTCAATCTTCTTGAGGTTATCTGCAGTAGTATGTATGCCATCTTCCAGTTCTTTCGGAGCCGGTGGAAATTCTGAGATTACCTCATTGTCATTGTTTTCGAAGCACCAAGGGAGCTCATCTATGTCCTTGGGCTATTCTTTTAATGTTGTAATCATGTAACAGGTGCGAATCCGCTTCCAAGATTGATGTGGATCTGGCTCTGCTCTTGCGGCTTTGGGTTCGTGCTTTTGTGGCGGCGTTACCCTCCAGCTGCTGGATAAAGCAAATCCGCCTTGCTGGTACTGGTCTTCGACTCGGTTCTTGAACGTGAAGCGGTCTTCGATAGGGTGTCCTATGGCTCGGTGATAAGAGCAATAGCCCGAATGAGAAACCTCGTTAACTTGCTCAGGGTGCTTAGACTCCGGAAGTGCGATCATTTGATGTTTTATGGCGACCTCGAGTAGCTTCTTCATCTTGTCTCGAGGGAAGGAATACGCTCGACTCATCTTCTTCATGAGGGACAAATCCGGACCGTGCAATGCCTGATCACACGACTCTCTAATCCTGCGTCGCTGTTGTCGACTCCTTTTTCTGCCTCTTGACTTACTTCTGCCTCTGTGTCGGGCCTTTTGTACGACGGGTTGACAGGGAGGAGTACCCTTGTCTTTTGCAGTCTGTTGAAACAGACGTTGCGTCCTGGCCTTCTCGTAGATGGCCATCTCACGGTTGTGATTTTCCCGAGCTTTTTGACCCACTTTCCTGATAAGTTTGTCCATTCGTTTTTCAAACGACGGACTCGGCACTTCACTCGCGGGATCCAGTTTTGACGAGGGGTTAACATTCCCCGACAGGGTGTCCTCCTCCTCATCGAAGTTATATATGGCGTAGCTGCCGTGGACTCGCTCCCGTTTCCCGGATCTCACATATCCAAGCCCAAGCGTTTCCATTCTCCCGTTGGGCAATTTGAGCTGAGTCCCAGGGATATTCCAAATCCTGTTGTAGAACCGAGCTTGTCGAACAGTCTGTTTTAAGGGTACTCCTTGGCGCTTCAATAGCCTCTTTAGACCATTTATGTAATATCTGGGCAAACGGATGGGTTGGAGCCTGTCGAGTGTAGCATCCACGCCATGCCATATCCCTTTATCCACTCTCGTTTCTGTAGATTGGTAGAATAGGATCACCTTTTCACCCTTTCGCCTGGGAGGGACGTAAAACGTCTGCAGGTCTTGCACATTGTAAGCTTGAAGTGTGTCGAGATCCTTGTAGTGTTCCTGTGGCACCATGGTGATTTGCAAACTCTGATCATCGCCAGGGGATGCTTGTATTGACGGCCGACTGGAGAACACGGCATTAACTTCATCTTCCTAGTCACTTCCGAAGATCAACATGGGGGCGGACAGTCCCAGGTTGTTGCGTCGGGACGGACCAGCGTAGACTATCTCTTCTTCTTCTTCGGTATCGCTCCCGAAAACAGGGATGATGGCGGCGGCTTTGTTCTCCGGCTTGCGACACTTTTCTGTATCCTCGAAGTCTGACAAAAAGTACTTTGCATCTTCGTACTTGCGGACTTCGTTCACGGAAAATGGGTTCAGCTCGCCTGTTACGGTATATTCGAAGCCATCCTTGAAGTACTTCATACACTGATGCTGTATAGAAGGGATGATGTTGTATTCATGTAACCAAGGACGACCGAGTAAGGCGTTGTAGCAGGTCTTGGCGTCAATGACGTGAAATTTGATGTCTGTGACGAGTAGTCCAAAGCGTAATGTTAGTATTACAGATCCGAGAGTCCATGATGACTGGGAGTCGAAACCGGAGATGGTAATTTTGTCATGAGCGAGGTGTTGCACACTCATGCAGATTTCCTTCAACACCCGAATATTAAGGAGATTGACGGAGGATCCATTATCCACCAGGATCTTACCTATCTTGATATCGTGGCAGTATCCAGAGACATATTGGGACGGTTGTGGTCGCACGTCCCGAGGAGGAGGTCTTCGTCACCGAAAGTGATGTCGGCCATATGCACTTCTTCCAGTTCATTCTTCATCTTTTCTTCGGCGAGGAAGGCTTGGAATTACTCGGGTTCTTGTAACGCCTTGATTAATGAATCCCGCGCTTCTTTCGATAATAGGAGGGCATCGAGAATGCTGAGCTGAGAAGGTAGCTTCCTTAGGTGCGCTAGGATGTTGTAGTCCACCTTACCCTTCCTGGGAGGGTCCTTGGCAGTCAGCTCTTTCATGACTTGGTCATCTAAGGCGATATCCCCAGTGACCTTCTCCTTTCCCTTATCTTTTCTATTTGTGGGCCCTAGATTCTTTTCCGGGAGCGTGCGATTGCGCTGCTGAATGTTTTCGCAGGCCTCTGGTTCTTCCTCTTTCCCTAAAACGGATTCTTTAAAGAGAGGGCCCAGAACCATTTCCTCATCAGAGTCGCTCCCAAATGTGAGAACTTTTGATCCTCCGGCGTCAACCACATAACAGCTGCCGATAGTTCTTTTGTGCCTGTCGGTTGTACTTCTTTGCTCCCGATGAGTTCTGCGTTTCATGCGCTTAAAATGTTGCCGGTGAGCAACATATCCCTGCCACCATATCCTAAAGGCGTCACACTCCTTAGGGTGTGAAATTTTCCGATGATATGAGCAATAATTAGGGTGCCTCTCCGCCCCATCGAACGCGTTCTCTTCCGAAGGTGGTAGCTTCATCCCTACCGACATGGCTTTGGCGAACCTCTTCCTCGTCTTGTACTTGTTCTTATTCGTATCAGATGTCTTTTGATCTGGCGGGAGTGCTTCGACTCTTTCGTTTAGTCGCTTGCGCTTGGCTCCTTCCGATGCAGCCATCTCACGCTCCTGATCGGCTTTACTCTCCAAACGAATTTCGTCTAGAAAGGCGTCGATCATTTCATCTGTTGGCCATACAAGTTCTAGCTCAGGCTGTGCCCCCAGTTTCTCAGTGCCAGGAGTTTTCTCATCGTCCGTAAACGAATGGGAGATCATATGACAGCTTGCCACATATCCCTTGGATTCATCTGACGAGCTTTCTCCATCATCTTCCTCCTGAAAGACGTGGTTAAAGAACTCTTGCAGTGTGACGGGATTCCGCGCCTTTTGATTGTACTCCTCCAGCGCATCAATCTGTTTCTGCAAATCCGTGCGCTTGTCTCCGGGCTTCACGGACTTCCTGGACTTCTTCTTTTTCTTCGAAGATTTTGACGGTTGGGTGTGAGTACTTGGGCTATCACTACCGATTTTTATAGTTGGACGTGGCTTCAGCATCCCTTCAATAATTTGAGGTTCAAGCGGGTTCTTCCATTCGACCACCGGGCACGCATGAAGGTCCCTCAGCATTCTTTTGGTTTTAGTTGATAGCACGACCTCCCATGGAGCTTCTTCAATAAAGGAGCAGGTTGCCCCCGGTGTATCTGCTTTCTTAGGAGCATGCGGCTGTGGCGGGTTCACCTTCCATTTTTCGGACAGCGCAAACTTTCCCTGGAGGTATTGATCTTCAATCCATCCTTTGAAAACGAAGCAATCCTTAATCGGATGGCTTACCGTTTGATGGTAAGGGCAATAGTTGGGGCTATTCACCTCAGTGGGTTGTGGCGGTCGCCTTGGATTTGGCAAGTTTATAAGCCTGTTGCGTACTGCCAGCTCGAATAACCGTTTCGTCTTGTCCCGTGGGAACGAGTAGGGGCGCTTCATCTTCTCATTATAATACCGGCGTCTTTCTTCCAGTTGATCCGCTAGCTTTGGGTTACTGGGCTGCTGCTGAGCGTTCGCAACGAAGGTTGCCTTCCCTTTACCCTTGTCATTCTGGGGTTCTGGCTTCGGGGGAGACGGTCTGTGACCCATCTGGTCCATCTGGGCCAACTTGTCGATCAAAGCCTGAAACGTGGTCGGCTTAAAGAACATCATGAACTGGGAGATAGTTGCATGAGAGTCTAGAGTTCCCACAAACATTCCCACCGCAGGAGCTTCTTCTATACGCTGCTCGCATTTTGACCATAAATTACGCCACCGTATAGCATATTGGACCCATGTTTCGCCCGGCTTTACCCTGGCATTGATCAATGTCGTTATCGGGGTACGCTCACTGGCACTCGCGAAGCGTTAACAATTCCATCTCTGCGAAGGTCTTGATAGAGTCGTTCGGGAGCTCAGAGTACCACTCGAACGCCGTATCTGATAAACTTCCAACAAACTGGCGAAGCAAAAGCTTGTCATCACCGCCGGTGTTGCCGCAGAGTGCCCTGAACTGGGCAACATGCTGGTGAGGATTGCCCGTTCCCTTATAAACATGGAACTTGGGAATTGTGTAACCCGGCGGGTACTTGATTTGGTCGTACCAGCTTGGATATGGCCGCCCCGTTTTTATGACCTGGCCGGCTGCTTCAGTCGCATGATGAACCCGTATTTGCTGGGCTATGTACTCGTCCAAATCAGTTTTAGAGATTGTATCCTCTTTAGCCGTTGATAAAGCCGGCGGGGGATTTGATGTCTCTCCCCTATCGTCTCCGAAGACGATCGGGGGCTCTTCAGCCGGAGGATCTTGTTGTATCATCATCCCTATCATATCTTGGAAGAGAAGGCCCATACGCTGTATGTTGGCTGCTTGTTCAGCAGCCTCTTTGTCCTTCTTCTCCAATATTCGGCGAAGGAATTTGGCGTCGGTTTCTTCCTCCTGGCGTTCATCCGAGGATGTTTCTGGGTTTTCTTTTGGCCCGGTAAGTACGGCCATAGCATTCATCATCTCTTGGAGCTTCTGTTGCTGCTCCTGCGCCTTGGTCACTGGCCGTGTAAGCGGTCTATGACCTGTAGACGCACGGCTGTCTTCCTTTCCTGACGCCATGTATACGGTATGGACCATCATGCCCCCAGACTTAGGGCGTCTGGGCTTAGTGCCTTTAGCTCTCATTGCAGGCTGGGGGATCTTCTCTGGCTTCCTCTTTTTATGAGCAGTGGAAATTGAAGGGGCCGTTGAGGTGGGCACCCAGACAGGTTTTCGTGGCTTAGCCTGGTGACTGACTTCCTGTTGGATTTTCAGCTTCTTGTGCTGGCGGGAGAAATTTGGATCGATCACCGAGTCTCGGGTCTGCCGCCAGACTTTATAGATTCGGGAGGACAGCCGTTGAGGAGATTGGAGCTGTTCTGGCTTCACTTCTATAGCCCTTTCAGCGGAGGGGGAGACCTCTTTAGCACCGCGGTAGGAGAATTCCTACGCACCTTATTTAGCATCTCAAAGCTGGTCCCAGTTGGAACAGCAGCATTAACTTCTGTCGTCGGGGCTGGAGGAGTTAGCCCAGAAGGGGAGTTGCCTCCGGCCTTTCTCACTCGGTGCCAGTAACGACGTCGAGCGTGTCGTGCTGATGGCATCGGCTCGGTGATGGCAATAGCCTCGTCTTGCCCCCTGTGTATGTGGGAGGTCACTGCTGGTGTCAGCCTATTAAAGACTGATGTCCTTTGGGTAGCAGGAGCGGGAGCTGGGACAGTCAATCTTGTAAAGACCGACTTTTTGGCAGGGGAAGCCGCCTTGACGACTTCAGGAGCAGGACTGGTTATTTTCTCAGGAGCAGCCTTCTCTAGGATTGCAGGCCCCATTGCGGTTTCACAGGAGCTCTAGCCTAGTCTGGAGAAGACCGAGGCGCTGGTGTTGGGCGACCCGTTGAGAGGGGCCGCAGCAGGGGCAAGCCGATCAAAGACCGACTTCTTAGGAGCTTCCGTTTTCAGCACAGGAGCGGTGAAGCTTGTTGGCGGGAGCATGGTCCCAAAAAACAACCCTGTGGTGGCTTGAGTGACTTGTTCCACGGGGATTGTGAACAGCGAAGCAGCTTAGGGTCCGTAGGCTATACCTCCTGGCGAGGCAGAGCGTTGGTTGCAATTGCAGTTGGAGCATGTCGCACAAGTGGAAGCCATTGATTCTTTGCTTTCTGCAATAAGCAAGACGCCGAATCTTAGTTCCTTGAAACCCCAGGGCAACTATTAACAAACCGTGCTTGGTTCACGAACACGACACACAAAGTGTGGAGTGGAAAGAGGAAAAGGTCCCACAGGGCGTGCCAGAATCTGTTTCCCCTCCGAAAAACGGCTCGATGGCGTACGTCTTGCCTGAGATTCGGGGCAGATGCTAATTGGTGCTATCCGTCTACCTCTCCGAAAATGCCAAGTTGATTTATGGCACCGTGTATCGAAGGTTTAAACGGATGCGTCCGATGTAGCAGACTTCGTCAGAATTCCCCTCGCTTGAGGGGTTTTTTGATTGTGGGGACGCTCTTCCCTGCAGGCGCAAGCCCCTGCAGTTAATTACGCTACCGCACTACGGTAACCACTTTCTCCTTCTCCAGATGGTCACTTCGTGTCGTGTGTGTTTATTTTGTGTTTGGTTGCCCGTGGATTGTATACGGAGACTGAGTTATGTCGTCGCCCGTAGGGCGTGGACTAGTCCAAATCCGTATTATCTTAGATTTGGGTTTGGGGGTTTGGGTTTAAGGATACGTTAGCCTCATTGGAGACTAAGATCGACTTAAACGTTTGTTAAGGACACGTTAGTCTAGTTTTTAGACTAAGATCGACTTAACAGGATCGTTTAGATCCAACAATAGAGCCATTAAGGGAGCCCTGTTATTTAGTTTAGTGACGTTGCGGTCAATAGGTAGTTTAAGGACATTGCGGTCCGTAGGTAGTTTAAGGACATTGCGGTCCAATGTTAGTTTTAAGACGTTGCGGTCAAGGTTAAGGACCTCATAGTCCATGGATTTAAGGACTCCACAGTCCAAGGTTAGTTTTAAGACATCTCGGTCAAGGTTAAGGACGTCATAGTCCATGGGTTTAAGAACCCCACAGTCCGATGTTAGTTTTAAGACATCTCGGTCAAGGTTAAGGACGTCATAGTCCATGGGTTTAAGGACCCCACAGTCCGTTGTTAGTTTTAAGACATTCCGGTCAAGGTTAAGGACCTCATAGTCCATGAGTTTAAGGACCCCACAGTCCGTATCAATGTGTGGTCATCGGGACCCGTCACCTCTTTGAAGACGTCGAGGGATTACGACGCCAAGTATCAAAGGAGTGAAGAGATGTACCCTTAAACCAAGGTAGATTAAACATTCTTTGGTTCAGCTTGGGACCAGGACCAATTAATTAAGTTATGAGCCCATCAGCCCAGTTAAGTTTGAATTGAGGACTTGTGGCCATCTTGGGCTAAGTCCAATCATGTTTGGAATATTGGCTTCTTATTGGTCCATTGAAGGAGAGGCTTTGCCTTTGGCCATTTTAGCCAATTGGGCTAAAGTTAGTGTTAAACACTAAAGATCAGCAGTGTTGAACACTGGGAACAAGTTAGTGTTTTAACACTAAAAGACAGTTGGTGTTAAACACCAGCAACAGGGGATTCAAATTAGTGTTAAACACTAAAACAAATCAATGTCGAACACTAAGAAAATTAATGTTAAACTCTGTTAACAGAGATTTAATTTAGTGTTAAACACTAAGAAATTCAGTGTTAAACACTGCAAGAAAGGCTCTTCGATTAGTGTTGAACACTAAGGCAAAACAGTGTTAAACACTGGATTCAGAGGGTCCAATTTAGCGTCAAGCACTAAGGTAAGAGGGGTCATGTGTTAGTTATATGTATGCCCTAGAGGCCATTACTGTACATCGGATGTATATTGTAGTGGATGCTTGGACATATATATAGGGAGGACTTTCTTGCTCGACATGATAGTATGCTATCTGGTTGCTCTTTACCTTAACGTGTATACTGATTGTCTCTCTGTTACATGTTGGTAAAGCCCTTAGGATGTGTACTTGACTACCTTGACTATGATGCGGATCATACTAGTGGGGACAAGGTAGTCCATAAGTACATCCTTCAAGGTCCCTAGTCGTAGGTATATCGATACGGGGCATCGATATACCAGAGTAGACTAGCGTATACCTTCTCGACCCATACAGATGGGCGATGGATGATCCCATATCCATTGGTGTTTGACATCAGAGATGATATACGGGTGCTCAGTGGAGACTGGGTACACTGGACGGACTCGCCGAGAACTCCCAGATGGTATTATACCTTACGTCAGATGGCAGTTCTCTGGTGACACTGGTACAGAGTAGTCTGTTGACCCGAGATCGTCATAGAGTCTTGTGTGGTTCCCACTGTGCTTTGATTTCCATCTTACCACGTCCAAGAGGGCATGCAAAATGGTGGTTTTTGGGTACAGTCCCGAGTCACATGGAGGCAATGAGCGATAGGAGGGGATTCGTCTCTCCCGGTATAGGGAGTTGATGTTGCGCTGTGTTCGATTGGCTATAACCGGAAATCCCTGGCCAGGGTTGCTGAGATTTACTGGTAAGTGTTACCAGTAGTTTCTCGAATTGTTATAGACCTCATATCGACACGACTTATCGAGCTATTGGGGTTTGACATTTACCACCCCTAGGCGAGATATGCGACATATCAGACGATCAGACCGGACTGTACAGTAAGTGTTACTGGTTGGATTCACAGGAGTATGAGCGGGCTTGCTCGTCGATCTTCTGATCGCTCAATACCCGGGTGGCCGTTACGTTTAGCAGACCGCTTGCGGCTTGTGGGTGTTTGATATGATCATCATCTGCTGCCGGCGTATTGACGAGTCTTTAGAGTCCTACACAGAGGTTTTCTGGCTCAAGCGAAACGAAATAGGAGCGCATATGAGATATGTGCGGGACCGAGAATAATGCGTGTATGTGATACCGTATACTATTCTCGCGATGAATGTATCGAATGGTTATATGCGATATAACCTAGTTATCGAATCGAGGGTTTATTCGATAAGCCGATACATTGGATACTAGTCGGTTATATGCGATATGACCGGATCATTGAATCAAGTGTTGATTTAATGATTTAATGCATAATTATATATTTGATATATTACTTTGCATTAACTAGTATTGGTTCACTTTAAATGGATTTTCTCACTTGGATGTACAAGTTGTATATGTGATATACTTTTTGTGCAAATGATTGTATCATGTTTGATGATACATGTTTACTTGGTTAAGTGCAAAGAATTAAACCATGGTTACACTAATGATTAGGGTTTTGTTTATCCATATTTATTTATTCATTTATTTGTTTATTTCATTTTGAAAAGATAATGAGAATGGTAGCTTATTTTGTAGTTTTGTGGAAACTTCATGATGTGTTGAAAGCTTGACCATTCTTGTTCTTTTCCTAAACCTAACCATTAACCCTAACCATGGTTTATTCTCTACACCTAACTAAGGTTAAGATTATGATAAGTATCATATTGGTTTTTATTTTAAATAGACTTATCATAATTCTTTCTTCTTCTTCTTCATCTTCAACATTGAAGCAAGCTTGCCTCGATCAATGGCAACTTGTGAATAAGAGTGAGAAATCCAATTCTAAAGTGAACCCACTTCCTATTTCTTCATCCTCTACCTCTTGACAAGTAGTAGAGTGTGTTTTCTTCACAAGTTTCATGACTTGGTGAAGTTGGAGCTTGATCTAGCGATGCCTCGACGTAGATCATCTTCGGCATCGTCGTCGATGACCTAGCCCGCTTTTTCTCCGATGAAGCCGACGCTAGAGCCCAAGATCCGATTTGTACAGCGAGGAGACATCATCGCGGAGCCATGGAGGTGGAGATCCTGATCAACAAAGGTTGTATTTCCGTTTACCATTTAGTTAAGTTGTTAACTAGTTTTTGTTTTCACCTAAACTTCTAGCCAACGATCCGTAGTCGGGTTTCTCGGCACCGTAAAATTTGAAATTGGAATGGTTGATGCCTTGTGAGACCTCTTGAGAGTGCCTAGGAACCCTACAGTGGTATCAGAGCCTAGCTAGAGCCTTAGGCGATGCGTAGACGAAGTTTGAAACCCGAACGAACCCGAAACCCTAACACAAACATGCTCTCTGGACTTTTTCCAAAATCTGGAGTTTTTCGAAATTAAAAATATGCAGCAAAATTAGCAGGAAATTCTAAGGGTTACTGTAAAATTCGTATGCCTAATTCCATCAATGAGCCACGGTTCCGCGGCACGAGCATGGCTCGTGCGGCGGTTCCGCGGCGGTTTTGTCTTTTGTGGCATAGAAATTTGCACAGTAATTCTTAGTTTAAAGTGATGGTTTTCCTGGGAATTTTTAATATTTTTTCAAGAGTTGAATTTTCTGGGTTGTTTTGGGGATTCGAATGTTCGATCGGATTATCAAATTTTGTCTGTGTGGCTTTCCGGATAATTTTTGAATATGTTAAAAAGTTCGACCGGATATAAATACCCAATTTTTCCCCTGTCGGGAAATTTCCAAGTGTTGGATTTTTCCGTGGTTTAAAGACGTTCTAAGTAGTGCAAGTAACTCGATGGACCCTCTAGAAGACAACAAACCTTAACTCGATTATGTGACCGTCTTGAACTGCCCTTTGAACCTTCGGGTTTGGGGCAGTACGGCGTGCCACATGTGAGGCGTTGGCTTGAGCCTTCTACGGCTGGACCGTTGGTACTGTGGCACGAACTGAATGTTTTTAGACTTGTTTCATGTGTTGATCTGTATCGGGAAAACTTGGGTGTTTGAATGTTCGATCGGAAAGTTTAACATTTTCTATTTATCTGGAATGGGATACAATAATTGGAATTCACAATGAGTTATGAGATAACTGAATGAATGTTATAAACATAGCACTTTAGTCTCACTTGATCGGTTGCCACGGAATTTTGATGTGATCAGAAGTCCGTCGCAATCACGTAGCGTACGCGGATACTCGCCGGGTAAACTTAATAGACAGCCTCACTCCATAGCCCCGACCAAGTGACTGTAGGAGAACCCCGTCGCCGAAAGCATCCGTCCGGGTGCTCGCGGTAGCGGTGTTCCGCTTTGGTGCACTTCGTCGACGGTGTCGGGGGTGCGGCCGTCTACTGAAGTTTACGACGAGCATTCGATCAAATTGTCGGGAATCCTGTTGAATTGCCCGACTTGATATTGAAAAGAGTTTTCGATAATGAGACTAAAATGCGGGGTTTATAATTGTTAGGCATGCGATGTCTAAGGTATTCATTTGGTCAGGCATGCGATGTCTGAGGTGGTTGCGGATTCCAACTGTTGTAGTTTTACACTTTCTTTTCTGTGACCGTAAGTGTAATATGTGATATCGCCGGTTTCGTTGCTATATGTCAACGACAATTGGGATGCGCATATTTACTTACGTTGATGACATGTGATATTATGTGTTGCTGGATATGTTATATTGGATCGTCGTGTTTGAATAGCCGGGGTTTTTTATGTGAGATGAGTGTTTTTCATTTTCATTCATGTAAAAAACTTGTATGTAATATTCTTTTATTTGGGGCACTTCCAGGTTGCGGAAGTTGTCACCGTTTGTATATTATTTACTTTTCCGCACTAGGATAGACCCAAGGAGGGGAGCACAAGTAACCGGGTTCTGGAGTCCAGTGGGAGACCAACTCGAGGAGTCGAGTCCGGGTCTCCTAACTCTAGAATTGGTAGGGTTGCTTGCCGCTCTCGTAGGGGTCTTGGGGTGTGGGTTTGGCTATTCATCGCGACCGTGGAATCCGTGTTTTATACTGGCTCGTATTGAAAACACGGACGTCCTAGTATATCCAATATTTCATATGATTCTTCTGCTACGATATCTGTGATGTGATCATATGATGTTCTGTGATAGATACAGTATATAGTATATATGATATATTATATAGACGTTACTTATGTTTTACACCCGCGCTAGCCCTGCCCCGCTCTGTCGTTAGTTACCTAACCTAACGGTGCACGAGGGGACATCGAGGCGAATGTGGATGGCATAAGTGTACGTCGTATTTATCTGTGATGTTTAGGTATTTAAATGATGGGACTTCATTAATATGATTAATGAAATAAAAGAAACCTAAGATGTTGTAGAATCGAATTTCAAAATTAAAACAGGTAGCTACAGTTCTTGCTTTTAAGAGTTTTTGCTTTGCACAGTGGTATATATGATATATCCTGCACCTTATTCGATGAGGAAAGGACCGAGATCCCTTCACCGGGAGTGACTCCTTTAGCAATAACTGGCAGATGCTACACACTCGGTTTGTCTTTTGATTGCTTTTAAGAGTTTTTGCTTTGCACAGTGATATATATGATATATCCCGCACCTCATTCGACGAGGAAAGGACCGACGATCCCTTCACCGGGAGTGACTCCTTTAGCAAAACTAGAAAAGCCTCAAAAACACTCCATTTCAAAATTCATTCGATCCTACAACGATATCAAGTTCATTACGCAATAGGTTTTCAGAAAAACCTGTCGTAGCCCTCCGTCATTTCAGATAAGTTGTATATAGTATTCGTGCTGCATTTGTTGGCTTTCGTCAAGGTGCAGTGTGCGGTAGCTATATGCTGCTTATCTGCCAGCATACGATGCGATTGGATTAGGGTAGTCGTGCGGCTTTGTTGGCTTTCGTCAAGGGTCGTGCGGGTGGGTTTAATTCAATCAAGAAATGTACGGGTTGAACTTGACTAGCGGGCTATGGTTTGTTGGCTTTCGTCAAGGTCATAGCACGTTAGGGGCAAAATATTATCGGGAATTTCAAGTGTTGAAATTTGCAATGAGATTGCATACCTTTTATGAGATAGTTGGATCCCGATACCCGCTGTGAGTAAGAGTTACTCCTGGGAGAGTTTTATACATTACAATTAGCCAATCAAGTAGGTGTCTAGAAAGGTGTCAACGGGGTTAAGCCTCTGGGAAAACGAGGTTTACATTAATTAGGTTCGTGCGAAAGCACGGGGGACCTCCCTCAAAGTACCGACACTGGCCTGGCCGAAAGATTGGCGAACTTGTAGTGTGTAATTAATCCCGGCTAGTCTTTCCTTTTAGGGTTTGAAGGAAGATTTAATAAAAAACAGTGGGAGCCATCCTGATTAGATAAAATAATAACCAATCTATTCTTGCAAGAGCGCACGCTGAGTGTTTTCTTCTCTCTCTCTCCAGGTAGCGACCACATCACGCCTTAATCAAGATAATAATACGGATATTTGACCGAACCCGCTTGTTATACTGAGCTGGGGAACGTTTGTCCCGCTCCAACTTATAATTGTTATAAGACAGAGCAGGAAATTGGGGATTACCAGAATTCCCGTGCCGCCCAAACGAAGAAAGTGCATGTTGATGCATCATCTTCGGGTGTGTTCATTACAGAGAACTGTTTCTCAGTATCCTTTACGTCCTGGGTATGTGATACCAGATCAGGATCCCAGATATGTAATCTGTTACATAGGGCTACAGAAAGGTAGAAAAACTGAGAACGGGTGATAAGTTTCATGAGGCAGAAAACGGGGCAAGTGTTGCAGCCAAGTCTGTTGGTCACTGTAACCCTGTATTACTAATACATTGATTCTGAACGAATGTTATTAGATACCGAACCTGATATACAAAATCATATCTATCTCTTTATTAGTAAAGAAATGATAAAATTTTGTATTGTTGGATAATGTTTTGAACATTTCCTATATCAAAAGTTGATCAGTTCAGGCACGTTATCTAAAAGCATTAATGTTCTAAATCAAACTACAGTTCTTTCGTATACGGAACACACATAAGAGGAAGAGTTCAGAAATGAACGAATCCTTCTTGAGGCATTGTAGACTAGGTCATATCAATGCGACCCGACTAGCTGAAGTTACATGTAGATGCATATTTAAATCAGTTTGAATCTACATCTTGTGAAACTTGCCAGTCATGTCACAAAGATATAATGACACCAGCTCCGTTTACTGAAAACAGAGAAAGAGTTATTGAACTCTTGGGATGATACATGTTGATGTATGTATGGTCCCCTGTCTACACATGCCAAGACCGATTCTTTATACTTCATTAAATTCTCTGATGATCTCTTTTGATTCAGACATATGTTCTTGTTGAAACACAAGTCAGAACCTTTTGAGATATTCACAGAATATAAGTTAGAAGTTGAGAACCAAAATACGGATATAAGTATTATGTCCTTTGATGTGATCAAGGAGGAGAATACTTGAGCACGGAATTCCTGGATTATTCTAAAGGAAAATGAGATTCTCTCTCAGCATTACTCCTCCGTATACACCATTGCACGATGGTATATCGGGGTGGAGCAATCATACCCTATATAATAAGGTGTGCTCTATGATAAGTACTACTGAGTTACCTATTTCCTTTTTGGGAGTTATGCACTTAAGAAGCTGCATACCTATTGAATAGGGTTCAAATCAAATCAGTTGCCTACCACTTCATATTTGATATGATAAGGGAAGAGCGCATATCTTAAGTTGGTTAAGATTTGGGGTTGTCCGGGCTATATCTAAAAGCATAATCCGGACAAGCTCGAGGCAAGGTCTGTTATGTACAACTGGAAAGGTTCCAGCTATACAAACTGCAGCTGATGATTTGAAAGAACCAAATGATTCAATAGTTACCAACGAACCTCAGCCTCTCCGCCGATCTAGTAGGGTTCCTCACCCACCTGAGAGATACTTCGGTTTCTCTATGACAGTGGGAGCGAGGATTGCATCATGAGATGATGACCCAACTAGTTTCGAGCTGGCCATCAGGAGTAAGACTCTATAAGAATGGCTGGATGCTTAGTGATCTGAGATGGAATCCTTATACACCAACAAAGTATGGACTTTGGTTGCTATATCTGAAGGGTTAAATCCCTATCAGGAGCAAGTATATCTTGAGAAGATTACTTGGTGTAGGTGGAAAAGTTGAGACTTTCAAAACTAGACTTGTTAAAGGTTTTCGTCATTGACCAGGCGTGGATAATGATGAAACCTTTTTCCAGTATCTATGCTTAAGTCCATCCAGATTCTACTTGCCACGGCTACATACCATGACTACGATATCTGGTGGTTGGGTGTCATGACAGCTTTTCTAAATGATGTTTTAGAAGAAGGAGTCTATAAGTACACAGCCAGAGGGCCTCGTAGACAGTGGGAGCAGCGGAAACGTGTGCAAGATGTTTTATAGGATAAAGCAGGCATCGCGGAGTTGGAACGTCTGTTTTGATGAATTAGTCAAAGAGTTTGACATCATCAAAATGGTAGATGAACCTTGTATATACAAAAAGGTAGTAGGGAGTATGGTGATGATCCTCGTAGAGTACGTGGATGACATACTCTTGATAGGGAAAGAGTTTTCTATGCTACGCTCGATCAATCTCCGCCTATCACAATGATTCTCCACATAGGATCAAAGTGATACCTACTAAATCCTGGGTTTTGGACCTATGAGATAGATCTAAATGGATGTTAGAATACTCACTAGCTGTAGTGAGATGGTATCAATTGATCCTGGGAAGAATCACTGGAAGTGTTCCAGGGTGATAATGACGACTGAGTGTCAGTCACAGGCATTGTCTTTACCCTCAGTAAAGGGACGGTATGTTGGAAGAGTTCCAAGCTAGATACCGTGACATACTAGACGATAAAGGCAGGATACATCGCTACTTAAGATGCTACCGAAGAGGCTGTTTGGGTGTATATTGGTTCATGAGATGAACTACGTTCCCACCATTGTGAGACAATAGAGTTGTGACTTATGCCAAGGAACGCAGGTCCCATCAGAGATCCAGACATATTCTAAGGCAGTATCACCTGATCATGGAGATGGTTGATCTCCAGGGGATCGAGGTCAGGAGAGTAGACTCAGAGGACAACACAGCGGATCCACTCACAAAGGCCTGTTCCCAGAGAGAGATTTTTATGGGATGGTTGAGTATGAGATACTACAACCACTGCTATCAGATGGCCCTAGTGCAAGTGGGAGATTGTTAGTTATATGTATGCCCTAGAGGCCATTACTGTACATAGGATGTATATTGTAGTGGATGCTTGGACATATATATAGGGAGGACTTTCTTGCTCGACATGATAGTATGCTATCTGGTTGCTCTTTACCTTAACGTGTATACTGATTGTCTCTCTGTTACATGTTGGTAAAGCCCTTAGGATGTGTACTTGACTACCTGGACTATGATGCGGATCATACTAGTGGGGACAAGGTAGTCCATAAGTACATCCTTCAAGGTCCCTAGTCGTGGGTATATCGATACGGGGCATCGATATACCAGAGTAGACTAGCGTATACCTTCTCGACCCATACAGATGGGCGATGGATGATCCCATATCCATTGGTGTTTGACATCAGAGATGATATACGGGTGCTCAGTGGAGACTGGGTACACTGGACGGACTCGCCGAGAACTCCCAGATGGTATTATACCTTACGTCAGATGGCAGTTCTCTGGTGACACTGGTACAGAGTAGTCTGTTGACCCGAGATCGTCATAGAGTCTTGTGTGGTTCCCACTGTGCTTTGATTTCCATCTTACCACGTCCAAGAGGGCGTGCAAAACGGTGGATTTTGGGTACAGTCCCGAGTCACATGGAGGCAATGAGCGATAGGAGGGGATTCGTCTCTCCCGGTATAGGGAGTTGATGTTGCGCTGTGTTCGATTGGCTATAACCGGAAATCCCTGGCCAGGGTTGCTGAGATTTACTGGTAAGTGTTACCAGTAGTTTCTCGAATTGTTATAGACCTCATATCGACACGACTTATCGAGCTATTGGGGTCTGACGTTTACCACCCCTAGGCGAGATATGCGACATATCAGACGATCAGACCGGACTGTACGGTAAGTGTTACTGGTTGGATTCACAGGAGTATGAGCGGGCTTGCTCGTCGATCTTCTGATCGCTCAATACCCGGGTAGCCGTTACGTTTAGCAGACCGCTTGCGGCTTGTGGGTGTTTGATATGATCATCATCTGCTGCCGGCGTATTGACGAGTCTTTAGAGTCCTACACAGAGGTTTCCTGGCTCAAGCGAAACGAAATAGGAGCGCATATGAGATATGTGCGGGACCGAGAATAATGCGTGTATGTGATACCGTATACTATTCTCGCGATGAATGTATCGAATGGTTATATGCGATATAACCTAGTTATCGAATCGAGGGTTTATTCGATAAGCCGATACATTGGATACTAGTCGGTTATATGCGATATGACCGGATCATTGAATCAAGTGTTGATTTAATGATTTAATGCATAATTATATATTTGATATATTACTTTGCATTAACTAGTATTGGTTCACTTTAAATGGATTTTCTCACTTGGATGTACAAATTGTATATGTGATATACTTTTTGTGCAAATGATTGTATCATGTTTGATGATACATGTTTACTTGGTTAAGTGCAAAGAATTAAACCATGGTTAAACTAATGATTAGGGTTTTGTTTATCCATATTTATTTATTCATTTATTTGTTTATTTCATTTTGAAAAGATAATGAGAATGGTGGCTTATTTTGTAGTTTTGTGGAAACTTCATGATGTGTTGAAAGCTTGACCATTCTTGTTCTTTTCCTAAACCTAACCATTAACACTAACCATGGTTTATTCTCTACACCTAACTAAGGTTAAGATTATGATAAGTATCATATTAGTTTTTATTTTAAATAGACTTATCATAATTCTTTCTTCTTCTTCTTCATCTTCAACATTGAAGCAAGCTTGCCTCCATCAATGGCAACTTATGAAAAAGAGTGAGAAATCCAATTCTAAAGTGAACCCACTTCCTATTTCTTCATCCTCTACCTCTTGCCAAGTAGTAGAGTGTGTTTTCTTCACAAGTTTCATGACTTGGTGAAGTTGGAGCTTGATCTGGTGATGCCTCGACGTAGATCATCTTCGGCATCGTCGTCGATGACCTAGCCCGCTTTTTCTCCGATGAAGCCGACGCTAGAGCCCAAGATCCGATTTGTACAGCGAGGAGACATCATCGCGGAGCCATGGAGGTGGAGATCCGGATCTACAAAGGTTGTATTTCCGTTTACCATTTAGTTAAGTTGTTAACTAGTTTTTGTTTTCACCTAAACTTCTAGCCAACGATCCGTAGTCGGGTTTCTCGGCACCGTAAAATTTGAAATTGGCATGGTTGATGCCTTGTGAGACCTCTTGAGAGTGCCTAGGAACCCTACATCACGTGGTAGCACGTGAGGGCGCCCTCCCCTTTGTTTGTTCCGCTAAGAATATTGAATACTTTGGAGCATCACGTGCTGTCACATGATGGGCATTTAAGTGTTTGTGCGTTAAAGCTTCTGCCAAGGGTCACGTGGGTCACGTGAGGCATTGTCTTAAAAGCCCTTCTCTGTGGATCTTTCCGCGGGTCACGTGGTAGCACGTGACCCTGCCTCTTTGCAATTTCTGATTAAATTCTTCATTAAATCCCCATTTTCTTCTGAAGGATTATATTCTCTGATAGAGTTGAATTCTGATTTTCCTGTAGGAATTAAATTCCTCATATATGTGAAGAACTGAATTTTATCATAGGGTTAAACCCTAATAAAAGCTTTAGAGGAATTATATTCCCATTCTCTTTTAGAGAATTATTCTTAAATAGGGTTAAACCCTAATTTATATTCTGAGGAATGAGATTCTGTTATAGGGTGAAACCCTAATTTCTTCTTTCTTAAGGGAATTAAATTCCTGTTATTTTGACAGAACTAAGTTCTTAACTACGGTTAAACCCTGATTCTGTTCATTCTGAAAGAATTAAATTCCTATAACATAGGGTCAAACCCTAATTTTATCTTTAAAGGAATTAAATTCCTATAATTTTGTGAGAATTAAATTCTCAAACTTCAATTCCCTCTCTATGCTTTAGATCTGCATGGCAGGATCTCAACCCAATGAGAATTAAATTCTCAATTCAAGGGGAGATGTGCACTTTGCAGATCCTCCACTAAAAAGAGAACTATGTTCTTCTTTTTAAGAGTTAAATTCTTTTGAGAATTAAATTCCTTTTTAAGGGCCTTCCCTTTCTTACCTAGGATTTTCTTCTGCAGAAGATCAAATTCTTCCAGAGTCTCAAGGCTCTATATTTCTCTTTTTCTATCTCCTTTTTTCTTTTTCCTTTTTTTTCTGTCTCTCTCTTGGCTCCTATTTATAGGAGAAGAAGCAGAATCAATTAGTTTTGGTGAATCTTTCATTGAGAGATTTGATTTGCATTCATCATTCATCTGGTCCTTTGGATTATTAGGTGAATTCTATTCACCATTGGATTTTAAATCCAGAGATTTTCCTTTGTTATTTCGATTAGATTTTAAGGGGAAATCTTTCCAAGTTCAGGATTTTTCCACAAATAGATGATATTAATTACCTTTAAATCTTTAGTCCAATCGGTTCCAAGTAATCATTTTCCTTTGGAAAGATTTGAATGCTGTTCAGAATTTAATTCTGTTAAATAGATAGGCTTTGAAAGCCGGTCACGTGTGGCCACGTGACCCATGGTCACGTGTAGGCACGTGACCCTTGGTCACGTGTAAGCACGTGACCCCCTGGAACGAGCTTTCTTCTTGTTTTTGTGCTCCGTCTTTTAGCCGCTGCTTAGCCGTCACGTGCCACCACGTGACCCCTGGTCACGTGTGAGCACGTGACCCTTTCTGGAGCCTTTTCTTTGATTTAATCAAGGAGCTGACTTCGCCTTTGCCGCTGCTTTTAAATGTCACGTGCCAACACGTGACTGCTGGTCACGTGGTAGTGATGCCTCTTCCGTAACTTTCCTGATTTTAAATCAGGAAACAAGCCTCATTTTTCATTTCACCCGATCCAAAAGGCAACTTCATTAACCGTTCGTCTATAGCTTTGGACGAAGCGAGACAAATTGTTCTACTCATTCTCTACAACATCTTGGTCGTCTCTTTTAGTAAACTTGACGATCGAGTTGCCTCGGTTCAGAGGCGGGAGCCCGTTTAAAGATCCGTCGACGTGGTGCCACCTGGACGACAAGAATGGAGATTCAGGAGATCGGAGCAGCCGCAACAAAGCGTAGGATGATGATTGAAGACCGAAGGACTCGGATCGTTCGGTATAACATTTCTACCCACTTTGTAGTTTATTAGTTTAGCTTTAATGGCAGATCCGGATTACAGTACGCGATAGCGCCAGCTGTAAAAGTTTTTGTTCCGCATTTGGGGTCTGTTAGACGGCCGGGGCGCTACCGTGAACTTACATGTTAAATTTACAATACTATATAATCAAGTGATCTATGGATGCAATTGTATATATAATAGGCTAAATGGATGCAAACGGTGTCCGAAAGGTTATAAACAATTAAAAAGAGTACTATGGGCTATACAACTAAGCAATATGTGATTCAATCATGGATATGCGTACCGTGTATCATAATCTAATATGCAATATGAAATGTTTCAGGTTCTAGATCTAAAATGATGTAACGGGACATCGAAATGTTACAAATGGGAATTATGGTATTAAATTTAAACTACAGGTTTAATGTGCATTCAAATAAGTATATAATAAATTAAATAGCATGTAGCAAGTTTTACTTGCCTCGACAGATCAAGAAACGGGTATACGGAACGTCACACGTCGGCGGAAAAAGTCGCGACGCGCGCACGGTACACGGAACGAATCCAAACAACGTACAAGGGGATCACACCGGTCAGGTATGCTCGCTGGGTCATCGGGATCGTCGACGGCACGACAGGATTCCGGCAAACTACAGAAAAAAAAAAGAATTAAAGAAAAGAAAAGAAAGAAAGAGAAGAAAGGAAGAGGAAGAAGAAGAGATGGGGATGGCTTACTGTGGAGTACAGGGGGTTAGGAGAGAGAGGTGAAGGTGACGAGGAGATGAACGGAGCTTCCGACGATGTGGTTTGATTGCTAGGGTTCGGTTAGGGTTAAGCTAGGGTTTGGTGTTGGTTTTGTTGCTGGGTGTGCAGGGTTTGATGAGGGAGAAGAGAACAGAGGAGAGGGAGAGAAGAGGTGGAAAGAGGTGGTGATGGCGACGAGAGGTGATCGGCGGCGATGGAATGAGGCGGTGCAGGTGGGTTTCTTGGGTGCAGGGTGTGTGCAGGGCTCGGGGGATGAAGAAGATGGTGAGGCTCGGTTGAGGTCGAGAGATTGAGGAGTGAGGAGTTTTAGGGTTAGGGTTTGAGGAGGCAGAGAGTTTTGGTGGGTTCTCGTAGATGGGTCCTCGGGTTTAAATAGAAGAAAGAGGGAGAGAAAGAAGGGAGGTGATGCTAAGCTTGAGGGAGGTGAGTGGAATCGAGAAGCTACAGGTATCACGATATGAGAGAGAGAGAGGCGCGAGAGGAGAGAGAAAGAAAAGAGAGAGACTGCGAGGATGGGAGAGAGAGAAAGAAAATAAAGAGGAGAGAAGAAAGAGAAAGAGGAGAGATGGAGAGGCAGATGGTGGGGCCTGGTGGCAACGAGAAAGAGAGAAAGAGAGATGAATGGTTTGTTAAAATTGTTTTGATTTTAATTTGAAAGTATATATTTTAGTTAAGGAATTGTAACTGTTAATGAAATTTAAATATTAAATAATTTGAATTTTTGCTGATACAAAAATATTCCAAAACGCGTCCGGTTCGGGTCTAAAAATTTAGTTTTAAAATACGAAAAATATATATGACTTCCAAATTTCAAAATGAATGCTTAGGTAACGAAAATGCATACCCCCAAGAACGAACACACGTACGTGCGCGTAGCTATCCAAACACGTCCGTTTCACTGAACGGGACGGGAGCAAGATGCGCGGATGCTACCATGGGATTAGGGGTAACATGCAGGCTATGAAATGCAATTTTAATTTATTTTATATAACCTAAAATGTTATATGATAAAATATGCGATGCTAGATGAAAGTCAATATGCAATATACATGAGATGTGAGTGTCTATTTAACAGTCCAGGGTAGTTTATAAATGTGAATCAAACAAGTTCAAGCAAGCGGGTCGGGTCGAATGCAATGTAAAAGTAAAATACCATTCGCATCCAAATACGATAAATCAATAAAAATACCACAGATAAACAAATACGGAAACAGAAATTGGTATAACTGAACTCGATTGTTACATTATACCCAACTACAAAAAGAATTTCGTCCTCGAAATTCCAAGAACAAGAAAAGATAAACAAACAACAAACTACAAGAATAGATGTGAAAACTTCTGCCGGATTTCATCTTCTCGTTCCCAAGTTGATTCTCCATGTGAGCGATTACCCCAATAAACAAGTACGAGAGGGATAACTTGGTTCTTAAGAACATTTTCTTTTCAATCCATAATCGACATCGGTCGCTCCTCAAAAGTCAAATCTTCTCGTATAGTCAGCTCCGAATGATCCAACACATGTGTTTCATCTCGAACATACTTACGGAGTTGAGATACGTGATACACGTCATGAACATTCGCCAAGAATTGCGGTAACGCCAATCGATACGCCACTTCTCCAACACGCTCCAAAATCTCAAAAGGTCCAACGAATCGAGGACTGAGCTTTCCTCAACTTCCGAAACGAATCACCCCTCTAGTCGGTGATATCTTCAAGAATAACAAATCACCAACGGCGAACTCTAGAGGTCTTCTCGATGTATCTGCCCAACTCTTTTGTCGGTCTTGTGCTGCTTTCATATGATTCCGGATAGTGTTAACCTTCTCAACTGTTTGCACTACCAAATCCGGTCCCAACAATCTTCGTTCACCAACATCGTTCCAATAAACAGGTGAACGACACTTGCGACCATATAAAGCTTCGAATGGAGCCATCTGAATAGTTGCCTGAAAACTGTTATTGTAAGAAAACTCCACTAAGTGCAAATGATCCTCCCATGAACCCTTGAAGTCTAACATGCAAGCTCTCAACATGTCTTCAAGAGTTTGGATCGTTCTCTCCGACTGGCCATCTGTTTGAGGATGATAAGCTGTGCTAAACTTCAATCGAGTCCCCAAACTTTCCTGTAATCTCCTCCAAAAGTATGATAAGAAACGAGTGTCACGGTCGGACACGATGCTCACTGGTACTCCATGCAATCTTACAATCTCCTGCATGTACCGTTCTGCCAAAGTTTCTGTTGATTGACCAACTCGAAAAGGGATGAAATGAGCTGCCTTGGTCAATCGATCAACAATCACCTAAACTGTATTGTTGCCCTTTGGACTCCACGGTAAAGCTATCACGAAATCCATGGTTATATGTTCCCACTTCCATTGAGGAATCAGAAGTGGTTGCAATAAACCAGCAACCCTTTGATATTTAGCCTTAACTTGCTGACACACCAAGCACTTTGCTACAAAGCGGGCAATCTCCTGTTTCATGCCTTCCCACCAGAAATGATGTCGTATATCTCGGTACATCTTCGTGCCTCCTGGATGTATGGAATATGCTGAACTGTGCGCCTCCATCATAAGCTCTTCATGAATATCTCCCTTTGGCACACACAAACGGCTACCATATCGCATCGAACCATCTTCATGGATCAGTAAGTCTGTTCGAAGTCCAGCTTCAACCTGTTTTCGAAACTTCCGCAATCTTGGGTCCTGCAATTGCGCTGCTTTAATATTCTCGATCAACGACGATTGTACTTGCAGCTGCATCAACTGTCCCGAAGAAAGCAGTAGCACAATCTCCAAATCAAATCTTCGAAAGTCTTCAATAAGTTCCTTCTGTGCAGTCAACATATGAATTGCTGGCAACCGACTAAGCGCATCCGGCACAACATTAACTTTCCCCGGATGGTACTTAAGATCAAGATCATAGTCAGCCATCAGCTCCAACCATATACGCTGCCTAATATTAAGCTCCTTCTGCGTGAACACATACTTCAAGCTTTTGTGATCGGTGAAAATCTCGACCCTTTCGCCCAATAAGTAGTGTCTCCAAATCTTCAAAGCGAAAATTACAGCTGCTAGCTCCAAGTCATGAGTTGGATAATTCTTCTCATGAGTCTTCAACTGTCTCGATGCGTAAGCTATAACCTTTCCGCGCTGCATCAAAACACATCCCAATCCTTTCCCAGATGCGTCGCTGTGAATCACCAATCCTCCGGAACCGTCTGGCACGGTCAGAATAGGAGCAGTTATCAATCTCTGCTTCAACGCCTCAAAAGATGACGCACACATATCCTTCCACACAAATGGTACTTCTTTGCGCGTAAGCTTAGTCAAAGGCTCTGCCAGACGAGCGAAGTTCTCCACGAACCTTCTGTAATACCCGGCAAGTCCAAGAAAGCTTCTGATCTCCGCAACGTTCTTCGGAATCGGCCAATCTCGAACTGCTGCAATCTTTTTGGGATCAACGGCGATTCCATCTCCGGACACGACATGTCCCAAAAACTTCACTTCTTGAAGCCAAAACTCGCACTTGCTCATCTTTGCATACAATTTCTCTTGTCTCAACGTCTACAGTGCGATCCTCAAGTGTTCTGCATGCTCCTCAATAGTGTTCGAGTAGACCAGAATATCATCAATAAATACTACTATAAACTGGTCCAAGAATGGTGAAAAGATTCGGTTCATCAAGTCCATAAATATCGCCGGTGCATTCGTTACTCCGAAGGGCATCACTAAGTACTTGTAATGTCCATACCGAGTTCGGAACGCCTTCTTGCAAATATCTTCTGTTTTAACTTGGACCAGATGATATCCGGATCGCAAATCCAGTTTCGAGAATACCCTTGCACCACAAAGCTGCTCAAATAATTCGCCGATGCGAGGAATCGGGTACTTGTTCTTAATAGTCACCCGGTTTAATTCTCGATAATCGATGCACATCCTCCTTGTGCCATCTTTCTTCTTAACTAGAAGAACTGGAGCTTGTTAGTTATATGTATGCCCTAGAGGCCATTACTGTACTTATGATGTATATTGTAATGGATGCTGGGACATATATAGGGAGGACTTTCTTGCTCGACATGATAGTATGCTATCTGGTTACTCTTTACCTTAACGTGTACACTGATTGTCTCTCTGTTACATGTTGGTAAAGCCCTTAGGATGTGTACTTGACTACCTGGACTATGATGCGGATCATATTAGTGGGGACATGGTAGTCCATAAGTACATCCTTCAAGGTCCCTAGTCGTGGGTGTATCGAGACAGGGCATCGATATACCAGTGTAGACTAGCGTATACCTTCTCGACCCATACAGATGGGCGATGGATGATCCCATATCCATTGGTGTTTGACATCAGAGATGATATACGGGTGCTCAGTGGAGACTGGGTACACTGGACGGACTCGCCGAGAACTCCCAGATGGTATTATACCTTACGTCAGATGGCAGTTCTCTGGTGACACTGGTACAGGTTAGTCTGTTGACCCGAGATCGTCATAGAGTCTTGTGTGATTCCCACTGTGCTTTGATTTCCACCTTACCACATCCTAGAGGGCGTGCAAAACGGTGGTTTTTGGGTACAGTCCCGAATCATATGGAGGCAATGAGCGATAGGAGGGGATTCATCTCTCCCGGTATAGGGAGTTGATGTTGCGCTGTGTTCGATTGGCTATAACCGGAAATCCCTGGCCAGGGTTGCTGAGATTTACTGGTAAGTGTTACCAGTAGCTTCTCGAACTGTTATAGACCTCATATCGACACGACTTATCGAGCTACTGGGGTCTGACGTTTACCACCCCTAGGCAAGATATGCGACATATCATACGACGAGACCGGACTGTACGGTAAGTGTTACTGGTTGGATTCACAGGAGTGTGAGCAGGCTTGCTCGTCGATCTTCTGATTGCTCAATACCCGGGTGGCCGTTACGTTTAGCAGACCGCTTGCGGCTTATGGGTGTTTGATATGATCATCACCTACTGCTGGCGTATTGACAAGTCTTTAGAGTCCTACACAGAGGTTTCCTGGCTCAAGCGAAACGAAATAGGAGCGCATATGAGATATGTGCGGGACCGAGAATAATACCAGTATGTGATACTGTATTCTATTATCGCGATTTGTATCATTGGACGGTTATATATGATATATCCGGGATACCGAATCAAGTGTTGATTCGATACATTGATACACTTGATATTAGTCGGTTATATGCGATATGACCGGATCATTAAATCAAGTGTTGATTTAATGATTTAATGTATAATTATATATTTGATATATTACTTTACATTAACTAGTATTGGTTCACTTAAGATTGATTATCTCACTTGATTGTGCACATTGTATATATGATATAGTTTTGTGCACTAGATTGTATCATGTTTGATGATACATGCAAACTTGGGTGTGTGTATGCTTTTAACTATGATTAGGTTAATGGTTAGGGTTTGATTTATTTACTTATTCATTTATTTATTTATTCATTTTTGGCAAAATGAAATGGTGGCTAATTTTGTTTCTTTGCTTTAGCTTCATGAAGCTTCTTTAGATTATCTACCATTTTGTCTTTTGCCTAAACCTAACCATTCACCTAACCCTAGTTTATTCTCTACACTTAACCAAGGTTGCATTATGATAACTTCACTTGATTTATCATTTGATTTATTTTTTATTCTCTCATGATATTCTTTCTTCTTCTTCTTCATCTTCAAGAAGAAGAAACCTTGCTACCATTAATGGTGTCTTGAGAAAAAGAGTGAGAAATCCAAATCCAAAGTGAACCCACTCCCTATTTTTCATCCTCTACCACTTGCCATGCAGTATAGGGTGTTTTCTTCACAAGTTTCATGACTTGGTGAAGTTGGAGCTTGATCTCGAGTTGCCTCGACGTAGATCATCTTCGGCATCGAAGTCGACGACCTAGCCCGATCATTTCTCCGACGAAACCATCAACAGAGTCCGGGATTCGATGATCGCAGCGGAGAGACGTCATCACGGAGCTAAGGAGGTGGAGGACCGGATCTACAAAGGTTGTAGCCCCTTTCACTTAGCACTAAAGCAGTTTAGTAGCTTGTTGTTTCGCCTAATTTCTAGTTAACGATCTATATTAGGGTTTCTCGGTACATATTTTTTGAATTTGGCATGGTTGATACCTTGTAGAACCACTTGAGTGTGCCTAGGAATCCTACAGAGCTCCCCAAGGCGAGTTACTGCTGCGAATCCAACCCTTCTCAAGTAACTCAGTAACCTGCTTCTTGACTTCTTCCAACTCTACTGGTGCCATTGGATAGTACGCTTTAGAGACTGGCGCTTCACCAGGAATAAGATCAATCGCGAACTCCACGTCTCATTTCGGCGGTAAACCTGATATGTCCTCGAACACGTCCATGAAATCTCGAACAACAGCTGGCGCTTCATTTTTATCAACCTCCAACGACGAAAGAACACTATTTGTCGGCCTAGCCTTAAACTCGACTGGCCTGAAAGAACTGCTTCCTCCCGTAAAGATAAACTCTGGATGTCCGGAAATCTGGAAAATTACTTTCTTTGCCCTACAATCAATGTGAGCGTGGAAAGTGCCGAGAAAATCCATTCCCAAGACGACTTCATAGCTACCTGTATCAATCACCAAGAAATTTGCAAATAGCTCCCGTCCGCAAACAACAACTGCACAATCCTTACATTCTCTGCTAGATATGATCTTCCCATTCCCAGTGTGTATGTCCCAACAACTAGACAGGGTCGTGCAAGTAATCGAGTGTGTTGCAATAAACTTGGATGACATAAAACAATGGGATGCACCAGAATCGAATAACACTAATGCGGGAAAACCATAAACAAGTAGAATACCTGAAAAAACTTCTACTGAAGCCTTAGCTTCCTCAGCCGTCAGGGTAAATGCTCGAGCTTGATTGGGTCCCTGAGTCAGCTGCTTCTGTCCCTGAAACGGTTTCTGCGGTGGATTCTGAACATCATCCTTCGTGCGAAGCTTCGACGGACAAGGGTTGATAGTATGATCCGCCGACCCACAAACCAAACAGAGTCCCTGCCTCCTTCGACAATCTCTTTGCACATGTCCGGGTAAATGGCAGTAGTTACAAATCACGCTCCTTCTTTGATCAACGACAACAGGCTTCTTCATAGGTGTTATTCTACGTCGGTTCACTGGAATACCTCTGCGTCCATGTGCTCGGTTCGGTGCAAATGCCTGCTTCCGTACTGTAACTGCCGGCTGCTGTGAACTCCCAGTCTTCATAGATAGGCTCTGCTGCTCTCGGGCCGCTGTAAGTACTTGTGAAAAAGTGGTCAAACCCAGGGAGACAATATGCCTCTGGATGTCCACATCCAAACTGCGCATGAACCTCCTTACCCTATCAGCATCGTTGGCAACCAAAGGTCCAGTGAATCTACTGAGCCGCGTCCACTCAGCTGCATGTACATCTACAGGTGCGCTGTTCTGCTTCAAACTGATGAACTTTTCTTCCATTTCCTCCCGTGAAGTCCGCAGGAAGAACTTCTCCAAGAAACTCTTCGAAAAATCTGCCCAACTGATCGGCTTGGGCAAGCGGGTCTCTTCCACAAGCCACCATTTACAGGCGTAGTCCACCAACTGGATGCGTACCACATCCACCCTCTTATCCCCTGGAATCTGTGCCGCAATGAGTAAATTCTCCGTGTCAACCAGCCACTGCTCTGCTGGCAACGGCTCTTCCAGGCCAGTAAAGACAGACGGACCCAGTCTCCTGAAATCCGCTACGGTACCCACACGATCAACTGGTCTGGCAACCACATTGTTCACAGACTGCTGAACGATCTGCAAACCTTCCTGAAAAACTTTAGCTTGCTGCTGGTTCAGCTCTGTTTGTCGCTTTTGGTTCTCCAACATCCCACGGATTACTCCAAGCATAGCAGCTTCGTCAACACGCCTTTGGTACGTTTTCAGATTCTTGTCTGCCATGTTCCTGAAATCAAAGCACCAAAAGGATTAGCATGATAACGGATTCAAAATATAGATCAAGGATATGAATCAAGGCTAGAACTCTAAGTTACTTAAATAGAGTACCGCATTGTAACCATGCCGCGGTATCATAGCTACAATTACATAACTCCACCCAAGTCACCTAAGTTCTAGAGATAACCAAAAGAAAACCAGGTTTCGAGTCAATATGCAAAGGAGGTTTGCATGTCGTAAAAGTAGAATCAGGAGGAAGTTAAGATTCAAGAATGGTAAGACGGTAAGGTGGCAGGACATGTTTCCTAATCACGAGTATTCTGATTCGTGTATTGGGTCCAATACCCAACTACAAAAAGAATCAAACCCGATTAACCTATATCCTAGTCTCTGATACCAAAAGAAAATCATGCCACGCCCCGCTTCCCAGAGTATGCTAAGATAGGTACGTAACATAGCCAACCATGCTACCTGTGGATAGGAAAAATCCTTCCACAGTCACATTATGGCTGTAGAGATATCAAAAACAATAATAAACTATCTAATACATGTCCATAAGCCAGAATAAAACAAGTCAAGAATAAAATAATGCGGAAGCAAAAGATTCAATACAAGAATAAACTGGAATATACGTCCCATAATGCGGGCTCACATCAGGAATGAAAATACCGAAAGTAAAATGAACTAACTACTAACAAGTCCTCACTGCTCAGTCTGCTGACTGAAATACTCCTGCTCGGCCTGTAGCGAAGGTAAAGAATCTGGGCCATGCAAAACCCAGACGTCAGTGCGTCATAATATCAAGCAATACTATAAACAGGGGTAGCAATATATGCAGGTATGAGTATAAATGGTAAAACAGGTATAACAGTGATATAAGTAAGGACAGAGAGGGTAATGTGTAGTGAGTAATCTAAACTGGTCTATTGTGTTAACTACTCTCAAGTCTTTGAAATCAATTTGATGAATCGTCGATGTAACTCAATAGTATCCCGTGTGTGCCCGGGACCACGGTGAAGATTCTTGGGCTGAAGCCGAGACATGCCGCTAGGCACTAAAAGGGTAGTATGTAACGATGAATGATGTCAGCAGCATCATCCCAAGGCTGGCCTAGCCTCTAAAACTGATCAGTAAAGGTATCGAACTGTCGAGTTACAAGTCAGGTTTCATCATTGATTTCCCCATATCCCCAAGTTATGTATTCAAGTCAGGTATTGATAAATCTGGAGCTAATGCCAACACAGGATCAGCAGGTAAAGGTTTGTCTGGATAGACAACAGGAAAGGTCCGTAGGGACAACATGTCAAAGCTGTTGGCATTAGTAACAAGATCAGGTAACAATTAAAGCCATGGTACATCAGGTCAAGTCAGGTAGTATATAGGTATCATGTCATGTCAAGAAGTGTACGGTACCAAGTCGGGTCAAGTAGTAGGTGTATCAAGTCATATCAGGGGTGCACAAAATGTCACGTGGGTGCTCATAATCAAGCTATAATAAGAATGGGTATACAAAACAAGTATGGGGTACTAATGGAACAATAAAAAAGGAACATTGTGATGTGGCACGCAAATAGGTACAGATTAAAGAATAAGGATGCACAGTTATCGATTTAGGTTAAGGTTATAATTCCAACATTAATTAAATTACACCTTATCAAATATGGAATGTTAAATTTACAATACTATATAATCAAGTGATCTATGGATGCAATTGTATATATAATAGGCTAAATGGATGCAAACGGTGTCCGAAAGGTTATAAACAATTAAAAAGAGTACTATGGGTTATACAACTAAGCAATATGTGATTCAATCATGGATATGGGTACCGTGTATCATAATCTAATATGCAATATGAAATGTTTCAGGTTCTAGATCTAAAATGGTGTAACGGGACATCGAAATGTTACAAATGGGAATTATGGTATTAAATTTAAACTACAGGTTTAATGTGCATTCAAATAAGTATATAATAAATTAAATAGCATGTAGCAAGTTTTACTTGCCTCGACAGATCAAGAAACGGGTATACGGAACGTCACACGTCGGCGGAAAAAGTCGCGACGCGCGTACGGTACACGGAACGAATCCAGACAACGTATAAGGGGATCACACGGGTCAGGTACGCTCGCTTGGTCGTCGGGATCGTCGACGGCACGACCGGATTCCGGCAAACTATAGAAAACAAGAATTAAAGAAAAGAAAAGCAAGAAAAGAAAGAAAGATAAGAAAGGAAGAGGAAGAAGAAGAGATGGGAATGGCTTACTGTGGAGTACAGGGGGTCAGGAGAGAGAGGTGAAGGTGACGAGGAGATGAACGGAGCTTCCGACGATGAGGTTTGATTGCTAGGGTTCGGTTAGGGTTAAGCTAGGGTTTGGTGTTGGTTTTGTTGCTGGGTGTGCAGGGTTTGATGAGGGAGAAGAGAACAGAGGAGAGGGAGAGAAGAGGTGGAAAGAGGTGGTGATGGCGACGAGAGGTGATCGACGACGGGGTTAGGGGTAACATGCAAGCTATGAAATGCAATTTTAATTTATTTTATATAACCTAAAATGTTATATGATAAAATATGCGATGGTAGATGAAAGTCAATATGCAGTATACATGAGATGCGCGTGTCTATTTAACAGGCCAGGGTAGTTTATAAATGTGAATCAAACAAGTTCAAGCAAGCGGGTCGGGTCGAATGCAATGTAAAAGTAAAATACCATTCGCATCCAAATACGATAAATCAATAAAAATACCACAGATAAAAAAATACGGAAACAGAAATTGGTATAACTGAACTCGGTTATTATAGGGAATCAAAAACCCTAACTAGAAAAATATTTCTCTAAATCTTTCCAAACAAAAAAGATAGTGCTCTGTAAAATAGAGCACCGTTGGATTAAAAATCCAATGGTGATTAAAAATCACCAATTTTTGGAAAGATTTTCTACAAGGAAAGATTTCCCTGAAATTTGCCCGGAATAACAGATAAAAGATTTTTTGGATTAAAAATCCAATGTTGAATAAAATTTACTGAGTGATCTAAAAGATCATGTTGGTTACAAAATCAATTAAAATCTTTCAATGAAAGATTGACAAAACAAATTGATTCTTTTCTTTCTGCTATAAATAGGAGCCAAGAAGAGAAGAGAAGGGGTCTACTTTTTTGGGAGAGATAACAACAACAGAGAGAAAAAAGAGAGGAGAATTTAATTCTCAAGAGAAAAAAAAAGATCTCTTCAAAGAAAAGAAACCCTAGGTGAGAAAGGGGAAAGAGATCTAAGTTCCATAAAACAAAGAGAATTTAATTCTCAATTTAAGAGTTTAACTCTTCTGAATAAGAACTTAGTTCTTTCTCTGGTTGAAGATCTGCAGAAGCAGATCTCCCCACAAGTTGAAAATTTAATTCTCATCGGGGAGATTCTGCCGTGTAGATCCAAAACTTAGAGGGAGAATTGAGTTTAAGGAATTTAATTCCCCTAAATTCACAGGAATTTAATTCCTCCAAAACAGAATCAGGGTTTAACCCTACATAAGAATTTAATTCTTCCATATACATAGTATTTAATTCCTCTAAAACAGAATTAGGGTTTAACCCTACAGAGAATTTAATTCTTAAAACAAGGGATTTAAAGCTCTCCATGCACGTAAAGAACTTGGTCACGTGGTAACACGTGACCCCATTCTCAATGAGCAGAAAAGAGAGAACAAAACTAGGTCACGTGTTACCACGTGACCCTTAAACAAACTCCCCAAAATGAGAAGAAAAAAGCTTGGAGGCAATGCCTCACATGCTCACACGTGTCCCTCATAAATGAAGAGAACAAAGACAAAGGCGGTACTGATTTTGGGCGCTCTCACGTGTCCCCACGTGACCCCTTAATAAACACTTTAATAATCAATACATGGCTACCCATCACATGCCAACACGTGATGGCCTGAAGACTAAAAGTGTTTTAACACTTATTTGAATATTCTGATAATAAAATAAAGGAGGTCTGGCCCCATCTTCAGGCGCCTCATGTGACCCCACGTGACCCCTTCCTTTCTAGTGTTTAACACTATTTTGAGCATTTTGTCTCCAGTGTTTAACGCTGTTTTAAATACATCACGTGAGGACACGTGACCGCCAGATGTCCTCTAGTGTTTAACACTATTTTCAAATCAGCTTAGCCCAAAATGGCTAAGTTTTCCAGAGGCAAATCTCCCCTTCAAATGAGCCTTAAAATCCAGAACTATAATGTTTAAGTGCTCAGCCGAAGACAAAATGTTCTCAGAGCCCTCAAACTCTTGTTTAGCATTGCTAAATAATGAGGGGCTGAACCCAGACAAATGCTCAACAGGCCAACAAAAGGCCAACATTTCAAACTTAATTAGACTTAGCCCAAATTGGCCATAAGTCCTCAATTCAGATTTAACTGAGCCAATGTGCTCATAACCTAATTAATTGATCTTAGTTCCAAATTGGACTATAGATCTCCCAATCAACTTTGGTTCAAGGGTACATCTCTGAACTCCTCTGATATTTGTCGTTGTAATCCTTCAACGTCTTCAGAGAGGTGACGGGTCCCGATAACCAATCATTCCATGGATTGTGAGGTCCTTAAACTCATGGACTATGATGTCCTTAACCTCGGACTGTGGGGTCCCTTTAAACCCATGGACTATGATGTCCTTAACCTCGGACTGTGGGGTCCCTTTAAACCCACGGACTATGATGTCCTTAACCTCGGACCGTGGGGTCCCTTTAAACCCACGGACTATGATGTCCTTAAGCTTGGATCACCATGTCCTTAAACTAGTAATTGACCGCAAAGTCCTTAAACTAAAACAATAGAGCCAAAATGCTCTTTTGTCGGATCTAAATGATCCTGTTAAGTAGATCTTAGTCTAAAATTAGACTAACGTATTCTTAACAAATGGTTAAGTTGACCTTAGTCTAAAATTAGACTAACGTGTCCTTAACAAACTGTTAAGTTGATCTTAGTCTAAAATTAGACTAACGTATCCTTAACAAACGTTTAAGTTGATCTTAATCTCAAATGAGACTAATGTATCCTTAAACCCAACCCCCAAACCCAAATCTAAGAAAATACGGATTTGGACTAATCTACGCCCTACAGGCGATAACATAAATTAGTCTCCGTATATAATCCACGGGCAACCAAAAAAAAAAAAACACGACACGAAGTGATCATCTGGAGAAGGAGAAAGTTGTTACCGCGACGCGGTAGCGTAATTAACTGCAGGGGCTTGCGCCTGCAGAGAAGAGCGTCCCTACAATCAAAAACCCCTCAAATGAGGGGGAATCTGACTAAGTCTACTATATCGGCCGCATCCGTTTAAACCTTCAATACACGATGTCATAAATCAAGTTGGCATCTTCGGAGAGGTGGACGGATAGCACAAATTAGCATCTGCCCCAAAATTCAGGAGAGACGGACCTGCGCAGTCACGTCTCCGTGTTTCGGCAGGGAACAGATTCTGGCACGCCCGGTGGGACATTTTCCACTTTCCACTCCACACTTCGTGTGTCGTGTTTTCCCGTGATCAGATAATCACGGTGTGTATATTTGTGGTTGCCCTTAGGGGAGTGGATATGACAGAGCCAGATATGACAGAGCCAGATTTGAGCCTGCGTTTGTTCCTACTTTAGCAACTCAGGCTCTGTCATATCTGGTGGAGTCAAGTACGGGCCACTTGCAGGCTCAAATCTCTGCAATACGGCTCTTCAAGAAATCAACGGGCTTCTCTTTGGGTCGATGCTCCCACCTTCCACCCTCAGTGCCTCAACGCCGATGGAGCAAGCCCAGAGGAAATCTGTCTTCCACAGGCTGGTTCCTCAAGCTGCAACTTTGTCGACAGAATCAGTCCTCCAACAACTGGCACCTGCCAAGGACCAAGGTCGTCGCAGGGGGCAGAATATTTAGGCTCTCAAAGGAAACAGGGGGCAGGCTCGGCAAAATCCTGAAGCTAGTCAAATCCCGGCCGTAAGAAACGGTCGACGTCGATATCAGCATCATACAAAATGAGTTGGGGGCAGTTCTCCGTATGGTCCTGTTTCAACCCTAGTGGTAAATGTTGTTGTTCCAACTGGGAACTGTTGGATATAGTGCCCTCAGAGTCAATTATTGGATCGCAGGCACGTGATTGCAATGATTGAGGGAGGACCTATGCCGGTAGGACAGTCATACTCGAGAGGTTTGTATACTATCTGGTTTGTCTTTATCATCGTGTACATGTTTTAGGTGACATTGTGGTTCACTATTACACGTTGATAGAGAATAGTATGCTACCATGGTTTATCTTTATCATCGTGTATTGCTTTAGGTGACCTTACAGGTCACTATTGCACATTGATAGAGCCCATAGGATTCTTGCTTGACTACCAGCAGTATAATGATGATCATATACGTTAGAGTTGGGTAGTCTATAAGCACATCCTTAAAGTGGTCCTTAGTCGTGAGAGTTTCGAGATTGGGCATCGATACTCCATTAGTTGACTAGTGTATACAGTCGAGACCCCGACGAGGGGCGGTGGCCGGTCTCACAAACCATTGGTGTCAGTTGGTTCACCTAAGATGTATACAGGTGCTCATTGGGTTATGAGTACACCGGACAAGACTCGCCGGGAACATGTTAGTTGGTATTATACCTAGCGTCAGATAGCAGTTCCCTGGTGACATGTGTACAGGTTCGTTCATCTACCTGAGATCGTCATTTGTCTCGTGTGAGTTCCCACTGTACTTTGATTACTACCCTACCACGGCTCAAAGGAGTCGTGCAAATAGGTTTTAGTTGGGTACAGTCCCGAGCCACATGGAGGCAGTGAGCGGATCAGCAGGGGTTCGTCTCTCCCGGTATTGGGGGTGAGGTCGCGCTGTGTCTAGGAGAGCCATTACACGAAGTCCTTGGCCAAGGCAGGAGATTTACTGGTAGGTATTCCAGTAGTATCTCAGGGTGTTCTGGGCTACACTCCGACACGACTTGTACCGCTTTTGGGGGTCTGACTTTTACTAACCCACTAGGCCCGACATGCGATGCTCATAGACGAACGGACCGGACTGTACGGATATTGTCACTGACAGGCTCAGTAGGGTGTCAGGATGAGTTCGCTCATCGATCTCCTTTTTGGTCAATACCTGGTAGCTCGTTACGTACGGCTAACACCTCTGACATGCTAGTGGTTAAATCCACAGCCAAAGTATTGACGAGTCTTTAGAGTCCCCCACAGACAGTTTCTCAAGTTTCGGGCAAAATGTTGTAAAGGCCGTATGGATTTATGGCAGGGTTCGAACGTACGCGTGCACTTGTGCACGTGTCATGGTTCGGACGGATAATACTAGCGGGCTTTAGTTTAAGCCGGATCCTAGTATTATGCTGTGTAGATTTTGTCTCATTGCATTTGTATTCGGTCGGAATACAAATGCGGGTATGTATATACAGTCACGGGGTTATCCTGTAATTTGTTACCGGATCGCTTTTTGAAGTTGCCAGCTTGCTTTCTCTTTTTGGCCAAATTCCTTTTCTATTGTTCTTTGGCTAAATTTTCCTTGGAGGGGCTTATTTGCAAATGTGCAATTAGTGAAGGCAGGGTTTTTTTTTTTGGTATATGGGGTTCCAGCAGTTTACTGGATGGTTCTAGCATCTTTTTCTTTTTCCATGCTCATTGCTTGCATTAAATGTAAGGGGATTGATAAGGATTTTGGTGTGACTCTTTTTCTTATGATCACCACTTCTTTTTCTTGTGTTCCACCCCTTTTGATCCTCATCCATTGAAAATGGCCGGCCACTAATTTGGGCAGCCCTTCAATTCATTTTGTGGTGAAAAAATTTGATCTCATTTGCTTACACAAAATTCCTTAGCTCCATTTCAAAGTTCATTTCCACCTTCACCTCCAAAATGGCAACTTCATTAACCCCTTGAGACAAAGGTTTCTACACTTAGTCTACAGCAATCTTGGACACGTCGACTAGCACACTTCGTGTCCGAGTTGCCTCGGTTCAGAGGTGGGAGCCCGTAAAAAGACTTCTCGATGTGGTGCCCTTTCCGACGAGGAGATCGAGACCGGAGATGCCGCGAGGAGCTTGGGATGGTGGCCGAAGACCGAAGGACACGGATCGCTCGGTATAGCCTTTCTATCCCTTCTCTTGATAGGTAATTGTAGGTTAATGGATCGATCCGGGTTTTAAGCATACGATAGCGCCGGTTTTCAAGTTAAGAAAAATTTTCGTTTCCGCATTTTGGCCTCGGATAGACGGCCAGGGCGCTACCGTAGACTTACATGGTATCAGAGACACGCCATTAACCTTTACTAGCTTGCTCTAGCATGTTTAGAATTTCGATCGAACAAAAATTCTAAAAAGCACAATTTCAAAAATGCAGTTTCTGTCAATTTTCATTTGTGCTCGAAAAATTATTTTGAGTGTTGCAGAAATACGTGCAGGCTTTTCTAAGAGTTCTGTGAAAATTTGGTATGGTGATACTACAGTAAGACCGCGGAACCGCGGCCAAACCCATGTTCTGGCCGCGGTTCCGCCGCAGTCAAGAGTCAACACCGTATCATTTCTTCTACAGTGGTCTTTAAACTTGGAATTGGGGTTTATGGTATATTCTGTTTGGGCCCAGATTTATTTTGTGTACTGAGTATTGTACTTAGGGCCCACTTCGGGAATTTTGTCGATCGAAATTTTTAAACATGTTAGTTCACAGTATTTACATTATATCTGCGACCATGAATGTCATTTGATCGGTAAATCCTGTCTAATTGCTATAGTTCTTTTAGACGGATTTACGAACGTGACATTCACGTTGATGTTCTGTGTTGTGCTGTGATGTTGCGGATTTGTCATGGTGGATAGCCTGGATGCAATGGTAGTACAGTTTGGTTGTATATGTACATTTGACATTGCGGGACGAGCGTCCGACATGTGGACTGCCGTCACTGCCTGTTTGTATATTATTCTTTTAGGGAACGACCGGGCTGAGGTCGATGTACCCGTTGTATATTTTACTTTCTGTACTAGGATTATCCTGCGGTGGGGTACACGGATAACCGGGTTCTAGAGGGCAACGGGCTCGCATCTTATAGCTTTAAGACGGAGGGGGCTTTACTCTAGAATTGGCGGGCTATTCGCCGCACTCGTAGGGGGTATAGGTTGACCCAAGGAGGGGTGCTCCGTGAAGTGCTGGATGGTCCATTCACGTTGTTGAAGGGGGCTGCCTCGCTTCAGGTTTTGGCGGGTAACTTGCCGCGCCCGTAGGGGTCTAGGATTTCATTGCACAGGCTATCCACACGACTAGGGGAACGTCGGGTTTCAGTAGCGGCTCTATGAAACCCGGGGATCCCAGATTATCTGTATTGTTCTGTGATACTTATTACATTTCTATGATATTGCATTTTATCACGACTTGAGCGAATATTATATATTGATAGTAGATGTTGTATATGTTTTGCACCCGCACTAGTCCAGTCCCCGCTCTGTCGTTAGTTAAGTAACCTAACGGGTGATGACGGGACCCAGTGGCGAATGCGGATGGCATATACGTACATCATTATTTTCGTTCTTTATTGGTGTGATCAATTGATGGGACTGCGTTAATTCGGATCAATGCAAGCTAAACAAACCTATTCTGATGTTGTTGGAACATTTTTCAAAAAAAAGCTGTTATTGCAAGGACGTTCTCTTTTGTTTTGCACAGTGGTATTCGGTTATGAATATCCAGCACCTCAGTCGACGAGGCAAGGGCCGAGATCCCTTCACCGGTAGTGACCCCTTGGACAGAAGTTTGCGTCAAGGTAATAACTTCACTATAGCCGATTACTTTTTGCTTTGCATCATGGTATTCAGTTGGAATATCCTGCACCTCATTCTATGGGGAAAGAGCCGGGATCCCTTCACCGGGAATGACCTCTTTAGCAAAAGTTTTCGTCACTATATTTTTTTATAAAAAGCTATCCGGTTCCTTCAACGATATCAAGTTCATTATGTTAAAGGTTTTTCGCCAAAAACCATTCGTAGCCCTCCGTCATTTCAGAAAGGTAGCACTTAGTATTCATGCTATGTATGTTGGCCTTCGTCAAGGCATAGTGTATGGTAGCTATTTGTTACTTTTCTGCTGCATAGATAGATGCGTTGGTTTGGGACAGTCGTACTGCTATTTTGGCCTTCGTCAAGGGTATGTATGGGTGGGTTCAAATTAACCTGGATAATGACGGGTAGAACTTGACATGTGACTTATGATATGTTGGCCTTCGTCAAGGTCATAAGAGCATGGGGTAAAAATCACATCGGGAGTTTCTAAAGAAACTGAAACTTGCCAGATATGCGCATACCTTCTGGAGTGTGATAACGTGAGTGGATTCCATCATGTTATCATGCGATGATAGTTGGATCCCGATTCCCACTGATGATTTGGTTTACTCCTCGGGTGATCCCGACTAATTCTTCTTTCAGGTTTGGAGGAGAATTTGAGGTTACAGTGGGAGGTTTCCTGATTAGATAAAGTGATAACCATTCTGATCTAGGTTAGAGTGCACGCTAAGTGTTTCTTTTCTCTCTCTCTCTTTGGCAGCGACCATGGCCCGATCCTTGACTATAACTCAGTGACCAAGTTAACCGAACCTTCTTAAAACACTGACTTTTGGATTGTCAGAGTTGCATACCTTATTGCCACTCCTACTCTTACTCTTTTCTCCAGGACACCCCGTATTATTACGAACGTCCACTTCCATTGGATAAAACCATCGTATGGTTATATACAAACTCGAAGGAACTTGTTCCAGATTCGAGGATGGTTTCGGTTCTGGAGAAAACGAATAGGACTATTCAGTTGTCTTTTCCTTTTACCTTCTCTCAGGTTGCGAGTGCTCCTTGGATTAGGACGGTACACTTATTATGCTAATTGGATAGTCTTCATCCAAACCATAGGCAGGTGCCGAACGGTAGGAAATGAAGAAAACCATTTAGCCTAAAAGGTGTACAGAAGGTAATAAGTTAAGACAAATAAAGGGATTAGAAAGAGGGCAAAGTAAACTGCGACTGCTATTCACGACCAAACCAAGTATTTCTTCGCCAATCCTACATCACCTTTGTATTTCTCCAGAACACTCTGTATCACTACGAAGATCCACAGTTATCTGGATACTCCATCGTATGGTTATATATGAACTTGAAGGAACTTGTTCCAATTCGGGGATGGATTCTGGTTTAGAAGAAATAGGAATAAGGTTTTATTCAGTTGTCTTTTATCTTTACCTTCTCTCGGGTTGCGAGTGCTCCTTGGATTAGGAGAGTACACCCATTATGCTTATTGGATAGTCTTCTTCCAAACCATAGGCTGGTGCCGAACGGTAAGGAAGGAAGAAAACCATTTAGCCTAAAGAGGTGTACAGAAGGTAATGACTAAAGACATATAAAGGGATTTGGAGAGATGGCAAAGAAATATACGGTTATAGTTGTGAATCTGATAATGGAAGAGGCATTACTTAGAATACCCGGATACCCCTTCGAAACATTTACATGTTTCAGTTTCACTGTGTATTGTTAAAGGAAAACTGATTTCCCAATTAGTCCTTGCTCCAGGGTATATATTTACCAGGTGTGATTCTCATATCTGTATGGTTTTACAAATGATGAGTGGGAGTAAGTTATTGGGAATTGGGTGATCATCCTCATTATATCGGGATTCGTTGTAATTGGTGATATTTGAGGAAATCGCCTGGGTTGTTTGCCGGACGGAAAATATTTGGTTTTGAATATCCGTTGTTATGCACTAATTTCAATTTGATATATCTGTACGTTTATTTTTATAAAGTGAGATATAATTTTTTGAAATTATGTCCATGACATTTACCTATATCAGTGGATGGTTAGGTAAGGAGCATTAAACAGTGGTGTAATTCTTCTTAACCATAAGTACAGTTTTCAACCTACAACACACAGGGAATGGGTTATTAGACTCAAGGGACTTATACAGAGTATTGTATGTTGTCCAGTGTCCATGAGGACAGAGGGGTTGGTACTCGTACTATATTCTGTTTACTTGTGACTTCTCTAGTTCTTAGACATGTGTTTCGTAGAAATGCAAGGTCTAAGTTTTGAGAAGTTATAGGTATAAGAATAAAGTAGAGAACCAGATGGTGCAAGTATCAGGATTCTTCAAGGTGGTCGAAGATATAGATACTTGTGTATGGTATTCAGTTAATAGTAATGATTAAGAGAACTTGCTTCTCTTTCAGGTTACTCATAATTGGAAGCATTCCTAAGTTGAGTAATGTTGATCGGCCTCTCTCCATTTAATTGACATGCACTGGAGACAGTTGCATGATTTGAATCCGGATCCAATTAAATCAGTGCCTCTTTTTCTATATTGGATATAGAATAGTTCATATCTTAACATTGTTAAAGTACGGGGAGTTTTCCGGCTTATGCTCAAAACCAGACTCTGGATAACTCAAGGCACGTTTCTGTAATGGCTGTTTGTGGGTTGATCCGGGCTATGACGAGGGTTGACTTTCTACCATCTGGAAGATCAATAGTAATATTGTTCTTGACTCGCCACAGTTTTAGTAAAATGGATTTTTTCCGAAAAACAGTAGTAGGAGTATGGTAGAACTGGAAGTGATTCCAGAACCGCAAACGATTACTGAAAATTTGATAAGAACCTAAAGATTCAATCTAGTTTGACATTCCATTGACCACTCCGCGGATATGGTGGGTAACCTCAGGCACTCGAGAGGTACTTCGGTATGCTCAAAGACGGTGACAGGGAGGTTCTTGTTTACCTAGACTTACCATTGATGTTGTTCCAGACTGTGAGACCCGGCAGGAGGATGAGTATAGCGTCGTTCTAGACTAGCTTTAAAAGTGCACGTGTATATTATTCTGCCAGAGGATTGTCGTAGTCAGTGAGAGCAGCGGAAGCATAATGGACAAGTAGCTTGTGCCTATTTAGAGACTAAAGCAGATATAGTGGAGATAGATCATCTATTTTTGATGTGACAGTCATAGGTTTGACTTCATCAGAATAGGAGATGGATCTGTTAAGAAGGTAGTAGGGTGTGATGTCCTGGTATTTGGATGACATACACAGAGTAGGAAGTGAAATTCCTATACTACGATCGGTTATACTTTGGTTGTCACACAGTGGTTTCTCCACATAAGATATGGATATTGTATCGGATATTCTGGTTACTAGATCTGTGGTTTTAGATCTAGATTTGGGTAGTTTCCCAATCTGGGTACTTAGACAGCATTCTAAAGGTGTTTTAGAATGGACGACTCCTGGCACGGTAGTATACCTGCAGGTAATGGAGTCACCCTCTCTAAAGGTGTCTTACAGACTAAAGGGGAGAGGGATGTGCATGATTGGCAGATCACTTGCTTAAGCAATTGAGTCAATCATGAGATGTCAAGTACTACACCAGATATTGTTTTGCACGAGATGCAATAAGTTGATATTAATCCTATCGTGGAGAAACGATCGGAAGCAGTTTTAGAACATAAGTGGATATTCTAGGGATATGATAACAACAGCCACTTTTAGGAGACAGTTATCATTCCAGGCTTCCAAGGTGACCTGGATGACAGAGTGACTGTCAGAGTTGTAGTTTTTCCTCTGACGAGGGGCAGTATTTTGAATAGGTGGTCCAAGCGGATACTGAGGGAGGTATGGCGCAGGATACTGATTGGTTTCAGTTGACGATACAGTCTAAGAAGTTTAGATTTGGAGTTCATTTATGAACTAGGTCCCATCAGATATCCAAACATATTCTAAGACAGGTATTGCTCATTTCGGGAGATGGATTTCTCCGCGAACTTGAGATAAAGAGAGACATAGAAAGAAACATCATGGTGGATCCACTAGCTGAGGCTATTTCTCGAACGCAATATTTTCGCAAACCAGCTTTGTGAGACTGATTAGTAGAGGAGTTGGGTGTTCGGTATCACACGGCCTGTGCGTACGCGACATCGCAATAATTAGCCTTGAGTGCAAGTGGGAGATTGTTGGATATAGTGCCCTCAGAGTCAATTATTAGATCGCAGGCACGTGATTGCAATGATTGAGGGAGGACCTATGCCAGTAGGATGGTCTTACTCGAGAGGTTTGTATACTATCTGGTTTGTCTTTATCATCTTGTACATGTTTTAGGTGACATTATGGTTCACTATTACACGTTGATAGAGAATAGTATGCTACCATGGTTTATCTTTATCATCGTGTACTGCTTTAGGTGACCTTACAGGTCACTATTGCACGTTGATAGAGCCCATAGGATTCTTGCTTGACTACCAGCAGTATGATGGCGATCATATACATGAGAGTTGGGTAGTCTATAAGCACATCTTTAAAGTGGTCCCTAGTCGTGGGAGTTTCGAGACTGAGCATCGATACTCCATTGGTAGACTAGTGTATACAGTAGAGACCCCGACGAGGGGTGGTGGCCGGTCTCACAAGCCATTGGTGTCAGTTGGTTCACCTAAGATGTATACAGGTGCTCATTGGGTTAAGAATACACCGGACAGGACTCGCCGGGAACATGCTAGTTGGTATTATACCTAGCGTCAGATAGCAGTTCCCTGGTGACATGTGTACAGATTAGTTCATCGACCTGAGATCGTCATTTGTCTCGTGTGAGTTCCCACTGTACTTTGATTACTACCCTACCACGGCTCAAAGGAGTCGTGCAAACAGGTTTTAGTTGGATACAGTCCCGAGCCACATGGAGGCAGTGAGCGGATCGGCAGGGGTTCGTCTCTCCCGGTATTGTGGGTGAGGTCGCACTGTGTCTAGGAGAGCCATTACACGAAGTCCTTAACCAAGGCAGGAGATTTACTGGTAGGTATTCCAGTAGTATCTCAGGGTGTTCTGGGCTACACTCCGACACGACTTGTACCGCTTTTGGGGGTCTGACTTTTACCAACCCCCTAGGCCCGACATGCGATGCTCATAGACGAACGGACCGGACTGTACGGATATTGTCACTGACAGGCTCAGTAGGATGTCAGGATGAGTTCGCTCATCGATCTCCTTTTTGGTCAATACCTGGTAGCTCGTTACGTACGGCTAATACCTATGACGTGCTAGTGGTTAAATCCACAGCCAAAATATTGACGAGTCTTTAGAGTCCCCCACAGACAGTTTCTCAAGTTTCGAGCGAAACGTTGTAGAGGTCGTATGGATTTATGGCAGGGTTCGAACGTACGCGTGCACTTGTGCACGTGTCATGGTTCGGACGGATAATACTAGCGGGCTTTGGTTTAAGCCGGATCCTAGTATTATGTTGTGTAGATTTTATCTCATTGCATTTGTATTCGGTCGGAATACAAATGTGGGTATGTATATACAGTCGCGGGGTTATCCTATAATTTGTTACCGGATCGCTTTTTGAAGTTGCCAGCTTGCTTTCTCTTTTTGGCCAAATTCTTGTTCTATTGTTCTTTGGCTAAATTTTCCTTGGAGGGGCTTATTTGCAAATGTGCAATTAGTGAAGGCAGGGTTTTTTTTGTGGGCCCCAGCAGTTTATTGGATGGTTCTAGCATCTTTTTCTTTTTCCATGCTCATTGCTTGCATTAAATGTGAGGGGTTTGATAAGGATTTTGGTGTGACTCTTTTTCATGTGATCACCACTTCTTTTTCTTGTGTTCCACCCCTTTTGATCCTCATCCATTGAAAATGGCCGGCCACTAATTTGGGCAGCCCCTCAATTCATTTTGTTGTGGAAAAATTTGATCTCATTTGCTTACACAAAATTCCTTAGCTCCATTTCAAAGTTCATTTCCACCTTCACCTCCAAAATGGCAACTTCATTAACCCCTTGAGACAAAGGTTTCTACACTTAGTCTACAGCAATTTTGGACACGTCGACTAGCACACTTCGTGTCCGAGTTGCCTCGGTTCAGAGGTGGGAGCCCGTAAAAAGACTTCTCGATGTGGTGCCTTTTCCGACGAGGAGATCGAGACCGGAGATGCCGCGAGGAGCCTGGGATGGTGGCCGAAGACCGAAGGACACGGATCGCTCGGTATTGCCTTTTTATCCCTTCTCTTGATAGGTAGTTGTAGGTTAATAGCTCGATCCGGGTTTTAAGCATACGATAGCGCCGGTTTTCAAGTTAAGAAAAAATTTTGTTTCCGCATTTTGGCCTCGGACAGACGGCCGGGGCGCTACCGTAGACTTACAGGAACAGCTTCAAATTGTTGTGAAGGGTCAGATAAAGTTCTCCTACCGCAATATTGAAGAAGTCTCTGCAGCCCATGGAGATCCCACGAGAGCAGAAACCAGTTCGCTCCCTGAGACAACTTTCCTCATCTATATATAAGGTGTGGAAGCAGGTGAATGGGACTCACCCCAAGACGGATCCTGATACAGCGGTTCCTCCCAAAACCAAAGCGGCTATTTACAACAAGAGGCCTAATAAAGCTCAAGTGCCCGAAGCAAACTCCAAAGGCCAAGACTCCAAACACCCCAAGTCTGGGGGCATGGTGGTCCACACTGTTTATATAGCATCCGGGAAAGAGGATAGCCGTATCTCTACGGGTCATCGACCGCTTATGCGATCCGTGACGAAAGCCCAAGAGCAGCAACAGAAGCTTCAAGAGATGCTAACAGCCATGGCCGCACTTACAGGACCAAAAGCAAGCTCAGAGATGTCCTCAGAACAACGTCATGAGCAGGAAACTGATGCAGAATTCTTTCGAAGAATGCTTGAAAAGAAGGACAAGGAGTCAGCGGAACAAGCGGCCAACATAAAACGAATGGCGCTTTTATTCCAGGACATGGTCGGGATGATGTTACAGCCGGGTCCTCCATCTGAAGACCTTCCGATTATCCTTGAAGACGATAGGGGAGAGACATCGAACCCTCTTCCGGCTTATTCAGCAACTAAAGAGGAAACCATTTCTAAAGCTGCCTTGGATGATTACATCGCTCAACAGATACGAGCTCACCGGGTGAATGAAGCAGCCAGTCAGATTGTTAAGACTAGACGACCCTACCCGGGCTGGTATGATCAAATCAAGTACCCGCCAGGATACACTATTCCTAAATTCCATATGTACAAGGGGACAGGCAATCCCCATCAACATTTCGCTCAGTTCAGGGCTCTCTGCGGCAACACTGGGGGAGATGATAAGCTACTGCTTCGCCAATTCGTTGGCAGTTTGGCAGAGACGGCCTTCGAATGGTCTTCGGAGCTTCTAAATGATCCCGTCAAAACATTCACGGAAATGGAGCTGTTATTCACCCAGCGTATCGCAAGTGCTAGCGAACGCACCCCAATCACGGCGTTGATCAATGCCAGGGTGAAACCAGGCGAAATATGGGTTCAGTATGCGATACGGTGGCGCAACCTATGGTCGAAGTGTGAACAGCGCATAGAAGAAGCGCCTGCGGTGGGCATGTTCGTGGGCACTCTTGATCCGCAGGCGACCATATCCCAATTCATGATGTTCTTCAAGCCGACCACCTTCCAGGCCTTGATCGATAAGCTGGCCCAAATGGACCAGATGGGCCATAGACTATCCTCCTCAAAGATGGATCCTCGGAATGAGAAGGGGAAAGGGAAAGCAACCTTCGTCGCCAACGCTCAACAACAACCGAGTGGCCCGAGACCGGTTGTTCTCCAAAGCAACAAGCGGCAATCCCTTGATGAGAAGTTGAGACGTCCTTACTCGTTTCCCCGGGATAAAACAAGAAAACTATTTGAACTAGCAGTGCGCAATGGGCTCATTACTCTACCGGAGTCAAGACACCCACCGCAACCAAACGGCGTCAATGATCCCAATTACTGCCCCTAACACCGAATATTGGGCCATCCGATCGAAAACTGCTACGTCTTCAAAAACTGGGTTGAAGACCAATACCAACAGGGCAAGTTCGCGCTATCTGAAAATTGGAAGGTGAACCCGCCACAACCACATGCTCTGAAAAAGATGGATATGCTGGGGGCATCATGTTCATTCATAGAGGAAGCTCCATGGAAAGTCGTTCTTTCGGAAAAAACTAAAAAAATGTTGAAAGATCTTCAAACATGCCCGGCGATCAGGTGGAAAAGCCCGCTACAGCCGGAGAACATCGTGGGGATGCTGAAACCATGCCCAACATTGGGAGTTAACAGTGATGGTGGACAAAACATTCAGGCCCAGCCGTCAAAGTCTTCGAAGAAAAAGAAGAAGAACAAAAAGCCCGCGCAGTTTGATGACAAGCGCACGGATCTGCAAAAGCATATTGACGCGCTGGAGGAATATAACCAGAAGGCACGGACCCCGTTCACACTCCAAGAATTTCTCAACAATGTCCTTGAGAGCGGAGATAACAACAATAACGACGGGGATGACTCGTCAGAAGAATCTGAGGACTATGTGGCAAGTTGCCACATGATCTCTCATTCGGCGTTAACTAACGAAGAAGCTCACTCGGCGATAGAGGACAGCATAAAAAAGATGGGGGCAGGATCGAAACCAAAACCCTTGGAACCGTCTGACAAGATGATCGACTTGCTACTGAACGAAGCCCGTCAGAAAAGCAAAGCCAATCGAGAGCGCAAACTGGCTATATTCGAAAAAGAAAAACGCCGATGACTGAATGAAAAGGTCGAGGCACCCCAACCGGATCGAAGCATCCCTATCGCCAGCAAAAGCAAGCTTAAAGTAAGGAAACGATTCGCTAGGGCTCTGTCAATAGGAATGAAGTTGCCTTCTTTCAGAGGAAATTCTCCTGGTAGTATACATCTTGATGAAGCGGACATACATCCTAACTTCTGCTTATACCATCAGAGGATTGCACACCCTACCAAGGAGTGCATCGCCTTTAAAAACTGGTGGCGGGGATATGTTGCCCACCGACAACACGTTCAACGAATGAAGCGCAAGGCTCGTCGGGAACATAAAAGCACGACAAATGAGCGCAAAAGAGCTGCTGGCAACTGTCACATAGTCAACACCAAGAGATCGCAAGTTATCACCTTTGGAAGCGACTCTGACAAAGAAATCGCTCTCAGCCCTCTCTTCAAGGAATCCACCTCCGACACAAAAGATGCGAATATTTGCGAGAAAATCTAGCTTCGTAATTGTACGTTGCCCGAAAAATCTCAGACCTATGACCAAAACGTCTTTAAACTACTACAGACCGGCGGCATCCCCAGGCTGACGTGGTAAAAAAAAAGGTACGTCCATAAGCGAAATGGGCACGGATGAAAACCTGAAAGGGCTCCGTGAGTAAAAACAGCGGGACTACCGGCGAGTTTTGTGAAAACCCGAAAGGGCGCAATCTCGTCAAAAGACACTTGCAAGGTCCTCTCGACCCTGTAAGGAGAAACTACCTGCGTGAGATCCTTACGACTCACAAAGGAGAAACACACTTAGGGATTCCCACGATTCTTAAGGAGAACTTACACTTACGAGATCCTCACGACTCGTAAGGAGAATTCCCTTTTGAGACCCTCACGGCTCATAGGGTTCAAAAGCCTTAAGTTACAGGGATCTGAACCTGTTCTTAAGCCATCACAATCTTCAATTTTGCCCTATAAGCGGTTCAATATTGACCCTTGTATACAATCCACGGGCATGAATGAACATTTTCCTAACAGAGTCCCACCAGCGACTAGGGATATGCTCACACGGTGAACAAACACTTGTAGGTCCTCTCGACTTGCAAGGAGAAAACACTCTTGTAAGATCCTTACGACTTATAAGAGAACACACACTTAGGAATCCTCACGATTCCTAAGGAGAAAACTCACCTACGAAATCCTCACGACTTGTAGGGAGAAACACCTTTATGAGACCCTTACGGCTCATGAAGTCAAAATCCTTAGTCGACGTGATCCTAACCCTGTTTGCTAAGCCACCTTTGTTCGACATCGACAGAGGCAAATGATGATTCGCTCCTGGCAATATCCCAGTTGTAGCGATGCTGATGCCTAAATTGGTATCAAATTCCAAGTCCTTTCATAGCAAATGATGATTCGCTCCTGGCAATATTCCAGTTGTAATGATGTTGATGCAGAGATTGGTACCAGATTCCAAATTCCACACTCGCGATAAAAAATCAGCGAGCCAAAAATACATATGAAATAGCCGAAATGATGGGGCAACTTGCAACAAAATCAGCAAGTAAAAATGTATGCATACAAAATAGCCGAAAAGATTGGGCAACTCGCAATAAAATGCAGCGAGTAGCCGAAATGATTAGGCACCACGAAAAATAGCCGAAATGATTAGGCAATCACGATTTTCACAATATAAAACGCTGAAATGATAGAGCATCGCGGAAAGAAATAAAAAATGAAAGAATGAAACTCTTTGTCCTACAGGTGAGATCACATCGATCCCTGTATACAATCCAGGGGCACAAACAAAGAGGGAACCATACCTTCCCAATAGGCTGAAGCCAAATCTCGACGGTTCATAGACAACCTAGAGACAACCTCGACATTTGTCGTAATATTGCATACACAATGTCAACAAACGAAGCAAAGGAAGATCCCTACCTTCAGGGTCTCGACGTCAATATCGACAACTTAGAGATCACCAACGACGTTTCTCCTCACTCCAACCAGATGCAGACGTGACTTCAACAACCGACCTCAGAGTCACAACGAAACGGAGCCATGGCAAAGTCCCTAGTTCCAAATCTCAATGGCCATATCTACAGCCTGAAGATCAACAACGGTGTGTCTCCTCATTCCAGCAGGACACAGATGTTACACCATCAAACAGAGCCACGGCATAGTCCCTAGTTCCAAATCTCGACGGTTCACAGACAACCTAGAGACCATCTCAGCATTCGTCTCGTTACACCAGACGCAATGTCAACAACGGCGTTCCTTCGCAGTCCAACAGGATGTAGATGCAACGTCAACAAAAGACCTCACGGTCGAAACAAAGCGGAGTGACAGCGAAATCCTAGCTCCACCTCAGCATTCGTCTCGTTACAACAGACGCAATGTCAACAACGGCATTCCTTCGTAGTCTAGCAGGATGCAGATATAACGTCGACAAAAGACCTCATGGTCAAAACAAAGCGGAGTGATGGCAAAATCCCAGCTCTACCTCAGCATTCGTCTTGTTACAGCAGACGCAATATCAACAACGGCGTTCCTTCGCAGTCCAGCAGTATGCAGATGCGACATCAACAAAAGACTCCATGGTCGAAACAAAGCGGAGTGACGGCAAAATCCCAGCTCCACCTCAGCATTCGTCTCGTTACAGCAGACGCAACGCCAAAGCAAATGAAGCAAAGCCCAAATTCCTAGCTTCAGGGTCTTGACGGTAACTCATATAAAACCTAAAAGACTATCGGAGATCATCCCACACCGGCGCAGAGTGGTCACCACCTTGACGTTCATCTCGATACAGCAGACGAGATATCACTACAGCGTCCTTCCTCTAACAGGATTCGGACACGCCAAAGCAAACGAAGCGAAGGACAAATTCATAGCTTCAGGGTCTTGACGGTAACTCATATAAAACCTGAAAGACTACCAGAGATCACCCCACATGGAGTGGTCACTACCTCGACGTTCATCTCGATACAACAGATGAGATGTCACCACAGCGTTCTTCCTCCAGCAGGATTCAGACGTGACAATCAAACAACGGAGCCACGGCAAAATCCCTAGTTCTAAACCTCGACGGATCACCAACAACCTAAAGACAAGCGCGACACTCGTCTCGATACAGCAGACGCAATACCAGCAAACGAAGCAAAGGCCAAATTCCTACCTTCAGGGTCTTCACGGCAACTCATATAAAACCTGAAAGACTATCGGAGATCATCCCATACCAGCGCGGAGTGGTTATGACTCATCGGGGCTCCCAAACTGAGCCTAACCTCAAGTAAAAAAGCGACATGGAATATCCCTAACGCTTGCTCTTTCGACGGTAATACTACCTGGAAGATTGCTTGAAAACGTCTTGTCCAGCCCCCCGAAGGGATCAGAGACACGACAGTCACAAGGCTACTCGAACAGCAAGATTGCCTATCGAGGAATACATCAGCTAACGCGACGGTACGACAGATAAAACCCTAGTACCACAGACCCTAACGGACTTCTGTCGTAAAGAGAAGAGGTTAACTGTGACGTTAGGACATTCTTGCGAGAATCTCTCGATTCGTCTCAACCCCAGGAAAATCAGTGTCCTTGGCAACCACCTCGATTCAGGGAAATCAGCGTCCTTGACAAGAGCATCTCGATTCGTGTCGACCCGCAGAGAAATCAGCGTCTTTGCAGGAATACCTCGATTCGTCTCAACCCCAGGGAAATCAGTGTCCTTGGCAGAACCTCGATTCAGGGAAATCAGCGTCCTTGACGAGAGCATCTCGATTCGCATCGACCCGCAGAGAAATCAGCGTCTTTGCAGGAATACCTCGATTCGTCTCAACCCCAGGGAAATCAGTGTTCTTGGCAACCTCCTCGATTCGGGGAAATCAGCGTCCTTGACGAGAGCATCTCGATTCGCGTCGACCCACAGAAAAATCAGCGTCTTTGCAGGAATACCTCGATTCATCTCAACCCCAGGGAAATCAGTGTCCTTGGCAACCTCCTCGATTCAGGAAAATCAGTGTCCTTGACGAGAGCATCTTGATTCGCGTCGACCCGCAGAGAAATCAGCGTCTTTGCAGGAATACCTCGATTCGTCTCAACCCCAGGGAAATCAGTGTCCTTGGCAACCTCCTCGATTCAGGGAAATCAGCATCCTTGACAAGAGCATCTCGATTCGCGTCGACCCACAGAGAAATCAGTGTCTTTGCAGGAATACCTCGATTCGTCTCAACCCCAGGGAGATCAGTGTCCTAGGCAACCTCCTCGATTCAGGGAAATCAGCGTCCTTGACGAGAGTATCTCGATTCGCGTCGACCCGCAGAGAAATCAGTGTCTTTGCAGGAATACCTTGATTCGTCTTAACCCCAGGGAAATCAGTGTCCTTGGCAACCTCCTCGATTCAGGGAAATCAGCATCCTTGACTAGAGCATCGCGATTCGTGTCGACCCGCAGAGAAATCAGCGTCTTTGCAGGAATATCTCGATTCGTCTCGACTCTAGGGAAATCAGTGTCCTTGGCAAAACCTCGATTCAGGGAAATCAGCGTCCTTGACGAGAGCACCTCGATTCGCGTCAACCCGCAGAGAAATCAGCGTCTTTGCAGGAATACCTCGATTCGTCTCAACCCCAGGGAAATCAGTGTCCTTGGCGACTACCAGATGTGCAAGCCAGAACTAATCAGATATGGTGAAAGAGTGCAGCAATTGCTGACGCAAATCCCCTCCTACACCTTGGAAAGCATACCGCGTGCGGAAAATGGCAAGGCGGATGCGTTAGCCAGGCTCGCTAAAGAACTGGCCGACGAAAACCTTGATGACATAAAGATCATTGTGCAAAGTCGCCGGATTTTCGCACCAGCAGAAATATCTCCGAAGACATCTAAAAGAGAGGAAGCAACTGAACAAGAGGCCTTCCAATTGGAGGATGAAGAAAGGGCGAAGGATTGGAGAGAAGTCTTCATAGACTACTTCAAATCCCATCGAACGCCCGAAAATGCGTTGTCAAGACATCAGCTCATAAAGAGAGCCCTATCTTTTCGCCTTCGTCAATGGTACTCTTTATAAGAGATTATTCGATTGTTTATGGCTGAGATGCCTAGGACCAGAAGAAGCAAAAAGGGTCATTCAAGAAACTCGTGACGGACTCTGCGGTTCCCATCAAGCTGGGCCAAAAATGAAGCTGAAGATCAAAAGAACGGGCTACTATTAGCCCACAATGGTTCAGGACTGCCTCGAATATGCGAAGCAGTGTCACTTATGCCAAATTCATGGGAACTTCATCCACCAGCATCCGAACCCGCTACACCCGACATTGGCTAGTTGGTCGTTCGAAATGTGGGGAACGGACATAATTGGCCCCATTGAGCCATCGTCATCTAAGGGGTATCGGTTCATACTAGCAACAACCGATTACTTCTCCAAGTGGGCAGAAGCAATACCGCTAAGAGAGGTGAAGACGGAGAACATCATCCATTTCTTCAAGACACGCGTCATCTACCGGTTCAGCACTCCGCGATGGATCATCTCGGATAATGGGCCGGCCTATAGAAGCCATAAGATCAGCCGCTTCGCACAGCGGCATAAAATAGATTGGAGATATTCCTCAATTTATAATTCCCGAGCTAACGGTCTAGCTGAGGTTTTCAACAAGACCTTGACAAAGATCATAAAGAAAACGGTGTCCAGAATAAAAAGGACTGGCACGAGAGATTGCATGAAGCTCTCTGGGCCTATCATACTACGTTCAAGACGGCCACGGACACAACGTCATTTGCATTAGTATTCGGCACAGAAGCGGTACTTCCCTTGGAGATAGAGCTACCCTCTCTACGAGTGGCGGTTTGGTACGAACTGACGGATGAAGAAAATGCCCATCTTTGGCTTGAGGAGCTCGATGCCCTCGATGAAACTCGTCTCATGGCGCAGCAAAACCTGGAGGCTTACAAAGCAAGGAAGACGCGCTCATACGAGAGATTGACTAGGCCGAGAACATTCCACCAAGGTGAACTCGTGTTAGTCGTAAAAAAACCTATGATACCCAACCGTGCTAAACGGGGGAAATTCGAGCCGAACTATGAAGGCGCATACATCATAGACAAGGTCTACCAAGGTGGGGCCTATTTACTCGTGGATATCCATGGCGAAAGACCCTTCCGGCCAATAAACGGCCGATTCCTGAAAAAATACTACGCCTGACGAGTCACGACCCAGGTCAATGATAGATGACGACGCCTATGTCCGCTCGCTATCTTCTCGAGTCCAAACTCTATAAGTAGTATCCAGCGAAAACTCGCCTTAAAATCCCAATTGACCGCAACGTCCTTAAACTAGCTATGGACCGTAATGTCCTTAAACTAGCTATGGACCGTAATGTCCTTAAACTAACAACGGACCGTCTTTAAACTAACATTGGACCGAGATGTCTTTAAACTAACATTGGACCGAGATGTCCTTAAACTAATAACAGACCGAGATGCCCCTAAACTAACAACGTCGCCTCAAACACGGTGATAGCGGAATGCAAGTCTACAAGTCTCAGCTGTGAGGACAGCAACTCAAATCCCACCGGCAAACGGATGGATCACATGCGGCGAAACTATTCTCGAGAGTTTCATCGTGCAAAAAAAAAGGTACGTCCACAAGCGAAATGGGCACGGATGAAAACCCGAAAGGGCGTCATGAGTAAAAACAGCAGGACTACTGGCGTGTTTATGAAAACCCGAAAGGGCGCAATCTCGTTAAAATAAAGACACCTGCAAGGTCATCTCGACCTTGTGGGGAGAAAATACCTGCGTGAGATCCTTACGACTCACAAGGGAGCAACACACTTGGGGATCCCCACGATTCCTAAGAAGAAATTACACTTACGAGATCCTCACGACTCGTAAGGAGATTCCCCCTATGAGACCCTCATGGCTCGTAGGATTCAAAAAGCTTTAAACTACAGGAATCTGAACCTGTTCTTAAGCCATCACATTCCCCAAATTGCCCTACAAGCGGTTCAATATTGACCCTTATATACAATCCACGGGTACAAATAAACATTTCCGCCACTAAGTCCCACCAACGTCGAGGAATGTCCTCAAGTGGTGAATGGCACTTGTAAGTCCTCTCGATTCATAAGGAGAGAACACTCTTGTAAGATCCTTACGACTTATAAGAGAACATACACTTAGGAATCCTCACGACTCCTAAGGAGAAAACACACCTACGAGATCCTCACGACTCGTAGGGAGAAACATCTTTATGAAACCCTTACGGCTCATGAAGTCAAAAGCCTTAGTCGACAGGATCCTAACCCTAATTGCTAAGCCATCTTTGTTCGAACCGACAAAGGCAAATGATGATTCGCTCCTGGCAATGTCCCAGTGGTAGCGATATTGATGCCTAAATCGGTATCAAATTCCAAGTCCTTTCACGGCAAATGATGATTCGCTCCTGGCAATATTCCAGTCACAGCGATACTGATGCTAAGATTGGTATCAGATCTTGAGTTCGATACTCGCAGCAAAAAATCAGCGAGCCAAAAATGCATATGAAATAGCCGAAATGATAGAGCAACTTGCGACAAAAATCAGCAAGTAAAATATATGCATACAAAAATAGCCGAAATAATTGGTCAACTCGCAATAAAAAGCAGGGAGTAAAGAAAACAAAAAATAGCCGAAATGATTGGGCACCGCGAAGAATAGCCGAAATGATTGGGCACCGCGAAAAATAGCCGAAATGATTGGGCAATCGCGACTTTCGCGATATAAAAAGCTGAAATGATAGAGCATCGCAGAAAGAAATAAAATAAAACTTTTTCCCTGCAGGTGAGATCACATTGACCTCTGTATACAATTCATGGGCACAAACGAAAATGGAATCACATTGTCCTACCAAGCTTCGTCAAAGGGAAGTCAGATCTCGATGGCTACCTCTGCAGCCTAGAAATCAACAACGGCGTTCCTTCTCGGTCCAACCAGAAGCAGATACGACGTCAGCAAAACGAAGCCATAGCAAAGTCCTCTAGTTCCAAATCTCAACGGTTCACAGACAAGCTAGAGACTACCTCGGAGCCACGGCAAAGGCCCCCTAGTTCCAAATCTTGACGGTTCGCAGACAGCCTAGAGACTACCGCGGAGCCATGGCAGAGTCTCTAGTTCCAAGTCTCGACGACGGCATCCACGGCCTAGAGATCAACCAACCGCGTTCCTCCTCCCTCCAATAGGATACGGGCGTAACATTAGCAAACGGAGCCATGGAAAAGTCCCCTAGTTCCAAACCTCGACGGTTCATAGACAACCCAGAGACAACCTCGACATTCATCACAATATTGCAGACACAATGTCAACAAACGAAGCTAAGGAAAATCCCTCGCTTCAGGGTCTTGACGGCAACTCAAATGAGACCTGAAAAGACTATCGGAGATCATCCCACACCAGCGCGGAGTGGTCATGACTCATCAGGGCTCCTAAACTGAGCCTAATCTCAAGTAAAAAGCGACATGGAATATCCCTAACGCTTGCTCTTTCGACGGTAATATCACCCAGAAGATTACTTGAAGACGTCTTGTCCAACCCCCGAAGGGATCAGGGACACTACAGTCGCGGGGCTACCTGAACAACAAGATTGTATATTGGGGAATATGTCAGCCAACGCGACGGTGTGACGGGTAGAAAACCCTAGCACCACAGACCCTAACGGACTTTTATTAGCAGGAGTTGACTGTGACGTTAGGAAACCTTTGCGAGAACTTCTCGATTCGTCTCGACTCGTGAGGAAATTAGTGTCCTTGCGAGAACTTCTCGATCCATCTCGACTCGTAGGGGAAAGCCTTAGGCAATGGCGATAAGGACCTGTTTCCTAAGCACTGGGGCCCTGCAAGTCGGTCCAAGATGGGCTATTGCATACTATTCACGGGCCACACTCTCCAAAGTCGAATCTCGAAAAGGAGGGAAACAACCACTTACGAGTCCTCTCGACTTGTAAAGGGGAGAAATTCTCTTGTGAGATCCTTACGACTCTCAAGAGAAAATACACACTTAGGAATCCTCACGATTCCTAAGGAGAAAATACACCTACGGGATCCTCTCGACTCGTAGGGAGAAAAGTCTTTATGAGACCCTCACGGCTCATAAAGTTGAAAAGTTTTAGGCAGCAGATCTGAACCTGTTTCCTAAACCATCGCCGCCCTGCAAAGAGATCAAGATAGACTATCTACAAGATGCATTTTGCTAAAAAGGCACGACAGTACGAATGCATATGTGCTTAAATAGAAATGGTGTTCAAAACATGCTGATTTATGTACGACACTACGATAGCGCCTGCACTTAAGAGAAAAGTCCTAAGGGTAAAGTATAAAAGCTCATGTATAGAGTGTTGCAATACACATACGAATATATGATGAACAAAAAACATGCAACAGAAAACATTCAACAGTCAATAATAAGAAAAATACAGCGATATAAATATACTACTCTACAGGAAAAAGATCACCAAATATGGGATCAGAGATACATGGGTTAACAAAACAAAATACAAAGTTCTCCAATTCCCTCTCTGCCCTCTCTACCATGTCGAAGCGACGATCTTCGCGAGGAGTTGATCCCCACCGATTAGCGCCATGCTCATCAGCAAAAGCAGATAGGATAGCCCACCGGGCTCTTATCTGACTCAGTAAGTGAACCGAGCGATCCATCAGAGCCTGGGTAATTAAGCGTGTCTCGTGAAAACACTCAATTTTATCCCCCGTCATATCAAGAATTATCGGGGTCATCTCTGTCGGATGAGGAGGAATATCGGCGAGCACGGATAGAAAGATCATCCGGAGCCAAATGGAGCCCATAAGAAGAGGAGAGCCCCTACGAGTCAGGAGCTCATACATCACCGCGTCACACTGAACATCGGTGAGAATGGGATCTACTAGCCGCGCAGCAAAGCGAGGAATCATTTTCTCGATGGGCACCTCCCATGGTTGCCGACAAGCGTGAGGTCAATTGCAGGCCATAGCTCTTGGTTTGTTTGAGTTCTGTTAATAAAAGATGGGTTTCTCTTTGAAAAGAAGAAGGAAGATGTAGCCTCGGGTTATAAAGAGACGCATTCAAATCTATTCACAAAAAACATCGTACATGATGGAGCTATTCCCAAGGCCGGAAAAAGGGAGGCATGGGAAAAGAAAAGGGTAACTCATTGGAATTAGGATAGGGAGGTGAAACGACCTCATCAGTGGAGCCTCACATGCATGGCACATGAGCACCCGCATTAATCCATTTCGAAAACTAAAATGGCACCGTACGTGCATAACCCGTGAGCGTCGGCACTGGTTCAAGATCAAACTCCCTAGCAGCACCTCATGCGCAAAACACTTGAACACCAATAACAGTATAATGACACTTCATGCAAAATACACGTGAGCAAAAATAAAGGGGGAAGGGGGAAGTTTTGTCTTTCATACTCCAAGAACTTATACATGGCATAAAAACAAAAGAAAATGTTTATAATGGTAAAACGCTTGATCTTGGACATAGATTGAGGAATTCAAAAGTAAGGTCGAGTAAAATGCTTCTGGCTTCTCTGACCATTTTCGTGTGCATCTTCTCACGAGCGCAAGCATCAGGATTTTAGCTAATGTCATCTGCCCTCTGATAGGCAGAGATTATCGTCGTCTGTTGGAAAACTTGATGTAGGATATCAAGAAGACCATATCGCCGCCTCTTTAAGATCAAGCCCATCAGATATACTGAGTGCACCTTGTCTTCGGAATCATCAAGCGCCTCCAGCGCCATGGCTTCGTAAAATCCAGGAAGGGCTTCCCAAATCGCTCCTACGATGATCTTCAATAAAGCGGAACGACGGGAGAGTAGTCGACCGTTGTATTCATCGAAGCGACACATAACCTCAGCGCATTGAGCATCCGTAATCTCCTGGTTTTGACAGCGGCCTTGGACGCGAATGTCTTCATACGAGACAATTTCGTCAAGATCATACAAATAAACGGCCATAATATTTGAACAGAAAAATCAGCAAGAGTTTTGCAATTGAGATAATCAAGAAAATAATTATCATGAGGATCTAAAAAGAATCTCATTAAACGGACACGGGGGTTTAAACAACCCTTGCCATCCTCATAGAGAAAGCAAGTTCTGTTAAAATACTCAACAAATTTGAATTTACGCTAGGAAAAACCCTGTGAAAATGTTCTCGAGACCACCAGGAAATGAAATTCCTGAGGGGCCCTTTTGATCTTCAGAGCAGAGCTCTTTGATGAAGAATTAAATTCCTTTTATGCAATGGAATTAAATTCCAGAAAACCCCATAAAGAGGAAATCAAATGCCATAAATTCTTAAAGGTCAGAGGAGGAATGCCCAAAGCATTGAGGGTTATTACTCAAAGATCACATCTTTAGATCTCTAAGAGATGGGTTTCAGAAGAGAGCAAAGCTCTCATGATGGATTTAAAATCCAGAAGTTTTCTTTAAGAAAATGGTTTCTCTAATGTTCGAGATCTTTATCTAGAAAAGATTCCTTTTTCTAACAGAGTTTAACTATGGAATTGCAATGAATAGAGAACTAAGCTCTGAAAAGGAGAATTAAATTCTCGAAGAAAAACGAAGAAGGAAGAAGATGAAAGAACGGTGGCTTGTATATGCCCTAGAGGCCATTATTGTACATGTGATGTATATTATAGTGGATGCTTGGACATATATAGAGAGGACTTTCTTGCTCGACATGATAGTATGCTATCTGGTTGCTCTTTGTCTTAACATGTTGACTTGTATTGTGATACTATCTTGCTCTCACATGTTGACGAAGCCCTTAGGATATTTACTTGATTACCAAGACTATGATGAAGATCATACTAGTGGGGCCAGGGTAGTCCACAAGTATATCCTATAATTGTTCCTAGTCGGGGGTGTATCGAGACAGGGCATCGATACTCCAGAGTAGACTAGCTTATACGCTTCTTGACCCATATGATGGGCGATAGATGATCCCACATCCATTGGTGTTTGACATCAAAGATCGTATACGGGTGCTCAGTGGAGACTGGGTACACTGAACAGACTCGCCGAGAACTCCTAGTTAGTATTATACCTATCGTCAGATAGCAGTTCTTTGGTGACACTGGTACAGGTTAGTCTGTAGACCCGAGATCATCATAGAGTTTTGTGTGATTCCCACTGTGCTTTGATTTCCACCTTACCGCATTCAAGAGAACGTGCAAAATGGTGGATTTTGGGTACAGTCCCGAATCGCATGGAGGCAATGAGCGATAGGAGGGGTTTCGTCTTTCCCGGTATTGGGGGTTGATGTTGCGCTGTGCTCGATTGGCTATAACTGGAAGTCCCTGGCCAGGGCTGCTATGGAGATCTACTGGTAAGTGTTATCAGTAGTTTCTCGACCCGTTATAAGCCTCACATCAGCACGACCTATCGGTTACTGGGGTCTGACGTTTACCACCCCTAGACTGGATATACGACATATCAGACGAAGAGACCGGACTGTACGGTAGTGTTACTGACAGGCTTTACAGGAGTTAGAGCGGGCTTGCTTGTTGATCTTCTGATCGCTCAATACCCGGGTAGCCGTTACGTTTAGCTGACCGCTTGCGGCTTGTGGGTGTTTGATATGATCATCACCTACTGCCGGCGTATTAACGATTCTTTAGACTCCTACACAGAGCTTTCCTGGCTCAGGCGAAACGGAGTAGAAGCACATATGTGATATGTGCGGTACCGAGATTAATACGAGTATGTGAAACCGTATTCTATTCTCGCGATATGTGGTATCGGCCGGTTTTATGTGATATAGCCGGGTCATCGGATCAAGTGTTGATTCGATGAAATGATACTTTATATATTAGTCGGTTATATATGATATAGCCAGATTATTAAATCAAGTGTTGATTTAATGATTTAATGTATAATTATATATTTGATATATTAAATTATATTAACTAATATATGCTCACTTAAGTATTTCTTTTTCTCACTTTTAATACATTTAACATATATGTGATATATGTTTATTGTATTGTTTTCTTTTGTTACATAAATAATATATATGTGATATATATTATTGTGACATACTAGATTATATATGCAACATGGGTGTATAATACTTACACCATATATGAGATAATATCTAGGTTTACATTTATTTAGGAAATTCAAAAATGAATGGATTTTGTCATGGTTGCTAGCAATGGATAACCATTGACTTAGTCCACCATTTTTGTTTTATCTTAGATATTTTTAGACCTAACCATTATCTCTTACCATGGTTTATTCTCTACAATGGCTAGCCATGACATATACTCACCATGGTTGCATTTCTAACCTCACACTCTCTCTCATTTTCATTTGCTTCATCTTCTTCAAGCTCAAGTGAGCATTCTAGGTTTTTGAGAGAAGGTGAAAAATAGTGAGGAAAAGAATTCTAAAGTGAGCAAAATTCCTACTTCATCATCCTCTTCTATACTATCCATATAGTTCAGGGTGTTAACTTCACTAGTTGCTTATTAGTGAAGAGATAGGTTGAGTTCGTGTTTCCTCGAAGTAGATCATCTTGGATTTTGAAGACTTCTAGCAACCATACTTCATTCACCTTGTGGAACCTCTCAAGAGTCCGGGAGTTCTTTGATCGCAGCGAAGGGACCACTACTCGGAGCATTTGAAGTGAAGGACCGGTCTAGAAAGGTTGTATTCCGCAAACACTTAGTTGTAAAGTTGTTTACATACCGTATTGTCTAAATCTTTAGTTAAGATTCTAGGGTTAGGGTTAACCAGCATGGAAAAATTTTGAAAATGGCATGGACGATGCCCCCTGAAACTTTGTTGTTGTGCTAAGTAACTCTACAGGCCAAACCCTTACATTTATAAGACGTGACAAGGTCGGTTCACCTCCCCGTTCCCCTAGGCCATCCAATGGTTGTAAAGGTGACAGCGTTGCACTCGCGTGCAAGCCACGTGAGAACAACGCTGTGGGGGCATTTGTTCTCTTATAAATAAATAAATAATGAACCAAAAAGCGATGGAAGAATTCCCCAAAAGGAGTATCACGTGCCCACATGTGATGTGCCTTGGAGCAAAATTATAAGCATTACGCTTAATAAATAAGGCTGAAGTTGAACCTTACATGTCACACGTGAGCATCTATATACAAAATATATAGACGCCTTCATGAAACAAATAACAGGCAGAAGGCGCATCACGTGCCAACACGTGATGCTCTTCTCTGGGACTGCTGCATATAGGCAAACCGGTCTAGTGCCATTGGGTCACGTGCTACACGTGAGGATTCCTAATACCTTCTGAGCCGATAGAATTAAATCCTACATAAAAGGGATCATGACCCTATTTTGGAAACATTCCTCCCAATCTTTCTAAACAAGAAAGATTGTGCTCTGTAAATCAGAGCACCGTTGGATCAAAAATCCAATGGTGATTAAAAATACCAAGATACAGAATAAGCTCTGTATGGGAAAATATTTTCCCCAATCTTTCTAGACAAGAAAGATTGTGCTCTGTAAATCAGAGCACCGTTGGATCAAAAATCCAATGGTGGTTAAAAATCACCAAGATACAGAATAAGCTCTGTATGGGAAAATATTTTTCCAATCTTGTTAAAAACAAGAAAAATATCTTCTGTAAAATAAAGGTCCCTGGATCAAAGATCCAACGGTGGATAAAATTCCCGAATTAATCAAAAATCTCTCAATGAGAGATTTCCTTAACAAAAATCAACAAACTTGCCTCTGCTATATAAAGGACTCGAGACTGAAGAGAGAAAGAGGAGGAGACCGCCCCATAAGATTTGAGAAAACAAAAAGAAGAGGAATTCTCTTTAAAGAAAAAGAAACCCTGGGTGAGGAAAAGATACAGAGATCATTTTATCTTCTTTTACAAGAGTTTAACTCTTCCAAAAAGAACTTAGTTCGTCTTCTGGTCGAGGTCTGCAAAAACAGATCTCCCCATAAGTTGATAATTTAATTCTTATCGGGGAGATTCTGTTATGCAGTCCCAAAACTTAGAGAAAAGAATTAGGTTTGAAGAATTTAATTCTTCCAAAGATAATATAGGAATTTAATTCCTCTGATAAAACTAGGATTTAACTCTACATAAGAATTTAATTCTTATAAAACAAAGGACTTGAAATTCTCAATACTAAAATCAAGAGCCCCATGCATATTAGCGTTTAACGCTACAACGACAAATCACGTTTTCCTACGTGAGCACTGTAAGTCCACGTTGCCCACCCCGGTACTTGCGGGGAGGCGGAAAACGGAATAAAAATCGAATTTTTAGGAGCTTAGGCAACATGGACTACACTATGAAGGATCTTTGCTAAACAAAAACAAGCTAAAGCTAACTAGAAACTAGCTAAGTGCTAGAAAGGTTATACCTTGGGCTTTATGTCCTTCTCTCCTTGCTCCTTGGAGTGGTGGAAGGAGGTCACCTTAGTCGTCTTCTCACGTCGAAGAAAGATCCACCCGAAAGCCTCGACCTTTGGCTTCAACTCCAAGCTAGAAGTAACTAGGGTGCAAGAAGTGCTAATCCTTGAACCCTAGATGAGAGTAGAGATTATCAAGAGAGGGTTTTTCTCAAGCTCAAGTATTTCTCAACACATGAGAGGGGAGAGCTTGAGGGAGAGGAAGAACAAGAGAGATAATGTGAATAATAGAATGAGAGAATAATATGAAGCATTTTCTCATATATGTGAATTATTGTAATTAGATAATTAGTGAGATAATTGTCATGGCTAAATCAAGACATGACCATTATCATTTCATTTTTAATGCAAATTGCAAGGATCAAAGAGCATCTTCCAAATGAAATGATGGTGGTCAAAGTGTCAACAAGGTCAACAAGTCAAGGTGGGTCAAATGGTCAACAACCATAACCATGCACAATTATTAAACTAATATCAATTAACCATAATACACACATAAGCATTAGGGTTAATGAAATGACAATAGTCATTAACCCTAATCAAAGTCCTCTCCCTCTGTCTCAAGCAACTGTGCATACGCACCCGTATTCGCGATCCGAGGAACACGAATACAATGAGAAAAACCAATCCCAAATCATATACTAGGATCCGGCTTAAACCAAAGCCCGCTAGTATAAGCTGTCCGGACAGCAAACGAGCACAAGTGCGCGGATATGAACGAACCCTGTCGCAAAACCATGCGACCTCTACTCATTTTGCCTAAAGGCGAATAGCTCTCTGTGTGGGACTCTAAAGACTCGACACTACGCCGGCAGTGGGTTTAACCACAGACCGCAAGCGGCACTAGCTGTACGTAACGGTCCCCAGGTAGATGTCGACAAGAAGACTGACGAGGTGAACCCCATCTGAACTCCTACTGAACCTGTATGTGACAATCTCCGTACAGTCCGGTCTGTTCGTCTGATACATCGCATGGCGGGCCTAGGGGGCGGTGAACGTCAGTCCCCTAATAGCGGTACAAGTCGTGTCGGAGTGTAGCCCAGAACACCCTGAGATAACACTGGAAACCTACCAGTATATCTCGCTTGCCCTGGCCAGGGACTACTCGTGTAATGGATCTCCTGGACACAGCGCGATGTCAACCCCCAATACCGGGAGAGACGAATCCTGTCTAACCGTCACTGCCTCCAAGTGCTTCGGGACTGCACCCAAAAACTACCTGTTTGCACGACTCCTTTGAGCCGTGGTAGGGTAGTAATCAAAGTGCAGTAGGAACACACTCGAGACGAAGTGACAGTGTCAAGTCAGCGGACTAAGCTGTACTCATGTCACCTGGGAACTGATAACTGACGATAGGTATAATACCAACCAACAGTTCCCGACGAGTCCTGTCCAGTGTACTCGTAACCTAACGAGCACCCGCATACTATCTCAAGTATGACGTACTGACGGCTGTGGGACAGACCGTCTCCCACGCTGGGATGAGAAGCGCATACGCTAGTCTACTCCGGAGTATCGATGCCCTGTCTCGATAGTCCAACGACTAGGGACCTGTATAAGGATGTGCTTATAGATCACCCAGCTCCCACGAGTGTGAGCGCCATCACAACGCTGGTAATCAAGCAAAGATCCTAAGGGCTCTACTAATATGTATATCAGCGATATGCTAAAAGAAACACATGTACATATTAAAGCAGAGACAAACCAAGTAGCATACTACCATTTCGAGCAAGATTGTATATACAACTGTGAATATCCCAAGCTTCCATCAAGTAATATACAAACTAGTATGATACAGTAATGGCCTCTAGGGCATATACACTAACAATCTCCCACTTGCACTAAGGCCATGTACTGGCGTATCGAAGACCTATCATCTCGATCAGCCGCTCGAACTGAGTCTGGGGCAAGGCCTTGGTGAATGGATCTGCTGTGTTATCTTCTGAAGCAACCCTCCGAACCTCGATCTCCTGGCGATCCTCGATCTCCCTGATCAGGTGATACCGCCTTAAGATGTGTCTGGATTTCTGATGGGACCTGGGTTCCTTCGCTAAAGCTATAGCCCCGTTGTTGTCGCAATACAGAGGTATTGGGTCAACGATGGACGGAACCACCTAAAGTTCTCTCAAGAACTTCCTCATCCAGACAGCTTCTTTTGCGGCATCAGATGCAGCGATGTATTCCGCTTCCATAGTCGAGTCAGTAACGGTTTCCTGTTTGGAGCTCTTCCAACACACCGCCCCTCCATTGAGGGTGAAGACAAAACCCGACATGGACTTGGAATCATCATTGTCACTCTGGAGGCTGGAGTCAGTAGAGGCCTCAATCTGGAGGTCTTTTCCGCCATACACCAAGAACATCTCCTTAGTCCTTCTCAGGTACTTGAGAATGTTCTTTACTGCTATCCAATGTTTCTCCCCAGGGTTTGACTGATACCTGCTTACCACACTCAGTGCATAAGCCACATCCGGTCTGGTACACAACATCGCATACATTATAGAACCTACCGCAGAAGCGTAGGGTATAATAGACATGCGATCCCTCTCCAAATCAGTCTTGGGAGACATCTCTTTGGAGAGGGTGATCCCGTGACAAGCCGGTAGATTACCGCGCTTGCAATCTTCCATACTGAATCTTTTCAGTATGGTGTCGATGTACCTGGACTGTGAAAGTCCTAATATCCTCTTGGATCTGTCACGGTAGATCCGGATACCCAGAATGTATGAGGCATCACCCAGGTCTTTCATGGAGAACCTGTGTGACAAGAACCCCTTGACAGATTGTAGCATAGGAATGTCATTTCCTATTAAGAGAATGTCATCCACATATAAAACGAGGAATACTACAGTTCTCGCTACAAATCTACAATAGATGCATGGTTCATCTGGATTTTTGATAAAGCCAAATTCCTTGAATGTCTCATCAAAACAGATGTTCCAACTCCGCGATGCCTGCTTTAGTCCATAAATGGACTTAAGCAACTTGCACACCTTTCCGCTGCTCCCACTCTGAATGAAACCCCCTGGCTGATCCATATAGACACACTCCTCTAAATGTCCATTTAGAAAAGCTGTCTTTACGTCCATCTGCCAAATCTCATAATCGTGGAAGGCAGCAATGGCAAGAAGGATCCGAATGGATTTCAGCATAGCTACTGGAGAAAAGGTTTCGTCATAGTCCAAACCAGGTCGCTGACGAAAACCCTTTGCTACCAGTCTAGCTTTATAGATCTCAACCTGTCCATCTACACCAATCTTCCTTTTGAAGATCCACTTGCATCCTACGGGTTTTACCCCATCTAGAGCAATGTCCAACGTCCATACTTTGTTGGTGTACATGGACTCCATTTCGGTCCGCATTGCATCCAGCCATTTTACCGAGTCGACGCTCTGAATGGCTTGCTGGAAGCTAGTAGGCTCATCAAAGTCTATGATGCAATCCTCTCTATCCCCGTCAATGAGAAAACCGTAGTATCTCTCGGGCGGATGAGACTGCCTACTACTCCTGCGGAGTGGCGTGGGAATGTCCTGATCTTTCGAACCCTCTGGTTCTACTAAGCTTTCAGTAATAGTTCGTGGTTCTGGAATTTCTTCCAGCTCTATTGCGCTCCCACTTAATTCTTTTTCTATGAACCGGTGTTCTAGAAACTGGGTATGGCGAGAAACAAACACCTTTTGTTCCTCTTCGCAATAGAAGAAATATCCCTTGGAGTTCTTTGGATATCCCACAAACTTGCACTGTACTGAGCGTGCTTCGAGCTTGTCCGCATGCTGCTTTTTTACAAAAGCTGGACATCCCCATGTCTTAATGTGATTAAGATAGGGTCTCTTCCCACACCACATCTGATATGGTGTAGTAGGCACAGTCTTAGTTGGAACTCGGTTCAAAAGGTATGCAGCTGATTTTAGCGCATATCCCCAAAACGATCGCGGCAACTCAGTGTTACTCATCATGGACCGTACCATATCCAATAGGATTCGGTTCCGTCTCTCCGATACACCGTTATGTTGCGGAGTGTATGGAGGAGTAAGCTGAGAGAGAATTCCATTCTCTTTTAAGTAACCCAGGAATTCGGCACTCAAGTATTCACCACCTCGATCAGATCTCAGTGCCTTGATACTTTTGCCTGTTTGTTTTTCTACTTCATTCTTATATTCCTGGAATTTTTCAAAAGCCTCGGATTTATGTTTCATTAAGAAGACATAACCGTACCTTGAAAAGTCATCCGTAAAAGTAATGAAGTAAGAATAACCGCTTCGTGCATGTGTAGACATTGGACCGCACACGTCGCTGTGTACGAGTCCCAAGAGCTCGCTCGCTCTTACTTCATGTCCAGTGAACGGAGTCTTTGTCATCTTTCCCTTGAGACAGGATTGACAAGTTGCATACGATTGATATTCGAACGGATCCAAATATCCTTCTGTATGTAACTTAGTCAACCTTCTCTCATTGATGTGACCCGGTCTACAATGCCATAAGAAAGTTTTATTGAGTTCTGGAGACTTTCTTTTGTGTGTATTCTGGACATTGAAAATCTGTGGTTGGTTTAATACGTATATATCGTTGTTCAATGTACCTGACCCAATCAAAACTTGATTAAGGTGAATGTTCACTACATTACTTACAAATGCAAATTCATAACCTTCTTTAGATAATAAAGATACAGAAATGATATTACAGGTTGCATTTGGTACATAATAACAACTACGCAAAACCAAAAAGTGTCCATCCGACAATCCCAGGTGATAGTCCCCCACGGCCTCAGCATCCATGCTAGCACCGTTAGCAACTCTGAGGGTCATGTCACCTGCCTTCAAAACTCTACGCTTTCTCAACGCCTGCAAAGAATTACAGATATGAGATCCTGATCCGGTATCCAATACCGAGGATGTAGAGTTTATTGATAGACAGTTTTCAATAACATACACACCTGAAGCTGAAGCTGCAACTCGCTTCAAATCCTGTGTTCTGGCCATCCAAGCCTTGCAATCCTGTTTCCAGTGACCACTTTTGTGACAATAGAAGCATTCTTCCTTCCCCACCAGCTTTCCCGCTATCTTTGTTGCTTTTCCTTTCCCTTTCGTATCCACTTTACCGACACCGCCTCTTGGTTTGGCGGGGGCTTTCTTCTTCTTACCCTTGGCTTTCGTCCTGGATCTAGAAGAGAAAGATCCTCCTACAAACAAAGTGGATGTCTCCCTACCCTTCTGTAGGGTGCCCTCAGCATTCCTCAACATGTTCAGAAGTTCGGAAAGTTCAACCTCCTTTCCTTGCATGTTGAAGTTAAGAATAAACTGGGCGTAAGTGGAAGGAAGGGACTGGAGAATCAAATCAGTATAGAATTCATTCTCCAACGTGGTCCCAAGGTCCGCGAGCTCATCTATGTAGCCAATCATCTTAAGCACGTGTTCCGCTACCGATGATCCGACGGCCAACCTTGCCGAAAACAACTTCTTCGACACTTCGTATCTTGCGATACGAGACTGCTCTCCATACAGTTCTTTTGTATGAAGAAATATGGACTCTAGGTCCATATTCTCGTGCCTCCTCTGATGTTCGTTGTCCATCGAGGCTAGTACGAGGCATCTGGCCTTCGCGCAATCTATTTCCCAGGTCTTGTAGATTTCCCTATCTACGACACTGGTTTTGGGACCTGGGACAGGGGAAGCTTTGGTGGTAAGGACATACCCCAACTTATCATAAATGATTGTCATCTTGACATTCCTGAGCCAATCTTTGTAGTTTGGCCCTGTCAATATGTTTTTATCTAGTAATAACTTAAGTCCAGTCATGTTGAATGGTCGCTGCAATTAGGAGAGAGAAAAGAAACACTTTAGCATGATGCTCTTGCAAGTTTAGAGTGGTTTTTAATTTGTCTAAACTGGATGGCTCCCACTGTCTCTCGAATCCCTTCTCAAACCGTAAAGAAAGGATTAGTCAGGATCAATCTCACCGTACAATACTTGCTTAACCGTTCAGCCAGGCCAGTGTCGGTACTTCGAGGGAGGTTTTCCAACGCTTTCGCGAAGTTCCTTAATTAAGTAACTTCTTTTCCCTGGGGGCGTAGCCCCGCTAACACCTTTCTAGACACCTACTAAGTTTATAGCATTGATCGTTAAGTGAGAGTTTTCCCGAGGAGTAGCATATACTCACAGTAGGATCGGGATCCAAATATCATCGCGTGATAAAACCGAAGGAATCCTACCAGAATTATCACACTCCAAATGGTATGCAGCGCTAGTAAGTTTCAGTACTTATGAAACTCCCGATGTGGATTTTTGCCCCATGCTCTTATGACCTTGACTTTGGCCAAAATATCATAAGTCACATGTCAAGTTCTACCCGTCATTCTCCTGGTTAATTTGGACCCACCCGTACCTACCCTTGACTTTGGCCAAAATGGCAGCACGACTGTCCCAAACCAACGCATCTATCTATACTGCACATGAATACCCAATAGCTACCAATCACTATGCCTTGACTTTAGCCAAAATACATAGCTTGAATACTTTTGACCATTCATGTGGAATGACGGAGGGCTACGAATGGTTTTGGCGAAACCGTGAACGTAGTGAACTTGATATAATCGATGGAACGAGATAGCTTTTAAAAGGAGTGGTTCAAGCTCCGCGTTTAAAAGTTTAGTTTTTAAAAGAACCGAGTGGTTTTCAAAGTGTTCCAATCGACTTATACTTGGTTTATTTTCTTGCATTAGTTCTTTTAATGCGTCCCATCATTTAATCCTACCATTGCAGAAAACAACCAAAATATGACGTACGCTTATGCCATTCCCATTCGCCACGGGGCCCCGTCATCACCCGTTAGGTTACTTAACTAACGACAGAGCGGGGGCTGGGCTAGCGCGGCTGTAAAACATAAGCAATGCCTAAATAGTTATCATATATAAATATATAGCAATGATAGACATTACAGATCACAGATGAATACATTGGATATACTAGGAATCCGCAATCCGTTCGAGCCTGCAACGAAAAGCGGATTACACGGTCGCGGTGAATAGCCAATACCCCATCCAAGACCCCTACGGGTGCGGCAAACTACCCGCCAAGTACCCGAAGCGAAGCAACCTCCCTCACCACCGTGAGTAGGCCACTCGGCACTTCGAGATACCCGTTAGTTTGTGCACCCCCTCCATGGGTCTATCCTAGGAGCAAAAAACAGTAAAAAGAACTATACAATGACGGCTACAACCCCGACCCGGTTGTGCGGCCAAACAAATAATATTATTACATCAATTTACATATTACAATGAATGAAAGAAAAAGCAACACTCATCTCACATCCACCCCGGCTATTCATCCGCGACAATCCAACCCATTCATATACACATACCATCATCAATCACAGATCACAGATATGTATAACCCCGACTAATCGACATATAGCGATTAGCCGACGTTCAATACATATAAACATCACAGATATAACCTTTTAGTCAAAGTGTATTGAAGTTCGGAAAAAAATACGGATTTATAGGCCCCCAAAAACAAATTTCTATTCTGGAAAACCTGGGCACATATAAACCATCTTAAAAATCCTAAAACCAAGCCAGAAATACACTGCACCAAACTCGACCCAGAGAAGAGCCAAGATGGCCGCGGTTGCGCGGCAATAGCTTGCTATTGCCGCGGAACCGCGGCTCTTTGGTCGAATCAGTGGATCGTTTTTGGTGGCTTTCTTTACAAAACCCTGAGATGATTTTTGGAGTATGATTTATTTTGTTTTGAACAGAAAAAAATTTAACAGAAACTTAGGGTTTTGAAAACTCGGTTTTTCGATTTTTCCGATTCGAACTTCGATACACTCTACTACCTAGCTAGTTTATGTTTAGTTAGGCTCTGATACCACTGTAAGTCCACGTTGCCCACCCCGGTACTTGCGGGGAGGCGGAAAACGGAATAAAAATCGAATTTTTAGGAGCTTAGGCAACATGGACTACACTATGAAGGATCTTTGCTAAACAAAAACAAGCTAAAACTAACTAGAAACTAGCTAAGTGCTAGAAAGGTTATACCTTGGGCTTTATGTCCTTCTCTCCTTGCTCCTTGGAGTGGTGGAAGGAGGTCACCTTAGTCGTCTTCTCACGTCGAAGAAAGATCCACCCAAAAGCCTCGACCTTTGGCTTCAACTCCAAGCTAGAAGTAACTAGGGTGCAAGAAGTGCTAATCCTTGAACCCTAGATGAGAGTAGAGATTATCAAGAGAGGGTTTTTCTCAAGCTCAAGTGTTTCTCAACACATGAGAGGGGAGAGCTTGAGGGAGATGAAGAACAAGAGAGAGAATGTGAATAATAGAATGAGAGAATAATATGAAGCATTCTCTCATATATGTGAATTATTGTAATTAGATAATTAGTGAGATAATTGTCATGGCTAAATCAAGACATGACCATTATCATTTCATTTTTAATGCAAATTGCAAGGATCAAAGAGCATCTTCCAAATGAAATGATGATGGTCAAAGTGTCAACAAGGTCAACAAGTCAAGGTGGGTCAAATGGTCAACAACCATAACCATGCACAATTATTAAACTAATATCAATTAACCATAATACACACATAAGCATTAGGGTTAATGAAATGACAATAGTCATTAACCCTAATCAAAGTCCTCTCCCTCTGTCTCAAGCAACTGTGCATACGCACCCGTATTCGCGATCCGAGGAACACGAATACAATGAGAAAAACCAATCCCAAATCATATACTAGGATCCGGCTTAAACCAAAGCCCGCTAGTATAAGCTGTCCGGACAGCAAACGAGCACAAGTGCGCGGATGTGAACGAACCCTGTCGCAAAACCATGCGACCTCTACTCATTTTGCCTAAAGGCGAATAGCTCTCTGTGTGGGACTCTAAAGACTCGACACTACGCCGGCAGTGGGTTTAACCACAGACCGCAAGCGGCACTAGCTGTACGTAACGGTCCCCAGGTAGATGTCGACAAGAAGACTGACGAGGTGAACCCCATCTGAACTCCTACTGAGCCTGTATGTGACAATCTCCGTACAGTCCGGTCTGTTCGTCTGATACATCGCATGGCGGGCCTAGGGGGCGGTGAACGTCAGTCCCCTAATAGCGGTACAAGTCGTGTCGGAGTGTAGCCCAGAACACCCTGAGATAACACTGGAAACCTACCAGTATATCTCGCTTGCCCTGGCCAGGGACTACTCGTGTAATGGATCTCCTGGACACAGCGCGATGTCAACCCCCAATACTGGGAGAGACGAATCCTGTCTAACCGTCACTGCCTCCAAGTGCTTCGGGACTGCACCCAAAAACTACCTGTTTGCACGACTCCTTTGAGCCGTGGTAGGGTAGTAATCAAAGTGCAGTGGGAACACACTCGAGACGAAGTGACAGTGTCAAGTCAGCGGACTAAGCTGTACTCATGTCACCTGGGAACTGATAACTGACGATAGGTATAATACCAACCAACAGTTCCCGACGAGTCCTGTCCAGTGTACTCGTAACCTAACGAGCACCCGCATACTATCTCAAGTACGACGTACTGACGGCTGTGGGACAGACCGTCTCCCACGCTGGGATGAGAAGCGCATACGCTAGTCTACTCCGGAGTATCGATGCCCTGTCTAGATAGTCCAACGACTAAGGACCTGTATAAGGATGTGCTTATAGATCACCCAGCTCCTACGAGTGTGAGCGCCATCACAACGCTGGTAATCAAGCAAAGATCCTAAGGGCTCTACTAATATGTATATCAGCGATATGCTAAAAGAAACACATGCACATATTAAAGCAGAGACAAACCAAATAGCATACTACTATTTCGAGCAAGATTGTATATACAACTGTGAATATCCCAAGCTTCCATCAAGTAATATACAAACTAGTATGATACAGTAATAGCCTCTAGGGCATATACACTAACAAGCACATTTGAGAAATAAAAAAGGAACAACTGAGATTGAGTCATGTGATCCTACGTGACCTCCAATAGTGCTTAGCACTTAGAAAAGAATAGGAAGATAAATTCAAAGGAGGCAGTGCCCAACTTGGTGGCGCCTCATGTGTCCTCACGTGATGGTTGCAAGATTTATGTGTTTAACACTTATATGTATGGAACAAGGGAATAAGCCCCAAAGAAACCGTGTCCAATATTCAGGCGCCTCACGTGCCACACATGAGCACTCCAAGTTTCAGTATTTAACACTGCTTAAGAGCCTCATATAGAGGCGTGTGAGCGCCAAATATTTAGCAGTGTTTAATACTGTAAGAGACCAACCTTAGCCCAAATTAGCCAAGTCTCCCGAGGCCAAAAACCTTTTGACTATCAATCAACCGAGCCTTTCTATACTCAGGTCCCTCCCAAATCGATCTTGGTCCTAGAGATGGCCAATGATCTCCTGACACGTGGCATCTAAAATAATGTTCGTTCCACCATGATCTCTCCTTTCAATCTGGAGTTTGGTTCAAGGGTACATCTTTCCTCACCTCTGATATATGTTGTTGTAATTCTTCAACGATGTCAGAGAGGTGGAGGGTCCCAACAACCAACAGTTCTTGGATGCACTCTCAAACCTATGAGCATATCTCTATGGACCGTAATGTCCTTAAACTAGTTATGGACCGTAACGTTCTTAGACTAAAACAATGGAGCCCAAATGCTCTTTTATTGAATCCAAAATGATCTCGAACCCTTGTTAAGTAGATCTTAGTCCAATATCGGATTAACGTATTCTTAACAAATATTTAAGTTGATCTTAATTTCAAATGAGGTTAACGATCCTTAAATCAAACCAAATCCAAATTTAAGAAAATACGAATTTGGACTAATCCATGTCCTACGGGTGATAACGTAAATTAGTCTCCGTATACAATTCACGGGCAACCAAAAATAAAACAAACACATACGACACGAAGTGAATATCTGAAGCAAGAGAAAGTGGTTATCGCTATGCGGTAACGTAATTAACTACAGGGGCTTGTGCCGCAGGGAAGAGCGTTCCCACAATCAAAAAACCCCTTACAACGAGGGAGAATCTAACGAAATCCGCTACAACGGTCGCATCCGTCTAAACCTCTGATACACGGTGCCATAAATCAACTTGGTATTTTCGGAAAAGTGAACGGATAAACCCAAATAGCATCTGCCCCGAAATGCAGACAAGACGTTTGTCTTTCCCAGCTTTCGGCGGTAAACAATCCCCCGGTATATGTGGATTACTTTGATAGATTTTTCAATCTATTAAGTTCATATTTAGGTTCATTTTAAGCCTAATTTGTAGAAACCCCCCTTTCTTTTTGCCAGTATATATAGCAGAAAGCCATGATAGCTTTTCAGAACCTGCACCTCAAACTCAAATTTGTTTTTTGTAACGCGTTTTTCTTTTCTACCACTTTTATCTTCCCTTATAACCCCTAACTTCCTTTTTTTCTTCTTTTGTGGCACTGCATATTTAATATTTTCACCGAGGAGTGATTTGGGGGAGCAAAGTGGATATCCTGAGGGTATTTAAATTTGGGGGTACAGTACATGTTTGTTAAGGTTTAGGATGGTTGCTTGCGATTGAAGCAAAAATTACACGAGTTTCCTGCAATTTAGTTGTACTGTAATGCACAATTAACTTCATCTTTAGGGAAGGAGGATGGTAAGCTCTATGGCTCAGCAATGAATGAAGACAGGAATCATCAAGATATGCTTCAACTCTCATCTTCTTCTATTTGAAAAACGAAGAATATAGGAATCCGGTTCAGGCAGCTTGAGAGCCTATAAAGAAGGTCAATACTCGTTCATGGAATATGCTTGGACATTGAATTGATTTCAAGTTACATTTCAACCATTAACTTTGAAATCATAGTGGTAAAATCTATCAACATTTTCAATTTCCTTTGTCAAACGTCAAACTCAATTTGCAGAACACTCTGGTTACATCATGTGAAGGGCGAACTATATGAACAAGTATCATGCTATTGTAAATGCTCTTAAGACAAGCATTTCTGCATATTTCATATTTTCCACATCCTTTATTTCTTTACATAAGAATAAGATGATTTGGGTTGGTTGAGAAGCAAACCCGTGCTTTCATTTGTTTGGTTAGCATGATTTTGGCAGTGGAATAATGCCTGCATTTATAAAGCTTTAAATTGGCTATCTATTTATTTTTCCTTTGAGAACCTGGAACAGATTTTGTTCTCGCTAGTACCAAGTTAAGCTAGCTCATTCTTTATCTCAATATATCCTCTTATCTATAAGAGAGATTATGGGAATATATTCCTTGTGGCCAAGGCAAATTTTTGATTGGCTCCACAATAGTTATTATGGATGTGATAACCCTATAAATAGAGGAGCAAGAAACAAAGCATTATCATAGTAGTACTGGCAATAATGAAGAGGAAGAGAGGCCTTACATGAAGATAAGAGCCTATCTTTGTTAGCCAAGGATGATTTGCCGATATACCCTCTTGTAAAATTTTGGCAAATGCAGATCTCTATGTTGGATTATAGGCAATCTCCTTGGCTATCCTAAGCGGCTCTTATCTCTCATGCTAGGCCTCAATCTTTCTACAATTGTTTATTCTTAACAGTGAGAGATTCAAGATGAGTCGATGGTAGATAGTCGATTTAACTATATGAAGAATTCTCTTATGTTTTGATTAGCAAACTATATATAAGTTGAACATTTTATACACGGCTTTAACTTAGCCTAGTCGTTGAGGCACATGACAGAAGTTGGCTCAGGTTTGAATTTGCTCTAAAACACTCACGCACGCATGCACGCTCACGCACACACATTTTGACTTGCCATTTTGAAAATTTTTACACTCACGCAGATTTTTGAAATACCATTTGAAAATTTTGCGCGGTCACAAACTCTCTCTCTCTCTCTCTCTCTCCCCTCACATTTTTGAATTACCATTTGAAAAATTTGCGTGGTCACAAACTCTCTCTCCCTCCCTCTCTCTCTCTCTGAATTACCATTCTTGCCAGTTAAATGAATATTTGAAGAAAAGGTATTTAATAGTTATTTTGTCCTGCATTGTAGTTCTTTTCAAAGAGTATTTACTTTTTATTATGAGCATATGATGTTTTCTACTCATAAACAGGGCTTAAAGTGCCTAAGTGATACATAGCTAGATAAATGTACCAGAATATTTAAAATAAAATCTTATGTGAATTGTGAAACTGCATCATAATCTCATATGTACCGATTACAATAATAAAGTATATTCTTGTATACTGCATGAAATCTGTATGTAAACTTCGTATGAGCTAGTGCATAGTCTGATTAATTAGTGAAGACAATGTTGTTGAATTTTTTGTGACTAAATCTACTATTTGTTCAACCCTTAGCATCACTCAAATGAAGGAGCAGCAACAACAGCCTATTTGAAGCCCAAGCTCCCAAAGGCCCTACACAGCAAGCAGCAGCAGCAACTTAGCTCGTTTTCTCAAGCTTGTGGTCATGTGAGGAGCACGAGGAAGTCACTGTGTATTCCTCGCCACATGTCCTCTCGCAAGAGGATGATCCCTTGCTTGTGACGAGCTACAGCCACGCGAAGGTGGAAGATCTCATCGCCAGGTGGACTAGGTGCATCTTGGCACTAAATCTTGTGTCGATTGCTCTTTGGTGTGATTTTCTCTATCTTGCGATTGGTATTAGTTTACTGCGGATTCGTTTCTTTACTTTTTGATCTCCGACGACTTGGTTTTCTGCTGTGTGAATATTGTTTGTATTTTGCTTAGGGCTTGAGTGTATACACCGCGCCGGGTCCTTAGTTGATTTCGTAACAAATGTAAATGCGTACATGGCGACTTACCCTTAATTCCCCTCTTACTTTTTCGTAAGCTTATCTGCTGTCAACAGAAAAGGAAAGCGTATAAAATTTTGCATGTAGGAGTTAAACATTATATTTAGTGCAAGATCTTCATTGTTATTTTATTCTCTGCTATTATTTACATATTTGATTGATTCCCATAATGGTTCTGCTGCTTTGTGTAACAATATGCATGCTATTGCATTTGCTGGAAAGGAGTAATACTAGGCTCCTGAATCTATTAACCCAAAATGCATCATTTACATGTCATGGTTCAATTGAAATCTTGGTTTCGTGAAGTTTGGAGTCCCCAAACCAAAATGATAATTAGCTTTGAAATTCTATCTCTCTTGTTATCCACTAAAGACATCAGTCATTCAAGGGATCCCAATTCCTAAATCCATGGAGAATGTCAAAAAATGTCAGTGGCAACTCTAAAGTGGAGATACAAGTCATTCAATTTGCACTGAGATAAAAGTTTCAGATACAAATTTATGGCAGTATGGCACCTACATTGACTTGATCTGAACTCGAGAGCAAGTATGGTATCCGCGCTGGAAATATGAGATTTGTTAGCATCTTTTCTAAGTAGCAGGAAGCAGAAAAAAATTTAAAGTTATATATTCTTATGGTATCATGACCTTTAATAGGTCTCAAAGGACACACACACACACATATATACACACACCCATTGACATGCGAATATATTCATTGAGGGAATGTTAGAAAGCTACAGGTGAAGTCAAGGGCATGCAGCAAAGAATATTACAAACCACACGAAGCAATTATGCAGTGGGAAAAAAGCCCTACATGAGCTTAAGAGCTAGAGCTTTGGTAGCCGAGGATGATTTGCCTAAATCCTGTTAATTTCAGTTCTTGGTGGCTTTTACTAACTCAAACTAGCTCGAGTGATGAATCGAGATCTTTCTGTGGGCTCATAGGCGGTCTCCTTGCCTATGCGGAGTGTCTCATGTTAGGCTTGCATCTCTTCTGTTGTTGTTGACAATGTTGTTGATATAGTGGTGTAAAGAAGAACAATATAAAAGTATGTTGGATTTTCTTTTCTGAGATTCCTTGCCGATGGCATGTCATTATAGGAGAATGATGTTAATGCTGTTTTGGTTTCACCTTCATCGATAATGTGCATTACATGTTTCGCGCAACAAAAATCCTCAGATATTCAAGCTGATGTGAAAGAAAAAGGAGGCGAAAGAATGCTATGCAGTAAGCAGGTTATTACTTTACCAAAAAATATTATCAAGCCTTTATTAGAATTTATTTGTCAGTATAAGCAGGATTTGCGCATTGTTGATTGGGACTGACATGCCAAGATTAATCTTCATCTTTGTGCACTTGCACGTTTTGCTTGTTATATTGATTACTAGTGACTTGTGTCCAAATTATATATTATGTTGTAAGGCCGCTTTAATCCGATGGCCAGCGACTATATGATTTTTTTGACTTAAACAAAAGTTAAAAGCCCTCGCATTTCATTAAAGGAGTTTTAACAAAACAAGAAAGGAAAAAAAGCAAAATGTACCAGGGTAACAAACCCCAAACAAGCCAAGTCCAAGTATTCAGGATACAAACCCCATACAAAACAACCCATAGCAAATGACACAAAAAAAATGAGCGCAAGGACGGCAAGAACTATCAAAGAAGCGCGGTATCTCCTCATGCTGCCTCTCCCGAGCCTCCCCCTCATCCCGAGGACCTGGATGTGTGCGTCCTACATCTGGAAAACTCTCCCTAATGTGCAACCGTTCTCTCTTTCTTGCTCCCTATGGTGTGGCCCCTGCCCAGAATAAAGTTACCATATCAATCCAACCACCAATGCCGTTAATAGTTCTAGATTTATTGTTAAAAATTCTATCATTTCATTCTTTCCAAATCAGCCGGCAGGTAGACAAAACCTATATGTACCAGAAAGATATATCTATGCTATTAATGGATTGAACCCTCCACGCCCCCAAAGGTTGTGGAATGTGTTAGGCAACGTGTATATTCCCAATATGACTAAAGTAAATGTCTGTTTCTTAGACATAGCACCATCGCTCTTTTGATTAAAGAATTTTGGGTCACTAATCCATATGTAAATATTATTCACCAACAAATTAATATGTTCATGAACCTTCCAAGGGGATTTAATCTTATACATTAATAATTAAAATTGGTGGGGGGGGGGGGGGGGGGTTGAAGATAGGCCTACTGAGTACTGAACTAATGTATCTCGGTTTATACATGAATATGATCCATGAATTCGATGTCAACAAATTTAATGTAAATATTAGAGGGAATGAACATTAATTCTGACGAAAGGCTTCACATAGACTCTTTGAATTGATTATAAATAGGAGAGAAGGTAAGGGTGATGGCTTCACGTGGACTCTTTGGAACGGCACCTGTCTGTAAAGGTACCTTCGCTGACCATTGTCCTTGTTGATGATGTAGATGGCACCTGTCGGCGCTAACAGGGTCCGTAATATTATCATCAATGAGCCTCTTTGATGTTGGATTAGGTCACTGAAGGGCCCCCGTTACTGATAGATAATGGGGTTAATTGCAGAACCACCCCCCTCCCCTACGCGTTCTGCTAAGCGACCAAAACTCTTGAATAAAATCCATTTTTTCTTCTTCTTTTTAAAAACTCTAGAACTTGTTTGTGTTGTTTAGAGTGGAGTTTTGGGTGTTTTGATTAGCGCTAATATATCATTTGATGGAGTATATATAACAGCAGAACTGGGTAAACTACAGGGAAGGGCTAATTGCAATTAACCCTAGATTGTTTACAAGTTTAAGATATGTTTTTTTTAATAATTTCACTGATATAGCTTACAAAGTATTTAACCAAACCATCCTATTGTTATATTTATCTTGAAGCCTTTTGGTTCAATGATTTGATGAATTGGTGGCCTTAGAGATTTTAATTTACATTCATATAATTTTCAAATTATCAAGTCCACATTTAGGTTCATTTTAAGCCTAATTTGTAGAAACCCCAGTCCTTTTGCCAGTATACATAGCAAGAAAGATAGCTTTTAAGAAATCTGCACCGTAAACTCAAACTTTTTAACGCATTTTTTGCTTCTGCCGCTTTTATCTTCCCTTGGTTTGTGGCATTGCATATTCAATGCTCTCATCAAGGAGTGATTTGTGGAGGAAAAGTTGAAATCCTGATGGCATCAAAGTTGGAGGTAAAGTTCATGCTTGTTAAGGTTTAGGATGGTTTTTTGCGATCGAAACAAAAATTAGGAGTTTCCTGCAATTTAGCCTAACTGTAACGATTAACTTTATGTTTAGGTAAGGATGGTGGGAAGTTTTATAACTCTGTAATGAAGACAGGAATCAATATATGATTCAACTCTCATCTTCTTCAACGAAGAATATAGGAATCCGATTCAAGCAGCTTGAGAGCCTATAAAGAATGTCAATGCCCATTCACGGAATATGCTTGGACATTGAATTGATTTCAAGGTGCATTCAACCATTAACTTTGATATCATAGTTGAATAAAAGGTAGATTTTGTCAACATTTTTCATTCCTTAGCCAAAAGTCAAACTCAATTAGCAAGACGCTTTGGTTACATCATGTGATCCATATGATGAAGCATCATGTTATTCATGTAATTGCTCTAATCTCTTAAGAAAAGCATTTCTTCATATTTCATATTTTACACATCCTTTGTTATGTTTACATAAGAAAAGATGATTTTGGTTGGTTGAGCAGCAAAACCATGCTTTCATTTGTTTATTTAGCATGATTTTTGCAGTGGAATAATGCATGCATTTATAAGTTTTTGAAATTCACTATTATATATAACTTATTTTTCCTTTGAGAACTTGGAACAGATTTTGTTCTCACTACTACCAGGTTAAGCTAGATCATTCTTGATCTCTATCCTCTTATCAATAGGAAAGATTATGGGAATATATTCCTTGTGGCCAAGGCGAATTATTGATCGGCTCCACAATAGTTATTATGGATGTGATAACCCTATAAATAGAGGAGCAAGAAACAAATCATTATCATAGTAATACCGGCGATAATGAAGAGGAAGAGAGGCCTTACATGAAGATAAGAGCCTATCTTTGTTAGCCAAGGATGATTTGCCGATATACCCTCTTGTAAAATTTTGGCAAATGGAGATCTCTATGTTGGATTATAGGCAATCTCCTTGGCTATCCTAAGCGGCTCTTATCTCTCATGCTAGGCCTCAATCTTTCTGCAATTGTTTATTCTTAACAGGGAGATCGGTTCAAGATTTGTCGAGATTAGATAGACACTTTAACTATATGGAGAATTTGCGCATGTCTTGGTTAGAAAACTATATATAAGTTAAACATTTTAAGCACGGTTTTAACTTTACCTAGACGTCGAGGCACATGACAGGAGTGGCTCAGGTTTGAATAGTACATGCTTCCTTAGTATGAGCATATGATGTTTTCTACTTCTAAACAGGGCTCAAAGTGTCCAAGTGATGCACGGATAAATGTACAAGAAAATATTTACAATAAAATCATATGTGAATTATGAAACTGCATCATAACCTCAAATGTACCAATTACAATAAATGATATTCTTATACATCACATGAAACGCTATATGTAAACTTTGTATTAGCCAGTGAGCAGAGTCTGATTAGTAAAGACAATGTAAATGTATACATGGTGATTTACCAATTATAAGAAAATGTTTTTTTTTTATTTTAGGTTGCGGGTCATAGTCCATTGTTGAATAGACCTGTTATCTTCATTGGACTACCTATGAACTTTGGGTCAACAATCCATAAGTAAATATTACTCACCAACAAATGGTTCATGAACATTCAAAGCGGTTTTAACATTGTACATCAAAAAAATTTAAATGCTAAGATTTGGGAGGATGAATGATAGGCAAATGAGCTATAGCTAATGTATCAGCTTTTATACATGAATGTGATTCATGAATTAGATGTTCAACAAATTTAATGTAAAGAATAGAGGGAATGAACATTCTGATGAAAGGAATTGCACTAACTCTTTGAATTGATTATAAATAGGAGAGGACAAAGGTGATGGCTACCCGGAAAATAAAATTGAAAGTTGCATCTCTTTTTTGCTTCAAGAGTGAATGAAGCGCGACGATTCTTCTGGTGGCCATTATGGTGATGTTGGAGCTCTATTCCAAAACTACTCTCAAACTGAGGCCCAGAGTTTGATCCCAATTTGTGCGCTCTCTGTAGAGGAGAAAAAAGTGAGTATCAAATATGTTAAATTTGGTTTCTAATGTTTTGATCCGGGTTTTAAATTTGGCTTGCTATTGTTTTCTATAGGCTGATGGATACGGGAATATAATAGTGAGTACCAAAGACAGCTGAAAGAAGACAAGGAGAGGATGAAGGTCATGCAACTGCCGAGGGGAGTTCTGAGGATTAAGAGGAGAGTTGCGAGAGATATGGAGGATGTGAAGGCAGTCGTGATTTCGGAGGAAGATGTCCCTTCAAGGCTTATCAAATTGGCCATTTCCAAAACTGTACAGTGTATAGTAATTTACATTCTACAGTAACGCTTACCGGTCAACAACATTATTGGTGAAGTCATATGTAGTAAACCGAACTTATAAAATGATTGTGCATGTAATGAACATGTATTGCACTTTATCTATCTACATGTAATTGTCAAGTATACATTAAATTTGCAGTCAAGTGTAAAAAATTCTGCTATACATACTGATGTTCGACTTGCATACTGTTTGTTTAGAAAGAATGAATTTGGAATGGCGTCAGAAATCCCAACCTTCTCTTTTTCTAGCTCAGAATTTAGATTCCTTCATTTGTTTTCTACGAGTTGTGTCGGGGAACTGCATAACGAAATATGAATCCATCGTTCCCTTGATTGTTTTGAGTGAAAGAAGAAGCGGAAAAGAAGATGAGAATTGGGTATTGTGTATCGGCGGCATAGCATGATTGTTTCTTGCATAATATGTTGAGTTCCTAAGTGCACGGGGAGTTTGTTTACTACTCTAGGGAGACCTTTGTGTTCTTTTGCTGACGGTTGTCCTCATCGGTGATGTAGATGACACCCATCGGTGAAAATTGGATTATAGAATCCTCGATGGGCCTCTTTGGTGTTGGTTTAGGTCATCAAAGAATCCTGATCAGTGATAACATTAGGTCATTGCACAAAACCACCCTTCGTTTATCCCGTATAGAACTTATACACCATCGAGGGATTTATTAGGCCCTTCTTATCAGGCAAATCCCTTACACACACTCAAATTTAACTATAACAACTTAAATGCTTGTGTTGTGCAGAAAAGAATTTGAGTGTCATTGACAACTTCAATAAATGAACAGAGCATATGTTTGCGCTAATTAAATCACTATAAGTGCTATACAGTTTAAGCTCCTTGAGGGCTTTCTGCAGTTAAGACTAGATAATTTTATCGGTTTCAGATATGTTTCGTTTTAATACATTCATCGACACGTCTCACAAAGTATTTGACCAAACAATCCTCACTTTTCTTGGTTGCAAAAACTTGGCTGATGGCACCATGGACAGGAGTACAGGTTAAACAGGAGTCACTCATTGCATCAAATCAAGAATAGCCTCATGAAGTAACTGAATACATCTACAATTTCATCCAAAAGTTCTTATAATTCTTGTATGTTTCATATCAAAGTCATGTTTATTTAATATAGTTTCATGATGATTGCATGTATCAGTTGTATATTCAAGTGGTTTGAAGCCTTGATGTTATGCCCAAGTACTTTATTTTTCTGCTATGTTGAAGCCATTTTGGTCCATGGTTGAATTAATCGGTTAGGCTTATGAGTATGATTTGCTATCTCATGCTGTTTACAATGTTTCAATAGTGATGAATATGTGCATTTCTTATTATATTAATTTTGAATATCAAGTCTAGATTTAGGTTTATTGTAAGGTTAACTTACAGAAAAAATACCCCTAATTTTATCTACAAAGTATAAACCTATCCTAAGTTTTTTTCTTTATGATAAAAATGAGAGGAATTTCCTGCAATTTAGCCTTGCTGTAATCAGAAAAACAATCAAGTTATGCATATTCTTAGTTTAGGAACATGGTAAGGAGTACAAATCTAATGAAGATTAGAATCAAAATATGCTTCAATTCTCATCTTCTTTCATTAGAGATGGGCAAGAGTTGGAGCATCCAATTCAAGCAGCTTATTGAAAGAGCATAAAGAATGTCAATGCCCATCCTTGGAGTATGCTTGGACATTGAATTGACTTCAAGATACATTCAACCATCAACTTTATAATCATGGTTGAAGAAAAGGATGATTTTGGATAGATTGTCACTCTTTTGTTGGATACTAAAACAAAGGTCAACTCAATTTGCAGCTCGTACGATTTGGTTATTGATAATATCATTTACAGCAGTAAGGAAAATTAGTCCTTACGTGACATATGAGCTAGCGTAAATACATGGTCTACACGATCAAATTTCATATCATGAATTTGATTATATTCTTAGACAAAGATCAGAAAGATTTGCATTCGGTTGAACCGCAACACGTCAGAGCTAGCTCATTCTTTATCCCAATATATCCTCTTATCTACAAGAAAGATTATGAGAATATATGCCTCGTGGCGAAAGAAAAACTATTAATGATATGTCTCTAAATTACTTGCTACGTATGTGATGAGATGAAAATCAAACATAGCCACCCTTATAAATAGAGGAACAAGAAACAAGCATTAATTATCATAGTAATTATACAAAGAAAAATGAAGAGGAAGAGAGGCCTTACATGAAGATAAGACCCTATCTATGTTAGCCAAGGATGATTTGCCTATATATATACCCTCTGTAAATTTCTTGGCAAATGGATTATAGGCAATCTCCTTGGCTATGCTAAGTGGCTCTTATCTCTCATGCTAGACCTAAATCTTTTTACAATTGTTTATTCTTAACAGGGAGAGATTCAAGATGGGTCGAGATCAGATAGACGGTTTAACTATATGAAGAATTTTCTTGTGTTAAAACATTATAATCACTGTCTTAACTTAGCCTAGTCATTGAGGCACATGACAGAAGTTGGCTCAGGTTTGAATTTGCTCTATAACACACATGCACATGCTTGCGCACATGCACAATTTGATATACCATTTTGTTTGACATGCACAAACATTTGAATTACCCTTTGAAAATCTACACACACACACACAATATGAATGGACATTCTTGGAAGTTTAATGGATAGTTGAAGAAAAGGTATTTAATTGTTATTTTGTCTGTGATGTAGTTCTTTTTAAAGACTACATTCTTCCTTACTATAAGCATATGATGTTTTCTACTTATGTGTCCAAGTGATACCCCGATAAATGTACAAGAATATTTACAATAAAATCTTATGTGAATAATGAAACTACATCGTATAATCTCATATGTACCGATTACAATAATAAATTATTTTCTTATATACTGCATGAGACGCTACATGCAAACTTTGCATTAGACTAGCGAGCAGAGTATGATTGGTAAGGACAATGTAAATGTATACATGGTGACTTACCCTCTTTGCCCTCTCCCTTTTCTGTAACCTTATCTGCTGTCAACAAAAAGGGTAAGTGTAGAAAAATTAATTAGCATATGGAATTGAACATTATATTTAGCGTTATATTTTTATTCTCTATTATTATTTGCATATTTAATTGATTTCCATAATGGTTCTGCTGCTTTGTGTAAGCAATATGCATGTTTGTTCTCTATGCTGATCGATATGATATAATTAACCCAAAATGCATCATTTACATGTAATGGTTCAATTGGAATCTTGGTTTTGTGAAGTTTGGAGCCAACAAACCAAAATGATAATTAGCATTAAAATTCTATTTCTCTTTTTATCCACTAAGAGATGAGTCATTCAAGGGATCCCAATTCAATTATCCTGGGAGAATGTCAAAAAATGTCAATGGCAACTCTGAAGTGGAATATCTGAGATAAGTCAGACTCAATTTGCACTGAGCAAAAAGTTTCGGATACAAGTTTTTGGCAGTATCGCGCCTACATTGACTTGATCTGAACTAGAGAGCAAGTATGGTATCGACGCTGGAAATGTGAGATTTGTTAGCATCTTTTCTCATGCAGCAGTAAGCAGAAAGATTTTAAAGTTACATTCTTAAGGTAACATGACCTTTAATAGGTCTCAAAGGGCACATTTTGCTACTTATATATATCTTCTTATCTATAGACATGAGAATATATTCCTCAAGGGATGTTAGAAAGCTGTAAGTAAAGGCAAGGGCAGCAAAGCATAGAGCATATAACAAACCACAAGAAGCATTCATGCAGTGGAAAAAAGGCCTTACATGAGGTTAATTAAGAGCTAGAGCTTTGCTATGGCTTGCCTAAATCATCGTAATTAATTTGAGTTCTTCGTGGATTTCACTAACTCGAACTAGCTCAAGCGATGATTTGGATTTGTGTGAGGGGCTCATAGGCAATGACCTTGGCTATGCCGAATGGCTTTTCTTCCTCGTGCTAGGCCGGTGCCATGTCTTCTGCTGTTGTTGTCAATGCTGTCAATTATAAGGGTTTATGAAGAGAAAAGACAGAGGTATGCCGGATTTTTCATGTGAGATACAAGAATGCTGTTAATGTTGTTTTGGTCTCGAATCCCGCTTGCATCAGGTTACAACCTATTATTCGAAAAAAACTATAAGAATAATAGGCGGACCATTATTCTTCATATAATAATAGAAATTTTTGGCTTCTAGGCTGCGGGCCATAGCTCATTGTTGATTGAACCTTCTAACTTCTTTGAACTGCCTACGAACTTTGGGGAGACAATCCATTAAGTATATATTAATCACCAGCAAATAGGTTCATGAACCTTGAAAGAGGTATTGACCTTTATACAGTAAGAATTAAATGCTAAGATTTGGGTGTTGGGGTGGGGGGTGGGGGATGAAGATAGGCCAATTGAGCTGATGTATCAAAGATTTATACATGAATTTGATCCCAATTAGATGCTAACATATTTGATATAAACATTTGAGGGAATGTACATTTCGACGAAGTGCTTTGCACCAATTCTTTGAATTGATTATAAATAAGAGACGGCAAAGGAGATGGCTGCTCACAAAATAATATTGCATGTTGCATCTCTTTTTGCTTTAAGAGCCAATGGAGCAGGATAATTATATTGGATCTTACTCCGCTCCAAAATTACTATCAAACTGAGGCTCAGAGTTTGATCCCAATAAGCTCTGCGGCACTGCAGGAGCGAGGAAGGTGAGCATGAAATGTGTTAAATTTGGTTTTTACAGTTTGAACTTTTCTTTTCTAACTTTGGTTTGCTATTGTTTTGGGTAGGTATATGATGAATATGGGGGAGAGACAAGGAGAGGTATAAAAGGGAGCTGAAAGACTACAAGGAGAGGCTGAGGCGCTTAAAACCGCCGAGGGGAGTACTGAAGATTAATCTTGGAGAGTTGCAAGAGAGACTGAGGACGTGGAAGAGGTGGTGATCTCGGAGGAAGAGCTCCCTTCAAGGCTTATCAAATAGGACATTTCCAAATCTGTACGATGTAACCAATGTCGTAAAGGATGAAACTAATCTATAGCAACTTTGAATATTGTATGGTAATTTACATTCTACAATAACACTTGCCAATCAACAATATAATTGGTAAATTCATATGCAGTGAACTGCATTTATAAAATGTCTGTTCATGTAAAGATAATATATACTAGCATTTTACCTACAGCTGTCACATAGTAGAACTTTCCATTAATCAGTAAGTTTGCCGTCAAGTGTAAGAAAGTTTCGTCGTACATAGTAATTATGTATAGTAAAGAGGATCTATATATAACATGATGTGTGTGTGTGTGTAGCAATTTGAATGGTATATATATGCATCTGCTACTGCTATTGTTAAGATTTTGTAGGGTTTATTTAATGGTTGATTTGTGGCTAATGTTCGAATTCACTGCTTAAATCGAGAAAATATAGTTTATAAAAATGTATACTATATATTGTTCACATTCCGCCTTGATCGAAGTTCACTGTGGGCTACCTGGACATGGGTTTATCACTACTACCCAGGCATCCAGGATTACATACTCAAATGCGGATTCAACAAGGATTTCCTTTGCTCGACAAAGCAGTCATGCCCGGAGTACTCGCTTACTCGATCAACCAAGAATTGCCTATTGAAGTAACTGATCATATCTATTATTTCAATTTTCATCCAAAGTTCTAATATTTCTTGTACGCTTATTATCAAAATCATTATTTGCTTTAGTTTCATGATGAATCATGCATGTATCAGTTGTGTCTATATATGCAATAAAGTTGAGTGTTTTGAAGACTTTATGTTATGCCCGAGTGCTTATTTTAATCCAAATATTCTGTGCTATGTTGAAGCCATTTGGGTGTAAGGTTTGATGATCATTGGTTAGGTTTATAGCTATGATTTGTTACCAATATACTGTTTGAACTGTTTCGGTTGTGATAAAGTACATGTGCATTTTTATTATATTATCTTGAAATGAAGTCTAGATTTAGGTTTATTGTAAGGCTAAATTGCTGAAAATCTCTGTTACTTTATCTGCAAAGCATATTATCATAACGTTTTTTTGGTAACCTGTAATTTTCCTTCAAAGTTTGCAGTCTAGTTGTTAGTGTTTTCTATATATGACTCTGCTTCCCAAGATGCACATAATTTTTTTGAGTTTTCCTTTTCAATGACATTACATATTTGATAGTTTTTCCTACGAGGATTCGGAGAAAGAAATTATAAATAATAACCGCTGCTACATTTGCGAGTAAAGCCGTAGATTTCTGAAATCGTCGTAATTTTCTGCTGTGCTTACGAGTAAAAATGAGGAATTTTCTTACAATTTAAGCCTTGATGTATTCAGAAAAACAACTCATGTACATTCCTAGTGAAGAAACATGGTAAGGAGTAGAGATATAATTGAAGAATATTAGAATCAAAACATGCTTCAATTCTCATCCTCTTTCATCAGAGATGGGCAAGAATTGGAGCATCCAATTCAATTCAAGCAGCTTATTGAAAGAGCATAAAGAATGTCGATGCCCATCCTTGGAATATGCTTAGACATTGAATTGACTTCAAGATACATTCAACCATCCACTTTATAATCATGGTTGAAGAAAAGGAAGATCTTGGCTAGATTGTCATTCTTTTGTTGGACCCTAAAACAAAGGTCAAATTCAATTTGCAGCTCGAACGATTTGGTTATTGATAATATCATTTATAACTGTAAGGCAAATTAGTCAGTACATGATGATACTCGATACCGGGGTTTCCCTAGATCATGACACTTGGCAAGTGCCGTGTCTCGAAGCCTGCGAGAAAGGATCAAGAAAGGTACATTGGAAGCATGCCCCGGGCCCTCGACCCGAGGATGTTCCCAACCGTCGGTGGCCTTCCAGGCCACTCTCATGCTAGACTTACAAACAACCGTCGGCTTGCCTCCGAGCCTTCCCACACGCTGAGTTCCCTCAGCCCCTAGCTCGCCTCCGAGCTATCACAGAACCAAGCTCACTCGGCCTCCCGCTCGTTCTCGAGCCTCCCGCCGATCCTAGCTTTCTCGGTCTCATCGACTGACCCACAGTACTGATCACAGGCATCTCCGCCATGGCTACACGAATCTTGACAGACGCGAGATATCCGCCGCCTATGATCCTGCGTTCCACGCCATCGCGTTCCCCCATTATCGAGCATATCTCGTCATTAGAGGGATATCCTGCCTTTCACGCGGGCGTAACGGTCGGCGTGAATCTTGCGCCCGCCTGCCCATGGCTGCCACTATATAAACCCCTCTCTCAGACGACTCAGGTAAGCCAATTTTACCCCAATAGGCCGTTACTCTGCCCATTTAGCCCGTCTAACTTGATCATCGGAGGGTGCTCAGTGGCGCAACCACCCCGAGACTTCCTTGCAGGTAGCTCGGCCTCAACCACATCAAGCCTATTGAGATCCACACGCTCCAGGAGGCAACCTCCCAACTCAATCTCAGCCGCTCATCTCCACTCGCTGCAGATCAACGGAAGGAAACATATGAAGGAGATCCAGACATCCATCAATACATGACATATGAGCTAGCGTAAATACATGGTCAAAATGATCAAATTTCATATCATGAATTTGATTATATTCTTTGAGAAAGATCGGAAAGATTTGCATTTGGCCGAACCGTAAGATATCAGAGCTAGCTCATTCTTTATCTCTATCCTCTTATCTATAAGAAAGATTACGAGAATATATTCCTTGTGGCCAAAGCAAATTATTGATTGATCGATAGGGCCCTAAATTACTTGTCATGTATGTGATGAGATGAAAACCAAACATGGCCACCCTATAAATAGAGGAACAAGAAACAAGCATTATCATAGTAATAAAAGGAAAAATGAAGAGGAATTGAGGCCTTACATGAATATAAGAACCTATCTCTGTTAGCCAAGGATGATTTGCTTATATATATATACCCTTTGTAAAATTTTGGCAAATGAAGATCTCTCTGTGGGATTATAGGCAATCTCCTTGGCTATCCTAGGTGGCTCTTATCTCTCATGCTAGGCCTCAATCTTTCTAACAAATGCAAGAACTTGTTGTGAAATAAGATGGTGTCATTTGTCTTATCCTTATAATCTATCGTGGTATATTATTGTGTATACATGCTGAATCAACATAGAGGTAATTGATATCAGGATATCTTGTTTTGAAATATTATTGGAATCTTCTCTAGAGACAGAATTACAATCAAAATAGACCATTCGATATATATTTGGATATTGATGAGGTTTTACCTCTAATGTATCTAGAATAAATTTATCTTTCCATCTTAAACATCATTAAACTTGATAGGCTCGGCAGTTACTTTTTATCTACTTTATATTCTAAAATATGTCTAATGGCTATGTATGGCTTATACCTAACATGTAGCTAATGATTTAATATGCAGGATCTTCGAATAGTATCATGAATAGGTCGATCATAGACACATAACGATTCAATGGTCATGTTAGAGGATGATCAATCTTGTGGTCTTGCTAGCGATGCACGACCACTGGTTACGTTTGGGTTACAGTGGACTTAGGACAACACATTTCATCCTTGAGACTAACCGAGGGCGATAACGAAGATATTGAAGTTGCGGTCTACACCTTATAGATGGTTCTCCCATAGAGGAAGGACGTATCAGGAATGGAGGTTGTAATGAAGCCGGCATTAATTAAAAGAGGATTTGCCTACGCCTAGGCTAGTTGGACAACATCGTTTAGTCACGAAGTTTGGAGTTCAAACTCCAAATCATAAAACTGGGTGGTGATTGGAAACACATAAAAGCAAAGTTTCCTAAACTACAGTTTAAGATTCCGTGGAATGAGTGATGCCGGGGTTCTAAAAAAAATCAGTTTTGAATGGATTTCCGAAACCGTATCAGCACAGCTTTAGAAACCATTGTTTGTATGCATACAAACCCTAGTTCCGTTTTACAACTGAAACGAAAATGTTTAGATGACGCCTTAATCAATTAACTAATAAGGTCCTAATTTCTATATCAAAATCTAAACCACCCAAACTCAGCACCATCCAATACTCTTAACGAAAATAACTTGTTGTAACAAAACAAGATTAGAGGGAAATAAACTTCAAAAAAAATAATGAATCTTAAAACTATTGGTACCTCCAATGTGCTCCATTGCAGTAGATTTCGCCACTCGAACTCTGAATAATCACGATAGATAGCTCCATCACGAGTTCCTAACAATAATGAGGGTAAAGAAAAAGGATTAGTTGCTGGTTTGGGGCAAAAAACAAATTAGAGCTAAATCTAGGGTTTTCTGTTGAAGAAGAAGAGTTCAGACCTTGCTTCGGGGCTGTGACGATCGTCGAGTTTGTACAAGCTTCGTTGATTGAACATTGAAGACTTAAAATAACATTTCATAAGGCTCGGAGTTCTGTCCCGCGTTCGTTATAAAGCAATGAAATCTCTCCCGAATTGTGTCTTTTTAAACCCGGCAGCATCCAATACTTCAGGATTTGCCAAAACATCCACAACGAAATCTTCTCTTGTGAAATAGGAGATTTAACTCAAAAATCATCAAGTTCGGTCGGTATAATTGCATTAGGAGAAATACAGTCCTCACAATCAATTCATCATGACTATCAAATATTTCTTCTGGGTTATCATTTCATGAGACAATCTTCATGATCAATATCATTTTATTTCAGAAAAACAACAGGCCATGTACATGATCATGGGATCAAACATAAATACAATTTTCACAAAATCGTTTGATAACAGAAACTACTCACGGTTTGTTGAATATATATATATATATATATATATATATATATATATATATAATGGAGAAAATATGCCATAGTTGAGAATTTCCTTCTTTGACGTCGAAAAATACACTCTTCCTATAATAAATTTCATGTGATTCTACAATCTTTTCACCGTTGATTTAGCAATGTAAAAAGTTCTATTATCGGTAAACCAACTTTTATGTGATTCTACAACTTTTCACCGTTGAATTAGTGTGTTCAAAATTAACGGTTTATTGACAATAGAACTTTTTATATTACTAAATCAACGATTGAAAAGTTGTAGGATCACATAAAATTTGACGTATCCACATCTTAGATAATAACGGTATCCACATATTAAATAATAACGATGAAGATGATAAATTCCGATTGTCGGAAAACACGACGGATGACGTATTTTTTCGACACCATAGGAGGAAATTCCCTCCGAAGGCCACTTTCCTCCATTATTCTCATCTCTCTCTCTCTCTCTATATATATATAAAATTCAATGCCTGCGGCAAACAATCATACAATCATTTACAGGCAAAATAGGAAACAACATGACATCAAATACACCGTTAAATCAACCATATTTCTAAAATCAATCATATTTCTATATGCCGATCAAATACATAACAATGTTCTTTGAGAAACTTTTAAGGATGATATATAAGAACAAAAAGATATATCGCAAGAAATATCCATGACTTCCAACCCAATAACAGAACATGCCGCTTTCTAAAACCAGCGTTTTTGTCTCCCTCTATATTTTCCAAAATAGGAAATAGAAAACAGCAATGAAAGTGACAACATGTAAAAATATGGGCGAAAATGCATAAACAGTTTCTCGAGGGAAGGGCTCAGTAGTCAGTATGCGTATAGACAACGCAAAAATATCAACTATTTTAAGCAAACAAATCTTGCCACAATTCCCTGCAACAAATGTCTTAAAACTGAAAGAAACTAAAACACAAAAAACGCCGATAGTCTACAAACCTCAAATTAAACTTCAGTAATTTAAATATCTATTGAAACAACACGGGAAAAAAACAAAAATTAGCTCCTAAACCCCCTGCTGTTCCTCCTTCCTCTAGCTTGCTCAAACTTACTCCCCTTTGCACACACGTAAAGCTTGGTGTGGCTGTGGGGTACGCCAGGAGCCGGACCAAAGTGCCTCACGGCCTCCCTTGCATTCTTTGAACCTCTCAAAAGCACCTGTATGAACATCTGCAACTGATATATAGATCGATTAGTCAAAAAAATGTTTTGGGGTCCAAACGGTAAATGAGAAATTGCAGAAATCCCCTAAACTCACTTTACTGATTGTAGCAGGATGCCACCTTATTTTTCAAGAGCTTCAATTTACCAGTTTTATAGCATACATTAATATAATTTATCCACTATTTAAAGTTTTTCTTTTGTGAAATAACTCCTGGTTAAATATAATGTCCGGGAAAAAATGATGTTCGTAGTTATGGTAAATCAGAGCTTTTTAAAACTTAACATGGTATCATGCAACAAAAAAAAGGTTCCTGCCATATGGCGGATATAAAAGAGCTTTGATATGGGATCATTCAATGCAATTATAAATGAAAAACGTGTACTGCATCTTTCTTAAAGGATTATCGAATCAGCTAATCTTAAAATTTTTAACTTATCCTAATCCATAACATTAATTCGACATTATATGTGCGACTATAATCAAAACCAGCAAGATATCTATATTTCAATCCAAGCCATAATACTTGTTTTAAAAATACAGAAAATAATTCCTATAACTCCAACAGTCAAAAAATCCTGAACTTTAATCAATAATAATAATCATTATTCTGAAAAATAAAAGATGAACAGTAAACACTGATGCTAATCTTATGTCCTGGTAAAGTAATTGGGCTCAGACATTGTTTTTTAACCTATTCCTTGGTATTCCGAAATAATGGAAGACCTCATAGTGAGCTGGGATAAAACAAAATCATCACTTCAACCATGATAAACAAATAGGCTTATTTACTAAAAACTCCAAACAGATTTGAACCATTTTAACAAAACTACCATTACCTTTGAAACTATCGAGAGAAACTACCCTGACTTAACGGTCAACGTTGGTCAATGTCACTCTTCATGCCACCATTTTGCCCTATTCATAACATCATTAATTAATTATAAATTACATTTAAAGAATTAAAGTAATTATTAAATATTAATTAAATAATTATTTTTTTTGGAGGGGAGTCGAAGGAGGAGCCGGAGCCGGAATGGGACGTCGCCGACGGTGAGAGGACACCGGAAAAGGAAATAATAGGAGGAAGATGATAATGGGTTGATGATCAAAATGATGATGGGTTGATATTGGATTGATGACGGAGTTGATGATGGAGATGGTGGTCGGGGGAGGGGGGAGGGGTTTGGGGGGGAGGTCTGGGAAGGAGGCAGGGGGCGGATGGGGAGGCCAGGTTCAGGGGGTTGGGGTCGAGGTCAGGTCGGGGTCGAGGTCAGATCGCGGTCAGGAATTGGGTTGAGGTCAGGGGGTTGGGAGCAGCAGCAGCCGCCAATGATGAACGTTGTGATAAAGGAGGTGATGGTGAAGGAGATGATGAAGAAGATGATGAAGGTGGTGATGAAAAAGATGATGGTGATGATGATGAAGATGGAGGTTGTTGTTGGGAGCAGGGGCCGGAGTCGGTGGTGGGGTCATCGCTGTCGCCGGAGATGGTGGAGGATGAGGGTTAGAGTTAGAGTTTGTTCTTTATTTTTATTTTTTGAAATTAGGGTCAGGGTTAGAATAGGGGTATTTTGGGGGGTTTTAAAAAGTTTGTTGACGTGGCAACTTAAATGACATGGCAACTTAAATGGCACAGACGGTGCTAACGTGACACCGCTAAGTTTGGTAGTTTCTTGATAGTTTTAAAGGTATTGGTGGTTTTCTGATTTTTGCCCAAACCTGCTGGGAGTTTTTGGTAAATAAGCCTAAACAAATAATATAAACAAAAGTTAAGCACACAAAGGTGAAACAACACATAACAAAGTTAGCAACAAGAGGAATTCAAATAATTATAGTTTTAAACAACAAATGATTCCCTCAGAAAGAACATAATGAATAATCAGTTAATATCAGCATTAGCATGGTCCATAAGATCATCATAGGGAATCAAAACTTATTTACATAAAACAAAGGGAAGGGAAAAAACAAAAAGAAAACAAGGTATACTTAGAATTTCCAATGTTAAAATATGTTGTGATCTCAAAAAACTAAAACATGCTGTCAAATGTGAAGCAAGTGTTAATTAAAACATCTCTTAAAACTATACCAATCCTAAAAATGACTAGCAACAGCGAGATTCACTTCAAACTTGGAATATTATAAGTTAAAAGTATCAATAATAAAAGAGAGGACAAACTAAAATATTTAACTCAGACTACTATAATTTCCATTCCTAGAAGTTCCATTTAATGGAAGGTCTCATAATGAGCTGGGAAAAATAGTGTCATCATCGGCTCACATCAGCAGAACAAATCTAAATGCAGACAACTTGTACAGTTAAAAATGAAATGATAGCTCGTAGGCGCTTGCATACTGACACTATCCAAACAGCAATCCTATGTTTTCAGAAATAAAACAATAACCATGGTACATTTGCTCGTATTGTTTACGTTTATCAGTAAACTGTAAACAAGTACTAATGGTACATTTGCTCGTTAAATGTATCAAGAATAAAAGAGAGGACAAACTATAACAGTTAACTCAGACATTCTATAATTTCCATTCCTTGACCTTCCATTTAATAGAAGGTCTCACAATGAGCTGGGAAAAATAATGTCATCATTGGTTCACATAAGCAAAACAAATATAAAAGCAGACATGTAGAGTTAAACATGAAATGATTAGTCATAAGCGGTTGCATACTGACACTGTCCCCATGACAATCCTAAGTTTTAGAAACAAACGAGCAACAATCATAGTACATTTACTCGTAATTTTTTTTATGTTATCAGCAAACAAGTGGTAAAGGAATAGATCAGCAAAATGGCTTTGTTAATTATATAATGCTGGCTAACTGCTTGCATATAGAATGGGCATATGTTAATGCATACCGTATTCTGACCAAGCTATGCCCTGAGTGCAAGCTGGTCGAAGGTCAAACACTCTCCACCGGCCTTCAGAATCCTGACACTAGCAGTCACCGTGAAGCTCAAAGCTGCAACCTTTAGCGTGGGAACCTCATATACACGCTTATCATGTCACTGGGCCCACAATGACTGCAATCTTGTCCTCCTATTCCATAATTTAAAATACAATGCATATCATTCTATGAAATGTAAATATCTGACCAAAAGTCAATAATACCAGCGAAAATTGGGTGAAATCATAAATTTCAGTAACATTTGAGAAAGAATGGTAGATGACTTCCAGCAGTTTCAAAATGGGGTGAAAAAGATAACAAAAATGGATTGGACTTACAGAGATTTCAGGATAAATACAAGTTATTTCCTTAATATGGGTTTTATATTATGTAAAACTACTAGTTCTACCACAACTTTAAAGGGGGGAAAGACGAATGCCCTGTTTAGCTTCAAAGCTAGGATACTCGGAGTTATTGGCAGGGGAGCGTAGAGGTTATGCAAGCTGAAACTTCCAAGGATCTGACTCCACTTAAAAATAACCTTGGGCATCTTGCAAGTATTTGTATGACTTCATAAATGACGTTACATATCTCCATTATTTTAATATGATACTCTAATGTACATGACTCCTACAAAGTTTGCCAAGAAGCCAAATAATATTCATAAATTACAATTTAAACCAAACATGGTACTATAACATGTAGTCATGCCACAGCTTTAAAAATCTTGATTCTAACATCACACATGCATAATCAGATCAATTAGATTGACTCAGTATAAAAGAGCATGATGTTACTAGAGACTGAATATTGCACAATACAAAAGAGCTTAAGTATTATATCAGCTATATATAGAAAATAAACAAATCAATTTAAAGTTGGCAATCTTAAGTGTTGAAAACCAACAATTCAATCTAAAAGTGCATCATTTGATGGATAGAGCACATAATGAGTTGCCGTGGTTCTGCAAGTGGTGGCACGGTCAAGGACAGCCATAGTCCCCGGTGACAACTGACATAGGGAAAGATAAGGGAGTGAAGGAAAGGGGAAAACAATGTGGTTTTTTATTATCTCTCGAGTCAGAGAAGTTGGATTGTATTTTAAATTACTCCAACTACCCAACACTAACAACAAAGCGGGACAATAGAAACTTGTTATAACAAAACTTTAAAGATCACATATACGAAACTTGAGTTTACCGAACTGCAAAGCCAAACATCACAAGATGGTACTTACTCTAATATTCATTAGAAATTGGACTAATTGTTTTCATGCATATCTTAATGAACTTGCAGGATGAGTGGCTAAAAAGGAATAGGCTATACCACAACGAATTCTTCATCCTATTAAACTTACATAATCAAATGCTAAATTAGTAATATGATTTATAAACGGCATCAGGTTTGAACCAATATAAAATTCCATTTAATATTCCTGATATTTCAACCAAAATCTTTTAAACCTTTCCCAATTTCACAAGTTTACTGCCCTGATAGAAACAATTAACTGACACAATTCGTTTCATTTAACTGTTTGTTAAAAGCGCTGGTCGCTTAGATGCCCAAACTTCAGCTACAGAAACTACCAAATTACGAAACGACAAAAGTAACAATTGTAACTAACATTATCAATCAAAAATCGACACTTTTAGCCTAAATTTTATAATTCTAAACATTTACAAAGTGTCCATTAAATCATCCGATGGATACCTTTCCATTCATGAAAGCAATAAGCCTCTTGAGAGAAATGGGAGGCTTATTGATCTTGCTCATGAACAGCCTCTTCAATATCACAGCATTGAAGCTGCTCCCTATCCTTCTCACCGAAAACTTATACAACTATACAAAACAAATGAAATAAAATCAAACAACCTGAACCAAATAAAAAAAAGAATCAAACATTGATGAAACAAGCAATAGATCCGATCAATTCGAACCTTGACGAGGAGCTTGAGGTACACGTCCTCGGATCTGGGAGCGGTGCGCTTCGTCTTCTTGCTCCTGCCGCCGGCGAAGAGATCAATACCATGCCATTCACAGCACAAAGTTAGGGTTTTGGTTTATATTTTTTAATGGATGAGAGAATTACCATCGTGAGTTGAAGCGGATCGCGATCACAAATAGCTTTTGACGGCTATGGCTCTTTATAAAGAGGAGGGAGAGAGCTAGGGTTTTGGTGCCTTATATTGTAGACGGGTCTGGTTCTTAACGGGTTCATACCCGAACCTTGTACAGATGTGGATTGGGTCCGTTTATGGGAACCACCTACGGCCTAATCCATATGCAGCCCATTGGAATAAATGCGTGTTTCTTTTTTGGGAAAATTGTCAAAAAGTCCCCTGCCTGCTCAGAACTTGTGTAAAAACTCTTGGCTTTTCGGTCTGGTTAAAACTAGGCCCAACAAAAAAAAATTCATGGTAAACAATTTCCCACTTGTATTTTTTATAACCCCAAAATGACTCTTGCCTGAAGGTCCTTTACGGCTGGATTCAAGACAGTTATAATACAGAGGAGTTGCCTGTAATATAGAAATTTTCCTGTAATATCTGAATACGCTGTAATATTTGAAGACTTGCTTGTCATATCTATTTTGTTTTCATTTCTCTCTCCAAATATACTTTTTTCCCACCAAAAATCTAATTTCCCGCCAAGATCCTTTAAAATATCTTTCTACTTTCATGCAATGTTTAAGTGGTTACCTCTAGCGTTTTAATGCATGAGTTGGCTGTAATGTCTAAGTAGTGGGGAGCGAGATGTAATTTTATAATTGCATTTAAAATAAAATACAAGGCCTCAATGAAATACAATCCAGGGTTTTTTCACAGATTTATTAGACTACTCCCGAGGGGGACTTTTCGGCAATCGTTTTTTTTGGATTGGGGGGGGTGGGTGGGTGGGTGGCAGGGGGACGGGGGTGTTTCCCTGAAATTGCCTAGAATTTCTACAGCGAAGCCATTGCTTTTCATTTCAATGTTCAGGACTAAAGTGAGTCGAATGGTTGTTTAGGATTTTGTAATAGTTTTCTTGATCATGAATTTGGCAGTATCGAGAACAGAAGAGAGTTGGTGTCATCCCTCACCCAGAGAGTTGGTGTCATCCCTCACCCGTAAAGTTTGTTAGCAGTTTTGTTTGTTAGCAGTTTTTAACGAAGCTTGTTTCATGCCTAATTTTGACGACGAAGACAATGTAATATTCGGTGAGTAAGCATCTATGGATTATCCGCTATGCTAGCATGATAAACGGTTGAGATTTAGCTAGAACGAAAGAATATCTTTAAAAATAGGTTTGGATTTTTCTTTCAATCTTAGGGTTGGATCGCTTGATTCTAATTTCTACCTAAAAATGCAAAATGGAGAACCTAATGATCCAATACCCACCATTGTAAGGTAATAATACCAGTGGAATCTACGAAGTTGTAAGAAAAAGCAACTTGAACTTGCTAGCATAAAAACTAAAAAGAAAAATAGTGTTCCTAGTTTTAACACCTTATTAGTTTTCATCTTGTTTCCTTCCATTTTTAATTAAAAATAAATGAACGTTTATTTCCAAGTACTCCAATTGAGCATAAAGCATAAAGATAATCCTGTTAAGTAATACTTTTACCAATCCAGCTTAAATACTACCATAATATACTCAAGAGACGAAAAAATCTACTGTGCAAGCCCTTGCATAGCCCTGGATGGGCTTCTCCCATATACACGAGAAACCCATCCAAGGAATGGAACGACAACCTCTCACTTGATAGAGAATTAACGCAAAACCATGCTCCTTTCTCATTTTTAATGGACGGATCAAGCATACTCTTTAACACGGTAAACATCATACAAACATACTTGATAACCAATATCTAAATATCAAAGGTACAGAGCTAGCTATAATATAAGCACGGAATATAGAAAGCGGTAAAAAATGGTAACATTAGATAACAAATAGAACAAAGATTGAATCTACTGTAAATATGACGCCATAATATAGTTCGCACATACAGCTTCAAACCGACACTATCATGGCACAACTTCGACGCATGTTATTTCCATATGCTTCTCTCGCTGGTCAGATACATTAGCCACAAAGTCTACAAAAGTATCGAAATCCCATAAGCCAAACCCTAGGGAGGAAAAAAGAAGAGGAATAAGAGCAACATCTGGTATTAGTGAATTCTTAAATAAGCTACATCTTGCAAAAATTCACACGAGGAATTCCCAAAATGAAAAAATGTAGGATATAGCAATGAAAAATTTCTTTGCCAGTTGAATGAATTCGAAAGGCAAACAAACGGGTTACCTCAAACAGTCTTCTCAAGGCAACAAGGATTGTTGATATTCCATCCAAATTATTCAAGTCGTTCCATCTGCATTAGCGGGATAAAAACATATTTACAATACACCAACAGAAATAAAGAAACAAAAGACAGGGATATCCTTGACAAAATAATGCTCCTAAATCAAAAATAGAAACCTCACGGCATAGGTTATTAACTTCAAACAAATCAACCATTTTTTTACCAAAAATAAAATTAAAAAATTGTTACTTCGTTTTTTGCAGATGGTGTTGGTCAGGGGCTCCACTGTCACAAATAATTTTATGCACAGCAAAAAGAGCCAAATGTCAAAATTGGTTAAGAAGTTGTATTAAAGTCCATGAACTTCTAACTTAATTTGTTTAACCTTCGTTTTGAATATAAAAAAACAAACAAAAAACTTCTAACTTAATTTCTTATATGTATCCAAATTCGGATTTTTTTTTTGCAGGTGAAATCATGTGGGTGCCAGGAACTTCAACCCACTCTCACAAATTATATGAATAATTTGGATGGAATTTTTTTTTTATCTTATTGCTTTTTACCCCCAAAATGCATTATTCAATGAGAAAATTTTGCAACTTGTGTTAATTAGATTGTGGTGTTATAAATTTTTGTGCAATATATCAATATGCTCATATAATTTCCTCTCTAGGAATGAATGTGTGAACAAGTACAAGTACACTGCTAAAACAACAAGCCTTTATCAAGACTTAGGGTGGCTGCAAGAATCCTCTTCTTCAAGGTCACCTTCTTGATTGATAACTGCTAATCTCTTTTTTTAATAGTCCCCATCAGTGTCCCTTTAGACACTGATGGCTCCAACAACCACAATTCTGTCAGCAATGCATTTTTGAGCCTTTGTTGTATGTCACAAAAATCTGCCTCGGTATCAATTATTTTATTCTCTATAAGAGCTGTCTTTAACTTATTAAAAGTAACATTTCTCTTCTCTTATCATATATAGTATTGCTGCTCAATCTATCTCAACGTTCCCAATTTGACTAGTCATTTTCAGCCATATTTCTCCTCGCATTCGAACCAATAAAGCACTGTTGGTCTTGTACAGTCATATGAAACCTTCCAAGTTTATAGGCATTCTATTTACTACTTTAAGAATCCTATTCCAATATGTGAACCACTCTCTCCTCATCTATCTCAGCATCATGACAAATATTTATACTTGAATAACAAAGATGGTCAATGAGAGATATCAAGGAAAGATGGAGAGATTATTTTGACAAATTGTTCAATGAGAGCTTTACAAAGAATTTGGATGGACTTGTCATTCAATCTCAAGATATAAACCGTGATTTCATGCGTAAAATAAGACTTCCTGAGGTTAAAGAGGCTTTGAACAGAATGGGTTTAAGAAAAGCGGTTGGTCCTGACGGGATTCCTATCGAGATTTGAAGATGCTTAGGAGAAATAGGCGTTAAATAGCTGTCAGATCTGTTTAATAAGATTTGGCAGACAAAAAAGATACCAAATGAATGGAGGAAAAGTATCCTTGTACCTATCTACAAGAACAAGGGTGACATTCAAAGTTGCTCAAACTACCGTGGAATAAAACTGATGTGTCACACCATGAAACTTTGGGAGAGAGTGATTGAACACAGGCTAAGGAAGAATATTAAGATAACAGAGAACCAATTTGGGTTCATGCCTAGACGATCGACGACAGAGGCGATTCATTTGCTTCGTCAACTTGTCGAGCGCTTTCGAGAGAGAAGAGATTTGCATATGATATTTATTGATTTAGAAAAAGCGTACGACAAGATACCTAGAGAGGTATTATGGGGGACAATGATGAAGAAGGGGGTCCCCGTCAAGTATATTGACATAATCAAGGATATGTACGACGGAGTAGTGGCAAATGTCAGAACTTGCGGCGGCTTAACGAGTGATTTTCCGATTACTATTGGTTTACATCAAAGATCTGCATTAAGTCCATTCCTGTTTACCATCGTGATGGATGAGCTTACTAGAACTATCCAAGATGAGGTACCTTGGTGCATGCTATTCGCTGATGATATTGTTCTAGTAAATGAGACGAAAGCAGGGGTTAATGCCAAATTGGAATTATGGAGGCAAACATTGGAATCTCGGGGATTCAGATTGAGCAGGTCCAAGACAATATATATGCACTGCAAATTTAGTAGCCAGAGAAGTCAAAACCATATTGGTATAACATTGGAAGGGCAAGAGATATCAACGAGCGACCAGTTTAGATATCTAGGTTCCATCATCCAAAAGAATGGGAAGATCGATAGTGATGTTAATCAAAGGATCCAAGCTGGTTGGTTGAAATGGAGGAGTGCAACAGGGATTTTGTGTGATCGTAACTTTCCGTTAAAATTGAAAGGGGAGTTTTATCGGAGCGCTATTCGGCCTGCCTTATTATATGGTACAGAATGCTGGGCTCCTAAGAAGCATCATACACAGAAGATGCACGTAGCGGAAATGCGCATGCTTCGTTGGATGTGCGGTAACACTAGAAAAGATAAGGTGCGAAATGAGGATATTCGTGCAAAAGTTGGTGTAGCACCTGTGGAGGAGAAGATGCGGGAAAACCGGCTAAGATGGTTTGGTCATGTGCGACGCAAACCTATGGAAGCACCGGTTCGACGAATAGATACTCTCAATATGGGCAATGGCAAAAGGGCAAAAGGAAGACCGAAGAAAACATGGATGGAGGTGATACGAAACGATATGGTTGCCAAATGACTCAATGAAAGTATATTGTTCGATAGAAGTGGGTGGAGACAGAGGATTCATGTGCTGGACCCGGCGTGATTCTCGTGTTGGTTCATATAGCCTACCCCATATGCTTGGGATAAAAGGCTCAGTTGTTGTTGTTGTTGTTGTGTACATGTGCTTTGATAATCATCCAGACTTCTCTGGTAAGATCATTCATAATGCATATAGGGTTGTATGTTGACCTATGGGGGAATTCCATTGTCTTCCTTGAAATGCTTTCTTCTTGGTTAAATAACAACTGGGTTGAATGGACACTTCCAACGGGTTGCCGTATCCATGTCCGGCACGTATCGGACACTGACAGTTGCAAGATAATTGCACGACGTGTATCGGACATGTTGTATATATGTCATATACGTATAGTATGTGTTCTATGTGTATCATATGCGTAAACATATTTTTAGTATATTATTAGTCTATAGCATGTTAGACTTACAAATTTTTTCTTGTTTAATATTGTCATAATAGTTTGATATCTTATTTATTTTTATAAGACTATATATAGTTGTGTTCCTATTTCCTATATTTTGGGATTTTATCGTGTCTCTGTATCGCATCATGTTGTATCTTGTATCTGTATCCCCATATCCGTGTCCATGCAACCTTGAATAACAAAGGGCTTTCTTGGTTTCATGGAGATGGCAAATATTGAGGCAGCTACTATATACTAACCAGAAATGGAATTTATCTTACTAAGAAAATCAGGAGGCTCAAATTGAGGTATTAAGCAAATAAATTTGAGAGCATTTACCTTCCAAAGCCCATCATTTAGATAGTGCATATTATCAACGCCAATTCCCTTGTTGATAGCCTTTCTGTATTATATAAAAAGAAAATACATACTTTGTTAAATTCAGATTACTATATAAAGATATTGTCCAAATAGAAGCATTCTTGTCAGTTATCTAATAGGCCAACCAATTGACCCATGTGTAGTACAAAACCACCATGCAGCCTAATGATCAAAATTATTATAAGTCAATTACAGAATCTTCGCAAATATCATTACGGTAGGTAAGGGAACAGAATGCAACATGAACATTTTTCTATTTTTATTACCTAAATGTTGTGTTGGAAAAGAATTCAGAGCATTTCTTGTTTACTCCCCATGTTTCTTCTCTTTCTCCACTCTGTTGCACCCCACTAGGGGTGCATTAACATTAGTGGACAGCTAGCACCAAAGAGAAAGCACATTCTTCGTAACTGGGAGACTGACATTGCTAATTCAAGAAGATAGAGCATTGCCAATCAAGAGATTGCACATAACAGCCTATTATGGAAAAAACAACCATCTATAATGTATTTGGCGATTGAAGGCAAGTTAAATAGTGCATTAACAATCATAAGGGATTTATGTGCGGAATTCTTGTCACTGAATTTTGCAAAATGAAGAAAAAAAGAACCCGACTCTTGTTTGGGGTGTTGGAATCTGTTTCTGAGGAAATTATATAAGCAATGCATATATGTAGGAAGATGAAATAAAGTTAGAAGAAATGTGAAAATAAAGGACAGGATCCACAATGGAAGTCGTGGTATTCTATGAGAAGGAATTAACAAAATTAACTTAAGAGTACATGAGGGTACACTACTATGTATTATGCACTGCAACTAAAATTTAACCCAAGTAGCAAAACAGCCAATTTTCTCGTGTAATAAGAAGGAAATAGCCAACATATATTCAATAAATGCAAGTAGCAGGTAAAAACTTACATGTCCTTTCCTGACATTTTTGTGAACCCGATTGCCAGAGCATGCTGCTTTCCTTCAGCCATTATTGCCTGCAATTCATAAGTAACATAAATAAGCCATCGGTCAAGCGTAAACTTCAGAAAAGCAGACATCCAAATAGTTAGTAGGGAGCATTTAACATATCTATATCTTCTAAGGTCGATTTAGCTTGTTATAACTATGAACAGGATAAGGAGTTAGGAGTTAGTCTGGCTCCCAACATCAATATCGCCATCAAAGTAATATATCAATATATCCAACAAAATTAAATATGCACTATGATGTTTCAATTACGTGCACAAGCATAATAAGGTGTGTAAAAAAATGCTGAAGTATAAAACTTACAACAATATTTTGATTGATGAAAAGAATTATGAAGTTAATGGTATATCGTCTATCATGGTGAATCGGCAAACTGATAAATGGCCGAGACATCAAACTCGAACCTCTACATGTAGATTCTTCATATGCTTTATAATTGTACGGGTAGCAGGAATACTTCCCGTGATCGTGCAGTAAAGTTTTTAGAAGAGTGAAATTATACCACTGGGGTTTCTTCAAGTACAGCGTCATCCAAAGCACCACCAGGGGAGGTAAGTCCAGGACACATTATGTTTGCACCAGAGAGCACAAATTTGATGGCACCCCTATCAACTTGTAACTTCTTCATTACGTCGGGATCTGAGTAAACAATAAAGGGCAAAATGTAGGAATCGGTTGATTAAAAAGAACATTTTAACAAAGTTCAACCTGAACGTATGCAAATAAAGACAAGACATGGAAGAGGATAAACTTTACATTGATGAAGAAGCCTCAGTGTCGGCATGTAAGGGCCGTCACGAATATTGAAGAATAGTGGCACATTGTTCACTACAACAAGATTCAAGTGGTTTTGACTAGGAAGAAAAAAAAAGTATTGCAAGGTCAGCCTCTTAACCGTCAAATTTTAGCCCTCAAGATATCAGAGCAAATAATCAAGAGAAACTTATTTAACATGCTTTTGAAATAGAGTTTCAGTTACTGATCATGTATTGTACAGCATTAGGCTATATTTCATATTTTACCCAGCTATGAGCTTGTTTTTAGTTAACTACACTTTAATTACAGTAAGCTTCTTTAAAGCTACGTTTAAGCGTATTTTAGTGAAACCCCCTTAACCAATGTTTAAGGGAGCTAACTGTAATAAAAAAAAGGAAGTTTAGTGAAAAATAATGATAATTAAGGGCACTTTCAAGAAAAATATCAATAACAGTATACCGAACATCAAAAGCTATATATGGACAGAAATAGGGATGCTTGAGCATGAAATATATTCAGCATTTTCACAAGTGTTCATCATGACGAATTACAAACTTACTAAACAAGCCAAATCATAAGATGGTTGAGACTCGTTGTAGATAAAATAGAAGGTCAACATTCTTTTGAATTATAAGATGGACATCCCTCACCATCATGTTGCAAGGGAGAAAAATCACATCAACCTATCCCATTACAAGCAAATGCCTCTATCAACCCAGTTAAACTTCCATTGAAAATAAAAATTGATGTGACAAGTTTGAGAAGAAATCCCCGTATGCACAAGTTGCCTACAAATAAAATGGAGGCATGCACTATGAAGAGAGGGGGGGGGGGCTAAAAGGAGGGCAGAGGCACAATAGATAATAAAAGTGTAGCATAGGATGCTTTACGCAAGTAATTAGCTTGTGAATAAAGCTCTCCTTTTAAATTTAGTGATAGCAATCATCCAAGCCGACTACTTAATTGTCCCATCATATAGTTCAAGAAACATGTTGCATATTAAGAGATATCCTATTGTGCATGCAACAAGGACAAATTTTTCCTCGTCTAAGCTCAATCGTTCTTCCACTAACACACAAACAGAAGACGACCAAACTGCCTGCCATCTTACTATTAAGCCATACCCAACACTTACACACAATTCTATAAATAGTTTTGCTCCTCTCATATTATTAAATTCACACTTCTCTACTTGAATATTTAGGAATATACACATCTCTGTATGAATATCTAAGGTAAGGTAACCATAATAGGTCTTCCTTCACATTGAAAGTATAAAGGGTATTATGTTGTAATTCCAATACTAAAAGTTGAAAGAGAAGACCTAACAAAGAAAACTCTAGAATTAGGTGGAGGACGAGAAAGAATAAATGAATTGAGTATCGCACAAAGTTTTCAAACTTTTGAAACGACTATTATATAGTTTTGCAAATACAGTGTGGTATAAACAAATTCTTCAAACTAAAATGTCCAGGTCTTGGTGGAATTTACAATTAGCAGCAAAGGTTGTGACTTGTGACTTGTAACTTGTGGAGCTTCCATCACGTCAAGTGATTCTTAAATGCAAAGTTATGGGGTTTCTATAGCGCCAACGGCTTTGAGATGTTACATAGCAGTGCCAAGTATTTAAAAAGTTATGAAACTCGTTAACTTGACTGTTGTCGTCTAATATTGTTCGATATAACTTGCAATGAAAAATTGATATAGCAATGAGAAATTCGATACCTTCCCTAAAAACAATATACATACCCCGCACTTCCCACAATGCACAAAATCATTGTTAGATATTCAATTATATAAGTAGTGCATTCATTACTTCAACATCAATACTTCAAGATAAATAGTAATGATAATGACAGAACTAACCATTTTGTAACACTAAGAGGCGATTTCTTGGGAAGTAGGTCATCAAGCATAGGTTCAAGAGTAGGATACTGGCATAAAATAAAAAATCTCATTAGAAACATACAAAGTTTTTAAGTCAAAAAAATGTATTTTAGATGAAGAAAATTGTTTGAAGAGAAGAATGAACACATTGTGGAATCATAACCTCGTCTGCAATGCTTTGACGGATTCTTCGCTGTACGGATGCTTTCACTTGATTTTGCGCAGATACTTCGTCCATTGTAAATCTTGAATAGTCAAAACAAAACAGATGATTAATATTAGGAGACTTCCAATAAAAAACACTTCATGGTTTCCATGGTCAATGTTTTCTTAACCAATGGTTCCTAATTGAAGCACCACAAGAATTCTCCTAAACACATTCTTAACTATAGCATTAACTTGAAGTTATAATCATGCAGTGAATTATCAGAATGAACAAACATGTTTTTATGCGGTAAAGCTTTTACAAAATCTCTACTTTAAAATGGAAAAATCAGAATACTGGAAACAACTAACAATCAATACACTTATAACGACGATTATTCCAGATGCCCAAACAAACTCAATGGGATCAAGGAACGATTTTTCATGTTCTTCCCAAATACACTAATGACCACACCCAAAAATTTTAAACATCAGTGATTTCATCAAAATGAAACCTTTCCGAATTCTACAGATGAATTGTAGGCTCCGACTTCATGGGTACCAATCAAAACAGTAAAATTCATTTAATTACTCAAACTAGAAATGCCCAATATATTTATCAGATCTAAACTATTAGTGTTTGTAATCGTGTAGAATCTGGAGCAAATCGAAAGCGATAAAAATATAAATAAATAAAACTCACTTTTTGAACATCTTGATGGATCCAACAAAACCCTAGCTTTCTTCTCGTGGGAAAGAGAAAGGGAGAGAAAAGAACAGCAGAGAAAAATGAAGATTCTCTATCGATGTGTTAATGGGCTGGTATCAGATTTTCATCGTTGTTGGGCTGGGCCCAGACCTGAGGCTCCTTGATATTTTGGCACGCGGAGCACTTGAATATCTCTACTTGTTCAGCACGCCACGAGGCAAAAATTTAAAGGGTAAATTGTCAAAAAGCCCTCTGCCAGCTTCAAACTTGTGTAAAAAACCCTATGCTTTTTCTCTTGTTAAAAAACCCTGGGCTCAATCAAAACAGTTGCCTCTAATATATAGCAGTTACATGTGGTATCTAAGCAATTTTCTGTAATATATAAGCAGTTGCAGTTGCCTGTAATATCTAAACAGTTGCATGTAATATCTAAGCAGTTGAGAGAATACAAGACCTAAATGAAATATGACTTTTTCATAAAGATTCCGGACAGTAAGCCCTTATCGACAATTTTGAAAATTACAGAGTTTTTTAGACAACTCCCGAGTGGGCCGGGGATTTTTGACAATTTACCCTAATTTAAAAGAAGTAAAATTTGCTTGGTTTATTTTTATTATTGTTCGATTAAAGCTTGAGCACTTAAATTTTTTTTCCCCATTCTTCCTCTTCACACTCAATCAATCAATCCTTTATCTACTTGTTCTTTTTTCAAGGATTAATTTGGACCTAAAAAAATAATTTTAAACGGTAATTAACAATTAGAGCAGCGAGGGGCATTTTCACGGGATGACATGTGCTCAACCCCTGTAATAAAGTGGATCATGCGCATATTAAAACCTAAATTAAACAAAGTGCTAGGCTCGCCACAGCATATCATATGGTTGCAAATAGATATCACAAACGGTCAATAACTCTTTAGACTCTAGGATAACGATGTATATTAAATATTAAAGGTGGACATATATAATACTGTTAAAATCCAACAAGTGAGCTTTTGAAGTTTAGGCCGCATGGAAAAGCCTGCCGGGGAAACTCTTGTTGGGAAAGACAAGAGAAGCATAAGTAAATTAGATATATTTTAAATTGACAATGACGAGGTATGATGCGTTTTGATATCATGTCAAGCACCACTTTATTCAAAGTTTACATTGTTACGTTGTGTGATAACAATCTATCTATGTCTGTAATTGATGATGATCGTAAGGGGGAATTCCCCAGATTACGATACGTAGCTGGTGACGTATCGTCCAAGTAAGTCCGTTAGATTTCTGAGGGCTGCGGAGTTGGAATAAGTATGATTCATTGGGGACTTTCCCCGGCACCTCGTCTCCGAACTTGCATCCGACCTTTAGGAGACTTTTCCGGAGTACATTCCCTATTCGTCCAGCAACCAACCGACAGCTCGTCTCCGGGCTATTACAGAGCTGAACTTCCCCAGCCTCCCCGCTTGTTTCCGAGCTATTACAGAGCCGAGTTTCCTCAGCTTCCCAGTTTGGCCAGGAGCATAGAGCCCAAGCGCCCCGTAACGGCTCCATATATCTCACCATGACGAGATCTCCGCCGCTCCACCTTCCGCATCCCGCGCTAGCGTATCTCTCCATTAATGACCGTACCTCGTCATTAATGGGTGTATCCCGCTATCAACGCGAACGTGACGCGGGGGCTCACTCCATGCGATTGCTATATAAACCCCTCTTCCAGACGACTCAGATATCTCGAACTCATTCTAATACGCCGCTACCCTACCATTATTTCTTGGTACTTACTTGATCGTCGGAGGGTCCTACGGTGATTTCCCATCCCGGGACTGTTAGTGTATATGCCCTAGAGGCCATTACTGTATCATACTAGTTTGTATATTACTTAATGGATGCTTGGGATATTCACCTTGTATATACAATCTTGCTCAAAATAGTAGTATGCTACTTGGTTTGTTTCTACTTCAATGTGTACTTGTGTTTATTTCAGTATATCACTTATACGCATTAGTGGAGCCCTTAGGATCTTTGCTTGATTACCAGCGTTGTGATGGCAGTCACACTAGTGGGGGCTGGGTAATCTATAAGCACATCCTTATTCAGGTCCCTGGTCGCAGGACTATCGAGACAGGGCATCGATACTCCGGAGTAGACCAGCGCATGCGCTTCTCATCCCAGTGTGGGAGACGGTCTGTCCCACAGCCGTCAGTACGTCGTACTTGAGATAGTATGCGGGTGCTCGTTAGGTTACGGGTACACTGGACAGGACTCGTCGGGAACTGACTAGTTGGTATTATACCTATCGTCAGTTATCAGTTCCCAGGTGACATGAGTACAGCTTAGTCCGCTGACTTGACACTGTCACTCCGCCTCGAGTGTGTTCCCACTGTACTTTGATCACTACCCTACCACGGCTCAAAGGAGTCGTGCAAACAGGTGGTGGTTGGGTGCAGTCCCGAAGCACTTGGAGGCAGTGACGGTTAGACAGGATTCGTCTCTCCCGGTATTGGGGGTTGACATCGCGCTGTGTCTAGGAGAGCCATTACACGAGTAGTCCCTGGCCAGGGCAAACGAGATATACTGGTAGGTTTCCAGTGTTATCTCAGGGTGTATTGGGCTTCACTCCGGCACGACTTGTACCGCTATTGGGGGACTGACGTTTACCGCCCCCTAGGCCCGCCATGCGATGTATCAGACGAACAGACCGGACTGTACGGAGAATGTCACGCTCAGGCTCAGTAGGAGTTCAGATGGGTTTCGCCTCGTCGGTCTTCTTGTCGGCATTACCTGGGGACCGTTACGCACAGCTAGTGCCGCTTGCGGTCTGTGGTTAAACCCACTGCCAGCGTAGTGTCGAGTCTTTAGAGTCCCACACAGAAAGCTTTTCGCCTTTAGGCAAAAGAGTAGAGGTCGCATGGTATTGCGACAGGTCGCATGGTTTTGCGACAGGGTTCGGTCACATCCGTGCACTTGTGCACGTGCAGTGTCCGGACAGTTTACACTAGCGGGCTTTGGTTTAAGCCAGATCCTAGTGTACCTTATGGGATTGGATTTATCCAGTTTGCATTCGTGTTCCTCGGAACGCGGATGCGGGTGTGTATGCACAGTTGACAGGGAGGCAGAGGCTGCGGATTCTCATTAGGGTTGTTGACAGTTGACCGTTGACTATATGACTTTATGCTCAACCCTAATGAGAATATGATATGTGATTAACTATTATATTAATTAAGTATTATGGTGATATGGTTGTTAACTTGTTGACTTTCGTTGACTTGTTAACTTTGTTGACTTGTTGACTTTTGTTGACTTGTTGACCGGTTGACTAGGCTTGACTAGTTGACCATCATGATAACCATGGTTATCATTTCATGCCAAAGACTTTTTCTTGCTTGCTCATTTTGAGTAAAATGAGTGCATGACATGATAAGGTTATGGTTGCTTCTAACCATCACATAAGACTTTTTTGATATGATGAGTTATGATCACTTTGGATTATGAGAGGGTGAAAGACAAAAGAGTTGCTCATTTTTTTTTCTTGCTCATTCTCTCTCTTGTTCTTGAGCTCTCCTCTTGCTCTCACCCTCAACCTCTTGCTCCCTCTCTTGATCTATGGTTCTCTTGTCTCATGAGTTGAGAATCAAGAACCATAGATAAAATCCCATTCTAAATCATCTCTACTCATTCTAGTTCACTAGGTTTAGCAAACCAAGTGAACTAGTTTCTTCAAAGAACGAAGAAGGAGCTAAAGGTTGGAGCTTTCAAGTGGATCTATCTTCGGCGTACGGAGACAACGAGAAGGAGCCATCGAACCACCATCGGAGCTTGAAGAGAAGGAGTTCAAGTTTAGGTATAACCATCTTCATCCGAGTAGCTAAATATCTTTAGCTTAGTATGCTAGTTTTAGTTTAGGTAAAGATCCCGACCTAGCTTAGTCCATGTTGCCTCTTGCGTTAAAATTTTGATTTTATACCGTTTCCGCCTCCCCGTAAGAACCGGGGGTCGCAACGTGGACTTACAGTGGTATCAGAGCCTAACTAAACTTAAACTAGCTTGGTAGTGAAGTGTAACGAAGTTCGGAACCGGAAAAATCCAAAAACCAAACTTTTACAAAAACTGAGTTTCTGTTGAATTTTTTTTTTGGCTCAAAATGCAAAACGTTACACTTGTAAATTCGGCTCAGGGTTTTGTGTAAACACCCAAGAAAAACGTTGCCCTAATTCGTTCAAACCGCCGCGCTTCCGCCGCACGAGGTAGGCATGTGCCGCGGAAGCGCCGCGGTTTGTCGTCTTCTCTGCATCGTTTTTCGTGCAGTGTGTGTCTGTGTTGGTTTTGGGATTTTTGGAATATATTATATGTGCCCAGATTTTCCAGAAAAGAAATTTCCTTTTGGGGTCCTATAATTCCGTATTTTTTTCCGAACTTCACTGCACTTTGACTTTGATGGTTATATCTGTGATGTTTGCATGTATTGAACGTCGGCTAATCGCTATAAGTCGATTGGTCGGGGTTATACATGATCTGTAATGTGCTGGAATGTGTATATAAATATGTTGGATTGTCGCGGGTGAATAGCCGGGGGTTGTGAGACGAGAGTTTTCTTTTCTTGCAATTCATGTAAATTTGTAAATTGATGTAATAATTATTTGTATGGCCGCACAACCGGGTCGGGGTTGTAGCCGTCATTGTATAATTTCTTTTTACTGTTTTTGCTCCTAGGATAGACCCATGGAGGGGTGCACAAACTACCGGGTATGCCGAAGTGTCGAGTGGCCTACTCATGGAGATGAGGGAGGTTGCTACGCTTCGGGTACTTGGCGGGTAGTTTGCCGCACCCGTAGGGGTCTTGGGTGGGGTTTTGGCTATTCACCGCGACCGTGTAATCTGTTTTTGTTACAGGCTCGTACAAATTACAGATTCCTAGTATATCCAATGTATTTATCTGTGATCTGAAATGTTTATCATTGCAGTATATCTATATATGATATTATTTAGGCGTTGCTTATGTTTTACAGACGCGCTAGCCCAGCCCCCGCTCTGTCGTTAGTTAAGTAACCTAACGGGTAATGACGGGGCCCCGTGGCGAATGCGAATGGCATAAGCGTACGTCATATTTTGGTTGTTTTCTGCAATGGTAGGATTAAATGATGGGACGCATTAAAAGAACTAATGCAAGAATATCACGCATTAAAAGAACTAATGCAAGATAATAAACCAAGCTAAAGTCGTTGGAACACTTTCGAAAAACCACTCGGTTCTTTTCAAAAACAACTTTTAAAATGCGGAGCTTGAGCCACTCCTTTTAAAAGCTATCTCGTTCCATCAACCAAATCAAGTTCACTACGTTCACGGTTTTGCCAAAACCATTCGTAGCCCTCCGTCGTTTCGTATGAATATTCAATAGTATTCAAGCTGTGTTTGTTGACCTTCGTCAAGGCATAGTGATTGGTAGCTATTGGGTATTCATATGTAGCATAGATAGATGCGTTGGTTTGGGACATTCGCATTACCTTGTTGACCTTCGTCAAGGGTATATACGGGTGGATTCAAATTAACCTGGATAATGACGGGCAGAACTTGACATGTGACTTATGATTTGTTGACCTTCGTCAAGGTCATAAGAGCATGGGGCAAAAATCCACATCGGGAGTTTCATAAGTACTGAAACTTGCTAGATTTGCATACCATTTGGAGTGTGATGATTCTGGTAGGATTCCTTCAGTTTCGTCACGCGATGATATTTGGATCCCGATCCTACTGTGAGTATATGCTACTCCTCGGGAAATTTCTCACTTAACGATCAATGCTATAAACCTAGTAGGTGCCTAGAAAGGTGTTAGCGGGGCTACGCCCCCAGGGAAAAGAGGTTCTCTAATTAAGGAACTTCGCGAAAGCGTTGGAAAACCTCCCTCGAAGTACCGACACCGGCCTGGCTGAACGGTTAAGCAAGTATTGTACGGTGGGATTGATCCTGACTAATTCTTCCTTTATGGTTTGAGGAGGGATTCGAGAAACAGTGGGAGCCATCCTGTTTAGACAAACTAAAAACCACTCTAAACTTGCAAGAGCATCATGCTGAGTGTTTCTTCTTCTCTCTCCTAATTGCAGCGACCAATCAACATGACTGGACTTAAGTTACTCCTAGATAAAAACAAACTGACAGGGCCAAACTACAAAGATTGGCTCAGGAATATCACGATAGCAATCACTTATGACAAGCTGGGGTATCTTCTTACCACCAAAGCTCCCCCAGTCCCTGGTCCAACTTCCAGTGTCGCGGATAAGGAAATCCGCAAGACTTGGGAGATTGATAGCGCGAAGGCCAAGTGCCTCCTGCTTGCCTCGATGGACAACGAACATCAGAGGAGGCATGAGAATATGGACATGGAGTCCATATTGCTCCATACAAAAGAACTGTATGGAGAGCAATCACGTATCACAAGATACGAAGCGTCGAAAAAGTTATTTTCGACAAGAATGGCCGTCGGATCATCAGTAGCCGAGCATGTGCTAAAGATGATCGGCTTCATTGAGGAGCTCGCTGACCTAGGGATCACATTGGAGAGTGAGCTATATACGGATATAGTTCTCCAGTCCCTTCCTTCCACTTACGCCCAGTTTATACTGAACTTCAACCTACAAGAAAAAGAGGTTGAACTATCAGAGCTCCTCAACATGCTGAGGAGCGCAGAGGGCACCCTACAGAAAGGTAGGGAAACATCCACTTTGTTTGTAGGAGGATCATCTTCTTCTAGGTCCAAGGCGAAAGCCAAGGGAAAGAAGAAGAAGGCCCCCGCCAAACCAAGGGGCGGTGTTGGTAAAGTGGATACGAAGGGAAAAGGCAAAGCAACAAAGATAGCGGGGAAGCTTGTGGATAAGGAAGAATGCTTCTATTGTCATAAGAAAGGACACTGGAAGAATGATTGCAGGGCCTGAAAGGCCAGAACACAGGAATTGAAGCAGGTTGCAGCTTCAGCTTCAGGTGTGTATGTTATTGAAAACTGTCTTTCAATAAACTCTACTTCCTGGGTATTGGATACCGGATCAGGATCTCATATCTGTAATTCTTTGCAGGCGTTGAGAAACCGTAGTGTTTTGAAGGCAGGTGACATGACCCTCAAAGTTGCGAACGGAGCTAGCATGGATGCTAAAGCCGTGGGGGACTATCACCTGGGAATGTCAGATGGACATGTTTTGGTTTTGCGTAATTGCTTTTTTGTACCCAACGCAACTTGTAATATCATTTCTGTATCTTTAGTTTCTAAAGAAGGTTATGAATTTGCGTTTGTAAGTAATGTTGTAAACATTCACCTTAATCAAGTTTTGATTGGGTCAGGTACATTGAGTAATGGTATATACGTGTTAAACCAACCACAGATTTTCAACGTCCAGAATACACACAAAAGAAAGTCTCCGGAAATGAATCAGACTTTCTTATGGCATTGTAGATTGGGTCACATCAATGAGAGAAGGTTGACTAAGTTACATACAGAAGGATATTTGAATGCGTTCGAATATCAATCGTATGCCACTTGTCAATCTTGTCTCAAAGGAAAGATGACAAAGACTCCGTTTACTGGACAAGGAGTAAGAGCGAGCGAGCTCTTAGGACTCGTACACAGTGACGTGTGCGGTCCAATGTCTACACATGCCCGAAGCGGACATTCTTACTTCATTACTTTTACGGATGACTTCTCAAGGTACGGTTATGTCTTCTTGATGAAACATAAGTCCGAGGCCTTTGGAAAATTCCAGGAGTATAAGAATGAAGTAGAGAAACAGACCGGCAAAAGTATTAAGATTCTAAGATCGGATCGAGGTGGAGAATACTTAAGTGCCGAATTCCTGAATTACTTAAAAGAGAATGGTATTCTCTCTCAGCTTACTCCTCCATACACTCCGCAACATAATGGTGTATCGGAGAGACGGAACCGAACCCTATTGGATATGGTTCGGTCCATGATGAGTAACGCTGAGTTACCGCGATCATTCTGGGGATATGCACTAGAAGCAGCTGCGTATCTCTTGAACAAGGCTCCCACCAAGACTGTGCCTACCACCCCATATGAGATGTGGACTGGGAAGAAACCCTGTCTTAAGTATTTTAAGGTATGGGGATGTCCAGCTTTTGTAAAAAAGCAGCATGCGGACAAGCTTGAGGCACGTTCAGTACAGTGTAAGTTTGTGGGATACCCAAGGAACTCTAGGGGGTATCTTTTCTATTCAGCTGAGGAACAAAAGGTCTTTGTTTCTCAGCATGCCCGCTTCTTGGAAACTGAGTTTTTGGAAACCCAGATAAGTGGGAACACAATAGAACTGGAAGAAGTTCCAGAACCACAGACTGTTACTGAAAGCTTAGTGGAACCAGAGGGTTCAACAGAACAGGACATTCCTGCGTCACTCCGCAGGAGTAGTAGGCAGACTCATCCGCCCGAGAGATACTGCGGTTTTCTCATAGACGGGGATAGAGAGGATTGCATCATAGATTATGATGAGCCTACTAGCTTCCAGCAGGCCGTTCAGAGCGTTGACTCAGTGAAATGGCTGGATGCAATGCGGACCGAAATGGAGTCCATATACACCAACAAGGTATGGACGTTGGACATTGCTCCAGACGGGGTAAAACCCGTAGGATGCAAGTGGATCTTCAAAAGGAAGATTGGTGTAGATGGACAGGTTGAGACCTATAAAGCTAGGCTGGTAGCAAAGGGTTTTCGTCAAAGACCTGGCTTGGACTACGACGAAACCTTTTCTCCAGTAGCCATGCTGAAATCCATTCGGATCCTTCTTGCCATTGCTGCCTTCCACGATTATGAGATCTGGCAAATGGACGTAAAGACAGCTTTTCTAAATGGAAATTTAGAGGAGTGTGTCTATATGGACCAGCCAGAGGGTTTCATTCAGAGTGGGAGCAGCGGAAAGGTGTGCAAGTTGCTTAAGTCCATCTATGGACTAAAGCAGGCATCGCGGAGTTGGAACATCTGCTTTGATGAGACGGTCAAAGAATTTGGCTTTATCAAAAATCCAGATGAACCATGCATCTATAGTAGATTTGTAGCGAGAACTGTAGTATTCCTCGTTTTATACGTGGATGACATTCTCTTAATAGGAAATGACATTCCTATGCTACAATCTATCAAGGGGTTCTTGTCACACAGGTTCTCCATGAAAGACCTGGGTGATGCCTCGTACATTCTGGGTATCCGGATCTACCGTGACAGATCCAAGAGGATATTAGGACTTTCACAGTCCAGGTACATCGACACCATACTGAAGAGATTCAGTATGGAAGATTCCAAGCGCGGTAACCTACCGGCTTGTCACGGGATCACCCTCTCTAAAGAGATGTCTCCCAAGACTGATTTGGAGAGGGATCGCATGTCTATTATACCCTACGCTTCTGCGGTAGGCTCTATAATGTATGCGATGTTGTGTACCAGACCGGATGTAGCTTATGCACTGAGTGTGGTAAGCCGGTATCAGTCAAACCCTGGGGAGAAACACTGGATAGCGGTAAAGAACATTCTCAAGTACCTGAGAAGGACTAAGGAGATGTTCTTGGTGTATGGCGGAAAAGACCTCCAGATCGAGGCCTTTGCTGACTCCAGCTTCCAGAGTGACAAGGATGATTCCAAGTCCATGTCGGGTTTTGTCTTTACCCTCAATGGAGGGGCGGTGTGTTGGAAGAGTTCCAAACAAGAAACCGTTGCAGACTCGACGATGGAAGCGGAATACATCGCTGCATCTGATGCCGCAAAAGAAGCTGTCTGGATGAGGAAGTTCTTGAAAGAACTTCAGGTGGTTCCGTCCATTGTTGATCCAATACCTCTGTATTGCGACAACAATGGGGCTATAGCTTTAGCGAAGGAACCCAGGTCCCATCAGAGATCCAGGCACATCTTGAGGCGGTATCACCTGATCAGGGAGATCGTAGATCGCCAGGAGATCGAGGTTCGGAGAGTCGCTTCAGAAGATAACACTGCTGATCCATTCACCAAGGCCCTACCCCAGACTCAGTTCGAGCGGCTGATCGAGATGATAGGTCTTCGATACGCCAGTACATGGCCTTAGTGCAAGTGGGAGATTGTTAGTGTATATGCCCTAGAGGCCATTACTGTATCATACTAGTTTGTATATTACTTAATGGATGCTTGGGATATTCACCTTGTATATACAATCTTGCTCAAAATAGTAGTATGCTACTTGGTTTGTTTCTACTTCAATGTGTACTTGTGTTTATTTCAGTATATCACTTATACGCATTAGTGGAGCCCTTAGGATCTTTGCTTGATTACCAGCGTTGTGATGGCAGTCACACTAGTGGGGGCTGGGTAATCTATAAGCACATCCTTATTCAGGTCCCTGGTCGCAGGACTATCGAGACAGGGCATCGATACTCCGGAGTAGACCAGCGCATGCGCTTCTCATCCCAGTGTGGGAGACGGTCTGTCCCACAGCCGTCAGTACGTCGTACTTGAGATAGTATGCGGGTGCTCGTTAGGTTACGGGTACACTGGACAGGACTCGTCGGGAACTGACTAGTTGGTATTATACCTATCGTCAGTTATCAGTTCCCAGGTGACATGAGTACAGCTTAGTCCGCTGACTTGACACTGTCACTCCGCCTCGAGTGTGTTCCCACTGTACTTTGCTCACTACCCTACCACGGCTCAAAGGAGTCGTGCAAACAGGTGGTGGTTGGGTGCAGTCCCGAAGCACTTGGAGGCAGTGACGGTTAGACAGGATTCGTCTCTCCCGGTATTGGGGGTTGACATCGCGCTGTGTCTAGGAGAGCCATTACACGAGTAGTCCCTGGCCAGGGCAAACGAGATATACTGGTAGGTTTCCAGTGTTATCTCAGGGTGTATTGGGCTTCACTCCGGCACGACTTGTACCGCTATTGGGGGACTGACGTTTACCGCCCCCTAGGCCCGCCATGCGATGTATCAGACGAACAGACCGGACTGTACGGAGAATGTCACGCTCAGGCTCAGTAGGAGTTCAGATGGGTTTCGCCTCGTCGGTCTTCTTGTCGGCATTACCTGGGGACCGTTACGCACAGCTAGTACCGCTTGCGGTCTGTGGTTAAACCCACTGCCAGCGTAGTGTCGAGTCTTTAGAGTCCCACACAGAAAGCTTTTCGCCTTTAGGCAAAAGAGTAGAGGTCGCATGGTATTGCGACAGGTCGCATGGTATTGCGACAGGTCGCATGGTATTGCGACAGGTCGCATGGTTTTGCGACAGGGTTCGGTCACATCCGTGCACTTGTGCACGTGCAGTGTCCGGACAGTTTACACTAGCGGGCTTTGGTTTAAGCCAGATCCTAGTGTACCTTATGGGATTGGATTTATCCAGTTTGCATTCGTGTTCCTCGGAACGCGGATGCGGGTGTGTATGCACAGTTGACAGGGAGGCAGAGGCTGCGGATTCTCATTAGGGTTGTTGACAGTTGACCGTTGACTATTTGACTTTATGCTCAACCCTAATGAGAATATGATATGTGATTAACTATTATATTAATTAAGTATTATGGTGATATGGTTGTTAACTTGTTGACTTTCGTTGACTTGTTAACTTTGTTGACTTGTTGACTTTTGTTGACTTGTTGACCGGTTGACTAGGCTTGACTAGTTGACCATCATGATAACCATGGTTATCATTTCATGCCAAAGACTTTTTCTTGCTTGCTCATTTTGAGTAAAATGAGTGCATGACATGATAAGGTTATGGTTGCTTCTAACCATCACATAAGACTTTTTTGATATGATGAGTTATGATCACTTTGGATTATGAGAGGGTGAAAGACAAAAGAGTTGCTCATTTTTTTTTCTTGCTCATTCTCTCTCTTGTTCTTGAGCTCTCCTCTTGCTCTCACCCTCAACCTCTTGCTCCCTCTCTTGATCTATGGTTCTCTTGTCTCATGAGTTGAGAATCAAGAACCATAGATAAAATCCCATTCTAAATCATCTCTACTCATTCTAGTTCACTAGGTTTAGCAAACCAAGTGAACTAGTTTCTTCAAAGAACGAAGAAGGAGCTAAAGGTTGGAGCTTTCAAGTGGATCTATCTTCGGCGTACGGAGACAACGAGAAGGAGCCATCGAACCACCATCGGAGCTTGAAGAGAAGGAGTTCAAGTTTAGGTATAACCATCTTCATCCGAGTAGCTAAATATCTTTAGCTTAGTATGCTAGTTTTAGTTTAGGTAAAGATCTCGACCTAGCTTAGTCCATGTTGCCTCTTGCGTTAAAATTTTGATTTTATACCGTTTCCGCCTCCCCGTAAGAACCGGGGGTCGCAACGTGGACTTACAGGGACTTCCCTTACAGGTATCCCGACGTCAACAACAACCAACAACCCATTGAGATTCACACGCTCATCCTTCATCTCAAATCTCAACCGTTCGACACCGTTGGTCGCAAGATCGACGGAGGACAACATCTGAGTGAGAAATCGACCTCTATTAGTTGGCGCCATCTATGGGAACCCTTCCTTTTCCACCTAAGAAAGTGTTAGTGTTTATGCCCTAGAAGGCCATTACTGTATCATACTAGTTTGTATATTACTTAATGGAAGCTTGGGATATTCACATGTATGTAACAGTCTTGCTAAACATGGTAGTATGCTACTTGGTTTTTCTATCTTAATATGTGAGTGTACGTATTGATAGAGCTCTTAGGATCTTGCTTTAATACCAGCGTTGTGATGGCAGTCACACTAGTGGGGGCTGGGTAGTCTACAAGCACATCCTTATTCTGGTCCCTGGTCGTTGGATTATCGAGACAGAGCATCGATACTCCGGAGTAGACTAGTGTGTACGCTTCTCATCCCAGTTGGGGAGATGGTCTGTCCCACAGCCGTCAGTACGTCGTACTGGAGATAGTATGCAGGTGCTCGTTAGGTTACGGGTACACCGGACAGGACTCACAGGGAACTGTTGGTTGGTTTGATACCAGTCGTCAGTGAGCAGTTCCCAGGTGACATGAGTACAGCATAGTCCGCAGACTTGACACTGCTGCTTCGTCTCGAGTGTGTCCCACTGTTCTTAGATTGCTACCCTACCACGGCTCAAAGGAGTCATGCAAACAGGTAGCAGTTGGGTGCAGTCCCGAGCACTTGGAGGCAGTGGCGGTTAGACAGGATTCGTCCCTCCCGGTATTGGGAGTAGATATCGCGCTGTGTCAGAGAGCCATTACGCAAAGTCCCTGGCCAGGGCAAGCGAGATTTGCTGGTAGGTTCCAGTAGTTTCTCAGGGTGTAATGGGCTTCGCTCCGACACGACTTATACCGCTATTAGGGGACTGACGCTTGCCGCCCCCCTAGGCCCGATATGCGATAGTCTTGGACGAACGGACCGGACTGTATGGAGATTGTCACATCAGACTCAGTAGGAGTTCGGATGGGTTTCCTCATCGGCCTTCTTATCGACAACTACCTGGGGACCGTTACGTACAGCTAGTGCCGCTTGCGGTCTGTGGTTAAACCCACTGCCAGCGTAGTAGTCGAGTCTCTAGAGTCCCACACAGAGTGTTTCCTACTCCAGGCGAAACGATATAGAGGTCGTATGGTTTTACGACAAGGGTTCGGACGCATACGTGCGTTTACGCGCGTACGACTTTCGGACAGTTTTTACCAGTCGGCTTTGGTTTAAGCCAGTTACTGGTATCCGGTTATTGGATTTTTACAGTCTAAAGTTTTTCCGTATTTTTGCGGAATGGAGGGGCGTTTTCGTAATTGTACGAGAAGCTTCTAGAAGATGGTGACTAAGGAGGGTTATGTGTCATATACATTGAATGAGTTATATGAGTCATGAGGGTGATTCATTCATCTCATTAATGCACATTTATTGCTTAATGACTCATGCTAATGAATCACCACTTGATATTTTATGAAGCATGATTATTCATCACTCTTTATTCTTTTCTTCTTATTAGAAAATGCTTCATATATATTATGATACTCATAACTTTATTCATTTATCATTCTCACATTCTCTCTCCTCAAGCTCTCCATCTTCAAAGACTAATCCTCCCTTCTCATGAGTTGAGTACAAGGGTTAGTAAGACTAATCAATCCATAACCATCACTCTATTTCATTCTATCTTCTTTGATTAGCAATCCAAGAAGGTTAGTTGTCTCAAGTTTAGAGGTTTAGCTTGGAGTTTTGCTCTCGGGTGGATCGTCTACTACCTAGAGAAGGCCGAGAAGGACAAGGAGATCGTAAAGACGAAGGAGTTGGTTCATTAGGTATAATCCCTAAACACAGTAGTTTAGTAACACTTTGTGTTTGGTTATTTATAGTTTAGCTTCGATTCAAGCGGTTAGTCGATGTTCGTTCACTAAACAAGTTCGTTTTTGAAATTTCCGCCTCCCCACAAGTATTGGGGTGTTGTACATCGACTTACAGTGCTATCAGAGCCTCGCTAAACAATAAATAACTTAATTGCAAATTTGTACGAATTTCGAACGGAAAAACGAAGCCGGAAAACCCTAAAACTGTCAAGTTTCTGTCGAGTTTAAAATGAAGTCCAAAATTTTTTCAGGGAAGTTCAGAGAGCTTGAAAAGACACCAGAAGAACACACAAAAAATTTGGTGCCCTGAATCGTCTACGGAGCCGCGGATCCGCGGCGCTTAGCACTGTTGCCGCCGCGGATCCGCCGCCGTTTGGACGATTCAGGGACCCATTTTTATTGTGGTGGTTCTCTGTGTTATTTGGGATTTTCTGGGATATTTAATATTTGCTCAGGTTTCAGTTTTACAGAGCAGTTTTTGGAGCAATATTAATGATGTTTAATCGATCGAAATTGTACAGTATTTGCATATTGGATTATATCTGTGATTGTTAATGTGTTCGTAAACCTCCCCTAACTGCTAGTATGTCGGTTGGCAGGGGGTTGCACATTTCTGTAATGGTTTTATCTGTTTGTGCATATAAACTGTATTGGACTGTTGTGGTGTATAGCCGGGGTTTGCAATGGGTTATTATTTAATTCATTTGTTGTAAATGTAATTTGTTGTAATATTATTTTGCGGGGCACATCCAGGTTGCGGTTGTAGCCACCGTTGTATTATTTCATTTTACTGTTTCTGCTCCTAGGACTGACCCAAGGTGGGGTGCACAAACTGCCGGGCGGGTAGTTTGCCGTACCCGTAGGGGTCGAGGGTGGGGTAAAGGCTATTCATCACAACTGTGTAATCTGTCTTTTCTTGCAGGCTCAAAAGAAATACAGATTGCTTGCAAATTCAATATTGTTTATCTGTGTTCTGGAATGTATATCATTGCGTCAGACGAATGTAAAATATCTATATATATGATAGCTATTTAGACGTCACTTATGTTTTACACCCGCGCTAGCCCAGCCCCCGCTCTGTCGTTAGTTAAGTAACCTAACGGGTGATGACGGGACCCCGTGGCGAATGCGGATGGCATAAGAGGACGTTGTATTTTCGTTGTTTTCTGCAATGATAGGTTAATGATGGGACGCATTATCTATAATGCAAAGAAAAACAAACCAAAGTTTAAATCGTTGGAACAGTTTAAAAGAAACCACTCGGTTAATTTTAAAAACAGATATTTTTTAAATGCGGAGACTTAACCACTCCTTTTAAAAGCTATCAGGTTCCTTCGGTTATATCAAGTTCACTACGTTCACGGTTTCGCCAAAACCATTCGTAACCCTCCGTCATTTCATTTGGGTATTCAGTAGTATTCAAGCTATGCATTTTGGCCAAAGTCAAGGCATAGTGTTTGGTAGCTGCTGGGTTTTCATTTGTTGCATAAGATAGATGAGTTGGTTTGGGACAGTCGTATTACCATTTGACCAAAGTCAGGGGTATATACGGATGGGTTCAAATTGATAAGATAATGACGGGTAGAACTTGACATGTGACTTATGACATTTTGACCAAAGCCAAGGTCATAAGAGCATGGGGCAAAAACTTATATCGGGAATTTCTAAAGAAACTGAAATTTGCAAAGAGATGCATACCATTTGGAGTTTGATGAATGTTGGTAGCACTCCTTCAAAATTATCATACGATGATATTTGGATCCCGATCCTACTGTGAGTATATGCTACTTATCAGGATATTCGTCACTTAACGATCAATGCTATAAACCTAGTAGGTGTCCAGAAAGGTGTCAGCGGGGTTACGCCCCCAGAGAAAAGAGGTTATTTAATTAAGGAACTTCGCGAAAGCGTTGGAAAACCTCCCTCGAAGTATCGACACTGGCCTGGCTGAACGGTTAAGCAAGTATTGTACGGTGAGAATAGTCCTGGCTAATTCTTCTTTTATGGTTTGAGGAAGGATTCGAGAAACAGTGGGAGCCATCCAGTTTAGATAAACTAAAAACCACTCTAAACTTGCAAGAGCATCATGCTAAAGAGTTTTCTTCTCTCTCTCCTAATTGCAGCGACCCTGAAAATGACTGGACTTAAGTTACTTTTAGAGAAAAATATACTGACAGGGCCAAACTATAAAGATTGGCTGCGGAATGTCAAAATGGCTTTGACCTATGACAAATTGGGGTACATCCTCACCGCTACGGCACCTGCTGTCCCTGGTCCCAAATCCAGCAATGCGGATAAGGAAATCCGCAAAACCTGGGATTTAGATTGCGCGAGAGCCAAGTGCATCGTGCTTGCCTCAATGAACAATGAACATCAGAGGAGGCACGAAGATATGTCCCTAGATGGCATATTTCTTCATACAAAGGAACTTTATGGAGAGCAATCTCGTATAGCAAGATACGAGACCTCTAAGAACTTGTTTCGAGCGAGGTTGGTTGTCGGGTCATCGGTAGGTGAACATGTCCTACAGATGATCGGCTATATTGAAGAGCTCGCAAACCTTGGGACGACTTTGGATAATGAGCTGTATACAGACCTTATTCTCCAGTCCCTTCCTCCCACCTACGCCCAGTTTATCCTCAACTTCAACATTCAAGGAAAAGAAGTTGAACTTGCGGAACTCCTGAACATGTTAAGGAGTGCAGAGGGCACCTTGCAGAAAGCAAGGGAAACACCCGCTATGTTTGTTGGCGGTGCATCTTCTTCCGGGTCCAAGGCTAGGGCCAAAGGAAGGAAGAAGAAGGCCGCACCCAAACCTAGAGGAGGTGTTAGTAAGGTGGGAAAGAAGGGAAAGAAAAAGTTTGCGGTACCGGTAGTGGGCCAGGATGAGTGCTTCCATTGTCACAGGAAAGGGCACTGGAAGAAGGATTGCAAGGCGTGGAACGCCAAGAACCAGGAACCGAAGCAAGCTGTGGCTTCGACTTCAGGTGTGTTTGTAATTGAGAATTGTCTGTCGATCAACTCTACTTCCTGGGTATTGGATACCGGATCAGGATCTCATATTTGCAATTCATTGCAGGCACTGAGAAACCGTAGAGTGCTGAAGGAAGGTGATATGACCCTAAAGGTTGCTAACGGAGCTAGCGTGGGAGCTGCGTCCGTCGGGGATTATCACCTAGGATTGACGAGTGGACATATTTTGGTTTTGCATAACTGTTATTTTGTACCAAGCTTAACGTGTAATATCATATCAGTTTCCTTGTTATCAAATAAAGGTTATGATTTCACGTTTGTAAGAGATGTTGTCAACATCCACCTTAATCATGGTTTGATTGGGTCCGGTACTCTAAATAACGGCATATATGTGTTAAACCAACTCCAAATTTTCAATGTCCAGAACACACTAAAAAGAAAGTCTCCAGATTTAAATAAAGCTTTCTTATGGCATTGTAGACTGGGTCACATCAATGAGAGAAGGTTGACTAAGTTGCATAGAGAAGGATATTTGGACTCGTTCGAATATCAAACTTATGACACTTGTCAATCTTGTCTCAAAGGAAAGATGACAAAGACTCCATTTACTGGACAAGGAGTAAGAGCGAGCGAGCTCTTAGGACTCATACACAGCGATGTATGCGGTCCAATGTCTACACATGCGAGAGGTGGTTTTTCCTATTTCATTACTTTCACGGATGATTACTCAAGATACGGATTCATTTATCTGATGAAACATAAATCCGAGGCTTTTGAGAAATTCCAAGAGTATAAGAATGAAGTAGAAAACCAAACCGGCAAAAGTATTAAGACACTAAGATCTGATCGAGGTGGTGAATACTTGAGTGCCGTGTTCCTTGGTTACCTAAAAGAGAAAGGAATTCTCTCTCAGCTTACTCCTCAATACACTCCACAGCATAACGGTGTATCGGAGAGACGGAATCGAACCCTATTGGATATGGTACGATCCATGATGAGTAATACTGAGTTACCGCGATCTTTCTGGGGTTATGCGCTTGAATCAGCGGCATATCTTTTGAACAGGGCTCCTACCAAGACTGTGCCTACCACTCCATATCAGATGTGGACTGGGAAGAAACCCCATCTTCAACATATAAAGATTTGGGGATGTCCAGCTTTTGTTAAAAAGCAGCATGTGGACAAGCTCGAGGCACGATCAGTAAAATGTATGTTTGTGGGATATCCAAAGAACTCCAAGGGATATTATTTCTATTACGCAGAGGAACAAAAGGTTTTTTGTTTCTCGTAATGCCCATTTTCTGGAAAATCAGTTTTTAGAAAAGGAAATAAGTGGGAGCGAAATAGAACTGGAAGAAATTCCAGAACCACAAACTGCTACTGAAAGTTTGGTAGAACCAGGAGTTCAAGAAGAACAGGACATTCCCGCACCTCTCCGCAGGAGTAGTAGGCCGTCTCATCCGCCTGAGAGATACTACGGTTTTCTCATAGATGGGGATAGAGAGGATTGCATCATAGATAATGATGAACCTACTGACTTCCAGCAGGCCATCCAGAGCGGCGACTCGGTACGATGGCTAGATGCAATGCGGACCGAAATGGAGTCCATGTACACCAACAAAGTATGGACTTTGGACTTTGCTCCAGATGGGGTAAAACCCATAGGATGCAAATGGATCTTCAAGAAAAAGATTGGTGTAGATGGACAGGTGGAAACCTATAAGGCTAGACTTGTTGCAAAGGGTTTTCGTCAAAGACCTGGTTTGGACTATGACGAAACTTTTTCTCCAGTGGCTATGCTCAAATCCATTCGGGTCCTTCTTGCTATTGCTGCCTTCCATGATTATGAAATCTGGCAGATGGATGTAAAGACGGCTTTTCTGAATGGAAATTTAGAAGAGTGCGTCTATATGGATCAGCCAGAGGGTTTCAATCAGAGTGGGAGCAGCGGGAAAGTATGCAAGCTGCTTAAGTCCATTTATGGACTAAAGCAGGCATCGCGGAGTTGGAACATCTGTTTTGATGAGACGGTCAAAGAATGTGACTTTATCAAAAATCCAGATGAACCGTGCATATATAGTAAAGTTGTAGCCAGAAGTGTCGTATTCCTCGTCTTGTACGTGGATGACATTCTATTGATAGGAAATGACATTCCTATGCTACAATCTGTCAAAGGATTCTTGTCACACAGGTTCTCCATGAAAGACCTGGGTGATGCCTCTTACATTCTGGGGATCCGGATCTATCGTGATAGATCCAAGAGGATGTTGGGACTTTCGCAGTCCAGGTATATCGACACTGTACTGAAAAGATTCAGTATGGAAGATTCTAAGCGCGGTAATCTACCGGCTTGTCACGGAATCACCTTCTCCAAAGAGATGTCTCCCAAGACTGATTTGGAAAGGGAACGCATGTCTATTATACCCTACGCTTCTGCGGTAGGCTCTATAATGTATGCGATGTTGTGTACCAGACCAGATGTAGCTTACGCACTGAGCGTGGTAAGCCGGTATCAGTCAGACCCAGGGGAGAAGCACTGGATAGCAGTAAAGAACATTCTCAAGTACCTGAGAAGGACTAAGGAGATGTTCTTGGTTTACGGCGGAAAAGACCTCAGGTTGGAGGCCTTTGCTGATTCCGGCTTTCAGAGTGATAAGGACGATTCCAAGTCCATGTCGGGTTATGTCTTTACCCTCAATGGAGGGGCGGTGTGCTGGAAGAGCTCCAAGCAGGACACCGTTGCTGACTCGACGATGGAAGCGGAGTATATAGCTGCTTGCGATGCCGCAAAAGAAGCAGTCTGGATGAAGAAGTTCCTAACAGAACTTCAGGTGGTTCCTACCATAGTTGATCCAATACCTCTGTATTGCGACAACAATGGAGCTATAGTTTTAGCGAAGGAACCAAGGTCCCATCAGAAGTCCAGACACATCTTGAGGCGGTATCACCTGATCAGGGAGATCATTGATCGTCAGGAGATCGAGGTTCGGAGAGTTGCTTCTGAAGAGAACATTGCTGATCCATTCACGAAGGCCCTACCTCAGATTCAGTTCGAGAGGCTACTCGAGATCATCGGTCTACGATATGCCAGTACATGGCCCTAGTGCAAGTGGGAGATTGTTAGTGTTTATGCCCTAGAAGGCCATTACTGTATCATACTAGTTTGTATATTACTTAATGGAAGCTTGGGATATTCACATGTATGTAACAGTCTTGCTAAACATGGTAGTATGCTACTTGCTTTTTCTATCTTAATATGTGAGTGTACGTATTGATAGAGCTCTTAGGATCTTGCTTATCTACCAGCGTTGTGATGGCAGTCACACTAGTGGAGGCTGGGTAGTCTACAAGCACATCCTTATTCTGGTCCCTGGTCGTTGGATTATCGAGACAGAGCATCGATACTCCGGAGTAGACTAGTGTGTACGCTTCTCATCCCAGTTGGGGAGATGGTCTGTCCCACAGCCGTCAGTACGTCGTACTGGAGATAGTATGCAGGTGCTCGTTAGGTTACGGGTACACCAGACAGGACTCACAGGGAACTGTTGGTTGGTTTGATACCAGTCGTCAGTGAGCAGTTCCCAGGTGACATGAGTACAGCATAGTCCGCAGACTTGACACTGCTGCTTCGCCTCGAGTGTGTCCCACTGTTCTTAGATTTCTACCCTACCACGGCTCAAAGGAGTCGTGCAAACAGGTAGCAGTTGGGTGCAGTCCCGAGCACTTGGAGGCAGTGGCGGTTAGACAGGATTCGTCCCTCCCGGTATTGGGAGTAGATATCGCGCTGTGTCAGAGAGCCATTACGCAAAGTCCCTGGCCAGGGCAAGCGAGATTTGCTGGTAGGTTCCAGTAGTTTCTCAGGGTGTAATGGGCTTCGCTCCGACACGACTTATACCGCTATTAGGGGACTGACGCTTGCCGCCCCCCTAGGCCCGATATGCGATAGTCTTGGACGAACGGACCGGACTGTATGGAGATTGTCACATCAGACTCAGTAGGAGTTCGGATGGGTTTCCTCATCGGCCTTCTTATCGACAACTACCTGGGGACCGTTACGTACAGCTAGTGCCGCTTGCGGTCTGTGGTTAAATCCACTGCCAGCGTAGTAGTCGAGTCTCTAGAGTCCCACACAGAGAGTTTCCTACTCCAGGCGAAACGATATAGAGGTCGTATGGTTTTACGACAAGGGTTCGGACGCATACGTGCGTTTACGCGCGTACGACTTTCGGACAGTTTTTACCAGTCGGCTTTGGTTTAAGCCAGTTACTGGTATCCGGTTATTGGATTTTTACAGTCTAAAGTTTTTCCGTATTTTTGCGGAATGGAGGGGCGTTCTCGTAATTGTACGAGAAGCTTCTAGAAGATGGTGACTAAGGAGGGTTATGTGTCATATACATTGAATGAGTTATATGATTCATGAGGGTGATTCATTCATCTCATTAATGCACATTTATTGCTTAATGACTCATGCTAATGAATCACCACTTGATATTTTATGAAGCATGATTATTCATCACTCTTTATTCTTTTCTTCTTATTAGAAAATGCTTCATATATATTATGATACTCATAACTTTATTCATTTATCATTCTCATATTCTCTCTCCTCAAGCTCTCCATCTTCAAAGACTAATCCTCCCTTCTCATGAGTTGAGTACAAGGGTTAGTAAGACTAATCAATCCATAACCATCACTCTATTTCATTCTATCTTCTTTGATTAGCAATCCAAGAAGGTTAGTTGCCTCAAGTTTAGAGGTTTAGCTTGGAGTTTTGCTCTCGGGTGGATCGTCTACTACCTAGAGAAGGCCGAGGAGGACAAGGAGATCGTAAATACGAAGGAGTTGGTTCATTAGGTATAATCCCTAAACACAGTAGTTTAGTAACACTTTGTGTTTGGTTATTTATAGTTTAGCTTCGATTCAAGCGGTTAGTCGATGTTCGTTCACTAAACAAGTTCGTTTTTGAAATTTCCGCCTCCCCACAAGTATTGGGGTGTTGTACATCGACTTACAGAAAGTTAATCATCCGCCCTCGATATAATGGCCAGCGATCCTCACCATGGAGATCCTAGCACGAGCTGCCCCATCCTCTACAACGGAGGCGGGAGCGGTCCTACTCCACCTCCCAATGTCGTCGATGTCTTATCTGCACGGATTGACAGGCTCATGACGATAGTGGACGCGCTCGCTCGTGTTCAAACAGCCGGCATGTTAGTTGTATGTATGCTCTAGAGGCCATTATTGTACATATGATGTATATTATAGTGGATGCTTGGACATATAGAGAGAGGACTTTCTTTCTCGATATGATAGTATGCTATCTGGTTGCTCTTTATCTTAACATGTTGACTGGTATTCTTTACTGTCTCATTGTTACATGTTGGTAAAGCCCTTAGGATGTGTACTTGATTATCAGGATTATGATGCAGATCATACTAGTGGGGCCATGGTAGTCTATAAGTTCATCTTTTAATGTTCCTAGTCGTGGGTGTATCGAGACGGGGCATCGATATACTAGAGTAGACTAGCGTATACGCTTCTCGACCCATGAGATGGGCGATGGATGATCCCATATCCATTGGTGTTTGACATCAGAGATGGTATACGGGTGCTCAGTGGTGACTAGGTACACTGGACGGACTCGCCGAGAACTCCTAGATGGTATTATACCTGACGTCAGATAGCAGTTCTCTGGTGACACTGGTACAGGTTAGTCTGTAGACCCGAGATCGTCATAGAGTCTTGTATGATTCCCACCGTGCTTTGATTTCCACCTTACCACGTTCAAGAGGATGTGCAAAATGGTGGTTTTTGGGTAAAGTCCCGAGTCACATGGAGGCAATGAGCGATAGGAGGGGATTTCGTCTCTCCTGATATTGGGGGTAAACGGCGTGCTGTGCTCGATTGGTTATAACTGGAAGTCCCTGGCCATGGCTGATTTAGAGATTTACTGGTAAGTGTTATCAGAAGTTTCTCGACCCGTTATGAGCCTCGTATCGGCATGACTTATCGAGTTATTGGGGTCTGACATTTACCACCTCTAGACTTGATATGCGACATCTCAGACGAAGAGACCGGATTATACGGTAGTGTTACTGACAGGCTTTACAGGAGCTAGAGCGGGCTTGCTTGTTGATCTTCTGATCGCTCAATACCCGGGTAGTTGTTATGTCCAGCTAGTACCGCTGACGGCTTGTAGGTGCTTGATATGATCATTAGCTACTGCCGGCATATTGACGAGTCTTTAGAGTCCTACACAGAGGTTTTACTAGCTCAGGCAAAACGAAGTAGGAACACGTATGTGATATGTGCGGGACCGAGATTAATACGAGTATGTGATACCGTATTTTATTCTTGCGATATTTGTATCGGTCGGTTATATGTGATATAGCCGGGTTATCGAATCATGTGTTGATTCGATGAGTTGATACATAAAATGTTAGTCGGTAATATGAGATATAGCCGGATTATTAAATCAAGTGTTGATTTGATAGTTTAGTGCATAATTGTATATGTGATATACTAGTTTACATTAACTAATATTAGCTTACTTAAGCATTTATTTTTCTCACATGTGCACACTTAATATATATGTGATATATATTAATTGTGTTTTATTTATGTGTTATGGTTGTTGATACATGCAACATGGGTGTATGAGACTTATACTATGATAAAGATAATGTAGGGTTTATTTATTTATTTATGGTAATTCAATTATTAATTGGAAATTTGTTACATGGCTTGAAACTTTGAGAAGCTTTGAGACCCATTGACTTAGTCCACTAGTTTTGTCTTACACTAGATATTTGTTAACCCAACCATTATCTAAACTCATGGTTAAGTCTCTACATGAGTAATATTAGATATTTTCTCGCCCATGGTTGCCATTCGCTCTCTCATCCATTATCATCTTCTTCCTCCTCAAGCTCAAGAGAGAGCTCACTAGGTTTTGTGAGAGAGCTTAAAAATAGTGAGAAAATCAATTCTAAAGTGAGCAAAAATCCTACTTCATCAGCTTCTACTAGATTAGCACTTTAGTATAGGGTGTTAGCTTCACTAATCTCACATTAGTGAAGAGGTGGCTTGGGTTAGTGTCTTCTCGACGTAGATCATCTTCGGCCTCGAAGACTTCAAGCAAGTTCGTTCCTTTCTTCTTGTGAAGCCATGCTAGAGTCCGGAAGATCATTACTTGGAGCAAAGGGACTACACGGAGGTATTGAAGTGAAGGACTAGTCTACAAAGGTTGTATTCCTAGTTCACTTAATTGTAAAGTTGTTTACACTTTGTTTTGTCTAAATCTCTAGTAAAGATCCTTACTTAGGTTGTTAGACACTTGAAAAATTAAATACGACATGTTTGATACCTTATAAAACCTTGTTCTAGTGTCTAAGAACCTTACAGTGGTATCAGAGCCTAGCTAGAGCATTAGGCGTTGCGTAGGCGAAATTAAAAGTCCGAACGAACTCCGAATAACCAAATTTTCCCACTTTCTGGAAATGTTTTCAAAAGTTGGAATTTTTCATGTTAAAAATACTCTAAAATCATGCAGGTAATTCTATGGACCCACCTGAAGAACGAGTCCCAAACTCGTCTAAGTGACCGCGGAACCGTGACCAAAACATAGTTTTGGCGGCAGTTTCGCGGCGCCACTTGAGAGGCTTGGGACATGCCTTCAGCTGCTGGTCTATGGGCACTGTGGTATGGTTCTGGGTACTTCTAACACTGCTCAAGTGTTGAGCTTTCTAGGAAATTTTGGGAATTCGTTGATTCGATCGAAACATTTAATATCGTCTAGCTATCTGTGATTGTGATACAATATTTGGGATCCACGATAACTAGTTTGAATTTTAAAAATCTAGCAACTTAGTCTCAATTCATTGGTTGTCACGGAATTTTGATGTGGATCGAAAATCCATCGCAATTACGTAATGCACGCGGATACTCGCCGGGTAACCTTATTAGATAGCCACGCCCCATAGCCCCGACCAAGTGACTCTAGGAGAATCCCGTTGCCAAAAGCATCCGTCCGGGTGCTCGCAGCTGCGGTGTTCCTCCTAAGTGCACTTCGTCGTCGGCATCGGGGGTGCGGCTGTCTACTAAAGTTTCTGACGAGCATTCAATCAGGTTATCGGGAATCTTGTTGAATTACCCGACAGGATATTGAAAAGTGTTTTCAATATCGAGACTAAAATATGGGGTTTATAATTGTTAAGCATGTGATGTCTAAGTAATTCAATTGGTTAGGCATGAAATCCAAAGTATGTGATACATTGGGTTTATGATGTCTAAGGTGGTTGCGGATTCCAATTATTGTAGTTTTTCACTTTCATTTCTGCGACCGTAAGTGTAATATGTGGGGTATCGCCGGTTTCGTTGCTATATGTCAACGACAATTGGGATACGTATATTTACTTACGTTGATGACATGAGATGTTATGTGTTGCTGTGATATGTTATATTGGATCGTCGTGTTTGAATAGTCGGGTTTTTTTTATGTGAGATGAGAGTTTTTCATTTTCATTCATGTAAAAACTTGTATGTAATATTCTTTTATTGGGGCACTTCCGGGTTAAGGATGATGTCACCATTGATGTATATTATTTACTTTTCCGCATTAGAATAGACCCAAGAAGGGGAGCACAAATAACCGGGTTCTAGAGTCCAGTGGGAGACCAACTAGAGGAGTCGAGTCCGGATCTCCTAACTCTAGAATTGGTAGGGTTGGTTGCCGCTCTCATAGAGATCTAGGAATGTGGGTTTGGCTATTCATCGCGACCGTGGAATCCGTGTTTTATACATGCTCAAAATAAAACACGGACCTCCTAGTATATCCAATATTTCATATGTTTCTTCTGCTACTATGTGATGTGATCACTGTGGATTCTGAGACGAATGGCTATATATTATATATGAGATATATAATACACGTTGTTTATGTTTTTCACCCGTGCTAGTCCCGTCCCGCTATGCCGTTAGTTAAGTAAGCTAACGGTAGATAACGGGACACTGTGGCGAATGCGGATGGTATAAACGTACGTTGTATTTTCGTTTCATTTTCTGTGATACTTACGAAGTATAATTGATGGGACTTCATTAATGAGATTAATGAAAAGAAAGAAACCTAAAAGATGTTGTAGAATCAAATTTTCAAAAAGGGTAGCTCTAGTTTTTTGCTTTACATAGCAGTATTCCTTGCAGAATATCTAGCACCTTATTCGATAAGGAAAGAGCCGAGATCCCTTCATCGGGAGTGACCTCTTTAGCAAAACTATTAGATGCTACAACTCACTTTATTTTGTTTTTGATTGGTTCTATAGTTTTTGCTTTGCATAGTGGTATTTGTGAAATATCTGGCACCTTATTCGATAAGGAAAGAGCCGAGATCCCTTCACCGCGAGTGACCTCTTTAGCAAAACTGGTAAAAGCCTAAAAAACACTCCTTTTTCAAAAATCACTTGTTTCTACAACTATATCAAGTTCATTACGCAAAAGGTTTTCTTAAAAAAACCTGTCGTAGCCCTCCGTCATTTCAGATAAAGACTATTTAGTATTCGTGCTGCGTTTGTTGGCCTTTGTCAAGGCGTAGTTTGCGGTAGCTGAATGTTGCTTATCTGCTTAAGCATGTGATGCAATTGAATTAGGGTAGTGATTAATCCAAAGTTTGTAGTTTACCGTAATCAGAAACGGCGTCACTTTGCAGCTAGCCGGTGAATACGGGTCGATCCGCAGGGATGTGTAAATTTCTGTTTTTGTGTTTTAACGAGTTGATTACGTTGGTTGTTTGGTTTTTGTCGATTGAATTTAAGACGAATTTATGTGATATGAAAGAACTCGTTAGGGTTAGGTCGAAGGTAGGGGTATTGAGATCAATGTTTTCACCTCTTTCAATGCCGTTGATTTAATCTTTTTAGAAAAATCACATCAATTATTAGCAAAGGGGATTAGGATGATCGGGAAGAAACAAAGTTTCTTCCTCTAGATCCTTGTCCGTCCCTTCCTATTAATTGCTGTGATCTTCATGGACGTCATATATGTCCGGCCTTTTATACTACGGTTCACCTTTTCCTTGTAGGTAGGGTGCCGTAGGGGGCGGATCATACATGCGTGCATGAAGATTTCGTTTTAAAAAAATATGTTGGCATTGAAGGAGGTGAGAGACATCCATCTCTCACTCCCTCTCTTGTTCCTAACCCTAACGAGCGAGGATTTTACTCGCTCATTAGGGAATTATTTGAAAGTGACATTTTTTATGCTTATGTTTTAAAGTGTTACCTTACGACAGATTAAAAATAGCTAAAACTAGTGAACTACAGCAAACAAATGGATAAGTAGGGCAAGTAGTGAAATTAAACTAAGGCAGGAATTAAATAAATTAAAACTTACAAGAAAAGATGATGCTCTTGATCTCTCAACAGGTCTGAACTTTTATTGATTGATAAGAGGCATGCCATTTTACAGATCTTGAGTACAATTTATAAGCAACTAGTGAAGCTAGGGTTACAGACTCTCGTAGACATGAAATTACATATTTGCCCCATAAAAATCCCAACATATGAAACGACACACCGACACAAGAAGTCGGTGCCGATACGGGCACCATATGGCCGCGGTTCCGCGGCCAAGACATGCCTTTGGCCGCGGTTCCGCGGCCAAGACATGCCTTTGGCCGCGGTTCCGCGGCCTTTTGGTGGGCTTGGCTCACCAACTTTCTGTGATTGGTTTGTCTTCTCTTGGGATTCCTATTTTCATTGTTCTTTTCTCTGTTGGGCTTCTTAGCATTCTCCAGATCCTTAGTGAAACTTGTAAGGATCTTTTGACCGTTTCACTTGTTTTTCGTCTCGGCTTGAGTAAGATCCGTGTGCTGGTTGGTCAAAAGTCCATTTCCTGTATCATCTTTGTCTTTTTCACTGTATTTGCTCCGAAATCCTGTATCCTGTAACATGCAACAAACGAGCGTCAAAAGTACCTGTTTACTTATAAAATGCATAAAAGTGGGGCGTATGAATTGCAATATTATAATGTGAACAAATACCCCCAAACTTACCTTTTTGCTCGTCCTCGAGCAAACTTATTATTTTATTCTAACCTAGCCACACTTTCGCAGGGAAACGCGATTGCACTGAGCACGTGCAACAAGCCGTTAAACCTCTAGGTATCCCCAGTAGGAGGAGTGTTGTCTCCTGAGGGTTTTCAGCGGATTACACCCACAAAATCCTATCAATTTGGTTTTTCGACTTTTGTTTTCCAATCAGGTTTTCTAATAAGGAATTCTATTATCGTCGCCTCACAAATTATCCGCCCGTATTCTTCACATTTCCTTATTATGCAACTTAAGATTATACATGTTCCATAAAATTACTTAGAATTCAGCATTTCTTAAGTTTTCCTTCTAGAGTTACATCTCCACTTAGGAATTTCTATCAGCTCTATTAAAGACACAAGTTTTATTCTTCATTCCTTTCTCTTATCTAAACTCTAATCACATATTCCCACGTGTGTGTAATTTTCACCCCTACACTTGGAAATTCAAATCAAGCAATCGTACTCTCGTCCATTGTCCAAAGCACTTAACTTTCGCTTACACATCCTTCATGCGACCGTTAATACTTCTTGAGGTACCAACAGCCGATTACAAGATGCGTTAGGCCTTTAAAGCGTATTTCCTAGTTTTGCAACACCCAAGGCTTTTAGCAGTGACTCCCAAACCAGTTGGTCTAAGGCACTAGGTGATGAAGCACCCTTGCTAATTAATTTTCTAGCCCTAAGTAATCACAAAAACCAGTGTCCATTTTTTTTTATTCATCCCCCTTTTTTTTTTCTTTTTCTTTTTCATTGTGCTAAGGACTTCAGACAAGAGTAATTCAAGGTTTCTTCTACTAATCCAAGTTTCAAGGTGCGTGATTGTGCATTTTGTAGGGTACATGTTTTCCGAATCTAAACTCAAGCTAGGAACTATCTTTCGAACTTATACTTTAATAGGAACATTAATACTCTTCCCTCATGTTGACTTAGCCAAGGAAGTGAACCCAAAATTTACCTATTTCTAAATAACCTACAAAGACATATACTCTCCATCGCTAAACTTTAAGGAATGTTATTTTTAGGGTTTTTAATTTGCTAAGTCTAGGATCTAGTTTTTCCTACTCAGTTAACCTTTTTATCAAACTCAAATCAATTAACCAAAATTGAATACAATAATTTTTATAATTTTTTCAAATTTTTCAAATTTTTATGGGTTTTTAGTTTTCTAATTTTTTTTTTGTATTTTTCAAAATTTTTAACTTTTTATATAAAGATGCAATGCAGAAATTAAATATGCAAAAGGAAAACAAAGATATATACAATATGCAATGCGAAGGATAACTATATACATCACCCTCTAATACCCCCAAACTTGAGCAAAGCAGTGCCCTCACTGCCCGGCCCCACGTCGCGCTCGTGAGCGTGAACGTGATCTCTCCCCTCTAGCCAAAAGTGTTTGGATCCCCCGCTCAATTTCCGTCAACCGACGGTCGTGCTCTCGTGCAGTTGCCCGAAACTCATCTCTCAAAGAGTCTATTCTTCTCACTGTTCTTCGCATTAATCGCGCATGCTCCTGGGGAGTTAGCTCTTCCCCACTCGAAGTCGAGCTCGAGCTAGGGGTGTGTGCAGGTACATTCTCTGCCGGTTCTGTTCGTGTCCAAATATCCGTAAGTCTAGAGTAGGACGACGAGACGTCCTCTAACAGTGGTCGAACCGGGACATCGTCTATCATAATTGAGTCAAATTCCTCGGCTGGGAGGAAATAACGGCAGAGTTGGGTAACAAGCATGGGACATGGATATACACTCCCTCGTTTTCCCGTAACTATGGATTGTAGCAAAACCGTGCACATGTCGAACCTAGGATTTTTCGTCATTAAAGTGTGGACGACATGTAACGATGGGGTGAAAAAGGTCGTGTTGTGAGAACTTCCAAAAATATTGTTTTGTGCCCACCGGCACACAGTTAAAACATTTGCGAAAAGGGTCCGTGCTTGGATCCCCTTACGCGGTTCTCGTGCACAGTCATTACCCATTAATGGCATATAATCTTCAAAGCGAAGTGGGTGTTCATGTGCAGGTACACGTGGTATGAGTGTAACCTCGTGTATCATGTCCCTATCGATGCGAATTTCACGGTTTCCCCAATTCAGTTTAATGTACCCTAAGTTGTCTAGGCTATTGTCTTCCATGGATTCGTAAAATAGAGCAACTAGCTTTGGTAAAGCAAATGCAGATGCATGATTATAGAGGAGGAAATTCCAGCCCCTTTGTGTGATTTCGTGTGGGAAATATGTACCGTAAATCTCGTGTGCGAAAACAGGGGAAAAATCCCTTTCATACTGCATTTTGTGTGCCATCACGATTTTACAGAGAAAATATATGCAGGAACAGATAGTAAAGGCTCAGATTTACCTCCCCTGAAAAATTCAGGGGGTGAAGAATCAGGACGGCGGCGGATGCGCGGCGGGAGGCGGCAGAGGCGGCGGTTCCGCGGCGATCTGGTGGCGGCGCGGCGAGAATCTTCTGTAGAGGATAGGAGGCGGCGGCTAGGGTTTTATGAGATAAAATTTTTTTAGGGTAAACACACAGGGGACTCGGGTTCCTTTAAATAGGGTGGTGAGAGGGTGATTTACATAAAACACCCTCTAAAACGAGGGTTTTATTTGTAAAAACAGCGCTTAATCTGCAATTTTGCAATTTGGTCCAAAAGTTATTATTTTTTTTATTAATTTTTTTTATTATTTTTTTTATGGTATTTTGGAAATATGTACACAAAAAATATACACACCCCTAAATTTATTTGAAATAGTGTCTACGGGAAACGAAGTTTGGGGGTGAAAGCGGAGGAAGATCAATCAGTGTAAATCGGCTCCTGCAAAAAAAGGAGCTCCTCCGAAGGATCCGCTGTGAAGAACGGTTTCAGTCGATGCCCATTTATCTTGAATAAGGTACCATCTTCAGGGTTCTCAAGATCAACCGCACCGTGCAGATAAACGGTGCGGACTACAAAAGGTCCTCTCCATCTGGACCGAAGCTTCCCGGGATGAAAATGTAACCGAGTGTCATAAAGTAGAACCTGTTGACCAGGTTCGAAAGTTTTTCGCAAAAGGTGTTTATCGTGGAACACCTTGGCTCGGTTTTTAGCAGTTATGGCATTATCATATGCCTCATCCCTCAGCTCCTCCAACTCATTCAATTGCAGCTTTCTGTTGCTGCCCGCATCTCCTAAAGACAAATTCAGCTCTTTGATAGCCCAAAATGCTCTATGCTCGATCTCCACTGGGAGGTGGCAAGCCTTCCCGTACACAAGCCGGTATGGAGACATACCAAGATCGGTCTTATATGCAGTACTGAAAGCCCATAGTGCATATATCAATTTAAGTGACCAATCCTTACGGTTTTTGGAAACCGTTTTCTCCAAAATTTGCTTTATTTGCCGATTTGAAACCTCGGCTTGCCCACATGTTTGGGGATGATACGGCGTTGACAATTTGTGGGTGATAGAGTATTTACGCATTAAGGACTCGAAAGTCCTATTGCAGAAGTGAGAACCATTATCACTTATTATCGCCCGAGGGTGCCCAAATCGAGAAAATATGTGTTCTTTAAGGAATCGAACGACAACTTTATTATCGTTCGTTCGGCTGGGCACAGCCTCGACCCACTTAGAAACATAGTCAACTGCCAACAGAATATACACATTTCCAAAAGAGTTAGGAAATGGTCCCATGAAATCTATACCCCAAACATCAAAAATGTCCACTACCAAAATGGGTTGGAGTGGCATTTCGTTTCTCCGCGAAATCCGGCCCAAGTGTTGGCACCGGGAGCAAGTTTTGCAGTATTCAAATGCATCCTTGAAGAGTCGTGGCCAATAGAAACCACACTGCAAAACTTTTTCGGCTGTCTTCTTTGGGCCAAAGTGCCCGCCACATGCTTGATCGTGGCAGAAAAACAACACGCTCTTGACCTCACTCTCGGGCACACACCGACGAATGATTTGGTCGGAACAGTATTTAAAAAGATAGGGTTCATCCCAGTAAAAATGCTTTACTTGGGACAAAAATCGAAGCTTATCCTGTTTCGACCAATCATTAGGAATCAGGCCGGTGGCTAAATAGTTTACAATATCGGCGAACCATGGTTCGCAAGAAATGGTCAAGAGTTGCTCGTCGGAAAAAACGTCAGTGATTGGAAGATCGAGCGTGGGCGAAGAAGGAAGTCGTGATAGGTGATCAGCTATTACGTTTTCACATCCCTTTTTGTCCTTAATGACAAGGTCGAACTCTTGCAATAAAAGGATCCAACGTATTAGCCTTGACTTAGCATCCTTCTTCGTAAAAAGGTGGCGAAGAGCCGAATGATCAGTATAAACAACGACTGGAGAGCCGATTAAATAAGGCCGAAATTTTTCGAGTGCAAACACAACAGCTAAAAATTCTTTCTCTGTTGTTGTGTAATTAAGTTGGGCCTCATTTAGTGTTCGGCTAGCATAATAAATCACGTGCGGCATCTTATTAATGTGCTGTCCAAGAACAGCGCCAATAGCAAAGTCTGATGCGTCGCACATGATTTCAAAAGGGTGCGTCCAGTCGGGAGATGAGAGGATGGGCACAGTGATGAGTGAATGTTTTAAAGACTCGAATGCTTCAGTGCACGTGGAGTCGAAAGCGAAGGTCGTGTCCTTGGCCAGTAAGAGAGTCAAGGGTCTAACAATCTTGCTAAAGTCCTTGATAAACCGTCTGTAGAAGCCGGCGTGGCCAAGGAAGGCTCTAATATCTTTGACGCATTTTGGGGGAGGTAGGTTAGAAATCACTTCGATTTTAGCCCTGTCAACCTCGATGCCGTTTTGCGAGATGACATGTCCTAAGACGATGCCCTCTCGCACCATGAAATGGCACTTCTCCCAATTCAATGTTAGGTTCTTATCCCTGCAGCGGGTAAGAACAGCGTCAAGATGGCGTAAACACTCGTCGAAGGAGTCGCCAAAGATGGAGAAATCATCCATAAAAATCTCCAAGAACTTTTCAACCATGTCTGAAAAGATCCCCATCATACACCGCTGAAATGTAACGGGTGCGTTGCATAACCCAAAGGGCATGCGACGATAAGCAAAAGTGCCAAAGGGACAAGTGAATGTTGTCTTGTCTTGATCCTCTTTGGCGATGGGGACTTGATTGTAACCGAAATAGCCATCGAGAAAGCAGTAGAACTCGTGCCCTGCCAATCTCTCGAGCATTTGGTCAATGAAAGGTAAAGGAAAGTGGTCCTTCCTTGTTGCGGCATTGAGTTTCCTATAGTCTATGCAGACTCGCCACCCAGTTTGGGTGCGAGTGGGGATCAACTCATTTGCCTCGTTTGTAATGACCATAATGCCCGATTTCTTTGGCACAACGTGGATTGGGCTCACCCATTGGCTATCCGAGATAGGGTAAATGATACCGCTATCCAGACATTTGACAATTTCCTTCTTAACAGCCTCTTTCATGATGGGGTTGAGGCGCCTTTGTGGATCTCGTGCTGGCTTGGCATCATCCATTAAGTGTATATGATGTTCGACTATGAGGGGACTAATCCCCTTAATGTCCGCCATAGACCAGCCGAAAGCTTGCCGATTATTATGTAAGACCATCAAAAGAGCCTTCTCTTGCTCAAGAGCTAGAGAGGCTGATATAATGACAGGTAAGGTCTCATTATCACCTAGATAAGCATATTTTAGGTGTGTCGGCAAAAGCTTTAATTCGAGTTTAGGAGGTGAAACAATAGATGGTAACAATGGGGTAGTTGTTTCAAACTCGAATGATTCCATCAAAGGTTTGAACCGAGTGTACGCAACATTGTCGGATGGTTCAACTAACTCATCCGAAAAAGCAAAAGACTCCAATTCAGGTGATGAGTCTTCAAAGTCATCGACGAATGTAAAACACTCAAAATCATTATCCGTGGTGAAAGCTGCGTCGGATTCTAGGAGGAACGCACTAGTGGCGTTAACATTGCTGTGATCGAACAAAAAATTCTCGAATTCACAGTCCTCCTCCGCGATCTCATTGATCGAGCAAACATCAAGTACGCTAGCATTGGGCTCAGCAGGCTGACTTCCTAACTTGAAAATATTGAGCTCAATTGTCATATTGCCGAAAGATAGGTTCATTGAACCATTATGACAATTGATCACTGCGTTGGAAGTAGCCAGAAATGGTCGACCAAGTATTACCGGAATTTGGTTCCGAGGGTTAGCAACAGGTTGTGTGTCCGTCACAATAAAGTCAACGGGGAAAATGAAATCCCCTACTCTTATTAACACATCCTCCAGCTCTCCCCTAGGATGGGTTATTGACCGGTCAGCCATTTGGAGAGTACAGTGAGTGGGCTTAAGCTCTCCAACGCCCAATTGCTCGTACACAGAATAGGATAGCAAATTTACGCTCGCGCCAAGATCTAATAGTGCTCTATTGATGTTCTTGTCCCCAATTGTTATCGAAATGGTAGGACACCCGGGGTCCTTTTGTTTTGGGGGAAGGAAATTTACAAGAGCATCACTAATAGCACTAGCCACAAAAACTTTCTTTGGCACTTGCGACTTTCTCTTTTTGGTGCACAAGTCCTTTAAAATTTTGGCATATGAAGGAACTTGCTGAATTGCATCCAAAAGAGAGATATTTATGCTAACCTGTTTGAACAACTCGACAATCTTCTCCATTTGAGGAGTTGGTTTATTGGATCTCAATCGATTAGGAAAAGGAACATTTTGAAAGGTGGTTGAGTCCAATTTTTGCGGATCAGGTTGTCGAGTTGGAACGGCACCCCGTGTAGATGTGTTCGTGTCGTGAGAATTAGGTCCGTTCAAGCTAGAAGAGGTAGAGCCATGTGAAGGGTGGAGAATAGGCTCTAAAGAAGAAGAAGATGGTGAAGAAGATGAAGAAGGCCCACCGGCAGAGGAGTCATTGTTAATGCCCACATTGTTTCGCAACACTTTTCCCGATCTCAACGTGGTCACAGCATTTATGTTATGATTTTGCTGATTGTGTGCAGCATGTGCGTGACCGGGGTTGGGCAACGATTGAGACGGGAGTTTTCCTTTTTCACGCTCGCTCAAAGCTGCATTGAGTTGTGCAATTTGTGCCTCAATAGATTTGATGCTTTGATCGTGTGAGGCACTATTTTGCACTAAAGATTGAATAGAAGTCTCAAGTCTTGCTGTAGACTGTGTAGATTGCTTAAGGAACGCATCTAGACTTCTTTCGAGTGAGCTAACCTTATCATTATTAGGTTGAACATAATTGTTTGGCTGGTAAGCATTGTTTGGCACAAAATTGTTCACCTGATTAGGGTAAGGTTGTTGAAATTGTTGCGGTTGATATTGAGTTTGCGAGGGTGCTTGTTGTTGTTGTTGTTGTGGAGGAGGAGGTCTTTGAAAATTATTATTATTTCCTTGGAATTGTTGATTTTGGTTCCAAGCGAAATTTGGGTGACTCCTCCACCCCGGATTATACGTCGAAGAGTACGGATCGTTTCTTTGTCGTTGCTGAAATGCAGCATTGACTTGATCCTGTCCTTATGTAGATGCATTATAAGGACACTCTTCGGTCAGGTGCGATGGATCCGCACAACAAGCACAGACAGTTCGTGGGGGCATAGCAGGGGCAGGAGAAGACGATGAGATTTTGGTCTCGATCGCTTCTAGCTTTTTCGTAAGAGCGGCCATCTCGGCCTTCATGGCAATCGACATCTCTACTTGATGTATGCCTGCCCTAGATTGACCACTAGAAGATGATGTGGTCTTGGTGCTCTCCCACTGTATTGTCTGCTCACTAAGATCCTCGAGAAACTGCCACGCTTCATCACTAGACTTAGAGAGAAAATGACCTTGACAGATGGTTTCTAGCAACTGCTTCGTTGCCGAGTTCAATCCCTCGTATAATGTTTGGCAAAGTTGCCAACTTTCTATCCCATGATGAGGGCATTGAACTAATAGGTCCTTGAATCTCTCGAAGCACTTCCAGAATGGTTCGGAAGGAAGTTGTGAGAATTGAATTATTTCATTGCGGATTCTGGCAGTTTTATGGTGAGGATAAAACTTTTTTAGAAAAGCTTTCACAAACTCATCCCAATTTCTAATAGAATGTGATGCGGTGCTATATAGCCACTTCTCGGCTAGGTCACATAAGGTGAAAGGAATGACCCTTAGCCTTATAGCGTCATCACTCAATTGGGTCGTTTTCATCATAGCGCACACATTTTGGAATTTATTAATAAAGATATAAGCGTCTTCAGTTTCCAAACCATGAAATTTTGGCAGCATATTGATGAAATATAGTTTAATCTCAAAATTGTCCCCATTTGCCGGTGGGGGTGAAAGACAGGTGGGTAAAGAAGTGCGGATGGGGTAAAAGAGGTCCTGGAGCGCAACTCGTGCGGGCGCTTCAACAGGCGGCTGGTTCGGGTCATTCGCACCTAACGGAGGTGGAATCCTTCCCGTCGGTAAGGTATTGTTGGGGTTGAATCCCGACATACCTTCGGTGAAAGAAGTTGAAGGTGAAGGTAAGAAAGTGGACGGATTTTCGACTTCGGTGTCGAAGGGTTCGCTGGTCGGTACCAACGAAACACGGACTAATCGGGCGTCTGTATCCCTAGTCCAAAGTGACATACACTAAAGGGGATAGTGCAGTCAGAAAAAAAGAAAAACAGAATGTGGGGGTAAGATAACGTCAGTGAGGGAAAGTGGTGTGGTGAATTTGCAGGTTTTCTTTTTGCGACAAGTTGCAAGTTTTGAAGAGTTTTATTTATATATATATATATTTTTGTTTTATGTGGGAGTTTTGCAAAGAGGTTTTTGAAAAAGGACTCGTGACACAACTGTATCAACCACACATGCACAATCAGGCCTAGATCTAGGGTCGTCTAGGTCTACTAGACAGCTCCTAACTAGGGCTAGAAATAGGACCTCAAACCGCCTCTTCACGGACAAGTACGGCCAGGTAAGTGGGAAGGAACCACCACTACAGTGGGCCTAATTAATAACCACTAGCCTAGACACCGCAATGTCGGTTAGGATAAACGGCCGATGCCTACCCTAGTCCTTTTCCTATTGAGCTCGCTGTCCTTAGGTCTGAGTCTAGTCTTTTTTAATTAATTGTGGTCGATGCAAAATGCTTTAGGTGTTTTCTGGGGTCCTGGGAAGGGTGATGAAATCCTCAGCCAATCTGAGTTTGGTCAATTAGCCCCTTAAGTCCAATTAAATTATGCAAAACAAAAATTCACTTGCAATCAATTTTAGCGCGGCGCAAAGAAACCTGCAGCAAATCTGTTATTTAGAAAGGGGAAGAAGATTTTTTTTTAGCGCAAAGAAACCTGCAGAAAATTTTTACAGTGGAGATATGGTGGTTTCAGAGGGGAGAAAGAAAAAACTAACCATGCAATTTTTGTGCAAAGAGTCCAACAGACGGCCGCGTAAACGCGGTTTTAATGGGTGTTTTGCGGCGGATCCGCGGCTCCTTGAGCAGATCAGGGACTCAGAAAATTTCTGGTGCTCTGCTGGTTCAATCTTCCTCTGTTGTGATGTTCACTTTTCTGATTTGACCTCTGTAAAATTCCAGATCCAAAAGTCTTTGCGGTTCCTGCAAGATTCCAACGAGAAACCCTTCAAACAGATAAAAATAATGAAAAGAAATTTTTTATATTTTGTATTTTCTGATTTTTATAATTTTTCAAAATTTATATCAACCCGAAATCATACAAAACAAGAAAATTACGCCATCCCCGGCAACGGCGCCATTTGATTAATCCAAAGTTTGTAGTTTACCGTAATCAGAAACGGCGTCGCTTTGCAGCTAGCCGGTGAATACGGGTCGATCCGCAGGGATGTGTAAATTTCTGTTTTTGTGTTTTAACGAGTTGATTACGTTGGTTGTTTGGTTTTTTTCGATTGAATTTAAGACGAATTTATATGATATGAAAGAACTCGTTAGGGTTAGGTCGAAGGTAGGGGTGTTGAGATCAATGTTTTCACCTCTTTCAATGCCGTTGATTTAATCTTTTTAGAAAAATCACATCAATTATTAGCAAAGGGGATTAGGATGATCGGGAAGAAACAAAGTTTCTTCCTCTAGATCCTTGTCCGTCCCTTCCTATTAATTGCTGTGATCTTCATGGACGTCATATATGTCCGGCCTTTTATACTACGGTTCACCTTTTCCTTGTAGGTAGGGTGCCGTAGGGGGCGGATCATACATGCGTGCATGAAAATTTCGTTTTAAAAAAATATGTTGGCATTGAAGGAGGTGAGAGACATCCATCTCTCACTCCCTCTCTTGTTCCTAACCCTAACGAGCGAGGATTTTACTCGCTCATTAGGGAATTATTTGAAAGTGACATTTTTTATGCTTATGTTTTAAAGTGTTACCTTACGACAGATTAAAAATAGCTAAAACTAGTGAACTACAGCAAACAAATGGATAAGTAGGGCAAGTAGTGAAATTAAACTAAGGCAGGAATTAAATAAATTAAAACTTACAAGAAAAGATGATGCTCTTGATCTCTCAACAGGTCTGAACTTTTATTGATTGATAAGAGGCATGCCAATTTACAGATCTTGAGTACAATTTATAAGCAACTAGTGAAGCTAGGGTTACAGACTCTCGTAGACATGAAATTACATATTTGCCCCCTAAAAATCCCAACATATGAAACGACACACCGACACAAGAAGTCGGTGCCGACACGGGCACCATATGGCCGCGGTTCCGCGGCCAAGACATGCCTTTGGCCGCGGTTCCGCGACCTTTTGGTGGGCTTGGCTCACCAACTTTCTGTGATTGGTTTGTCTTCTCTTGGGATTCCTATTTTCATTGTTCTTTTCTCTGTTGGGCTTCTTAGCATTCTCCAGATCCTTAGTGAAACTTGTAAGGATCTTTTGACCGTTTCACTTGTTTTTCGTCTCGGCTTGAGTAAGATCCGTGTGCTGGTTGGTCAAAAGTCCATTTCCTGTATCATCTTTGTCTTTTTCACTGTATTTGCTCCGAGATCCTGTATCCTGTATCATGCAACAAACGAGCGTCAAAAGTACCTGTTTACTTATAAAATGCATAAAAGTGGGGCGTATGAATTGCAATATTATAATGTGAACAGGTAGTCATATGACCTTGTTGGGCTTTGTTAAGGGTCGTGCGGGTGGGTTTAATTCAATCAGGAAATGACGGGTTGAACTTGATTAGCGTCCTATGGTTTGTTGGCCTTTGTCAAGGTCATAGGGGGTTAGGGGCAAAATATTATCGGGAATTTCAAGTGTTGAAATTTGCAATGAGATTGCATACCTTCTATAAAATAGTTGGATCCCGATACCCACTGCGAGTAAGTGTTAGTCCTGGGAGAGTCTTGCAATTTACAATTAGCCGATCAAGTAGGTGTCTAGAAAGGTGTCAACGGGGCTATACCTCTGGGAAAACGAGGTTTACTTTAATTAGGTCCGTGCGAAAGCACGGGGAACCTCCCTCAAAGTACCGGCACTGGCCTGGTTGAAAGATTGGCGAACTTTTAGAGTGTAATTAATCCCGGCTAGTCTTTCCTTTTAGGGTTTGAAGGAAGATTTGATAAAAAGCAGTGGGAGCCATCCTGATTTGATAAGATAATAACCAATCTAATCTTACAAGAGCATACGCTAAAGTGTTTTCTTCTCTCTCTCTCCAGGTAGCGACCATATCAGGCCTTAATCAAGATAATAATATGGATGTATTGACCGAACCCATTTGTTATACTGTGCAGGGGAACATTGGTTCCGTTCTTTCTTATAATTGTTATAAGACCGAGCAGGGAATAGGGATATATCCGGATTTCCATGCCGCCCAAACGAAGAATAAGCGTGTTGATGCATCTTCTTCGGGTGTGTTAGTTATTGAGAACTGTTTCTCAGTTCACTCTACGTCCTGGGTATTAGATACCGGATCGGGATCCCACATATGCAATATGTTACATGGGCTAAGGAAAGGTAGAGAACTGGGAATGAGTGATCATTCCATAAGAGTAGAGAATGGTGCAAATGTTGCAGCCAAAGCAGTTGGCGAATATCACCTTATATTACCAAATGGTAATACATTGATTCTGAACAAATGCTTTTACATTCCGACCCTGATATGCAATCTTATATCAGTTTCTTTATTAAGTAAAGAAAGATATAATTTTGTAGTATAGGATAATATTATGAATATCTTCCTGAATCAAAAGTTGATTGGATCAGGCTCGTTAATTAATGGAATATGCATTCTAAATCAAACCACAGTTCTTAACATACAAAACACACACAAGAGGAAGAGTTCAGAAATTAACGAATCCTTCTTATGGTATTGTAGAATAGGTCATATCAATGCGACACGGCTAGCTAAGTTGCATAAGGATGGATATTTGAACCCGTTCGAATTTTCATCTTATGACACTTGCCAGTCATGTCTCAAAGGAAAAATGACCAAAACTCCGTTTAGTGGACACGGAGAAAAAGTTACCGAACTCTTGGGACTGATACATAGTGATGTATGCGGTCCCATGTCTACACATGCCAGCAATGGTTCTTCGTACTTCATTATATTCACTGACGATCTCTCAAGATACATACATGTGTTCCTGATGAAACTCAAGTCTGAACCTTTTGAGAAATTCAAGGAATATAAATCCGAAGTCAAGAACCAAACGGGTAAAAGTATTAAAATCCTTCGATCTGATCGAGGAGGTGAATACTTGAGCACGGAGTTCCTGGACTTTCTAAAAGAGAATGGGATTCTCTCTCAGCTTACTCCTCCGTATACAACACAGCACAACGGTGTAAAAGAATGGAGGAATCACACCCTATTAGATATGGTGCGCTCTATGATGAGCACTGCTGAGTTACCTATTTCCTTTTGGGGTTATGCGCTTGAGACAGCAGCATACCTATTGAATCAAGTTCCATCTAAATCTGTACCTACCACACCATATGAGTTATGGAGTGGGAAGAGACCATGTCTTAAACGAGTTAAGATATGGGGTTGTCCGGCCTATGTCAAAAGGCAAAATCCGAACAAACTCGAGGCATGGTCAGTTCTATGCAAGTTTGTGGGATATCCCACACATTCACATGGATATCTTTTCTACCATGGCGAGGAACAAAAGGTGTTTGTTTCTCGACATGCCACCTTTTTAGAAAAGGAATTTCTTGCAAAGGAAATTAGTTGCAACGAGGTAGAACTGGAAGAAATTCCGGCTACACAAACTGAAACTGAAGATTTAGTGGAACCCGATGATTCGATAGTTCCCAACGAACCTCAGCCTCTCCGCCGATCTAGTAGGGTTCTTCATCCACCTGAGAGATATTACGGTTTTCTCATTGATGGTGGAAGAGAGGATTGCATTATGGAGGATGATGACTCAACTAGCTTTGAGCAGGCCATCACGAGTGGGGACTCAGTGAAGTGGCTGGATACAATGCGATCTGAGATGGAATCCATGTACACCAACAAAGTATGGACTTTGGAAGTTGCTCCTGAAGGGGTAAAACCCATTGGGAGCAAATGGATCTTTAAGAAGAAACTTGGTGCAGATGGAAAAGTTGAGACTTTCAAAGCTAGACTTGTTGCAAAGCGTTTTCGTCAACGACCAGGTGTGAATTATGACGAAACCTTTTCTCCAGTGGTTATGCTTAAGTCCATCCGGATCCTACTTGCCATTGCTGCATACCATGACTACGAAATATGGCAAATGGATGTTAAGACCGCCTTTCTAAATGGTGATTTAGAGGAAAGCATGTACATGACTCAGCCAGAGGGCTTCGTAGACAGTGGGAGCAGCGGAAAGGTGTGCAAGCTGCTTAAATCCATCTACGGGTTAAAGCAGGCATCGCGGAGTTGGAACATTTGTTTTTATGTCGTTGTCAAAGAGTTTGACTACGTCAAAAACGTATGTTCCACCAATCAGAGCAAAGCTCTGTTTGAAATTCAAATTTCAGAAAAAAATAAAATTTTAAAGCAACGCTTCAGATGCAGCGCCAGGTGCGCTGCGCCCTAGGCAACGCACCATGTGTGCGCTAGCGCTAGGCACGCTGCGCAGCACGCCATGTGTCAAACATGGGTGCGCTAGCGTAGAGCGCGCTGTGCTCTGAGCAGCGCACCACGTGTCAAACACAGGTGCGCTAGCGTAAGGTGCGCTGCGCTCTAAGCAGCGCACCACGTGCAAAGCACTGGTGCGCTAGCGTTGGAATTAAAAAACTCCCCACCGTTAGATCAAAAGATCTAATAATAATGATAAATCATTAATTAATCAGAATTAAATTCTGTTATGGAAAGATTTTTCAATCTTTTTATAAACAAGAAGATTGCCTTCTGTAAAACAGAAGCCCTACGATCAAAGATCTAATGGTGGGAAACATCTCCAAATCAATCAGAGAAAGATCTCTTTAACTAATTTAACAAATCAGCTTGCCCTATATAAAGGCCCCAAGACTTCAAGTCTGATATAGAGAACCCCCCATAAACTTTGAAAATTCAGAGGAAGAGAAGCATAGCTCTCAGCAAAAGAAAATTCTTTCTTCAAGGTAAAAAGAATGGCGATGAACAAAGAGATGAAATCATCTCATAATTAAAAAGAAGAATTATCTTCTTAAAAGATCATAGATCTGTAAAGACAAAAAGTCTTTTCATAAAAGAGATCAAAAGATCTCAGCATAAAATAAAAGGAGAACATATTTCTTCTCACAGATCATGGATCTATAAAGGCAAAGCCTTTCATCAAAATAAGAGATTGAAAATCTCTCCTGCAAAATAAGAACCGTTGTTCTTAAATCTTGAGACAAAGTCTCTTTTAAAAGAACATAAACTTGTTCCCAGATCATAAAATTGATCAACTGCGCCTTGCGCTCTCGAAATGCGCCTTGCGCTCTTGAATTGCGCTTCTGCGCTCCCTGGATCGGCGCTCAGCGCCAAATGCGCCACGTGTGCGCCAATCAAATAACTTGTGCTTTTGCGCTTCTGAAACAGCGCACTGCGCTCATGGGCTGGCGCTCAGCGCTAAGCGCAACACGTATCATTCATGTATGCGCCAGCGCAATGCGCTCATGGACTAGCGCTCAGCGCTCACAAACTGGCATCTGCGCTCATCATCTGGTGTCTAGCGCAGAGCGTAACACCTGTCCCTTACATGCGCGCCACATGGAAAAAGCGCACTGCGCTCTTTGACTGGCGCAAAGCGCCTAGCGCACCATATGTTGCGCTGACAGAACACAAATTGTTCTTTAATGAGCCAGAGCTCTGATGAATGCTCTGCATTTGATAAAAGACAAAAGAAAAGATTTTTGCCAAGATATAATGCTCAACATTGTTAAAAGGGCCAAGCCCAAATAAAGGCTCAATAGCCAGAATAAAAAATGTTAAACATTTATTGGACTTAGCCCAAAATTGGCCATAAGTCCTCAACCCATATTAATTGAGCCCATCCGCTCATTGGACTATAGATCTTTCAACCAATTCACACCGGTTCAAGGGTACATCTCTTTACTCCTCTGATATTTGTCGTTGTAATCCTTCAACGTCTTTAGAGAGGTGACGGGTTCCGACAACCAAACACTTTACGGACCGTGGGGTCCTTAAACTCACGGACTACGATGTCCTTAACCTGTACTGTGGGGTCCCTTTAAACCCATGGACTACGATATCCTTAACCTGGACTGTGCGGTCCCTTTAAACCCATGGACTATGATGTCCTTAACCTCGGACTGTGGGGTCCCTTTAAACCCATGGACTATGATATCCTTAACCTGGACCGGGATGTCCTTAACTAACATTGGACTATAATGTCCTTAAACTAATCGACCGCAATGTCCCTAAACTAAACAATAGAGTCCAAATGCTCTCTTGTCAGATCCAAACGATCCCATTAAGTTGATCTTAGTCTAAAATGAGACTAACGTATCCTTAACATACGTTTAAGTTGATCTTAGTCTCAAATGAGACTAACGTATCCTTAAACCCAACCCCAAACCCAAATCTAAGAAGATACGGAGTTGGACTAATCCACGCCCTACGGGCGACAACATAAATTAGTCTCCGTATACAATCCATGGGCAACCAAAAACAAAACAAACACCTACGACACGAAGTGACCATCTGGAGAAGGAGAAAGTGGTTACCGCGGTGCAGTAGCGTAATTAGCTGCAGGGGCTTGCGCCTGTAGGGAAGAGCGTCCCCACAATCAAAAACCCCTCAACGAGGGGGAATCTGACTAATTCTGCTACATCGGCCGCATCCGTTTAAACCTTCGATATATGGTGTCATAAATCAACTTGGCATCTTCGGAGAGGTAGACTGATAGCACCAAATAGCATCTGCTCTCGAAGTTCAGGCCGGACGTCCTAACGTCCCGGTCGCGTCTTTCGGCGGAGAACAGATTCTGGCACGCCCGGTGGGATCTCTTCCTCTTTCTACTCCACACTTCATGTGTCGTGTTTCGCGAAAAAGTCGCGGTTTGACATGGTTGCCCTGGATTCGAGGTACTAAGATTTGGTGTCTTACTCCGTACAGAAAATAGAAGATCAATGGTTTCAAACTGCATTAACTGTAACTGCAACTCTCACTCTGTTCTGTTCGGAGGAGTGACTTACGGGCCCCAAGCGGCGTCCCTTTTCACAATGCCGGTAGAACAAGTGACCCAAGCAACCACTGGGCTATTCTTCGGGACCATGATCCCGCCAACAAGCTTCAGCGCTCCTTTACCATCGCAAGAAGGTCCGAAGAAGTCAGTCTTTGATTGGCTTGCAACTACTGCGGCCCTTCTCAACGGGTCGCCCAAACCAAGCGTCTCAGTTTTCAGCAGATTGGGCCAAAGCTCATGTGGGCCCGTAAAGAAGCCTGCGATACTAGAAAGGGTTATCCCAAAAAGGATAGCCATTCCTGCTCTCGAAGTCGTCAAAGCGGCTTCTCCTGCCAAAAGGTCGGTCTTCACAAGACTGACTGTTTCAGCTCCCGTTTCAGGCGAAATCGTCAAGGCTGCTTCACCTGTTCAAAAGTCGGCCTTCACAATACTGACTACCCCCTCTCAGCGAGCATCTGTCTTTGACAGGCTGGCACTAACAGCAGACTCTCATCAGAATAGGGGGCACGGAAAAGCTGATCCAACAGCGGAGGTGATCCCGACCGCACGACATGCTCGACGTCGCCACTGGCGCCGAGTGAGGAAAGCTGGGGGCAATTTACCTTCTGGACTGACTCCGCCGACTCCAATGATGGAAGTTGATGCTACTGTTCCAACCGGGAATAGCTTTGAACTACTTAAAAGGGTGCGCAAGAATTCGCCAACTGCCGTGCTAAAAAAGTCTCCTCCGCCCGTTGAAAAGATCACAAAGGTGAAGCTGGAGCAGCCCCCTCAGCGGCTGTCCTATAAAATTTATAAAGTTTGACGACAGGTCCAAGACTCCGTGATTGATCAAGACTATCCCCGCCAACAGAAAAAGATGAAAGCGTGGCGAGAAGAGGACAATCCTGTCAAGCCACAAAAGGTGCCGTCTACCTGGGTACCTGTTGCAACGGCCCCCTCAGTTTCGACCGCCCACAAAAGAAGGAAGTCGTAGAAGATCCCTGCGTCTTTGGCAAATCGTAAAGACACTGAATCTAAACGCCCCAAGTCTGGGGGCATGGTGGTGCACACTGTCTATATGGCATCCGGAAAAGAGGATAGCCGTATCTCCACAGGTCATCGACCGCTTACGCGATCTGTAACAAAGGCCCGGGAGAAACAACAGAAGCTCCAGAAAGTGTTGACGCAGATGGCCATACTCACAAGACCGAAAGCAAGCCCGGAGACATCCTCGGAGCAGCGCCGTGAGCATGAATCTGATGCTGAATTCCTTCGGAGAATACTTGAGAAGATGGACAAAGAGGCTGCGGAACAAGCGGCCAATATAAAACAAATGGCCCTTCTATTCCAAGATATGGTGGACATGATGATCCAACCGGACCCTCCAGCTGAAGATCCTCCAATAATAATTGAAGATGATAGAGGAGAGACATCAAATCCTTTGCCGGATCTGTCAGCAACCAAAGAGGAGACGATCTCCAAAGCTGCCCTGGATGATTACATCGCTCTGCAGATACGAGTTCACCAGGCGAATGAAGCAGCCGGCCAAGTTGTTAAAACTGGGCGACCATATCCAGGTTGGTATGACCAAATAAAGTACCCACCAGGATATACGATCCCCAAATTCCATGTGTATAAGGGGATGGGTAATCCACATCAGCATGTCGCTCAGTTCAAGGCTCTCTGCGGCAATACTGGAGGTGATGAAAAATTGTTGCTTCGTCAGTTCGTCGGTAGCTTGGCGGAGACGGCGTTCGAATGGTACTCAGAGCTTCCCGACGACTCCGTCAAAACGTTTATGGAAATGGAGTTGTTATTCACTCAGCGGTTTGCAAGCGCCAGCGAACGCACCCCGATCACGGCATTGATCAACGCCCGAGTAAAGCCGGGAGAGACATGGGTGCAGTATGCAATCCGGTGGCGGAACCTATGGTCGAGATGCGAACAATGCATAGAAGAAGCTCCTACCGTGGGCATGTTCATGTGGACCCTTGACCTTCAGTCAACTATCTCCCAATTCATGATGTTCTTCAAGCCGACCACGTTCCAGGCCTTGATCGACAAGCTAGCCCAAATGGACCAGATGGGTCATAGGCCTTTCCCTTCAAAAGTGGGTTTTCAGAATGAAAAAGGTAACGGGAAAGCGACCTTTGTCGTCAACGCTCAGCAACAGCCGAGTAACCCGAGATCGTTTGTTCGTCAAAGCAACAAGCCGCGATCCCTCGGTGAGAAGTTGAAACGTCCTTACTCATTTCCCAGGGATAAAACAAGGAGACTATTCGAACTGGCAGTGCGCAACGGACTCATCACTCTGCCAGATCCAAAACATCCGTCGCAACCGGGTGACGTTAACAATCCTAACTATTGTCCCTACCACAGAGTAATAGGTCACCCACTCGAAGATTGCTACGTCTTCAAAGGCTGGATTGAAGATGAATACCAAAAGGGCAAATTCGCGTTGTCTGACAACTGGAAGGTGAACCCGCCACAACCACATGCTCAGAAAAGGATAGACACGCCGGGGGCATCATGCTCTTTTATAGAGGAAGCTCCATGAGAAATTGTTCTTTCGACAAAATCTAAAAGAGTGCTGAAAGATCTTCAAACATGTCCGACCTATGACCGAAACGTCGTTAAACTAAAAATGGACCGCAATGTCTTAAAACTTGTGATTGACTGAGATGTCGATAAACTACTGTAGACTGCAATATCCCAAGGCTGACACAAAAAAAGAAGAGAAAAGAAAACGGTATGTCCATCAGCAAAATGGGCACGGATGAAAACCCGAAAGGGCCTCGTGAGTAAAAACAGCAGGGCTACCGGCGAGTTTTTGTGAAAACCCGAAAGGGCGCAATCTCGTTAAAAGACACCTGCAAGGTCCTCTCGACCTTGTGAGGAGAAACCACCTGTGTGAGATCCTTACGACTCACAAAGGGAGCAACACACTTAGGGATCCCCACGATTCCTAAGGAGAAATTACACTTACGAGATCCTCATGACTCGTAAGGAGAACCCTCTTATGGGACCCTCACGGCTCATAAGATTCAAAAGTCTTAAACTACAGGGATCTGAACCTGTTCTTAAGCGGCCACCACAACCTCCAATATGCCCTACAAGCGGCTCAGTGCTGACCCTTGTATACAATCCACGAGCGCGAATGAACATTTTCCTAATAGAGTCCTACCAGCGACTAGGGATATGCTCACACGGTGAACAAACACTTATAGGTCCTCTCGACTTGCAAGGAGAAAACACTCTTGTAAGATCCTTACGACTTATAAGAGAACACACACTTAGGAATCCTCACGATTCCTAAGGAGAAAACGCACCTACGAGATCCTTACGACTCGTGGGGAGAAATACTTTTATGAGACCCTTACGGCTCGTAAAGTTAAAAGCCTTAGTCGAAAGGATCCTAACCCTGTTTGCTAAGCCACCTTTGTTCGACATCGACAGAGGCAAATGATGATTCGCTCCTGGCAATATCCCAGTTGTAGCGATACTGATGCCTAAATCGGTATCAAATTCCAAGTCCTTTCATGGCAAATGATGATTCGCTCCTGGCAATATTCCAGTCGTAGCGATGCTGATGCTAAGATTGGCACCAGATTCCAAGTTCCATACTCGTGGCAAAAAGTCAACGAGCCAAAAATGCATATGAAATAGCCGAAATGATGGGGCAACTTGCAACGAAATCAGCAAGTAAAAATGTATGCATACAAAATATCCGAAATGGTTGGGCAACTCGCAATAAAAAGAAGCAAGTAAATAAAACATATAGTCGAAGTGATTGGGTACCGCGAAAAATAGCCGAAATGATTGGGCAATCGCGACTTTCGCGATACAAAAAGCTAAAATGATAGAGCATCACGGAAAGAATTTAAAAAAAATGATGAAAGAATGAAACTTTTGCCCTGCAGGCGAGTCCATATTGTCCCCTGTATACAATCCATGGGCATAAACAAATAGGGGACCATATTTCCCTACTATACTTTGTCAAAGGGAGAGTCGGATCTTGACGGCAACATCTGCATCCCAGAAAAACAATAACAGCATTCCTCCTCATTCCAGCAGGATTCAGACACGATATCAACAAAGCGGAGCCATGGCAAAGTCCTAGTTCCAAGACTCTACGGTCCACAGACAACCTAGAGTCAACCAATGACTTCCCTGCCGGATCAACGCTCCGTCTCGGAAATAAGTCAACCGACTCCGAGGAAATCAGTGTCCTTGACAAAAACCTCGATTCAGGGAAATCAGCGTCCTTGACGAGAGCATCTCGATTCGCATCGACCCGCAAGGAAATCAGTGTCTTTGCAGGAATCTCTCGATTCATTTCGATCTCTGGGGAAATCAGTGTCCTTGGCAAAACCTTAATTCAGGGAAATCAGCGTCCCTGACGAGAGCATCTCGATTCGCGTCGACCCGCAAGGAAATCAGTGTCTTTGCAGAAATCTCTCAATTCCTCTCAACTCCGAGGAAATCCGTGTCCTTGGCAAAAACCTCAATTCAGGGAAATCAGCGTCCTTGACGAGAGCATCTCAATTCGCGTTGATCCAAAAAGAAATCGGTATCTCTGCATGAATATACGACGTCCGTAAAACGGAGCCATGGCAAAGTCCCTAGTTCCAAGCCTCGACGGTTCACCAACAACCTAGAGATAAACCGCGACATTCGTCTCGGTATAGCAGACGCAATGCCAGCAAACAAAGCGAAGGCAATATTTGTAGCTTCAGGGTCTTGACGGCAACTCATATAAAACCTGAAAGACTATCGGAGATCATCCCACACCAGCGCGGAGTGGTTATGACTCATCGGGGCTCCCAAACTGAGCCTAACCTTAAGTAAAAAGAGACATGGAATATCCCTAACGCTTTCTCTTTCGACGGTAATATCACCTGGAAGATTACTTGAAGACGTCTTGTCTAGCCCCCGAAGGGATCAGAGACACGACAGTCGCGGGGCTACTCGAACAGTAAGATTATGCGTCGAGGAATACACCAGCCAACACGACGGTGCGACGGGTAAAAACCCTAGTACCACAGGCCCTAACGAACTTCTATTAGCAGGAGTATACTGTGACGTTAGGACATTCTTGCGAGAACTTCTTGATTGTCTCGACTCGTGAGGAAATTAGTGTCCTTGCGAGAATTTCTCGATTCGTCTCGACTCGTAGGGAAAAGCCTTAGGCAATGGGGATGAGGACCTGTTTCCTAAGCACTGGGGGCCTGCAAGTCAGTCCAAAATGGACTCTTGCATACTATTCACGGACCACACTCTCCAAAGTCGAATCTCGACAAGGATGGAAACAACCACTACAAGTCCTCTCGACTTGTAAGAGGGAAAAATTCTCTTGTGAGATCCTTACGACTCTCGAGAGAAACCACACTTGGGGATCCTCAAGATTCTTAAGGAGAAATTACACCTACGAGATCCTCTCGACTCGTAGGAAGAAAAGTCTTCATGAGACCCTCACGGATCATAAAGTTGAAAAGTCTTAGGCAGCAGATCTGAACCTGTTTCCTAAGCCATCACTACCTCTCGGAGAATTCAAAAACATAATGCTCTATCATCTACAGGCTACGCTTACTAAAGGTAACAAGCTGGCAGCAAAGAAAAGAGAAGAAAACAGTAATAGAACAAAAAAAATGTATCTTTTATTCATGAATTCAGTGTAATACAAGTTGAATCATATGAAAGAACAAAAAAAAATGGATACATGTTATTCAAAGATTACAAGCAAAACAGCTACTGAGAAGGAAGCGTTTTCAACAAGTCCGCAAGCTGCTCTCGCACTCCTTTCAGCGCCTTCTCGTGATCAGCCGCCGCGGCCAGCTTCGCTTCAATTCGAGCCCTTTGCTGTAAGCACGATGAAATCTTCTCATCGATTTCCTGTTGGAAAGCTTCGCGACTCTGCATAACCCGCTCAATAGAGTCGAGCTTCCGCCTCAATACAAGCCCGTTCGAAATACATTGCTGCAAGGTGTCAAAAGCAGCTCTCAGTTGCGTGGCGTTCGCTTTAACTTGAGCGCGCAGCTGGGCAGATTCTCCTGAAGCCTCCTCGCGTTCCTTCCGCCTCAAGGTCGCTTCTTGTTCGAAATGGCGGAGGAAGGACACACTCTGCTCGACCCATGCAGCCCGCTGGGAGTTCAAAGCCTGAATCTCAGGAGTAGGACGCATAAGCTCAAGCTCATGCAGGCAGGCCTCAATCTTCCTGCAGTGGTTAACCCAAGACTCAATGACGCCTTCGTTATGGAAGTTCACAAGCGTCGCCAGCATTGGATTAACTTCGGCAGCAAAATCTACAGCAAACGTGGGGGCCTCCGCGTCAAGCTCTTTGATATAATCGCTCAACATACGCAGACTGGTCACAGCATCTTTTGAGGATGGACATCTGGAAAAGGGCCCTGCCGGTATCATGACGCGAGACTCGAACGGGGCTGGAGTCGATATGACCGCTACAAAGATAAATCACAATCAGATGTCGGCTTAAGAAATAAAAAAAATACATGAACAAAAGAGTCTATTATACCGGCTACAACAGGGGGCAAAGCTGGGAGTTCCGGTGGCGCGGCGATACCCTTGACTCCCCCTTCAACTTGTAAGGCTACGAGCAATGCAAAGAAGAATTAGCAATAACATGACTGCCCGTTAAAGAAAAGAAAGGACGTCGGTTAGAAAAGATACTCATCGACACCAGCGGGCGGACTAATCTCCGACGGGAAAGAGAAGTGCGGGTTCAGCACCTGATACAAATGATCAAAAAGAACTCCTGCGAGATCACGATGATACATGGTCAATACACGAAAGATACTGTCCCCGATTTAAATTTATCACAAACCCATACCTTCCAGCATTTAAGAAGATATAAGAGAAGATGGAGGGGCGGTCACCGTCAAAGCGGTAACTAGTGGCGCTTCCTCGGGTGGCATAACCGTAACGCCCGCCGTAGCTGCATTCAAAACAAAAGTACTGTCAGAAAAGGTAGAAAAGGGATTGCAGAATAAAATAGAAAGAAATGACCTGAAATTTACCTGGTAAGCCACCGGTCGAGACCACAACAAGGGCATCACTGGATGCAGCGACTGCCTCACCCTCCTCCGTGCTCACGAGCACATCATCAGGGATGTGGGCCGGTATAGTAACTTCCGGTGGAGAAGAAATAACCATCGCTAAAGGCTCCAATGGAAGGACGGTGGCCTTGACTACCTGTCCCGCAATCTTCGGGCCATCCCCAGAGAGACCCGTTGAATCTGCGGCCAATGAAGATGCCTCTTCCGGAGGAGCAATCACCTGGGAGCAGGAATCACCAAGGGAAGCTCCATCGCAGGAATAACAATTGCGTCGACCCCTTCCACACTGATTAGTGCCTCATCGGGGATATCTGTGAAGTCCATAGTCAGGGCGCGACTTGGACTCAGCTCCTCTGCCATCGCCGAAATCCCTGCAAAGTTTGTACGAGGATAAGTATATATATATATATATATATATATATATATATATATATATATATATATATATGTATACAAGCAATACAAAATATTACAAAGAGATACATGAACATACCGATGTGCAAGGGAGCTTCTAGTATGGCTTGTTCAAGCCGACGCTCCTTCTTGAGGAGGTATGCTCGCCGAGGTTCGAGAGTAGACTCGTGGCCATCGGTCCACAATGAAAGTGCATCCTCGGCGTCGGCTGAGACGGCCTGCTTAAGAGCCCTTTCGCCCTATTCTTCCAAAGGGCCTATGAATAACCGCCGTATCCACGGAGAGTCTTCATAAAAGATGACGGTAGGGTAAGGCCTCTTCGGGATCCTTACATTCTCGGATTCGTCTTGTGAGCGTCTTATAGCCTCAGCCAATTGTGCGGCTTCCTCGGCAGATGAACCAGGGAAAAGAAGACCGTCTTCCGGTGGACTAGTAACGGTCTTCTTCCCCCGCTTTGGTCCAGAGCTAGTGATTGCAGAAGATCGCTTCTTTCCCCTTGCCGTCTGTTTTTTGGGCTGCTTCTCGGTTTTGACAGGGAGAGGAGACTTCTTCAGGACCTTCGCCAAGGAGATATTATCACTAGAGTTGGGTTTTACCTCCGGAACCGTTACGGTATCCATCATCGGCCGTTCAAGCGAAGCCGCTGTTGGTAATGAGATGCGAAACCTTTCCTCCTCTCCAAAGGTTTTAAGCGAAGCAGCAATAGCTTCTTCTGTGGAGCCATCTGTTAAAATAGCAAGCGTCAGTCAAAGCATGATAAAATATATATATATAAACAGCGGACAGATAAGGGTAATGTATACCTGACTGCGCAAGGGCGGCCAGTTCTTTTTCAAAGATGGCTGACTGTTTGGAAGCTTCGATGGCAGCCTCCAAATCGGTATCATCGAGCGTCCCGAATAAACCCTCATTGGTCCCATATTCGCTCAAGCCTTCGCTAGACGGAGCAGGGGGCGTCGAGCCTAATATGGTGTCCAAAGAAAGTACTTGTTTCTTTTTCTTATGAAGAGGAGCGCCAGAGGCCGATAACACGAGTTTGCGTTTAGCAGGCGCCTTTGGACGACGAGTTCTAATTTCTTTTCCTACGTCCGACTTGGGGGACGCGGCAGCCACCACTTTTTCAGGCGCGCTAGATGGGGGCAACCCACGCGTAGGGCTTAACACGTGTGGGGGCTCAACTACAGTGACCTCTCTCAAGAGAGGATGAACAATGTTCCGTCGCTTCAGAGGAACATTTCGATCACCAGCCAGCACTGCGCCCTTGCGATCAAGCAGTAATCGCTTTTCCTCCCTAATAACGGCACCCATCGAATGTTGGTACCACGCCAAATACACATTCAGAGCTTGCGGAACACAACTCGCTTCGCTGATGAAGAAGTTAGACCCTGTATTCAGGTGCATCAAATGATAAAGTGCGCTCCGAGTACCCTCTTCAGTGGCAGCCGGTTCTGCCAAGAAAGCCTCGAGTGGGACGCCCTAATTGTAGCTTAACTGCTGGGCGAAGCGATGCGGGTTATACCTCATAAATAAAGCCGAGTCATTCATCTTGAATACAAGAAAGCCCTGCCGGATAGAGTACAGATGAAGAATCTCCTGAGCCTTCAAGACGGAGACCCCATCTTTAAATATGTCCTGCAAGGGCAGCACCGTCTTCCCCGATTCCTGGCCAACGGTCAAAACTTTATCAGTAAAGGACATGCCAGCTCCAACCGTGCGCGGGCGAAGAAGCAAGCCTCTAGCTTCCCGTTGTGTTGGAGTCACAATAGAGGCGCTGACCAGTCGCATGATCCGAGGGAACATGCACCTGTCATAAAAACCCGGCCTCTTGTGGATACCAAAGACGCCTAGCACGTGCAACTCGAGCCATGACGTGAAATAATGCATCGGGAAATTTACCGACTGCACCCCTGGCTTAGTGGTATCCGCTGCCACGCTGAGGCCGTGATACACATGGGCTAACCCAGCGATCCCTACAGCCACTTGTATCCCAGCAACCATCCGATGCGCATGATAGAAGACGGACGACCTCATAAGGCGAGAGTGCATGGGGAGCGCAAACCAACTCAGCCATAACCCAAGAAACCCTAAAAAGAACGTTTCTTCGTCAATCCCAGGAGCCGCCAGCTCTGCAAAAGGGATGACCGGGGTATCGGGTAGAAAGAAGCTCTTCTGATCCGCCTCCGCCACCGGCAGGTTGCCCAAACCTAAGCCGAAGGGATCGTCAAGTTTCTCGGCTTCTTCCTTCAATACTTCTGGGCGAAGAAAATCAGCGATAAAAGCCGTAAAATTAACTCCATGACCTTCGGATGCAAGATATAGGTTCTCATAGATATTCAACACCTTTATCAAACTTAGAAATTGGTGTTGAATAGCATTCTCGGGAGTAAAATCCATTACCACTGATTTGGTGGCGAAAATATACTCATCTGGGGGAAGCAATTCCTCATAATGTTCTCCCCTAACGGGTAAACCCGTGACCTCTGCAAATTCCTCCAAAGAAATAGAGACTTCTCGATCAGATAGGAGGAAGGTGTGGGTCGGAATATTCCACTGCTCCAGAATGGCCCTGACCCACCATGTAGGAGGCGTGGAATATTGAAACAAAGAAGCGTAAACGGCGGGATACAATCTGAGCTTCATCAACTGGGATTTTTTCGCCGATAAGATATACCGAGCCCACTGCAAATACCCGGCTGGATGACAGGGAGTTAGTCCTACATTGTATGGCTGTCCCCAAGGGCGTGACTCGCCCTGACATATACGCCGCCCTAGGATGTCCAAAGCCACCAGCGGCTGCACGGGTACTGCGGCAATAGAAGGCCGAAGGAGACCTTCTGAAGTCCAGTTGACCTCCTCCACAGTGTAATTTATCGGAGGTGCATCCGCATAAGCGATCGCTGAAATAAGCTCCGAGGGTGTCGCACAGGAAAAGCTCTGTCGGCCCATGATAACTTGATCGTACCATTTACCCCATAGATGAAGACTTTTGTACTCCGGGTCATGGTCTTTTATCAGCGCGAAAACCTCTCGGTCTACGGGTGCTTCAGGAAATCCGCCTTCTGAGCGGATGAACGGGAAGGAGGTGTCGGAAGACATAGTGCCTGCGCAGAATAGGGCGAATTTTCAGCCGCCAATGCTATAAATTAAATTTTATTACAAGGTACTATAAATCCGTACCGCACTGCAATGCAGTTAAAAGGGACCAAAGGGGACCCACAAAATCTAGATGACAGTTCATCATTAATAAAACAACCTCATCATTGGATGGGGCTGTCATTAAAAGAGGAAATCCTCAAAAGATTCTCATTAAATGAGAAATCCCTCGGGCAGAGGAGTAAAACTCCCATTGAGAGCAGCGCTCTTCACTAGACAGACATTTGTCAAAGTCTAATGATGAAGGAAGAAACTTCCTCAAGAAGAGCCTTGCTCTGAGAAGATGATGGAATAATCCATCAAAAATAAAATTTCATTTTTTGATCATCAAGATCCATGAACAAACTCTTAAGAGTTCTTCTATATGATCTGAAAGGAGCAAAGCTCCATTAATGGATTAAGAAATCATAACCAAGATCCTTTTAGATCTGTGATTCCAAGAGAGCAAAGCTCTGTTAATAAAACCCTAAAAAGGATTTTCTTTAGATCAAAGATTTATGAAGAGCAAGGCTCTGATAATGGGTGAAACCCTAAAAGATGTTTCAAAAAGATTTAATCTTTTACCTAATCTGACAGAGTTCTGTCCTTAAAAATTCTTAACAAGAAGAGCTGCGCTCTGAAGAAGAAAATAAATTTTCAAAAGGGATTGAAGATGAACAGAAGTCATCTCAAGGGCCAAGGGTCCAATTTAAAGGCACTAAGCGCCGTTTCAGTTCCTTGGGTGATCCAAGAGTCCAGATGTTACCACCGCTGCGCCCACGTGTGGGCCTCGTGAGCGCAACGGTGGGGGGCATTTGTTTTCCCCAATCAGAGCAAAGCTCTGTTTGAAATTCAAATTTTAAAAAAAAATAAAATTGAAGCAACACTTCAGATGCAGCGCCAGGTGCGCTGCGCCCTAGGCAACGCACCATGTGTGCGCTAGCACTAGGCGCGCTGCGCAGCGCGCCATGTGTCAAACATGGGTGCGCTAGCGCAGAGCGCGCTGCGCTCTGAGCAGCGCACCACGTGTCAAATACAGGTGCGCCGCGCTCTGAGCAGCTCACCACATGCAAAGCACGGGTGCGCTAGCGCTGGAATTAAAAAACTCCCCACAGTTAGATCAAAAGATCTAATAATAATGATAAATCATTAATTAATCAGAATTAAATTCTGTTATGGAAAGATTTTTCAATCTTGTTAAAAACAAGAAGATTGCCTTCTGTAAAACAGAAGCTCTAGGATCAAAGATCCAATGGTGGGAAACATCCCCAAATCAATCAGAGAAAGATCTCTTTAACTAATTTAACAAATCAGCTTGCCCTATATAAAGGCCCCAAGACTTCAAGTCTGATATAGAGAAACCCTCCCATAAACTTTGAAAATTCAGAGGAAGAGAAGCATAGCTCTCAGCAAAAGAAAATTCTTTCTTCAAGGTAAAAAGAATGGCAATGAACAAAGAGATGAAATCATCTCATAATTAAAAAGAAGAATTATCTTCTTAAAAGATCATAGATCTGGAAAGATAAAAAGTCTTTTCATAAAAGAGATCAAAAGATCTCAGCATAAAATAAAATGAGAACATATTTCTTCTCACAGATCATGGATCTATAAAGAAAAAGCCTTTCATCAAAATAAGAGATTGAAAATCTCTCCTCAAAATAAGAACTGTTGTTCTTAAATCTTGAGACGAGTCTCTTTTAAAAGAACATAAACTTGTTCCCAGATCATAAAATTGATCAACTGCGCCTTGCGCTCTCGAAATGTGCCTTGCGCTCTTGAACTGCGCTTCTGCGCTCCCTGGATCGGCGCTCTGCGCCAAATGCGCCACGTGTGCGCCAATCAAACAACTTTCGCTTTTGCGCTTCTGAAACAGCGCACTGCGCTCATGGGCTGGCGCTCAGCGCCAAGCGCAACACGTGTCATTCACGAATGCGCCAGCGCAATGCGCTCATGGACTAGCGCTCAGCGCTCACAAGCTGGCATCTGCGCTCATCATCTGGTGTCTAGCGCAGAGCGCAACACCTGGCCCTTACATGCGTGCCACGTGGCAAAAGCGCACTGCGCCTAGCGCACCATATGTTGCGCTGACAGAACACAAATTGTTCTTTAATGAGCCAGAGCTCTGATGAATGCTCTGCATTCGATACAAGACAAAAGAAAAGATTTTTGCCAAGATATAATGCTCAGCATTGTTAAAAGGGCCAAGCCCAAATAAAGGCTCAATAGCCAGAATAAAAAATGTTAAACATTTATTGGACTTAGCCCAAGATTGGCCATAAGTCCTCAACCCATATTAATTGAGCCCATCCGCTCATTGGACTACAGATCTTTCAACCAATTCACACCGGTTCAAGGGTACATCACTTTACTCCTCTGATATTTATCGTTGTAATCCTTCAACGTCTTCAGAGAGGTGACGGGTCCTGACAACCAAACACTTTACGGACCGTGGGGTCCTTAAACTCACGGACTACGATGTCCTTAACCTGGACTGTGGGGTCCCTTTAAACCCATGGACTACGATGTCTTTAACCTGGACTGTGGGGTCCCTTTAAACCCATGGACTATGATGTCCTTAACCTGGACCGGGATGTCCTTAACAAACATTAGACCGTAATGTCCTTAAACTAATCGACCGCAATGTTCCTAAACTAAACAATAGAGTCCAAATGCTTTCTTGTCGGATCCAAACGATCCCGTTAAGTTGATCTTAGTCTAAAATAAGACTAACGTATCCTTAACATACGTTTAAGTTGATCTTAGTCTCAAATGAGACTAACGTATCCTTAAACCCAACCCCAAACCCAAATCTAAGAAGATACGGAGTTGGACTAATCCACGCCCTACGGGCGACAACATAAATTAGTCTCCGTATACAATCTATGGGCAACCAAAAACAAAACAAACACCCACGACACGAAGTGACCATCTGGAGAAGGAGAAAGTGGTTACCGCGGTGCAGTAGCGTAATTAGCTGCAGGGGCTTGCGTCTGCAGGGAAGAGCGTCCCCACAATCAAAAACCCCTCAACGAGGGGGAATCTGACGAAGTCTGCTACATCGACCACATCCGTTTAAACCTTCGATATATGGTGTCATAAATCAACTTGGCATCTTCGGAGAGGTGGACGGATAGCACCAAATAGCATCTGCTCTCGAAGTTCAGGCCGGACGTCCCAACGTCCCGGTCGCGTCTTTCGGCGGAGAACAACGTAGATGAACCTTGTATATACAAGAAGGTGGCAGAGAGTAAGGTTGTCTTCCTCGTATTGTAGGTGGATGACATACTCTTGATAGGAAATGCCATTCTTATGCTGCAATTGGTCAAGCTCTTCTTATCACAAAGATTCTCAATGAAAGATCTAGGCGATGTCTCCTACATCTTGTGGATTAAGATCTATAGAGATAGATCTAAACGGATACTGGGATTGTCCCAATTCAGGTACATTGACACCATACTAAAGAGGTTTAGTATGGAAGAATCCAAGCGTGGGTTTTTACCCACGATCTCAGGACTCACTCTCTCCAAAAAGATGTCTTCCAAGACTGATTTGGAGAGAGCTCGCATGCAAGGGATACCCTATGCTTCGGCAGTAGGTTCTATCATGTATGCGATGCTGTACCAGACCCGATGTAGCATACTCACTAAGTATAGTGAGTAGGTATCAAGCAGATCCATGAGAGAGTCACTGGACAGCTGTGAAGAGTATTCTCAAGTACTTAAGAAGGACTAAAGAGATGCTCTTGGTGTATGGTAACAGAGAACTCTAAGTAGAGTCTTTTACCGATTCGAGCTTCCAGAGTGATAAGGACGACTCTAAGTAGCACTCGGGATTTATCTTTACCTTCAACGGAGGGGCGATATGCTGGAAGAGTTCCAAGCAAGAAACCGTGGCCGACTCGATGATGGAGGTTGAATACATCGCTGCCAACGAGGCTGTCTGGATGAAGAAGTTCATAACCGGTCTTGGAGTGGTTCCATCTATTGAGTATCCAATACCTTTGTATTGTGATAACAATGGAGCGGTGGCTTTGGCCAAGGAACCCAGGTCCCATCAGCGATCCAGGCATATTCTGAGGCGGTATCACCTGATCCGGGAGATAGTTTATCGCCGGGAGATCGAGGTCAGGAGAGTTGACATGAAGAACAACACAGCGGATCCACTCACGAAGGCCATTCCCCAGATACAGTTCGAGAGACTCTTCGGGATGTTGGGTATGCGATACTACAACAGCTGGCCCTAGTGCAAGTGGGAGATTGTTAGTTGTATGTATGCCCTAGATGCCATTATTGTACATATGATGTATATTATAGTGGATGCTTGGACATATATAGAGATGACTTTCTTGCTCGACATGATAGTATGCTATCTGGTTGCTCTTTATCTTAACATGTATACTTGTCTCTTGATACTGTCTCATGGTTACATGTTGGTAAAGCTCTTAGGATGTGTACTTGACTACCAGGATTATGATGCAGATCATACTAGTGGGGTCATGGTAGTCTATAAGTTCATCCTTTAATGTTCCTAGTCGTGGGTGTATCGAGACGGGGTATCGATATACCAAAGTAGACTAGCGTATACGCTTCTCGACCCATGAGATAGGCGATGGATGATCCCATATCCATTGGTGTTTGACATCAGAGATGGTATACTGGTGCTCAATGGTGACTGGGTACACTGGGCGGACTCGCCGAGAACTCCTAGATGGTATTATACCTGATGTCAGATAGCAGTTCTCTGGTGACACTGGTACATGTTAGTCTGTAGACCCAAGATCGCATAGAGTCTTGTGTGATTCCCACTGTGCTTTGATTTCCACCTTAACACGTTCAAGAGGACGTGCAAAACGATGGTTTTTGGGTACAGTCCCGAGTTACATGAAGGCAATGAGCGATAGGAGGGGATTTCGTCTCTCCCGGTATTGGGGGTAAATGTCGTGCTGTGCTCGATTGGCTATAACTGGAAGTCTCTGGCCATGGCTGATTTAGAGATTTACTGGTAAGTGTTATCAGTATTTTCTCGACCCGTTATGAGCCTCGTATCGGCATGACTTATCGAGTTATTGGGGTCTGACGTTTACCACCTTTAGACTTGATATGCGACATCTCAGACGAAGAGACCGGACTGTACGGTAGTGTTACTGACAGGCTTTATAGGAGCTAGAGCAGGCTTGCTTGTTGATCTTCTGATCGCTCAATACCCGGGTAGCCGTTACGTCCATCTAGTACCACTGACGGCTTGTGCGTGCTTGAAATGATCATCACCTACTGCCGGTGTATTAATGAGTCTTTAGAGTCCTATACAGAGGTTTTACTGGCTCAGGCAAAACGAAGTAGGAACACATATGTGATATGTGCGGGACCGAGATTAATACGAGTATGTGATACCGTATTTTATTCTCGCGATATTTGTATCGATCAGTTATATGTGATATAGCCGGGTTATCGAATCAAGTGTTGATTCGATAAGTACATAAAATATTAGTCGGTTATATGAGATATAGCCGAATTATTAAATTAAGTGTTGATTTGATAATTTAGTGTATAATTGTATATGTGATATACTAGTTTACATTAACTAATATTAGCTCACTTGAGCATTTATTTTTCTCACATGTGCACACTTAATATATATGTGATATATATTAACTGTGTTTTATTTATGTATCATGGTTGTTGATACATGCAACATGGGTGTATGAGACTTATACCATGATAAAGATAATGTAGGGTTTATTTATTTATGGTAATTCAATTATTAGTTGGAAATTTGTCACATGGCATGAAGTTTTGAGAAGCTTTGAGACCCATCGACTTAGTCCACTAGTTTTGTCTTACACTAGATATTTGTTAACCCAACCATTATTTAAACTCATAGTTAAGTCTCTACATGAGTAATATTAGATATTTTCTCACCCATGGTTGCCATTCACTCTCTCATCCATTATCATCTTCTTCTTCCTCAAGCTCAAGAGAGAGCTCATTAGGTTTTGTGAGAGAGCTTAAAAATAGTGAGAATCAATTCTAAAGTGAGCAAAAATCCTACCTCATCATCTTCTACTAGATTAGCACTTTAGTATAGGGTGTTAGCTTCACTAATCTCACATTAGTGAAGAGGTAGCTTGGGTTAGTGTCTCCGCAACGTAGATCATCTTCGGCCTCGAAGACTTCAAGCAAGTTCGTTCCTTTCTTCTTGTGAAGCCATGCTAGAGTTCGGAAGATTACTACTTGGAGCAAAGGGACTACTACACGGTGCTATTGAAGTGAAGGGCCGGTCTACAAAGGTTGTATTCTTAGTTCACTTAATTGTAAAGTTGTTTACACTTTGTTTTGTCTAAATCTCTAGTAAAGATCCTTACTTAGGTTGTTAGGCACTTGAAAAAATTAAATACGGCATGTTTGATGCCTTGTAGAAACTTGTTCTAGTGCCTAAGAACCTTACACTGCCTTGCCCGCAAAACCGCTGTCCCCACTCCTCAGAACGACGGCGTGCGTGGGACGACGGAGGGGGGCATTCAGGCCCTCGACCTCGCTCACGCCCATCTCGATGTCACCGAACACCGGCATGCCGATTCCGACAGTCATGACCCCAATATGAGAAATGATTCCATGACTCGTTGGGTGCTGGATAGTTCGACACCGAGATCTCAAGAGAGACCGGGCCATCGCTTCAACGCCCGCCGCGCTCTCTCGCTCCCTGAGGAGATGTCGATCAGGTCACCTGATTCTAGTGGAGACCGACGTCCCGTATCCATCGAGACCGCGCACGTGGTTCACCTTAGGACCGACCACAAAGGGTCCCCCCTCAAGGACCTGAAGAATGTGATAGAGTGAAGCCGAAACCGTTCCATCGCGCAAGCCCAAAGCAGAGACAGCAGGCATTCTGAGTGCGGGGAATCCTCAGGGTACCATCAGCGAATCAAGGCTCTTGAGAAGAAAATCGAAGACATGCGGCACGCTACCCGTTCGGCCAGAGAAGTAGCAAAATAATTCGCAAATTTGCTCACGAGGCCCTTCACAGAGCAGTTACTAGGTGAGAGGGTCTCATCCCGGAACAAACCGCCCAAGGTGGCCCTCTTCGACGGAAAATCTGACCCGAAGGACCACTTGAACGCGTTTACGGCAGGCATGAGTTTCCAAGACAACTCGGACCCAACTCAGTGCCGAGCCTTCCCTACCACCCTCATCCGGGCCGGCCGGGATTGGTTCTGCGGACTTGCGCCACGTTCGATCTTGTGACGAGATGGCAACTCAGTTCCTCGGTCATTTCTTCGGTAACCGATGACAGAAAAGGACGGTTGACTACCTGTTTACCATCAAGAGTGAAGACGGGGAATCTTTCAAGGGTTATGTCACCCGCTTCTATAATGCCCTCCTGAAAGTCCCCGAGCACCGCGATGAAACGCTTATCACCGCCTTGAGGTCAGGTCTTAGGCACGAAGAGTGGATCCGCTCTTTTGCATTGGCGCAACCTAAGACCATGGCCGAAGTAAAATTCTGGACTGAGCGGGAAATCCAACTCGAGTCAGAGGTAAACGCCAACTTACCCCATGGCGACCGAACGGACCGAAAGAAACTAGACAGAGAAGAGAAGAAAAAGGTCGACCGTCCAAAACCTTATTCTCCAAGGTTTCATGTGTACACTCCCCTGAACGTCTCCTAGGTCGAGCTATTGGAGGAGGCTAAGGGCGAGAGGTTTTTCAAACTCCCGCCAGCTACTCAAAGGCCGGGCAAGCGACTCTGCGGCCCGTATCGCGCCTTCCATCGATCACAAAGGCACCCGTCCAAGAACTGCAAACAACTCCGTAACTATATCGAGGAGCTGATCCGCTCCGGTCACCTGGCGAAGTACCTACGAGACAAACGGCAGGCAGATCGGGAGCAAGCGAACTAACCTCCTCCCGGAGAATTAACGGTCGGGCATGTCATGGCCGTCTTTGTAGGCTCGACTCCGAGCAACGAGGACACTCGCCGCTTCCGGCCGGTCATGACCTTAAGTGATCCACCCCACAAGAAGTGTAAGAAGGACGATCCAATCACCTTCACGTACGAGGACCTTCACGACATATCTATTAGGAATATGTATGCTCTAGAGACCATTATTGTATGATATAATGGATGCTTGGACATATATATAGATGACTTTCTTGCTCGGCATGATAGTATGCTATCTGATTGCTCTTTATTTTAACATGTACACTTGTTTTAGTTTACCGTCTCTCTGATACATATTGATAAATCCCTTAGGATGTAGGATTGACTACCAGGACTATTATGCAGATCATACTAGTGGGGCTTGTGTAGTCCACAAGTACATCCTTTAACAGTTCTTAGCCCAGGGAGTATCGAGATAGGGCATCGATATTCCAGAGTAGACTAGTGTGTACGTTTCTTGACCCTGTATGGGGCGATAGTTGATCCCACAACCATTGGTGTTTGAAATCAAAGATTGTACACAGTGTTAGTGATATATGCCCTAGGGTCCATTATTTTATCATACTGGATTATATATTATATTTTGGAAGCTTGGGATATTCACAGATATAATAACAGTCTTGCTCAAAATGGTAGTATGCTACTTGGTTTGTTTCTATCTCAATATGTGCATATGTTTCTTTTAGCATATCGCTTATACATATTGGTAGAGCCCTTAGGATCTTTGCTTGACTACCAGCGTTGTGATGGCAGTCACACTAGTGTGGGCCGGGTAGTCTATAAGCACATCTTTATACAGGTCCCTAGTTGTAGGATTATCGAAACGGGGAATCGATACTCCAGAGTAGAATAGTGTATAGGCTTCTCATCCCAGCAGGGGAGATGGTCTGTCCTACAGCCATTGGTACGTCGTACCGGAGATAGTATATAGGTGCTCATTGGGTTATGAGTTACATTGGATGGACTCGATGGGAACTGCTGGTTGGTATTATACCTATCGTTAGGTAGCAGTTCCCGGGTGGTATGAGTACAGGTTAGTCCGTTGACTTGACATCACTATTCGTCTTGAGTGTGTTCCCACTGTACTTAGATTACTACCCTACCACGGCTCAAAAGAGTCATGCAAATAGGTAGTAGTTAGGTGCAGTGATTGATAGAGATTTTACGATCAAAAATATAATTACCGCAATCAGAAACGGCGTCGCTTCGCAGCTAGCCGGTGAGTGCGGGTCGATCCACAGAGACGGGTAAATTCCTTTAGTGTGTCTTAACGAGTTGATTCTATTTGTCGTTTTGGTTTTATAAAAATCTAGATCTAAAACTTAATTAATCTAATTTAAATTCTTGCTAGGGTTAGGCTTAGAGGAAGTTTTGGAGATTGATGTTTCCTCACCGCTTTCAATGCCGTATTTTAGATCCATTAGGTGTTCAGTAATTATCGATAAAGTGGATACGACTCTTTTGGGAAGATGTTTTCTTTCTCTAGATTCGTATCCTTCCTTTATCGTTAATTACCCTAACCCCCATGGAAAACGCGCGCAACCGGCCCTTTATACTGCGGTTCACCGTTACCTCGAGGGGTAGGGTGCCGCAGGGAGCGGTTGTGCGCGCATGCATGGAGTTCTTAATGGGTTAGTTTAATATGGCATTGAAAGGGATGAGAGATCTCATCTCTCAACCCTTTCCCTAAGGCTAGCCCTAACAAGCGAGGAGACTACTCGCTCATTAGGGGATGAAATAACATTAAAAGAATAAAAGAAAAACACTTACTAATGGTGATGGCTCCCTCCAAGCGATAAAGAACAGATCTGAATGTCACTTCCAGAATTTCTGAATTTTATTTATTGAAAAGAGGCATACAATTTTTAGATCTAAGATTACAATTTATAGGAAAATAGGAAACCTAGGGCTACAGACTCTCGCACATGCAAAATTACAGATTTGCCCACGTTAAATCCTAACATCTGCACCGACGCAACAACCCAGAGATTTTCCACCGACACGGGCGCTTGATGGCCGCGGATCCGCGGCTCCAGGCTGGGTTTGGCCGCGGATCCGCGGCCAAACTGTGGACTTGGGCTTTGTTATTTTCTGGGCTTTTTCCTTGGCTGTTTGGGCTTCTGTTTCCATACGTAGTTTCTCTGTTCGGCTTCTGGTTCTTCTCCAGATGTTTCAGTGAACACTTGTATTGGGATTTTTAACCGTTTACTTGACATTTTGGACCTTGCACTGTTCTTCGACTAGGCTTGACTAGGATAGGTCTGCTTGTTGGTCAAAAGTCCCTTTTTCTGTTGTTTTGTGTCTTTTTCACTGTATTTGCTCCAGAAACCTGTAACCTGTAATATGCAACAAACGTGCGTCAAGAGTACCTGTTTATTTATAAAAAGGATAAGAATAGGGGAATGATAAATGCAATATTATGGTCTGAACAAATACCCCCAAACTTACATTTTGCTCGTCCTCGAGCAAACTTATTATTTATTCTCTAAAATCCTAACCGCACTTTCGCAGGGAAACGCGATTGCACTGAGCACGTGCAACAACCCGTTAAACCTCTAGGTGTCCCTAGTAGGAGGAGTGTTGTCTCCTGAGGGTTTTCAGCGGATTACACCCACAAAATCCTATCAACTCAGCCCATTGACTTTTGTTCTCCAATTAGGTTTTCTAACAAGGAATTCTATTATCTTATACTTGTAAATTATCCACCCATATTCTTCACGCTTCCTCATTATTTAACTTAAGATTATATATGTTATGTAGACCTACTTAGCTTTCGGCATCTCTTAAGTTTTCCTTCTAGGGTTTCATCTAAACTTAGGAATTTTCTATCAACTCCATTAAAGATACAAATTTTATCTTTCATTCCTCTCTCTTATCTAAATTCCAATCACATACCCCTACGTGTGTGTATAGATCACCCCTACACTTGGAAATTCAATTCAAGCACTCATGCCCTAGTCCATTGTCCAAAGTACTAATTAGTTGGTGAATGAAATTTGCTTACACATCCTTCATGCGACCGTTAATACTTCTTGAGGTACCAACGACCGATTACAAAATGCGTTTGCACTTTAAAGCGTACTTCCTAGTCCTTGCAACACCCAAGGCTTTAGCAGTGACTCCCAAACCAGTTGGTCTAAGGCACTAGGTGATGAAGCACCCTCGCTAAATATTTTTCTATTTTTGCAGCCTTAAGTAATCACAAAAACCAGTGTCCATTTTTTTTTCTTTTTTTTTTTTATTCACCTTTTTTTTTATATTTTCATTATACTAAGGACTTTAAACAAGAGCATTTCAAGGTCTCTTCTACTATTCCAAGTTTCAAGGTGCGTGATTGTGCAAATTGCAGGGTATACATTTTCAGAATCTAGACTTAAACTAGGAACTATTTTTCAAACTTATACTTTAATTAGAACATCAATACTCTTCCCTTGTTTCGACTTAGCCCAAGAAGTGAACCCAAAATTTGCCTATTTCTAAATAAACTACAAGGCATATACTTTCTACCGTTAAACTTTAAGGAAGGTTATTTTTAGGGTTTTCAACTTACTAAGTCTAAGATCTAGTTGTTCCTAGCTAGTTGACCTATTTGTCAAACTAAAGTCAATTAGCCAAAATCGAATACATTTATTTTTATAATTTTTTGAAATTTTTCAAATTTTTATGGGTTTTCAAATAAGTATGCAAATGCAAAAATATGTACAAATGAATGCGAAGGAAGAAGACGTACCGAGCATACCCCCAAACTTGAACTTGACAGTGTCCTCACTGTCATGCTAAACCAAGAGGGTCAAAATACCGATACTCCCCTGTTTATTTATTTATAATTTTTTTAATGTTTTGAAATTTTTTTTTTATTATTTTTTTTATAGAAAAAGAAAACAAAAGGATATATACATATATACAAAGGTTCCCCCCAAACTTAAGCTTGGCCTTACACAAGCCAAAGGTTAGCACCAACCATTCAAAGATCTTATCGTGGTAATGGTATAGTTGGTGCAAGAATAGGGTGTGGAGGAAAGAAATGAGAAACACGCGAGACCGTGTGAGAAGAGGGGTAGAATACGGTCTCGGTGGAGGAGAAGAATGGCGGAAAGGAGAAAGAAGTGGAGTACGATCTTGAGGGTGTAAATCGAGTGAATAAATTAGCGCAATATGTGATGAACGATGTGTTAAAAGCGATTGCGCTAACCTACCAACCCGTCGGGAAATGGGGTCAAATCCCTCAAGATTCGTAAGAAAACATGGGTACGCCGAACTTGGTATAGGAGATGAAAGCGTAATGGTCATTTGTTCGGTCGGAACAATAGGAAGGAGGGAGGGTGATATAACAGTCAAAGGTTCAGGAGGCTGAATTGGAAAATCCGACAAATCAACTAAAAATGATTCAACCTCGATATTATCCTCAAGACTCTCCTCAATATTTAATCCATCTATGCCATTGTCATCAAAATCTAGACGCATATGAGATTCGGGGAAAACATTTAATAACTCAGGATGATGATTTGAACATGAAATTTCTATTAAATCGACAGGTTCATCATCCGAAATATTCCCGGCGTCTATATCCTCAATCAAGTGAAAATCTATTTCTTTAGACACTTCATCCACAGCATGGATATTTATCAATGTAGGTTCTAGAGTGGAGGTGTAAAGATCGAAAGGATTAGGTGCGGTTTCACTCGAAAGGGGCTCCTCACAATTTGGCAAATCAAACACTACAAAATCGCACAACTCATTTTTATTTTCAACTGGTGAATCATTTGGAACAATCGATGGAAAACCGGAGTTGTGGGCTTCAATTGGGTAAGGGTAGGTTTGATTTGAAAATCCTCTCTCATTCTCACTCTGTCCAACTGCCGTCTTATACATTGAAAAATTCGGAGCTAGCGGGACACTAGCTACCGGTTCACTAGGTTGCATAAGGGCAGCCATGGATGCTTCCACATTCCTCATTATTTTATTTGTTACAGCAATATATGCTTCCAACGACTTTTCCAAACTAGACTTAGGTGGTGAGGGGGTTTCAGTAAAAGATTCAAAATTAGTTGGGTATGTGAAACTCCCTAATGGCTGTGTCGAAACAGCGTCTAGTGAAGGTGGGAAAGTCGGGTAGGACTGGTAGGAAGTGGGTGATTGGACAGGAGTAGGGTCAACATATGGATAAGAAGGTGAATAATCGTGCGGATCCCTAAAACTAAATGAGTGGAGAGGGGTGAAAGATCGACTGCGAGATTGAGCAATATGCTCAGCAATGGACATCGGCCTAGGAGTGACAGAAGGACTTGAAGAAGTGGTATCAACATATGGAAGTGGTGAAGGTTGACTTGGTTGACACAAAGTGGGTTGAAAAGTCAAACTGTTTCTCCTAGACTCCTCTATGTGATCTTTCAAAGATTTTTTAGGCATGGAAGGATCGTCTTTAAATTGACCGAACACATTGACATATGACGCAAAATTAGGTTCGGGATACCAAAGTTCGGCAAGAGATTTATGATGTGGGGTACCCATGATAGAAGAATGCAAGGATTTCTTAGCGACAAAATTTTTTGCAAGTTTTTAAAAGATTTTTCGTTAAATTTTTTATTGGAGAGTTTTGCAATAAGGTTTTAGAAAATGGACTCGTGACACAACTGAATCAACCACACATGCACAATCAGACCTAGATCTAGGGTTGCCTAGGTCTACTAGACAGCTCCTAACTAGGGCTAGAAATAGACCTCAAACCGCCTCTTCACGGACAAATACGGCCAGGTAAGTGGGAAGGAACCACCACTACAGTGGGCCTAATTAAAAACCACTAGCCTAGACACCGCAATGTCGATTAGGATAAACGGCCGATGCCTACCCTAGTCCTTTTCCTATTGAGCTCGCTGTCCTTAGGTCTGAGTCTAATCTTTTTTTTAATTAAAGGTGGTCGATGCAAAATGCTTAGGTGTTTTCTGGGGTCCTGGGAAGGGTGATGAAATCCCCACCCAATCTGAGTTTGGTCAAATAGCCCCTTAGAGTCCGATTAAAATATGCAAAACAACAAAATCACTTGCAATCAATTTTTAGCGCGGCGCAAAGAAACCTGCAGAAATCTGTTATTTAGAAGGGGGAGAAAGACTTTTTACGCAAAGAACCCTGCAGAAAATTTTTACAGATTGAGATATGGAGGTTGCAGAGGGGAAGAAAAGAGAGCAAACCCTGTAAAAATTATGTGCTGACGTGTCAGTGGAAGCGCGGATCCGCGGCCTGGAGCCTCATACTGCGGCGGAAACGCGGTTTAGTAGAGGGATCAGGCTCTGGAAAATTTTGTGCTTCTCTGTACTTTCAGTTTCTCTCTGTTCTTATGTACCAAACTCTGTTTTGCCCTCTGTAAAATTCCAGATCCACGATTCGTTGTTGTTCCTGCAAGATTCAAAAATATACCCTTCAAACAGATCAAATTTGATAATTTTTTTTTGTATTTTTTTTTTCCAGATTTTTATAATTTTTAAAATTTATATCAACCCGAAAATTCACAAAAAAGAAAAATTACGCCGTCCCCGGCAACGGCGCCATTTGTTTGTTAGAGATTTTACGATCAAAAATATAATTACCGCAATCAGAAACGGCGTCGCTTCGCAGCTAGCCGGTGAGTGCGGGTCGATCCACAGAGACGGGTAAATTCCTTTAGTGTGTCTTAACGAGTTGATTCTATTTGTCGTTTTGGTTTTATAAAAATCTAGATCTAATACTTAATTAATCTAATTTAAATTCTTGCTAGGGTTAGGCTTAGAGGAAGTTTTGGAGATTGATGTTTTCTCACCGCTTTCAATGCCGTATTTTAGATCCATTAGGTGTTACAGTAATTATCGATAAAGTGGATACGACTCTTTTGGGAAGATGTTTTCTTCCTCTAGATTCGTATCCTTCCTTTATCGTTAATTACCCTAACCCCCATGGAAAACGCGCGCAACCGGCCCTTTATACTGCGGTTCACCGTTACCTCGAGGGGTAGGGTGCCGCAGGGAGCGGTTGTGCGCGCATGCATGGAGTTCTTAATGGGTTAGTTTAATATGGCATTGAAAGGGGTGAGAGATCTCATCTCTCAACCCTTTCCCTAAGGCTAACCCTAACAAGCGAGGAGACTACTCGCTCATTAGGGGATGAAATAACATTAAAAGAATAAAAGAAAAACACTTACTAATGGTGATGGCTCCCTCCAAGCGATAAAGAACAGATCTGAATGTCACTTCCAGAATTTCTGAATTTTATTTATTGAAAAGAGGCATACAATTTTTAGATCTAAGATTACAATTTATAGGAAAATAGGAAACCTAGGGCTATAGACTCTCGCACATGCAAAATTACAGATTTGCCCACGTTAAATCCTAACATCTGCACCGACGCAACAACCCAGAGATTTTCCACCGACACGGGCGCTTGATGGCCGCGGATCCGCGGCGCCAGGCTGGGTTTGGCCGCGGATCCGCGGCCAAACTGTGGACTTGGGCTTTGTTATTTTCTGGGCTTTTTCCTTGGCTGTTTGGGCTTCTGTTTCCATATGTAGTTTCTCTGTTCGGCTTCTGGTTCTTCTCCAGATGTTTCAGTGAACACTTGTATTGGGATTTTTAACCGTTTACTTGATATTTTGGACCTTGCACTGTTCTTCGACTAGGCTTGACTAGGATAGGTCTGCTTGTTGGTCAAAAGTCCCTTTTTCTGTTGTTTTGTGTCTTTTTCACTGTATTTGCTCCAGAAACCTGTAACCTGTAATATGCAACAAACGTGCGTCAAGAGTACCTGTTTATTTATAAAAAGGATAAGAATAGGGGAATGATAAATGCAATATTATGGTCTGAACATGCAGTCCCGAAGCAATTAGAGGCAGTAGTGGTTAGATAGGATTCGTCTCTCCTGATATTGGGGGTTGATATCGCACTGTGTTCGGAAATCCATTACACAAAGTCCCTGGCCAGGACAAGCGAGATTTACTGGTAGGTACTCCAGCAGTTTCTCAGGGTGTATTGGCTCTACCCTGACACGACTTATTGCGCTATTTTGGGTCTGACGGTTGTTTCCCCCAATCAGAGCAAAGCTCTGTTCAAAATTTAAATTTTGAAATGAAGCAATGCTTCAGAAGCAGCGCCAAGTGCGCTGCGCCCTAAGTAGCGCACCACGTGCAAAGCACGTGTGCGCTAGCGCTAGGTGCGTTGTGCTCTAAGCAGCGCACCACGTGTAAAACACGGATGCGCTAGCGCTAGGTGCGCTGCACCCTAAGCAGCGCACCACGTGCAAAGCATGTGTGCGCTAGCGCTAGGTGCGCTGCGCTCTAAGCAGCGCACCACGTGCAACGCACGGATGCGCTAGTGCTGAGTGAGCTGCACTCTAAGCAGCGCACCACGTGCAAAGCACGGGTGCGCTAGCGCTGGAACTAAAAGCTCCCCACCGTCAGCTCAAAGATCCAATAATAATGATAAATCATTAATTAATCAGAATTAAATTCTGTTAAGAAAAGATTCCTCAAAATCTTTCCAAACAACAAGATTGTACTCTGTAAATCAGAGCACCGTTGGATCAATAATCTAATGGTGATTAAAAACCACCAAAAGTATAGAGTAAATTCTGTATGGAAAGATTTCCCAATCTTTGTTACAAACAAGAAGATTGCCTTCTGTAAATCAGAAGCCCTTAGATCAAAGATCCAACGATGGGAAAATCCCCAAATCAACTGGAGAAAAGATCTCCTTAACTGATTGAACCGATCAGCTTGCCCTATAAAAAGGCCCCTAGACTTCAAGTCTCAGAGGAGAAGATATACATAAGCATAGAGAGGAACCCCCCATAAGTTTTGAAAGATTTCACAAAGAAGAGCCAAGCTCTCAGAGAAAGAAGATTTTTCTTCAAGGTAAAAAAAAGGATGATGAGCAGAGAGATGAAATCATCTCATAAATAAAATAAAAAGAAGAATTTACTTCTTTCTCACAGATCATAGATCTATAAGACCGAGGTCTTTCACAAAGAGATCAAAAGATCTCATCATAAGAAGAAGAATATAATTCTTCTCATAGATCATAGATCTATAAGACAAATTGTCTTTCAGAGATCATCTCATTATAAAAGGGGAGAATAATTCAATTCTCTTAGTATCAAAGATCCATAAAGGCAAAGCCTTCCACTAAAATAAGAGATTGAAACATCTCTTATAAATAAGAACTCTGCTCTTAAAACTTTGAGACAAAGTCTCTTATAAAAAGAGAATTTAACTCTCAGGCGCAAACTGATCTAAGTTGCATAAAAGAAGAGCCATAGCGCTCTTAATTTAAAAGCGCTTCAGCGCTCCACATCTATCGCAAAGCACTGCAGTGCCTCAGCGCTCCAAACATAGCGCACTGCGCTCATTGACTGGCGCTCGCGCTAAGCGCAACACGTGTCCTTCACGTAGGCGCCACTTAACAGTTAGCGCTTTGCGCTCTTGAAATAGCGCACTGCGCTCATGGGCTGGCGCTCAGCGCCGGCACACCACGTGTCACTCACGTGTGCGCCACTGAATTGATAGCGCAATGCGCTCATAAACTAGCGCTCTGCGCTCATAAACTGATGCAATACGCCCATCATCTGGCGCTTAGTGTCAAGCGCGACACGGGTCCCTCACGTATGCGCTACTTGGCATAGCGCACTGCGCTCTTTGACTGGCGCAAAGCGCCAAGCGCGCCACGTGTTTCTCACGTGTGCGCTGATAGAACATAAATTGTTCTTTAATAAAGCTCAGAGCTATGATGAATGCTCAGCATTCAATAAAAGACAAAACATTGTCAGAATGCAAGTCAATGCTCAGTATTATTAAAAGGGCCAAGTCCAAACAAATGCTTAACAGCCAAAATAAATGTTAAACATTTTAACTTGATTGGACTTAGCCCAAGATTGGTCATAAGTCCTCAACTCAGATTAATTGAGCCCATATGCTCATAAATCTCAGATCTTAGTCCCAACTGGACTAAAGATCTCCCAACTAAAATTGGTTCAAGGGTACATCTCTGAACCCCTCTGATATATGTCGTTGTAATCCTTTAACGTCTTCAGAGAGGTGACGGGTCTCGACAACCATACATCCCATACATTATGATGTCTTTAAACTGGACTGTGGGGTCCTTAAACCCACGGACTATGATGTCCTTAACCTCGGACTGTGGGGTCCTTTAAACCCACGGACTATAATGTCCTTAACCTCGGACTGTGGGGTCATTTAAACCCACGGACTGATGTCCTTAACTTTGGACTGTGGGGTCCTTTAAACCCACGGACTATGATGTCCTTAACCTCGGACTGTGGGGTCCTTAAGCCCATGGACTATGATGTCCTTAACCTTGGACCGTAATGTCCTTAAACTAATTATGGACCGCAATGTCCCTAAACTAAACAATAGAGTCCAAATGCTCTTTTGTTGGATCTAAACGATCCCGTTAAGTTGATCTTAGTCTAAAAATTAGACTAACGTATCCTTAACATACGTTTAAGTTGATCTTAGTCTCAAATGAGACTAACGTATCATTAAACCCAACCCCAAACCCAAATCTAAGAAAATATGGATTTGGACTAATCCACTCCCTACGGACGACAATATAAATTAGTCTCTGTATACAATCCGCGGGCAACCAAAAACAAAACAAACACACACGACACGAAGTGACCATCTGGAGAAGGAGAAATTTGTTACCGTTATGCGGTAGCGTAATTAACTGCCTTGCGCCGCAGGGAAGAGCGTCCCCACAATCAAAACCCCCTCAAATGAGGGGGAATCTGACGAAGTCTGCTACATCGGCCGCATCCGTTTAAACCTTCGATACATACTATCATAAATCAACTTGGCATCTTCGGAGAGGTAGACGGATAACACCTAATAGCATCTGCCCTCGAAATTCAGGAAAGACGGACCTACGCGGTCTCGTCTCCGTGTTTTCGGCAGGGAACAGATTCTGGTACGCCCGGTGGGACCTTTTCCTCTTTCCACTCCACACTTCGTGTGTCGTGTTCGCGAATGAATCGCGGTTTGATATGGTTACCCTTGGGTTCGAGGTACTAAGATTTGGTTTTGCTCCCGTGCAGAAGAAAGAACATCAATGGCCTCTAACTGCTCTAGCTACAACTGCAACTCCCGTTCCGCCTCATCTGGAGGCGTAACTTACGGGCTCCAAGAGGCCTCCCTGTTCAAGATTCCAGTGGAGCAAATAACTCAGGCCACCACTGGGCTGTTCTTTGGGACCATGATCCCACCGATGGGCTACAATGCCCCGCTGCTATCGCAAGAAGCCCCAAAGAAGTCGGTCTTTGATCGACTTACCGCTGCCACGACCCCTCTCAACGGGTCGTCCAACTCCACTGCCTCAGTTTTTAACAGACTGGGCCAGAACGCCAACAAGCCCGCGATACCTGAAGCAGCTATCCCTAAGCGGATAGCCATCCCGGCTCAAGCGGACGAAATTATCAGAGAGGCTTCCTCTGCTAAGAAGTCAGTCTACACAAGGCTAGCTGTTCCGGCTCCTATTTCTGGCGAAATCGTTAAGGCTGCTTCACCTGCTCGGAAGTTTGCCTTCGACAGACTGGCTATTCCCTCTCAACGGACGCCAGTCTTCAATAGGCTGACAACGACAACCTCTGACCGGCACAGGGGGCATGAGGAAGTTGCCCCTACAGCTGAGACAATCCTAACGGCTCGACACGCTCGACGTCGTCACTGGCGCCGAGTGAGGAAGGCTGGGGGCAACTCCCTTTCTGGACTGACTCCGCCAGCTCCCATGGTGGAAATCGATACTGCTGTTCCCACTGGGAACAGCTTTGAACCGCTTAGGAGGGTCCGCAAGAACTCTCCAACTGCCATACTGAAAATATCTCCCCCACCTGTGGAGAATTCTACAGAAAAGAAGCCGGAGCAGCCCCCTCAGCGGCTGTCCTCCAAAATTTACAAAGTCTGGCGACAGGTCCAGGAATCGGTGATTGACCAGGACTACTCTCGCCGACCAAAGAAGGTTAAAGCTCGGTAAGAAAAGAGCCATCCCATGGTACCATAGAATATGTCATCCGTCTGGGTGCCCACTGCAACGGCTCCCTCAACTTTAACCGCTCACAAGAGAAGGAGGCCGGAGAAAGCCCCCGTGACCACGGCGAACCGCAAGGATGCTGAATCTAAACGCCCCAAGTCTGGGGGCATGGTAACACATACCGTTTATATGGCTTTCGGAAAAGAGGAAAGTCGTGCTTCTATGGGTCATCGACCACTCACCCGATTGATAACAAAGGCTCAGGAGCAACAGCAGCAAAAACTTCAGGAGATGCTGACTGCAATGGCCGCACTCACTGGGCCGAAAGTAAATCCAGAGACCTCAGAGTAGCGTCATGAACAAGAAAATGATGCTGAATTCCTCCGAAGAAAGCTCGAGAGAAAAGAAAAAGAGGCCGCGGAACAGGCGGCCAACATAAAACGAATGGCTCTTTTGTTTCAAGACATGGCCGGGATGATATTACACCCGGAACCTCCAGCTGAAGACCCCCCGATTATCATTGAAGACGACAGAGGGGAGACATCGAACCCTCCTACGGCTCTTTCAGCAGCCAAGGAAGAGACTGTCTCCAAGGCCGCTCTGGATGATTACATTGCTCAGCAAATACGAGTTCACCAAGAAAATAAAGTGGCCGGGCAGATCGTTAACACCGGATGACCCTATCCAGGCTGGTATGACCAAATAAGGTACCCCCTGGGATATACGATCCATAAATTCCATGTATATAAGGGGACGGGAAATCCGCACCAGCATGTCGCCCAGTTCAGGGCTCTATGTGGCTACACTGGAGGTGACGATAAACTGCTACTTCGCCAGTTCGTCGGCAGCTTGTCGGAGACAGCGTTCGAATGGTACTCTGAACTTCCGAACGACTCTGTCAAGACATTTGCAGAGATGGAGCTGCTGTTTACCCAGCGTTTCGCAAGTGCTAGCGAGCGCACCCCGATCACAGCATTGATTAACGCTAGGGTAAAGCCAGGTGAAACGTGGGTGCAATACGCAATACGATGGAGGAATCTATGGTCAAAGTGCGAGCAGCGCATCGAGGAAGCGCCTGCAGTGGGCATATTCGTGGGCACTCTTGACCCTCAAGTGACCATTTCCCAACTCATGATGTTTTTCAAGCCGACCACTTTCCAGTCCTTGATTGATAAGCTGGCCCAAATGGACCAGATAGGCCACAGGCCTTCCTATTCGAAGCCGGAGCCGCAGAATGAAAAAGGGAAAGGGAAAGCGACCTTCGTCGCCAATGCTCAACAGCAACCCAGTGGTCCAAAATTAACGGATTGACTAGACGAGAGACGGCGATACTATAATGAGAAAATAAAGTGCCCTTATTCGTTTCCCGGGGACAAAACAAGGAGATTGTTTGAGATAGCTGTGCGCAACAGGCTTATTAATTTGCTGAATCCAAAACGCCCATTGCAATCCTGTGAGGCTAATAGTGCCAATTATTGCCTCTACCATCAAGCGGTAAGCCATCTAATTGAAGATTGCTTCGTCTTTAAAGGCTGGATCGAAGACCAATACCAACAGGGCAAGTTCGCACTGTCCGAGAATTGGAAAGTAAGCCCGCCGCAGCCGCACGCTCTCAAAAAGACGGACACACCGGGGGCATCATGCTCTTTTGTAGAAGAAGCTCCATGGGAGGTTGTTCTTTTAGCCAAGACGAAAAGAATGCTGAAGGATCTCCAAACATGCCCGGCGATCAGGTGGAAAAATCCACTAAAACCCGAGATCATCGAGGGGATGCTGAAACCGCGCCCAACTCCAAAAACTGGTGGTGATAGTCAAAGCGCTCACACCCAGCCGTCAAAGTCTTCGAAGAAGAAGAAGAAAACCAAAAAGCCCGTGAAGCTTAGTGACGAGCGCACGGACCTGCAAAAATATATCAACGCGCTGGAATTATTTAATCAGTATCATGCGCCATGCCTTCCTCAGTATCCGCTTGGACCACCTGTCCAACATACTGTCCTTCGGAAGAGGGAAAAACTATAACTCAGACAGCCACTCTGTCATCCAAGTCACCTTGGAAGCCTGAAATGATAACCCTCTCCTGAAAGAGGCTGCCGTTACCATATCCCTAGAACATCCATTTATGTTCATAAACTGCTTCCCTGCATTTCTCCAGGATTGGATTAATATATGTTTATTGCAGCTAGTGCAAAAACAACTTTTGGTGTGGTACTTGACATTTCATGATTAACTCAATTGCCTAAGCAAGTGATATGCTAATCATGCAGATCCCTCTCCCCTTTAGTCTATAAGACACCTTTAGAGAGGGTGACTCCATCACCTGCAGGTACACCACCATATCAGGAGTCGTCCATTCTAAAACACTTTAGAATAGTGTCAAGTACCCAAATTGTGACACTTCCCAAATCTAGATCTAAAACCATAGATCTAGTAACTAGAAACCCTGATGTTATATCCATGTCCTATGTGGAGAAACAACTGTGTGACAAACATAGTATAACCGATCGTAGTATAGGAATTTCACTTACTAGGACATCACACCCTACTACTTTCTTACCAGATCCATCTCCTATTCTGATGAAGTCAAAGCCTATGACTGTCACATCAAAAATAGATGATCTATTTCCGCTATACCTGCTTTAGTCTATAAATAGACATAAGCTACTTGCCCACTACGCTTCCGTTGCTCCCACTGACTATAACAACCTTCTGGCAGAGTCATATACACGTGCACTTCTAAAGCTAGTTTAGAACGACGCTATACTCATCCTCTTGCCAGGTCTTATAGTCTAGAACAACAGCAATGGCAAGTCTGGGTAAACAAGAACCTCCCTGTCACCATCTCTGAGAAGACCGAAGTACCTCTCGGGTGCCTGAGGCTATCCACCAAATCTGCGGAGTGGCTAATGGAATGTCAAACCCGATTGAAACTTTAAGTTCTATTAAATTTTCAGTAATCGTTTGTGGTTCTGGAATCACTTCCAGTTTTACCATACTCCCAATACTGTTTTTCTGAAAAAAATCCATTTTACTAAAACTGTGGCGAGTCAAGAACAATATCATTATTGATCTTTCTGATGGTAAAAAGTTAACCCTCGTCAAAGCCCGAGATAACCCACAAACTGCCATTACTGAAACGTGCCTTGAGTTTATCCGGATTCTGGTTTTAAGTATCAGCCGGACAACTCCCTATACCTTAACATCGTTAGGATATAAATTGATTCTATATATATGTTAGTTATATGTATTCCCTGGAGGCCATTATTGTACATATGATGTATATTATAGTTGATGCTTGGACATACATAGGGAGGACTTTCTTGCTCAACATGATAGTATGCTATCTGGTCACTCTTTATCTTAACATGTACACTGATTGTCTCTCTGTTACATGTTGGTAAAGCCCTTAGGATGTGTACTTGACTGCCTGGATTATGATGCGGATCATACTAGTGGGACAAAGGTAGTCCGTGAGTACATCCTTTAATATCCCTAGTCGTGGGTGTATCGAGACGGGGCATCGATATACCAGAGTAGACTAGCGTATACCTTCTCGACCCATGTAGATGGGCGATGGATGATCCCATATCCATTGGTGTTTGACATCAGAGATGATATAAGGGTGCTCATTGGAGTCTGGGTACACTGGACGGACTCACCGAGAACTCCTAGATGGTATTATGCCTCACGTCAGATGGCAGTTCTCTGGTGACACTGGTACAGGTTAGTCTGTCGACCCGAGATCGTCATAGAGTCTTATGTGATTCCCACTGTGCTTTGATTTCCACCTTACCACGTTCAAGAGAACGTGCAAAATGGTGGTTTTTCGGTATATTCCCGAGTCACATGGAGGCAATGAGCGATAGGATGGGATTTCGTCTCTCCCGGTATTGGGGATTGATGTTGCGCTGTGCTCGATTGGCCATAACAGGAAGTCCCTGGCCATGGCTGTTTCTGAGATTTACTGGTAAGTGTTATCAGTAGTTTCTCGACTCTTTATGAGCCTCACATCGGCATGACTTATCAAGCTATTGGGTTCTGACCATGCGAGATATGCGACATATCTGACGAAGAGACCGGACTGTACGGTAGTGTTACTGTTTGGATTCGCAGGAGTATGGGCATGCTTGCTTGTTGATCTTCTGATCGCTCAATACCCGGGTGGCCGTTACGTTTAGCAGACCGCTTGCGGCTTGGGGGTGTTTGATATGATCATCACCTACTGCCGGCGTATTGACGAGTCTTTAGAGTCCTACACAGAGGTTTCCTGGTTCATGCGAAATGGAGTAGGAGCACATATGTGATATGTGCGGGACCGATATTAATGCGCGTATGTGATACCGCATTCTATTTCTCGCGATATGTGACACCGTTCGGTTATATGTGATATAGCTGGGTTATCGGATCAAGTGTTGATTCGATAAGTTGTTACATTTGATATTAGTCGGTTATATATGATATAGCCGGATTATTAAATCAAGTGTTGATTTAATAATTTAATATATAATTGTATATTAGATATACTAGATTACATTAACTAATATTAGCACAATTAAACATTTCTTTTTCTCACTTGTGTATATATGTATATATGTATATGTGTGTGTGTGTGTGTGCGCGCGCGCGCGGGCGTGTGATATATATTAATGTACAACTATTGTGTCATGCTTGATGCCACATGCAATATGGGTGTATGGGACTTACACCATGCTTATAATAATGTGAGGGTTTTGTTTATTTAAAGTAAATAAAAATTAGTGGTAATTAGTCACATGGTTGAAGCTTGTAGAAGCTTGTGGAACCATTGACCAAGTCCATTCATTTTGTTTTACTTGAAGATATTTATTAACCCAACCATTATTGATAACCCATGGTTTATTCTCTACATGAGTTAGTGTATGACACTAACTCACCCATGGTTGCTATTCTCACTTCATGAGTTCATTTCTCTCTTCTTGATTCTTCATCTTCTTCTTCATGAGAAAAAGCTTTCTAGCTTTTGAAAAAGTGAGAAAATATTGTGAGAAAAAGAAAACTAAAGTGAGACCATTTCCTACTTCATCATCCTCTACTATTAGCCATTTAGTTTAGGGTGTTTGCTTCACTAATTTCACCATTAGTGAAGAGGTAGCATGAGCTTGAGTCTCCTCGACGTAGATCATCTTCGGCCTCGAAGACATTGAGCAAGCTTGTTCATTTCTTCATGTGAACCCTCTCTAGAGTCCGGGAGTTCACTACTTAGAGCGAAGGGACTACTACACGGAGCATTAGAAGTGAAGGACCGGTCTACAAAGGTTGTATTCCTATTCACTTAGATGTAAAGTTGTTTACATATGTTTTCGTCGGATTTTCTAGTAAAGATTCTAGGGTTATGATTAGCTAGAATGACAAATTTTTGAAATTGGTATGGACGATACCTCCCGAAACCTTGCTGCTGCCCTAGGGAACCCTGCAGTGGTATCAGAGCCGTGCTAGAAAATTAAATGATGTTTGTTAGATTACGAAACCGAAACGACTCTGAAACTTGAAACAAAACAACCCAGTTTCTGTCGAATTTATAAAGTCTTTAAAATTTTTTTTAAACAAGTACAGAATGTTGTATGAGATATAACTTGAACACTGTGAAAATTTGAAGCAAAACCACCTCAAAGTAGTCGGCCACAATGCCCCAAAAACCGGTGAGCTCGGCCCATTTTGGGAGTTCAGGGTTCAAATTTTCAGGGTGTTCCAGTCTCTGGGATTTGGTGTTTTAGGTGTTGTTTGTTTTTGCTAAATTTGCATGTGATGTTAACTTTCTGCAAAGGCAATTCGGAGTGTTTCGCAGTCATAATTCTATCATGTATTCAGGTTATTTAGATGATGTTAAAAAGTTTGAACGGATATCAATAACTCAATTTTTCCCCGCTGGAAATTTTATAAAGAGTTGGATTTTTTCCGAGTTTAAAATTTTCAGAAAATCATACAAGCGATTCTGTGGACTCTCTAGAAGAACGATACCCAAACTCGATTTTTTGGATCGCGGAACCGTGGTCATACCCTAGGGTTTGTCGCAGTTCGGTGGCGACATAAGTGAGGCATGGGTCAGCCCTTCTATGGATGGTTCATAGGAGCTGTGTCAGTTTCTCGGTATTTTTTGAACTCCGCTCAAGTGTTGAGCTTGTTAGGAAATTTTGAGTGCTTGCTTATTCGATCGAAAAGTTTAACTTCGTCTAGCTATCTGTGATGGGATACAATACTTGGAATCCATAAGAAAACTAATTTGAATTTTATAAATCTAGCAATTTAGTCGCATTTGATCGGTTGCCACGGGACTTTGATGTGATCAAAAGTCCGTCGCAATCACATAGCGTACGCGGATACTCGCCGGGTAACCTTACTAGATAGCCACGCCCCATAACCCCGACCAAGTGACTGTAGGAGAACCCCGTTGCCAAAAGCATCCGTCCGGGTGCTCGCGGCCGCGGTGTTCCACCCAAGCGCACTTCGTCGATGGTATCGGGGGTGCGGCCGTCTACTAAAGTTTCCGACGAGTATTCGATCAGGATGTCGGGAATCTTGTTGAATTGCCCGACTTGATATTGAAAATTGGTTTCGATATCGAGACTAAAATGCAGGGTTTATAATTGTTAGGCATGAGATGTCTAAGTAATTCAAATGGTTGGGCATGAAATCCAAAGTATGTGATATATTGGGTTTATGATGTCTAAGTTGGTTGCAGATTCCAATTGTTGTAGTTTTTCACTTTCTTTTCAGCGAACGTAAGTGTAATATGTGGTGTATCGTCGGTTTCGTTACTATATGTCAACAACAATTGGGATACGCATATTTTCTTAAGTTGATGACATGTGATGTTATGTGTTGCTGTGATATGTTATATTGGATCGTCGTGTTTTGAATAGCCGTTTTTTTATGTGAGATGAGAGTTTTTCATTTTCATTCATGTAAAATTCATTGTATGTAATATTTTTTTATTGGGGCACTTCCGGGTTGAGGATGATGTCACCATTGATGTATATTATTTACTTTTCCGCATTAGGATAGACCCAAGGAGGAGAGCACAAATAACCGGGTTCTAAGGTCCAGTGGAAGGCCATCTCGAGGAGTCGAGACCGGGTCTCCTAACCCTGGAATTGGGAGGGTTGCTTGCCGCTCTCGTAGGGGTCTAGGGATGTGTGTTTGGCTATTCATCGCGACCGTGGAATCCGTGTTTATTACTGGCTTAATATTAAATATGGAAATCCTAGTATATCTAATATTTCATATGTTTCTTCTGCTGCTCTGTGATGTGATCACAGTGATATATTGAGACGGATGCTTATATATGATATATATTATATATTGCTGCTTTCGTTTCTTCTGATGCTTAGGAAGCATAAATGATGGGACTTCATTAATGAGATTAATGAAATAAAATAAACCTAAAGATGTTGTAGAAACTTGTTTTAAAAACTGGCAGCTCTAGTTCTTGCTTTGCATAGCGGTATTCCTTGCAGAATATCCAGCACCTTATTCGATAAGGAAAGAGCCGAGATCCCTTCACCGAGAGTGACCTCTTTAGTGAAACTAGAAGATGCTACAACCTACTCGGTTTGTCTTTTGATTGCTTCTATAGTTTTTGCTTTGCATAGTGGTATTTGTGAAATATCCTGCATCTTATTCGATAAGGAAAGAGCCGAGATCTCTTCACCGGGAGTGACCTCTTTAGCAAAACTAGTAAAATCCTCAAAAACACTCCTTTTCAAAATCACTCGATTCTACAACGATATCAAGTTCATTACACAAAAGGTTTTCTTAAAAACATGTCGTAGCCCTCTGTCATTTCAGATAAGTACTAGTTAGTATTCGTGCTACGTTTGTAGACCATGTTAAGGCGTAGTGTGCAGTAGCTGATTAGTGCTTATCTGCATAAGCATATGATGCGATTGGATTAGGGTAGTCGTACGACTTTGTTAACCATGTTAAGGGTCGTGCGGGTGGGTTTAATTCAATCAGGAAATGACGGGTTGGACTTGGCTAGCGCTTATGATTTGTTGGCCATGTTAAGGTCATAAGTTGCTAGGGGTAAAATATTATCGGGAATTCAAGTGTTGAAATTTGCAATGAGATTGCATATTCTGAGATAGTTGGATCCCGATACCCACAACGAGTAATTGTAACTCCTGAGAGAGTTTTGCACTTTACAATTAGCCGATCAAGTAGGTGTCTAGAAAGGTGTCAACGTGGTTACGCCCCTGGGAAAACGAGATTTATTTTAATTAGGTCCGTGCGAAAGCACGGGGAACCTCCCTCAAAGTACCGGCATTGGCCTGGCTCAAAGATTGGCGAACTTGTAGGGTGTAAGTAATCCCGGCTAGTCTTTCCTTTTAGAGTTTGAAGGAAGATTTGATAAAAACAGTGGGAGTCATCCTGATTAGATAAAATAATAACCAATCTAATCTTGCAAGAGCATACGCTGAGTGTTTTCTTCTCTCTCTCTCTAGGTAGCGACCATGTCACGTCTTAATTAAGATAATAATATGGATGTATTGACCGAACTAGCTTATTATACTGAGCTGGGGAACGTTAGTCCCGCACCAACTTATAATTGTTATAAGACCGAGCAGGAAATAGGGGAATACCAGGGTTCCCATGCCGCCTAAACAAAGAAAGTGCATGATGATGCATCTTCTTCGGGTATGTTTATTACCGAGAACTGTTTCTCAGTATCCTATACGTCCTGGGTATGAGATACCGGATCAGGATCCCATATATGTAATCTGTTACATGGGCTACAGAGAGGTAGAGAACTGGGAATGGGTGATAAGTTTCAAGAGTTGGAAACGGTGCAATTGTTACAGCCAAAGTGTTGGCAGTTATCACTTTGTATTACCAAATACATTGATTCTGAACGAATGTTATTAGATACTGAACCCGATATGCAACATTATATCAGTCTCTTTATTTACTAAAGAAGGATATAATTTTGTATTGTTGGATAATGTTTTGAACATTTTCTATATCAAGAGTTGATCAGTTCAGGCACGTTATCTAAAAACATAGACGTTCTAAATCAAACTACAGTTCTCAACGTACAGAACACACACAAAAAGAAGAGTTCAGAAATGAACGAATCCTTCTTGAGGTATTGTAGACTAGGTCATATCAATGCGACCCAACTAGCTAAGTTACATTAAGATGCATATTTAAATCAGTTTGAATTTACATCTTGTGAAACTTGCCAGTCATGTCACAAAGATAAAATGACCATAGCTCCGTTTACTGGAAACAAGAGAAAGAGTTAGTAAACTCTTTGGACTGATGCATGTTGATGTATGTAGATCCCCTATCTACACATGCCAGGACTGGTTCTTTGTACTTCATTATATTCACTGGTGATCTCTCAAGATTCGGACATATGTTCCTGTTGAAACACAAGTCTGAAACTTTTTGAGAAATTCAAAGAATATAAGTCAGAAGTAGAGAACCAAACTGGTATAAGTATTATGTCCTACGATGTGATCGGGGAGGAGAATACTTGAGCATGGAGTTCTTGGACTATTCTAAAGGAGAATGAGATTCTCTCTCAGCATTACTCCTCCGTATTCACCACAGCACAACGGTGTATCGGGGCGGAGTAATCGCACCCTGTTAGATATGGTGCACTCTATGATGAGTACTACTGAGTTGCCTGTTTCCTTTTAGGGAGTTATGCACTTGAGAAGTTGCATACCTATTGAATAGGGTTCCAGCCAAATTAGGTGCCTGCCACTCCATATGTGATATGGTATGGGAAGAGCCCATCTCTTAAGTAAGTTAAGATTTTGGGTTGTCCGGTATATGTCTAAAAGAAAAATTCAGACAAACTCGAGGCAAGGTCAGTTCTGTGGAAGTTTGTTGGATATACTAAGCATTCGCAAGGGAATATCTTCTACCACACCGAGGAACAAAAGATATTTTATTTCTCGGCATGCCACCTTTTTAGAACAGGAATTTATTTTGGAAAGAAATTTATGGTCATGACGTAGAACTGGAAGGAGTTCCAGCTATACAAACTACAGCTAAAGATTTGGTAGAATCGGAAGATTCAATAGCTCCCGACGAACCACAGCCTCTTCGCCGATCTGGTAGGGTTCCTCACCCACCTGAGAGATACTTCAGTTTTCTCTATGACAATGAGAGCGAGGATTGCATCATGAGATGATGAGCCAACTAGTTTCGAGGAGGCCATCAAGAGTGGGGACTCTGTAAGAATGGATAGATGTTATGTGATCTGAGATGGAATCCATATACACCAACAAAGTATGGACTTTGGTTGCTTTATTTGAAGGGTTAAACCCCTATCAGGAGCAAGTATATCTTGACAAGATTACTTGGTGTAGATGGAAAAGTTAAGACTTTCAAAGTTAGAGTTGTTGTAAGAGGTTCTCGTCATCGACCAGGTGTGGATTATGATGAAACCTTTTCTCTTGTACCTATGCTTAAGTCCATCCGAATCCTACTTGCCATTGCTACATACCATGACTACGATATCTGGCGGTTGGGTATCATGACTACTTTTCTAAATACTAATTTAGAAGAGAGCGTTTATAAGTACATAGCTGAAGGGTTTCGTAGACAGTGGGAGCAGCGGAAACGTGTGCAAGTTGCTTTACAGGTTAAAGCAGGCATCGCGGAGTTGGAACATCTGTTTTGATGTGGTAGTCAAAGAGTTTGACTTCATCAAAATGGTAGATGAACCTTGTATACACAAAAAGGTAGTAGAGAGAAAGGTGGTCTTCCTCGTATTGTACGTGGATGACATACTCTTGATAGGAAAGGATTTTCCTATGATACACTCGGTCAATCTCCTCTTATCACATTGATTCTCCATATAGGATCAAGGTGATACCACATAAATCCTGGGTTTTTGATCTATGAGATAAATCTAAGTGGATGTTAGGATTCTCACTAGGTGTAGTGAGATTGTATCAATCGATCCTGGGGAGAATCACTGGATAGCTTCCAGGGTGGTATGGTCAACTGAATGTCAGTCACATGCATTGTCTTTACCCTCAGTGGAGGGACGGTATGTTGGAAGAATTTCAAGCTATATACTGTGGCAAACTAGACGATAAAGGCTCGATACATCGCTACCAACGATACTACCAAAGAGGCAGTCTGGGTGTATATAAGTTCATGAGATGAACTTCATTCCTACCATTGTGTGACAATGGAGTTGTGGCTTAGGCCTAGGAACCCCCGTCCCATCAGTGACCCAGACATATTCTAAGGCAGTATCACCTGATCATAGAGATGGTTGATCTCCAGGGAGATCAAGTTTAGGAGAGCAGACTCAGAGAACAACACGGCGGATCCACTCACAAAGACCTTTTCCCAAGAGAGACTTTTATGGGATGGTTGAGTATGGGATACTACAACCACTGCTATATGATGGCCCTAGTGCAAGTGGGAGATTGTTAGTTATATGTATGCCCTAGAGGCCATTATTGCACATATGATGTATATTATAGTGGATGCTTGGAAATACATAGGGAGGACTTTCTTGCTCGACATGATAGTATGCTATCTGGTTACGCTTTATCTTAACATGTACACTGATTGTCTCTCTGTTACATGTTGGTAAAGCCCTTAGGATGTGTACTTGACTACCTGGATTATGATGTGGATCATACTAGTGGGACAAAGGTAGTCCGTGAGTATATCCTTTAATGTCCCTAGTCGTGGGTGTATCGAAACGGGGTATCGATATACCAGAGTAGACTAGCGTATACCTTCTCGACCCATGTAGATGGGTGATGGATGATCCCATATCTATTGGTGTTTGACATCAGAGATGATATACGGGTGCTCATTGGCGACTGGGTACACTGGACGGACTCGCCGAGAACTCCTAGATGGTATTATACCACACGTCAGATGGCAGTTCTCTGGTGATACTGGTACAGGTTAGTCTGTCGACCCGAGATCGTCATAGAGTCTTGTGTGATCCCCACTGTGCTTTGATTTCCACCTTACAACGTTCAAGAGAACATGCAAAATGGTGGTTTTTGGGTACAGTCCTGTCCCGAGTCATACGGAGGCAATGAGCGATAAGAGGGGATTTCGTCTCTCCCGTTATTGGGGGTTGATGTTGCGCTGTGCTCGATTGGCCATAACAGGATGTCCCTGGCCAGGGTTGTTTCTGAGATTTACTGGTAAGTGTTATCAGTAGTTTCTCGACCTGTTATGAGCCTCACATCGGCATGACTTATCAAGCTATTGGGGTCTGACGTTTGCCACACCCAGGCGACATATGCGACATATCTGACGAAGAGACCGGACTGTATGGTAGTGTTACTGTTTGGATTCGCAGGAGTATGAGCAGGCTTGCTTGTTGATCTTCTGATCGCTCAATACCCGAGTGGCCATTACGTTTAGCAGACCGCTTGCGGCTTATGGGTGTTTGATATGATCATCACCTACTGTCGGCGTATTGACGAGTCTTTAGAGTCCAACACAGAGGTTTTCTGGTTCATGCGAAACGGAGTAGGAGCACATATGTGATATGTGCGGGACCGAGATTAATGTGCGTATGTGATACCGCATTCTATTTCTCGCGATATGTGACATCGGTCGGTTATATGTGATATAGCCGGGTTATCGGATCAAGTGTTGATTTGATAAGTTGTTACATCTGATATTAGTCGGTTATTTGTGATATAGCCGGATTATTAAATCAAGTGTTGATTTAATAATTTAATGTATAATTGTATATTAGATATACTAGATTACATTAACTAATATTAGCTCACTTAAACATTTCTTTTTCTCACTTGTATGCATATATATATATATATATATTTCTCACTTGTGTGCATATATATATATACATATATATTAATGTACAACTATTGTGTCATGCTTGATGTCACATGCAATATGGGTGTATGAGACTTACACTATATTTATAATAATGTGAGGGTTTTGTTTATTTAAAGTAAATCAAAATTAGTGGTAATTAGTCACATGGCTGAAGCTTGTAGAAGCTTGTGGAACCATTGACCAAGTCCACTCATTTTGTTTTACTTGAAGGTATTTATTAACCTAACCATTATTGTTAACCCATGGTTTATTCTCTACATGAGTTAGTGTATGACACTAACTCACTCATGGTTGCTATTCTCACCTCATGAGTTCATTTCTCTCTTCTTGATTCTTCATCTTCTTCATGAGAAAAAGCTTTCTAGCTTTTGAAAAAGTGAGAAAATATTGTGAGAAAAAGAAAACTAAAGTGAGCCCATTTCCTACTTCATCATTCTCTATTATTAGCCACTTAGTTTAGGGTGTTTGCTTCACTAATTTCACCATTAGTGAAGAGGTAGCATGAGCTTGAGTCTCCTCAACGTAGATCATCTTCGGCCTCGAAGACATTGAGCAAGCTTGTTCATTTCTTCATATGAACTCTCTCTAGAGTCCGGGAGTTCACTACTTGGAGCGAAGGGACTACTACACGGAGCATTAGAAGTGAAGGACCGGTCTACAAAGGTTGTATTCCCATTCACTTAGATGTAAAGTTGTTTACATATGTTTTCGTCGGATTTTCTAGTAAAGATTCTAAGGTTAGGGTTAGCTAGAACGACAAATTTTTGAAATTGGCATGGACGATACCTCCCGAAATCTTGCTGCTGCCCTAGAGAACCCTGCAATATATCCAATATAGAAACAAAAGCACTAAGTTAATTGGAACTAGATTCAAAAACAAGAAGCTGTCTCCAGTGCATATCGACCAAATGGAAGGAGGCTAATCATCATTACTCAACTAGGAGTGCATCCATATATGAGTAACCTGAAAGAGAAGCAAGTTCTCAAAACCATTACTATCAACGGAATACCAAAACACACGTATCTACATCTTCGACTACCACGAAGAATCCTGATACTTCCAAAAAATGGTTCTCTTCTTTATTCTTATACCTATAACTTCTCAATATCTGGACCTTGCATTTCAATGAAATTCTTTTCTAGAACTAGAGAAGTCATGAGTAAACAGAATATAGTACGAGTACTAACCTCTTTGTCCTAATGGATACCGGATAACATACAATACTTTGTATAAGTCCACTGAGTTTAATAACTCAAACTCTATGCGTCGTAGGTTGAAAACTGTACTATGGTTAAGAAGAATTACACCGCTGTTGAATGCACCTTACCTAATCACCAACTGATATAGGTAAATGTCATAGACATAATTTCAAAAAGTTATATCTCACTTTATAAAATAAACGTACAGATATATCAGTTTGAAATTAGTGCATAACAACGGATATTCAAAACTAAATATTTGACATTCGACAAAAACCAGATGATTTCCTCAAGTATCACCAATTACAACGAATTCCGATATAATGAGGATCTAATCACCCAATTTCCAATATCTTACTCCCACTCACCATCTGTAACACCATACAAATATGAGAAACTGATCTGGTAAATACATATCCTGGAGTTAGATTCCAATTGGGAAAACAGTTTTCAATTAACATTGCACAGTGAAACTGAAACATGAAAATGTTTCGAAAGGGTATCTGGGTATCCCTAGTAATGCCTCTTCCACTATCCAGATTCATGACAGTAACCGTATATTTCTTTGCCCTCACTCCAATCCCTTTATATGTCTTTACTCATTACCTTCTGTACACCACCTTTAGGCTAATTGGTTTTCTTCCTTCCCTACCTTTCGGCACCAGTCTAAGGTGTGGAAGAAGACTATTCAATAAGCGTAATAGGTGTAAACTCCTTATGCCAGGATCCCTCGCAACCTGAGAGAAGGTATTGGGAAAAGATATCTGAATAATCCTATTATATTTCTCCTAAACCGGAAACCATCCTCGAATCTGGAACAAGTTCCTTCGAGTTCGTATATAACTATACGATGGCATGTCCAAGCATTATGGACGTTTGTAGTGATACGAAGTGTTTTGGAGAAATTCAAAGTGGATATGGGAGTGGCAGGGGCATACACAGTTTTGTCGTAAATGATAGCATTTGCAATTTTCTTTACCGTTATCCTAATCTCTTTATATGTCTTTACTTATTACCTTCTGTACACCGCCTTTAGGTTAATTGGTTTTCTTCCTTCCCCACCTTTCGGCACCTGCCTATGGTCTGGAGGAAGACTATCCAATAAGCTCAATAGGTGTACCCTCTCTTAATCTTAGGAGCCCTTACAACCTGAGAGAAGGTAAAGAGAAAAGACAACCGAATAATCTTATTCAATCTCTCCAGAACCAAAATCCACCCTTGAATTGGAACAAGTTCCTTCGAGTTCGTATATAACTATACGATGGATTTATCCAATAGGAGTGGATGTTCGTAGTGATACGGGGTGTTCTGGAGAAACGCAAAGGTGATATAGAAGTAACAATGATATATGCGACACCGTGACATTCCAAAAATCCAAAATGTTTTAAGAAGGTTCGGTTAACTTGATTCATGAGTTTTAGTCAAGGGTCGGGCCATGGTCGCTGCCAGAGAGAGAGAGAGAGAGAGAGAGAGAGAGAAAAGAAACACTCAGCGTGCACTCTAACCTAGATCAGAATAGTTAATCACTTTATCTAATCAGGATGACTCCCACTGTTTACTCGAATTCTCCTCCAAACCCAAAAGGAGAATCAGTCGGGATCATCTAAAATCACTTGAGGAGTAATCCTACTCATCAGTAGGAATCGGGATCCAACTATCATCGCATGATAACTTGATTGAAGCCACTCAAGTTATCACACTCCAGAAGGTATGCACATGCCTGGCAAATTTCAGTTTCTTTAGAAACTCCCGATGTGGATTTTTGCCCTCAGCACTTATGATCTTGACTTTGGCCAACAAATCATAACTCGCAAGTCAAGTTCTACCCGTCATTATCCAGATTGATTTAGACCCACCTGCACACACTCTTGACTTTGGCTAACAAAGCGGTACGACTATCCTAAACCAATGCATCTATCTATGCTACAGATAATTAACACATAGCTACCATTCACGATGCCTTGACTTTGGCCAACAAACACCGCATGAATACTATATGCTATTTATCTGAAATGACAGAGGGCTACGGATGGTTTTTGGCGAAAAACCTTTAACGTAATGAACTTGATATCGTTAAAGGAACCAGATAGCTTTACAAATATATAGTGGCTCAAACTTTTTGCTAAAGAGGTCACTCCCGGTGAAGGGATCTTGGCTCTTTCCTCATCGAATGAGGTGCAGGATATTCCAAACTGAATACCATGATGAAAAGCAAAAGGAAATGACTATAGTCAAGTTATTACGATGACGCAAACTTTTGCTCAAGGGGTCACTCCCGATGAAGGGATCTCGGCCCCTGCCTCGTCGAATGAGGTGCTAGATATTCATAACCGAATACCACTGTGCAAAGCAAAAGAAAATGTCTGTAATATCATTTTAAAAATTGGTTCCAACAACATCATATATAGGTTTGTTTTATCCTTGCATTTATCAGAATCAACGCGGTCCCGTCAATTAATCACACCAGAAAAGAACGAAAATATATGATGTACGTATATGCCATCCACATTTGCCACTGGGTCCCGTCATCACCCGTTAGGTTACTTAACTATTGACAGAGCGGGGACTGGACTAGCGCGGTGCAAAACATATACAACATCTACTAGTGTGTATATATATATATATATATATATATATATATATATATATATATATAACATTCATCCCAGGGATGATATAAGCAACATCACAGAAGCAACACAGAATGATGGATAATCTTGGAGTCTCGGGTTTCACTTAAGCCGCAAATGAAACCCGACGTTCCCCTATCGTGTGGATAGCCTGTGCAATGAAAACCTAGACCCCTACGAGTGCGGCAAGTTACCCGCCAATCCCAAAAGCGAGGCAACCCCAATCAACAACGTGAATGGGCCACCCAGCACTTCACGGAATCCGGTAACTTGGGCACCCCTCCCTGGGTCAACCTATACCCCCTATGAGTGCGGCGAATAGCTTGCCAATTCTAGAGTAAGGTCCCCTCCATCTCAACGCCATATGATGCGGACCCGTTGCCCTCTAGAACCCGGCTATTCGTGCACACCACTGCGGGGCAATCCTAGTACAGAAAAGAAAATAATATGTACAAGGGTGACATCGACCTCAACCCGGTCGTGCCCCAAACAAATAATATACAAATTGCCAGTGACGGCAGTCCACATGTCGGACACTTGCCCCGCAATATCAAATGTACAAATGAAACTAAACAGTACTAATATTGCACCCAAGCTATCCACCACGACGATCCAACCACAACACAGCACAACACAGAACATCAACGTGAATGTCACGTTCGCAAACCCGTCTAAAAGAACATATAACAATTAGATGAGTTGTACCGCTTGAATAACATTCACGGTCGTAGATAGTATTGCATGTACTGATAAACATTTAAACAGTGTTAAATTATTGACTTCGAAACACCCCGAATTGTCCCTGAACAATAGATAACATAATATCCAAAATGGGCAAAACAAGCAATACCACTGCACTAATATTCCAGACACTAACACACACCCAAAATATGAAACCTTAACTCAAAAGATGGGCCGGCCAGCTTGGAATTTTTTTACATGTGGCCGGTCCAAAACGGGTGGAATGGGTTCGTATTTGGGGAGTGTTCTAGTGGTCATACAAGCAGTCTTCTGCAGTTGCTTAAAATTTTTTTTGAAGACTTTAAAAATTGACAGAAACTGGAATATGCAGTGCACTGTTTCGGGGTTGTTTCGGTTTCAATACTTTAACATCGTTTAAACTAGCTAGCTAAGGGTTTAAGGGTTGGCTCTGATACCATGTTGGGTTATGGCAGCGCCCCGGCCATCAATCCGTGGCCAAATGCGAAACAAAATTTTTCAAAACTGGCGCTACCATTACCTGATACCCAGATCTACCCTAAACCCTATACTAGCAAACATATAAAGAGTTAGGAATGGTTATATTGAGTTAATCCGCGTCCTTCGGTCTTCAACCTTCATTCCAAGCTCCTAATGATCATCTGGATCGAGTTTGGTTGCCGGTCTTCCTCCATCTACGATGATCCACCTGGGGGAAACAGTGCAAGCTTCAGTCTCGCTAAGTGAGGCAACCGACGCTCCAAGGTTGCTAGCAATAGATAGTGGAGGTGTAGAAATGTATTACTATAATTTTTCTCTCATCACAAATGCTCCATGAGCAACTCAAGAAGATGAAGAGGAGGTGAGGAAACATGTGGCATGAGCAACTAAAGAAATGTGGCTAAGTGTTTTTCTCTAAGTGAGAATGAGAAAGTGTAATGAAGCAAGTGAAGAAAATAAAATGGGCCATCCATCTCAAGCATGTGGCTGCCCCCCCTCTCTCTCAATCATGCACACAAAAAATCTCATTTCATTTTCCAAATAAATAAATGTGAACCATACCTCTCTACATGCCAAAACCCATGCTCATGTCAACTCACCCTCTACCTCATTTCCATAATTGATTTTCTAAAAAGAAAAACAATAATGAGGTGGCCATCTTCTAGAAGCTATTCTGTATAAATACGGAATACTTCCCGATACACGCATCAAAATACGAATAGCCAAGAGAGAAAATGAATAGTGAAAAATAATACTAGAATACATATATATAAATACATATATAAATTACTAAATCAAAGCCTGATTTAATAATCAGGCTTAATCCTAAGCCGCTAGTATCATCAACTGTCCGATTAAAGTCTGTGCAGCATGTACACAAATTTAATCGGACACCTGTATGTACCAACATACGTCATCTACACCATATCACCTGAACCGTGAAAACCCTCTGTGTGGGACTCTAAAGACTCGTCAATACGCTGGCAGTGGGTTTAACCACAAGCATGTCAGCGGCACTAGCTGTACGTAACGGCTACCCAGGTATTGAGCGAAAGGAAGGCCGACGAGCAAACTCATCCAAACCCCTACTGAGCCTGACAGTGACAATATCCGTACAGTCCGTTCTGTTCGTCTAAGAGTATCGCATATCGAGTCTGGGGTGTGTGTGTGGATAAAGTCTTACCCCTAATAACATGATAATTCGTGTCGGTATGAAACCCATCACCACATGAGAAACTACCGATCCTAGATTAGTAATTCTCGACTACCTTGGTCAAGAATTTCTGGTGATGTCCACTGTTGGGAATCCTCCCGCGCGCGCAAACGCGTATGTTTTGGAAATGTGATCGTTTTAAGAAAACAGAATACGCACGCGAGATCGTTCTCGTTTTAAATATTTATAAACCGTAAGTGCACGACGCATTGTAGCAAGCCGGCAAGTACGGGTCGATCCGCGGGGAATTGTGTATTAGGTCTAGTCTTTTAAGGTTCAACAAATTAATGAATTGTTTGGTTGTCACAAAAAATGAATAGAATATGAAAACAAAGAAAAGCAAGAAAACAAGCAAGTAAGAAATGGTTGTGGCTTTGGCTCGGAAGATCGAATAGCGACGATTCCCTCGACGCTCCTTTGATCATGAGTTGTCCATCCTCACATTGATCCCGGCATGAAGCATGACTTGTCAAGCGGTTGCGAGGCACAAGTCGTCAAATTCCGATATTCTCCACAAAGCACGAAACGAGTCCGTTTTGATCATTTACTGTTTGTATGTCCAAGTTTGGGGTATCAACACTAAACACAATGGTTAGCAAGCATACCACAACAATAAAAACACAAAGTAATGAGTGAGAGCAAATGATTTTAGTGTTGAATTTGCTAAGTGTTTGTGATGGTATATCGTATATGAAACCAAGAGATTTTCAAGAACTTGATCACAAAATATGATATCCAAACCTAGCAACCTTAACACTAAATTGATTTTAACTTAAATATTGAAATGGGGAAAGGGAGTGAATATGGTATATGAGGAGGTTACAAAGTAACCATGTGTCAAAATACCATATCACCTCAAAACATAAGCAATATTTAAGTTAGAATCATATAAATAAGAACATTAAACAATCACAAGAGGAGGAGGAGGCAAAGCCTTTCATCTCACTTCCTTACCATTACCATAACCAAAGAAAGATTAGTAAGTATGATAAAGAAAAGCAAATAAGGAAAGAAAGTAAGTATAAAGGAAACAACAATATTATTACACTTGAAGAAGAGTTACAAGATTTTGGTAATTTGTTCAACCTCCTTAATGAAGCTCTCCAATGAAAACTTCAAGAGTGAAGAAGAAGAAGAAATAAAGTTGAAGCCCACTCACCCTCAAGCTAAACCAAAAACAACTAAGAAATGAAAATACGGTATATACATATGGTCGCTTTGCTCAACTCTGTTCTGGTATTTATAGGCCTAACATCTGAATAAATAAACAATAGAAATAAGGTGATGTGGCCTAAATAAATGACCAGAAGAAAATGGGAAAGTTTGGAGCAAGGGGGCCGAGCCCGCTGGTTTTTGTGGGGGACTCGCCGGTCTCAATCCGAGATTAGGGGTTCGTATTGACATGGTGTGCTTGTGTGCTCTCCACAATCACTCTTATGCTGTTTGATTTAGCTGTTTAAGCCTGGTTTGTATGCAGAGAATTGGAGGGAAACTTGATGCAAAGTATCACATCAAAACTTTATGCATTTATTGCCCATCACACCATATGTGCCAACTACTTGCACAAGCCATCATGCCATGGGCAGCCCCAACATGTTCCAAGCCAAAGAGTTGTGTGTACACTTGTATGTGTTGGACCATTTTAGACAAAAAGTGTGTACACATTTATTTGCAAAATGAACTCTTTGGATATCATTCGGTTTTCTGTTCTGTTTGCAGTGTCGGCTCCTAAATGCTATATCCGTGATTTTGAATGTGTTTCCAGTATTTTATCACGTATATCTGTAAACTGTAATTACTGAGTAGACACTGATTAATAGTACCGATATAAAACAAAACAGATAATGAATGAGTGGTATTAAACTGCAGTTTTCTGCGGTGAACAAATACCACCAAACTTATCAATTGCTCGTCCCGAGCAAAACAAAAAATCCCAGCCTCACTTTCGCAGGAAACACGATTGCACTGAGCATGTGCAACAAGCCGTTAAACCTCTAGGTGTCCCTAGTAGGAGGAGTGTTGTCTCCTGAGGTTTTTCAGCGGATTACACCCACAAAATCCAGTCAAGTTAGCATTGCGGAAAAACTGTTGACTCTAATCGTAAGGTTAGAGATCAAAGTTAGAAGCTCTATTACCCAAGTCAGAAACATTAAACCCTATTTATCACACCTCGCAATTTGTTTAACATAAGCTCATAAGCGTCTTTATGTGATTTGTGCGGATAGTGTCCATAAGTTTTAAAGAACTTTGATTAGGGTCATCATGTCATAATTACAGATCAGGATAAACTTCTGAAGGATCACACGAGTTTAAAAGGAGTTAAGATTTTCTTAAGTTTTATTCTCCAGTTAGGTTTCAAGTCAGAATATATATCAATTTTAACAAAGAACCTAAGTCTTATACTTCACTCCACCCTTTCACCTGTTTTTGTTCATACACACCTTTCGTTATTGTGCAAATTGTCTTAATAAATACAAACTTTCATATCTCCACGAAAAAACCGTTTTAATAGAAAATTCGTCTCCGCCAAGATTATTCTCCCACAAAGAACCGTTAGGACTTTTAACTCGGAGAGAACACTTGGTTAGCTTGTTTTATCTGGTGATTGGAAACTTAGCGGGCTTTGGGTCAATAACTCCCAAACCAGATGGTTTTAGGGCATTAGGTGTGGAGACACCCCAAGGACTTAATTACCCAAATTACCAAGGCTACAAAACAAAAGACTCATTTTATTTTAAATAATTCTGACCTCGGTAAAAACGGAGATATAGCCAGATTTTTCTTTTAAATCCGAAGACGTTACATGTGGATAAGGTGTGTAATTACTCCAACAAGATTCCAGATGGGTTATTTTTCAGACTTGTAGCTCTTATTAAAAGCTCAATAATATCCTTTATATTCACCTTACTTTATGAACTATTCTTGATATTACTTAACTCAGAACAAACCTGTTTGATCCTAAAAATGTTTATCAATTTTAAAAGTTTACAGATATGTCAAACTTTCATCAAATTCTCAAAAATATACGACACGTGTAAAGTGATATAAAAGACGTATATTGGCTACGGTTAAACTCAAAAGTGGGTTATCTTTCTGGTCGTCAGTCTCACGAAAAGAATTTAGTTATTTCTAACTCATCAATCGAACCGTCAGACTTCGAATCTAAGTTCCCCCGCTAGCTAACATGATAAAGTTTTTATTTTTTTAGGAAACTTTTTCAATTTTTATGGGTTTTTTAATATGTATGCAATGCAGAATATACAATATACACATGATGCAGCACAAATAAACGCAGTGCTCAAAAGCGTATGTTTTGGAAATGTGATCGTTTTAAGGACATGGAATGCGCACGCGTGATCGTTCTCGTTTTAAATATTTATAAACCGCAAGTGCACGGCGCGTTATAGCAAGCCGGCAAGTACGGGTCGATCCACAGGGAATTGTGTATTAGGTCTTGTCTTTTAAGGTTCAACAAATTAACGAATCGTTTGGTTGTCACAAAAAATGAATAGAATATGAAAACAAAGAAAGCAAGAAAACAAGGAAGTAAGAAATGGTTGTAGCTTTGACTCGGAATATCGAATAGCGACGATTCCCTCGACGCTTTTTTGATCATGAGTTATCCGTCCTCACGTTGATCCCGGCATGAAGCATGACTTGTCAGAGCGGTTGCGAGGCACAAGTCGTCAAATTCCGATAGCACGAAACGAGTCCGTTTTGATCACTTACCGTTTGTATGTCCAAGCCTGGGGTATAACACTAAACACAAGGGTTAGCAATCATACCGCTACAATAAAAACACAAAGTAGTGAGTGAGAGTAAATGATTTTAGTGTTGAGTTTGCTAAGTGTTTGTGATGGTATATCGTATATGAAACCAAGAGATTGTCAAGCACTTGATCACAAAATACGATATCCAAACCTAGCGACCTTAACACTAAATTGATTTTAATTTAAACATTGAAATGGGGAAAGGGAGTGAATATGGTATATGAGGAGGTTACAAAGTAACCATGTGTCAAAATACCATATCACCTCAAAACATAAGCAATATTTAAGTTAGAATCATATAAATAAGCACATTAAACAATCACAAGAGGAGGAGGAGGCAAAGCTTTTCATCTCACTTCCTTACCATTAGCACAACCAAAGAAAGATTAGTTAAGCATGATAAAGAAAAGCAAATAAGGAAAAGAAAGCAAGTATAAAAGAAACAACAATATTATTACACTTGAAGAAGAGTTACAAGATTTTGGTAACTTTTTCAACCTCCTTAATAAAGCACTCCAAAGAAAACTTCAAGAGAGAAGAAGAAGAAGAAACCAAGTTGAAGCCCACTCACCCTCAAGCTAAACCAAAAACAACTAAGAAATGAAAATATGGTATATACATATGGTCGCTTTGCTCAACTCTGTTCTGGTATTTATAGGCCTAACATCTGAATAAATAAAACAATAGAAATAAGGTGATGTGATCTAAAGAAATGACCAGAAGAAAAATGGGAAAGTTTGGAGCAAGGGGGCCGAGCTCGTCGGTTTTTGTGAGGGACTCACCAGTCTCAATTTCGAGATTAGGGACTCATATTGACATGGTGTGCTTGTGAGCTCTCCACAATCACTCTTATGCTGTTTGATTTAGCTGTTTAAGCCTGGTTTGCATGCAGATAATTGGAGGGAAACTTGATGCAAAGTATCACATCAAAACTTTATGCATTTATTGCCCATCACACCATATGCGCCCACCACTTGCACAAGCCATCATGCCATAGGCAGCCCCACTATGGTCTAAGCCAAAGAGTTACGTGTACACTTGTATGTGTTGGACCATTTTAGACAAAAAGTGTGTACACAATTATTTTCAAAACGAACTCTTTGGATATCGGTCGGTTTTCTATTCTGTTTGCAGTGTCGGCTCCCAAATGCTATATTCGTGATTTTGGATGTGTTTCCAGTATTTTATCACGAATACCTGTAAACTGTAATTACTGAGCAGATACTGATTAATAGTACCGATATATAACAAAACAGATAATGAATGAGTGGTATTAAAATGCAGTTTTCTGTGGTGAACAAATACCCCTAAACTTATCTATTGCTCGTCTCGAACAAAACAAAAAATCCTAGCCTCACTTTCGCAGGGAACGCGATTGCACTGGGCATGTGCAACAAGCCGTTAAACCTCTAGGTGTCCCTAGTAGGAGGAGTGTTGTCTCCTGGGGCTTTTCAGCGGATTACACCCACAAAATCCAGTCAAGTTAGTATTGCGGAAAAACTGTTGACTCTAATCCTAAGGTTAGAGATCAAAGTTAGAAGTTTTATTACCCAAATCAGAAACGTTAAACCCTATTTTTCACACCTCGCAATTTGTTTAACATAAGCTCATATGCGTCTTTACGTGATTTGTGCAGATAGTGTCCATAAGTTTTTAAGAACTTTGATTAGGGTTATCATGTCATAATTACAGACCAGGATAAACTTCTGAAGGATCACACGAGTTTGAAACGAGTTAAGATTTTCTCAAGTTTTATTCTCCAGTTAGGTTTCAAGTCAGAATATATATCAATTTTAACAGAGAACCTAAGTCTTATACTACACTCCACCCTTTCACCTGTTTTCGTTCATACACACCTTTCGTTATTGTGCAAAACGTCTTAATAAATACAAACTTTCATATCTCCACGAAAAAAACCGTTTTAATAGAAAATTCGTCTCCGCCAAGATTATTCTCCCATAAAGAACCGTTAGGACTTTTAACTCGAAGAGAATACTTGCTTAGCTTGTTTTATCTAGCGATTGGAAACTTAGCGAGCTTTGGATTAATGACTCACAAAACAGATGGTTTTAAAGCATTAATTGTGGAGACACCCCAAAGACTTAATTACCCAAGTTACCAAGGCCACGAAACAAAAGACTCATTTTATTTTAAATAATTCCGCACTCAGTGAAAACGGAGATATGGCCATCTTTTTCTTTTAAATCCGAAGACGTTACATGTGGATAAGGTGTGTAATTACTCCAACAAGATTTCAGATGGGTTATTTTTCAGACTTATAGCTTTTATTAAAATCTCAATAATATCCTTCATATTCACCTTACTTTATGAACTATTCTTGATATTACTTAATTCAGAACAAACCTGTTTGATCCTAAAGATGTTTATCAATTTTAAAAGTTTACAGACATGTCAAATTTTCATCAAATTCTCAAAAAACATACGACACGTATAAAGTGATATAAAAGATGTATATTGGCTACGGTTAAACTCAAAAGAGGGTTATCTTTCGGTCGTCAGTCTCACGAAAAGGATTTAGTTATTTCTAACTCATCAACCGAACCGTTAGACTTTAAATCTAAGTTCCCCCGCTAGCTAACATGACAAAGTTTTTATATTTTTACAATAAATTTTCAATTTTTATGGGTTTTTTTTAATATGTATGCAATGCAGAATATACAATATACACATGATGCAACACAAATAAACGCAGTGCTCACCCCCAAACCTAAGTTTTACGATATCCTCATCGTTGCCCCCATCTCCGGTAGCTAGACTTAGACATCAGGGTGATAATTTTATTCAAAGAAAAAGAAAAAAACATATGACTAATTACAACATTTACATGTTAAAGATTGGGTTAGTCCAGAAATTTATACTAGCCATTTAAAATTTTTGTCTATATAGTGTAATGGCTGGTAAAAGAATATGTATATATAAAAGAAAAAGAAAAAGAAAAGGTATATGTTAGATGTCAGTGAAGGGCATGGGTGTGTAAAAGGAGGGACCAGAAGACGCTGAAGATGAAGATGAAGTTTTGAAGAGGTCAAAAAATTGTTTTCTGAATGAATTGAATGTTCAAAAGGCACGTGTTGAGTTCCAAAGTCAAGTTCGTGTAAAAACTGGAGTTCATCCGTAAAAATTTCAGCAAAAGAAAGGTTTTTAGGATGTTCCCAAATTGATCATGACTCAAACTCACCAAGAATATCAAGTTCATCCACAAAAATTTCCTCAAAACTCGATATGAAAGAATATTTTTCAATGCTGTCTTCTTCCTTATGATTTTTCACAATCCTATTCTTATCACTATGGTTTTCTAACTCTCCCAATACCATTTCGCCCTTATCACATTCACAAATGGGTAGGTATATGTCATCCAAAAAAGAAGGTCCCCACACTAACATTTCTTCCGAAACAATATCACTAGGTGATACAAAAATTGTGGGTTCCTGATCATTGATCTCTTCTGAAAATCCATCCAAACCATACCCGTCAAAATCATAAGATTCCTCCTCTAAAATTGGACAGCAAAAATCGGTCGGAGGTTTTTCTTGTGTGTCCTGATAACACTTAGTCAATTCAATTGCATCGTCGTTTAAGAAATCATCAAAATTCAATTGATCGTTTAGCTCACTAGGGTGACTTCCTAAATGACAGATATTAACACTATTGGGTTTCGATTGACTGTGTTCACTCCCTAGAATCCTCTCAGCTAAATGTTTCGCTTGTTCTTCTATTCTAGCCAAAAATTGAGCTTGAGCGTGAAACAATTGCTCAGATTGCTGTATACACAGGGCTAGCGTTGCAGCTGTTTGATTCTCGACCGCAATCATCACTTCAATACGTTTCTCTAATGTGGTCAACCTAGCATCTATCTCACCATCATTCCCTAATGATGGTTCACTTGTTTCGGGTTGGGAAGGTGGTGATGCTAAAGCAGTCAATCTGTCGACCTCTTTCTCTAAATCTTCAATCATTAGGTCTCTAATTGAAGTAGGACTGGGTTCAAGGGTGTTAAGTGGGTGTCTGTTATCAAAAATCTGGGACGGTTGGTCACCGTCTAGAAAAGGACAATTATCATGAATGTGGGAAGAATTATGGCAATTTGAACAAATGAATTGGGACTGAGTATAAACAAAACAATAAGAATCGTGAAAAATTGAATTAAATCGTGTATTACCCATATTAACAAGAATTCACAAATATCACAAAAATATAGAATATCACACCCCTAGAAGTCTATGGTATGCTAGTCAACTAGACCTGCTCAAGAACCTGATTGTCAAAGTACAACTATGTCGAGAAACGGGCTCAAGATATACGGATCACGAAACCAGGTAAGTGCAAGAGATAAGGGGGGTTTTCCAACGCTTTCGTGAAGTTCCTTAATTAAATAACCCTTTCTCTTGAACACTGGCCTAGACACCCCATGAACGATATACCGTTAAGTGGTGTTCTAAACACAGTTAATTTCTCCTAATGAGCGCGAAGTCCTTAAAGTCAAAGTTCTAGTTGATTTTAAATTACTGTGGGTATGTAAGAACGCAGTGTTGTGATTTGTGGGCTACGGAAAAAGGTGATGAAATCCATTACCGTATCTTGTTTGGTCTTTTTGCCCTTAATTCCGTATTAAGATGCAAATGCGCAATCAATAAAAGAATTTAAGAAATCAAGCAATTTAAGTAATTCTTTATCATTTAAGTATTAAGCGCTGCAACAAATACAGTTAGTTCTCTGTTCAAATTGGTGGCAAGTTTGTGCGAAGAATTCTGCAGAAGATGGAAATATTAGAATGCGTCGGATTCGAGAAGAATGTGTTAGGAAGATACGTACCGATGTGATTTTGGGTTTAGAAACTCCTTTGAAGTGATCCGATTCTTTGATTGTTCGCTTGCGCTGGTCAAACTACCCGGATCTTTGGCACTATACTTCACTAACGTCTTGAAATTGAGTTTGAGCCTCGCACCACACGATCGCTGGTCGTAATTCCATAAAAAATCTAAAATTTCGGAAAATACGATATTTAGTGTCAAAAAGCGATATATTGCCCCAATTCCTGCACACATAAAATTAGATAAATCAAAAAATACTACTAGAATTCCAACACTGCACTGGAGATCACACAAAAACAAAAAATTAAAAACACCCTCAAAGGGCCGAGCTCGCCGGATTTTATGGTGAAGTCGCCGGCCAAAATCCGAGGAGAGGGGATGAAATTTTGTGTGGGTTCCCTACCCTATCTTAGTATTCTAATGGTCTAACTTGATTTTTTTATTTAAGTTCAGGATGATTGCAGGTTGCAACAACAGAGAGCAAATTGTTAGAAGTGTGTTTTTGTTAGTTTTTAAAAAATTTTGAATTAGAAATTAGTGAGTTAGTAAGAACCAGAAATAACAATTCCTAATACTACCAATTCCCCTGCAATGTCGCCAAAAACTTGTTGGGAATACTCCCACATGCGCAAACGCATATGTTTTGGAAATGTGATCGTTTTAAGGAAACAGAATGCGTACGCGAGATCTTCTCATTTTAAATATTTATAAACCGCAAGTGCACGGTGCGTTGTAGCAAGCCGGCAAGTATGGGTCGATCCGCAGGGAATTGTGTAATAGGTCTTGTCTTTTAAGGTTCAACAAATTAACGAATTGTTTGGTTGTCACAAAAAATGAGTAGAATATGAAAACAAAGAAAAGCAAGAAAACAAACAAATAAGAAATGGTTGTGTCTTTGGCTCGGAAGATCGAATAGAGGCGATTCCCTCGACACTCCTTTGATCATAAGTTGTCTATCCTCACGTTGATCCCGGCATGAAGCACGACTTGTCAAAGCGGTTGCGAGGCACAAGTCGTCAAATTTCGATATTCTCCGCAAAGCATGAAACGAGTCCGTTTTGATCACTTACCGTTTGTATGTCCAAGCTTGGGGTATCAACACTAAACACAAGGGTTAGCAAGTATACCACAACAATAAAAACACAAAGTAGTGAGTGAGAGCAAATGATTTTAGTGTTGAGTTTGCTAAGTGTTTGTGATGGTATATCGTATATGAAACCAAGAGATTGTCAAGCACTTGATCACAAAATACAATATCCAAACCTAGCAACCTTAACACTAAATTGATTTTAACTTAAACATTGAAATGGGGAAAGGGGGTGAATATGGTATATGAGAAGGTTACAAAGTAACCATATGTCAAAATACCATATCACCTCAAAACATAAGCAATATTTAAGTTAGAATCATATAAATAAGCACATTAAACAATCACAGGAGGAGGAGGAGGCAAAGCCTTTCATCTCACTTCCTTACCATTACCACAACCAAAGAAAGATTAGTTAAGCATGATAAAGAAAAGCAAATAAGGAAATGAAAGTAAGTATAAAAGAAACAACAATATTATTACACTTGAAGAAGGGTTACAAGATTTTGGTAACTTGTTCAACCTCCTTAATGAAGCTCTCCAAAGAAAGCTTCAAGAGGGAAGAAGAAGAAGAAGAAACCAAGTTGAAGCCCACTCACCCTCAAGCTAAACCAAAAACAACTAAGAAATGAAAATATGGTATATACATATGGTCCCTTTGCTCAACTCTGTTCTGGTATTTATAGGCCAAACATCTGAATAAATAAACAATAGAAATAAGGTGATGTGACCTAAAGAAATGACCAGAAGAAAAATGGGAAAGTTTGGAGCAAGGGGGCCGAGCTCGCCGGTTTTTGTGGGGACTCACCGGTCTCAATCCGAGATTATGGGCCCGTATTGACATGGTTTTCTTGTGTGCTCTCCACAATCACTCTTATGCTGTTTGATTTAGAGGTTTAAGCCTGGTTTGCATGCAGAGAATTGGAGGGAAACCTGATGCAAAATATCACATCAAAACTTTATGCATTTATTGCCCATCACACCATATGTGCCCACCACTTGCACAATCCACCATGCCATGGGCAGTCCCACCATGGTCCAAGCCAAAGAGTTGTGTGTACACTTGTATGTGTTGGACCATTTTAGACAAAAAGTGTGTATACATTTATTTGCAAAACGAACTCTTTGGATATCGATCGGTTTTCTGTTCTGTTTGCAGCGTCGGCTCCCAAATGCTATATCCGTGATTTTGAATGTGTTTCCAGTATTTTATCATGAATACCTGTAAACTGTAATTACTGAGCAGACATTGATTAATAGTACCGATATATAACAAAACAGATAATAAATGAGTGGTATTAAAATGCAGTTTTCTGTGGTGAACAGCCACCTGTGCACTGCATAACATTAACCCCCAATACCGGGAGAGACGAATCCCCGACAATCCGCTCACTGCCTCCATGTGGCTCGGGACTGTACCTAACTAAAACCTGTTTGCACGACTTCTTTGAGCCGTGGTAGGATAGTAATCAAAGCACAGTGGGAACTCACACGAGACAAATGACGATCTCAGGTCGACAGACTAACCTGTACACATGTCACCTAGGATCTGCTATCTGACAATAGGTATAGTACCAACTAGCAGGTTCCCGGCGAGTCCGTCCAGTGTACTCATAAGCCAATGAGCACCTGTATACTATCTTAGGTGAACCAACTAATACCAATGGCTTGTGAGATCTGGCCACTGCCTCTCGTCGGGGTCTCGATCAGTATACACTAGTCTACTCTGGAGTATCGATGCCTAGTCTCGAAACTCTCACGACTAGGGACATTTAAGGATGTGCTTATAGACCACCAGCTCCTACGTATATGATTGCCATCATAATGCTGGTAGTCAAGCAAGAATCCTATGGGCTCTATTAACATGTAATAATGATGATAAAGACAAATCAGATAGCATACTATCACCTTGATTAAGACCGTTCTACCGGTATAGGTCCTCCCTCAATCATCATAATCACCTGTCTGCGACTACGATAATTGCCTTGAGGGCACCATAGCCAACAGTGTCTAGGCAAGTTTGACTAAGGAAAGTGGTTACTTAATTAGGTCCGCTATTTCGGTGATTTGTATAGCGGATACCTCCTACTTACCTGGCCGCAAGATTGATAAGGAGATAGTAGAGGATTGATCCTGCGACTTTTCCTTTGGAAGTCTAGGAGCGGTCTAGTGATTTGACCTAGGTGGCCCTAGCTCTAGGGATTGATTGTGCATTTTTTGATTTGTTGAGTCAAGACTTACGTCCGATATCTTTTTCAAAACAAGCCTTCTTAAAATCGTTCTCACACATATCATACGCTGCCACATGCATTAAACCCGCTTAGTGCATGATCGGCTGGACACGAGGTTCTAGTTCCCGTCTAGTCCGCGTTTTTGCTGTCGACTCCGAAGTCGACACTTCTTCATCTTCTATTTCTCCTCCATCCACCACATCTCCCGAAATGGACGGATCTCCATCGGGTTTTAACGACACAACCTTGCCACCACCCGTAGGTGTGCAAAATCAACCACGCATCACTCTACAAGACAGATGCTATCCCGTACGTGGACCCCTTCCTACATTTTTGTCTCTTCCACCATCCAATAAGGATAATTTCGAAATTAAACCCCACTTCATCAACTTGTTTCCTAAATTCCATAGGCTTGAATCCGAAGATGCATACATTTTTATAACCAAATTCGAAAACGTATGTGCGATGATGATCACCACCCAATTTTCAGGAGATGCTCTGCGATTACGTCTTCTCCCTTTTACTTTGTGCGATTTAGTAGAAAAGTGGCTTTATAGCACCACCGCACATTCTATTGCTAAATTGGATGAATTCATTATAGCATTCCTTAAGAAATTCTATCCTCATCACAAGACCGTCCGTATTCGGAGCGAGATTAACTAGTTTGCCCAACTTCCCAACGAACCCTTTTGGGAATGTTTTGAACAGTTTAAAGATCTTCTTGTCCAATGCCCTCATCATGGAATCGATAGATGAAAACTTTGCCGCATTGTGTATGAGGATGTTAATCCAACAACAAAACAAATCCTAGATACCATTTGTCAATGTCATTTCATGTCAAAAGACAATGGCAAAGCATGACAATTTCTGGAAGATCTCGCCGAACAAACGTTACAATGGGAGAGCACTAGACCAACATCATCTTCATTTAGGGCAGGTATCCATCAGCTCGACGTTTCCATCGCAATGAAAACCGAAATAGCCGCGATGCAAAAGAAACTCGAAGCTATGGAAAGAAAATTCTCTTCAGCCTCCCTAAACCAAGTTACGCTCCCCAAAACCGTGTGTGGTTGCTGTTTTGACCCATCACATTTAACCGAAGAATATCCTTTGAATTCTACGTCTCAAGGTCAAGAACAAACTAATGCTGCTTTTCAGCAACGGCCTCGAAACGATCCTTATTCCCCCACATATAATTAGGGATGGAGGAATCATCCTAATTTTGCTTGGAACCAAAACCAAACTCAAACTCAAAATCAGTTTCCAAGCCAAAATAACTATCAAAGGCTTCCCCCTACAGCAACAACAACCACCACAGCAAATTCAGTAACCCTTTCAACTGCAATCTTTCTAAAATCCGGCCAACAATTTTGTCCCTTATAATAATCCTTTCCAACCACAGACGAATATTCAAACGGCCGGTACCGATAAAATCTCCGCACTCGAAAGAAGTTTGGAAACGTTTATTAAACAATCCACATAAACGACGACTAATTTAACATCCTCTATCCAAAAGTTAGTGCAACAGACTGCTTCCCACGGTGAAAGCATAAAATCAATCGAAGCACAAATTGCACAGTTAAATGTCGCGATGAGTGAGAGAGAGAAAGGGAGACTTCCATCTCAACCTCTACCAAATTCCGGCCACTTACAAAGCTCAAACATCACCTTTAACCAACAAAATCATAACGTGAGTGCCGTAACTACGTTGAGATCGGGAAGAGTGCTAAACAATAATGTTGGTGAATAAGTTGATGATGATGAGTCAGATGAAACCCCGGCTGATACTTCTACTCCTACTTCGTCTAGTCCCCCATCTTCTTCTGAGCCTATTCTCCGTTTTTCACTAGGCTCGAACCCTTGGCCTACTTCTTTGAATGAATTACCATCTACAGCCATCCCAAATCCAATTTTGGGATCCATTCCATCCCAACAAACTTCTCCACAAAAGTTGGACCCAACCCTTGTTGATAAAACACCTTTTCCAAATCGGTTGAGGCCCAACAGACCAAGTCCACACATGGAGATGATTGTGGAAATTTTTAAGCAAGTTAACATAAATATTCCTCTCTTAGATGATATCCAATAAGTTCCATCCTATGCTAAAATTCTAAAGGACTTGTGCGCTAGGAAAAGGAAAATTCAAGTGCCTAAAAAAGTTTCTTAGCGAGTAATATGAGCAATTTTCTTACCCAATATGTGCCCAAGAAACGTAATGACCTCGGTTGTACTACAATATCTATTGCTATTGAGGGAAAAATATCAATCGCGCTCTACTCGATTTAGGTGCTAGTGTTAAGTTGCTTTCGTATTCTGTTTATGAGCAATTAGGCATAGGAGAGTTGAAAGCTGTGCACTGCACTCTCCAGATGGCCGATCGATCTATCACCCATCCTAGGGGTGAGCTAGAGAACGTGTTGATCAAAATCGGGGAATTTATATACCCTATGGACTTTATAGTTATAGATACACGGCCTGTGGCGAACCTACAGAACCAAATTCCGGTAATTCTAGGTCGGCCTTTTCTAGCAACTTTCAACGCAATAATCAATTGTCATAACGGTTCAATGAACCTGTCCTTTGGGAAGATGACAATCAACCCTCCGAACCTTATGCTCATATAATTGATGTATATTCTGTCGACAAGATAGCTTCCAAAAGTTGTGAATTTGAGGAGCTTCACGATATTGATCTCGACGCCACTAGTACATTATTGTTTGATCTTGCTATATATTATACATGTGAGGACTCTTCTGTTGACAAGTCCACACCCAAGCCCGAATCCTTTGACTTGTCAAATGTTTTAGTCGAGCTATCCGAGTATCATACCTTTCTTTCCGATGAGATTATCATTTGGAATATCGATGAAAGTTTTGAAGACATATTCGCCAAAGAACTCGCATTCCTAAAAGACATGGATGTTGTGATAAATCAACATCCACCTAAAGAAGTTGAACCACCACCTCTTCTTCTTATCAAGTACGAGAATGCGAATATTCCACCTACTCCTTATCTTTCATATTCTCATTTTCATCCACCGTCACTGTTTCGTCTCTACCAACCGAGACATAAATCTTTTCGATTACACCTCTTATCTCCACCCTATTTCTTCACGTCTATCTGTGACATGATTTCTACCAACCATGGTGTTACATTGATAAAATATTCGAATGGTTGGTGTTGACTTTTGGTCTTTGTAAAGCTTTGTGCGGACCGATAATATTTACCCCCTCTCTTATGATTTTAAATTCTTAATAATGAAGGAAAACATGTTTTACTTAAGTTTGGGTGGAGAAGAAAAATATTTTGAAATTGACTCTTGAAAGAATAGAAATTTTTTTGCACGATTGTGAGCCAAAAATAAGTTTGGAGGAGGATTTCACTATCATTGACTTTTCCCCTTTTACTAATCATTGAGAACTTTTCCTCCCAAATCTACAGGTTTTGAGCTTAAAAGATGACATCCGTAAGGACGCTGCTGCAAATAGGTTTGGGAAGAGATTTGTGCTTATTCACGTATCATTTTGCATTATACTAAATAAAAGCACTAAATTTTTTTTTTGAAAATAAAAGTTAGAAAGTGAAAAATATATATGAAAGATAGGAAGAAATTCGAGAAATACAAGAAAATTAAATGTTTTAAAACGAAGCTAGTAATAGGTAGTCGTGAGCTGTTGTCCCAAGGGTTAGTGAGATGAAGGAAATCACTAATCTGAGGATAGAAATAAGTCTGAAAAATAGTATCTATTCTTGAGACCAAACATCTGAACGTTGATACCCTACTATATGCACTTGTATATATCTTGAAACTTGGAATAGTAGAGGATACCTTGAAATGCTCTTGTCTAAAAGCCTTAGTATGAAGAATATATATATATATATATATATATATGACAAAAAAAAATGGTGAAGAAAAATAAACACTGGTTTTTTAATTACTTAAGACAGCATAAAAAATATAGCGATGGTGCCTTATCACCTAGTGCCTTAGACCAACTGGTTTGGGAGTCACTGCTAAACCTTAGGTGTTGCAAGACTAGGATATTGCTAATTACGCCTGAAAGAGTGAGCACATTTGGTAATCGGTTGGTTAGTATCTCAAGAAATATTAATGGTCATATGAAGAATGTGTGAGCAAATCCATCTAAAACATTCACCGACTAAAAAGTACTAAGGAAGATGGACAAGAGTATAATAGCTTGAACTGAATTCTCTAAGTGTAGGGTTGTCTTTTACACATACGTAGGGGTATATGATTGATGTTTGGAAGAGAGGTAGGGAGGAAGACTAAAAACGATGTTTTATTGCGGGATGATGTGATTCCTGACATTTTTTAGACCATTAAGATAGAGCTCATAACAACTAAAAAGCTAGTGTAGTTTGAAACTTTTATTTTCAAAGTTTTTATTTTATATGTTCTTATCTTTGTATGTAAGTTTCATCTTTTTTCTTTTATTATGGGATTTTGTGGGTGTAATCTGCTGAAAACCCTCAGGAGACAACACTCCTCCTATTAGGGACCCCTAGAGATTTAAAAACTTGTTGCGCGTTCTAAGTACAATCGTGTTGCCTATGAAAGTGTGCTAGTTAGGTTTTTCTTTTCTCTTTGATAACTAGTATGCTCGGGACGATCAAAAATAAGTTTGGGGGTATTTGATTAGTCTAAAATATTGCACATTTATATGAATATTTTCCCTACTATTGTTAAGTGCGAAATGGTGTTTATTGTAAATATAGAACATATGCGGGTTTATTTGTAAAAAGATTATTATCATATGTTTCTTCATTTTAATGAATATAACAAAAGAAAATATATGCATATAATATTTAAATGAAATATTTGTAATTAAAATATGCATATCATCTCAAATATTCCTAGTCAATATTCTTAAGATACTATATCATATAAATGGTTAGGATAATATCTCAAAAAAATAAAATGCTACTAACACTTTGATTTGAGATATTGTGCAGGTATTAGCTCAGGTCTGAAATCCAAGTAAAAGATCCAAGTCAAATCGAGATATCGGAACCGAATCTGCCAAATTTTAGAAGCAAATCGAGAAATCTAGTAACAGCAGAGATTCAGAGCAATATTTTCAGAATCTATATATCAAAAGGATCACCAAATATCAACACAAAAAGTCAAAAAAATCTCCAAACCCAATTCCACTAGAATGCCGTGGAACCGCGGCCAAACGTGGCATTATGCGGCGGTTCTGCGGTTAAATTAGGGCCGTTGGATGCGGGATTTTGGGATCATGATCTAAATAGCATTTACTCTCATATGAAATCTAGGGTTTCTGGTTTAGGGACTCTATAAAGGACTGAGAGCTGTGCATTCAAAATCATCCAAGTGATCACATAATCATCTATTCATCTACCTCCATAAAAAGAGAGATCTAAAGAAAACTAGGGTTCTTGTAATCTACATTCTAAGAAGAAAAGTTGTATGCAATAGTTGATTAATAAAGGTAGTTTTTGTTTTAATTCTTTTTGCATTTATTTTTCAGTATTTACTTTACGCATTACTTTTCTACATCTTAAATATGGTTTCATTCATCTTCACCCTCTCTTCTAAATCAACCATGAGTGAGTAATTCCTTTCTTGCTAGGGTTCGTAGGATAGGGTAGAATAATGGATGAAAAATCTTTTAACTTCATTTTAACATTTTAAAGATTATAAACTTTAGCAAAATAAATGTTAACCTTCTTATCGGGCGCGCAACTAATTTATTGATAGTCACGACCACGATTTGAGATTGCTTAAACACTTGTTTTGTTAAGGGCTTGACATGAATAGAGATCGATGGACGGACAAGGGTCGGTAGTGGGAAACCCTAATTCCCTTCAACAACCCTAATCCACATTCATCGCTATCGCTCTAGTTTTAAACTATTAAATAATAAAACGAGTCATTTTTAATATTCATCCATTAACTACCAAGTCCTATGAACCCTACAAGCCTGTTTATTATAAATTTTATATCCGTCTCAAAATAGAATAACAACAATCACCCATTTATTTCATCAACTCGTCTAACGAAAGAAAAAAATTCATGTGGACGACCCGTACTCATCGCAGCTAGCTATTAGCGACACCATTTTGATTGCGGTTATTTACAAAACCCTTTTTCGCATACGATCAATCAAGTTCCGAGCCATATTAACACGACTTATCGAGTCGGTAGGGGTCTGACGTTTACCACCCCTAGACCTGGTATGCGATACTCTTATATGAAGAGACTGGACTATACGGAGATTGTCAGGGATAAGCTCAGTAAGGGTTCGGATGAGCTTACTCGTCGGCCTTCTTTTTGACAGGCACCTGGGTAGCCATTACGTATAGCTAGTGTCACTGACATGCTTGTAGTTAAACCCATTGCCAACGTACTGTCGAGTCTTTAGAGTCCCACATAGAGAGTTTCTCTGATTCATGCGAAATGATGTGGTGGCTGTATGTTTATACGTGTAGGGTTTCGATCGAATCATAATACTGGCCGGCTTAGGATTAAATCGGATTATTAAATCAGGTATTGATTTAATAATTTACATATACATTTTACGATATGTATATTCTAGTGTTATCCAGGTTTTCGATCAGACGGTTGGTAATACTGGTAGGCTTAGAATTAAGCTGCATGGTTTGTTAAATCGGATACTGATTTAATGCAAGTATTATATTAATAGTATTATTCTATCTCTTGGGTATTCATATTTTGGTATGATTACGGGTATGTATATACGATTGAGTGTATTCCGTATTTATACAGAAAACATTCTAGAAGGTGGACACTTCATTTTTGAGTTATCCATCTATTCTATTAAATGGAAATGAGGTGTAAAGGTAGTAAGGAGAGAATGGAAAGAACCATATTTGAATAGTTTTGACAAATGAATTATATATTCATTTCAACAAACTATTCAAGTATGTCGCAAAAATTTTATTGAAAAAATGAAATATAAAAAACCATGCTTCATTTATTTTTTCACATGAGTTTCATCTCATTCTCACCATGAGCTTCTCTCTCTTCTCTGGCCTTTCTTGAGTTCCTCCTCCTCATTCTTCATCTTCTTCCCTACTATCTCAAGGGAGAAAGAGAGATAGAAATATACTAGAAAACTCACTACATCTCCTAAGTAACCTCGATTAGTAAACTAGTGTCACGCCCCGCTTCCCAAAATACGTAAACACGGCAAGTGACAGAGCCAACCATGCTACCTGTGGTTAGGAATCATCCCTCCAGGGTCACATTATGGCTGTCAATCGGATATCAAGAACAATAAAAAGTATAATCTAGCTAATATATGTCTATCTGCCACAATCAATAAAATCAAGAAATAGGTGTAGCGGAAACGAATCAAGATCCAATAAAACAATATCTGAATCACGTTCCATATGGGCTCACATCAATAAAAATAAAACTACGGAAGAAAAGAAACTAAACGTCTAGCTCCTCACTGCTCGGCTTGCCTGCCAAAATACTCTTGATCTCCCTGCGATAGGAACTGGGCCACGCAAAACCCAGACTTCTGTGCGTCATAAATACCACAATAATAATAATAATAACCAGGATATGATGCTACGATTAAACATGCATATAAATAACTAACACAGGGGTAAAACAATGAGATATATGTATGTGATGTGTATCCTAGAGTCTGTGCTTATAGGTTATCTATTCTACAAGTCGTTGAAATCAATTAATATAATCCTCATCGTAACTCAACAGTATATATTCTGTTCATTCCCCACAGGACCACGGTACAATATACCCCGTTCATTCCCCACCGGATACGGTACAATAAACAATGATTATTCTGTAATGTCTGGAATCATGGCAAACGATAATAATATCCTCTTGAGTTACGTTTCGGTTACACTCTTGATTTTCCCTTTTCCCCAGGTTTTGTGTTCAAGTCAAGTATTGACGATATAAATCTAATGCCAATACAGGATCAAGCAGGTACAGGTCTTACCTATGCAGACAACAAATTACATCCATCAGGACAACAATCGGGATTGTTGGTATTAGTAATAAGATCCAAGTAACAAGTCTGGTAATGTGGCATGAACATGTCATGTACTGTATATTAACCAAAACTGTAATCAATATCGAAACACAACGAATGCCGGGATGCATATGTATCTATCTGTAATAACCATTATATGTCCATTACCATATATGATGCAATCTAGATAATACATTGAACTGATATAGTAGTATGATAATATCGTGACGTTTCGGCATGCAACTAAATAAACTATTATCGGTACGAATACAAATGGATGCTATAAAACTGTATATCGGTAATTTCTGCTGAATAGTAAAACACATGCACGGTAATTTATCGAATAAATATTGATATAATAAAATAGAATGTTGTAAGTTTAGAACTTGCCTGATCGAACCTCAGGTCGAGATATAGATGTTACATTCCGACGTCGAAATAAAGTCACGACGAAAAACTTACGCGCACAGGACTTGACCTGGCTGAGCAGCTGCGTGACGTGGTAACTGGGCTAGTCGACGACGGTGACTGGGTTGTCTGCATCATCGGCGACATGCGCAATTCTGGCGATCGATCAAAAAAAGAAAAGAAAGAAATGAAAAGAAAGAAATAGAAGAAGAACAGAAGAAGAAGAAAAGAATAGCTGTTGGGGTTGCTAGGGTTTTGGCGAAGACAGAGGAGATGGTGGCGACGAGGTGACAGGGACGAGATGAAGTCGTCGTCGTCGGCGGTGGCGGTGGGTTTGAGGTGAACGAGGAGGGCCGGGGAAAGGATCATGGGGTCGGTGGTGGTGGTGAGTTGGTGTTCTGGGGTTGTTGGGGGATGAGGAGGTGATGGAAGTGGTCGGTGTTGGTGGGTTTCCGGCGATAAGGTCGGGGGCGATGGGGGTGATGGGTTCTTGCTGTGGGGTCGGGCTTGGGCTTGGGGTCGTCGGGAAAGAAGGAAGTGATGGCGGCGAGACAGGGGTGGAGGCAAGGATGAGAGGGGGACGATGACAGTGAAGAGGACGACGATGTCGGGGTTGAGGGTTAGGGTTCGGGTTAAGAGCTTAGGTTCACGGGGACATGAGGAAATAGTGGGAGATAGAGAGTATATGTTTAGTTTTATAATAGGTTTTATAATAATTATATATATATATATATATATATATATATATATATATATATATATATATATATATATATATTAGAGAGAGAGAGAATGACGTTAGAGAGAGGGACAGAGAAAGAGAGAGACGAGAGAGAGAGAGAGAGTTATTTTATTAATATATTATATATAACAGTTTATATTATATATTAGTTAAAATAATATAATATATATTATAGGATTTTACATATAATACCAAATTGCTCCGAATATTACCTGTATCCATTCAAAAATCTAGTTTTTCAATATGGAAAATATACGTAAAAGTTTAAACCTTAATTTAATATCCTGATAATAAAAGTATATACCTCCAAGTATGGATCTACGTAAATATACGTAGTAATAAAAAACATGCCTGTTTAACAATTAGTACATGAACATATTATATGGGTGCAACCGCGTGATATGGGGTACCATGACATGCAAGGCTAGATAAGAAAATATTTGACTTTATTTTCTATTATAAAAAGATATTTAGAGTCTAAAATATATTATATATGTATATAAAATCTAGATTTGCATGGATCCTCTGTACTAGCAAATATTTGATATAATCATGAACCATGATGGGTTTCAAAAAAGCGGATCGGGTCGAATAATAACCACAGCTACTAATTGCACTATTCGCAACCCAAAGCAACAATAATCAAGAATTTTACTGCAAGATTTGAAATACCCCAAATAAATATAGTATAACAGTGCCAGGGCATTACATTATACCCAACTACAAAAGAATTTCGTCATCGAAATTCACGGAACAAGAAAAAGAAAAGAAAACACGGATCTAAGAAAAGAGGTGTGGAAATTTCTGTCGAATCTATTCTTCACGCTCCCAACTAGATTCTCCGTGCGAACGATTCCCCCATGAAACAAGTACTTGTAGGATAACTTTGTTCTTAAGGACCCTTTTCTCGTTGATCCACAATCGCCATTGGTCTCTCTTCATATGTTAAATCTTCCCTTACTGTCAGTTCCGCGTGATCTAGGACGTGCTTCTCATCTAGAACATACTTGCGGATTTGAGATATATGAAATGCGTCATGAACACCCGCCAAGGATGGTGGTAAAACCAAGCGATAAGCTACCTCTCCAACACGCTCGATAATACCAAAAGGCCTCACGAATCGAGGACTAAGCTTGCCTCGACTACCAAATCGGATCACTCCTCTGGTCGATGATATCTTCAAGAATACAGGATCACCAACTGTGAACTCCTGAGGTCTTTTTCCAGTATCAGCCCAACTTTTCTGTCGATCTTGTGCCACCATCATATGATTTCGGATCACGCTAACTTTCTCCACCACTTGCACAATAAGATCCGGTCCCAACAATCTTCTTTCTTCAACATTGTCCCAACGGACATGCGAGCGACACTTACGACCATATAATGCTTCGCATGGATCCATATGTATAGTCGCCTAAAAACTGTTATTGTAAGAAAACTCCACCAAGTGCAAATGATCCTCCTAGGAACCCTTGAAGTCTAACATGCATGCTCTTAACATATCTTCAAGAGTTTGTATCGTTTTTTCAGACTGGCCATCTGTCTGAAGATGATAGGATGTGCTAAATTTCAAGCGAGTTCCAACTTTCCTATAAACTCCCCCAAATGTGTGCTAGAAATCGAGTATCACGATCCGAAACGATGATCACGAATACTCTATGCAATCTCACAATCTCCCATATGTACCGCTCTTCCAATGCCTCCGTCGACTGATCAAATCGAAAAGGTATAAAATGAGCTGCCTTGGTCAATCGATCAACAATCACCCAAACTGTATTATTGCCCTTTGGACTCCGTGGTAATGTTGTCACGAAATCCATGGTTATGTGTTCCCACTTCTATTGAGGAAACGGAAGTGGTTGTAACAAACCAGCTACTTTTTGATGTTCAGCCTTGACTTGCTGACACACCAAGCACTTGATACGTATCGAGCAATCTCCATTTACATGCCTTCCCACCAGAAATGTTGTCACGCAGATCTCTGTACATATTCGTGCCTCCCGGATGTACGGAATATGCGGAACTATGAGCCTCCTTCATGAACATCTCCTTTAGGCACACATAAACGACTACTATATCGTAATGAACCATCTTCATCAATTAACAGATCCGATCGAAATCCCTTTTCTACTTGTTCTCGAAACTTTTGCAATCTTGGATCCTGCGACTGTAATGCTTTAATGTTATCGATCAAGGATGACTGTACTTGCAACTGCATCAACTGTCCCGAAGAATTCAGTAGTACAATCTCCAACTCGAACCTCTGAAGATCATCTATAATCTTCTTTTGGGCAGTCAACATCCGTATTGCTGGCAACCAACTTAGCTCATCCGGCACTACATTAAGTTTCCCTGGATAGTATTTTAGGTCAAGATCATAGTTATCCATCAACTCTAACCATCTACACTGCCTCATGTTGAGCTCTTTCTGTGTGAACACATACTTTAAGCTCTTGTGATCGGTAAATACTTCTGCCTTTTCGCCCAATAAATAGTGTCTCTATTCAGTCGAAAATATCGCACTTTTGATATATCATTTTCCTTACTTTTATTAAATATCTAAAAGTGTTTATTATAAATATAGAACATATTTGGGTTTATCTATAAAACTACTATTTATCATATGTTTATATATAATAATTAACATTATGAAGGAAAATGTATGCATATAATATTTATATAATATTTTTTTATTATGCATATCATATCAAATATTCTAATCAAAATTCCGTAAAAGATATAAGATCATACAAATGATTAGAATAATATCTCTATAAAAAATATTACTAATATTATTCATGGAGATATTGTGCAAGATTTGGCTCAGATCAGGAGATCGGGATATCAAGATGTTGGGAATAAAAAATCTACTGATGAAGTTAAATAAAGTCGAAGAATCAATACTGGCAGAGACTTAGGAAATATTTTCAAATTCTAGATATCTAGAAGATCTCCACGTGTCAACATGTATAAGCCCTAGCTCCCCTATCCCACCGCCCAACTGCGGCCAAAACATGCAAAATGCGGCGGATCTGCGGCCATTGTGAAGAGTTAGTGTGTGGGATTTTGTGGGTAGGATCTTCACAACAAACCATAATACTTGAATTTAGGGTTTGTATCTTTTGTGACTATAAATAAGACCGAGAGCTAAACTTAGAAATCATCACCTTTCACACGAAGCAAATCACCTTCAAAGAACAAGTGATCCACGACAGGCCGCGATTCGACGTGATAAGGCGACGTGATATTCGACGGAACATCTACTTCCTACGAGGAAGAGATCGAGAGCAACTTCTTCTTCCTCTTGTAATCTAAACTCAAAAGTTTTGTAATTGTGAAGTTGATTAATAAAGGTAGATCATTAGTTTAATTATTTAGCATTTATTTTCTGCATTATGATCTCATTCTTTATCCGTTCTTCTTCTATCTCCATCATGCGCGAGTAATTCTCCTCTTGATAGGGTTCGTAAGATTAAGGTAGAACAATGGATGAGAAAATACTTTAACTTTTTTAAGTCTTATGAAGTTTATAAACTTTAGCAAAAGAATCGTTAATTTCCTTATCGGGCGCACTACCAATGTATTGCTAGTCTCGACCGCGATTTAAGATTAGATTAACAATTGTTGGTTCAGGGCTAGACATGAATAGAGATCAATGAAAGGACAAGGGTCAATAGTGGGGAAACCCTAGCTTCTTCAAGAACCCTAATCCTCATTCATCACAATCTATCTAGTTTTAAATCTATCAATAGATAAAAGGAGTCATCTTTATTAGTCATCCATGACTACTAAATCCTAACGAACCCTACAAGCCTTCTTCTTATATATTCTATATCCGTATTTAAAATAGATTTTAAAACTATATATTCTACATCCGTGTTTAACATAAATCTAGAATCTATTCTCTATTCTTCTTCTTTCTAATTAACTCGTCTAAAGCAAGATTAAAAGTTCCACGCATCCATGAGGACGACCCGTACTCATCTCGGCTAGCTACACACGACCCCGTTATTAATTGCGGTTAACTACAAACACTTTCACACAGATCAATCAAATGGCGTCGTTTCCGAGGATACGTGCGTAATTTTTTTCTTACTATTCGTGTTGAATTCTTATTCAATCCATATCATAAAAATAAAATAAAACAGCAAATTGTGTATTTAACGATTAGTGTGCGATTTTTGCGAGGGAATCTGGAGTCACTTGAACGAGAAAATCAAGATTCAGAGACCTTCAGAGAGGACCAGAGGAGAAAAGGAAGCCACAGTGGAAAAATTGTCAACAGAACCCTCCTTTCTGCGGTGGAACTGCGGCCAAAGCACCATATTTGCGGCGGAACGCGGCGGCGTAAGAGAGTTGGAGTGCTATATTTCTCTGGTATCTTCTTCATATCTTTCTCTCTCCTCTGGAAATCCAATAATTTTATTTTCTACAGGTTTCTTTGCAAAATATCACCGCTCAAAAAAATCTTTTTGCGTGTTTCGTAATTGGTTTGTTTGTGCATATTTTAACCGGATTTTAAGGGGCATGACCATAATTCAGATTAGGTGGGGACTTCATCACCCTTCCTAGGCCCCACAAATCACAAAACGAGCATCCGCATAACCCTAAATTAATTTTTCAAAGAAATATCTAGACCAAGACTCTAAGGACCGTCGCGCTCAATTATGACAGAGGAAGGTCGTGGGTAATCTATCGCTTATCCGCATTTCTTTTGTGGTGTCTAGGCAAGCGTGTATAGGAAAGCGGTTACTTAATTATGCCCGCTATTTTCGGTGATTCGTATAGCGGATACCTCCCACTTACCTAGCACTTACCTGGCCACAAGAGTTATAAAAAGGTGGTAGAGGATTCATCCTGTGGTTTGTCCTTTGGAAGTCTAGAAGCGGTCTAGTGCTTAACCTAGGTGACCTTAGTTCTAGGGTTGCTTGAGCATTTTGTGATTTGTTGAGTCAACCCTCAAGTCCCACTTTCAAAGGAAAACAGTCCAAATAGAGCTTAAATCTTTCCCTTTTCACCCTATTTTCTTTTTACCTTGTTATAATAGGTAACCCAAATAGAAGAACTTTTGCTGAGCTTTGCTATCCAGAACCAGATATTTCTTGTTTTTATAATTGCTTTGGTCAAAATTCCGACTCTACCATTTCTTTAAGAGATCGGATAGAGCAAGCAGAAAGAAACAGTTGGACACCTCACTCCAGGTCCTATCAACCGCATCAAAATTCTACATTTTCTTATATTGATACTTCATTTAAAGCGTGTGAGAGAACTCCTAAACGCATGTCCATCACCGAGCATATGGCGAGGGCTAAAAGCCAAAGTTTCAATCTGGTCAAACCGCTAGGACAACAAACACCATCACTTTCTAAGGAAGATATTGCTACTCGTTTTGCGGTGTATATGACATCTGTTGCCAGTCGCCAACCAACCAATATCAATATTCTTCTTATCACAATGTTGATCCTGCTCCTGTCCAATTTTCACAATCATTCCATTCCTACCAATCCTACCCGAATTTTACACCTTCTCTAGACATTTCTTCTGAACAGTCATTTGGGAGTTTTACCTATCCATAAGAATTTCAATCTTCTACTGAAACCCCTTACCGACCCATGTCTAGTCTTGAACGGACCGTGGAAGAATATCGGGTAGCGTCGTGCCGCGCCATAGAGGAATTGAATGCGTCCATGGACGTCCTTGTTCCCCGCCGAAAGACGCGGGAAGACACGGTGAACGTCTTGTCTGAATTTTGGGGCAGATGCTAATTGGTGCTATCCGTCCACCTCTCCGAAGATACCAAGTTGATTTATGGCACCGTGTATCGAAGGTTTAAATGGATGCGGCCGATGTAGCAGATTTCGTCAGATTCCCCCTCATTTGAGGGGTTTTTGATTGTGGGGACGCTCTTCCCTACAGGCGCAAGCCCCTGCAGTTAATTACGCTACCGCATCGCGGTAACCACTTTCTCCTTCTTCAGATGGGCACTTCGTGTCGTGGGTGTTTGTTTTGTTTTTGGTTTCCCGTGGATTGTATACGGAGACTAATTTATGTTGTCGCCCGTAGGGCGTGGATTAGTCCAAATCCGTATCTTCTTAGATTTGGGTTTGGGGGTTGGGTTTAAGGATACATTAGTCTTATTTGGGACTAAGATCAACTTAAACGTGTGTTAAGGATACGTTAGTCTAATTTTTAGACTAAGATCAACTTAACGGGATCGTTTAGATCCGACAAGAGAGCATTTGGACTCTATTGTTTAGTTTAGGGACATTGTGGTCGATTAGTTTAAGGACATTACGGTCCGTTGTTAGTTTAAGGACATCTCGGTCCAAGGTTAAGGACATCATAGTCCATGTGTTTAAAGGGACCCCACAGTCCGAGGTTAAGGACATCATAGTCCGTGGGTTTAAAGGGACCCCACAGTCCAGGTTAAGGAAATCGTAGTCCGTGAGTTTAAGGACCCCACAATCCAGGTTAAGGACATCGTAGTCCGTGAGTTTAAGGACCCCACAGTCCAGGTTAAGGACATCGTAGTCCGTGAGTTTAAGGACCCCACAGTCCGTAAAGTGTTTGGTTGTCGGGACCCGTCACCTCTCTGAAGACGTTGAAGGATTACAACGACAAACATCAGAGGAGTAAAGAGATGTACCCTTGAACCGGTATGAATTGGTTGAAAGATCTGTAGTCCAATTTGGAACCAAGATCTGTTAAAATATTCATGAGCGGATGGGCTCAATTAACATGAGTTGAGGACTTATGGCCAATCTTGGGCTAAGTCCAACAAATGTTTAACACTTTTATTCTGGCTAGTGAGCCTTTATTTGGCCTTGGCCCTTTTAATAATGCTGAGCATTATATCTTGGCAAAATCTTTTCTTTTGACTTATATTGAATGTAGAGCATTCATCAGAGCTCTGGCTCATTAAAGAACAATTTGTGTTCTGCCGGCGCAACATATGGTGCGTTTGGCGCTTTGCGCCAATCAAAAAGCGCAGTGCGCTTCTGCCACGTGGCGCACATGCAAGGGACACGTGTCGCGCTCTGCGCTAGGCGCCAGATGATGAGCGCAGATGCCAGTTTATGAGCGCTGAGCGCTAATCCATGAGCGCATTACGCTGGTGCATACGTGAATGACACGTGGTGCGCTTGGCGCTGAGCGCCAGTCCATGAGCGCAGTGCGCTATCTCAGAAGCGCAAAAGCACAAGTTGTTTAATTGGCGCACACGTGGCGCATTTAACGCTGAGCGCCGGTCCAGAGAGCGCAGAAGCGCAGTTTAAGAGCGCAAGGCGCATTTCAAGAGCGCAAAGTGCATCTGATCAATTTTATGATCTAGGAACAAATTTATGTTCTTTTAAAAGAGAGTTCGTCTCAAGAATTAAGAACAACAGTTCTTATTTTGCAGGAGAGATTTTCAATCTCTTATTTTGATGAAAGGTTTTGCCTTTATAGATTCATGATCTGTGAGAAGAAATATGTTCTTCTTTTATTTTATGATGAGATCTTTTGATCTCTTTTATAAAAAGACTTTTTGTCTTTGTAGATCTATGATCTTTTAAGAAGATAATTCTTCTTTTTAATTATGAGATGATTTCATCTCTTTGTTCATCGCCATTCTTTTGACCTTGAAGAAAGAATCTTCTTTTGCTGAGAGCTATGCTTCTCTTCCTCTGAATTTTTCAAAGTTTATGGTTTTTTTCTATATCAGACTTGAAGTCTTGGGGCCTTTATATAGGGCAAGTTGATTTGTTGAATCAGTTAAAGAGATCTCTCTCTGATTGATTTGGGGATGTTTCCCCACCATTGGATCTTTGATCCTAGGGCTTCTGTTTTACAGAAGACAATCTTCTTGTTTTTAACAAAATTAGAAAAATCTTTCAAAAACAGAATTTAATTCTGATTAATTAATGATTTATCATTATTATTAGATATTTTGATTCAACGGTGGGGAATTTTTTAATTCCAGCACTAGCGCACCCGTTCTTTGCACGTGGTGCGCTGCTCAGAGCGCAGCGCACCTTGCGCTGGCGCACCTGTGTTTGACACGTGGCGCGCAGCGCGCCTAGCGCTAGCGCACACATGGTGCACTGCCTAGGGCGCAGCGCACTTGGCGCTGCATCTAAAGCGTTACTTCAATTTTGAAATTTGAATTTCAAACAGAGCTTTGCTCTGATTGGGGGAAACAAATGCCCCCCACCGTTGCGCTTACGTGGCCCACACGTGAGTGCAACGGTGGCAGCATCTCCGCCGTTGGATCAACTTTTTAGAAGTTGAAACGTCTGTCAATGCCTATAAATAGGGCCTTTTGCCCTCTGAAATGACCATTGTTCATCTTCTTTCTGAGAATTATTTCTTCTTCAGAGCACTGCTCTTTTTTAAGAAAGCTAAGAGTTAAAACTCTGTCAGATTTTTTTAAAGTAAAGATTAATATTTGAAGGGATTAGTTAATAATCTAGAGTTTCACTCATCATCAGAGCTTTTTGCTCTACTTTGATCATAGATCTTCAAGAAAACCTTTTTTAGGGTTTCTTAACAGGGCTTTGCCCTTGTTGGATCTTAGATCCTAAGAGATCCTTTAAGTATTCTGATGGGTTATTCCATCATCTTTACAGAGCATGGCTCTTTAGAATTCTCGGGGTATTTTTAAATTCCCCTCATAATTAACTTTGACAGGTGTCACTCCTGTTTGCAGAGCATTGCTCTCGAGGAGTTTAACTCCTTGGCCCGAGGGCCCCCTTTTCTTTTATTAAATACGAAATTCTCTTTAGGATTTTTCACTTAACTTCACAGAATTAAACCCATCGGGTGATTTAAGTAGCACTTATTCACACCCTGGGGATATCAAGAGTTGTGTAAATCCCGTATCTGTTTCAATAAGCTTTTCTAATCAGTCTGTCTACTAACTCTCACTGATTTTCTTTTTCAGACGTTATGGCTGCTCATTTTTATGATCTTGATGAGATTATCTCTTACGGAGACATCTGCTCACTCGACCGTTCCCAAAACCAAGAGTTCACAAACGCCCAATGCGTTGAAATTATGGATCGATTCGGTGCATATAATGGCCGACTGCTTCCCCGTCGTTCTTCTCTCCTGAAGCTTATTGTGGGAGCGATCTGGGGAGCACTTCCTTTATTCTGTGCCGGCATGCCGCTTAAGGCATTGGATGATGCCGAAGACAAGGTGCATTCGGTGTATCTGATGGGCCTAATCTCAAAGAAAAGGCGGGACAATCTTGTCGATCTTCTGCATCAGGCTTTTCAACAGGCGGCAATACTTGCTGCCTATCGGAGGGTGGAGGACATCAGTGGGGATCCCGACGCTTGCGATCGTGAAAGAAAGCATACAAGGATGGTTCGAAAGGCTTGAAACATTTTAGATGGCCTTACTTTTGAGTTTCTCAATCCATGCCCTGGATTTGATGGCGTGCCTTTGTAAACATTCCAGTTATGTTTTTATTTGCTGTTTTTCTCAATGTTGGCATTTTCTGAAGTATGAATAGCAAGCCTTTTCATTTCTATGTGTTTATTTTATATATCAAACTTTTTTGTACATTCATGAATGGTTATGCCTTGAACGCTTAACTGAATGTGAATAAAATGTTCTCCTCACTGTCTCTTTCTTCTCTTTTCTTTGTTGCCATCATGTCTCTTTAGTAAGCATAGCCTGTAGAAGATAAAGAGCATTCCGTCTTGATCTCTTCGAGAGATAGTGATGGCTTAGGAAGCAGGTTCAGATCTGCTGCCTAAGACTTTTCAACTTCATGAGCCGTGAGGGTCTCATAAAGACTTTTCTCCCTACGAGTCGAGAGGATCTCAGTAGGTGTATTTTCTCCTTAGCAATCGTGAGGATTCCTATGCGCGTTTTCTCTTATAAGTCGTAAGGATCTTACAAGAGAGTTTTCTTCCTTACCGGTCGAGAGGACCCATAAGCGTTTAATGAGATTGACGTTATCCGCATTACACGGCGTCAGAAGTTGCTCCGGGCGTTTTCCACGGGGTCAAGGTTAACTTTGGCCGTGTTCTGCGGGGTCGTTGAATGACGTATTTCCGAGGCGGGGCCATGTAGATGACGTGTTTCCGCAACGGGGTCACGTGGATGACGTATTTCCGCGACGGGGTCATTTGGATGACGCATTTCCGCGACGGGGTCACTTGGGTGACGCATTTCCGCGACGGGGTCATGTGGATGATGTATTTCCGAGACGGGGTCATGTGGATGACGTATTTCCACGACGGGGTCATGTGGATGACGTATTTCTGTGACGGGGTCATGTGGATGACGTATTTCCGCGACGGGGTCACGTGGATGACGTATTTCCCCGACGGGGTCACGTGGATGACGTATTTCCGCGACGGGGTCATGTGGATGACGTATTTCCGAGACGGGGTCATGTGGATGATGTATTTCCGCGACGGGGTCATGTGGATGATGTTGCGTCTGTTGTAATAAGACGAATATCGAAGTGGTCTCCAGGTTGTCTGGGAACCATTGAGATTTGGCTTCTTCTTCTGATGGAGCCTGGGGAGGGAAGGTGTGATTCCTTCTTCGTTTGCGCCCATGTATTGTATACAGGGATTGATGCGATATCACCTGTAGGGCAAAAAGTTTCATTCTTTCATTTTTTTAATTTCTTTCCGCGATGCTCTATCATTTCAGCTTTTATATCGCGAAGGTCGCGATTGCCCAATCATTTCGGCTATTTTTCGCGGTGCCCAATCATTTCGGCTATTTATTTTATTTTTACTCGCTGCTTTTTTATTGCGAGTTGCCAAATCATTTCGGCTATTTTGCATGCATACATTTTTACTTGCTGATTTTTATTGTAAGTTGCCCCATCATTTCAGCTATTTCGTATGCATGTGTGTCTTGCTAGCTTTTACGCTGCAAGCTTAGGATTAGACACCGATTTCGGCATCAGCAACCGCTATAACTGGGATATTGCTAGGAGCGAATCATCATTTGCCTCTGTCAATGTCGAACAAAGGTTGCTTAGCAAACAGGGTTAAGATCCTGTCGACTAAGGCTTTTGACTTCATGAGCCATAAGGGTCTCATAAAGGTATTTCTCCCTACGAGTCGTGAGGATCTCGTAGGTGCGTTTTCTTCTTAGGAATCATGATGATTCCCAATTGTTTGTTCTCTTATAAGTCGTAAGGATCTTACAAGAGTATTTTCTCCTTATAAGTCGAGAGGACTTACAAGGGCTGTTCATTGTATAAACATATCCCTAGTCACGGATGAGACTTTGTTACAGAAATGTTTATTCGCGCCCGTGGATTGTATACAAGGGTCAGCATTGAGCTGCTTGTACGGCTAAGTTGGAGGTTGTGGTGGCCGCTTAAGAACAGGTTCAGATCCCTGTAGCTTAAGACTTTTGAATCTTATGAGCCGTGAGGGTCTCATAAGAGGGTTCTCCTTACGAGTCGTGAGGATCTCGTAAGTGTGATTTCTCCTTAGGAATCGTGGGGATCCCTAAGTGTGTTGCTCCCTTGTGAGTCGTAAGGATCTCACGCAGGTGGTTTCTCCTCACAAGATTGAGAGGATCTTGCAAGTGTGTTTTAACGAGGTTGCGCCCTTTCGGGTTTTCACAAAAACTCGCCGGTAACCCTGCTGCTTTTACTCACGGAGCCCTTTCGAGTTTTCATCTGTTCCCATTCTGCTTATGAACATACCGTTTTCTTTTTTCTTTCTTTTTCTTTTTTTTATTCTTTTCTCTTTTTTTGTGTCAGCCTTGGGATGCTGCAGGCTACAATAGTTTATCGACGTCTCGGTCAACAGCTAGTTTTAGGACATAGTTGTCCATCGTTAGTTTAAGGACGTTTCGGTCCATTGCAAGTTTTAGGACATTGCGGTCCATTGTTAGTTTAACGACGTTTCGGTCATTTGTTCATAGGTCGGACATGTTTGAAGATCTTTCAGCACTCTTTTTAGTTTTTGCCGAAAGAACAATTTCTTATGGAGCTTCCCCTATAAAAGAGCATGATGCCCTCGGCGTGTCCATCCTTTTCTGAGCATGTGGTTGTGGCGGGTTCACCTTCCAGTTGTCAGACAACGCGAATTTGCCCTTTTGGTATTCATCCTCAATCCAGCCTTTGAAGACGTAGCAATCTTCGAGTGGGTGACCCATTACTCTATGGTAGGGACAATAGTTAGGATTGTTGACATCACCCGGTTGCGACGGATGTTTTGGATCTGGCAGAGTAATGAGTCCGTTGCGCACTGCCAGTTCGAATAGTCTCCTTGTTTTATCCCTGGGAAATGAGTAAGGATGTGTCAACTTCTCATCGAGGGATCGCGGCTTGTTGCTTTGACGAACAAACGGTCTCGGGTTACTCGGCTGTTGCTGAGCGTTGGCGACAACGGTCGCTTTCCCCGTTACCTTTTTCATTCCGAAAACCCACTTTTGAAGGGAAAGGCCTATGGCCCATCTGGTCCATTTGGGCCAGCTTGTCGATCAAGGCCTGGAAGGTGGTCGGCTTGAAGAACATCATGAATTGGGAGATAGTCAACTGAGGGTCAAGGGTCCATATGAATATGCCCACGGCAGGAGCTTCTTCTATGCGTTGTTCGCATCTCGACCATAGGTTCCGCCACCGGATTGCATACTGCACCCATGTCTCTCCCGGCTTTACTCTGGCGTTGATCAATGCCATGATCGCGGTTCGTTCGCTGGCGCTTGCGAACCGCTGAGTGAATAGCAACTCCATTTCTGTAAATGTTTTGACGGAATTGTCGGGAAGCTTCGAGTACCATTCAAAAGCTGTCTTTGCTAAGCTACCGACGAACTGGCGAAGTAGAAGTTTATCATCACCTCCAGTATTGCCGCAAAGAGCCCTGAACTGAGCGACATGCTGATGAGGATTGCCCGTCCCTTTATATACATGAAATTTAGGGATCGTATATCCCGGCGGGTACTTTATTTGGTCATACCAGCCTGGATATGGTCGTCCAGTTTTAACAACTTGGCCGGCCGCTTCATTCGCCTGGTGAGCTCGTATTTGCTGAGCAATGTAGTCATCCAGAGCGGCCTTGGAGATGGTCTCCTATTTGGCTGTTGAAAGAGCCGGAGGAGGATTCGATGTCTCCCCTCTGTCGTCTTTAATGATGATCGGGGGGTCTTCAGCTGGAGGTTCTGGCTGTAACATCATCCCAGCCATGTCTTGGAACAAGAGAGCCATTCATTTTATATTGGTTGCCTGTTCCGCAGCCTCTTTTTCTTTCCTCTCGAGCATTTTCGGAGGAACTCGGTGTCAGTCTCTTGTTCCCGACGCTGCTCCGAGGTCTCTGGATTTTCTTTTGGCCCAGTGAGTGCGGCCATTGCAGTCAGCATCTCTTGAAGCTTCTGCTGTTGTTGTTCCTGAGCCTTCGTTATTGACCGGGTAAGCGGTCGATGACCCGTAGAAGCACGGCTTTCCTCTTTTCCGGAAGCCATATAAATGGTATGTACCATCATGCCCTCGGACTTGGGGCGTTTAGACTCAGCGCTTTTACGGTTTACCACATTCACAGGGGCTTTCTCTGGCCTCCTTCTCTTTTGAGCAGTTGAAGTCGAGGGGGCCGTTGCAGCGGGCATCCAGGTAGCTGTCGTCTTTTGTGGCTTGACAGGATGGTCCTGTTCTTGCCAAACTTTTACCTTTTTCTATCGGCAAGAGTAATCTTGATCAATTACTGAGTCCTGAACCTGTCGCCAGACTTTGTAAATTTTGGAAGAAAGCTGCTGAGGGGGTTGTTCTGGCTTCGCCTTCGGTGCATTCTCCCCGGGTGGAGGAGATCTCTTCAGCACCGTAGTAGGAGAGTTCTTGCGCACCTTGTTAAACAGTTCAAAGTTGTTCCCGGTTGGAACATCAACATTGAGTTCCACCATCGGAGCTGGCGGAGTTAGCCCAGAGGGGGAGTTGCCCTCAGCCTTCCTTACTCCGTGCCAGTGGCGACGTCGAGCGTGTCGAGCGGACGGAGTTGGTTCAGCCACGGGGATGACTTTGTCATGCCCCCTGTTTTGTTCAGGTGCTGCTGGTACCAGCCTCTTGAAGACCGATGTCCGTTGAGTAGCAGTATCCAATCTGTCAAAGAAAGACTTTTGGGCAAGAACGGGAGCAGGAGTGGCCAGCCTTTTAAAGGCTGATCCTTTGATGGGAGAAACTTCTTTAGTGACCTCGAGAGGAGGAATAGCTATCCATTTTGGGATGGCCGCTTCAGGTATCTTGGGCTTCTTAGCGGGCCCATTGGAGCTCAGGCTCAGCCTATCGAAGACTGACGCTGTCGGCTTGGCATTGGATGACCCGTTGAGAGGGGACGTGATGGCAGTGAGTCGATCGAAGACCGACTTCTTCTGCGCTTCTTGCGGCAGCGGGATATTAACGCTCACTGGTGGGAGCATGGTCCCGAAGAACAACCCGGTGATAGCCTGCGTTACCTGCTCTACCGGCATTGTGAAAAGGGAGGCCGCCTGGGGCCCATCAGTTACACCTCCAGATGAGGTGGAACGGAAGTTGCAGTTGCAGCTAGAACATTTCGTGCATGTAGACGCCATTAATCTTTCATTTTCTGTACCGAGCAAGACACCAAATCTTAGTACCTTGAACCCAAGGGTAACCATAGCAAACCGCGATTCGTTCGCGAACACGACGCACGAAGTGTGGAGTGGAAAGAGGAAAAGGTCCCACTGGGCGTGCCAGAATCTGTTCCTCGCCGAAAGACGCGGGAAGACGCGGTGAACGTCTTGTCTTAATTTTGGGGCAGATGCTAATTGGTGCTATCCGTCCACCTCTCCGAAGATGCCAAGTTGATTTATGGCACCGTGTATCGAAGGTTTAAACGGATGTGGCCGATGTAGAAGACTTCGTCAGATTCCCCCTCATTTGAGGGGTTTTTGATTGTGGGGACGCTCTTCCCCGCAGGCGCAAGCCCCTGCAGTTAATTACGCTACTGCATCGCGGTAACCACTTTCTCCTTCTCCAGATGGGAACTTCGTGTCATGGGTGTTTTTTTTTTTGGTTGCCCGTGGATTGTATACGGAGACTAATTTATGTTGTCGCCCGTAGGGCGTGGATTAGTCCAAATCCGTATCTTCTTAGATTTGGGTATGGGGGTTGGGTTTATGGATACATTAGTCTCATTTGGGACTAAGATCAACTTAAACGTGTGTTAAGGATACGTTAGTCTAATTTTTAGACTAAGATCAACTTAACGGGATCGTTTAGATCCGACAAGAGAGCATTTGGACTCTATTGTTTAGTTTAAGGACATTGCGGTCGATTAGTTTAAGGACATTACGGTCCGTTGTTAGTTTAAGGAATCTCGGTCCAAGGTTAAGGACATCATAGTCCATGTGTTTAAAGGGACCCCACAGTCCGAGGTTAAGGACATCATAGTCCGTGGGTTTAAAGGGACCCCACAGTCCAGGTTAAGGACATCGTAGTCCGTGAGTTTAAGGACCCCACATTCCAGGTTAAGGACATCGTAGTCCATGAGTTTAAGGACCCCACAGTCCAGGTTAAGGACATCGTAGTCCGTGAGTTTAAGGACCCCACAGTTCGTAAAGTGTTTGGTTGTCGGGACCCGTCACCTCTCTGAAGACGTTGAAGGATTACAACGACAAATATTAGAGGAGTAAAGAGATGTACCCTTGAACCGGTATGAATTGGTTGAAAGATCTGTAGTCCAATTTGGAACCAAGATCTGTTAAAATATTCATGAGCGGATGGGCTCAATTAACATAAGTTGAGGACTTATGGCCAATCTTAGGCTAAGTCCAACAAATGTTTAACACTTTTATTCTGGCTAGTGAGCTTTTATTTGGCCTTGGCCCTTTTAATAATGCGGAGCATTATATCTTGGCAAAATCTTTTCTTTTGTCTTATATTGAATGCAGAGCATTCATCAGAGCTCTGGCTCATTAAAGAACAATTTGTGTTCTGTCGGCGCAACATATGGTGCGCTAAGCGCTTTGCGCCAATCAAAAAGCGCAGTGCGCTTCTGCCACGTGGCGCACATGCAAGGGACACGTGTCGCGCTCTGCGCTAGGCGCCAGATGATGAGCGCAGATGCCAGTTTATGAGCGCTGAGCGCTAATCCATGAGCGCATTGCGCTGGTGCATACGTGAATGACACGTGGTGCGCTTGGCGCTGAGCGCCAGCCCATGAGCGCAGTGCGCTATCTCTGAAGCGAAAAAATGCAAGTTGTTTAATTGGCGCACACGTGGTGCATTTGGCGATGAGCGCCGGTCCAGAGAGCGCAGAAGCGCAGTTCAAGAGTGCAAGGCGCATTTCAAGAGCGCAAAGCGCATCTGATCAATTTTATGATCTGGGAATAAATTTATGTTCTTTTAAAAGAGAGTTCGTTTCAAGATTTAAGAACAACGGTTCTTATTTTGCAGGAGAGATTTTCAATCTCTTATTTTGATGAAAGGCTTTGCCTTTATAGATCCATGATCTGTGAGAAGAAATATGTTCTTCTTTTATTTTATGATGAGATCTTTTGATCTCTTTTATGAAAAGACTTTTTGTCTTTGTAGATCTATGATTTTTTAAGAAGATAATTCTTCTTTTTAATTATGAGATGATTTCATCTCTTTGTTCATCGCCATTCTTTTGACCTTGAAGAAAGAATCTTCTTTTACTGAGAGCTATGCTTCTCTTCCTCTGAATTTTTCAAAGTTTATGGGTTTTTTTTTCTATATCAGACTTGAAGTCTTGGGGCCTTTATATAGGGCAAGTTGATTTGTTGAATCAGTTAAAGAGATCTTTCTCTAATTGATTTGGGGATGTTTCCCCACCATTGGATCTTTGATCCTAGGGCTTCTGTTTTACAGAAGGCAATCTTCTTGTTTTTAACAAGATTGGAAAAATCTTTCCAAAACCGAATTTAATTCTGATTAATTAATGATTTATCATTATTATTAGATCTTTTGATCTAACGGTGGGGAATTTTTTAATTCCAACGCTAGCGTACCCGTGCTTTGTACGTGGTGCGCTGCTCAGAGCGCAGCGCACCTGTGTTTGACACGTGGTGCGCAGCGCACCTGTGTTTGACACGTGGTGCGCAGCGCGCCTAGCGCTAGCGCACACATGGTGCGCTGCCTAGGGCGCAGCGCACTTGGCGTTGCATCTAAAGCGTTGTTTCAATTTTGAAATTTGAATTTCAAACAGAGCTTTGCTCTGATTGGGGAAAACAGTCCTCATACAACCCAACGAACGAGCCACTAGTTTTCAACTAACTCAAAGTTCTTAAATATATGATACGACAATAGGAAAAATTGAGAATTTGGGTAGTGAGAGAGAGCAGTACACCCTTTCAAATCAAACCTCCCCATCCCAAATTGAAATCCATAACTCCAATTTCACAAATCTATCGAGTGCACCAAATGATTTACGAATTGAAGATAGAAGGTTTGATGAGTTGTGTGACTTTGTAGTGTTTGATTTACCCGATTGTGAAGGGTTCATTTCAAGTGAATCCACACCTAATCCTTGTGATCTCTACACCTCCACTCTAGAACCAAAATTACTTGAAAACCATGGTTTTGATGAAGTGTCTGAGAATTTTAATTTTCACTTGATTGAGAATATTGACGATAAGAATATATTGGATGATGAACCCACAGTTTTGGATGAATTTTCCTTACCAATTCATCAGGTCCTTTCACTTCCGTATGGACATCATCTCGAACCTTTAACTGTTTTTCCCGAACCCTATATGCGTCTGGAAATTGATGATAAATGTATGGCCGGAAAGCAAAACGAAATTCAGCTTTCATTTCCCACATCTGGTTCAGCAATACTGGACACCCAAATTTTGTTACCCATTTCATCTCCCACTTTCTAGGGTTCTTCTTCTAATCTTCCTTTAATTTTAGCGAGTGTTGATAAATCACAATCCGATATTTCGAATTCGATAATTCTAGAAAGAAAACTTGATTTAGATACTTTTGATAATGAGGTAGATGAGTTTTTCGAGTCTCCTACCTCCATAATTTTTAACAAATCAAGTGTGTTTAATTTTGGCGCGACACTTATTGACATTGAAACGTTCAATCGGACCATTGATGAAATTTTCAAAGATATTTTCGCCGACGAACTCGAATTCCCAGACGACATGGATTTTGTGATTAATCAATCTCCACCCGAAGAAGTTGAACCATTACCAATTCTTCTTATCCCACACGAGAATGTGACTATTCTTCCCATTCCTAATCATTCACATTCTCGTTTCCATTCACCATTATTGTTTCGTCTCTATCAACTAAGACGTAAACCATACCACCTCTTATATCCCTACTTCTTCAAATCTCTGATCTTCCACAAACCAGTGCGTTACATCGATAAAATATTTGAATGGTTGGTGTTGACTTTTGGTCTTTGTAAGGCTTTACTTTGACCAATAAATATAACCCCCCTCATAATTTTAAATGTTTAATACGGTTTTACTCAAGTTTGGGGGGGAGGGGGAAATATATTTTGGCTCTTGAAAGAAAATAAATTTTTACAAAATTATGAGCCAAAAATAAATTTTGGGGAGATTTTCACTGTCATTATTTCATGTCCCTGTTACGAACTTTTCCTTCCAAGTCTACAGTTTTTTAAAGTTTAACAGATGACATCAGTGAGGGCACGGCTGCAAACAGGTTTGGGAGAGGTTTGTCCTTATTCACACTTTATTTTGCATTATCATATATATAAACACAAAAATTTTTTGATAATGAAAGTTTGAAAGTGAAAATTTTACATATTTTGATTGGAAAAGTTTAAGAAAAGTAAGAAAATTAGATATTTTCTTAAACGAAGCTAGTAATAAGTGGTAATGAACCGTTGAACCAAGAATTAGTAAGATGAAGGAAATTACTAATCTGAGGATAAAATAAGTTTGAAAAATAGTCCTTATTCTTGAGTCCAAACTTTTGAACGTTGATACCCTATTATACGCACTTGCACAAATCTTGAAACTTGGGATAGTAGAGAATACCTTGAAATGCTCTTGTCTAAAAGGCTTAGTATGGAAAATAAAATAAAATAATGTGTGTGTGTATGTGTGTGTGTGTGGTGAAGAGAAAAATTAACACTGGTTTTGTAATTACTTAAGGTGTAACAACCGAGTTCATTTATACCAATTCCAGTTTCCGTATTTATTTATTTATAGTATTTTATTGATTTATCGTGTTTGGGTGTGAATGGTATTTTACATTTTACATTGCATTCGTCCCGACCCGCTTGCTTGAACTTGTTTGATTAATAGTTACGAATTACTCCGACTTGTTACATAGACACGTGCATCTAATGTATAGTGCATACTGGTATTTCATCTAGCATCGCATAATTTAACATAAAACATTTTTAGGTCATGTAAAATAAATTAAAATTGCATTTCATAGCCTGCATGATACCCCTAACCCCGTGGTAGCGTCCGCGCATCTTGTTCTCGTCCCATTCAGTGAAAACAGACATGTTTGGATGGCTACGCGCACGTATGTGCATCCGTTCTTGGGGGTATGCATTTTCGTTATCTAAGCATTAATTTTAAAATTTGGAAGTCGCATATATTTTTCGTATTTTAAATCTGAATTTTTGACCCGACCCGGGCGTATTTTGGACTAGATTTGTATTTATTTGAAATCCATTTTTTTTTAATTTAATTAAATCTACAACTTAAAAATTTAACAACAAACTAAAATCTTTAATTTTTTTTTAAATCCTAATTCCCTAACTGCTACAGCCCTCCTCTCGTTGGCCCGGCCCCACTTCTTTCTCTCTCTTTTCTTTCTCCCTTTCTTTCACTTTCTCTCTCTTTTCTTTACCTCTCTCTCTCCCCTCCCCTCTTCCTTTCTCTCTCTCTCCAGATAAAAACAAATTTATCTCTCCTCACTATTCACGCACACTCTCTCTCTCTTTCCTTATCTCTCTCTCTCTCCCCCTATATATCACATATATTATTCCTTCTTCTTTTTTTACCACGAACCCTAGCCGCAGCCGTCGCCCTCTCGCTTGACTCCACCTCGCCGTCGCCCAAATCCCCCGACGACGATTTTATTCCCGACCTCGCCGCCTCCTCACCCTCATCGTCTCTACCTCCTCTCTCATCACCCGAGACCTGCACACACCCAACGACAGAACCGAGCCCCCTGCACACCACTTCACCGCCAGAGTTGATCGCCGCCGTTGATCTCGTCGCCACCATCTCATCTCCCAGATCACCGTACACCCAGTGAGCCCGTGCACTCCTTCTCCTTCCACTTCTTTCTTCTTCCTTTCTTTTCTTTCCTTTCTTCTATTCTTTTAAGAAAAAGGCTCTCTGTTCTTTGCAGGTCGCCTCGCCGGAGCTCCGTCGACACCCTCACGACCCCTCTCCGCAAACCACAGTGAGCTTTCCCCTCTTCTCATTCTTCTTCTTCCTCTTTCCCTTCTTCTCTTTCCTTCTTTCTTTTCTTTTCTTTTCTGTAAATCTTGATTTCTATAGTTCGCCGGAGACGTAACGACGCCGACGATCCAGACGACCCAGCGGACGTGCCTTGCTTGCGTGATCACCTCTGTGCGTGGTTTGGAACCGTTCCGTGTACCGTGCGCGCGTCGCGACATTTCGCCGACGTGAGACGTTCCGTACACACCCGTTTCTTGATCCGTCTAGGCAAGTTAATCTTGCTACATGCTATTTAAATTATTATATACTTATTTAAATACATATTATACCTGTTGTTTAAATCTAGTGCCCCATATTTCATTTTAACGTTTCGATGTTCCGTTTATATCATTTTAGATCTAGAACATGAAAACATATCTTGTTGCATATTAGATTATATTAAGCTGCACCCATACCAATATTTATATCACATAGTGCTTATTTGTACATTCCATAGTGCCTTTTATAGTTTATAACCTTTCGGATACCTATTTGCATCCATCTCGTCTAATATACATATAATTGCATCCATAGATCACTTGAATATATAACATTGTAATATTGACACCCCATGTTTAATAAATTGCATCTCATTTAGTGTTGGAACTATAACTTTAACCCTAATCGATACCTGTACATCCTTGTGTTTGAATTTATACCTATTTGCATACACATCACACTATTCCATTTTATTGTTACATTGGTACCCCATACTTGTTTTTGTGTACCCATGCCTAGCATAGTTTGATTTTGAGCACCCACGTGACACTTGTGCACCCCCTGACATGACTTGATACATCACTACTTGTTACGACTTGATACCGTGCACTTCTTGACATGATGGAATCTATATACACTACCTGACTTGACCTGATGTACCACAGCTTGACCTGTTACCTGATCTTGTTATTAATGCCAACAATCTTGACCCGTTGTCCCAACGGACATTTCCTGTTGTCTATCCAGACAAACCTGTACCTGCTTGATCCTGTGTTGGCATTAACTCCAGATTTATCAATACCTGACTTGAACACATAACTTGGGGGTATGGGGAAATCAATGATGAAACTTGACTTGTAACTCGACAGTTTGACACCTTTACTGATCAGTTTTACGGGCTAGGCCAGCCCCGGGATGCTGCTGCTGACATCATTCGTCGTTACCTACTACCTTTTACTGCCTTGCGGCACGTCTCGGATTCAGCCCGAGAGTCTTAGACCGTGGTACCGGGCACGCACGGGATACTATTGATTTACATCGATGATTCATCAAATTGATTTCAAAGACTTGAGAGTAGTTAACCCGATAGACCAGTTTAGATTACTCACTGCACATCACTTATGCCTTACCTTGCACTGTTCTTATTTATGTTATTGTTATGCCTGTTTTACCGTTTATACTCATGCCTGCATGCCTTGCTACCCCTTGATTATATTATTGCTTGATGTTATGACGCACTGACGTCTGGGTTTTGCATGGCCCAGATTCTCTACCTTGTCGCAGGCTGATCAGGAGTACTTCCGCCGTTAGGCCGAGCAGTGAGGTTCCAGTTGGTATCCAGTTTTACTTTCCAGGTGTTTTGTTTATTGGATCTATTGCTTCCGCTTATTATTTTATTCTTGACTCGTTTATTCTAGCTTATGGACATGTGTTAGATAGTTTATTTTGTTCTTGATATCTCTACAGCCGTAATGTGACTGTGGAAGAATATTTCCTATCCACAGGTAGCATGGTTGGCTCTGTCACGTGCCTATCTTAGCGTACTCTGGGAAGCGGGGCGTGACATAAGGCAGCATAAAAAATATAGCGAGAGTGCTTTATCACCTAGTGCTTTAGACCTACTGGTTTGGGAGCCACTGCTAAGACTTAGGTGTTGCAAGACAAGGAATTACATCTAAATGCGCGAGCACATTTTGTAATCGGTTAGTTAGTACCTTAAGAAGTATTAACGGCCGCATGAAAAATGTGTGAGCAATTTCATCGAAATTATTCACCGACTATAAAATACTAAGGAAGATAGACAAGAGTATGATAGCTTGAATTGGATTCTCTAAGTGTAGGGATGTCTTTTACACACATGTAGGGGTATATGATCGATATTTGGAAGAAAGATAGGGAGGAAGACTAAAGACGATATTTTATTGAGGGATGATGTGATTTCTGACATCTTTTCACAACTATTAAGATAGGGCTCATGGCAAATGAAAATATAATATAGTTGGAAACTCTTATTTTCAAGTTCTTTCTTTTATATATTCTTATCTTTGTATATAACTTTCATTTTCTTTCTTTTATTATAGGATTTTGTTTGTGTAATCCGCTGAAAACCCTCAGGAGACAACACCCCTCCTACTAGGGACACCTAGAGGTTTAACGGCTTGTTGCATGTGCTCAGTGCAATCGTGTTACCTACGAAAGTGTGCTACTTAGGTTTTCTTTTTTCTCCCTCTCTTGAATAAATAGTTTGTTTGGGACGATCAAAGTTAAATTTAGGGGTACTTGTTCAGACGAAAATATCGCACTTTTGATATATCATTTTCCTTACTTTTCTTAAATATCTAAAGGTGTTTATTATAAATATAGAATATATTTGGGTTTATCTGTAAAAATACTATTTACCATATGTTTATATATTGTAATTAACATTATGAAGGAAAATGTATGCATATAATATTTATATAATATTATTTATTATGCATATCATATCAAATATTCTAATCAAAATTCTTTAAAAGATATAACATCACACAAATGATTAGAATAATATCTCTATAACAAATATTACTAAAATTATTCATGGAGATATTGTGCAAGATTTTGCTCAGATCAGGAGATCGGGATATCAAGATGTCGGGAATCAAAAATCTACTGATGAGGTTAAATAAAGTTGAAGAATCAATACTGGCAGAGACTCAGGAAATATTTTCAAATTCTAGATATCTAGAAGATCTCAACGTGTCAACATGTATAAAACCCAGAAAATTGAAGCCCTAGCTTCTCTATCCCACCGCCCAACCGCGGCCAAAATGTGCAAAATGCGGCGGATCTGCGGCCATTGTGAAGATTTAGGGTGTGAAATTTTATGGGTAGGATCTTCACAACAAACCGTAATACTTGGAATCTAAAGTTTGTATCTTTTGTGACTATAAATAAGACCGAGATCTAAACTTAGAAATCATCACCTTTTACACGAAGCAAATCACCTTCAAAGAATAAGTGATCCACGACAGGTCCGCGATTCGACGTGATAAGGCGACGTGAGATTCGACGGAACATCTACTTCCTACGAGGCAGAGATCGGGAGCAACTTCTTCTTCCTCTTATAATCTAAACTCGAAAGTTTTGTAATTGTGAAGTTGATTAATAAAGGTATATCATTAGTTTTATAATTTAGCATTTATTTTCTACATTATGATCTTATTCTCTATTCGTTCTTCTTCTATCTCCATCATGCGCGAGTAATTCTCCGCTTGATAGGGTTTGTAGGATTAGGGTAGAACAATGGATAAGAAAATACTTTAACTTCTTTTAAGTCTTATGAAGTTTATAAACTATAGCAAAAGAATCATTAACATTCTTATCGGGCGCGCTACCAATTTATTGCTAGTCTCGGCCGCGATTTGAGATTAGATTAACAATTGTTTGGTTAAGGGCTAGACATGAATGGAGATCAATGAATGGACAAGGGTCAATAGTGGGGAAACCCTAGCTTCTTCCAATAACCCTAATCCTCATTCATCACTATCTATCTAGTTTTAAATTTATCAATAGATAAAAAGAGCCATCTTTGTTAGTCATCCATGACTACTAAATCCTAACGAATCCCACAAGCCTTCTTCTTATATATTCTATATCCGTATTTAAACTAGATCTTAAAACTATATATTCTACATCCGTATTTAACATAGATCTAGAATCTATTCTCTATTCTTCTTCTTTCTAATCAACTCATCTAAAGCAAGATTAAAAGTTCCGTGTATCCCTGAGGACAACCCGTACTCATCTCGGCTGGCTACACGCGACACCGTTATTGATTGCGGTTAACTACAAACACTTTCACACAAATCAATCAGTCTCCAAATCTTCAGAGTGAAAATCACTGCTGCTAATTTCAAATCATGAGTTGGGTAGTTCTTATCATGAGTCTTCAATTGTCTCGACGCATAAGCTATGACCTTCCCATGCTGCATTAGAACACATTCCAAGCCTTTCCCAGATATGTCGCTAAGAATAACTAACCCTCCGGAACCATCTGGCACCGTCAAGATAGGAGCGGTTGTCAACCTTTGCTTCAGCAGTTCAAAACCTAATGCACACTTCTCGGTCCATACGAGCGGTATCTCTTTTTTTTAGCTTGGTCGATGGTTCTGCTATTCGGGCAAAGTTCTCCACAAATCTTCTATAGTTTCCAGCAAGCCCAAGAAAACTTCTGATCTCCCCCGCGTTCTTTGGAATTGGCCAATCATGAACAACTATAATCTTTTCGGGATCAACGGTAATTCCATCTCCGGATACAACATGACCCAAGAACTTCACTTTTTTGAGCCAAAACTTGCACTTGCTCGTCTTAACATATAAATTTTCTCGTCTCAATATTTGCAGTGCGATCCTCAAATGTTCTGCATGGTCTTCTTTGCTCCTTGAATAGACCAGAATATCATGAATAAACACCACTACGAACTGATCCAGGTATGGTGAAAAGATTCGGTTCATCAAGTCCATAAATATTTCCGGTGCGTTTAGGATTCCAAATGGTATCACTAAGTACTCGTAATGCCCATATTGAGTTTGGAACGCTGTCTTGCAAATGACTTCAGATTTTATCCGAACTTGATGATATCTGGATCGCAAATCCAACTTCGAGAATACTCTCACGCCACTGAGTTGATCGAATAATTCCCCGATACGAAAGATTGGGAACTTGTTCTTAATAGTCACCCGATTCAATTCTCGATAGTCGATGCACATCCTCCGCGTGCCATCTTTCTTCTTGACTAGAAGAACTGGAGCTCCCCATAGTGAATCACTGCTACGAATCTAACTCTTCTCTAGTAATTCGGCAACCTGTTTCTTTACCTCTTCCAGTTCCACCGGCGACATTGGAAAATAAGCCTTTGAAATCAGCGCTGCTCTAGGAATAAGTTCAATCGTGAACTCTACATATCGTTTTGGCGGTAAACCCAAGATGTCCTTGAACACATCCATAAAATCTCGAACTACTGCTGGTGCTTCTTCCTTATTTACTTAAATCAACGAAAGAACGGCATTAGTCGGCCTAGCCCTAAATTAGACTGGCCCGACGGATCTGCTACCTTCCAAAAATATGAACTCTGGATATCCGGGAATCTAGAAAATCACTTTCTTTGCCCTACAATAAATGTGAGTGTGGGAAATGCCAAGAAAATCCATTCCCAAGACAACATCATAGCTGCCAGTATCAATCACCAAGAAATCCGCGAATAACTCCCGTCCGCAAATAACGATCGATCAACCTTTGCACTCACTACAAGATATGATTCTCCTATTCCCAATGTGTATGTCCCAGCAACTAGACAGGGCCGTGTGTGTAATAGAGCGTGCACTAATAAACTTGAACGACATGAAGCAATGTGATGCACCTGAATCGAATAATGCCAATGTGGGAAAATTATAAAGAAGCAGGATACCTGAAACAACGTCATTTGACGCCTTGGCCTCCTCGGCCGTCAAGGTGAAGGCCCATGCTTGATTAGGTCTCTCAGTGATCAGCTTCTGCTCATGAATCTTCTTCTGGGGTGGTTTCTGAATATCGTCTCTCAATCGTAGCTTTGAAGGGCAAGTACTGATGGTATGGTCAGCTGATCCACAAACTAAAAAAAGTTCGAGCCTCCTTTGACTGTCCTTCTGTATGTGTCTGGGTAGATGGCAAAAGTCCGCCACAGTTCCCTCATGCTGTGTTGGCCTGGGTGCATTAGAAACTATGGACTGCTGGACCATCCGCAGACTCTCCTGGAAAGTCTCAGCATGCCGCTGATTCAGCTCAGTTTGCCGCTTCTGGTTTTCAAGCATACCAAGTACAACTCCAAGCAATGCGGCGTTATTAACACGCCTATGGTATGACCGTAAATCTGTATCCGCTACAATTTTGAAGCCAAGACATGGAAGGGGATTAGTAACGATAAACAGAATTCAATAAACATGATAGCTATAGATTCAAGACTGGCAAGATAGTATTGTGGGAGGACATGTTCCTAATTCCGGATTTTCTGGTTAGTGTATTGGGTTCGATACCTGATTAGTGTCAAAAATATGAGTTTACCGCAATCAGAAACGGCGTCGCTTCGCAGCTAGCCGGTGAGTACGGGTCGATCCACAGAGACGGGTAAATTTCTTTTATGTGTTTTAACGAGTTGATTCAAAATGTCGTTTTGATTGGTTTATAAAAATCTATAAAAACTGGATCTAATTAATCTAATTGAGAGTCTTGCTAGGGTTAGGCTTAGGGGAAGTTTTGGAGATTAACGTTTTTTCTCACCGCTTTCAATGCCTTCTCTTTTAGATCTATTAGATGTTAATGTAATTATTAATAAAGTGGATCCAAATCTTTTGGGAAGATGTTTCTTCCTCTAGATTTGTATCCTTCCTTTGTTGATAATTACCCTAACCCCCACGGAAAACACGCGCAACCGGCCCTTTATACTATGGTTCATCGTTACCTCGAAGGGTAGGATGCCGCAGGGAGCGGTTGTACTCGTATGCGTGGAGTTCTAATTCATTAGGTGAAAGTGGCATTGAAAGGGGTGAGAGATCTCATCTCTCAACCCTTTTTCTAAGGCTAACCCTAACAAGCGAGGAGATTACTCGCTCATTAGGGGATGAGAAAACATTTTAATTAAAAAAAACAGAAATAAAATACCTTCCTAAGTTGATGGCTCCCTCCAAACAAGAAGAACAGATCTGAATTTATCTCTCAGAAATTCTGAAATTTATTGATTGAAAAGAGGCATAGCGTTTTACAGATTTGAGATTACAATTTATAAGTAAACAGGAGAATTCGGGTTTCAGAGTCTCGCACATGCGCATTTACAGATTTGACCTCTAAAAATCCCAACACCCTGCACCGACGCACCGACTCTAGAAATCTGCACCGACACGGGCTTGAACAGGCCGCGGAACCGCGGCAAATGTTGGCTTGGGCCGCGGTTCCGCGGCCCTTTGGTGGTCTTGGGCTGCCATCTTTTCTGGGCTGTATCTTGGTTGTTAGGGCTTCTTAGTTCTTCATAACTTTTCTCTGTTTGGCTTCTGGGTCTTCTCCAGATCTTCAGTGAAAACTTGTTCGTATCTTTTGACCGTTCACTTTGACATTTTGGACCTTGCACTGTTCTTCGTCTAGGCTTGACTAGGATCCGTCTAATTGTTGGTCAAAAGTCCCTTTTTCTGTTGTTTTGTGTCTTTTTCACTGTATTTGCTCCAGAAACCTGTATCCTGTAATATGCAACAAACGTGCGTCAAGAGTACCTGTTTATTTATAAAACGGATAAGAATAGGGGAATGAAAAATGCAATATTATGGTCTGAACAAATACCCCCAAACTTATCTTTTGCTCGTCCTCGAGCAAACTTATTTTTATTCACTAAAATCCTAACCACACTTTCGCAGGGAAACGCGATTGCACTGAGCACGTGCAACAAGCCGTTAAACCTCTAGGTGTCCCTAGTAGGAGGAGTGTTGTCTCCTGAGGGTTTTCAGCGGATACTACCCACAAAATCCTATCAATTCGGCCCATTGACTTTTGTTTTCCAATTAGGTTTTCTAACAAGGAATTCTATTACCTTTTGATTCGCAAATTATCCACCCACATTCTTCACACTTCCTCATTATTTAACTTAAGATTATATATGTTATGTAGACCTACTTAGCTTTCGGCATCTCTTAAGTTTTCCTTCTAGGGTTCTATCTTCACTTAGGAATTTCTATCACTCTATTAAAGATACAAGTCTATCTTTCATTCCTCTCTCTTATCTAAATTCCAATCACATACCCCTACGTGTGTGTATAGATCACCCCTACACTTGGAGATTCAAATCAAGCAATCATGCCCTTGTCCGTTGTCCAAAGCACTTATTAATTAGTGAACTTTTAATTGAATTTCGCTTACACATCCTTCATGCGACCGTTAATACTTCTTGAGGTACCAACAACCGATTACAAGATGCGTTAGCACTTTAAAGCGTACTTCCTAGTTTTGCAACACCCAAGGCTTTAGCAGTGACTCCCAAACCAGTTGGTCTAAGGCACTAGGTGATGAAGCACCCTCGCTAAATATTTTTCTATTTTTGCAGCCTTTAGTAATCACAAAAACCAGTGTCCATTTTTTTATTCTTTATTCACACTTATATATTTTTTTTATCATACTAAGGACTTTAGACAAGAGCATTTCAAGGTCTCTTCTACTATTCCAAGTTTCAAGGTGTGTGATTGTGCAAATTGTAGGGTATACGTTTTCAGAATCTAGATTTAAGCTAGGAACTATTTTTCAAACTTATACTCTAATAAGAACATCAATACTCTTCCCTTGTTTCGACTTAGCCCAAGAAGTGAGCCCAAAATTTGCCTATTTCTAAATAAACTACAAAGCCATATACTTTCTACCGTTAAATTTTAAGGAAGGTTATCTTTAGGGTTTTTAATTTACTACGTCAAAGATCTAGTTGTTCCTAGCCAGTTAACCTATCTGTCAAACTCTAGTCAATTAGCCAAAATTGAATACAATAATTTTTATAATTTTTGAAAATTTTCAATTTTTATGGGTTTTCAAATAGGTATGCAAATGTAAAAATATGTACAAATGAATGCGAAGGAAGAAGACGTACCGAGCATAAATACCCCCAAACTTGAACTTGGCAGTGTCCTCACTGTCATACTAAACCAAGAGGGTCAAAATACCGGCACTTCCCTGTTTATTTATTTATACTTTTTTTTATTGTTAAGAAAAACAAAAATATATACAAAAAGGCCCTCCCCCAAACTTCATTTAAACTATGTTAGACATTACTGCCAAAATTTGCATAGACCAACACCAACCAGTTGAAAAATTTATCAGTAAAGAATATAGGTTGGTGGAAGAATAAGTTGTGGTGGTCCGCAAAGAATTGGGGAAGATAGAAGTAGTGGTATGGGAGGTGTGGAGGTAAATATACAGGCGATGGTGATGCATGAAAACGAGAATGTAAATGATCAGCAATTAGTGGAGTGTTGGCATTCTCGTAGCTTATTAAAAGAAATGGGGGTGGTTCAACCTCTAAAGGAGGAGGTTGACTAACCACAATACCCCCAAGATGTTCCTGTGGGTCCTCTAGTGACTTGGCATCATCCATCAATTGTGTATGATATTCAATTATGAGGGAACTTATCTCCTCGATGTCCGCCATAGTCCAACCGAAAACTTGCCGCCTATCTTGTAAGACCATTAAGAGGGCGTTCTCTTGCTCGAGGGCTAGAGAGGCCGATATGATAATGGAAAGGGTCTCATTCTCACCTATGTAAGCATATCTAAGGTGAGACGGCAAGGGCGTGAGTTCGAGTTTCGGAGGCGAAAGAATCATTGTGGAATCTACCTCGAACTCAAAGGACTCCAACACAGGTTCGAAATCACTGCAGACAACCGATTCGGAAGGCTCGACTAACTCATCCAAAAATTCAAAAGCCTCATATTCGGGCTGTGAGTCATCATCATCCGAAAAAGTAAAACATTCATAATCAACATCGGTTGTGTCAACGGTGGTAGGCTCAAGGAGGGACTCACTAGTGGCGTCAACACTGTTTTCATTAAACAAGAATCTTTCAAGTTCGCAGTCCTCCTGCGTGATTTCGTGAATAGAGCAAACTTCTCGTGTACTAGTTTTTGGTACGGGGGGCAGACTTCCCATCTTATAAATATTGAACTCACTAGAAATCTTTCCGAAGGATAGAGTCATGGAGCCATTGCGACAATTTATTACGGCATTGGAAGTGGCCAAAAATGGTCGACCAAGAATCACCGGAATTTGGTTTCTTGGATTAGCGACAGGTTGTGTATCCATAACGATAAAATCAACAGGGAATATGAACTCCCCGACTTTGATCAACACATCCTCTAGCTGACCCTTTGGATGGGTGATTGATCGATCAGCCATTTGGAGAGTGCAACGAGTGGGTTTCAACTCTCCAACCCCTAATTGTTCGTACACGGAATAGGGAATCAGGTTAACACTAGACCCAAGATCTAAAAGTGCTCGATTAATTTTCTTATCCCCAATTGTGATTGAAATAGTAGGACAGCCGGGGTCCTTTCGTTTTTGGGGTAAGGTTTGATGGTGGTTAATAGCATTGCTCACTGCACTAGCCACTAGCACTTTCTTAGGTACTTGAGATGCCTTTCTCTTCGAAGTGCATAAGCCCTTTAAGATTTTCGCGTATGAAGAGACTTGTTGGATAGCATCCAAGAGAGGTATATTTATGCTAACCTGCTTAAATATCTCCACAATCTTCTCCACTTGTGCATTTGGTTTATTAGGACTCAACCTGTTTGGGAATGGAGCATTTTGAAAATTCGTTGAGTCAAAAGTCTGTGGAGTAGAATGTGGAGTAGGAACGGATCCCGGTGTAGATGTGTTCATGTCGTGAGAAATGGGTCCGTTCGAGCTAGAAGAAGTAGAGCCATGTGAAGGGTGTAGAATAGGCTCTAAAGAAAAAGGTGAAGAAGGAAGTGAAGAAAATGAAGAAGGGGAAGATGACGATGGAGAAAAAGAAGAAGAAGAAGAAGAACCACCGGCGGGGATGTCATCACTGGTTCCCACATTATTTTGCAACTCTCTTCCGGATCTCAACGTGGTCACCGCATTTACATTGTGATTGTGATATGCGTTTTGTGGGTGACCGGGATTTGGCAATGGTTGAGATGGAAGCTTTCCCTTTTCCCTTTCGCTCAACGCAGCAGTTAATTGTGCAATTTGTGCCTCAATAGATTTGATGCTTTGATCGTGTGAGGCATTATTATTCATCAAAGATTGAACATAACTTTTAAATCTTGCTGCGGATTCTGTAGATTGCTTGAGAAATGCTTCTAGACTTTTCTCGAGCGAGCTAACCTTATCATCATTTGGTTGAACTAAGTTGTTCGTTTGATTTGTATAAGGTTGTTGTTGGAAAGGTTGCTGGTTTTGAGTTTGTAAGGGTGCTTGTTGTTGTTGTGGAGGAGGTCTTTGAAGATTATTGTTCCCTTGGACTTGTTGATTTTGGTTCCAAGCGAAATTCGGGTGACTCCTCCATCCCTGATTGTATGTCGAAGAGTATGGATCGTTTCTTTGTCGTTGCTGAAATGCAGCATTGACTTGATCCTGTCCTTGAATAGGTGCATTATAAGGACACTCTTCGGTTAGATGCGATGGATTCGCACAACAAGCACAAACAGTTCGTGTGGGTAGAGTAGGGGCAGGAGAAGACGATGAGATTTTGGTCTCAATGGCTTCTAGCTTTTTCATAAGTGAGGCCATCTCGGCCTTCATAGCAATCGACATATCTATTTGATGTATACCCGCCCTAGATTGACCAACAGAAGAAGATGATGTGGTCTTGGTACTCTCCCACTGAATTGTTTGCTCACTAAGATCCTCAAGAAACTGCCACGCCTCGTCGCTAGACTTGGAGAGAAAATGACCTTGACATATTGTTTCTAGCAACTGCTTCGTTGCTGCGTTCAATCCCTCGTATAATGTTTGGCAAAGTTGCCAACTTTCGATCCCATGATGAGGGCATTGAACAAGTAGGTCTTTGAATCTCTCGAAGCACTTCCAAAATGGTTCGGAAGGAAGCTGTGAAAATTGTATAATCTCGTTTCGGATTCTAGCAGTTTTGTGATGAGGATAGAACTTTTTCAGAAAAGCTCTCACAAACTCGTCCCAATTTCTAATAGAATGTGATGCGGTGCTATATAGCCACTTCTCGGCTAGGTCACATAAGGTGAAAGGAATGACCCTTAGCCTTATCGCGTCATCACTTAATTGGGTTGTTTTCATCATAGCGCATACATTTTGGAATTTATTAATAAAAATATACGCATCTTCGGATTCCAAACCATGAAATTTTGGCAGCATATTGATGAAATGTGGTTTTATTTCAAAATTATCCCTATTCGCCGGTGGGGGTGAAAGACATGTAGGTAAAGAAGTGCGGACGGGGTAGAAGAGATCCTGGAGCGCAACTCGTGCGGGCGCTACAACAGGCGGAAGATTCGGGTTATTCGCACCTAACGGAGGTGGAATCATTCCCGTCGGTAAGGTATCGTTGGGGTTGATTCCCGACATACCTTCGAAAGAAGAATTTAAAGGTGGAGGTAAGGAAATGGACGGAATGTCGACGAAGGGTTCGTTGGTCGGTACCAACGAAACACGGACTAATCGGGCGTTAGTATCCCTAGTCCAAAGTGACATACACTAAAGGAGTAGTGTAGTCAGAAAAAATAGAAAAACAGAATGTGGGGGTAAGATAACGTCAATGAGAAGAAGTGAGTGGAAGTGAGTTGCAAGTTTTGAAAAGATTATTTTTTATTTATGTGAGAGTTTTGCAAAAAGGTTTTAGAAACGGGACTCGTGACACAAAATGTATCAACCACACATGCACAATCAGGCCTAGATCTAGGGTCACCTAGGTCTGCTAGACAGCTCCTAACTAGGGCTAGAAATAGGACCTCAAACCGCCTCTTCACGGACAAGTACGGCCAGGTAAGTGGGAAGGAACCACCACTACAGTGGGCCTAATTAATAACCACTAGCCTAGACACCGCAATGTCGGTTAGGATAAACGGTCGATGCCTATACTAGTCCTTTTCCTATTGAGCTCGATGTCCTTAGGTCTGAGTCTAGTCTTTTTTATTTAATTGTGGTCGATGCAAAATGCTTAGGTGTTTTCTGGGGTCCTGGGAAGGGTGATGAAATCCCCACCCAATCTGAGTTTGGTCAATTAGCCCCTTAATGTCCGATTAAATTATGCAAAACAATAAAATTTCACTTGCAATCAATTTTTAGCGCGGCGCAAAGAAACCTGCAGAAATCTGTTATTTAGAAGGGGGAAGAAGATTTTTTTTTTTAGCGCAAAGAAACCTGCAGAAAATTTTTATAGTGGAGATATGGAGGTTGCAGAGGGGAGAGAGAGAAAACTGACCATGCAATTTTTGTGCAGAGAGTCCAACAGACGGCCGCGGAAACGCGGTTTTGATGGGTGTTTTGCGGCGGATCCGCGGCTCCTTGAGCAGATCAGGGACTCAGAAAATTTCTGGTGCTCTGCTGGTTCAATCTTCCTCTGTTGTGATGTTCACTTTTCTGATTTCACCTCTGTAAAATTCCAGATCCAAAAGTCTTTGCTGTTCCTGCAAGATTCAAACAACAAACCCTTCAAACAGATCAAAATTGATAATTTTTGTATTTTTTTATATTTTCAGATTTTTATACTTTTTAAAATTTATATCAACCCGAAAATTCACAAAAAGAAAAATTACGCCATCCCCGGCAACGGCGCCATTTGATTAGTGTCAAAAATATGAGTTTACCGCAATCAGAAACGGCGTCGCTTCGCAGCTAGCCGGTGAGTACGGGTCGATCCACAGAGACGGGTAAATTTCTTTTATGTGTTTTAACGAGTTGATTCAAAATGTCGTTTTGATTGGTTTATAAAAATCTATAAAAACTGGATCTAATTAATCTAATTGAGAGTCTTGCTAGGGTTAGGCTTAGGGGAAGTTTTGGAGATTAACGTTTTTCCTCACCGCTTTCAATGCCTTCTTTTTTAGATCTATTAGATGTTAATGTAATTATTAATAAAGTGGATCCAAATCTTTTGGGAAGATATTTCTTCCTCTAGATTTGTATCCTTCCTTTGTTGATAATTACCCTAACCCCCACGGAAAACACGCGCAACCGGCCCTTTATACTATGGTTCATCGTTATCTCGAAGGGTAGGATGCCGCAGGGAGCGGTTGTACTCGTATGCGTGGAGTTCTAATTCATTAGGTGAAAGTGGCATTGAAAGGGGTGAGAGATCTTATCTCTCAACCCTTTCCCTAAGGCTAACCCTAACAAGCGAGGAGATTACTCGCTCATTAGGGGATGAGAAAACATTTTAATTAAAAGAAACAGAAATAAAATACCTTCCTAAGTTGACGGCTCCCTCCAAACAAGAAGAACAGATATGAATTTATCTCTCAGAAATTCTGAAATTTATTGATTGAAAAGAGGCATAGCGTTTTACAGATTTGAGATTACAATTTATAAGTAAACAGGAGAATTCGGGTTTCAGAGTCTCGCACATGCGCATTTACAGATTTGACCTCTAAAAATCCCAACACCCTGCACCGACGCACCGACTCTAGAAATCTGCACCAACACGGGCTTGAACAGGCCGCGGAACCGCGGCAAATGTTGGCTTGGGCCGCGGTTCCGCGGCCCTTTGGTGGTCTTGGGCTGCCATCTTTTCTGGGCCGCATCTTGGTTGTTAGGGCTTCTTAGTTCTTCATAACTTTTCTCTGTTTGGCTTCTGGGTCTTCTCCAGATCTTCAATGAAAACTTGTTCGTATCTTTTGACCATTCACTTTGACATTTTGGACCTTGCACTGTTCTTCGTCTAGGCTTGACTAGGATCCGTCTAATTGTTGGTCAAAAGTCCCTTTTTCTGTTGTTTTGTGTCTTTTTCACTGTATTTGCTCCAGAAACCTGTATTCTGTAATATGCAACAAACGTGCGTCAAGAGTACCTGTTTATTTATAAAACGGATAAGAATAGGGGAATGAAAAATGCAATATTATGGTCTGAACAATACCCAACTACAAAAGATTTAAACCCTACTAACCCTAAATCCTATGTCTCTGATACCAAACAAACCCTGTCACGCCCCGCTTCCCAAAATATGTAAACACGGCACGTGACAAAGCCAACCAAGCTACTTGTGGCTAGGAATCGTCCCTCCATAGTCACATTACGGCTGTCGATCGGATATCAAGAAAAGTAAAAAGTATAATCTAGCCAACACATGTCCATCTGCCACCATCAATAAAATCAAAAATTAGGTGTAGCGGAAATGAATTAAGATCCACTAAAACAAAATCAGAATCACGTCCCATATAGGCTCACATCAATAAAAATAAAACTACGGAAGAAAAGAAACTAAACATCTTTACACTATACGTCTAGCTCCTCACTACTCGGCTTGCCTGCCAAAATACTCTTGATCTGTCTGCGATAAACTCAGAGGAACTGGGCCATGCAAAAGCCAGATGTCAGTGCGTCATAAATACCACAATAATAGTAATAATCAGGATATGATGCTATGATTAAACATGCATATAAATAACTAACACAGGGGTAAAACAATGAGATATATGTATGTGATGTGTATCCTAAAGTCTGTATTTCTAGGTTATCTATTCTACTAGTCTTTGAAATCAATTAATGTAATCCTCATCGTAACTCAACAGTGTATATCCCGTTCATTCCCCACGGGACCACGGTACAATATACCCCGTTCATTCCCTACGGGACCACGGTATAATAAACAATGATTATTCCATAACGCAAGGAATCATAGCAAACAATAATTATATCCTCTTGAGTTACGTTTCGGTTAAACTCTTGATTTTCCTTTTTCCCTAGGTTTTGTGTTCAAGTCAGGTATTGACAATATAAATCTAATGCCAATATAGGATCAAGCAGGTACAGGTCTTGCCTACGCAGACAACAACTTACGTCCATCAGGACAATAATCAGGATTGTTGAAATTAGCAATAAGATCCAAGTAATAAGTCTGGTAATACGTCGTGAACATACCATGTATTGTATATTAACCAAAACAGATGCCAATGTAAAACTGTAATCAATATCGAAACATAACGAATGCCAGGATGCATATGTATCTATCTATAATAACCGTTATACGTCCATTACCATATATGATGCAATCTAGATAACACATTGAACTGATATAGTAGTATAATAATATCGTGATGTTCCGGCATGCAACTAGATAAACTATTATCAGTACGGATACAGACGGATGCTATAAAACTGTAAATCGGTAATTTCTGCTGAATAATAAAACACATGCACGATAATTTATCGAATAAATATTGATATAATAAAATAGCATGTTGCAAGTTTAGAACTTGCCTGATCGAACCTCATGTCGAGATACGTATGTCACGTTTCGACGTCAAAATAAAGTCACGATGCAAAACTTACACACGCAGGACTTGACCTGGCTGAGCAGCTACGTGACGTGGTAACTGGGCTAGTCGATGACGGTGACTGGGTGGTCTGCATCGTCGGCGACATGCAAAATTCTGGCGATCGATCGGAAAAAGAAAAGAAAGAAAAAAAGAAAGAAATAGAAGAAGAAGAAAAGAATAGCTGTTGTGGTTGCTAGGGTTTTGGCGAGGACAGAGGAGATGGTAGCGACGAGGGGACGGGGACAAGACGAAGTCGTCGACGGCGAGGTCGATTGAACGAGGTGGGTTTGAGGTGATCGGGGAAAGGAGCAAGGGTCGGTGGTGGTGGTGCGTTGGTGTTCTGGGGTTGCTGGGGGGACGAGGAGGTGATGGAGATGGTTGGTGGGTTTCTGGCGACGAGGTCGTGAACGATGGGGGTGATGGGTTCTTGCTGTAGGGTCGAGCTTTGGCTTGGGGTCATCGGGAAAGGAGGAGGTGATGGCGGCTAGGCAGGGGTGGAGGCGAGGACGAGAGGGGAACGGCGACAGTAAGGAGGGCGGCGGCGACGAGGATGAGGGTTAGGAGCTTGGGTTCGCGCGGACGTAAGGAAAAGAGGGAGAGAGAGTATATGTTTAGTTTTATAATAAGTTTTATAATAATTATATTATATATAATATATATATCAGAGAGAGACAGAGAAACAAAGAAAGAGAGAGAGAGAGATACAGAGAGAGAGAGAGAGACGAGAGAGAAAGAGTTATTTTATTAATATATTATATATAATAGTTTATATTATATATTAGTTAAAATAATATAATATATATTATAGGATTTTACAGATAATACCAGATTGCTTGAAATATTACCCGTATCCATTCAAAAATATAGTTTTTCAATATGGAGAATTTACGTAAAAGTTTAAACCATAATTTGATATCCTGATAATAAAAACATATACCCCAAGTACGGATCTGCGTAAATATACATAGCAATAAAAAACGAGTCTGTTTAACAATTAGGACATGAACATGTTATATGGGTGCAACCACCTGATATGGGGTACCATGACATGCAAGGCAAGATAAGAAAATATTTGACTTTATTTTGTATTATAAAAAGATATTTAGAGTCTAAAATATTATATATATATATATATATATATAACTATAATCTGGATTTGCATTGATCCTTTGTACTAGCAAATATTTGATGTAATCTTGAACCATGATGGGTTTCAAACATGTGGGACGGGTCGGATAATAACCACAGCTACTAATTGCACTATTCGCAACCTAAAGCAACCATAATCATGAATTTTACCGCACGATTTGGAAACACCCTAAGTAAATATAGTATAACAGTGCTAGGGTGTTACAACTAGGTTACTAAGTTTCTTTATTAGTGAAGCTAAGCTTGGATTATAAAATTTTGGGTGGATCATTTAGGATCAAGAAGGCCATCAAGCAAGGTTGATTTAGGAGACCTCAAGGAGCTAAGGAAGAGGAATGAAGACCGGAAGGACATGTGTATTTAGGTATAACCTTCTAATAGAGTAGTTAGACTCCTCTAGTCTATTAGTTTCGATATTTGGTTAGGTTCTAGGATATGGTTTCTAGTGCCAATTTTTTTAAAGTCAAAATTTTTCATTCCGTAACGGCCGCGGTCGGCGGCCAGGACGCTAGGAAACCTAACAGTTGCTGTACTTTTTTGTCATACCTTATCAGTTTTGGCTTGCATGTTTGATAATCATCGTTTACTTGGCTAACGATCAGCCTGGAGTCTTCATATATGATGAGTTCTTTAATTCTCATATCGATAGTGATCTCAAGACCGGGTATTAAAACTTAGTACTCAGCTTCGTTGTTAGTCCTTAGCTCCGTTAAAGAGAGGGCGCTATGCAATATCCCTCCTTGCGGGGTCATGAAGATAAGGCCCACCCCAGCTTTGATTATGGAGGTGTTTTGCTTTCGCTACTTCATGGATGATGCTCGATCGAAATAAAGCTCCCACTGAGGCTTATTTTCTTATTTTTTTCTTCGATTGTGTTGAATGCGTGCTCATCCGGTAACTCACAATTTAGGAGGGAATCGGCTGGTATTAGATGCTCCGTTAGAAAGTCGGCGATAGCCTGTCCTTTCACTACTTTGAGAGGTCGATATGTTACCGAGAACTCCATCGGGAGGGGGCCCATTGGTAAGTCTTCCTGTTAGTATGGCCTTCGACATCAGATATTTGAGAAGACCCACTTTCGATATGAGGTGGATCTCATGTGCCAAGGCGTAATGTCTATGCTTTGTTATCCCAATGACCAGAGCTAAGCAATGCTGGGGGAATTGTTGCTTTCTGCCCCCAGAAGAACTCGACTTAAATAGTACAGAGCTCTCCATTCCTTGGTCGTTCTCTTATGCCCAGGATGCACCTAGAGAACTCTCAAGGCTGTTGTATATAGGATAAGGGGGTTTCTCTAAACCGGAGTGGCCAATACCGACGGATTTTGCAGGTATTGCTTGATTTTGTCTAGCGCGTTTTGGCACTTCTGATCCCAAACGAACGGGGTTCCCTTCTTCATCAGATGACTGTAAAGACGGCATTTTTCAGAGAGATTGGCTATGAACCGTCGGATATACGCGAGCTATCCTTGGAGAGATCGCAATTGTTTGAGGGTGCTTGGCGTGTGCATTTCCATAATCGCCTTGATTTTTGAGGGATCAATTTCGATGCCTCGGTAACGAATGATGAATCCCAGGAATTTGCCTAAGGAAACTCCAAATGCACATTTTAGCAGGTTCATCTTTATATTATACTTCCGAAGACGTTGGAACACTGTTTTTAGATATTCCCAATGTTCCTAACGAGATTTACTCTTCACTATGAGGTTGTCGATGTGGCATTCGACGATTTCGTGTATGAGATCATCAAAGATCTTTGTCATAGCCCTCTGGTAGGTAGAGCCGGCATTCTTCAAACTGAAGGGCATCACCTTATAGCAGAATATGCCCAACGGGATCGAAAAGGCGGTATGCTTCTGGTCTTCAGGATGCATTTTTATGTGGTTGTATTATGAAGATCCATCCATGAAGGAGAACATTTCCTGAGTGGACCTGTTATCGATCATAAGCTCGGTAACGGGCGCTAGCAAGTCCTCTTTCGGGCACGCTTTGTTAAGGTCCCGACAGTCCATACAGATGTGAACCGTCCCATTTTTCTTCATCACCAGAACGATATTAGCGATCCAGTAGGGATATTGAACCTCTTGGATGAAACTGGAGTCGATTAGTTTCTTGACTTCAGCGTTGATACTCACCTCAGGTTTGAGCCGCATCCTTCTTGGCGCATGTTTGATTAGTTTTATGCCTGTCGATATGGCCAGTTAATGTACCACTACTTTTGGATCTAGACCCGGCATTTCGGTGTAGTTCCATGTGAAGCAGTGATAAATCAAATTTGTTACACATTTGTATAGACATTTTCCCTACTATTATTAGTTACTAAAAAGTGTAAATTGTAAATAAAGAACATATGTGGGTTTATTCGTAAAAAATTTATTATCATATATTTCTTAATTTATAATTAATATAATTAAGGAAAATATATGCATATCATACTTAAATAAAATATTCATTAAAATATGCATATTATATCAAATATTCCTAACCAATATTATTAAGATATCATATCAATTATTTGGTTAGAATAATATCTCCAATAAAATAAATGCTACTAACAATTGGATATGAGATATTGTGCATGTGTTATAATAGATCGGCTCAAGTCCGAAATACAAGTAGGAGATCCACAACAAATCAGTTCACCAAACCAAATCTGCCAAATATTAGGAGAAAATTGAAGAATCTCGCAATGGAAGAGACTAATAGATATATTTTCAGATTTTTTTTATTAAAAGGATCTCCAAATATCGATAAGAAAAGGCATGAAAAATTTGGAGGCTCGAACCCACTAAACGGCGGTGGAACTGCGGTCAAAGGGTGCCATAAGCGGCGGAAGTGCGGTCTTCTAGTGGCCGTAGGATGTGAAACTTCAGGATTTTGATCGTAATTTAACACTCTTCAACATGACGTCTAGGGTTTCACATTCCAGAGCCTATAAAAGGACCGAGAGTATCTATAATCAAAAAATATAATCTAATTATCTATCGAAATATCAATTAAGATCTAGCGAGCAAACTTGGTTTTTGTAATTTACGTTTTCACGATCGTACAAATGGCGCTGTTGACGGGGAAACGGCCGTAATTATTTTTTTTATTATTCGGGTTTATTTTTAATATAAAACCAGAGAACATAAAAAAATAATAATATAAATAAAAAATCGCATATTGTATTTTTAACAATTTTTGTGCGAATTTTAGAAGAAATCTGGAGCACTTGGAGCGAACTAACAGAGATTCAGAGACCATCAAATAGGAGTAGAGGAGTATCGGAGTGCAGTTCCAAATTTTTAAGGGGAGATCTCATCATACGGCGGCAGAACCGTGGCCAAAAGAGGCATTGGGCGGTGGAAGCGCGACCATAGCAGGGAGTTAATGCCCCAAAAAATTTCTGGTATTATCCTATAGTCTTCCTCTTTCCTCTAAACCTCCAATAAACTGTTGTTAACTGCAGAATTCTTTGCAAACAGCGCCGCTAAAAATATTTTTGTGTGTTTTATATTTTGGTTTGTTTTACATATTTAAAACGGATATTAAGGGGCAAGAAACCCAAATTCAGATTAGGTGGGGATTTCATCACCCTTCCTAGGCCCCACAAATCACAAACGAGCATATGCATAACCCTACATTAATAAAAAATATCTAGACCGAGCCTCTAAGGACAATCGCACTAAATTAGGACAAAAGAGGGTCGTGAGTAATCTATTGCTTATCCGCATTTCTCTTGTGGTCTCTAAGGCAAGTGTGACTAAGGAAAGTAGTTACTTAATTAGGCCCGCTATTTCGGTGACTCGTATAGCAGATACCTTCTACTTACCTAGGTCTTGTCCTTTGGAAGCCTAGGAGCGGTCTAGTAATTTGACCTAGGTGACCCTAACACTAAGGATTATTTGTGTACGTTTGTGTTTGGTTTAGTCGATTCCCTTTTTCAAAGCAAAACAATTTCCAAAATCCAAGAAAAACCTTAAAATTATTACCATTTCACCCTCTTTTCTTTTCATTATCTTATAATGGGTAACCCAAACCGACCAACTCTTGGCATGTTTTGCTACAAACAACTAGATATTTCTTTGTATCGTTATTACTTTGGTACAAATTCCGACCCCACCATTTCTTTAAGGGATAAGATAGAATGCACTAAACATAACAGTTGGACACCTTACTCAAAGTCCTATCAACCGCGTCAAAATTCAACACCTTCTTATGTTGATAATCTTTTTAAGGCTAGTGTGGAAACATCTAAACCTATGTCCATTGCTGAGCATATTGCGAAGGCACGTAGCCAAAGTTTTATACCTTTCACTTCTCCAAAACCATTATGACAACAATTACACTCATTTTCATATGAAATGTTGATACTCGTTTTGAGGGGAATATGGAAACTTCTAAACCCATGATCATTGCTGAGCAAATTGCAAAAGCCAGTCGCCAACTAACTAACCAATCTCAATCTTCGTCATATCATAATATTGATCCTAACCCTGTTTATGAAAATTGGATACACACTTCCAACTATTATCAACAGTACCAAATTTTCACACCCTCTCATGTTGATACTTCTCATGAGGCTAATGTGGAAAATCGTAAACCTATTTCTATTGCGGAACATATTGAACTCGCCCGTATCCAACAATTAAACACATTCCAACCATACTCAACTGTTGCACTGTATCTAGATAGTGTTTCTGAACATAAATTAGAAAGTTCCACAGTTCAAAGAGAATTCTTCATTGAAACTTCTTCACAAACCATGTCTAGTCTTGAAGTAGAGTTGGAATTGAGTAGTGAAAAAGAATATGGGATCCCATCAAGTCAAACCAGAACCAATTCTTTAGATCTCACACCTTTCATCCTAAACCCCAACCGAATATATTTGATGATCAACCGATTAATAATATAATTGATGAGGTACCCGATAATAACATGTTTGACTTTTCCAATAGTGGGTGTGAAAGAGAGCCTTACACCATTCCAAATCAAACCAATCCTTATCCGACTACACTTGACAATTCAAACCTTCTAATTCTATCAAGTGAACCTAATGATCCATCAACTGAGGATAATATAATTGATGAATTTTTAAAGACCTATTAGTTTGATTTGACTGAAGGTGCTAGTGAAATCGGTGTTTAGAATATCTTTGAAGATGAACTCGCTATATTGGATGGGTTGGATTCTCCGACCCATCATGTCCTTTACATTGAATATGAACATCTTCTTGTGCATTTAACCGATTCTATTCTTACCACCAACCTATTCGATATGCAAAACGATATTCAACCTTCATCTTCCACATCTGGATCAACAATACTCGACACCCAAGTTTATTTACCCATTTTATTACCCACTTTTTTAGCTCTTCTCATCTTCTTTCACTTCTACCGAGAATTGATGATCCACACTCCGATATTTTGAGTTCTATGATTCTTGAAATGCCACTTGATTTAGACTCTTTTAAGAATGAGGGAGACGATCTTTTCAAGTCTCCTACTTCTATAATTTCTGACGAATCGAGTGTTTTGAATTCTAGTGTGCAACACAATGACATTAAAACTTTCAACCTTCCTAGTGAATCTGCCTATTCCACGACTATAGATACTTATTCTTTTCTTTCTGATGAGATTATCGTTCGGAACATCGATAAAAGTTTCGAAAGTATTTTAGCTGAAGAACTTGCGTTTCTTGAATTTTTGGTAGCTGTGGTGAATCAACCTCCAACGGAAATTCGTGCGTCTTTGTTAGAGACCGAAGAAGTTGAACCGCCACCCCTTCTTCTTATCATAAACAAGAATACAACTGTTCCACCCATTTCTTATCTTTCACATTCTTGTTTTCATTCACACTCACTTTTCGTCTCCACCAAGCGAGACGTAAAAACTTTCGATTACACCTCTTATCTACCCCTCCACTTCATCACTTATCTTATTTCTGTTTTTTCTATTCGAGACATGATACAACCTTCATTCTTATACAGTCTCGAGTATTCTTCTTCACGTCTATCCGTTACACTATCTTTTACCAACTATGGTGTTACCAAGATAAAATATTTGAATGGTTGGTTTTAACTTTTGGTCTTTGTAAAGTTTTGTGTAGACAAATAATATTTACACCCTCTTATGTTGAATTTCAAGGAAAACATTGTTTTACTCAAGTTTGGAGGGAAAGAAGGAAAAAATATTTTCAAAATGGCTCTTGAAAGAAAGGGAATTTTTGCACGATTGTGAACCAAGAATAGGTTTGGGGGGATTTTACTGTCATTCACTCTTAACCCCTTTTTTATACTATCTTATTGAACTGTTTCTCCTAATCTTCAGGTTTTGAGCTTACAGAACAACATCAGTGAGGACACAACTGCAAACAAGTTTGGGAGGATGTTTTGTATGGATGGTTTGTATATTTACGCATCATTGTATGGATGGTTTGTATATTTACGCATCATATGTAAATATTGAATTGCATAAAAAAAATTTAAAATAAAAGTTAGAAAGTAAAAATAATGCGGATGAAAGAGAGGAAGAGATTTAAGAAATGCAAGAAAATTAGATATTTTAAAACGAAGCTAGTAATATGTAGCCATGAGCTGTTGTCCAAGGGTTAGTAAGATGAAGGAATCACTAATCTGCGGATAGAAATAAGTCTAAAAAATAGTCCATATTCTTGAGTCCAAACTTCTGAACGTTGATACCCTACTATACGCACTTGCACACATCTTGAAACTTGTGATAGTAAAGGATACCTTGAAATACTCTTATCTAAATTTCTTAGTATGAATAAAAAATGTATATAACAACAAAAGATAAATGGTGCAGAAAAATGAACACTGGTTTTGTAATTACTTAAGGCAGCAGAAAAAAATATAGCGAGAGTACTTTATCACCTAGTGCCTTAGACCAACTGGTTTGGGTGTCACTGCTAATCCTTAGGAGTTGCAAGACTAGGATATTTCTAATTACGCCTTAATAAGCAAGCACGTTCGGTAATCGGTTGGTTAGTACCTCAAGAAGTATTAACGGTCATATGAAGAATGTGTGAGCAAATCCATAAAAAAACATCACCTAGTAAAAAGTACTAAGGAATATGGATAAAGAGTATGATAGTTTGAATTGAATTCTCCAAATGTAGGGATGTCTTTTACACACACGTAGGGGTATATGATTAATGTTTGGAAGAAAGGTAGGGAGGAAAACCAAAGACGATATTTTATTAAGGGATGATGTGATTTCTGATATCTTTTCACGACCATTAAGATAGGGCTCATAATAACTATAAGCTAGTATAATTTGAAGCTCTTCTTTTCAAGTTTCTTCTTTTATATGTTCCTTATCTCTGAATGTAATTTTTATCTTCTTTGTTTTATTTTGGGATTTTGTGGGTGTAATCCGCTAAAGACCCTCAGGAGACAACACTCCTCCTACTAGGGACACTTAGAGATTTAACGGCTTGTTGCACGAGCTAAGTGCAATCGTGTTGCTTATGAAAGTGTACTATGTTTTTCTTCTTCTTTTGATAATAAATTGTTTGCTCGGGACGATCAAAGATAAGTTTTGAGGTATTTGATCAGTCAAATTTATTGCACATTTGTATGGACATTTTCCCTGCTATTATTAGTTACTAAAAAGTGTTAATTGTAAATAAAGAACATATGTGGGTTTATTTATAAAAATATTATTATCATATGTTTTTTAATTTATAATTAATATAATTATGGAAAATATATGCATATCATATTTAAATAAAATATTCATTAAAATATACATATCATATCAAATATTCCTAACCAATATTATTAAGATATCATATCAATTAGTTGGGTAGAATAATATCTCAAATAAAACAAATGCTACTAACAATTGAATTTAAGATATTGTGCAAATATTATAATAGATCAGCTCAAGTCTGAAATACAAGTAGGAGATCCACAGCAAATCGGTTCACCAAACCAAATCTGCCAAATATTAGGAGCAAATTGAAAAATCTCGTATTGGCAGAGACTAAGAGATATATTTTCAGAATGTTTTTACCAGAAGGATCTCTAAATATCAAGAAGAAAAGGCACGAAAAATTTGGAGGCACAAACCCACTTAACGGCGGCGGAACCTCGGTCAAAGGGTGCCATAGGCGGCGGAAGCGCGGTCTTCTGGCGGCCGTAGGATATGAAACTTCAGGGTCTTGATCGTAATTTGACACACTTCAACATGACTTCTACGATTTCACATTCCAGAGCCTATAAAGGGACCAAAAGAATCTATCATCAAAAAATATAATCGAACTATCTATCCATCGATCGAGAGAGATCTAGCGAGCAATTAGGGTTTTTGTAATTTACTTTTTCAGCGAGCAATTTTGTAATGCACCAATTGATCAATAAAGGTTGTTCTTTCTTTCAATTTTGTCACATTTTATTTTCCGCATTTACTTTCCGCACTTTACTTTCCGCATTACTTTCTGCAATTACATTCTACATTTACTTTCTGTGTTTCTAATTTTAATTATGGGTTTCGTTTTCTTCCACCTTTCTTCTACTACGTTAATATCCATGAGCGAGTAAATTCTTGCTTGCTAGGTTTTGTAGGATAGGGTAGAATAATGGATGAAAATATCACTTGAATTCTTATTAAAGTTTTAATTTTTATAAAGTTTAGCAAAATGAATATTAATCCTCTTATCGGGCACGCTATCACTTCATGATAATCATGACCACGATTTGAGATTCGTTAATAATCGTTTTGTTAATTACTTAAGATAAATAGAGATCAATGGAAAGACAAGGGTCAGTAGAGGGAAATCCTAATTCCCTACAAGAATCCTAATCCACATTCATCGCTATCTCTCTAGTATTAAATAATTAAAAGATAAAAAGAATTATTTTTTTAACTTCATCCATTAACTACTAAATCCTATAAACTCTACAAGCCCTTCTATTATAAACTTTTCAAATTTTCTTAATAATAAACGATAAATTCCACCTTTCTTCTATTAACTCATCTAAAACAAGAAAAGTTGTTCACCGTTTCTCTGTAGACGACCCTACTCATCGCGGCTAGCTATTTGCGACACCGTCTTGATTGCGGTTATTTACAACATACACATACACACTTTTTCAAAACCAATCAAATGTGATGGTTTGTATGGATTGTTTGTATATTTACGCATCATTGTATGGATGGTTTGTATATTTACACATCATATGTAAATATTGCATTGCATAAAAAAATTGAAAATAAAAGTTAGAATGTAAAAAATGAGGACGAAAGAGAGGAAGAGATTTAAGAAATGCAAGAAAATTAGATGTTTTAAAATGAAGCTAGTAATATGTAGTCATGAGCTGTTGTCCCAAGGGTTAGTAAGATGAAGGAATCACTAATCTGCGGATAGAAATAAGTCTGAAAAATAGTCTCTATTCTTGAGTCCAAAATTCTGAACGTTGATATCCTACTATACGCACTTGCACACATCTTGAAACTTGGGACAGTAGAGAATACCTTGAAATACTCTCATCTAAAAATCTAAGTATGAAGAAAAAATATATATAATAACAAAAGATAAATGGTGCAGAAAAATGAACACTGGTTTTGTAATTACTTAAGTAAGCAGAAAAAATATAGCGAGGGTGCCTTATCACCTAGTGCCTTAGACCAACTGGTTTGGGAGTCACTGCTATGCCTTAGGAGTTGCAAGACTAGAATATTGCTAATTACGCATTAATAAGCAAGCACATTCGATAATCGGTTGGTTAGTACCTCAAGAAGTATAAACGGTCACATGAAGAATGTGTGAGCAAATTCATATAAAACATCACCTACTAAAAAGTACTAAGGAATATGGATAAAGAGTATGATAGCTTTAATTGAATTCTCCAAGTGTAGAGATGTCTTTTACACACACGTAGGGGTATATAATCGATATTTGGAAGAAAGATAGGGAGGGAGACTAAATACGATGTTTTTATTGAGCGATGATTTGATTTCTGATATTTTTTCAAGACCGTTAAGATAGGGCTCATGACAACTAAAAAGCTAGTGTACTTTGAAACTCTTCTTTTCATATTTCTTCTTTTATATGTTCTTTATCTCTGCATGTAATTTTTATTTTCTTTCTTTTTTTTTGGGATTTTATGGGTGTAATCCACTGAAAACCCTCAGGAGACAACAATCTTCCTACTAAGAACACCTAGAGATTTAACGGCTTGTTGCACGAGCTAAGTGCAATCGTGTTGCCTATGAAAATGTGCTAGGTTTTTTCTTTTTCTTTTGATAATAAATAGTTTTTTCGGAACGATCAAAGATAAGTTTGGGGGTATTTAATCAGTCAAATTTATTGCACATTTATATGGAAATTTTCCCCGCTATTATTAGTTACTAAAATGTGTTAATTGTAAATAAAGAACATATATGGGTTTATTTTTAAAAGGATTATTATCATATGTTTCTTAATTTATAATTAATATAATTAGGGAAAATATATGCATATCATATTTAAATAAAATATTCATTAAAATATACATATCATATCAAATATTCCTAACCAATATTATTAAGATATCATTTCAATTAGTTGGTTAGAATAATATCTCAAATAAAACAAATGCTACTAACAATTAGATTTGAGATATTGTGCAGGTATTATAATAAATCAGCTCAAGTCTGAAATACAAGTAGGAGATCCACAGCAAATCGGTTCACCAAACCAAATCTACCAAATATTACGAGCAAATTGAAGAATCTCGCAATGGCAGAGATTAAGAGATATATTTTCAGAATCATTTTATCAGAAGGATCTCCAAATATCAAGAAGAAAAGGCACGAAAAATTTGGAGGCACGAACCCACCAAACGATGGCTGAACCTCGGTCAAAGGGTGCTATAGGAGGCGGAAGCGCAGTCTGCATGATACCCCTAGCCCGCATTTGCATTTTATCTGGCATTTGCATTTTTACAATATAACACTTTAAGTCACATAAAATATTTTAAAAATACATTGCATGGCCTGCATGATACCCCTAGCCCGCATGATACCCCTAGCCCTGTGGTAGCATCCGCGCATCTTGTTCTCGTCCCATTCAGTGAAACGGACTTGTTTGGATGGCTACGCGCACGTGCGTGCATCCGTTCTTGGGGATATGCATTTTTCGTTATCCGGACATTCGTTTTTTTATTTTGGTCGACATGTATATTTTTCGTATTTTAAAACTTAATTTTTGACCCGACCCGGGCATGTTTTGGACTATGTTTGTATTTACCAGAATATCAAATTTTATTTATATAATATTAATTTTATAAATTTATACAAATTAAAATTTAGTTAACTAATAAAAGATTTTTTAAATTTAAATCTAAACTAATTAGTTTATAATCTGCATTTTATAATGTTATACATTTGAAAATATTATAGTTTACACATGAAACGTCGTTGAAAAGCGGATACGACAAATCTGAAATTTACCGTACACCTTACCTTATAAATTTCATTATAAATCATAGAAAAATCATTACTATACGTTCTTTAGTTCGTTACGAAGCTAACTGAGAATACTATAACTCTATGAAATATTTACTTGCAAAATGAATTTTTTAAATAACATAAAATGCAAATGAAAATATCTCTAAACTGCTGTCCAAGGAAATTCCAGCAGCAAACTTTCAATTTCGAATGTTCATAGATTTTTGTAGGGACAACCTGAGATGCTTATACTTATAAAAATGAAAACATTATTGAATTATCTTTGTTTTGGTATAAAACACGTCCCTTTTGGAGAACGTTTGTTATTTTTAAGGTATTTTACGAATCAGGGTGACGCTGAATTTCTGAACGGAACATTTTTGTGCATGGTTAATCAATACCACTTTTATAGTTATTAATCGGTTTGAATATGTTATCCATGTTAATTTTATTATATCAATATCTATTTAATAAATAATAGTGCTTGTGTTTTAATATTCATCAAATTTTACCGATTTACGGTTTTATAGTATCCATCTGTATCCGTACGGTTTATTACATATCTAGTTGCACGCCGAGACCATATTATTTCATGTTACTGTTGTATTAGTGCACCATGCTTGATAATGTGCATCCTACATAGTCATGATGTAACCCCTGATAGATGTTTGTGCATCTATGCTTTCACCGTACATTACCGTGATTCAATACTTGCTACAGTTTGATTATGAGCACCTGCTTGATACCTGTGCACTACTTGACATGACCTGATACATCACTACTTGCCATGACTTGATACGTGTACACTACCTGACATGACCTAATATATCACTACTTGACATATTACCCGATCCTGTTTCTAATGCCGACAATCCTGACATGTTGTCCCGATGGATATATCCTGTTGTCTGTACAGACAAACCTTTTCCTGCTTGATCCTGTGTTGGCATTGGTCTCAGATTTATAAATACCTGACTTATACACATGACTTGGGGGCATGGGGAAATTAAGAATGTAGCTGAACATAACTCAAAGGGCTATTATATCATTTCACCGTGGTCCCGTGGGGAATGAACGGGACATAGACTCATAGTCTACTACATCATTTTACCGTGGTCCCGTGGGGAATGAACGGGGTATAGACCGATGGGTTACGATGAGGATAACATTAATTGATTTCGAATAACTTTAGAGTAGATAACTCTATAGCACAGTTTAGACTACTCACTGCACTTCACCTGTTTATATCATGTTCACTGATCTATATTCATGTTTCGGGTTAACTTGCTACTGATGACTTGTTACTGTTCATACTTCATGCCTGCATATTTCATCACATCCTGCTTGCTTAGAATTATTGATATTTTGACGCACTGACGTCTGGGTTTTGCATGGCCCAGATCCTTTATCTTTATCGCAGGCTGTCTAGGAGTATTTTGATCAACAGGCCGAGCAGTAAGGACTTATTATTAGTTTAGTTTAGTTTCCTTTCAGTATTTTCATTCCTGATGTGAGCCCGCATTATGGGATGTACATTCCAGTTTATTATTGTATTGGATCTTTTTGCTTCCGCATTGTTTTTATTCTTGACTCGTTATTCTGGCTCATGGACATGTATTATATAGTTGTTTATTATTTACTGTTCTTGATATCTCTACAGCCGTAATGTGATTGTGGAGGGATATTTCCTATCCAAAGGTAGCATGGTTGGCTCTGTCACGTGCCTATCTTAGTACACTCTGTGAAGCGGGGCGTGACAGGGTTTTGTTTGGTAGCAGAGCTATAGGATTTAGGTTAATCGGGTTTGATTCTTTTGTAGTTGGGTATTGTACCCAATACACGAATCAGAATACTCGTGATTAGGAACATGCCCTACCACTTTACCATCTTGCCATTCTTTAATCTTAACTTCCTCCTGATCCTTACCTTGACGATATGCAAACCTCTTTGCATCTCGACTTGAAACTTTTGGTTTCCTATTGTTTATGTCTATATTTGGGCGACTTGAGTGGAGTTATGTGATTGTAACTATGTACCGCGGCATGGTTACAATGCGGTACTCTGTTTAAGTAACTTGGAGTTCTAGTCTTGATTCATATCCTTGATTCATGGTCATCATTCATCGCAAATTTTGAATCTTGTTCATCATACTAATCCTCTTTGGTGTATTGGTTGCAGAATCATGACGGAAAGAAGTTTGAAGACGTACCAGAGGCGTGTGGATGACGCTGCCTTACTTGGAGTAATTCGTGGCTTGCTAGAGAACCAGAAACTGCAGACTGAGCTAAACCAGCGGCAAGCCGAAGCTTTTCAGGAAGGTTTGCGGACCGTCCAGCAGTCTATAAACAATGTTGTGGCCAAATCAATAGAGCGTGTGGGTACCGTGGCGGATTTCAGGAGACTTGGTCCGTCCGTTTTTACTGGTCTGGAGGAGCCGTTGCCAGCAGAGCAGTGGCTAGTCGATACAGAGAATTTGCTCGTTACAGCACAGATTCCAGAGGATAAGAGAGTGGATGTAGCACGCATCCAATTGGTAGACTATGCCCATGAATGATGGCTTGTGGAAGAGACCCGCTTGCCCAAGCCGATCAGTTGGGAAGATTTTTCGAAGAGTTTCTTGGAGAAGTTCTTCCCGCAGACTGCACGGGAGGAAATGGAAGAAAAGTTTATCAGTTTGAAGCAGAACGGTGTACCCGTGGATGTACATGCGGCTGTGTGGACCCGGCTCAGTAGATTCGCTAGACCTTTGGTTGCCAACGATGCTGATAGGGCAAGGAGGTTCATGCGCAGTTTGGACATGGACATCCAGAGGCAAATTATATCTCTGGGTTTGACCACCTTCTCACAAGTACTTAAAGCGGCTCGAGAGCAGCAGAGCCTATCAATGAAGACTGGAAATACGCAGCAGCTGACAGTTGCAGTACGGAAGCCGGCGTTTACGACGAATCGAGCGCCTATACGCAGAGGTATTCCGATGGACAGGCGTGGCGTTATACCAATGAAGAAGCCAGTTTTGCCCAAGCAAAAAGGAAGGGTGTTGTGCGATTACTGCCAACGACCGGGTCATTTCTGGAGAGATTGTCGAAGGAGACTTGGACTTTGTCTTATTTGTGGATCAGCTGATCATACCACTAATACTTGTCCATCGAAACTTCGCATGAAAGATGATGCTCAGGAGCCACCGCAAAAGCAGTTTCGGCAGTAGGAGCAGTTAACTCAGGGATCCAATCAAGCTAGAGCCTTACCCTGACGGCTGAAGATGCCAAGGATTCAGATGAAGTTGTTTCAGGTATCCTACTTGTTCGTGATTTTTCCCGCATTAGCATTATTCGATTTTAGTGCATCCCATTGTTTTGTGTTGTCCAAGAGTACTGCTACCCACTCGATTACTTGCACGACCCTGTCTAGTTGTTGGGACATACACACTAGGAATGGGAAGATCATAGCTAGTAGAGAATATAAGGATTGTTCTGTAGTTACTTGCGGACGGGAGTTATTCGCAGATTTCTTGATGATTAATACCGGTAGTTATGAAGTTATCTTAGGAATGGATTTTTCTCGGTACTTTCCACGCTCACATTGATTGTAGAGCAAAGAAAGCGAATTTCCAGATTCCCGGACATCCAGAGGTTGTTTTGGAGTTAGCAGTTCTGTCGGACCAGTCGAGTGTAGGGCTAGGTCGACAAACAATGTTCTTTCATCGATAGAAGTTGAAGCGCCAGCTGTAGTTCGAGATTTCATGGACGTGTTCGAGAACATCTCAGGTTTACCCGAAGCGAGATGTAGAGTTCGCGATCGACCTTGTTCCTGGTGCAGCGCCAATCTCAAAGGCGTATTATCCAATGGCACCAATGGAGTTGGAAGAAGTCAATTACTTGAGAAGGGATGGATTCGCAGCATCAATTCATCTTGGGGAGCTCCAGTTCTTCTAGTAAAAGGACGGCACACGGATAAACGTGCGTCAGCTTCTGAGGCGTTGAAGCAGAGATGGATACCCGCTCCTAGTTTGACCATACCAGACGGTTCCGGAGGATTGGTGATTCACAGCAATGCATTTGGGGAAGGATTGGGATGTGTTTTGATGCAGCTGCAAGTACAGTCGTCATTGATCATGAATATTAAAGCAGCGCAGTTACAGGACCCAAGATTGCAGAAGTTTCGAGAACAAGTTGAAGCGGACTTGTTGATTCATGAAGATGGTTCATTGCGGTATGGTAGCCGTTTGTGTGTGCCAAAAGGAGACATTCGGGAAGAAGTTATGAAGGAGGTACACAGTTCCGTGTATTCCGTACATCCTGGAAGCACGAAGATGTACCGCTATCTAAGACAACATTTCTGGTGGGAAGGCATGAAAAGGGAGATTGCTCGCTTTGTAGCAAAGTGCTTGGCGTGTCAGCAAGTTAAGGCTGAACATCAAAGGGTTGCGGTTTTTTGCTACCACTTCTGATTCCTCAATGGAAGTGGGAACATATAACCATGGATTTCGTGACGGCTTTACCGCGGAGTCCAAAGGGCAACAATGCAGTTTGGGTGATTGTTGATCGATTGACCAAGGCAGCTCATTTCATATCGTTTCGAGTTGGTCAGTCAACGGAAGAGTTAGCAGAACGGTATATGCAGGAGATTGTGAGATTGCATTGAGTACCTGTGAGCATCGTGTCCGACCGCGACACCCGATTCTTATCGCACTTCTGGAGGAGTTTACAGGAAAGTTTGGGGACGCGATTGAAGTTTAGCACAGCTTATCATCCTCAGAAAGATGGCTAGTCGGAGAGAACAATCCAAACTCTTGAAGATATGTTGAGAGCTTGCATGTTGGACTTCAAGGGTTCGTGGGAGGATCATCTACACTTGGTGGAGTTTTCGTACAACAACAACTTTCAGGCGACTATTCAGATGGATCCATTCGAAATATTGTATGGCCGCAAGTGTCGCTCACATGTTTGTTGGGACGATGTTAGAGAACGAAGATTGTTGGGACTGGATTTGATCGTGCAAACCGTGGAGAAAGTTAATACTATCCAGAATTATATGAAGGCAGCACAAGATCGGCAGAAGTGTTGGGCCGATACATCGAGAAGACCTCTAGAGTTTGCTGTTGGTGATATGGTATTCTTGAAGATATCACCTACTAGAGGAGTGATTCGTTTTGGGAGTCGAGGCAAGCTTAGTCCTCAATTCGTAGGGCCTTTCGAGATTTTGGAGCGTGTTGGAGAAGTGGCTTATCGATTGGCGTTACCACAATCTTTGGCGAATGTTCATGACGTGTTTCATGTATCTCAACTCCGTAAGTATGTTCGAGATGAAGCACACGTGCTAGATCATTCGGAGCTGACCGTAAGAGAGGATTTGACCATTGAGGAACGACCGATGTCGATTGTTGATCGAAAAGAAAAGGTCCTTAATAACAAGATTATCCCTCTCGTACTTATTTCTTCGGAAATCGCTCGCATGGAGAATCGATTTGGGAACGAGAAGAAGAAATTCGACAGAACTTTCGACACCTATTCCTGTAGATTCGTGTTGTTTACCTTTTCTTGTCTTGGGAATTTCGAGGACGAAATTCTTTTTGTAGTTGGGTATAATGTAATACCCTAGTTCATTTATACCAGTTCTAGTTCATGTATTTCTTTATTTATGGTATTTTCCTGATTTATTGTGTTTTGGGTGCGAATAGTGTATTTGACATTTGTATTTGCATCCGACCCGACCCGCATGCTTGAAACCAGTCTTGATTCATGTTTATGATTTATCCTGACCTGTTACATGGACTCGTGCACTTTCATTTTAATTTATACATCTTGAATACTTGCTATTTATCTGTCATTTGAATTTTTACAATATAACACTTTAAGTCACATAAAATATTTTAAAAATATATTGCATGGACTGCATAATACCCCTAGCCCCGTGGTAGCATCCGTGCATCTTGTTCTCGTCCCGTTCAGTGAAACGGACTTGTTTGGATGGCTACGCGCACGTGCGTGCATCCGTTCTTGGGGGTATGCATTTTTCGTTATCTGGACATTCATTTTTTTTATTTTGGTCGACATGTATATTTTTCGTATTTTAAAACTGAAATTTTGACTCGACCCAGGCATGTTTTGGACTATGTTTGTATTTACCAGAATATCAAATTTTATTTATATAATATTAATTTTATAAATTGATACAAATTAAAATTTAGTTAACTAATAAACGATTTTTTAAATTTAAATCTAAACTAATTTCCTAACAAACTAACAACCCTTTTCTCTTTCTCTCTCCTCTGCATATATATATATTTATATATATTTTATTTATTTAAATTTTTCTTTCCTTATTTAATACACAGCCTCTTCTTCTTACTTCTTCTTCTTTCTTCTTTCTTTTTCTTTTTCTTGATCTTGTTTCTTGATTCCGGTGATCACCGCCGGAGCTGTGCTCGTCGCTGACGATCCGAGTGATCCAGTGAACGTACCTGACTTGCGCGATCACTCTCGTGCGTTGTTTGGAACCGTTCCGTATACCGTGCGCGCGTCGTGACATTTCGCCGACGAAGGACGTTCCGTACACATCCGTTCTTGTTCCGTCTAGGCAAGTTAATCTCGCTACATGCTATATAACTCATTATATACCTATTTAAATAAATATCACACCAGTATTTTAAATCAAGCATCCCATGTTTCATATTACAGCCTTTCGACGTTCCGTTTACATTTGTATAGTGCATTTCAGATCTAGGGCATGCAAACCAATCTTAATTACATGCTACATTACTTTAGATGCATCTATTTTAATAAATGGAATACCTGTATTTAAAATCATGCACCCCATGTTTAGTTTTATAACTTTTCGATGTTCCGTTGCATCCATTCATATCATTTCAGATCTAGGTCATGAAAACTTATCTTGTTACATACTATACTATCATATACTGCATCAAATTGAATAATTACAGTTCATATTGCTTAGTTATATGTTCCGCACTTGTTAGTTTATCATTTTACGATTATGTGCTACCCATTTGCATCCATATCATTTAAAATATATATCATTGTAATATTTCTTATTATTACCTTTAATTAGTTTATAATCTGCATTTTATAATGTTATACATTTGAAAATATTATAGTTTACACATGAAACGTCGTTGAAAAGCGGATACGACAAATCTGAAATTTACTGTACACCTAACCTTATAAAATTCATTATAAATCATAGAAAAATCATTAGTATAGGTTCATTAGTTCGTTACGAAGCTAACTCAGAATACTATAACTTTATGAAATATTTACTTGCAAAATGAATTTTTTAAATAACGTAAAATGCAAATGAAAATATCTCTAAACTGCTGTCTAGGGAAATTCCAGCAGCAAACTTTCAATTTCGAATTTTCATAGCTTTTTGTAGGGACAACCTGAGATGCTTATACTTATAAAAATGAAAACATTATTGAATTATCTTTGTTTTGGTATAATACACGTCCCTTTTGGATAACGTTTGTTATTTTTAAGGTATTTTACAAATCAGGGTGACGCTGAATTTCTGAACGGAACTTTCTTGTGCATAGTTAATCAATACCACTTTTATAGTTATTAATCGGTTTGAATATGTTATCCATGTTAATTTTATTATATCAATATCTATTTAATAAATAATAGTGCTTGTGTTTTAATATTCATCAAATTTTACCGATTTACGGTTTTATAGTATCCGTCTGTATCTGTACGGTTTATTACATATCTAGTTGCACGCCGAGACCATATTATTTCATGTTACTGTTGTATTAGTGCACCATGCTTGATAATGTGCATCCTACATAGTCATGATGTAACCCCTGATAGATGTTTGTGCATCTATGCTTTCACCGTACATCCATACCTTTACCGTGATTTAATACTTGCTACAGTTTGATTATGAACACCCGCTTGATACCTGTGCACTACTTGACATGACCTGATACACCACTACTTGCCATGACTTGATACGTGTACACTACCTGACATGACCTAATATATCACTACTTGACATATTACCCGATCCTGTTTCTAATGCCGACAATCTTGACATGTTGTCCCGATGGATATATCCTGTTGTCTGTACAGACAAACCTTTTCCTGCTTGATCCTGTGTTGGCATTGGTCTCAGATTTATAAATACCTGACTTACACACATGACTTGGGGGCATGGGGAAATCAAGAATGTAGCTGAACGTAACTCAAAGGGCTATTATATCATTTTACCGTGGTCCCGTGGGGAATGAACGGGACATAGACTCATAGTCTACTACATCATTTTACCGTGGTCCCGTGGGGAATGAACGGGGTATAGACCGATGGGTTACGATGAGGATAACATTAATTGATTTCGAATAACTTTAGAGTAGATAACCCTATAGCACAGTTTAGACTACTCACTGCACTTCACCTGTTTATATCCTGTTCACTGATTTATATTTATGTTACGGTTTACTTGCTACTGATGACTTGTTACTGTTCATACTTCATGCCTGCATATTTCATCACATCCTGCTTGCTTAGAATTATTGATATTTTGACGCACTGACGTCTGAGTTTTGCATGGCCCAGATTCTTTATCTTTATCGCAGGCTGTCTAGGAGTATTTTGATCAACAGGCCGAGCAGTGAGGACCTGTTATTAGTTTAGTTTAGTTTCCTTTCAGTATTTTCATTCCTGATGTGAGCCCGCATTATGGGACGTACATTCCAGTTTATTATTGTATTGGATCTTTTTGCTTCCGCATTATTTTTATTCTTGACTCGTTATTCTGGCTCATGGACATGTATTAGATAGTTGTTTATTATTTTACTGTTCTTGATATCTCTACAGCCGTAATGTGACCGTGGAGGGATATTTCTTATCCACAGGTAGCATGGTTGACTCTGTCACGTGCCTATCTTAGCGCACTCTGGGAAGCGGGGCGTGACATAAACCCTACAAACCCTTCTATTATAAACTTTTCAAACTTTCTTAATAATAAATGATAATAATTCCACCTTTCTTGTATCAACTCATTTAAACCAAGAAAAGAATTTCATCATTTTCCTGTTGACGACCCGTACTTATCGCAGCTAGCTATTTGTGACACCGACTTGATTGCGGTTATTTAAAACACATAAATGTACACTTTTTGGCACTAATCAAGCAGTCTTTGTATTTCATGAGCACATCTTTTAACGTGGTTACCTAATTTTCAGATAGTAGCTCACTAACGAACATCGGCCTCGGATCATTTTCTGTCCCTAAGTCAATTTTTCTTAGGTTGTCCGCCATAATGTGTATCCTATCTTCCAGCTCTTTTGATGCTGGTGGAAACTCTGATATCACCTCATTCTCGTCTTCATTGGCGAAGCACCTGAAGAGATCATTCATACTCTCGTGCCCTCCGTTTTTTGAGAGTGTTATCATATGGCAGGTATGAGTACGCTTCCCTTTTTACAGTTGAGCTGGTGTTAACCTGACGGTGTAGGTCCTTTTTGGCTCGTGTTTTCATTACGGGCTTATCTTCCAGCTGTCGGATAAAGCGAACCTGCCTTGTCGATACTGGTCTTCCACCCAATCTTTGAACGTGAAGCAGTCTTTAAGGGGGTGACCTACTGCTCTGTGGTAGGAGCAATAATCCGGGTGACATACCTTGTTTAGTTTTTTCGGGGTGCCGAGACTCGGGAAGCATGATCATTTAGTGCTTCATAACTAGGTTGAATATTTTCCTTGTCTTGTCTTGCTGGAAAAAGTATTCCCAACCCATCTTCTTTATAAAGGACGGGCTCCAGTCGATCTTTTCTCGATCGAGCAGTATCTTGGATCCGCTTTGTTGTCGACGAACGTTGTTTGCGTTCTTTGCCTTGTTTTTACCTCCATTTCGTGATTTTCCCCTTTTCCGAGAACATATAGCGGGCTGGGGATAATGAGTGTTACGGTCTACTTTCGCCGCAGATTGCTGGCTGAGACGCTGCGTCATGGCCTTTTCATAAATGGCCATTTCGCGGCCGTGGTTGTCCCTGCTCGGTTGGAAAGCTTTGTTTATTAGCTTGTCGATTTGTTCTTCGAGCGACGAACTTAAGATTTTAAAAGCGGGATCCTACTTCGATTCAACGTCACGGTTTTCTAGAAAGACATTTTCTTTTTTACTCAAGTAATATATGACGTGGCAACTACAAATTTGCTCCCGTTTCTTGGACTAAACATATCCAAGTCCAGTTGTTTCCATCTTCCCGTTGGGCTTCTTTCGTTAAATCTCGGGAATATCCCAAATCTTTATGTAGAATTAGGGTTGTCAAACTTTTTGTTCAAGGGGTACGCCTTGGCGTCTTAACAGCTCTTTCAATCCCTCCACGTAATATCTTAGCAGACGGAAGGGTTGAAACCTGTCGAGTGCAAAATCGGCACCATACCAAATTTCTTTTTGCACTTTGGTCTCCGTAAATTAGTAGAAGAGGATCGCCTTTTCACTCCTTCTCCTAGGAGGTACGTAAAAAGTTTGCAGTTCTTATACGTTGTATGTATCGAGCGCATTAAGTTTCTTATAGTGTTGAGGCGGAGCCATTGTAACTTGTAGACTTCGATCCGTTCCAGAAAGAGCCTGTGTTGACGGGTGGACGGAGAACACTGCATTGGTTTCGTCCTCGGAGTCGCTGCCAAAGACCAAAATAAGAGTAGGTGGACCGAGCTTACTGTTTTCATTTTGGGGTTTCCCCAATTAGTGTTGGATATAGTGCCCTTAAAGTCAATTATTGGATCGCAGGCACGTGATTGCAATGATTGAGGGAGGACCTATACCGGTAGAACAGTCTTACTCAAGATGATAGTATGCTATCTGGTTTATCTTTGTCATCATGTACATGCTTTAGGTGATATTACAGATTACTATTCCACATTGATAGAGCCCTTAGGATTCTTGCTTGACTACCAGTAGTATGATGGCGATCATATACGTGAGAGTTGGGTAGTCTATAAGCACATCATTAAAGTGGTCCCTAGTCGTGGGAGTTTCGAGACTGGGCATCGATACTCCATTAGTAGACTAGTGTATACAGTTGAGACCCCGACGAGGGGCGGTGGCCGGTCTCACAAGCCATTGGTGTCAGTTGGTTCACCTAAGATGTATACAGGTGCTCATTGGGTTATGAGTACACCAGACAGGACTCGCCGGGAACTGCTAGTTGGTATTATACCTAGCGTCAGATAGCAGTTCCCTGGTGACATGTGTACAGGTTAGTTCATCGACTTGAGATCGTCATTTGTCTCGTGTGAGTTCCCACTGTGCTTTGATTACTACCCTACCACGGCTCAAAGGAGTCGTGCAAACAGGTTTTAGTTGGGTACAGTCCCGAGCCACATGGAGGCAGTGAGTAGATCGGTAGGGGATTCGTCTCTCCCGGTATTGGGGGTGAGATCGCGCTGTGTCTAGGAGAGCCATTACACGAAGTCCTTGGCCAAGGCAAGTGAGATTTACTGGTAGGTATTCCAGTAGTATCTCAGGGTGTTCTGGGCTACACTCTGACATGACTTGTACCGCTTTTGGGGGTCTGACGTTTACCAGCCCCCTAGGCCCGACATGCGATACTCATAGACGAACGGACCAGACTGTACGGATATTGTCACTGACAGGCTTAGTAGGATTCCAGGATGAGTTCGCTCATCGGCTTCCCTTTTGGTCAATACCTGGGCGCCCGTTTCGTACAGCTAGTACCACTGACGTGCTAATGGTTAAATCCACAGCCAGTGTATTGACGAGTCTTTAGAGTCCCCCACAGATAGTTTCCCAAGGTTCGGGCGAAGCGTTGTAGAGGCCGTATGGTTTTATGGCAGGGTTCGATAATATACGTGCACTTGTGCACGGATTATGATCGAACGGATCATACTAGTGGGCTTTGGTTTAAGCCGGATCCTAGTATTAGATTTGTTGGATTATTTTCGTCTCATCGCATTTGCATTCAGTCGGAATGCGAATGCAGCTATGTATATACAGGTGAGGGGTATCTTTGTGATCAGTCACGGGTTTACTTTAGATGTTGCCATATCTTTTTGTTGGACTAAACATTTGGGTTAATGTTTATTTGGTGGATATTGTGAGTGGAAGTCATCATGAAGGGGTATGTTCAATTTGGTGACTCATGGTCTCTTTTTTTTGGAGCCATGTCACATTGTTGATTGATTATTGTGTTGAAATGATGGTTAGAGAGAGAGAGGGCAGCCATAGGCTTGGGGTTTGCTCTTGGGTTATTATTCTAGTGCTCTCACTTTTATCTCATCACAATAGAAAAGAAAGGCCTCTTCTTCTTCTTCTTCCTCTAGCTCACAAGTTCCACCATGGCTTCATCTTCAACCTCCATCCATACACTCTCATGTGTTGAGAATCAATGGATGCTTGAGACAAAGTTATCACACACACTCTCTACATCACCTTGGACATGTCGGCTAGCAAACTTCATGTCCGAGTTGCATCGGTTTGAAGCGGGAGCCCATAAAAAGACTTCTTGACGTGGTGCCCTTCCGACGAGGAGACGGGAGATCGGAGATGCCGCGAGGAGTTAGGGATGGTGGATAAAGACCGAAGGACACGGATCGATCGGTATAGCCTTTCTATCATCTTTCTAGTTAGCTAGTTTGTGTTAATGATTCGATCCGGGTGAAAGACTACGATAGCGCCGGTTTCGTAAAAAGTTTTTATTCCGTGTTTGGTCTCGGATTGACGGCCGGGGCGCTACCGTAGATTTACATGGTATCAGAGCCACGCCATTAACCTTTACTAGCTTGTTCTAACATGTTTAAAATATCGATCGAACAAAATTTTCAAAACCGCGATTCCAATTTGTGCAGTTTCTGTCGAAATTTTTTTGTCGTCGAAAAATTATTTTGGGTATTTCAGAAAATCATGCAGGCTTTTCTAAGACCCCTGTAGAAATTTGAAAGCACGATCCAATCATTACACTGCGGAACCGCGGCATAACTGGCATGTTTGCCGCGGATCCGCGGCGGGAATGTGTGCTCAGAGCTTCATTTTTCTTCTGGTGGTCTTTCTCTTGGAATTGTAGTTTCTGGAAAATTTAGTTTTGGCCCAGATTATTTTGAGTGCTGGAATTGTACTTGGGGCCCACTTCGGAAAATTTTGTCGATCGAAATTTTAAATATGTTAGTTCACAGTGCTTACATTATATATGCGACCGTGAAAGTCATTCGAGCGGTAAATCTTGTCTAATCGCTATAGCTCTTTTAGACAGATTTGCGAACGTGACATTCACGTTGATATTCTGTGTTGTGCTGTGATGTTACGGATTTTTCGTGGTGGATAGCTTGGTGCAATGTTAGTACAGTTTGGTATTATTTGTACATTTGATATTGCGGGGCGAGTGTCCTACATGTGGACGGCCGTCACTGCATGTTTGTATATTATTCTTTTGGGGCATGATCGGGTTGACGTAGATGTCACCGTTGTACATATTTTCTTTTCTGTACTAGGATTACCCCGCGGTGGGGTTCACGGATAGCCGGGTTCTAGAGGGCAACAAGCCCGCCTCTCATGGCTTTGAGACGGAGGGGTCTTCACTCTATAATTGGCGGGCTATTCGCCGCACTCGTAGGGGGTATAGGTTGACCCAAGGTGGGATTCTCAAGTTACCAGATTCCGTGAAGTGCTGGGTGGTCCATTCACTTTGCTGAAGGGGGCTGTCTCGCTTCTGGTTTTGGCGGGTAACTTGCCGCACCCGTAGGGGTCTAGGTTTTTATTGCACAGGCTATCCATATGACCAGGGGAACGTCGGGTTTCAGTTGCGGCTCTGTGAAACCCGGGACTCCCAAATTATCTGTATTGTTCTGTGATGCTTGTTACTTTTCTATGATGTTGCATTTATCATGCCTGGAGCGATTATTATATATTGATATATATACTAGTAGATGTTGTATATGTTTTACACCCGCGCTAGTCATGTCCCCGCTCTGTCGTTAGTTAAGTAACCTAACGGGTGATGACGGGACCCAGTGGCGAATGCGGATGGCATATACGTACATTATATTTTCGTTCTTTTGTGGTGTGATCAATTTATGGGACTGCATTGATTTGAATCAATGCAAGCTAAACAAACATGTTTGTTATTGTTGGAACATTTTTTTCAAAAAGCTGTTATTACAAGGACGTTCTCTTTTGTTTTGCACAGTGGTATTCGGTTATGAATATCCAGCACCTCATTCGACGAGGCAAGGGCCGAGATCCCTTCACCGGGAGTGACCCCTTGGGCAGAGGTTTGTGTCAGGGTAATAACTTCACTATAGTCAATTGCTTTTTGCTTTGCATCGTGGTATTCAGTTTGGAATATCCTGCACCTCATTCTACGGGGAAAGAGCCGAGATCCCTTCACCGGGAGTGACCTCTTCAGTAAAGGTTTTCGCCACTATATATTTATAAAAAGCTATCCGGTTCCTTCAACGATATCAGGTTCATTACGTTAAAGGTTTTTCGCCGTTATTTCAGACGAGTAGCACTTAGTATTCATGTTATGTTTGTTGGCCTTTGTCAAGGCATAGTGTATGATAGCTGCTTGTTACCTTTCTGTTGATAGATAGATGCGTTGGTTTGGGACAGTCATACAGCCTTGTTAACCTTCATCAAGGGCTTGTACGGGTGGGTTCAAATTAACCTGGACAATGACGGGTAGAACTTGACATGTGACTTATGATTTGTTGACCTTCGTCAAGGTCATAAGAGTATGGGGTAAAAAGCACATCGTGAGTTTCAAACATACAGGAAACTTGCCAGATATGTGCATACCTTCTGGAGCGTGATAACGTGAGTGGATTCCATCACGTTATCATGCGATGATAGTTGGATCCCGATTCCCACTGATGAGTTGGTTTACTCCTCGGGTGATCCCGACTAATTCTTCTTTCAGGTTTGGAGGAGAATTTGAGGATACAGTGGGAGATTTCCTGATTAGATAAAGTGATAACCATTCTGATCTAGATTAGAGTGCACGCAGAGTGTTTCTTTTCTCTCTTTCTTTGGCAGCGACCATGACCCGACCCTAGACTATGACTTAGTGACCAAGTTAACCGAACTTTCTTAAAACACTGGCTTTTTGGATTGTCTGAGTTGCATACATCATTGCCACTCCTTCTTTTACCCTTTGTATTTCTCCAGAACACCCCGTATTACTACGAACATCCACTTCCATTGGATAAATCCATCGTATGGTTAAATACGAACTCGAAGGAACTTGTTCCAGATTCGAGGATGGATTCTGGTTCTGGAGAGAATGAATATGACTATTCTGTTGTCTTTTCCTTTTATCTTCTCTCAGGTTGTGAGGGCTCCTAGGATTAGGAGAGAGTACACCTATTGCGCTTATTGGATAGTCTTCTTTCAAACCATAGGCAGGTGCCGAAAGGTAGGGAATGAAGAAAACCAATTAGCCTAAGTGTGGTGTACAGAAGGTATTAAGAAAAAGACAAATAAAGGGATCAGAAAGAGGGCAAAGTAAATTGCGACTGCTATCATTCATGACCAAACCACGTATTTTCATCGCCACTCCTACTTCACCTTTTTATTTCTCTAGAACACCTCGTGTTGCTACGAAGATCCACAGTTATTGAATACTCCATCGTATGGTTATATACGAACTCGAAGGAACTTGTTCCAGTTCGAGGATGGATTCTGGTTCAGGAGAAATAGGAATAAGGTTTATTCAGTTGTCTTTTATCATTACCTTCTCTCAGATTGCGAGTGCTTCTAGGATTTGGACAGTACACCTATTACGCTTATTGGATAGTCTTCTTCCAAACCATAGGCTGGTGCCGAACGGTAAGGAAGGAAGAAAACCATTTAGCCTAACGATGGTGTACAGAAGGTAACGACTAAAGACAAATAAAGAGATTTGGAGAGATGGCAAAGAAATATACAGTTACAGTTGTGAATCTGATAATGGAAGAGGGATTACTAGGAATACCCGGATACCCCTTCGAAACATATTAATGTTTCAGTTTCACTGTGTATTGTTAATGGAAAACTGATTTCCCAATTAGACCCTTATTCTAGGGTATGTATTTACCATGTATGATTCTCACATCTGTATGGTTTTACAGATGATGAGTGGGAGTAAGTTATTGGGAATTAGGTGATCATCCTCATTATGTCGGAATTCATTATAATTGGTGATATTTGAGGAAATTGTTGGAGATAGTGCCCTCAGAGTCAATTATTAGGTCACAGGTACGTGATTGTAATGATTGATAGAGGACCTATCCCGGTATGACAGTCTTACTCGAGATGATAGTATGCTATCTGGTTTACCTTTATCATCGTGTACTGTTTTAAGTGACCTGACACGTCGCTATTACACGTTGATAGAGCCCCTAGGATTCTTGCTTGACCACCAGCAGTATGAGGGCGATCATATAAGTGGGAGCTGGGGTCTATAAGCATATCCTTAAAAAGGTCCCTAGTCGTGAGAGTTTCGAGACAGGGCATCGATTCTCCATAGTAGACTAGTGTATACAGTCGAGACCCCGACGAGGGGCGGTGGCCGGTCTCACAAGCCACTGGTGTCAGTTGGATCACCTAAGATGTATACAGGTGCTCATTGGGTTATGAGTACACCGGACAGGACTCGCCGGGAACATGCTAGTTGGTCATATACCTGACGTCAGATGGCAGTTCCCTGGTGACATGTGTGCAGGTTAGTTCATCGACCTGGGGATCGTCATTTGTCTCGTGTGAGTTCCCACTGTACTTTGATTACTACCCTACCACGGCTCAAAGGAGTCGTGCAAACAGGTTTTAGTTGGGTACAGTCCCGAGCCACATGGAGGCAGTGAGCGTATCTTCAGGGGTTCGTCTCTCCCGGTATTGGGGGTGAGGTCGTGCTGTGTCTAGGAGAGCCATTACACGAAGCCCTCGGCCGAGGCAAGGAGATTTACTGGTAGGTATTCCAGTAGTATCTCAGGGTGTTCTGGGCTACACTCCGACACGACTTGTACCGCTTTTGGGGGTCTGACTTTTACCAACCCCCTAGGCCCGCCATGCGATACTCATAGACGAACGGACCGGACTGTACGGATATTGTCACTGACAGGCTCAGTAGGGTTGTCAGGCTGAGTTCACTCACGGACGTCCCTTTTAGTCAATACCTGGCAGCCCGTTATGTATTGGCTTATACCTCTAACGTGCTAGTGGTTAAATCCACAACCAAGGTGTTGATGAGTCTTTAGAGTCCCCCACATTTCAGTTACTCAGCTTTCGGGCGAAAGGTTGTAGAGGCCGTATGGAGATATGGCAAGGTCCGATCAGATACGTGCGGTATTGCACGGATCAGGATCGGACAGTCTGTACTATAGGCCGTATGGTTATATGGCAGGGTTCGATCAGATACGTGCGGTATTGCACGGATCAGGATCGAACAGATATTACTAGCCGGTTTTGGTATAAGCCGGATCCTAGTATAGTACAGTGTAGATTTTGTCTCATTGCATTTGTATTTCGGTCGAAATACAGATGCGGGTGTGTATGCACAGTATCGGGGTTTTCCTGTAATTTATTACGGGACCAGTTTTCTGGAGTTGCCAGTTTGCTTTCCGTTTCGGCCAATTTCCTTTGTATCGTTCATTGGCCGAAGATTGGTGGAGGAGGGTTTATTTGCATTGTTGCAAATAGGCATTTGTGGAGGGGGGTCTTTGCATTTTGTTTTATCATGATAGCTTTTCCTTGACCTTGACTTCTAGCTTTATCATGATGGCTTGACTTTGTAGACAATCATGGTTGTTGATGATTGTTGGTTGAGTATTGGTTTTGGGAGTGATCATTGTTTCTCATCATCACTTGCTTTTCAACCACCTCTTTGTCTTGACTCTCTCTCTTGCATGATAGATGAGAATGGCTCCCATTATCTTTGGAGATACACCACTCTCTCATTCTCTCCTCTCCATTGTCATGGCCGGCCACTTGAGGAAAGAGGGCTGTCCAATTTTTTGCAAGAGGGATTTTTATCTCTTTTGGCATTGTAAAAATCCTATTGCTCCACAAAAATTACTTGTTTCATCCCTCTACCAAAATGGCATCTCCATGAACCCCAAATGAGACTTCTTCACTACATATTCTACAGCGAACCTTGGGCACGTCGAGTAGCCGGCTTCGTGCCCGAGTTGCCTCGGCATTGAGGTGGGAGCCCGTAAACAAAGTAGGCGATGTGGTGCACTTCCGGCGACGAGGAGGAGACGGGACTTTTCCGCAGGAGATCGGGACCATGACGAGAAGACCGGAGGACTTGGATCGTCGGTATATCTCTATTCCCTTTCTTGTTGATAGCTAGGACTAGTTAGTGGTTCGATCCGGGTATTAGTGCGCGGCGGTTTGCCAGTTCAAGAAAAATTTAAGTTTATCACCGCTTCCGCATTTGGCCGTCGGATTGACGGCCGGGGCGCCGCCGTGCACTTACAGTGGTATCAGAGCCTCGCCATTAACTTAGTCTAGCTTGGTTTAATGTGTTTGCATTTCCGATCGATCAAAAAGTTCCAAAACCGTGTTTTCCTATCGACAGTTTTCTGTTGAAAATTTTTGGTCTCGAAAAATTTTTCAGGTTGTAAAAAATTGATGTACTGGAAAATCTAAGAGCTCTGTAAAAATTCGATGAAGTGATTCCACTGTGGGAGCGCGGAACCGCCGCACAAACCCCCTTTTCGCCGCTGTTCCGCCGCGCACTGTGGAGATCACTGCACCAAATTTCTACAGTGTCTTTGTGGGCTTAAAATTGGGGTTTTGGAACATTAATATTGGGCCCAGAATTTCTTAATCTGCTACAGTATTGTTTGGGGGCCCACTTGTTAAAATTTGATCGATCGGATATTTTAAACACATTATTTCACAGTATTTACATTATATCTGCGACCGTGAATGTCACTCGATCGGTAAATCCGGTCTAACTGCTATAGCCCGGTTAGACGGATTTGCGAACGTGACTTTCACGTTGATGTTCTGTTTTTGCTGTGATGTTGCGGATCGGTCGTGGGGGATAGCCTGGATGCAATGCTAGTACAGTTTTGTTGTATTATGTACATTTGATATTGCGGGGCGAGCGTCCGACATGTGGACTGCCGTCACTGCCTGTTTGTATTATTATTTTGGGGCACGACCTGGTTGCGGTCGATATACCCGGTGTATGTATATTTTACTTTCTGTACTGGGATTACCCCGCGGAGGGGTGCACGGATAGCCGGGTTCTAGAGGGCAACGGGCCCGCATCTCATGGAATTGAGACGGAGGGGGCTTCACTCTAGGATTGGCGGGCTATTCGCCGCACTCGTAGGGGGTACAGGTTGACCCAGGAGGGGTGCCCAAGTTACCGGATTCCGTGAAGTGCTGGGTGGTCCATTCACGGTACTGAAAGGGGCTGCCTCGCTTCAGGTTTTGGCGGGTGACTTGCCGCGCCCGTAGGGGTCTAGGTTTACATTGCACAGGCTATCCACACGACCAGGGGAACGTCGGGTTTCAGCGGCTCTGTGAAACCCGGGGATCCCAGATATCTGTATTGTTTCTGTGATGCTGTTCATTCTCTGTGATGTTGCATTTTATTCACGCCTTGAGCGAATATAATATATTGGTATATATATTAGTAGATGTTGTATATGTTTTACATCCGCGCTAGTCCAGTCCCCGCTCTGTCGTTAGTTAGCTAACCTAACGGGTAATGACGGGACCCAGTGGCGAATGCGGATGGCATATACGTACATCAGTATATTTTCGTTCTTTTTGGTGTGATCAATTGATGGGACTGCATTGATTCGGATCAATGCAAGTTAAAAACAAACCTAATCTGATGTTGTTGGAACACTTTTTCAAAAAGCTGTTATTGCAAGGACGTTCACTTTTGTTTTGCATCGTGGTATTCAGTTGGAATATCCTGCTCCTCAGTCGACGAGGCAAGGGCCGAGATCCCTTCACCGGGAGTGACCCCTTGGACAAAAGTTTGCGTCAGGGCATTAACTTCACTATAGCCGATTACTTTTGCTTTGCATCGCGGTATTCATTTGGAATATCCTGCACCCCATTCTACGGGGAAAGAGCCGAGATCCCTTCACCGGGAGTGACCTCTTTAGCAACGGTTTTCGTCACTATATTTTCTAAAAAGCTATCCGTTCCTTCGACGATATCAAGTTCTTTACGTTAAAGGTTTTCGCCAGAAACCATTCGTAGCCCTCCGTCGTTTCATATGGGTAGTCAATAGTATTCAAGCTGTGTTTGTTGGCCATAGTCAAGGCACAGTGTTTGGTAGCTGTTGGGTGTTCATATGCTGCATAGATAGATGCGTTGGTTTGGGACAGTCGTATAGCCTTGTTAGCCCTAGTCAAAGGCTTGTACGGGTGGGTTCAAATCAACCTGGATAATGACGGGTAGAACTTGACATGTGACTTATGATTTGTTGGCCTTAGTCAAGGTCATAAGAGCATGGGGCAGAAATCACATCGGGAGTTTCAAAAGAACTGAAACTTGCCAGATATGAGCATACCTTCTGGAGTGTGATACCGTGAGCAGATTCCGTCACGTTGTCATGCGATGAGAGTTGGATCCCGATTCCCACTGATGAGCTAGTTTACTCCTCGGGTAACCCCGACTAATTCTTCTTTCAGGTTTGGAGGAGAATTTGAGGTACAGTGGGAGGATTCCAGATTAGATAAATTGGTAACCATTCTGATCTAGGTTACAGTGCATGCTGAGTGTTTCTTTTCTCTCTCTCTTTGGCAGCGACCATTGACCCGACCCTAAAACTATGACTCAGTGACCAAGTTGACCGAACCTTCTTAACACCGGCTTTTGGATTGTCAGAGTTGCAAACCTCATTGCCACTCCTACTTTTACCCTTTTCTCCAGGACACCCCGTATTACTACGAACGTCCACTTCCATTGGACAAAACCATCGTATGGTTAGATACGAACTCGAAAGAATTTATTCGAGGATGGTTTCCGGTTCTGGAGAAAACGGATAGGATTATTCAGTTGTCTTTTCCTTTTACCCTCTCTCAGGTTACGAGTACTCCTTGGTTTAGGGGTAGTACACCTATTACGCAAATTGGATTGTCTTCTTCCAAACCTTAGGCTGGTGCCGACCGGTAGGGAATGAAGAAAACCAATTAGCCTAACGATGGTGTACAGAAGGTGTTAAGTTCAGACAAAGCAAGGGATTAGTAAGAGGGCAAAGTAAATTGCAACAGATATTCACGACCAAACCAAGTATTCCTTCGCCAATCCTAAAATCACCTTTATATTTCTCCAGGACACTCCGTATCACTACGAAGATCCACAGTTTATTGGATACTCCATCGTATGGTTATATACGAACTCGAAAGGAACTTGTTCCAGTTCGGGGATGGATTCTGGTCCAGGAGGAATAGGAATAAGGTTTATTCGGTTGTCTTTTATCTTCACCCTCTCTCATTGCGAGTGTTCCTAGGATTGGGACAGTACACCCATTATGCTTATTGGATAGTCTTCTTCCAAACCATAGGCTGGTGCCGAACGGTAGGGAAGGAAGAAAACCATTTGGCCTAAAGGGGTGTGCAGAAGGTAAAGACTAAAGACATATGAAGGGATTTGGAGAGGTGGCAAAGGATTATACGGTTACAGTCATGAATCTGGAAGAGGCATTACTAGGAATACCAGGATACCCCATCGAAACATTTCAATGTTTCAGTTTCGCTGTGTACTGTTAAAGGAAAACTGATTTCCCGATTAGGCACTTGCTCCAGGGTATGTATTTACCAGGTATGATTCTCACATCTGTATGGTTTTACAGATGATGAGTGGGAGTAAGTTATTGGGAATTAAGTGATCATCCTCATTATATCGGGATTCGTTGTAATCGGTGATATTTGAGGAAATCACCTGGGCTGTTTGCCGGTCGGCAAATATTTGGTTTTGAATATCCGCTGTTATGCACCAATTTCAAATTGATATATCTGTACGTCTATTTTTATAGAGTGAGATATACCTTTCTGAAATTATGTCTACGACATTTACCTATATCAGTGGATGGTTAGGTAAGGAGTATTAAACAGCGGTGTAATTCTTCTTAACCATAAGTACAGTTTTCAACCTACGACACACAGTAAATGAGTTATCAGACTCAAGGGACTTATACAGAGTATTGTATGTTGTCCAGGGTCCATCAGGACAGAGGGGTTGGTCCTCGTACTATATTCGGTTAACTTATGACTTCTCTAGTTTTTAGACAGGTGTTTCGTAGGAAACACAGGGTCCGAATTTTGAGAAGTTATAGGTATTTGAATAGAGTAGAGAACCAGGTATAGCAAGTATCGGGATTCTTCAAAGAGATCGAAGATGTAGATACTTGTGTATGGCATTCAGTTGATAGTAATGATAAAGAGATCTTGCTTCTCTTTCAGGTTACTCATAATTGGAAGTATTCCTAAGTTGAGTAACGCTGATCGGCCTCCTTCCATTTAGTTGACATGCGCTGGGGACAGCTGCATGATTTGAATCTGGTTCAATTAAATCAGTGCCTCTGTTTCTATATTGGATATAGAACAGTTCATATCTTAACAATGTTAAGGTACGGGGAGTTGTCCGGTTTATGATTAAAACCAGACACTGGACAACTCAAGGCACGTTTCTGTAATGGCTGTTTGTGGGTTAACCCAGGCTATGACGAGGGTTGACTTTCTACCATCTGGATGAACAATAGCGATATTGTTCTAGACTCGCCACAGTTTTATTAAAAATGGATTTTTTCAGAAAACAGTAGTGGGAGTATGGTAGAACTGGAAGTGATTCCAGAACCACAAACGATTACTGAAGATTTGATAAGGAACCTAAAGATTCAATCTGGATTGACATTCCATTGGCCACTCCGCAGATAAGGTGGGTAACTTCAGGAACCCGAGAGGCACTACGGTAGCCTCAAGGACGGTGACAGGGAAGTTCTTGTTTACCCACAATTGCCATTGCTGTTGTTCCAGGTTACGAGACCCGGCGGGAGGATGAGTATAGCGTCGTTCTAAACCAGTTTTAGAAGTGTACGTCTATATGACTCTGCCAGAGGGTTGTCGTAGTCAGTGGGAGCAGCGGAAGCATTGGTGGACAGGTTGCTTATGTCTATTTATAGACTAGAGCAGATGTAGCGGAGATAGATCATCTATTTCTGATGTGACAGTCATGGGTTTGACTTCATCAGAATAGGGGATGGATCTGTTGAGAAGGTAGTAGGGTATGATATCCTGGTATTTGGATGATATACACTGAGTAGGAAAAGAAACTCCTACACTACGATCGGTTATACTTTGGTCGTCACACAGTTGTTTCTCCACAAAGGAAATGGATTTTATATCAGACATACTGGTTACTAGATCTATGGCCTTAGATCTAGATTTGGGTGGTTTCCCAATCAGGGTACTTGACAGCATTCTAAGAGTATTTAGGATGGACGACTCCTGGCACGGTAGTGTACCTGTAGGTAATGGAGTCACCCTCTCCAAAGGTGTCTTACAGACTAAAGGGGAAAGGGACGGGCATGATTGGCAGATCACTTGCTCAGGCAATTGAGTCAATCGTGAGATGTCAAGTACCACACCAGATGTTGTTCTTGCACTAGATGCAATAAGTTGACATTAATCCAATCCTGGAGAAACAGTCGGAAGCAGTTTTAGAACATAAGTGGATGTTCTAGGGAGATGATAACGACAGCCTCATTCAGGAGACAGTTATCATTCCAGGCTTCCAAGGTGACATGGACGACAAGGAGGTTGTCAGAGTTATAGTTTTCCTTCTGATGAGGGGCAGTATTTTGGACAGGTGGTCCAAGGCAATACTGAGGGAGGCATGGCGCGCAGGATACTGATTAAGTTCAGTTGACGATACAGTCTAAGAAGTTTGGATTTGGAGTTCATTTATGAGCTAGGTCCCATCAGACATCCAGACATATTCTGAGACAGGTATTGCTCTTTTCGGGAGATGGCTTTCTCCGCGAACTTGAGATATAGAGAGACATAGAAAGAAACAACAAAGCGGATCCACTCACTGAGGCTATTCTTCGAACGCAATAGTTTCGCAAACGAGCTTTGTGAGACTGACTAGTAGAGGAGTTGGGTGTTCGGTATCACACGGGCTGTGAGTATGCGACATCGCAATAATTAGCCTTGAGTGCAAGTGGGAGATTGTTGGAGATAGTGCCCTCAGAGTCAATTATTAGGTCACAGGTACGTGATTGTAATGATTGATAGAGGACCTATCCCGGTAGGACAGTCTTACTCGAGATGATAGTATGCTATCTGGTTTACCTTTATCATCGTGTACTGTTTTAAGTGACCTGACACGTCGCTATTACACGTTGATAGAGCCCCTAGGATTCTTGCTTGACCACCAGCAGTATGAGGGCGATCATATAAGTGGGAGCTGGGGTCTATAAGCATATCCTTAAAAAGGTCCCTAGTCGTGAGAGTTTCGAGACAGGGCATCGATTCTCCATAGTAGACTAGTGTATACAGTCGAGACCCCGACGAGGGACGGTGGCCGGTCTCACAAGCCACTGGTGTCAGTTGGATCACCTAAGATGTATACAGATGCTCATTGGGTTATGAGTACACCGGACAGGACTCGCCGGGAACATGCTAGTTGGTCATATACCTGACGTCAGATGGCAGTTCCCTGGTGACATGTGTGCAGGTTAGTTCATCGACCTGGGGATCGTCATTTGTCTCGTGTGAGTTCCCACTGTACTTTGATTACTACCCTACCACGGCTCAAAGGAGTCGTGCAAACAGGTTTTAGTTGGGTACAGTCCCGAGCCACATGGAGGCAGTGAGCGTACTTCAGGGGTTCGTCTCTCCCGGTATTGGGGGTGAGGTCGTGCTGTGTCTAGGAGAGCCATTACACGAAGCCCTCGGCCGAGGCAAGGAGATTTACTGGTAGGTATTCCAGTAGTATCTCAGGGTGTTCTGGGCTACACTCCGACACGACTTGTACCGCTTTTGGGGGTCTGACTTTTACCAACCCCCTAGGCCCGCCATGCGATACTCATAGACGAACGGACCGGACTGTACGGATATTGTCACTGACAGGCTCAGTAGGGTTGTCAGGCTGAGTTCACTCACGGACGTCCCTTTTAGTCAATACCTGGTAGCCCGTTATGTATTGGCTTATACCTCTAACGTGCTAGTGGTTAAATCCACAACCAAGGTGTTGATGAGTCTTTAGAGTCCCCCATATTTCAGTTACTCAGCTTTCGGGCGAAAGGTTGTAGAGGCCGTATGGAGATATGGCAAGGTCCGATCAGATACGTGCGGTATTGCACGGATCAGGATCGGACAGTCTGTACTATAGGCCGTATGGTTATATGGCAGGGTTCGATCAGATACGTGCGGTATTGCACGGATCAGGATCGAATAGATATTACTAGCCGGTTTTGGTATAAGCCGGATCCTAGTATAGTACAGTGTAGATTTTGTCTCATTGCATTTGTATTTCGGTCGAAATACAGATGCGGGTGTGTATGCACAGTATCGGGGTTTTCCTGTAATTTATTACGGGACCAGTTTTCTGGAGTTGCCAGTTTGCTTTCCGTTTCGGCCAATTTCCTTTGTATCGTTCATTGGCCGAAGATTGGTGGAGGAGGGTTTATTTGCATTGTTGCAAATAGGCATTTGTGGAGGGGGGTCTTTGCATTTTGTTTTATCATGATAGCTTTTCCTTGACCTTGACTTCTAGCTTTATCATGATGGCTTGACTTTGTAGACAATCATGGTTGTTGATGATTGTTGGTTGAGTATTGGTTTTGGGAGTGATCATTGTTTCTCATCATCACTTGCTTTTCAACCACCTCTTTGTCTTGACTCTCTCTCTTGCATGATAGATGAGAATGGCTCCCATTATCTTTGGAGATACACCACTCTCTCATTCTCTCCTCTCCATTGTCATGGCCGGCCACTTGAGGAAAGAGGGCTGTCCAATTTTTTGCAAGAGGGATTTTTATCTCTTTTGGCATTGTAAAAATCCTATTGCTCCACAAAAATTACTTGTTTCATCCCTCCACCAAAATGGCATCTCCATGAACCCCAAATGAGACTTCTTCACTACATATTCTACAGCGAACCTTGGGCACGTCGAGTAGCCGGCTTCGTGCCCGAGTTGCCTCGGCATTGAGGTGGGAGCCCGTAAACAAAGTAGGCGATGTGGTGCACTTCCGGCGACGAGGAGGAGACGGGACTTTTCCGCAGGAGATCGGGACCATGACGAGAAGACCGGAGGACTTGGATCGTCGGTATATCTCTATTCCCTTTCTTGTTGATAGCTAGGACTAGTTAGTGGTTCGATCCGGGTATTAGTGCGCGGCGGTTTGCCAGTTCAAGAAAAATTTAAGTTTATCACCGCTTCCGCATTTGGCCGTCGGATTGACGGCCGGGGCGCCGCCGTGCACTTACAGAAATCGCCTGGGTATTTGCCGGACGGCAAATATTTGATTTTGAATATCCATTGTTATACACCAATTTCAAACTGATATATCTGTACATTTATTTTATGAAGTGAGATATAACTTTTTGAAATTATGTCTATGACATTTACCTATATCAGTTGATGGTTAGGTTAGGAGCATTCAACAGCGGTGTAATTCTTCTTAACATAAGTACAGTTTCCAACCCACGACGCACAGGGTTTGAGTTATTCAACTCAGGGGACTTATACAGAGTATTGTATGTTGTCCAGTGTCCATTAGGACAGAGGGGTTGGTCCTCGTACTATATTCTGTTTACTTGTGACTTCTCCAGTTTTAGACATGTGTTTCGTAAAAATACAAAGTCTATGTTTTGAGAAGTTATAGGTACAAGAATAAAGTAGAGAACCAGGTGTCGCAAGTATCAGGATTCTTCAAGGTGATCGAAGATGTAGATACTTGTGTTGGGTATTCAGTTGATAGTAATGGTTTTGAGAAACTTGTTTCTGTTTCAGGTTACTCATAATTGGATGCACTCCTAAGTTGAGTAATGCTTATCGGCCTCTCTCCATTTAGTTGACATGCACTGGAGACAGCTGCATGATTTGAATCTGGTTCCAATTAAATCAGTGCCTCTGTTTATATATTATATATAGAATGGTTCATATCTTAACGATGTTAAAGTACGGGGAGTTATCCGGCTTATGCTTAAAACCAGACTCTGGATAACTCAAGGCACGTTTCTGTAATGGCTGTTTGTGGGTTAACCCGGGCTATGACAGGGGTTAATTTTCTACCATCTGGAAGATCAATAGTGATATTGTTCTTGACTCGCCATAGTTTTAGTAAAATAGACTTTTTCAGAAAACAGTAGTGGGGGTATAGTAGAACTGGAAGTGATTCCAGAATCGCAAACGATTACAGAAAATTCAATAGGACCTAAACATTCAATCAGGTTTGAAATTCTATTAGCCATTCCGCAGATATGGTGGGTAACCTCAGGCGCCCGAGAGGTACTTCGGTATCCTCAAGGACGGTGACATGGAGGTTCTTGTTTACCCAGACTTGCCATTACTGCTGTTCTAGACTATGAGACCCGGCAGGAGGATGAGTATAGTGTCGTTCTAAAGTAGCTTTAGAAGTGCACGTATATATGATTCTGCCAGAGGGTTGTTGTAGTCAGTGGGAGCAGCGGAAGTATTGTGGACAAGTAGCTTGTGTCTATTTATAGACTAAAGCAGATATAGCGGAGATAGATCATCTATTTCTGATGTGACAGTCATAGGTTTGATTTCATTAGAATAGGGGATGGATCTGTTAAGAAGGTAGTAGGGTATGATGTCCTGGTATTTGGATGACATACACATAGTAGGAAGTGAAATTCCTATACTACGATCGGTTATACTGTGGTTGTCACACAGTGGTTTCTCCACAAAGGATATGGATATTATATCAGACATTCTGGTTACTAGATCTATGGTTTTAGATGTAGATTTGGGTAGTTTCCCAATCCGGGTACTTAGACAGCATTCTAAAGGTGTTTTAGAATGGACGACTCCTGGCACGGTAGTATACCTGCAGGTGATGGAGTCACCCTCTCCAAAGGTGTCTTACAGACTAAAGGGGAGAGGGATGTGCATGATTGGCATATCACTTGCTTAGGTAATTGAGTCGATCATGAGATGTCAAGTACCACACCAGATGTTTTTATTTGCACTAGCTGCAATAAGTTGATATTAATACAATCCTGGAGAAACATTCAGAAGCAGATTTAGAACATAAGTGGATGTTCTAGGGATATGATAACAGCAGCCTCCTTCGAGAGACGGTTATCATTTCAGGCTTCCAAAGTGACCTGGATGACAGAGTGACTGTCAGAGTTATAGTTTTCCCTCTGACGAGGGGCAGTAGTTTGGACAGGTGATCCAAGAGGATTCTGAGGGAGGCATGATGCAGGATACTGATTAAATTCAGTTGACGATATAGTCTAAGAAGTTTTCTGGATTTGGTGTTCATTTGTGAACTAGGTCCTATCAGATATCCAGATATATTCGAAGACAGGTATTGCTCAATTCGGGAGATGGCTTTCTCCGTGAACTTGAGGTAAAAAAAGACATAGAAAGGAACATCAGGGCGGATCCACTCACTGAGGCTATTCCTCGAACGCAATAGTTTCACAAACGAGCTTTGTGAGACTGATCAGTAGGGGAGTTGGGTGTTCGGTATCACACGAGCTGTGAGTATGCGACATCGCAATAATTAGCCTTGAGTGCAAGTGGGAGATTGTTGGATATAGTGCCCCCAAAGTCAATTATTGGATCGTAGGCACGTGATTGCAATGATTGAGGGAGAATCTATACCGGTGGGACAGTCTTACTCAAGATGATAGTATGCTATCTGGTTTATCATTGTCATCGTGTACATGCTTTAGGTGATATTACAGATCACTATTACACATCGATAGAGCCCTTAGGATTCTTGCTTGACTACCAGCAGCATGATGGCGATCATATATGTTTGAGTTGGGTAGTCTATAAGCACATCCTTAAAGTGGTCCCTAGTCATGGGAGTTTCGAGACCGGGCATCGATACTCCATTAGTAGACTAGTGTATATAGTCGAGACCCCGACGAGGGGCGGTGGACGGTCTCACAAGCCATTGGTGTCAGTTGGTTCACCTAAGATGTATACAGGTGCTCATTGGGTTATGAGTACACCGGACAGGACTCGTCGGGAACCTGCTAGTTGGTATTATACCTAGCGTCAGATTGCAGTTCCCTGGTGACATGTGTACATGTTAGTTCATCGACCTGAGATCGTCATTTGTCTCATGTGAGTTCCTACTGTGCTTTGATTACTACCCTACCACGGCTCAAAGCAGTCGTGCAAATAGGTTTTAGTTGGGTACAGTCCCGAGCCACATGGAGGCAGTGAGCAGATCGGCAGGGGATTCGTCTCTTCCGGTATTGGGGGTGAGATCGTTCTGTATTTAGGAGAGCCATTACACGAAGTCCTTAGCCAAGGCAAGTGAGATTTACTGGTAGGTATTCCAGTAGTATCTCAGGGTGTTCTGGGCTACACTCCGACACGACTTGTACCGCTTTTGGGGGTCTAACGTTTACCAACCCTCTAGGCCCGACATGCGATACTCATAGACGAACGGACCGGACTGTATGGATATTGTTACTGATAGGCTCAGTAGGGTTCCAGGATGAGTTCGCTCATCAGCTTCCTTTTTGGTCAATACCTGGGCGTCCGTTACGTACATCTAGTACCACTGACGTGCTAGTGGTTAAATCTACAGCCAGTGTATTAACGAGTCTTTAGAGTCCCCCATAGATAGTTTTCCAAGGTTCGGGCGAAACGTTGTAGAGGCCGTATGGTTTTATGGCAGGGTTCGATCATATACGTGCACTTGTGCACGGATCATCTTCGGACGGATCATACTAGTGGGCTTTGGTTTAAGCCGGATCCTAGTATTAGATTTGTTGGATTACTTTCATCTCATCGCATTTGCATTCAGTCGGAATGCGGATGCAGCTATGTATATACAGGTGAGGGGTATCCTTATGATCCATCACGAGTTTACTTTAGATGTTGCCATATCTTTTTGTTGGACTAAACATTTGGGTTAATGTTTATTTGGTGGATATTGTGAGTGGAAGTCATCATGAAGGGGTATGTTCAATTTGGTGACTCATGGTCTCTTTTTTTTGGAGCCATGTCACATTGTTGATTGATTATTGTGTTGAAATGATGGTTAGAGAGAGAGAGGGCAGCCATAGGCTTGGGGTTTGCTCTTGGATTATTATTCTAGTCCTCTCACTTTTATCTCATCACAATAGAAAAGAAAAGCCTCTTCTTCTTCTTCCTCTAGCTCACAAGTTCCACCATGGCTTCATCTTCAACCTCCATCCATACATTCTCATGTGTTGAGAATCAATGGATGCTTGAGACAAAATTATCACATACATTCTCTACATCACCTTGGACATGTCGGCTAGCAAACTTCATGTCCGAGTTGCTTCGGTTTGAAGCGGGAGCCCATAAAAAGACTTCTTGACGTGGTGCCCTTCCGACGAGGAGACGGGAGATCGGAGATGCCGCGAGGAGCTAAGGATAGTGGCTAAAGACCGAAGGACACGGATCGATCGGTATAGCCTTTCTATCATCTTTCTAGTTAGCTAGTTTGTATTAATGGTTCGATCCGGGTGAAATATTATGATAGCACCGGTTTCGTAAAAAGTTTTTGTTCCGCGTTTGGCCTCGGATTGATGGCCGGGGCGCTACCGTAGACTTACAAGTAGACTATTTCTTTGTCCTCCTCGGTATCGCTCTTAAAGATCAGGATAGTGGTGACGGATTTTCTTTATTCTCCGGCCTGTGGCACCTTTCAGTATCCTCGAAGCCCGATAGGAAATACTTTGCGTCTTCATGTTTCCGGACTTTGTTTACAGAGAACGGATTTAGTTCTCCCGTGACGGTGTACTCCGAGCCATCCTTGAAATACTTCATACATTGATATTGTTTTAAAAGGATGATATTGTACTCGTGTGGCTAAGGCCTGCCGAGTAGGGCGTTGTAGCAAGTCTTGGCGTCAATAACATAAAATTTGATGTCGATGACGAGTAGCCCGAAACGTAGCTTCATTATTACGGACCCAAATGTTCGTGACGACTGTGATTCGAACCCATTGATGGTAATTTTGTTTCGGGCAAGGTGCTGAAAATTCATGCAAATTTCCTTCAGCACCCTCACATTGAGAAGATAAACAGAGGATCCGTTGTCTACAAGGATTTTCCCTATCTTGATGTCATGGCAGTACCTGGTGATATAGAACGGTCGATTATGTTTGCACATACCGAGGAGTAAATCTTCATCGCTGAATGTAATATCAGCCGTGTGGACCTCTGCCGGTTCATTTTTCATCTTCTCTTCTGCAAGGAAAACTTAGAACTGATCAGGCACTTGTAATGCCTTGATCAGGGAATCACGTGTCTCTTTGGACAGGTGGAGAGCATCTAATGTGCTTAGCTGCGAGGGTATTTTCCTCAAATGTGCTCGGATGTTGTAATCCACTTTGTTTTTCTTAGGCGGGTGATTAATGTCAAAAACTGTAAGTTTACCGCAATCAGAAACGGCGTCGCTTCGCAGCTAGCCGGTGAGTGCGGGTCGATCCACAGAGACGGGTAAATTCCTTTTATGTGTTTTAACGAGTTGATTCTTTTTGTCTTTTTGGTTTTATAAAAATCTAGATCTAAAACTTAAAACTTAATTAACCTAATTTAAATTCTTGCTAGGGTTAGGCTTAGAAGAAGTTTTAAAGATTGATGTTTCCTCACCGCTTTCAATGCCGTAGATCCATTAGGTGTTATAGTAATTATCGATAAAGTGGATACGACTCTTTTGGGAAGATGTTTTCTTCCTCTAGATTCGTATCCTTACTTTATCGTTAATTACCCTAACCCCCATGGAAAACGCGCGCAACCGGCCCTTTATACTGCGGTTCACCGTTACCTCGAGGGGTAGGGTGCCGCAGGGAGCGGTTGTGCGCGCATGCATGGAGTTCTTAATGGTTACGTATTGAAAGGGGTGAGAGATCTCATCTCTCAACCCTTTCCCTAAGGCTAACCCTAACAAGCGAGGAGACTACTCGCTCATTAGGGGATGAAATAACATTATAATTAAAAGAACTAAAAGCAATGAAATAAATTACCTAAGATTTGATGGCTCCCTCCAAGCGATAAAGAACAGATCTGAATGTCACTTCCAGAATTTTTCTGAATTTTATTTATTGAAAAGAGGCATGCAATTTACAGATCTAAAACTACAATTTATAGGAAAATAGAAAACCTAGGGCTACAGGCTCTCGCACATGCGCAATTACATATTTGCCCACGAAAAATCCTCACATCTAAACAGTCGCGCCGCCTCAGAAAATCTTCACCGACACGGGCCCTTGATGGCCGCGGAACCGCGGCGCCAGGTAGGGTTTAGCCGCGGTTCCGCGGCCAAATAAAAGAGTTGGGCCTTGTGTTTTGTGGGCTGGGTTCATTAGCTATTTGGGCTTCTGTTTCTTCACTTGTTTTCTTTTTTGGGCTTCTGGTTCTTCTCCAGATTTTTAGTGAAGACTTGTATTGGGCTTTTTAACCGTTTCACTTGACTTTTTGGACCTTGCACTGTTCTTCGACTCGGCTTGACTAGGATCCGTCTACTTGTTGGTCAAAAGTCCCTTTTCTGTTGTTTTGTGTCTTTTTCACTGTATTTGCTCCAGAAACCTGTATCCTGTAATATGCAACAAACGTGCGTCAAGAGTACCTGTTTATTTATAAAAAGGATAAGAATAGGGGAATGATAAATGCAATATTATGGTCTGAACAAATACCCCCAAACTTACCTTTTGCTCGTCCTCGAGCAAACTTATTATTTTATTCTCTACAAAAAACCTAACCGCACTTTCGCAGGGAAACGCGATTGCACTGAGCACGTGCAACAAGCCGTTAAACCTCTAGGTGTCCCTAGTAGGAGGAGTGTTGTCTCCTGAGGGTTTTCAGCGGATACTACCCACAAAATCCTATCAACTCAGCCCATTGACTTTTGTTCTCCAATTAGGTTCTCTAACAGGGAATTCTATTATCTTCTACCTGTAAATTATCCACCCATATTTTTCACGCTTCCTCATTATTTAACTTAAGATTATATATGTTATGTAGACCTACTTAGCTTTCGGCATCTCTTAAGTTTTCCTTCTAGGGTTACATCTCCACTTAGGAATTTTCTATCAACTCTATTAAAGATACAAGTTCTATTCTTCATTCCTTTCTCTTATCTAAGTTCCAATCACATATCCCTACGTGTGTGTATATATTACCCCTACACTTGGAAATTCAAATCAAGCAATCATACTCTCATCCAAAGCACTTATTAAAATGAAATTTGCTTACACATCCTTCATGCGATCGTTAATACTTCTTGAGGTACCAACGACCGATTACAAAATGCGTTTGCACTTTTAAAGCGTACTTCCTAGTCTTTGCAACACCCAAGGCTTTAGCAGTGACTCCCAAACCAGTTGGTCTAAGGCACTAGGTGATGAAGCACCCTCGCTAAATATTTTTCTATTTTTGCAGCCTTAAGTAATCACAAAAACCAGTGTCCATTTTTTTTTATATTTTTTTCTTTTATTTTCATCGGACTAAGGACTTTAGACAAGAGCACTTCAAGGTCTCTTCTACTATTCCAAGTTTCAAGGTGCGTGATTGTGCAAATTGTAGGGTATACATTTTCAGAATCTAGACTTAAGTTAGGAACTATTTTTCAAACTTATACTCTAATAAGAACATCAATACTCTTCCCTTGTTTCGACTTAGCCCAAAAAGTGAACCCAAAATTTTGCCTATTTCTAAATAAACTACAAGGCATATACTTTCTACCGTTAAACTTTAAGGAAGGTTATTTTTGGGGTTTTTAATTTACTGAGTCTAAGATCTAGTTGTTCCTAACCAGTTAACCTATTAGTCAAACTCAAGTCAATTAGCCAAAATTGAATACAATTATTTTTATAATTTTTGAAATTTTTCAAATTTTTATAGATTTTCAAATAAGTATGCAAATGCAAAAATATGTACAAATGAATGCGAAGGAAGAAGACGTACCGAGCATACCCCCAAACTTGAACTTGACAGTGTCCTCACTGTCATGCTAAACCAAGAGGGTCAAAATACCGATTCTCCCCTGTTTATTTATTTATAATTTTTTTATGTTTTGAATTTTTTTTTTTTGTTTTTGTTTTATAGAAAAAGAAAACCAAAAATATTTACATATGTACAAGATTCCCCCCAAACTTAAGCTTGGCCTTACACAAGCCAAAGGTTAGCACCAACCATTCAAAGATCTTATCGTGGTAATGGTATAGTTGGTGCAAGAATAGGGTGCGGAGGAAAGAAATGAGAGACACGCGAGACCGTGTGGGAAGAGGGGTAGAATACGGTCTCGGTGGGGAAGAAGAAAGATGGAAAGAAGAAAGAAGTGAAGTGCGATCTTGAGGGTGTAAATTGAGTGAATAAATTAGCGCAATTTGTGATGACCGATGTGTTAAAAGCGATTGCGCTAACTTATCAACTCGTCGTGCAATGGGGTCAAATCCCTCAAGATTCGCAAGAAAACATGGGTACGCCGAACTTGGTATAGGAGATGAAAGCGTAACAGTCATTTGTTCGGTCGGAACAGTAGGAAGGAGGGAGGGTGATATAACAGTCAAAGGTTCAGGAGGCTGAACTGGAAAATCCGACACATCCAATAAAAATGGTTCAACCTCGATATTATCCTCAAGACTCTCCTCAGTACTATCCTCACTATTTAATTCATCCATGCCATCAAAATCTAGACGCATATAAGATTCGGGAGAAACATTTAATAACTCAGGATGATGATTTGAACATAAAATTTCTATTAAATCGACAGGTTCATCATCCGAAATATTCCCGGCGTCTATATCCTCAATCAAGTGAAAATCAATTTCTTTAGACACTTCGTCCACAGCTTGTATATTTATCAATGTAGGTTCTAGAGTGGAGGTGTAAAGATCGAAAGGATTAGGTGCGGTTTCACTCGAAAGGGGTTCCTCACAATTTGGCGAATCAAACACTACAAAATCGCACAACTCATTTTTATTTTCAACTGGTGAATCATTTGGAACAATCGATGGAAAACCGGAGTTGTGGGCTTCAATTTGGTAAGGGTAGGTTTGATTTGAAAATCCTCTCTTATTCTCACTCTGTCCAACTGCCGCCTTACACATTGAAAAATTCGGAGCTAGCGGGACACTAGCTACCGGTTCACTAGGTTGCGTAAGGGCGGCCATGGATGCTTCCATTGTCCTCATCATTTTATTTGTTGCAGCAATATATGCTTCCAACGACTCTTCCAAACTAGACTTAGGTGGTGAGGGGGTTTCAGTAAAAGATTCAAAATTGGTTGGGTATGTGAAACTCCCTAATGGCTGTGAAGAAACATTGTCTAGTGAAGATGGAAAAGTCGGGTAGGACTGATAGGAAGTGGGTGGTAGGACAGGGGTAGGGTCAACATATGGATAAGAAGGTGAATAATCGTGTGGATCCCTAAAACTAAATGAGTGGAGAGGGGTGAAAGATCGACTGCGAGCTTGAGCAATATGCTCAGCAATGGACATCGGCCTTGGAGTGACAGAAGGACTCGAAGAAGTGGTGTCAACATATGTAGGTTGTAAAGGTTGACTCGGTTGACACAAAGTGGGTTGAAAAGTCAAACTGTTTTTCCTAGACTCCTCTATGTGATCTTTCAAAGATTTCTTTGGCGAGGAGGGATCATTTTTAAATTGACCGAAACAATTGACGAACGACGCAAAGTTAGGTTCGGGATACCAAGATTCGGCAAGAGATTTATGATATGGGGTACCCATGATAGAAGAATGCAATGATTTCTTAGCGACAAAATTTTTGCAAGTTTTTAAAAGATTTTTCTTTAATTAATTTTTTTATTGAAAAGTTTTGCCAGACGGTTATAGAAAATGGACTCGTGACACAAAAGTATCAACCACACATGCACAATCAGGCCTAGATCTAGGGTTGCCTAGATCTACTAGACAGCTCCTAACTAGGGCTAGAAATAGACCTCAAACCGCCTCTTCACGGACAAATACGGCCAGGTAAGTGGGAAGGAACCACCACTACAGTGGGCCTAATTAAAAACCACTAGCCTAGACACCGCAATGTCGGTTAGGATAAACGGCCGATGCCTACCCTAGTCCTTTTCCTATTGAGCTAGCTGTCCTTAGGTCTGAGTCTAATCTTTTGATTTTAATTAAAGGTGGTCGATGCAAAATGCTTAGGTGTTTTCTGGGGTCCTGGGAAGGGTGATGAAATCCCCACCCAATCTGGATTTGGTCAAATAGCCCCTTAGAGTCCGGTTAAAGTATGCAAAACAAATAAAAATTCACTTGCAATCAGAATTTTTTTTAGCGCGGCGCAAAGAAACCTGCAGAGATCTGTTATTTAGAAGGGGGTAGAAGATTTTTTAGAGCAAAGAAATCCTGCAGAAAGATTTTTACAGAGATATATATTGTAGGTTGCAGAGGAGAGAGAGAAAAACAAACCCTAAAATTTTTTAGGGCTGACGTGGCATCCAGAGCGCGGAAGAGCGGCGGGAACCCCCTGTATGCGGCGGAAACGCGGTCAACTAATGGGTTCAGCCTCTGAAAAATTTTGTGCAGCTCTGTTGGACAATTTCTTCTCTGTTCCTATATACCAATTTCTGTTTTGCCTTCTGAAAAATTCCAGATCCACGATTTGACGCTTTTCCTGCAAGATTCAAAAATATACCCTTCAAACAGATCAAGTTTGATTATTTTATTTTATTTTATTTTTATATTTTCAGATTTTTATAATTTTTAAAATTTATATCAACCCGAAAATTCACAAAAAGAAAAATTACGCCGTCCCCGGCAACGGCGCCATTTGATTAATGTCAAAAACTGTAAGTTTACCGCAATCAGAAACGGCGTCGCTTCGCAGCTAGCCGGTGAGTGCGGGTCGATCCACAGAGACGGGTAAATTCCTTTTATGTGTTTTAACGAGTTGATTCTTTTTGTCTTTTTGGTTTTATAAAAATCTAGATCTAAAACTTAAAACTTAATTAACCTAATTTAAATTCTTGCTAGGGTTAGGCTTAGAAGAAGTTTTAAAGATTGATGTTTCCTCACCGCTTTCAATGCCGTAGATCCATTAGGTGTTATAGTAATTATCGATAAAGTGGATACGACTCTTTTGGGAAGATGTTTTCTTCCTCTAGATTCGTATCCTTACTTTATCGTTAATTACCCTAACCCCCATGGAAAACGCGCGCAACCGGCCCTTTATACTGCGGTTCACCGTTACCTCGAGGGGTAGGGTGCCGCAGGGAGCGGTTGTGCGCGCATGCATGGAGTTCTTAATGGTTACGTATTGAAAGGGGTGAGAGATCTCATCTCTCAACCCTTTCCCTAAGGCTAACCCTAACAAGCGAGGAGACTACTCGCTCATTAGGGGATGAAATAACATTATAATTAAAAGAACTAAAAGCAATGAAATAAATTACCTAAGATTTGATGGCTCCCTCCAAGCGATAAAGAACAGATCTGAATGTCACTTCCAGAATTTTTCTGAATTTTATTTATTGAAAAGAGGCATGCAATTTACAGATCTAAAACTACAATTTATAGGAAAATAGAAAACCTAGGGCTACAGGCTCTCGCACATGCGCAATTACATATTTGCCCACGAAAAATCCTCACATCTAAACAGTCGCGCCGCCTCAGAAAATCTTCACCGACACGGGCCCTTGATGGCCGCGGAACCGCGGCGCCAGGTAGGGTTTAGCCGCGGTTCCGCGGCCAAATAAAAGAGTTGGGCCTTGTGTTTTGTGGGCTGGGTTCATTAGCTATTTGGGCTTCTGTTTCTTCACTTGTTTTCTTTTTTGGGCTTCTGGTTCTTCTCCAGATTTTTAGTGAAGACTTGTATTGGGCTTTTTAACCGTTTCACTTGACTTTTTGGACCTTGCACTGTTCTTCGACTCGGCTTGACTAGGATCCGTCTACTTGTTGGTCAAAAGTCCCTTTTCTGTTGTTTTGTGTCTTTTTCACTGTATTTGCTCCAGAAACCTGTATCCTGTAATATGCAACAAACGTGCGTCAAGAGTACCTGTTTATTTATAAAAAGGATAAGAATAGGGGAATGATAAATGCAATATTATGGTCTGAACAGCGGGTCCTTTGCGGTGACCTCTTTGACTGCCTCTTCATCGAGGGCGATTCCGTTGGGAATTTTCCCTTTCCCTTTGTCTTTTTTTGTTTGAACCTTTGTTTGCAGGGGCCGAGGTTCTTCTCAGGTAGCGTACGGTTACGCAGCTGAATATTTTCACAGTTCTTCTCCTCCTCTTCTTTTTCCGAGATTGAGTCTTTAAAGAGAGGGTTGAGGGGCGTTTTATCCTCAGAATCGCCCCCGAACGTAAGAACTGGAGGTTTTTCTCCTTCTGAATTGACATCAACCATATGACAGTTGCCACTTATTTCTTAATGCATTTTTGTCTCATCACTCTCACGTTGACAAGTGCGAGCTTCGTGCTTTTCCTTTCTGAAGTGTTTTCGATGGGCAACATATCCTTGCCACCAGTCCTTGAAGGTATTGCACTCCTCAACAGGGTGAGAGACCCTTCGATGATAGAGGCGATATTTTGGATGTGATTCTTCTCCGTCGAAGCATGGAATTCCAGGAGTGTACCTCGTAAGAGGTGGTAGCTTCATCTCCAGTGATAGGGTTTTGGCGAACTGCTTATCAGTTTTGATTCTGCTCTTATTTGTTGCAGGCGTGCTACGACTCGTCCTCACCGCAACTTCTTTATCTAAACGCTGATGCTTACCCTTTTCTTATATGGATGTCTCGCATTCTCGGTCGTCTTTGCTTTCTTGAAAAGCTTTGTTTAAAAGTCTTTCGATCGGGTCATCTTATGGCAGTTTCGGAGAATTTGGCGCTGATTCTGCCCTCAGTTCCTCCACGTCGTTTTCTGACGCTGAGGGAGCTTCTTCACTATACAACAATGAATGGGAGACCATGTGGCAACTTGCTACATAATCTTCCACTTCTTATGATGAGTTATTTCCTTCATCATTGTCACTTTCTCCATCCTCAAGAATATGCTTGAGGAATTCTTTGAGCGTAATCGGTGTCCGCGTCTTCTGGTTATATTCTTTCAGCGCGTCTATGTATTTCTGAAGCTCCGTGCACTTGTCGTCATACTCGGCAGGCTGCATGGGTTTCGTGGTCTTTTTCTTTTTCTTAGAAGACCTTTAAGGCTTGACTTGGGGTTTTTTCTCCTTGCCAACAATTTTCGGTGCGGGACGTGGTTTCAAAATCTCTTCAATAATTTCAGGTTCAAGTGTGCTTTTCCACCTGATTGCCGGACATGCTTGTAGATCTTTCAACTTTCTTTTAGTTTTCGCGGAAAGGACTACCTCCCATAGAGCTTCCTCTACAAGCGAGCAAGATGCCCCTTGTGCATTCACCTTTTTAAGAGAGTGTTTCCGGGGCGGGTTTACCCTCTAGTTATCAGACAGCGTGCACTTTCCCAGCTGGTACTGGTCTTCAACCCAATTTTTTTAAAATGTAGCAATACTCAATTGGGTGGCTCACTATTCTGTGATGTGAGCAGTAATTGGGGTTGTTGACGTCACTGGGTTGCGCTGGACGCCACGGGTCTGGCAATGTGATGATATTATTACGCATTGTCAGTTCAAATAATCTCCTCGTCTTGTCATGGGGAAATGAGTAAGCACGTCCTAGCCTTACTTCTAAGGATGGACGTGGACGCGCGTTGTTTTGGTGAGCAGCCGGTTTTAGGCCACCCGGCTGTTGTTGCGTATTGGAAACAAAGGCTGCTTTTCATTTCCCCTTGTTATTTCGAGGATCCTTATTTGAGGAGGAGGGGCCATGACTCATCTGATCCATTTGGGTCAGCTTGTCTATAAGTGCCTGAAAGGTTGTGGGCATGAAGAACGTCATGAACTGGGATAAAGTCGTAAGAGGATCAAGGGTCCCGATGAACATGCCCATGATAGGAGACCCTTTAATGCACTGTTCGCATTTAGAGCACAGGTTTCGCCACCGGATAGCGTATTGGACTCAAGTTTCTCCCGGATTTACCCTGACATTGATCAGTACCATGATCGGAGTACGTTCACTTGTGCTGGCGAACCGTTGCGTGAACAATAGTTTCATTTCTGTGAAGGTTTTTACGAAGTCATTTGGGAGCTCCGAGTACCATTCAAAAGCTGTCTCTGATAAGCTTCCGACAAATTGGCGAAGCAACAGTTTATCGTCGCACCCAGTATTGCCGCATAGTGCACTGAATTGTGCGACTTGCTTGTGGAGATTGCCTATTCCTTTGTAAATGTGAAACTTGGGGATTGTATATCCCGATGGGTACTTGATTTGGTCATACCATGCTAGATATTGTCGCTCGGATCTGACGAGTTGGCTGGCGGCTTCACTGGCCTGGTGAGCTCTTATTTGCTGAGCAATGTAGTCATCCAGGGCCGCCTTGTTGATGGTTGGCTGCCGACGAGGCCGCAGGAGGGTTTGATATTTCCCCTTTGTCATCCTCGATAGCTATTGGTGGGTCTTCGGCCAGGGGTTCCAGTTATATCATCATTCCCACCATGTCTTATAATAGAAGAGTCATCTGTTTGATGTTAGCAGCTTGCTCTGCAGCCTCCTTATCTTTTCTTTCCAGCACCCATCGCAAGAACTCTGTATCGGTCTCCTGATCTTGGCGCTATTCAACTTCTTTGTCCGGACCTTCTTTTTGTCCGGTAAGCACTGCCATTTTGGTCAATATTTCTTGGAGATTTTGCTGCTGCTCCTGAACCTTCGTCATTGATCAAGTTTGCGGCCGGTGATGTTGGGTTACGGCAGCACCTTGGCCATCAAACCATGGCCAAATGCGGAACTAAAATTTTCTAAATTGGCGCTACCATGACCCGATCCCTGGATCCACCTTAAATCCTATGCTAGCAAGCAATATAAAGGAAGTTAGGAATGGTTATACCGATTTGATCCGTGTCCTTCGGTCTTCAACCTTCATCCCAAGCTCTTAGAGGTTGCGGATCGAGTTTGGTTGTCAATATTCCTTCATCTACGATGATCTACCTGAGGGAAACAGCGCAAGCTTCAGCCTCGCCAAGCGAGGCAACCGATGCTCCATGGTTTCTAGCAATGGAGAGTGGAGGTGTAGGAATGTCTCACTATATTTTTTCTCTCATCACAAGTGCTCAAAGGAGCAACCATAGAAGATGAAGAAGGAGGTGAAGAAAACAATGGCATGAGCAACCATGGAAAGAAGCCAAGTCTCTAAAGAGTGAGAGTGAATAATGAACAAGTGATCAATAAATCTAGAAGCTCAAGTCAAGAATAGAAATGAATGGATGGAATGCAAAGAATGGCTAATACAATTTTCAACCATGAAAATATCTCCTCATTTTACAATAAACAAATGTGTGCCAAGCCTCTCTACGTGCTAAGCCCATGCTCATGCCAACTCACCCTCCACCTCATTTCCAAAAGAATTTTTTAAAATGAAAATCAATTAATGAGGTGGACATCTTCTCCGTGTAAATACGGAATACAACCTGGTACACGTATCGAAATACATATACGCGTATTCGTACGAAAATACGAATAGCCAAGAGAGAAAATGAATAGTGAACAATAATACTAGAATACATATATATTAATTATTAAATTAAAACCTGATTTAATAATCCGGCTTAATCCTAAGCCGCTAGTATTATCAACCGTCCGATTAAAATCTGTGCAGCCTGTCACATATTTAATCGAACACCTGTATGTACAAACATACGTCATCTACACCATATCGCCTGAACCGTGAAAACCCTCTGTGTGGTACTCTAAACTCTTATCAATACGCTGGCAGTGGGTTTAACCACAAGCACGTCTGCGGCACTAGCTGTACGTAACGGCTACCCATGTATTGAGCGAAAGGAAGGCCGACGAGCAAACTCATCCAAACCCCTACTGAGCCTGACAGTGACAATATCCGTACAGTCCGGTCTGTTCGTCTAAGAGTATCGCATATCGAGTTTAGGGGGTGGATAAAGTTAGACCCCTACTGATGCGATAATTCGTGTCGGTATATAACCGATCACCACCTGAGAAACTATCGATACTGGATCGGTAATTCTCGTCTACCCCGGCCAAGGATTTCTGGTGATGGCCACCCGTGCACAACGCGACATCAACCCCCAATACCGGGAGAGGCAAATCCCCGACGATCCGCTCACTACCTCCATGTGGCTCGGGACTGTACCCAACTAAAACCTATTTGCACGACTCCTTTGAGAAATGGTAGGATAGTAATCAAAGCACAGTGGGAACTCACACGATACAAATGACAATCTCAGGTCGACAGACTAACCTGTACACATGTCACTTGGGAACTGCTATCTGACAATAGGTATAATACCAACTAGCAGATTCCCGGCGAGTCCGTCCAGTATACTCATAACCCAATGAGCACCTGTATACTATCTTAGGTGAACAAACTAACACCAATGGCTTGTGAGACCTGGCCACCGCCCCTCATCGGGGTCTCGATCAGTATAAACTAGTCTACACTGGAGTATCGATGCCCAGTCTTGAAACTCCCACGGCTAGGGACATTTAAGGATTTGCTTATAGACCCCCACCTCCCATATATATGATCGCCATCATAATACTGGTAGTCAAGCAAGAATCCTATGGGCTCTATCAACATGTAATAGTGATCTGTAATATCACCTGAAGCATGTACATGATGATAAAGAAAAACCATATAGCATACTATCATCTCGAGTAAGACTGTTCTACCGGTATAGGTCATTCTTCAATCATCACAGTTGCGTACCTGCGATTCAATAATTGACTTGAGGGCACTTTAGCCAACAATCTCCCACTTGCACTTAAAGTTAATTATTGCGGTGTCGCATACTCATAGCCCGTGTGATACCGAACACCCAACTCCTATACTAATCAGTATCGCAAAGCCCGTTTGCGAAACTATTGCGTTTGAGAAATAGCCTTAGTGAGTAGATCCGCTCCGGTGTTTCTTTATGTATCTATCTATATCTCAACTTCGCGGAGAAAACTATCTCCCGATATGAGCAATACCTGTCTTAGAATACGTCTGGATATCTGATGGGACCCAGTTCACAAATGAACTCCAAATCCAGCAAACTTTTTAGACTGTATCGTCCACTGAACTTAATCAGTATCCTGCGCGATGCCTTCCACAGTATCCGTTTGGACCACCTGTCCGACATACTATCCCTCAAAAGAGAGAAAAATAAAACTCTGATAGTCATTCTATCATCCAAGTCACCTTGGAACCCTGAAATGATAACCGTCTCCTGACGGAGGCTGCCATTACCATATCCCAAGAACATCCACTTATGTTCATAACTGCTTCCCAATGTTTCTCCAGGATTGGATTAATAAATATGCTTATTGCAGCTATGGAAAAAGCAATATCTGGTGTGGTACTTGACATTTCATGATTAACTCAATTACCTAAGCAAGTGATATGCTAATCATGCAGATTCCTCTCCTCATCAGTCTGAAAGACATCTCTTTAGAGAGGGTGACTCTATCACTTGCGGGTACACCATCACGCCAAGAGTCGTCCATTCTAAAACACTTTTAGAATAGTGTCAAAGTACCGAAATTGGAAAACTTCCTAAATCTAGATCTAGAACCATAGATCTAGTAATCAGAAAACCTGATATTTTATCCATATCCTGTATGGAGAAAAACCTTGTGACAACCACTGTATAACCGATCGTAGCATAGGAAGATCTCTTCCTATCAAGAGTATGTCATCCAAATACCAGGACATCACTCCCTACTATCTTCTTACCAGATCCATCTCCTATTCTGATGAAGTCAAAACCTATGACTGTCACATCAAAATAGAAGATCTATCTCCGCTATATCTGCTTTAGTCTATAAATAGACATAAGCTACTTGCCCACTATGCTTCTGCTGCTCCCACTGACTACAAAAACCCTCTGCCAGAGTCATATACACATGCACTTCTAAAGCTAGTTTAGAACGACGTTATACTCATTCTTCTGCCGGGTCTCATAGTCTAGAACATCACCAATAGCAAGTATGGGTAAACAAGAACCACCTTGTCATCGTATCTGAGAAGACTGAAATATCTCTCGGGTGCCTGAGGTCGCCCACCAAATCTGCAGAGTGGATAATGGATCGTCAAATCCAATTGAATCCCAAGGTTCTTTTAAATCATCAGTAATCGTTTGTGGTTCTGGAATCACTTCCAGTTCTACTATACTCCAACTTCTATTTTTTGAAAAAATCCATTTTACTAAAATTGTGGCGAGTCAAGAACAATATCACTATTGATCTTCCTGATGGTAGAAAGTTAACCCTCGTCATAGCCCGGGATAACCCACAAACTGCCATTACTGAAACGTGCCACGAGATTATCCGGATTCTGGTTTTAAGTATCAGCCGGACAACTCTCTATACCTTAACATCATTAAGATATAAATTGATTCTATATATATCCAATATAGAAAAAGCACTAATTTAATTGGAACCAGATTCAAAATCATGCAGCTGTCTCCACTGCATATCAACCAAATGGAAAGAGGCCAATCAGCATTACTCATCTAGGAGCACATCCATATATGAGTAACCTGAAAGAGATGCAAGTTCTCAAAACCATTACTATCAACGGAATACCAAACACAAGTATCTACATCTTCGACTATCTCGAAGAATCCTGATACTTCCAACAAATGGTTCTCTTCTTTATTCTTATACCTATAACTTCTCAAAATCTGGACCTTGTATTTCAACGAAATGCTTGTCTAGAACTGGAGAAGTCATGAGTAAACAGAAATATAGTAGAGCATCAACCCCATTGTCCTAATGGACACTGGACAACATACAATACTTTGTATAAGTCCCCTGAGTTTACTAACTCAAACCTTGTGCACCATAGGTTGAAAACTGTACTTTGGTTAAGAAGAATTACACCGCTATTGAATGCATCTTACCTAACCATCAACTGATATAGGTAAATGTCACAAACATAATTTCAAAAGGTTATATTTCATTTTATAAAATAAACGAACAGATATATCAGTTTGAAACTGGTGCATAACTACGGATATTCAAAACCAAAAATTTGCCTTCAGGCAAAAACCAGATGATTTCCTCAAATATCACCAATTATAACGAATTCCGATATAATGAGGATCTAATCACCCAATTCACAATGTCTTACTCCCACTCACCATCTGTAATAACATACAGATGTAAGAAACTGATCTGGTAAATACATACCTTGGAGTTAGATTACAATTGGGAAAACAGTTTTCAATTAACATCGCACAGTGAAACTGAAACATGAAAATGTTTTAAAGAGGTTAACTGGTATTCCTTGTAACGCCTCTTCCACTATCCTAATTCATGACAATAACCATATACTTACCTGCCCTCACTGCAATCCTTTTATTATGTCTTTACTTATTATCTTCTGTATATCTTCTTTAGGCTAATTGGTTTTCTTCCTTCCCTTCCTTTTGGCAACAGCTTAAGGTTTGGAAGAAAACTATCCAATAAGCATAATAGGTGTACACTCCTTATGCCAGGAGCACTTGCAACCTGAGAGAAGGTAATGAGAAAAGACATCTGAATAATCCTATTCTATTTCTCCTGAACCGGAAACCATCCTTGAATATGGAACGAATTCCTTCGAGTTCGTATGTAACTATACGATGGCATGCCCAAGTATTATGGACGTTCGTAGTGATACGAAGTGTTTGTTAGGTCCACGTTACCCACCCCGGTTCTTTCGGGGAGGCGGAATAGGTAAAAATCAAAATTTTCTCACAAGGTAACATGGACCAACCATGAAGGATCTTTGCTAAACAAAAACTAACAAACAACTACAAGTTTTAGCTACAAGGTTAGATGGTTATACCTAGATCTTGAACTCCTTCTCTTCTTGTTGTGTTCCTCCTTCTTGCTTGCTCCTTGGAGTGGTGTAGACGGCCCCTCCTCGTCGTCTTCTCTTTGCCGAAGAAAGATCCACCCGAAGGCCTCTATCTTGAGCTCCTACCTCAACTAAGAGGTAACTAGGGTGCTTGGCTTGCTAAAATAAGAACCCTAGAATGAGTAGAGAGAAGTCTTGATGGTTTAGTCTCAAGAGTTTTTGATTTTCAACACATGAAACATTAAAGCTTTGAGAGAGGAAAAGGGAGAGCTTTTTCAAGAGAGAGAAAGAGCATGAGATAATGAGAGAAAAACACAACCATGCTCTCATATGAGAGAAAAATGATAATAATAATAATAATTAAGGAAAATAGTGATGGTTAGTTGAAATGACCATTATCATTTCACATTTAATGCAATTTGCAAGAATCAAGAAGCATCTTGCAAAAAAAATGATTATGGTCAAATGGTCAACAAAGTCAAATGGTCAACCAAAGTCAAATTGTCGACCCAACCCTAACCATGGCACAATTATCCTTAATTAATATTATTAATCATATTTCTTATTCTCATTAGAGTTTAGAAAAAGTCAACTGTCAAAAACCCTAATGAGATTCCTCTGCCTCTGTCAACTGTGCATACACACCCGCATCCGTGTTCCGAGGGACACGAATACAATGAGACAAAACCAATCCCAAAATAAATACTAGGATCTGGCTTAAACCAAAGCCCGCTAGTAATTAACTGCCTGGACACCAAACGTGCACAAGTGCGCGGATGTGAACGAATCCTGTCGCAAAACCATGCGACCTCTACTCTGTTTTGCCCAAAAGCGAATAACCCTCTGTGTGGGACTCTAAAGGCTAGACACTACGCTGGCAATGGGTTTAACCACAGGCCGCAAGCGGTACTAGCTGTACGTAACGGTCCCCAGGTAGATGCCGATAAGAATACCGATGAGGTGAACCCATCCGAACTCCTACTGAGCTATAATATGACAATCTCCGTACAGTCCGGTCTGTTCATTTAAGAGTATCGCATGTCGGGCCTAGGGGGGTGGTAAACATCAGACCCCTTAATAGCGGTACAAGTCGTGTCGGAGTGTAGCCCAGAACACCCTGAGAAACTACTGGAAACACTACCAGTAAATCTCGCTTGCCCTGGCCAGGGACGACTATGTGTAATGGCTCTCCTAGACACAGCGCGATATCAACTCCCAATACCGGGAGAGATGAATCCTGTCTAACCGTCACTGCCTCCAAGTGCTTCGGGACTGCACCCAACTACTACCTGTTTGCACGACTCAATAGAACCGTGGTAGGGTAGTAATCTAAGAACAGCGGGAACACACTCGAGGCGAAGTGACAGTATCAAGTCAACGGACTAAGCTATACTCATGTCACCTGGGAACTATTAACTGACGATAGGTATAATACCAACCAACAGTTCCCGACGAGTCCTGTCCAGTGTACTCGTAACCTAACGAGCACCTGCATACTATCTCCAGTACGACATACTGATGGCTGTGGGACAGACCATCTCCCCTGCTGGGATAAGAAGTGTATGCACCAGTCTACTCTGGAGTATCGATGCCCTGTCTCGATAATCCTACGACTAGGGACCAAAATAAGGATGTGCTTATAGACTACCCAGCCCCCACTAGTGTGATCGCCATCACAACGCCGGTAGTCAAGCAAAAATCCTAAAGGCTCCATCAATATGTATTAGCGATATGTTAAAAGAAACATATACACATATTAAGATAGAAACAAACCAAGTAGCATACTACTATATCGAACAAGACTGTCGTAAATCCGTGTATATATCCCAAGCTTCCAAAATGTATTATACAAACTAGTACTATACAATAATGGCCTCTAGGGCATACATATCCAACAATCTCCCACTTGCACTAAAAGCCAGTAATTGGTGTACCGCATACCCAACGTATGCACTAGGGCCAGCTGCTGGCGTACCGCATATCCAATAGCTCAAAAAGTCGCTCGAACTGTGTTTGAGGGAGGGCCTTTGTGAATGGATCCGCCGTGTTGTCTTTTGTGTCCACTCTCCATACCTCGATCTCCTGGCGATCAATGATCTCCCTGATCAGGTGATACCGCCTTAAGATGTGTCTGGATTTTTGATGGGACATTGGTTCCTTCGCTAAAGATATAGCCACATTGTTATCGCAATATAAAGGTATTGGGTCAACAATGGACGGAACCACCTGAAGTTCACTAATGAACTTCATCATCCAGACCGCCTCTTTTGTGGCATCGCTTGCAGCAATGTATTCAGCCTCCATCGTCGAGTCTGCGACGGTATACTGTTTGGAACTCCGCCAACACACCGCCCCTCCGTTGAGGGTAAACACAAAACCCGAGACAGACTTGCTGTCATCCTTGTCACTCTGGAAGCTTGAATCGGTAAAGGACTCGACCCTGAGGTCTCCATTACCGTAAACCAGGAACATCTCCTTAGTCCTTCTCAGGTACTTGAGAATGTTCTTCACTGCCGTCCAGTGGTTCTCACCTGGGTCTGACTGATACCGGCTCACCACGCTTAGCGCGTAAGCTACATCTGTCCTTGTACATAGCATCGACATTATAGATCCTACCGCCGAAGCGTAGGGTATAGTGCTCATGCGAACCCTCTCCTCGTCAGTCTTGGGAAACATCTTCTTAGAGAGGGTGATTCCGTGCAATGCGGGTATATTACCGCGCTTGGAATCTTCCATACTAAATCTCTTTAGTACGGTCTTTAAGTACCTGGACTGCGAAAGTCCCAGTAATCTCTTAGATCTATCTCTGTAGATCTTGATCCCCAGAATGTATGAGGCATCACCCAGGTCTTTCATGGAGAACCTTTGTGATAAGCTTGACCAATTGTAGCATAGGAATGTCATTTCCTATCAAAAGAATGTCGTCCACATACAAGACTAGGAACACGACAGTTCGTCCTACAATCTTCTTATAGATACAAGATTCATCTTCGTTCTTGATGAAATCAAATTCTTTGATTGCCTCATCAAAACAGATGTTCCAGCTCCGCGATGCCTGCTTTAATCCATAAATGGATTTAAGCAACTTGCACACCTTCCCGCTACTCCCACTGTCTACAAAACCCTCTGGCTGATCCATGTAAACGCACTCTTCCAAACAGCCGTTTAGAAAAGCCGTTTTTACGTCCATCTGTCAGATTTCATAGTCATGGAAGGCAGCAATGGCAAGTAGGATCCGAATGGATTTGAGCATAGCCACTGGAGAAATTTTTTCGTCATAGTCCACACCAGGTCTTTGACGAAAACCTTTTGCAACGAGTCTAGCCTTATAGGTTTCCACCTGCCCATCCACACCAAGTTTCCTTTTGTAGATCCATTTGCATCCAACGGGTTTTACCCCAGGTGGAGCAATATCCAAGGTCCACACTTTATTGGTGTACATGGACTCCATTTCGGATCGCATAGCATCCAGCCACTTATCAGAGTCCCTACTGATAATGGCCTGCTTGAAACTGGTAGGATCATCTTCTTCCAAGATGCAATCCTCTCGATCCCCGTCTATGAGAAAACCGTAGTATCTCTCGGGCGGATGAGAAATCCTACCAGATCTGCGGAGTGGCTGAGGTTCGTTGGGTATAACTGAATCTAGCGGTTCCACCAAATCTTCAGTTATAGTTTGTGTCTCTGGAATTTCATCCAGTTCTACCGTACTGCCACTAATATTTTTAACAAGAAATTCTTTTTCCAAAAATGTGGCGTTCCTGGAAACAATAATCTTCTGTTCCTCTGCATGGTAGAATAGATACCTACTAGAATCTTTTGGGTATCCCACAAACTTACAGAAAACTGACCGTGCCTCAAGTTTGTCTCGGTTCTGCTTTTTGACATAAGCTGGGCAACCCCAAATCTTAATACGTTTAAGATACAAACTCTTACCACTCCATATTTCATACGGAGTCTTAGGCACGGATTTGGATGGAACTTGATTCAATAGATGTGCCGCTGTTTGAAGTGCATATCCCCAGAATGAAAGAGGAAACTCTGCACTACTCATCATGGAGCGAACCATATCCAATAGGGTACGATTCCTCCGCTCCGATACACCGTTGTGCTGTGGTGTATAAGGAGGAGTAAGCTGAGAGAGAATTCCATTCTCTTTTAAGTAATCTAGGAATTCCGTGCTTAAGTACTCCCCTCCTCTATCCGATCGGAGGATCTTGATACTTTTGCCAATCTGGTTCTCTACTTCATTTCTGAATTCTCTGAATTTCTCAAAAGCTTCAGATTTGTGTTTCATCAGATACACATATCCAAACCTAGAGAGATCGTCAGCGAATGTGATGAAGTATGAGAACCCACCCCTTTCATGTATAGACATTGGACCACATACATCACTGTGTATGAGTCCCAAGAGCTCTGTTGCTCTTTCTCCATGTCCGGGGAATGGAGATTTGGTCATCTTTCCTTTGAGACAAGACTGACAAGTTTCATACGATGAAAACCCGAACGTATTCAAGAGTCCATTTTTATGCAACTTACTTAGTCTTTTCTCTCCGATATGACCAAGTCTACAATGCCACAAGTAGGATTCATTCGTATCTGAATTCTTCCTCTTGCGTGTGTTTTGTACATTGAGAACTGTATTCTGATTTAGAACATAGATACCATTACACAGTGTACCTTCTGCAACCAGTACCTTATCAAGGTAAATGTTCAAGATATTTCTATCAAGAACAAAGTTATATCTATCTTTATCGAGTAAAGAAACAGATATGATGTTGCAAACCATGGAAGGTACATAGTAGCAATTGTTCAAAATCATAGTATTGCCATTTGGCAACACTAGGTGATATTCACCGACGACTGCAGCATTAACTTGTGCTCCGTTCCCTACCCTGAGGGACATATCACCAGGTGCAACTTTCCTACTTTTTCTCAGTCCCTGCAATAAATTACAGATATGAGATCCTGATCCGGTATCAAGTACTCAGGAGGTAGGGCTGACCGAAAAGCAGTTCTCAATTATAAGAACACCTAAAGTAAATGCAAAACTATGCTTCTTCTTCAACTGGGTCTCCTTGGAATCCATACAATCCTCTTTCCTTTGCTCATACTTATGACTGTTGTCATAAGTTAGAGCCGAACCGACGTTCCCCAGCCCCGAATAAGAATTCGGAACGGTCAAGCGATACATTTTATTATCTTGATTAGGGCGTGAAATGGTTGCTACCTGGAGAGAGAGAAAAGAAACACTCAGCGTGCGTTCTTGCAAGATTAGATTGGTTTATTAATTTATCTAACCAGGATGGCTCCCACTGTTTCCTCAAATTCTTCTTCAAACCCTAAAAGAAGAACTAGTCAGGATTAATCGCACGTCACAATACTTGCTTAACCTTTCAGCTAGGCTAGTGTTGGTACTTCGAGAGAGGTTTTCCAACGCTTTCGCGAAATTCCTTAATTATATAACCTCTTTTCCCTGGAGGCGTAGCCCCGCTAACACCGTTCTAGACACCTACTTGGTTTATAGCATTGATTGTTAAGTGAAATAATCCCCCGAGAGTAATCCAACTCATCAGTAGGATCGGGATCCAACTATCATTGTGTGATGACCTAGATGGAATCCACTCTAGTCACCACACTCCAGAAGGTATGCTGAATCTGCAAGTTTCCTGTATGTTTGAAACTCCCGATGTGGTTTTTGCCCCTAGGACCCAAGTGACCTTGACACAATCAACAAATCAAAGAGTCCTAGTCAAGTTCAACCCGTCATTATCTTGATTGCATTAAACCCACCAGCATAACCCTTGACACAGTCAATAAGGTTACACGACTGTCCAAACCAATCATATTGTATGCTACAGATAAGCAATACTCAGCTACCGTTCACTGCGCCTTGACACAGTCAACAAACACAGCACGAATACTAAGTATAACTTATAAGAAATGACGGAGGGCTACGGCTGGGTTTTTGGCGAAAAACCCGTTAACGTAATGAACTTGATATCGTTGAAGGAACTTGATAACCCTTTTTTTTAAAATATAGTGGCGAAAACTTTTGCGAAAGAGGTCACTCCCTGTGAAGGGATCTCGGCTCTTTCCTCGTCGAATGAGGTGCAGGATATTCCAAACTGAATACCTCGATGCAAAGCAAGAATAATCGACTATAGTGAAGTTATTACCCTGACGTAAACTTCTGTCCAAGAGGTCACTCCCGATGAAGGGATCTCGGCCCTTGCCTCGTCGAATGAGGTGCTGGGTATTCATAACCGAATACCTCTACGCAAAACAAAAGAGAACGTCCTTGCAATAACAGCTTTTTGAAAATTGTTCCAACAACGTCTTTTAGGTTTGTTTTTCTTTGCATTAATATAATGCGTCCCATCAGTTAATCCTACCATTGCAGAAAACAACGAAAATATGCAAAACATAAGCAACACCTACTAGATATCATATATAGATATATACATTCGCCACGGGCCCCGTCATCACCCGTTAGGTTACTTAACTAACGACAGAGCGGGGGCTGGACTAGCGCGGATGCAAAACATAAGCAACACCTACTAGATATCATATATAGATATATACATTCGTCAGATGCAATGATAGCCATTCCAGATCACAGATGAACACATTGGATATGCTAGGAATCCGCGTTTCGTTCGAGCCTGCAACGAAAGACGGATTACACGGTCGCGATGAATAGCCAAACCCCACCCTAGACCCCTACGGGTGCGGCAAACTACCCGCCAAATACCCGAAGTGAAGCAGCCTCCCTCAACAACGTGAGTAGGCCACTCAGCACTTCAAAGTACCCGGTAGTTTGTGCACCCCACCTTGGGTCTATCCTAGGAGCAAAAACAGTAAAAGAAATAATATACAATGGCGGCTACAACCTCGTCCCGGATGTGCGGCCATAAAAATAATATTACATCAATTTACAATTTACAACAAATGAAAGATAAATAAACTCTCATCTCACAAACCCCGGCTATTCATCCACGACAATTCAACAAGTTCATATACATAATCCAACATCACAGATCACATATATATACAACCCCCACTAATTGACGTATAGCGATTAGTCGACGTTCAGTACATATATCACATTACAGATATAATCAATCAGCCAAAGTTTATAGAATTTCGATCAATAATTGTATTTGAATCTACCCCAAGTAAAATCGAGTACTCAGACAAATCTGGGCAGAAACAAAAATTCCCAGAATACACAAAACCAACACAGAGAACCCCAGAAGAATTTTGGTGCGCCGCCGAGTTGACTCGGCCGCGGAACCGCGGCGGATCGCTTGGATCGGCCGCGGATCCGCTGTCCTATGAGCGATTCAGGCGCCCAAAATTCTACAGATTTCTCAAAAAAGCCTGCTTGTATTTTTCATGTCTCTGAAAATATTTTTAGGTCAGTTTTGAAATTCGACAGAAAATACAATATTTTGGTGTGTTTTCAGGATTTTTTTCCGTGATCGAAGTTCTAACGACTTTGCTAACAGCTAGTTGTTGTTTAGCTTGGCTCTGATACCACTGTTAGGTCCACGTTACCCATCCCGGTTCTTTCGGGGAGGCGGAATAGGTAAAAATCAAAATTTTCTCACAAGGTGACATGGACCAACCATGAAGGATCTTTGCTAAACAAAAACTAACAAACAACTAAAAGTTTTAGCTACTAGGTTAGATGGTTATACCCAGATCTTGAACTCCTTCTCTTCTTGTTGTGGTCCTCCTTCTTGCTTGCTCCTTGGAGTGGTGTAGACGGCTCCTCCTCGTTGTCTTCTCTTTGCCGAAGAAAGATCTACCCGAAGGTCTTTACCTTGAGCTCCTACCTCAACCAAGAGGTAACTAGGGTGCTTGGCTTGCTAAACTAAGAACCTTAGAATGAGTAGAGAGAAGTCTTGATGGTTTAGTCTCAAGAGCTTTTGATTTTCAACACATGAAAGATTAAAGCTTTGAGAGAGGAAGAAGGAGAGCTTTTTCAAGAGAGAGAAAGAGCATGAGATAATGAGAGAAAAACACAACCATGCTCTCATATGAGAGAAAAATGATGATAATAATAATAATTAAGGAAAATAGTGATGGTTAGTTGAAATGACCATTATCATTTCACATTTAATGCAATTTGCAAGAATCAAGAAGTATCTTGCAAAAGAAATGATTATGGTCAAATGGTCAACAAAGTCAAATGGTCAACCAAAGTCAAATGGTCAACCCAACCCTAACCATGGAACAATTATCCTTAATTAATATTATTAATCATATTTCTCATTCTCATTAGGGTTTAGAAAAAGTCAACTGTCAAAACCCCTAATAAGATTCCTCTGCCTCTGTCAACTATGCATACACACTCGCATCCGTGTTCCGAGGGACACGAATACAATGAGACAAAACCAATCCCAAAACAAATACTAGGATCTGGCTTAAACCAAAGCCCGCTAGTAATTAACTGTCCGGACACCAAACTTGCACAAGTGCGCGGATGTGAACGAACCCTGTCGCAAAACCATACGACCTCTACTCTGTTTTGCCCAAAGGCGGATAACCCTCTGTGTGGGACTCTAAAGGCTCGACACTACACTGGCAGTGGGTTTAACCACAGACCGCAAGCGGTACTAGCTGTACGTAACGGTCCCCAGGTAGATGCCGATAAGAAGACCGATGAGGTGAACCCATCCGAACTCCTACTGAGTCAGAATGTGACAATCTCCGTACAGTCCGGTCTGTTCGTCTAAGAGTATCGCATGTCGGGCCTAGGGGGGTGGTAAACGTCAGACCCCTAATAGCGGTACAAGTCGTGTCGGAGTGTAACCCAGAACACCCTGAGAAACTACTGGAAACACTACCAGTAAATCTTGCTTGCCCTGGCCAAGGACGACTATGTGTAATGGCTCTCCTAGACACAGCGCGATATCAACTCCCAATACCGGGAGAGACGAATCATGTCTAACCGTCACTGCCTCCAAGTTCTTCGGGACTGGACCCAACTACTACCTGTTTGCACGACTCAATAGAGCCGTGGTAGGGTAGTAATCTAAGAACAGTAGGAACACACTTGAGGCGAAGTGACAGTGTCAAGTCAACGGACTAAGCTGTACTCATGTCACCTGGGAACTGTTAACTGACGATAGGTATAATACCAACCAACAGTTCCCGACGAGTCCTGTCTAATGTACTCGTAACCTAACGAGCACCTGCATACTATCTCTAGTACGACGTACTGATGGCTGTGGGACAGACCATCTCCCCTGCTGGGATAAGAAGCGTATGCACCAGTCTACTCTGGAGTATCGATGCCCTGTCTCGATAATTCTATGACTAGGGACCAAAATAAGGATGTGCTTATAGACTACCCAGCCCCCACTAGTGTGATCGCCATCACAACGCCGGTAGTCAAGCAAAGATTTTAAGGGCTCTGATTGATACGAAAGAGTGTGTTTGTAGAAAAACCGCAATCAATAACGGTGTCGCGTATAGCTAGACCGAGATGAGTACGGGTCGTCCTCTGGGAAACGTGGAACCTTTTACTTTTACTTTAGATGTGTTGAGAAAGAGAGGAGGGATAAAGAATTTTATAGAATGGTTTCTAGATCTACGTTAAACAAGAATGTAAAATATAGATCTAGGTTATTTTAAAGATGTAGTTAATATAATAAGGGGGCTTGTAGGGTTCGTTAGGATTTAGTAGTTATGAACGATTAATTAAAAGTTACACTTTTTATCCTTTAATATATTTAAAACTAGAATGACGGTGATGCGTGTAGATTAGGGTTTCTGGAGGGAAAAGGAATCCCACTCTTAACCCTTATATCGACACGGAACCCCGTTCAAATCTAGCCTTTACCAAAACAATTATTAATCTAAACTCTAATCGCGGTCGGGACTAACAAAGAATTGTTAGCGCGTCCGATTAGGATATTAATAATTCTTTTAATAAAGTTCATAAACTTTATAGGACTTAAAAAGGGTTTAGAGATTTTCATCGTTCATTAGCCTACCCTAATCCTACGAACCCTAACAAGCGGAGAATTACTCGCGCATGTTGGGAAAAGAAGATGGAAAGACAGAGAGGGAAAACATAATGTAAAATGCAAAAGAATTAAATAAAATAAATACCTTTATTAATCACTTGAACAATCTACACTTTATTCCGTAGAAAATGATTACAAATAAACTTGATTTGCTTCTTGATCTTTCCTAAGGAGGTAGACGAACAGTTGATGATCAGCCTGGATGCGTGAGCGTCTAGGGCTTCGTGATCGCGTCGGCTTTGATAAATTTTCCAAGAGGCTCTCGGTGCCTTTCTATAGTACAAAGCCAGAATCATTTGCTTCCATATTAGGTAAAATGTAGAAAAGATTTTCCCCAAAAATCCTCAGCCTCCATCTCTTCTTAACCGCCGCGGATCCGCGGCATTCTTATCTCAGCCGTTGATCAATTTTTAGGGGCTGGCTCTCTTTGACATTTGGAGATCCTAGGAATCTTCAGAATTTGTAAATCTTCTCGTGGTTGCTGCCAGACTTGGTCCCCAAGTTTTGATTCTTAATTAGGCAAGTCTTCTTCAACAACTTGATTTGCTTGATTCTAGTCTTTGAAAAATTCTGCACACTTGGAAAAAATTCTGCACAACAACTCAAATAATATTTAGTAGACTTTATTCTACTAGGATTTGGTCAATGAATTTATTTGCATACATTTTCCTACCAAATGCTAATTAAAATATATTAACACATGGAAAATAGTGTTTTTACACATAAACCCTCATATGTATGATATATTATAATAAAGTCCTTTTTGATATGAAAATGGTAGGAAAAATGTAATAACAAATGTGCAGTTTTATCAACTGAACAAGCTCCATCAATATGTATTAGCGATATGTTAAAAGAAATATATACAAATATTAAGATAGAAACAAACCAAGTAGCATACTACTATATCGAGCAAGACTGTCGTAAATCCGTGTATATATCCCAAACTTCCAAAATGTATTATACAAACTAGTACTATACAATAATGGTCTCTAGGGCATACATATCCAACAGTGTTTTGGAGAAATCCAAAGTGGATGTGGGAGTGGCAGGGGTATACACGGTTTTGTCGTGAATGATAGTAGTCGCAATTTTCTTTTCCGTTATTTTAATCCCTTTATATGTCTTTACTTATTAGCTTCTGTACACCACCTTTAGGTTAATTGGTTTTCTTCCTTCCCCACCTTTCAGCACCTACCTATAGTCTGGAGGAAAACTATCCAATAAGCTCAATAGGTGTACCCTCTCTTAATCCTAGAAGCCCTCACAACCTGAGAGAAGGTAAAGGGAAAAGGCAATCAAATAATCCTATTCAATCTCTCTAGAACCAGAATCCATCCTCGAATCTGGAACAAGTTCCTTCGATTTCGTATGTAACTATACGATGGATTATCCAATAAGTGCGGATCTTCGTGGTGATACGGGGTGTTCTGGAGAAATGCAAAGGTGATATAGAGGTAGCAATGATATATGCGACAACGTGACATTTCAAAAGCCAAAGTGTTTTAAGAAGGTTAGGTTAACTTGGTTCATGAGTTTTAGTTTAGGGTTGGGCCATGGTCGCTGCCAGAGAGAGAAAGAAAAGAAACACCCAGCGTGCACTTTAACCTAGATTAGAATGGTTAATCATTTTATCTAATCAGGATGGCTCCCACTGTTTTCTCGAATTCTCCTCCAAACCAAAAGGAGAATTAGTCGGGATCATCTAAAATCACCCGAGGAGTAATCCTACTCATCAATGGGAATCGGGATCCAACTATCATCACATGATAACTTGATGGAATCCACTCAAGTTACCACACTCCAGAAGGTATGCGCAAGCCTGACAAGTTTCCTGTATGTTTGAAACCCCCGATGTGATTTTTGCCCTAAGTGCTTATGACCTTGACTTTGGCCAACAAATCATAACACGCAAGTCAAGTTCTACCCGTCAATATCCAGATTGACTTAGAACCACCCGTACACACCCTTGACTTTGGCCAACAAAGTGGTATGACTGTACTAAACCAATGCACGTCCATGCAACGGACAAGCAACACACAACTACCGCATATGATGCCTTGACTTTGGCCAACAAACACCGCACGAATACTATGCGTTACTTATTCGAAATGGTAGAGGGCTACAGCTGGTTTTTGGCGAAAAACCTTTAACGTAATGAACTTGATATCGTTGAAGAAATCCAAGTGGTTTTACAAATATATAGTGGCGAAAACTTTTGCTACAGAGGTCACTTCCGGTGAAGGAATCTTGGCTCTTTTCTCATCGAATGAGGTGCAGGATATTCCAAACTGAATACCATGATGCAAAGCAAAAGAATCGACTATATTAAAGTTATTACATTGACGCAAACTTCTGCCCAAGGGGTCACTCCCGATGAAGGGATCTCGGCCCTTGCCTCGTCGAATGAGGTGCAGGATATTCCCAATCGAATACCACTGTGCACAGCAAAAGAGAACGTCTGTAATGTCAGTTTATAAAAACTTGGTTCCAACAACATCATATATAGGTTTGTTTTATCCTTGCATTGATCAAAATCAACGCAGTCCTATCAATTAATCACACCAGAAAAGAACGAAAATAAGATGTATGTATATGCCATCCGCATTCGCCACTCGGTCCCGTCATCACTTGTTAGGTTACTTAACTAACGATAGAGCGGGGACTGGAATAGTGCGGGTGCAAAACATATATAACATCTACTAGTATATATATAAATATATATAACAATCGTCCCAGGCATGATATAAAGCTACATCACAGAAGCATGGCCAAGCAAGACAGAGTGGGGGATAATCTTGAAGCCCCGGGTTTCACTTGAGTCGCAAATGAGACCCGACGTTCCCTGTTGTGTGGATAGCCTGTGCAATGAAAACCTAGACCCCTACGAACGCGGCAAGTTACTCGCCAATCCCAGAAGCGAGGCAACCCCAATCAACAACGTGAATGGGCCATCCAGTACTTCATGGAATCCAGAAACTTAGGCACCCCTCCGTGGGTCAACCTATACCCCCTACGAGTGTGGCGAATAGCCCGCCAATTCTAGAGTAAGGTCCCCCCGTCTCAATGCAATGAGATGCGGGCCCGTTGACCTCTAAAATCCGGCTATTCGTGCACTCCACCGCGGGATTATCCTAGTACAGAAAAGAAAATAATATGTACAAGGGTGACATCGACCTCAACCCGGTCGTGCCCCAAATAAATAATATACAAACTGGCAGTGACGGCAATCCAAATGTCGGACGCTCGCCCCGCAATATCAAATGTTCAAATGAAACTAAACTGTACTATCATTGCACCCAAGCTATCCACCACGACGATCCAACCACAATCACAGCACAACACAAAACATCAACGTGAATGTCACGTTCGCAAACCCGTCTAAAAGAACATATAGCAATTAGACGAGTTGCACCACTCGAATGACATTCACGGTCGCAGATAGTAATGCATGTAATGATAAACATTTAAACAGTGTTAAATTATCGACTTCGAAATACCCCGAATTGCCCAAGAACAATAGATAACAAAATATCCAAACTAGGCAAAACAAACAATACCATTACACCAATATTCCAGAGACCAGAGAACCCTAAAAAAATCAAGTCCCAAGTGTTCTAAAAACCCGGCCACACCCGTATTTTTGCAAATCTCGCCGGGTCAAATCTGGCGGATGAGGCTCGTTTTTGTAGGGTGTTCTAGTTGTCATAAAAATAGTCTTCTACAATTGCTTTAAAAAAATTTTGAAGACTCTGAAAAATCGACAGAAACTCGAATACAACGGGGTGTTGTTTCGGAGTTATTTCGGTTTCAATACTTTAACATTGTCTAGAACTGCTAGTAAGGGGTTTACGGGTTGGCTCTGATACCATGTTGGGTTACGGCATGTAATGTTTTAAAAATAAATAATTAAATAAATAAAATTCTTTAGGTGAATTTTCTGATAATCGGTAAAATAAACTGTATTTTCCATAAAACTCAACTATAATTATTTTTCAATATAGAATTAAATACGCCTATTTTAACTATGTAATTGTTAGTAATTGATATTATTTAGTGACTTATAAATTATTAGTTTACCTAAATATGTTTCCTTAAGTAATTATTTTTAATATTAACATAAGCTTTTAATTGTACATTAAATTGGTGCAAATTTCAAATTGCAATGGGTTAATTTGAAAAATGTGAACCATGACCAATTAAAACAAGTTTGTAGTATGCTCACTCTTTTCCTAATATGTCTTCATCATTCTAGTAGATTCTAGGTTGAAACAAATTAGAAAATAAATAAAATGAAGTAATTAAGAAATGACTTAAATGATGTAAATAATTGGAGATGTTTCTACATCTTTCTACACAACCTCACTCTCTCTCCCCTCACTCCTAGCTTGGCCGAAACCTCATGGTGGCAGACCAAAAATTTTCCCATCTCATTTCCATAGCAAAAATGTTCAAAAAATTCAACAAAAATCCAAAATAAAACCTCAAAATCAATATCCAATCTCTACCCACTATTCTTTGTTCATCTAGCATGGATCTTGGAGCATGAAACCATTCTTTTGGAGGCAAGTTTTCATGTTTGGATCTCATTTGTTAAGGTAAAATCCTAACCCTGGTGCTTAATTATAGGTTAATTACTTCAACTTAATGAAATTGTGTGTATAATTATGGTTTAAATTTCTAACTTGAAAAATTCAAGAAAGGGTTTTTGAATGCAATTAGGGTTCTTATCATGTAATCATGGTTTGAAAGTGTAGTGTGACATCTTAGGGTATGCAAAATGAAATTTATTTGTCAAATTACAATTTTTTACATTTTAATTGTGTAAATTAAGCTATTTGTAAACTAGGTTTTTATAATATATATATATATATATATATATTGGTGCGATAAAATTCCAATTAGGGTTTTTATCATTAGGTTATGGTTTTAATGGGTAGATTAACATGATAATTGAATGCAAAAGCTAATCTAGTTACTAGTTTCAAATTGTTAGTTGGAAATTATGCTAATTATGCTAGTTTTTGCAAACTAGGTTTTTGGAAACTCATTAAATAATTGAGATTAAAATCCAATTAGGGTTTTTATGACATTATTAACATTTTAAATTGTAGTTTAATACTTTAGTTCATGCAAAACCAAGCTTAGTTGTTGAATTGTGAATTTTGCTTTAAAAAGTGTTAAAATTTGATATTTTTGCAAACTAGAATTTAGGATTTAATACAAATTGATGAGAATAAAATATAAAGATGGTTTATATGACCTAGTTAAGATATTTAGTGAATATTATGGGCATTAGTTTTGCTAAAACATCAAGTTTCGAATTAAAACAAAAATTAAGTGCTTTCTAGGTTTTCGGAAATAAATCGGTTTGATTTATTTTGAGGTTTTAATGAGTTGCAATCTATTTCATATTATAATTAGTGATTTGTGAAATCACGATTGGTGTGTTTGTGTTTTATCTCGATCAATCGGCGTTTGTACGTCGATGTCGAGGGCTATTTGGTTATTTTGCATGAGCGGGTCATAGGTTTTAACCTATGCGCGTTCGTGCGCCGTTTTGGTTTTATCCGTGATTTCGGTTTACGATATTATATATGTTTGCGTATAGGTACCTCTCACGTGGACTTCGTACGATGAAGAAGAGGATGGCGGCATCCACTTCGGAAGACAAGGACCAGGTGAGTAGATGTATATCTACGGGGGAAGTCGGGTGGATGGCGTATAGCACCCCCGCAAACGTAGAATAAGGATATTACGTACTGTTATTAGGAAGTCGGACGTGACCTTAGATTCTTGGCGCGTAGGGTCCTATTGAAGACTTTAGGTTGGACTAGACTGATTTAGAAAGACTTAACCAGAGGATGACTGCCTTAGAGGGAATTCGTAGGTTTCATGTAGACACACACACACACACACACACACCCCTAAACTTGACTTGGTGTATGTGTGTGTGTGTGTGTGTGTGTAGGAATGTGTGTAGGTATACACACACACACACAACATATATATGTGATATGAGGAGATTATATGATGCATGGGAATGAGTCAATATGACTAGGCTTGATGCCGTGATTTATTGGATAGATGATCGAGTTATGACATGAGATGTATTATGATAATAGCGGATCGTTGGACAATGGGATTATATAAAATATATTTATATAAACGATAATATGTGTTGATGACATTGGAATGAACGAGACTCTAGAATAGAACCCAGATTGTAATGTGTGACTTAATCACGATATGACATATGACATGATATTTTAGTGGATCATTTGACAATGTATATTTACACAGACGATGATATATGTTTAATGATATTGGGATGTATGCGATTATAGTACAGTACCCTTGATCATGATATTGTTTGATGATGATACTATACAATTGAAGTTAGGAATGGTTATACCGAATTGATCCGTGTCCTTCGGTTTTCAACCTTCATCCCAAGATCCTGGAGGTTGCGGATCGAGTTTGGTTGCCGGTCTTCCTTCATCTACGATGATCCACCTGAGGGAAATGGCGCAAGCTTCAGCCTCGCCAAACGAGGCAACCGACGCTCCAAGGTTGCTAGTAATGAGAGTGGAGGTGTAGGAATGTCTCATATATTTTTTCTCTCATCACAAGTGCTCAAAGGAGCAACCATAGAAGATGAAGAAGGAGGTGAAGAAAACAATGGCATGAGCAACCATGGAAACAAGCTAAGCCTCTCAAGAGTGAGAGTGAATAATGAACAAGTGATCAATAAATCAAGAATCTCAATTCAAGAATAGAAATGAATGGATGGCATGCAAAGAATGGCTACTACAATTTTCAACTATGAAAATATCTACTCATTTTACAATAAACAAATGTGTGACATGCCTCTCTACATGCCAAGCCCATGCTCATACCAACTCACCCTCCACCTCATTTCCAAAATGATTTTCTAAAATAAAAATCAATTAATAAGGTGGCCATCTTCTCCGTATAAATATAGAATATAACCTGGTACACGTATCGAAATATATATACGCGTATTCGTATGAAAATACGAATAGCCAAGAGAGAAAATGAATAGTGAACAATAATATTAGAATACATATATATAAATTATTAAATCAAAACCTGATTTAAAAATCCGGCTTAATCCTAAGCCGCTAGTATTATCAACCGTCCGATTAAAGTCTGTGCAGCCTGTACACATATTTAATCGAACACCTGTATGTACCAACATACGTCATCTACACCATATCACCTGAACCGTGAAAACCCTCTGTGTGGGACTCTAAAGACTCGTCAATACGCTGGCAGTGGGTTTAACCACAAGCACGTCAGCGGCACTAGCTGTACGTAACGGCTACCCATGTATTGAGCGAAAGGAAGTCCGATGAGCAAACTCATCCAAAACCCTACTGAGCCAGACAGTGATAATATCCGTACAGTCTGGTTTGTTCGTCTAAAAGTATCGCATATCGAGTCTAGGGTGTGGATAAAGTCATACCCCTACTGATGCGATAATTCGTGTCGGTATGTAACCCATCACCACCTGAAAAACTATCGATCCTGGATCGGTAATTCTCGTCTACCCCGACCGAGAATTTCTGGTGATGGCCATCCGTGCACAACACGACATCAACCCCCAATACCGGGAGAGGTGAATCCCTGACGATCCGCTCACTACCTCTATGTGGCTCGGGACTGTACCCAACTAAAACCTATTTGCACGACTCCTTTGAGCCGTGGTAGGATAGTAATCAAAGCACAATAGAAACTCACATGAGACAAATGACGATCTTAGGTCGACAGACTAAGCGGTACACATGTCACCTTTGGAACTGCTATCTGACAATAGGTATAATACCAACTAGCAGGTTCTCGGCGAGTCCGTCCAGTGTACTCATAACCCAATGAGCACCTGTATACTATTTTAGGTGAACAAACTAACACCAATGGCTTGTGAGACCTGGCCACCACCCCTCATCGGAGTCTCGATCGGTATACACTAGTCTACACTGGAGTATCGATGCCCAGTCTTGAAACTCCTACGACTAAGGATATTTAAGGATTTACTTATAGAGCCCCAGCTCCCACATATATGATCTCCATCATAATACTGGTAGTCAAGCAAGAATCATATGGGCTCTATCAACATGTAATAGTGATCTGTAATACCACCTGAAGCATGTACATGATGATAAAGACAAACCAGATAGCATACTATCATCTCGAGTAAGACTGTTCTACCGGTATAGGTCCTCCCTCAATCATCACAATCGCGTGCCTGCAATTCAATAATTGACTTGGGGGCACTATAGCCAACATGTGACTCACCAAGGCATAACTTTCTTCTTTCCCTGAAGCCATGTAGACCGTATGTATTGTTATGCCCCCGGACTTGGGGTGTTAAGATCTTTCGCCATCGGATTTTGCTGCTAGCAGTAGTATTTGTTAGGAATATGTATACCCTGGAAGCCATTATTGTAATATTATAGTGGATGCCTAGACATATATATATATATATATATATATACAGGAATTTCTTGCTCGACATGATAGTTTGCTATCTGGCCAGAAAAGTAAATAATATACATCAATGGTGATATCATCCTCAATCCGGAAGTGTCCCAATAAAAGAATATTACATATAAATTTTACATAAATGAAAATTGAAAAACTCATATCTCACGCAAAAACCGCCGGCTATTCATTCACGACGATCCAATATAATATATCACAGCAATACATAACATCACATGTCATCAACGTAAGTAAATATGTGTATCCCAAATTCCATTGACATATAGCAATGAGATTTGGGATACCCCACATATTACACTTACGGTCGCAGAAAAGAAATGAAAAACAACAATAATTAGAATCTGTATTTCCTTAGACATCATAAACCTGGAATATCTCATATTCTGAATTTCATGCCTAACCCTATAAACCATGCATTTTTGTCTCATATCGAAAACACTTTTCATAACTTAGTCAGGTGATTCAATAAGATTACTGACTACCCGATCGAATACACGTCGGGAACTTTAGTAGATGGCCGCACCCCCGATGTCGTCGACCAAGTGAACTTAGGCGGAACTCCGTGGCCGCGAGCACCCGAGTGGATGCTTTTGGCAACGGGGTTCTCCTAAAGTCACTTAGTCGGGGCTATGGGACGTGGCTACCTAGTAAAGTTATTTGGCGAGTATTCGCGTACGATACGCGATTGCGATGGAGTTTCGATCAAAAGAGACTAACATACTAGATTTACAAACAAACTAGTTTTCACAAAACTAATTTAATGTGGATTCCAACCATTGCTTCACATATCAAACTTAAACCCGAAACGATGTAAAAATTACGATTACGAAACACTCCGTATTAGCCCCTTAACAAAATTAACATCACATGCAATTTTGGGCTAATCAAACATAGCCTGAAACCCCAAAAGCAAGTGAACAGAACACCACAAAAATTCCAAGTTCCAATTAATACAGTAAACGGGTGAGACCAGTTTTTTAAGCAATGTGGCCGGCCACTTTTGATCAAAATACCTCAAATTTTTCTCATGTTCTAGACACTTCATAAGTAGCACTCTGCACAAGTTTTAAAAAAATTTAGAGACCTTAAAAGATTCAATAGAAACTTGGGGTTTTGGTTAACTGTTTCGGAGTTGTTTGGGTTTCGTAGTTTAACTAACATCGTCTAATATTCTACCTTTGGCTCTGATACCATGAAAGTGTTTGTTACCGCCGCCACTGGGTTTTACTAGCATCAAGCATGCTATTTTAAAAATTTTGGAGGGCTAATCAACACTAAACAAGAATCGAAAACTAGATGATTAGGGTTTAACTATGATATCATAAACTATACTAAGAGATAGATGGTTACAACCTTTGTAGACCGTGTCCTTCTCTTCTAAAGCTCTGGGTTGTAGTCCCTACGACTCCACTAAGCTCCACTTGAAAAATGAACAAGCTTCCTTCGATGACCTTCGTGCCGAAGATGATCTACCGGAAACTCCACTAATCCAAGCTACCTCTTCACTAAACTCTTTAGTGAAGGAAACACACTTTACCAAAGCGCTAATCTAGTGTAGGATGTTGAACTAGGGGTTTTGTTTGCTCACTAGAGTTCTCACAAGCTCAAGGGTTCACAACTCATGTGAAGGATTGAGCTTGGAGGTGGAGGTGAAGAAGATGGAGAGAGCTATAGAGCAAAAAGCTCAAGTGAGGAAAATAACTCAAGTATAGAATGGTTCTTCAAAGCTCATACATAATTGAAACATACAATTTTCAACAATTAAAAATTGTAGCCATGCTTCAATAGTGCAAGCAAATGAATAAAATAAATGACAAAGCCATGCTTGCCCATTCCACAAAAAAGTCTCCCCATTTTCCACCTCATTTTTCCTATTTTCCAAAAATAGAAAATCCATGCCATGCTTCATATATATATATATATATATAAAAATATATATGTGATATATATATATATATATCACATATATATTAATATATATATATATATATAAAGATAAGCATATAATTAGTGAGCAATAATATTAGTCAATATACAATTATATCAAATATAAATATATATTATATTATTAAATCAACACTTGATTTAATAATCCGGTTATATCACATATAACCGACTACTATTATTTATCTGTATATCACATTATCAAATCAACATTTGATTCAATAATCCGGTTATATCACATATAACCTAACTGATATCAAATAACCGCCAGATTAGAATACGGTATCACATACTCGTATTTAATCAGGCCTCCGCATATATCAGCATATGTGCCCTACTTCATTTCACTTGAACCAGGAAACTTATGTGTGGGACTCTAAACACTCGTCAATACGCCAGCAGTAGATAATGATCACATCAGTTACCCAGAAGTCGTCAGCGGTACTAGCTGGACGTAACGGTTACCCAGGTATTGAGCGAATAGAAGATCAACAAGCAAGCTTGTCCAAACTCCCATGAAGCCTATAGGTAACAATTACCGTACAGTCCGGTCTCTTCGTCTGTTATGTCGCATATCAAGTCTGGGGGTGGAATCGTCAGAATCCTATAACTTGATAAGTCATGCCGATGTGTGGCCTATAACGGTACGAGAAATTACTGATAACACTTACCAGTAAATCTGATCAACAACCCTGGCCAGGGACTTCCTATTATAGCTAATCAAGCACAGCGCAACATCAACTCTCTATACCGGGAGAGACTGTCACGACCCGAAAGTACGGAACATGACCGGCACTTAAACTACGAACGTCTCGAGGCGTACGTAATCTAAGTAAACCGAAAACCCAGAAATCCAAACCAAGAAAAGAAGCAGAGTGCAGGAAAAACCAAATTAAAGCAAGTAGTTTCAATAGCATAAGCCGAATTATGCGGTTTTTAAAAACATCAAAAATTTACTGAAAATTTCGGCAGAGTCTCCTTTGTAAATACTGGCCCCCAAACGGGATACAACATGAATAGTATACGAAATTAAGAAAAAGGCATCCCCAAGCGGGAGCTAGCTCTTCGTCAATCGACGGTCACAACCACACAAGCAATATAATATACAACGCCAACGGCGAGGATCAAAACTCAAAAGGAAACTCAAAACCACCAGAAATATAACGAACGACTCTAAGGTCGAAAGAATAAACAACACTGGTCTCTATCTCAAAAATTCATGTTTGGTTGATGGAGATTCTAGATACAACAGAATAATGATATACAAGATATATAATGGGGGTATGATACAAGTAAACCCACCTACTAGCAAAACACCCGAATGAAACTATGCCCGCAAAGCCGTAATGAAACCTGTACGGCAAACCTGCAAGAAACTGGGGCACAACGGGGGTGAGTTGCCAACTCGTGAATAGAAAAACATCTACGCACAGAAATCGCATAAATAACGCAATCCTAGGTCAATGATCATAATATATCCTCAAAAATATATATAACATGCAGCCTATAACAATGGCTAGGGTAATATCTAACCGAGTGTAATCTCATATGCCCGTGTCAGTGCCTCAGGTAGCAATATATCATATGAATGAGGTATGAATGCATGAAAACAGAATACATGTAAATGAAGAAACTGTTTTCATAAATTAGTGAGATTTCCTTCTGGTTTTTAAACTGAGGTATCATAATGAGATCAGTATCAACAGTGTCTAGCATCGACACAAAACATAAATCTCACTGTCTCGAAATATCAATGTCTCAATCTCAATATCTAGGGCGCCGTCAGTCCAGACCGGCCCCTACCATCCATCTCAAGACCACGACGGTATCCTCCGGATATCCGACGCGTCGGGTAATATCACCGGTAGGTAGTGCTCCCCAGCCAGGCTCAACGTCAACACCACATTCCTCTTGCCCCGGGGTACCATACCGGCCCACCATGTACCCGTGACGGTTCCTCCACTCCTCGACACGGATCTCGAAAACCACAGCAAACTCATGGTGGACGACACTTACATCACTAGAAAACCGCAATTTACATATTTTAAAAATATAATGAGTTTAGAAATTTTGCGGCTTTCCCCCGAAATCCAGAAATATCATAAATCTCAAGAAATCATCACAAGTGCATATGTCAATGATAATGAATGTATATGGTACCAATAACCAAGTTGCAATGTGTGATTAATAACTAGGCATGAACAATGGAATAACAGTATGCATGAAGTGACAAGTAATAACTACAATGTCTAAACTGGCATATAAGGCAGGTACACTAATATCGTATCAACTACTAACTAACAACCTAAGTCAAGCAATAGTATTTTCTAAGTGTACGTGACATGGCAATTACCGATGAAGATGTGTGTGAGCCGGCAAGTAAATGTATGTGGTACATACGCATCATCGGTAATGGTGCTGGTGTCCTAACAGCATGATATCAATAATGGAGTATGCAGCAAAATAAGTATGCGGGGCAGAGCGAACAGCAATAATGTGCGGGAGCAGAATACTAGACACAACGATAACTAATCAGTATTAATTTAATATAAGTCCTACAAATGGTGCCTTTTGAAATAACACGAATCATGGGGTTTTTGAAAATAGGGGCTACGGTGTTTTTATGAAAAGATACGTCTTTTGAAATATCCGTAGGATCCCTTGGGCTGTCTTTTAAAATACCCACGATTCGTTAGTTTTTGAAATAGGTAAGAAGTTTAATCCAATCTAACAACTACACTAAACTATACGGCTGAACTAACAAGCTGAACTACAGGTAAGGAAACCGCCTAACATCTGAGTCGATACATATACCTACCTGTATATGTATAGTCGGTGATCCCGCCTCAATAATATCATAGCTGATACCATATCTATAATCAGGCATCCCAAGTCAAGAGTGCGGATCAATCATCAATATAGCTCGTACGTAAATCCGTCGTACGGCCTCCCAAATCTGGGTACGGGTCAATATCACATTCATCATACTATTCACCTGGTATCCTCTTTATCAAATATCAAGATCGGGGGTACTGATCTACGTCTAGTACCATATTGATACCGCCTACGTATGCATGGACGTGTGTGAAACACTACGTCAAGGACCCGCTACAACGTCATGTCGTATCTCAAATACGAACCCTGCTATATCACGATCTCACGGCTCAAATCAAATCTCATCGACTCAGCTCAATCCCAAGTATCATCCTCAATCCGTATGTGAACACATAGTCCCATACCCATGTGAACACATAACTATAAAGAATCCCATGAGCACATATCAATAGGAATGTATGCCAAGTATGTATGTGTGTATGTGTGTGTGTGTGTAGTGCAACACTACCCTAGGGTTCGCAACGCTAAAATAATCCAACACACCAATATCCATCCTAAGCATCGTTATTAATCCCAAATAACATATAATAATTGTTGGTGTGTATACGCATCCGTATACACCACCACGGACTGCGGGGGTGCTATACGCCATCCACCCGACTTCTCCCCGTAGATATAAATCTACTCACCTGGTCCTCGCTAGCCGGTGCCGACGTCGCAACGCGCCTGCTTGTCGTCTCGAAGTCCACATGGGGGTACCTACATATCATAACGCACCATATCGTATTAAAACTAAATTCGAGATCGAAACGGCATACGAAAATCAAATCGGCACGCGTATCACGCATAGGTCCAAACCTATCGCCTACGCATGCAAGAATAGTCAAACCAACCCTCGATGTCGATGTACAAACGTCAAACCATCGAGAAAAATCCAATCACACTCATTTGCACATTCACGAACACTAATTTTAATATAAACTAGGTTAAAACTCACAAAAACGCCAATTTCACTTAAAAAGTCATTTTTCCGAAAATCTAGCAAGCACAATTCGCCGTTTTTGTACAAAACACGATGTTTAAATGAATGTAGCGGCCAATATATTTATTAAATATCTTAAATAAGTCGTATAAATAATTTCCGGAATTTAATCTCATTAAATTCCAAAAATCCTAATATTCTAGTTTACAAAAATACCCTTTTTAACAATTTCAAAGCAAAAAATGTACAAACTACAATCTAGCTTAGATTTGCATGATCTAAAGCATTAAACCACACTTAATAAAGTTAATGAAGTCATGAAAACCCTAAACACATTTTTAATCCCAAGAATTTAACAAATTTCAAAAACCTAGTAAGCAATTTAGCAAATTAACACAATTTTAAAACTAACCATTCACACTAGCTACTAACCTTGTATTATCATGAAAACAAAGCCTAAATATAACACACAACCATACACCAATTTTATAAAACCCTAACTTGCAATCAAATTTACAACTTGAATTCCAAAACTTGCAATTAAACTCACATAACCAAATTAACACTTAAGTAAATTAGCTTAAGAAATTAGTAACAAATTAAGCAACAAAAAGTTTAGAATTATACCCAAAAACATATGAAGATCCACAAGCATCCATGGCCCTCCAAAATGCTCTCTTTTCACAAGGATACATGCTATACGGGCTAAGCTAAAATGGGTAGGAGTCGGATTTGGATTTAGATTTGAATTTGCATGGATTTTGAAGTGATTTGTGGATTTTTTTGATGAAGAAAGAGTGGGATTTGAGGGGGGGGCTGCTGCTGTTGGGAGGCCAGAAATGGGAGTGAGGAGAGAGAGGGAGGTAGAGAAAATGCAAGGGAGGAAAGTCAAGGTCAAGGTAAGGTCAAAAGTCCACCTAATTCACCCATTTTCTTTTCTTTTCTTTCATTTCTTTTCCTTTGAAATCAAGTGGGGAAAAATTATGGTGGATGCTGAATTCAGCCATGGGGAGGAGTAAGTGGGGGTGTGTGGGTGTGGGTACGGGTGTGGGGTGATGAAAAATGATAAATACAATACCCCAAACATCCATTTACGCTAAAAAAAGCCTTTTTTCTTCAATAATTTCTAAACCGTTTTGGCAAATGATTTCGTTCCAAAAACCATATGATAAAATTTTATTTAATGTTTTATGATGCACAAAATTTGTTTCAACTCATTCCGATTTGTAATTTTCCCTAATTAAATGTATTAGTGACGGCTTAAAATAATAATAAAATAATATTTTTTTTTCAAAAAATTTGAAATTTCACCAGCGGCTCAATAAACACCAAATAATAGCAATTACATAGCTAGAATATGTATATTTAATTTTTATAATAAGATATTTGTATTTTGACTTTTTACAGAAAACCCCCTTATTTTACCGATTTTTCGAAATTTCACCGAAACGATTTTCAAAACGTTACAGAGACGAAACCCCTCCTATCGCTCATTGCCTCCATGTGACTCGAGACTATACCCAAAATACACCTATTTGCACAACTCCTTTGAGCCGTGGTAGGGAGGAAATCAAAGCAAAGTGGGAACCACACAAGACTCTGTGATGATCTCGAGTCTACAGACCAACCTGTACCAGTGTCACCAAAGAACTACTATCTGACGATAGGTATAGTACCAGCTAAGAGTTCTCGGCGAGTCAAGTTCGGTGTACCCATTCTTTAATGAGAACTTGTGTACAATCTTTGATGTCCAACACCAATGGATATGGGATTAACCATCGCCCCATACAGGGTCAAGAAACGTACACACTAGTCTACTCTGGAATATCGATGCTCTGTCTCGATACTCCCTCGACTAGGAACTGTTAAAGGATGTGCTTGTAGACTACACAAGTCCCAGTAGTATGATCTGCATCATAGTCCTGGTAGTCAAGCCAACATCCTAAGGGCATTATCAACATGTACCAGAGAGACAATATAATAATATAAGTGTATATGTTAAGATAAAAAGCAAAAAGATAGCATATTATCATGTCGAGCAAGAAAGTCCTCTATATATATGTCCAAGCATCCACTATAATATACATCAATGTACAATAATGGCCTTTAGGGCATACATATCCCTAACATAGTAGCTGCTAGGTATTCATCTGTAGCATAGATAAATATGTTAATTTGGGACATGCGTACAGCTATTTTGACCTTCTTCAACAGTTTATACAAATGGGTTCAGATTAACCTGGACAATGGCGTTTAGAACTTGGCTTGCGTCTTATGATATTTTGGCATTCGTAAAGGTCATAAGCACCTAAGGCAAAAATCCACATTAGGAGTTTCAAAGAAAAGGGAAACTTGCTAGTTTTACATACCATCTGGAGTGTGATGATTTTGGTAGGATTCTTTCAAAGTTGTCACATAATGATAGTTGGATCTCGATCCCACTGTGAGTCTTGTTACTCCTCGGAAGAGTTTTTCACTTTATAATCAATACTATAAACCAAGTAGGTGTCTAGAACGGTGTTAGTGGGGCTACGCCTCTAGGAAAAAAGAAGTTATTTAATTAAGGAACTTCGCGAAAGCGTTGTAAAACCTCTCTCGAAGTACCGACACTAGCCTGGCCGAAAGGTTAAGCAAGAATTGTAGGGTACGATTAATCCTAACTAATTCCTTTTTTATGGTTTGAAAGAGAATTCGAGGAAATAGTGGGAGCCATTCTGTTTAGATAAACTAATAACCAATCTAAACTTGCAATAGTATCATGCTGAATGTTTCTTCTCTCTCACTTTCCTAATTGCAGCGACCAAGATGACAGGGCTTAAGTTACTATTACATAAAAATATTTTGACAGGGCCAAACTATAAAGATTGGTTAAAGAATGTCCACATGGCCATTACCTATGACAAGCTAGGCTACCTCCTTACTACTAAAGCCTTCGCCGTCACAAGTCCAGATTCCACCGTCGCGGATATTGAGATCCGTAAGACATCGGAATTATACAGTGGGAAAGCCAAGTGCCTCGTATTAGCCTCTATGGATAATGAACACCAGAAGCGGCACGAGAATATGGACCTTACTTCCATATTCCTCCATACCAAAAATTTATATGGAGAGCAATCTCGTATCGCAAGATACGAGATCTCGAAGAAATTATCCAGGCGAAATTGGCTGTCGGATCATCTCTAGAGGACCACGTCCTTAAGATGATTGGTTATATTGAAGAGCTCACGGACCTTAGGACCACGTTGGAGAACGAGTTATATACGGACTTGATTCTACAATCCCTTCCCTTTACCTATACCCAGTTTATATTGAATTTCAATACACAAAATAAGAAAGTTACACTTCAGAGCTCATTAAATGGTTAAGGAGTGCAGAAGGCATCCTGAAGAAATCCAGGAAGACATCCACTCTACTTGTTGAGGAACTTTCTTTCTCTAGATCCAAGGCGAAAGCCAAGGGGAAGAAAAAGAAGGCCCCCACCAAACCGAAAAGCGGTGTCGATAAGGTACAGGGAAAGGGTAAGGCAAAAGTTGGAGGGCCAATAATATGGAAAGAGGAATGCTCTATTGTCACAAGAAAGGCCATTGGAAGAAGGACTACAAGCTTGGAAAGCCAGGACCCAGAATTCGAAGCAAGTTATGGCTTCCGCTTCATGTGTGTTTATGATTGAAAACTATTTGTCAATAAACTCTACTTCCTGGGTATTGGATACCGGTTCAGAATCTCATATCTGTAATTCATTGCAAGCACTGAGATACCGTAGAGTTATAAAGGCAGGTTATATGACTCTCAGGGTTGCTAACGGAGCGAGCATGGATGTTGTTTCCGTAGGAGAATATTATATAGGATTGACAAGTGACACATTTTGGTTTTGCTTAACTGTTTTTGTGTACCAAGTTTGATATGTAATATCATTTATGTATCTTTATTATCTAAAAACGGTTATGATTTTACATTTGTAAGAGATATTGTAAACATTCACCTTAATCATGGTTTTATTGGTTATGGTACACTAGACAACGGTATATACGTATTAAATCAACATTCAGTTTTCAACGTCCAGAACACACTCAAAAGAAAGACTCCAGAATTACATCAAGCTTTCTTATGACATTGTAGACTAGGTCACATCAATGAAACACGATTAACAAAGTTACATAGAGAGGGATATTTGGATCCGTTTGAATATTTGTCTTATGCTACTTGTCAATCATGTCTCAAAGGAAAGATGACAAAGACTCTATTCACTGGTCACGGAGTAAGAGCCACCGAGTTCTTGGGACTCATACAAAGCGACGTGTGTGGTCCAATGTATACACATGCAAGAAGTGGTCATTCCTACGTCATTACTTTTACGGATGATTTCTCAACGTATGGACATGTATTCTTGATGAAACATAAATCTATGGCTTTTAAGAAATTTCAGGAATACAAGAATGGAGTAGAAAAACAAACAGGCAAAAGTATCAAGACACTTCTTTCTGATCGGAGTTGTGAATACTTAAGTGCCGAGTTCTTGGATTATTTAAAAGATAATAGAATTCTCACTCAACTTACTCCTCCATACACACCTCAACACAACGGTGTATCGGAAAGGCAGAACCGCACCTTATTGGATATGGTGTGTTCCATGATGAGTAATGCAGAGTTACCGTGATCCTTCTGGGGTTATGCACTAGAATCTGCTGCATATCTTTTGAACAAAGTTCCTACCGAGTCAGAGCCTACCACACCATATGAAATGTGGAGTAGGAAGAAACCCTATTTTAAGCTTCTTAAGATTTGGGGATGTCCAGCTTTTGTCAAAAAGCAACAAGTGAATAAGCTCGAAGCACGATCAGTACTGTATAAGTTTGTGGGATACCCAAGGAACTCCAGGGGGTATATTTTTTTATTACACAGAGTAACAAAAGGTTTTTGTTTCTCGGCATGCCCACTTTCTGGAAACTCAATTTCTTAAAAAAGAAATAAGTGGGAGTGCAATAGAACTGGAAGAAATTCCAGAACCACAATCTATTACTGAAAACTTGGTAGAACCAGAAGTTTCAAGAGAAACGGACATCCCTGCTCCACTCCGTGGATCTAGTAGACAGTCTCATCCGTCCGAGAGATACTACGGTTTCTCATAGACGGGGATATAGAGGATTGCATCATCGATGATGATGAACCAACTAGTTTCCAGCAGGCCATTATGAGCAGAGACTGTAGGGTTCCTTAGGTCGGCAGCAAGGTTTCGGGAGGCATCATCCATGCCACTTTCAAATTTTTGCCATTCTAAAGAACCCTAACCTAGAATCTTAACTAGAGATTTAGACGAACTAGAAATGCAAACATCTTTACATCTAAGTGAATGAGGAATACAACCTTTGTAGACCGGTCCTTCACTTCTAAAGCTCCGTGTAGTAGTCCCTTCGCTCCTAATAGTGAACACCCGAACTCTAGTAAGGGTTCACATGAAGAAATGAACAAGCTTTCTCGAAGTCTTCGAGGCCGAAAATGATCTACGTCGAGGAGAGTCAAGCTCATGCTACCTCTTCACTAATGATAGATTAGTGAAGCAAACACCCTAAACTAAATGGCTAATATAGTAGAAGATGATGAAGTAAAAAATGGGCTCACTTTAGATTTAATTTTCTCACAATATTTTCTCACTTAGAAAAAACTAGCAAGTTTTTTCTCACGAGAAAGAAGAAGATGAAGATGAGATGAGAATGAAACTCATGAGGTGAGAATAGAAACCATGGGTGAGTTGGTGTCATACACTAACTCATGAATAGAATGAACCATTGCTAATATTAACGATTAGGTTAATAAATATCTACAAGTAAAACAAAATTAGTGGATTTGGTCAATGGTTTCACAAGATTCTAAAAGCTTGAACCATGTGACTAATTTCCATTAATTTTGATTAATTTTAAATAAATAAAACCATTCATTATATCAAGCATGGTGTGAGTCTTATACACCTATGAAGCATGTGGCATCAAGCATGACACAAATAAAATGTACATTAATATATATCACATATATACTATATGCACGCAAGTGAGAAAAAGAAATGTTTAAGTGAGCTAATATTAGTTAATGTAATTAAATATATCAAATATATAATTATACATTAAATTATTAAATAAACACTTGATTTAATAATCCGGCTATATCACATACAACCGGCTAATATCAAATGTAACAACCTATCGAATCAACACTTGATTCGATAACCCGGCTATATCACATATAACCGACAGACATCATATATCGCGAGAATAGAATGCGGTATCACATACGCGTATTAATCTCGGTCCCGCACATATCACATATGTGCTCCTACTTCGTTTCGCATGAACCAGGAAACCTCTGTGTAGGACTCTAAAGACTCGTCAATACGCCGGCAGTAGGTGGTGATCATATTAAACACCAACAAGCCGCAAGCGGTCTGCTAAACGTAACGGCCATCCGGGTATTGAGCGATCAGAAGATCAACAAGCAAGCCTGCTCATACTCCTGCGAATCCAATCAGTAACACTACCGTACAGTCCGGTCTTTTCGTCAGATATGTCGCATATAACAGCCCGGGGGTGGTAATCGTCAGGCCCCAGTAGCCTGATAAGTCATGCCGATGCAAGGTCCATAACGGTTCGAGAAATTACTGATAACACTTACCAGTAGATCTCTGCAACCCTGGCCAGGGATTTCCTGTTATGGCCAATCGAGCATAGCGCAACATCAACCCCCAATACCGGGAGAGACGAATCCCCTCCTATCACTCATTGCCTCCATGTGACTAGGAACTGTGCCCAAAAACCACCTTTTTGCACGATCTCTTGAACGTGGTATGGTGGAAATCAAAGCACAGTGGGAATCACACAAGACTCTATGACGATCTCGGGTCGACAGACTAATCTGTTCCAATGTCACCAGAGAACTGCTATCTGGCGATAGGTATAATACCATCAAGGAGTTCTCGGCGAGTCCGTTCAGTATACTCAGTCTCCACTGAGCACCCGTATACCTTCTCTGATGTCAAAGACCAATGGATGTGGGATCATTCATCGCCTATCATATGGGTCGAGAAGCGTATACGCTAGTCTACTCTGGAATATCGATGCCCCGTCTCGATACCCCCACGACTAGGAACATTTGAAGGATGTACTTACCTACTACCTCTGCCCCACTAGTATGATCTGTATCATAATCCTGGTAGTCAAGTACTCATTCTAAGGGCTTTATCAACATGTAATAAGAGAGACAATAAGTGTAAATGTTAAGATAAAGTGCAACCAGATAGCATACTATCATGTCGAGCAAGAAATTCCTCCCTATATATCTCCAAGCATCCACTACAATATACATCACATGTACAGTAATGGCCTCTAGGGCATACATATAACTAACAATCTCCCACTTGCACTAAGGCCATTTGTTGCAGTATCTCATACTCAACGTCCTATAGAAGTCTCTCTAGGGTAAGGCCTTTGTGAGTGGATCCACTGTGTTATCCTTCGGGTCTACTCTCCTAACATCGATCCCTTGGAGATCAACCATCTCCCTGATAAGGTGATACTTACCTTAGAATATGTCTGGATCGCTGATGGGACCGGTGTTTCTAGGCCAAAGCCACAACTCTATTGTTATCACAATAACAGTTATAGGACTCTCAATGGTAGGAACCATGTTCATTTCATGAACAAGAATTATCTAGACATCTACTTTGGTAGCATCGTTGGTAGCGATGTATCTAGCCTTTATCGTCTAGTATGTCACGGTAGCTTGGAACTCTTCCAACATACCGTCCCTCTATTGAGGGTAAAGACAATGCATGTGACTGATTTTCAGTCAACCTTATCACTCTGGAAGCTCGAACCAAGAACATTCATTTAGTGCCTCTCAAGTACTTAGGAATGTCCTCCACAGCTGTCCAGTGATCCTCCCAAGATCTGATTGATTCTTGATCACTACACCTAGTGATTCATCTACATCTGATCTGGTACATAACATTGCATACATGATAGAGCCTACTGCCGGAGCATAGGGTATCCCTTGCACGCGAGCTCTCTCCAAATCAGTCTTGGAAGACATCTTTTTAGAGAGAATGACTCCTGAGTAAGTGGGCGAACCACCATGCTTAGAATCCTCCATACTAAACCTCTTTAGTATGGTGTTAATATACCTAAATTTAGGACACTCCCAACATAAATTTGGGACACTCCCAACATCCACTAAGATCTATCACCATAGATCATAAACTATAAGATGTATTAGGTATCATCCAGATCTTCTATAGAGAATCCCCGTGATAAGAGGAGCTTGACCGAGTGTAGCATAGGAAACCATTTCCTATCAAGAGTATGTCATCTACGTACAATACGTGTAAGACAACGTCACTCTCTACAACCTTCTTGTATATACAAGGTTCATCTACCATTTTGATGAAGTCAAACTCTTTGACTGCCACATCAAAACAGATGTTCCAACTCCGCGATGCTTGCATTGATCCTGATGGACTTAAGCATAGCTTTAAAAGTATCAACTTTTCCATTTACACCAAGAATCTTCTCAAGATCCATTTTCTCCCTATGGGTTTTACCCCTTTAGGTGTGACATTCAAAGTTATACTTTATTGGTGTATATGGATTCCATCTTTGATCATATAGCATCCGGCCATTTCACAAAGTCTACACTTGTGATGGCCTGCCTAAATCTAGTTGGGCCATCATCTACCATGATGCAATCCTCGCTCCCACTGTCACCGAGAAGATCGTAGTATCTCTCAAGTGGATGAGGAAGCCTACCAGATTCGTGGAGAGGCTGTGGTTCGTTGGAGACTATTGAATCCTTTGGTATCACCAAATCATCAGCTGTTAGTTTGTCTAGCTGGAACTCTTTCCAGTTCTACCTCATGACCACTAATTTCTTCACAAGAAATTCCTTTTCTAAAAAGATGGCATGCTGAGAAACAAAACACCTTTTGCTCCTCAGTGTGGTAGAAGATATACCCTCACAAATGTTTGAGATATCCTAATAAACTTATACAGAACTGACCTTGTCTCGAGCTTGTCTGGATTTTGTTTTTCAACATAGGCCAGACAACCCTATATCTTAACTCGTTTAAGACATGGTCTCTTCCCATTCCATATCTCATACGGAGTGGTAGGACTTGATTTAGACGGAACCCCATTCAATAGGTATGCAGCTTCTCAAGTGTATAACACCAAAAGGAAATAGGCAACTCAGCAGTTCTCATTATAGAGCGCACCATATCTCATAGGGTGCGATACCTCCGCCCCGATACACCATTGTGCTGTGGTGTATATGAAAGAGTAAGATGAGAGAGAATCCCATTCTCCTTTTAGAAACTCCAGGAACTCCATGCGCAAGTATTCGCCTCTTCGATCTCATCGAAGGACTTTAATACTTCTACCCGTCTGGTTCTTAACTTCAAGCTTATATTCCTTGAATTTCTCATAAGTTTCAGACTCGTGTTTCAACAAGAACATATGTCGGAATCATGAGAGATGGTCGATGAATGTAATGAAGTACAAATAACCAACCCTGGCATTTGTAGACATAGGACCGTATACATTATCATGTATCTGTCCTAAGAGTTCACTAACTCTTTCTCTGTTTTGAGTAAACGGAGTATAGGACATTTTACCTTTGAGACAAGACTGACAAGTATCATAAGATGAAAATTCAAACAGATTCTCATATTCATCCTTATGTAACTTAGTTGGTCGTGTCGCATTGGTATGACCTAGTCTACAATGCCATAAGAAGGATTCGTTCATTTTTTAACTATTCCTCTTGTGTGTGTTCGGTATACTTTGAACTGTGGTTTGATTTAGAACGTATATGCCATTACATAACGTGCCTGATCCAATCAACTCTTGATTCAGGAAAATGTTCACAACATTATCCTCCAATACAGAATTATATCCTTCTTTAACTTAATAAAGAAACTGATATAATATTGTATATCAGGTTCGGTATCTAATAACATTTGTTCAGAATCAATGTATTAATAAAAGGTGATATTTGCCAACTGACTTGGCTGCAACAATTGTACCATTCTCTAACACTTAGAGACATATCACCAATTCTCAGTTTTCTACCTTTCTATATAGCCCATGCAACATATTACATTTGTGGGATCCTAATTCGGTATCTCATACATAGGACGTAGAGGTTACTGAGATACAGTTCTTGGTAATGAACACACCCGAAGAATATGCATCAGCATGCTCATTCCTCGAATGGGTCGCGTAGGAATCCTGGTATTCCCCTATTTCCTGCTCGGACTTATAACAATTATAAGATAAAGCAGAAATAACGTTTCCCAGCTTACTATAATAAGTAGGTTCGGTCAATACATCCATATTATTATCTTGATTAAGGCGTGACATGGTCGTTACCAGGAGAGAGAGAGAGAAGAAAATACTCTGTGTGTGCTCTTGCAAGATCAGAATGGCTATTATTTTATCTAATCAGGATGGCTCCCACTGTTTTTATCAAATCTTCATTCAAACCCTAAAAGGTAAGACTAGCCGGGATTAATTACACCTTATAAGTTCGCCAATCTTTTGGCCAGGCCAGTGTCGGTACTTTGAGGGAGGTTCCCCGTGTTTTCGCACGGACCTAATTAAAATAAATCTCATTTTCCCAGGAGCGTAACCCCGTTAACACCTTTCTAGACACTTATTTGATCGGCTAATTGTAATGTGTAAAACTCTCCCAGGAGTAACTCTTACTCGCAGTGGGTATCGGGATCCAACTATCTCATAGAAGGTATGCAATCTCATTGCAAATTTCAACACTTGAAATTCCCGATAATATTTTACCCCTAGCTTCCTATGACTTTGACGAAGGCCAACAAACTATAGGCCGCTAGTCAAGTTCAACCCGTACATTTCTTGATTGAGTTAAACCCACCCGCACGACCCTTGATGAAGGCCAACAAAGTCGCACGACTACCCTAACCCAATCGCATCACATGCTATAAGCAGATAAGTACTAATCAGCTACCGCACACTACGCCTTGACGAAGGCCAACAAACGTAACACAAATACTAACTAGTCCTTATCTGAAATGACGGAGGGCTACAACAGGTTTTTAAGAAAACCTTTTGCGTAATGAACTTGATATCGTTGTAGAATCGAGTGATTTTTAAAAGAAGTGTTTTTTAGGCTTACTAGTTTAGCTAAAGAGGTCACTCCCGGTGAAGGGATCCCGGCTCTTTCCTCATCGAATGAGGTGCTGGATATTTCACAAATACCTCTATGCAAAGCAAAAACTATAGAAGCAATCAAAAGACAAACCAAGTGGGTTGTAGCATCTGCCAGTTTCGCTAAAGAGGTCATTTCCGGTGAAGGGATCTCGGCTCTTTCCTTATCGAATAAGGTGCTGGATATTCTACAAGGAATACCGCTATGCAAAGCAAGAACTAGAGCTATCCGTTTTTAAAACAAGATTCTGCAACATCTTTAGGTTTCTTTTATTTCATTAATCTCATTAATGAAGTTCCATCATATTATGCTTCCTAAGCATCACAGAAGAAACGAAAGAATCAATATTCATTATATCTCATATATATAATATAAGTAATCGTCTCAACATATCAAGTGATCACATCACAGAATATCAACAGCAGAAGAACACATATGAAATATTGGATATACTAGGAATTCCGTGTTTTAATTATGCCAATAAAAAACACGGATTCCACGGTCGCGATGAATAGCCAAACCCACATCCCTAGACCCCTACGAGAGCGGCAAGAAACCCTACCAATTCTAAAGTTAGGAGACCCAGTCTCGACTCCTCGAGATGGTCTCCCACTGGACCCTAGAACCCGGTTACTTGTGCTCTCCTCCTTAGGTCTATCCTAATGCGGAAAAGTAAATAATATACATCAATGGTGACATCATCCTCAATCCGGAAGTGCCCCAATAAAAGAATATTACATACAAGCTTTTACATGAATGAAAATGAAAAACTCTCATCTCACATAAAAAAAAAGCCCGGCTATTCAAAACACGACGATCCAATATAACATATCACAGCTACACATAACATCGCATGTCATCAACGTAAGTAAATATGTGTATCCCAATTGTCGTTGACATATAGCAACGAAACCGGCGATACATAACATATTACACTTACGGTTGCAGAAAAGAAAGTGAAAAACTACAACAATTGAAATCCGCAACCACCTTAGACAACCCAATGTATCACATACTTTGGATTTCATGCCTAACCAAATGAATTCCTTAGACATCACATGCCTAACAATTATAAATCTCGCATTTTAGTCTCGATATTGAAAACACTTTCCAATAACCAGTTGGGTAATTCAACAAGATTCCCGATAACATGATCGAATGCTCGTCGGAAACTTTAGTAGACGGCTGCACCCCCGATACCGTCGACGAAATGCACTAAGGCGGAACACCACGGCCGCGAGCACCCGAACGGATGCTTTTGGCGACGGGGTTCTCCTACAGTCACTTGGTCGGGGCTATGTGACGTGCCTATCTAGTAAGGTTACCCGAAGAGTATCCGCGTACACTACGTAATTGCAACGGACTTTTGATCCACATCAAAATTCTGTGGCAACAAATCAAATGAGACTAAACTTCTAGATTTATAAAATTCAAACTAGTTATCTCATAACTAATTATGTAGATTCCAAATATTGTATCACAATTACAGATAGCTAGACGATGTTAAACTTTTCGATCGAATAAACAAACACCCAAACTTTCCCAAAGAGATCAACACTTGAGCGGAGTTCAAAAACGTATCCAGAACATGCCATAGTTCCTATGAACCATCCGTAGAAGGGTCGACCCATGCCTCACTTATGTCGCCACGGAACTACCGCAAACCCTAGGGTATGTCCGCGATCCAAAAGTCGAGTTTGGGTATCGTTCTTCTAAAGGGTCCACAAAATCGCTTGCATGATTTTCTGAAGATTTTAAACTCGGAAAAAATCCAACTCTTGGAAAATTTCCAGCGAGGGAAAATATGAGTTATTGATATCCGTTCGAACTTTCTAACGTCGTCTAAATAACCCGAATATATGTTAGAATTACGATTATGAAACACTCCAAATTGCATTTGCAGAAAGTTAACATCACATGCAAATTTAGCAAAAACAAGTAACACCTGAAACACCAAAACCCAGAGACTGGAACACCCTAAAAATTTGAAGCCAAAAACCCACCTTTGAACCGGTGAGCTCGATTTTTAGGGCTATGTGGCCGGCCACTTTGAGTCCAAATTGCTTCAAATTTTCACAGTATTCATGTTATATCTCATACAACATTCTGCAGTTACTAAAAAATTTTTAGAGGCTATTTAAAATTCGATAGAAACTAGGAATTTATATCGGGTGTTTTGGAGTTGTTTCGGTTTCATAATCCTAACAAACATCATTTAAATCTCTAGCTTGGCTCTGATACCACTATAGGGTTCCCTAGGTCGGCAGCAAGGATTCAGGAGGTATCGTTCATACCATTTTCAAATTTTTGCCGTTCTAAAGAACCCTAACCTAGAATTTTAACTAGAGATTTAGACGAACTAGCAATGCAAAAATCTTCATCTAAGTGAATGAGGAATACAACCATTGTAGACCGGTCCTTCACTTCTAAAGCTCCGTGTAGTAGTCCCTTCGCTCCAAATAGTGAACACTCGATCTCCAGTAAGGGTTCACATGAAGAAATGAATAAGCTTGCTCGAAGTCTTCGAGGCCGAAGATGATCTACGTCGAGTAGACTCAAGCTCGTGCTACCTCTTCACTAATGGTAGATTAGTGAATCAAACACCCTAAACTAAATGGCTAATATAGTAAAGGATGATGAAGTAGGAAATGGGCTCACTTTAGATTTAATTTTCTCACAATATTTTCCCACTTAGAAAAAAGCTAGCAAGCTTTTTCTCATGAGGAAGAAGAAGATGAAGATGAGATGAGAATGAAACTCATGAGGTGAGAATAGCAACTATGAATGGGTTAGTGTCATACACTAACTCATGTAGAGAATGAATCATGACTAATATTAATGGTTAGGTTAATAAATATTTACAAGTAAAACAAAATTAGTGGACTTGGTCAATGGTTCCACAAGCTTCTACAAACTTGAACCATGTGACTAATTTCCATTAATTTTGATTAATTTTAAATAAATAAAACCATTCATTATATCAAGTATGGTGTGAGTCTTATACACCCATGAAGCATGTGGCATCAAGCATGACACAAATAAAATGTGCATTAATATATATCACATATATACTATATGCACGCAAGTGAGAAAAAGAAATGTTTAAGTGAGTTAATATTAGTTAATGTAATTCAATATATCAAATATATAATTATACATTAAATTATTAAATAAACACTTGATTTAATAATCCTGCTATATCACATACAACCGGCTAATATCAAATATAACAACCTATCGAATCAACACTTGATTCGATAACCCGGCTATATCACATATAACCGACCGATATCACATATCGCGAGAATAGAATGCGGTATCACATACGCGCACTAATCTCGGTCCCGCACATATCATATATGTGCTCCTACTTCGTTTCGTATGAACCAAGAAACCTCTGTGTAGGACTCTAAAGACTCGTCAATACGTCGGCAGTAGGTGATGATCATATCAAACACCCACAAGCCGCAAGCGGTCTGCTAAACGTAATGGCCACCCGAGTATTGAGCGATCAGAAGATCAACAAGCAAGCCTGCTCATACTCCTGCGAATCCAGTCAGTAACACTACCGTGCAGTCCGGTCTCTTCGTCAGATATGTCGCATATCACAGCCTAGGGGTGGTAATCGTCAGACCCCAATAGCCTGATAAGTCATGCTGATGCAAGGTTTATAATGGTTCGAGAAACTACTGATAACATTTACCAGTAGATCTCTGTAACCCTGGCCAGGGATTTCCTGTTATGGCCAATCGAGCATAGCGCAACATCAACCCCCGATACCGGGAGAGACTAATCCCCTCCTATCGCTCATTGCCTCCATATGACTCGGGACTATGCCCAAAAACCACCTTGTTGCACGATCTCTTGAACGTGGTATGGTGGAAATCAAAGCATAGTGGGAATCACACAAGACTCTATGACGATCTCGGGTCGACAGACTAACCTGTACCAGTGTCACCAGAGAACTGCTATCTGACGATAAGTATAATACCATCTAGGAGTTCTCGGTGAGTCCGTTCAGTGTACCCAGTCTCTACTGAGCACCCGTATACCTTCTCTGATGTCAAACACCAATGGATGTGGGATCATCCATCTCCCACCATATGGGTCGAGAAGCGTATACGCTAGTCTAATCTGGAATATCGATGCCCCGACTCGATACTAGGAACATTTGAAAGATATACTTACCGACTACCTCTGCCCCACTAGTATGATCTGCATCATAATCCTGGTAATCAAGTACTCATCCTAAGGGCTTTATCAACATGTAATAAGAAAGACAATAAGTGTACATGTTAAGATAAAGTTCAACCAGATTGCATACTATCATGTCGAGCAAGAAAGTCCTCCCTATATATATCTAAGCATCCACTACAATATACATCGCATGTACAGTAATGGCCTCTAGGGAATACATATAACTAACAGAGACTCAGGAAAGTGGTTGGATGCAATGCGGACCGAAATGGAATCCATGTACACCAACAAAGTTTGGACTTTGGACATTGCACCTCAAGAGATAAAACCTGTAGGCTACAAATGGATCTTCAGAAAGAAGATTGGTGCAAATGGACAGGTTGAAACCTACAAGGTTAGACTTGTCGCAAAATATTTTCGTTAAAGACCTGGCTTGGACTATGATGAAACATTTTCTCTAGTGGCTATGCTTAAATCCATTCGGATCCTACTTGCCTTTGCTGCCTTCCATGATTATGAAATTTGGCAGATGGACGTAAAGGCCGCTTTTCTTAATGGAAATTTGGAAAAGTGTGTTTATATGAATTAGCCAGAGGGTTTCATAGAGAGTAAGAGCAGCGATAGAATGTGCAAGTTGCTTAAATCCATTTATGGATTAAAGCAGGTATCGTGGAGTTGGAACATCTGCTTTGATGAGACGGTCAAAAAAATTGACTTTATCAAAAATTTAGATGAACCATTCATTTATAATAAGATTGTAGCGAGAACTGTGGTATTTCCCGTCTTGTACGTGGATGACATTCTCCTGATAGGAAATTACATTCCTATGCAACAATCAGTAAAAATATTCTTATCACGGAAGTTCTCCATGAAAGACCTGAGTGATGCCTCGTACATTCTGGGGATCCAGATCTATCATGATAGATCTAAGATAATGTTGGGACTTTCACAGTCCAGGTACATTAACACCATACTGAAAAGATTTAGTATGGAAGATTCCAAGCGCGGTAATCTACTGGCTTTCCACGAGATCATCCTCTCCAAAAAGATATCTCCCAAGACTGATTTGGAAAGGGGTCGCATGAGTATTATACCCTACGCTTCTACGGTAGGATCTATAATATATGTGATGTTGTGTACCAGACCAGATGTTGCTTACGCACTGAGCGTCGTAAGCAGGTATCAGTCAAACCCAAGGGAGAAGCACTGGATAGCAGTTAAGAACATTCTCAAGTACCTGAGAAGGACTAAGGAGATGTTCTTGGTGTACGGCAATGAAGACTTCCAGATCAAGGCCTTCGCCGACTCCAGCTTCCAGAGTGACAAAGATGACTCTAAATCCATGTCGGGTTATATCTTCACCCTCAATAGAGGGGCGGTCTGTTTGAAGAGCTCCAAGCAGGACACCGTTGCTGACTCGACGATGAAGGCAGAGTATATCGTTGCATGTAACGCCGCAAAAGAAGCAGCCTGGATGAGAAATTTCATTACAGAACTTCATGTGGTTTCGTCTATTGTTGACCCAATACTTTTATATTGTGACAACAATGTGGCTATAGGTTTAACGAAGGAACCAAGGTCCCATCTGAAGTCCAGACATATCTTGAGACGGTATCACCTGATCAGGGAGATCGTGGATCGCCAGGAGATCGAGGTGCGGAGAGTAGACACGGGGAACAACACTGCACATCCACTCACAAAGGCCATCCCTCAGACGCAGTTTGAGAGGCTATTCGAGATATTAGGTTTGCGATATGCCAATACATGACCTTAGTCCAAGTGGGAGATTGTTAGTGATATATGCTCTAGAGGCCATTATTGTATTGTACTGGAGTGTATATTACATTTTGGAAGGTTGGGATATATACAGATATAATAACAGTCTTGCTCAACGTGATAGTATGCTATCTAGTTTGAGTCTATCTTAACATGTGTATATATTTATTTTAACATATCGCTAAAACATGTTGATAAAGCCCTTAAGATCTTTGCTTGCCTACCAGCGTTGTGATGGCAATCACACTAGTGGGGGCTGGGTAGTCTATAAGCACATCCTTAAACTTGTCCCTAGTCATAAAATTATCGAGATTGGACATCGATACTCCATAGTAGACTAGTGTATACGCTTCTTATCCCCGTCAGGGTAGGTGCCCTTCCCTTAGCCATTGGTATACGGTACTAAAAATAGTATACATGTGTTCATTGGGTTATGAGTCACACTAGACGAAATCACTGGGAACTGCTGGTTGGTATTACACCTATTATCAGTTAGCAGTTCCCCGGTGACATGAGTACAGGTTAGTCCGTTTACTTGACATCACTATTCGTCTCGAGTGTGTTCCCGCTGTATTTAGATTACAACCCTGCCACGGATCAAATGAGTCGTGCAAACAGGTAGTAGTTGGGTGCAGTTCCGAAGCACTTAGAGGCAATAAGGGTTAGAAGGGATTCGTCTCTCCCGGTATTGGGAGTTGATATCGCTCTGTGTACGGTAGGCCAATACACAAAATCCCTGGCCGGGGAAAATGAGATTTACTGGTAGGTACACCAGTAGTTTCTCAGGGTGTATTGGGTTCCACACCGATACGACTTATTGCGCTATTAGGGGTCTGACGTTTACCACACCCTAGGCCCGATATGCGATACTCTTAGACGAACATACCGGACTATACGAAGAATGTCATTTATATGCTTAGTAGAGTTTTCGGACGAGTTATCGTGTCGATCTTCCTTTCGACGGATACTGTAACAACCCTAAACTTTCTGTACAATTTTTTTTCTAGAATACAGAAAGGGGTAAGGGGTACTTGAGTCTGAGCACAAGTTATAAATTTGTTTTGCTTTTTAATAGCAAGAAGGAGCTTGTAGCTCACTGGTAAGACCTTGCACTGCTAAACCAATGCACCAGAGTTCAAATCCGATTAGCCACATTATTGTTTATATTGATTTCTTTTAATCTTTTTAAAAGCCCAAGAGTCTACACGAGCTTAACCCGTAAACCCAAAGGTCACACTAAAAACAAACTGGCCCAGAAGATAGACCAAGCGACAAGGGACACTTAGCAGGAAGAATCGGCCCGGATCGGCCGGCGACTCGCATGACGCGGCCGCCGCCGCCGCCGGCCGAACTCGGCCAAAATCCGATTCTTCCTTCTTGAAAATTATGCCATTTGGCCTCCCCATAACCCCTGTCATGTTTAAAATCCCTGCATTATTCCAGAGGAATTAAAATAAAATTAAAACTATTTTAATGCATAATTCTTAATGCATTTTCTATCAAACCCTAACCCTGATCTTTTCCTATAAATACCACTCCATTCCACATACCCCTCACTCATAAACTCTGTCCACACTCTCAAAAAAAATCCCAAGAACTTTTGTGTACAAGTGGAGTTAGCAAAGGGCGAAGCTCCGGCGAACTTCCGACGACGACCCTAAGAGCTCCAGGCGACGAAACGATGCACCGGCACCTCCTACCACTCCCTCTTCCGCTTCTCTAATCTAAAATCCTGTAAGTCCCTCCTCCTTCTTCTCTATTCTATTCTGAAAACTTGTATTTCTAAAACCCGACGGAAGCGGAGTTAATCCGACTTCCGATTCGGTTTTCTTTAAAAAGTTTCAATTTTCTTAAATACAACAATACCTAAGGACCCTAGTAAATATAAGTTTAAGCGGGACCAGTCTCTTGAGCCTCAGGGAGCTAGAGATATGGGTGCTTGCCTATTTAAGGTAGACAACTAAACAAGCGGTGTTATCAACACGGTAATTGTCTTTGAAAGACACAGATCCTGCCGTCCATGTGCAGTGGTTACCGATAACACCAAAACCTAATTCAGGATTCAATTTCGTTTCTAATTGTCTGACTCAGACTGAGTCTCGATATAATCAATCTGACTTGAATGAGATTCAAGTATATATATATAACAATTCAATATGAATCCATATATTCAATCTGTTCAATTTATCAATCTATATAACTTCACTGAACCGAACCATGGATATATTCCATTTACATGATTATCCAGTACCTCCATTTCCATTTATACGATATCATGGTTTCGGCAAGTCTTCCATTTACAATACAAGTCTTCCATTTACATTTACAAAACAGTACAAACAACACATTTACAATTTACTATACAATACAAACAATACAATCAAGACATCACGAGGTTTAAGGGGTAGATTGGTACGGAAGGTGTCAGAAGTGGCACGAGACTGCAACCATAAGACACCTAACCTGTATTCCATTGCTGTTGTATCGTGGTATGAACGGTTCCTTGTGTTCCTGATACCTTAGTCTCCGGGACAAGTGAGACTCCTCTCGTATACACTGGCCTCTTCTGTACCAAGGTACAAACAACAGCGTTAACACTAAATACAACATTATAACAATATAATATAACTTTAAAAGTTACACACACACTCTCTCTCTCTTTGTCTATTCTACTTCTCCCTTATCTTTGGGACTTACCGAGCGATTGTTCGCTGACGACATTCCTCTTTTTCTTCTATGGAATGTTGTCAGGTGTTTCGGACCTTCAGGAGATCGAGCCCACCAGCGAGGACTTAGATTAGGTAGCCTTCGACCCGGAGCTCTAGATACTTCTACATTTCATTTCAGTACTTTCCATTTCTGTTATGCCACTGTTTAAGCATTGCTTTCCATTCCATGTATTTACTTTTCAGATGCATTGTATAAAACAATGTTAATAAATAAAATTGTTATTCATTTACATTTGTCTCTTGTACATTTTACTTATATTACTTAGATACGCTTAGCGTATTTACTTCAGAGTAAATACGTAGCGGGCTCGTCGCGTCCCCTTCGCCGTATACCGGGAAGCGAGGCGTGACAGGTTTTGTTGGTGGCCCATGCAGGTTAGAGCTTTATGGAACCCTACCATGTTGTTCAGTTCTGCGTGGACAACCTAAGCAATATAAAACACAAGAAACAGCAACTGGAAACATTCTTTACATTACATATTCCTTGAATCTGACTACTTCAAATTCCTTGAATCTTATTCCTTGAACCTTATTCTTTGAATCTATCCTAACCCTATTTTTCATTCAAGGTTGTCATGTTTAAAATCCCTGCATTATTCCAGAGGAATTAAAATACAATTAAAACTATTTTAATGCATAATTCTTAATGCATTTTCTATCAAACCCTAACCCTGATCTTTTCCTATAAATACCACTCCATTCCACACACCCCTCACTCATAAACTCTGTCCACACTCTCAAAAAAAATCCCAAGAACTTTTGTGTACAAGTGGAGTTAGTAAAGGGCGAAGCTCCGGCGAACTTCCGACGACGACCCTAAGAGCTCCCGGCGACGAAACGACGCACCAGCACCTCCTACCACTCCCTCTTCCTCTTCTCTAATCTAAAATCCTGTAAGTCCCTCCTCCTTCTTCTCTTTTCTATTCTGAAAACTTGTATTTCTAAAACCTGACGGAAGCGGAGTTAATCCGACTTCCGATTCGGTTTTCTTTAAAAAGTTTCAATTTTCTTCAATAAAACAATACCAAACTTGCACATCATGACCATTAAACATTAAAAAAATATATTGAACAAGTTTCATAGCAAAAGAATTCGTATTGTAATTTTTATCGCACTTTTTCAGAAAAATACCATTTAGTTTAGTTTTGACATAAATCATTCTAATTCCTTGCTATACCTTTAGATAGTTCATGAGGTAATGACCTACCTCCTCACAACACACATCTCTATCATAGCACAATATATTTTGGGAATATAGAATACGGGAATACGAATTTACAATTAAATACCTTTAATTTACAAAAACCTTTTTCTACAAGATTATGTATTTTAAACAAGTCTTTGCAAAGCGCCGCTACAACCCATTTTGGGGAACCCGTTTGGGATGGTGCGGATTATCGCACATCCTCGGGCTTATTTGTACGAGATGCAGACCTCCGCAAGGAGCATACGGTCTCGAAAGATTTAAAAATACAAATATCTTAAGAAAATGAGATTTCTCGAAAAATAATAAATTAAAATTATTTTATATAAATATATATATATATATATATGTATGTATGTATGTATGTATGTATGTATCATCAAAATATCTAATTTTTGATATAATATAAATATTCCAACTTTTCTAAATCAAAATAATCACTTTACATGAAGACACCATGCAATTCCATATTAGTTCCATACTTTACAATTAAATACCATATATTATGAAATTACGTTTTACTCACTAGAAATGTCACAAATATAAAATCTATATCTATGAAAACTTTAAAGACGATAATTAAATACTTGAGGTGCATTTTAAAAATTATATAAAATTATTTTTACATAAAACCCCCTCAGGTTCTATAAATTACACTAAGGACCCTAGTAAATATAGGTTTAAGCGGGATCAGTCTCTTGAGCCTCAAGGAACCGGAGATATGGGTGCTTGCTTATTTAAGGTAGACAACTAAACAAACGGTGTTATCAATACGGTAATCGTCTTTGAAAAAGACACAGATTCTGTCGTCCATGTGCAGCGGTTACCGATAACACCAAAATCTAATTCAGGATTCAATTTCTTTTCTAATTGTCTGCCTCAGACTGAGTCTCGATATAATCAATCTGACTTGAATGAGATTCAAGTATGTGTGTGTGTGTGTGTGTGTGTGTGTGTGTGTGTATAACAATTCAATATGAATCCATATATTCAATCTGTTCAATTTATCAATCTATATAAGTTGACCGAACCGAACCATGAATATATTCCATTTACATGATTATCCAGTACCTCCATTTTCATTTATACGATATCATGGTTTCGGCAAGTCTTCCATTTACAATACAAGTCTTCCATTTACATTTACAAAACAGTACAAACAACACATTTACAATTTACAATACAATACAAACAATACAATCAAGACATCGCGGGGTTTAAGGGGTAGATTGGTACGGAAGGTGTTAGAAGTGGCACGAGACTGCAACCATAAGAAACCTAACATGTATTCCATTGCTGTTGTACCGTGGCATGAATAGCACAATTCTTCTTGGAGGAGGGCTAGAAGGCGTTTCTTGTGTTCCTGATACCTTAGTCTCCGGGGCAAGTGAGACTCCTCTCGTATACACTGGCCTCTTCTGTACCAAGGTATAAACAACAGTGTTAACACTAAATACAACATTATAACAATATAATATAACTTTAAAAGTTACACCCTCTCTCTCTCTGTCTATTCTACTCATCCCTTATTTTTGGGACTTGCCGAGCGATTGTTCGCTGACGACATTCCTCTCTTTCTTCTTTGGAATGTTGTCAGGTGTTTCGGACCTTCAGGAGATCGAGCCCACCAACGAGAACTTGGATCAGCTAGCCTTCGACCTGGAGCTCTAGATACTTGTACATTTCATTTCAGTACTTTCCATTTATGTTATGCCACTGTTTAGGCATTGCTTTCCATTCCATGTATTTACTTTTCAGATGCATTGTACAAAAGAATGTTAATAAATAAATTGATGTTCATTTATATTTGTCTCTTGTACATTTTATTTATATTGCTTAGATACGCTTAGCGTATTTACTTCAGAGTAAATACGTAGCGGGCTCGTCGCGTCCCCTTCGCCGTACACCGGGAAGCGGAGCGTGACAGATACCTGGGTAGCCATTACGTACAACTAGTGCCACTGACGTGCTTATGGTTAAATCCACTGCCAGCGTATTGTCAAATCTTTAGAGTCCCACACAGAGCGTTTTCCGGTTTAGGCGAAACGGTGTAATTTGCGTATGGTTTTACGCACGGGTGTTCGATTGAATATGTATATTTATACACGTGCTTTAATCAGACGGTTTAGTAGTACTAGCAGGTTTGAAAGACAGCCAGTTTTGATGCTAGTATTATATTGCTATCTTTTGGGTATTTATATTTTAACACGAATACGGTATTTATATGAATATGTGTATTTGTATAAATACGGTTATTTGTGCTTTGATACAAATACATGTATTTATTTCTAAATATGAATACGTGTATTTTGTATTTTCGGTACAAATACGGTATTCGTATTTTGGTAGAAATACGGTATATGTATTTATATAGATTTGAGTATATTTGTTTATATACATGTATTTGTATTTATTTATATATGTATGTATATGTATACTTAATGAGGTGGCCATTCTCTACACTCTTTTTCTTCTAGGGTTTACAAGAAGAGTGTGGACTTATGACTCACACTAGTGGTCACAAACCTAGTCACTCTTCTTAATTACTTTATTTGATAAAGTATATGAAGAAATAAGGGTGATTTTGGAGAGGTGGATGTTTATCTTGTATGAGATGTTTTTTCTTCTAGTAGCCATCTTCTTCTTCTTCCTCATTTCTCCACTTGAGTTCTTGAGGATTAAAAGAGGGCATCTTGTTCACAAACTACGCCTTTCTAAATATATTGTCCTAACAAGACTTGATCTTTAGTTGCTTCGGACAAAACTATCGCTGGAATCGACAATCTCGGGTGGATCATCTTTGATGCGGAAGATCGTCTTCGAAAGCTCGTTCCATCAACCCAAGGAGCTTGTGGAGTTTACCTTTCAAGACCCGAAAGACCGTCTATAAAGATTGTAATCCCAACCGAGTAGCTAAAACTCCGAGTTAGGATTTGTTTAGTTTAGTGTTTGAGCTTGTATCATGAGATTTTAGTATATTGTGCTGCATAGCCGTAGTTGTCACGGTAAGGAGCACATATACACTTACAACATTGACATTCACTTCTTGTTCACTATATACACTTATTACATTTTTATGTTGACCAACACATGCTATACTACATTGCCATGCTCATGTATCACATAGTTTCCATGCATATTACCATGTTATACTTATTCACTTGTTCATGATTTCCATTCATGCTATATTACGCTTCGTCTTGCACTTTATTTATATAATTCACATCTCTTTTGGGAACTTACCGAGCGCAAGTTTGCTGACTGGCATTCCACCATATTTTCCTTCTTTTCTTAGAATGTTCGTCAAATGACTTAGAGACAGAAGAGATAGAACCTACGGAAGAGGAATACTCTCTACTTTCATCGCAAGCGGACGACTATATTTTATTTATGCTTTTCATTTCAGTATGCCTCTCGTTTACTGCTTCCTTATTATTGTATTTTTGTTTAATACATCTTGTATCAATTTGAAACTCTGTGGAACTTTGAATATAATAAATAGTGGTAGAATTTTATTCACTCGGTATTTCTTGTTATTTTATGTTGCTTATAAACGCGTAATTTTATGTTGCTTATAAACGCGTAGTATATTTGTTGCAAGAAATGATCTTCTCGGAATAAATATATCGCGGGCCTCATCACGTACCCGTTACCGTTCTTTTGGAAAGCGGGGGGTGACATCATAGCGAGGGGTAATTAATGACAGCTTTGTCCATGACTACTGGAGATTAGAATTCTTACAATCAATAAACCCCCGCCAATTCTATGCAGGGGGAATTTGTACAACGCCTAATACGCAAGCGCATCTATCTGAACAGGGTGACAAAAAACACTCTACAGTAAGATTTTTAGTAACACCATATCAAAGTATATCAACATACGAAGTAAGGGGATTTATACTTGCAGGACTAAGTTGAGATCCACTTTCTGGATTAAAAAGCGTATCTTTACCTTTATCTTGAGTCTTGAACTCCGGATATGGCTCCTTGTGACTTAGATCTACCATAGTTTGCCTTTGATCTGAAGAACCCAAATGTCGAAACTGCACAGATCCAACAGATCTGATGAATTGATGACGATTTCACCACAAGATTTGCTCTGACTTCTTTCTAGCATAAGAATACTTGGAGTTTTTGAAGTATTTGAACTTTCCCCATTTGTAACCCTAATTTCAACAAGACGCGAAGAACATTGAGGAAGAGGTAGAAAAAAGGGTAGTTGGGAGAGAGAAAGGGGCTTATGAAGACTATTATCATCAACAAAAGTTGCAGATCTAGGGTTTTTATCAGCAAAAAATGTTGATCTAAAGTTTACGGTTGAAGAGAGTGAAGAAAGATGAGGATTGTATCTAGGGTTTGTGATAGGAGAATATGAAAGGGGAGAAGGTCTAGATATGAGGAGATCATGTGAAGGGGACGGTGGAGAAGGAGGGGCGTAAAATCTAGGGTTTTCAGGCGCAGAAAGAAAATCACCCGCTCGGAGCTCTTGTTCCGAGAGAAAAATCGCCATCTCGAACTCAATTCCAGCTATCTATTCAAACTATCAATAAAAAATTAAACGATAAAGACAATTTCATACCAAAAAATAATAAATAGGATCCTTTGTGAATTGATGTTTTCTTCTTATTAATATTTTCCTTGCGTAAATATTGATTAGCACAAGAGCAATGCTAATGATATGTTGCTTGCATAATTGCATGATCCAAGCGAACTAAATGATGCATATCTTTACTATTATAACTAGAAGTCCTTAGATGATGTCATTAATCAACAATAGAAAAAACAACAAAATTCCAATAATCAAACTTGAGTATTGGAGATGTCCAACTCATTCACCATACAAAGACAAAAATAAGTAGATGAAAAGTCAACAACCCTTTTTGTCTCACTCTCTCTCTCTCTTTCATTCATTAGGCATTCTTTCTCATGTTCAAAAGGCAAAAAAAATAATGACTTACAAATTCATATAAAAGCCTTTATATCTTTGTTATTTTGGATAACTTATAAATTTCTTAATTCTAACTTCATCACTACACACATTCATTTGACTTAAATTTAGAAACATATAGATATCTTTAGAAATTTTCATGTAATGTTCAGAATAAAAAAAATTCCACATGACCTTTGGTATATAAGTTGTTCAAAACACACGCATGTATCGCACTTGCAAAATACTAGTCATGGTCTTAGATAACCATGTCCGCGTTGGATCTTAAATTAGGACAACATTAGCACAATCTCAAAAAAATTAATATACAAGAAAATTGTTTCCCGGCTAATACGAAGAGAGGCTTATTTTTAAAGCCCTGAAGTTCCAAAATTATGAAGGAACCCAAAAATATACTTGGACATCATTTTAAATCCAAACCTTGATTGATATATGTATTTATGCATGCATTGCATATAATACCCTTTTAATATTTTTAACGATATTAAAACAGGGGAGTTTTTGGATTTCCCAATACATTAGAACATGAGATTTCTAATTTATGTATAGATTTTCATGGCTTATTTATTATTCCCTCATTATCATTGATTGCCTTATTTTCTTTCTAAACCTCATCTTCTTTCTAAACCCAAGGTTGCTTGCCTTCTATATTATTATTGCCCTGCTTTCTGATTTCACTATTTCCTCTTAATTAATTATATATTCATTGCTTTAGCCGTCATAGGAGTGGAAATGCAAGAAACGGGAGAGGGGATTAGAAGATTGGGAGCATAAACAGGGGAATCATGGAAATTGGATCGAAAATAGTGGAAGAAAGGAATCATGGAAATTGGATCGAAAATAGTGGAAGAAATGGAAGATGTAGAAATGGGAAATGAAGATGGATGAATCGAAAAATGTATCAGAGATGAAGGGTTTGAAGATAGAGATGCAGATTTTGGAAGAGGAGATTGGAGAGAGAAAACATGGGAAAAGGGAAAAGAAACGCCGAGAAAGACGGAGTGAACGCAGTAGTCGCTAGTGAAAATCATATGAATGTTTTTTTTAAAGAACGTTTATATATGTGTTTGATTAAAATGAATGAGAATAAATCTGGACTTTGCTCAAAAACATCCTAAGTATAATACAAACAATCTACTTTGGACTTGAAACATTCTTATTTTGTAATTATTGGTTTTTTCACTATTTCACAATTCTGAAAATACATGGATTTAAAAACAAGTAATTGGAATTCAAACGTTCTTATTTTGTAATTATTGGTTTTTCCCAACTCTATAAATACATGGGTTTAAAAACAAGCCAACTCAGTAAATTGGCTCTAAAATCAATTTTTCATTAATATAGGATTAACTATATAAAATTCTTAAACACTGCATAAATTACTTTTTTTTAAGTTGAAAGTACATAGATTTGGATCTAGAAAGCCGCGCATCCCAATAAGGAATCAAATATTATATAACTAATTTGGATCGGATATTGCCAATCGTCAGCCGAAGAAAGAGATATGAAGAACCAATGAAATTTAACTCAAAACGTAGAATCGGGTAGAGTGATTTTTTAGAATATGAAGATTAAAAGCATTTCTTGCCCATATATATTGTACTATATATGTTTCTTTATATTATAAATATCAAGATATAATATGCAACCAATGAGAAATAACTCATTTGGTCCGGGCACACCCCTTCTTAAAGAGAGTGCAAGGTTCAAACCCCATAAACCCCATAGGAGAAGCGGCCACAAATTAACGTTGTCGGGATAAATTCGTAGGTCCCTTGCATGTGTGTTGTGTGCTTGCGTGTGGTGTGCATGAGGATGTTGTGTGCTTAGGTTAGGGCATACGGGCCAGTGTCAATAAAAAGAACAGAAGAAAGATAATATCTATAGTTATCAATCATGAGCATACAACTAACAAGATAAGATAACGATAATCAACGCCCACTGATTTGATTTAAATTAATTGATGATATTGGATTCAATTTCTTGCAAATTCCGCTCACAAATACCATTAGCTGCCTTTCACAACATTAATCTCTGTGGGCTCTTTTACTTCTTTTTTCTAATCCATGGTCCTCTCGATCTCAATAATCGTCTCTGGCTTTATGTCATGTACATGGTTTCATGTCTTTATTTTGTTTTCATTATAAAGAAAATTATGTCACATTTGAATGATATATATGCTAAGAAATCTACAAATTTTTTAACTAAAAAGATCTATCATCTTTTATTATAAGATGAAACATAAGCTTTGTTATTGTGGTCGAATAGATAATCTTTTGGTTACACACCAATGATCGATTGTAATTGTATTGATTCATTTATATTTTGTTAAAATATATGTATCTTGTGTCATTTTCATTATTAGAACAGTGGTAAAAGCCTCCTGTTGAGCAAGAGGTATATGATTCAAACAAACTCACGGAAGAAAAAAGATACACACACACAATCTTGTTTTTCATACATCATAAGCCGTCGGTTTTTTAGTCTATTTGATAGATTAGTTAGAGATCTCCAAATCTCGTAAAATTTGATACATGAGCTATCTAACATGTGTAGATCACGGTGGCTGGGACGGATTGGTGAAAAACACAGGGATTGGATGTTTGAAAATTGGACCTCAAAATAAGAAATAAGGCCGGACCTCATAGGATCGGCTCCTTTTTATATATATATATATATATAAACCTGCAAAAAACATGATGGTTGAAATTTCCAAGTTTCTAACTCTTTAATACTCAATTACCATTTTTTCAATAGCAGAAAGGATAATGAAGAATAGGATTTTCGAACTGCAGTGGAATATGCTGTCACGGATTTGAACATGAATCCGTTTTTCCTGCAGATAAAGCAGCTCATGCTTTTGGAATCTAAAGATATCGTCTACCTACAAGAAGTAGCATTTTCATGATACAAGTAAATTAATGAATGGTTTTCTCTAAGGTATCCCCAACATAAGTAATAGAATTTGAAGAACGATAACCGGTTAATTATGTAAGATTATGGCAGTCCTCAAAATAAAGATATCGTCTACCAACAAGAAGTAGCATTTTCATGCTCCTGCACTGCACGATATCGATTCTCTATACCGAGAGAGACGAATCCTGATGATACTCTATATTGGCGACCTTCCAGATCAGGACACGTGGCAGATGACGTGTCCAAGAACTCAGAAGAAAGGGCCGACAGGAACCGACCCGGCCATCCGTGTACCCGACCTGCAAGCCCTAACCGGCTCTCCTCAGAGCCCCCTTGAAATTGGTCTTCTCGGCCACTCAGCTCGTCCCGAGCCGCCGCAAGACCAAAACTCCTCGGCCTTTTCGCTCGTCCCGAGCTCTCCAGCCGAGGCCGCCTTCCTCGGTTCTCCGACCGACCGACTCCATCACTCGCAGGCGTAAACGCCGCTTCGTGAATCTCGCCATGCACAGATTCTCCGCCAGCAACATCCCACGTTCCACGCCATCACGATCCCCATTAATAGGCGATCCGCTTTTCACGCAGGGGTGACGTCGGGAGCGTAACTGCCGGCGAAATCTTCGCGCCTGCTGCTGCATGCTGCCGCCGCTATAAAAAACCCCATCACAGAGGGGTTAAGTAAGCCATCTTTTATTCTTTTAAGCCGTTACTCTGCTCGGATCTCATCACTAACATGATCGTCGAAGGGTCCTTGGTGGTACCAAACCACCCCGGGACTTCTTTGCAGGTACTCGACACCGAGCTCCTCATATCACCTCTTCCACCAAAACCCATTGAGACCCACACGCAACGGATGATAACCACCAAAGTCCACCAGGAGATCGGCGGAAGACAACATCTGACGGAGACCCGAAAAGGAGCTCCATCAGTTGGCGCCGTCTGTGGGAATCGAAAACTCCATAAGAACAAAGTTGGCCTTCCGATCTCCATCTACATGGCGTGCGATCATCCTGAAGACCCAGGTACCACCTGCCGCATCCCCCTCGTCGGAGGCGCAGATGGACCTCCTCCGGCGACGGTCATCAACGTCCTAGCCGACCGAATAGACCGACTAAAGTACAAACGGCCAGGCCAGAGCCTCTGATCGCCGCTCCTCTGCCTCCAGAAGACTCTGCCCCCGTCGGTACGGCCGACCACCGACAGGCTACGTCCCATGGCCACAGATCTCACGGGCTGATACTCGTCCGCTGGGCGATCATTGGGCCTCCTCTGGCGGAATCGAAACGACGCGATTCTGGCGCTTCGCCTCCCCGCACAATCGATGTGCGTGCTACGGCCACGTTCCCCGCGGCCGTTCCTGTTCCCCATACCTACAACTGGATGGTCGGGCGAAACCTCATGAAGAATCAGCCGAGCAGCTACCCTGCTCGGTTATCCCTGGCCGGTAGTTTCCCTACTCGCAACACCAGGGATCAAAGCCCTCGCTAAGAGGCAACCCAGCAGCTACCCTGCTCGGTTACCCCTGGGGGGTAGCTTCCCTACCGCAACGCCAGGGGTCAGAAAGTCCTCCCAGAGGCAATCGAGCCCGAGGATCCCTCGCTCGGCTATCCTTGGAGGGTAGCTTCCCTACCGCAACGCCAGGGATCAAAAAGTCCTCCCAGAGGCAGTCGAGCCCGAGGATCTCTCGCTCGACTATCCCTGGCGGGTAGCTTCCCTACCGCAACGCCGGGATCAGAAATCCCTCTCAGAGGCAGTCGAGCCCGAGGATCCCTCGCTCGGCTATCCCTGGCGGGTAGCTTCCCTACCGCAACGCCAAGGATCAGGAAGCCCTCCCAGAGACAGTCGAGCCCGAGGATCCCTCGCTCGGCTATCCCTGGCGGGTAGCTTCCCTACTGCAACGCTAGGGATCAGAAAGCCCTCCCAAAGGCAGTCGAGCCCGAGGATCCCTCGCTCGGCTATCCTTCAGGACAAACGCCCTCGCCAAGAGGCACCGGACAGTAACCCTGCCCGGCCAAGGGTCCTTGGCAGGCTTCTTACAGCCCCTCCCGCGCTAAGGACCAAAGTCCTCCCAGAGGCAGTCGAGTCCTTGCTCGGCTATTCCCGGCTGGTAGCTTTCTACCACAACCGACAGGGATCAAAGTCCTAGCCAAGAGGCACTGGGCAGTAACCCTGCTCGGTCCCCGTCCTGAAGAATCTAAAGTCCTCCCAGAGGAAGTCGAGCCCGAGGATCCCTCGCTCGGCTATCCCTGGCGGGTTGCTTCCCTACCGCAACGCCAGGGATCAGAAAGTCCTCCCAGAGGCAGTCGAGCCCGAGGATCCCTCGCTCGGCTATCCCTGGCGGGTAGCTTCCCTACCGCAACGCCAGGGATCAGAAAGCCCTCGCTAAGAGGCGTCGAGCAGCTACCCTGCTCGGCCATCCTTCGCAGGCCTCTCATGGCCCCTCCAGCGTCAAGGATCAAAGCCCTCGCCAGGAGGCACCGAGCAGCTACCCTGCTCGGCCATCCTTCGCAGGCCTCTCGTGGCCCCTCTAGCGTCAAGGATCAAAAGTCCTCCCAGAGGCAGTCGAGCCCGAGGATCCCTCGCTTGGCTATCCCTGGTGGGTAGCTTCCCTACCGCAACGCCAGGGATCAGAAAGTCCTTCCATAGGTAGTCGATCCCGAGGATCCCTCGCTCGGCTATCCCTGGCGGGTAGCTTCCCTACCGCAATGCCGGGATCAGAAAGCCCTCGCCAAGAGGTGCCGAGAAGCTACCCTGCTCGGCCATCCTTCGCAGGCCCCTCACGGCCCCTCCAGCGTCAAGGATCAAAGCCCTCGCCAGGAGGCACCGAGCAGCTACCCTGCTCGGCCATCGTTCGCAGGCCTCTCGTGGCCCCTCTAGCGTCAAGGATCAAAGCCCTCGCCAGGAGGCACCGAGCAGCTACCCTGCTCGGCGCATCCCCAGCGGACATCTTCCTGCCCATCAGACGCTTATGGTCTGAAGCCCTCGTCGCGAGGCCTCCGAGTTCCTTCCTGCTCGGTGCATCCCCAGCGGGCATATTCCTGCCCATCAGACGCTGAGGATCTGAAGCCCTCATCGCGAGGCCGCCGAGTTTCTTCTTGCTCGGCGCATCCCCAGCGGGTAGCTTCCTACCCAATAAGAGACATCAGGTCTATCCAAGTTCGAGTAATCCCCCCTCGACTTCGGGGCCATGGAGATGCCTCCTTCTCAGCAGCGCTTGGCACACTTGGCAAGTGATCGAAATAAACTCGGCGACCGATCGCTCCGCTTGTCGTTCCCGCACTGGGCTGCATCCCATCAGACGCCGCAGGTCTGCACAAGTCGCGTCGGCCAACCGACGCTTGAAACGCAGGCAGTCGCTTCAGTGACATGATGCACAAACCGGCGCACCTTCCTTAAATGCAGAGATTTCGCCCTGATTCGCTGGCAGAAAAGACAGCTAACAGCCCGGGGACGCGTCCTGACGAAATCTTAGGAGGGAGCACTCCCCGGGAGGCCCGGCAGTCCACTCTTGGCCCGACTTGCCAGCTGGTCGAGACAAGAGTGGGGGGCTAATGATGATACTTTATATTGGCGACCTTCCAGATCAGGACACGTGGCAAGTGACGTGTCTAAGAACTCAGAAGAAATGGCCAACAGGAACCAACCCGGCCACCCATGTACCTGACCTGCAAGCCCTAGCTGGCTCTCCTTAGAGCCCCCTTGAAATTGGCCTCCTCGGCCACTCAGCTCGTCCCGAGCCGCAGCAAGACCAAGACTCCTCGGCCCTTTCGCTCGTCCTGAGCTCCCCAGCCGAGGCCGTCTTCCTCGGTTCTCCGACCGACCGACTCCACAACTCGCAGGTGTAACCGCCGCTCCGCGAATCTCGCCATGCGCAGATTCTCCGCCAGCAACATCCCACGTTCCACACCATCACGATCCCCATTAATGGGCGATCTGCTTTTCACGCAGGCGTGACGTCGGGAGCGTAACTGCCAGCGAGATCTTCGCGCCTGCTGCTGCATGCTGCCGCCGCTATAAAACCCCCCATCACAGAGGGGTAAGTAAGACATCTTTTACTCTTTTAAGTTGTTACTCTGCTCGGATCTCATCACTAACTTGATCGTCGGAGGGTCCTTGGTGGTACCAAACCACCCCGGGACTTCTTTGCAGGTACTCGGCACCGAGCTCCTCATATCACCTCTTCCACCAAAACCCATTGAGACCCACACGCAACGGAAGATAACCACCTAAGTCCACCAGGAGATCGGCGGAAGACAACATCTGACGGAGACCCGAAAAGGAGCTCCATCAAATCCCTTCGATTGCTCACTGCCTCCATGTGCTTCGGGACAATACCTAACTAAAATCTGTTTGTATGACTCAGTAGAGCCGTGGCAGGGTAGTAATCAAAGTATAGTGGAAACACACACAAGACACTATGGAAATCTCAGGTCAAAGGATTACATATACTATCGTCACTAGAGAACAGCTATCTAACAATAGATATAATACCATCTACGAGTTCTTGGTGAGTCCGTCCGATGTAACTCATAATCTAATAAGCACATGTATGTGTAAGTCTATGTAGCACACCTCACGTGTTCGCGGGGAGACGGAATACATCAAAAACGATTTTTTTTCCACATCAAAAGATCATGTTTGGCTTTGCAATGTAGACTTTATCCACTTTAGGATCTTGATTAAATTTGAACTAGCAAAAACTACACTACAAGAGGGCGTTAACTACTCGGTTAAAGTATTATACCCTCGTATTATACCCTCCAAATAGCATACTATCATATCGAGCAAGATTGTCATATACATACATATCCCTAGCATCCTATACAATGAAGGCCTCTTGGGCATATATATCTAACAATCTCCCACTTGCACTAAGGCCTGTCATTGGTGCAATGAGTACCCACTGCCTGTACTAAATCCAGTTGCTGGCGTACCGCATTCCCAACATCTCAAACAGCCTCTCGAATTGGACTTGAGGGATGTCCTTGGTGAATGGATCTGTCGTGTTGTCTTTTGTGTCCACTCTTCGCATCTTGATCTCTCGGCGATCCACAATCTCCCTGATCAAGTGATACCGCCTGAAGATATACCTAGATTTCTGATGGGACCTTGGTTCCTTCATTAATGCTACAACCCTATTGTTATCACAATATAAAGGTATTGGATTGGCAATGGATGGAACTACCTAAAGTTCAGAGATGAATTTCTTTATCCAGACAGTCTCTTTCGCGGTATCGTTAGCAGCTATATACTCAGCTTCCATCGTTGAGTCTGCAACGGTAACCTGTTTGGAACTCTTCCAACATGTCGCCCCTCCATTGAGGGTAAACAAAAAACCCGAGACGGATTTAGAGTCATCTTTGTCACTTTGGAAGCTGGAGTCGGTAAAAGCCTCGACCCGGAGGTCCCTATTACCGTAAACCAAGAACATCTCCTTAGTCCTTCTCAGGTACTTGAGAATGTTCTTTACCGCTATCCAATGCTTCTCACCCGGGTCAGACTGATACCTGCTTACCACACTAAGTGCGTAAGCTACATCTGGTCTGATACATAACATCGCATACATTATAGATCCTACAGCCGAAGCGTAGGGTATAATACCCATGCGAGCCATCTTTTCATCAGTCTTTGGAGAGGGTGATCCCGTGATAAGCGGGTAAATTACCACGCTTGGAATCTTCCATACTAAATTTTTTTAGTATAGTGCCAATGTACCTGGACTGTGAAAGTCTCAACATTCTTTTGGATCTATCACGATAGATCTTAATCCCCAGAATATAGGAGGCATCTCCTAAGTCTTTCATGGAGAATTTCTGTGACAAGAAGAGCTTTACTGATTGTAGCATAGGGATATCATTCCCTATCAGGAGTATGTCGTCAATGTACAGAACGAGGAAGACTACTGCTCCTTCTACAATCTTTCTATAAATGCATGGTTTATCTACATTTTTGATAAAATCAAATTCTTTGACCGTCTCATCAAAGCATATGTTCCAACTCCGCGATGTTTGCTTTAATTCATAAATGGATTTAAGCAACTTGCACACCTTTCTGCTGCTCCCACTGTTTAAGAAACTTTCTGGTTGATCCATGTAAACACTTTCTTCTAAATGTCCATTTAGAAAAGCTGTTTTTACGTCTATCTGCCAGATTTCATAGTCATGGAAGGCAGCAATGGCAAGTAGGATCCGAATGGATTTAAGCATAGCTACTGGAGAAAAGGTTTCATCATAGTCCAATCCTGGTCTTTGACGAAAACCTTTTGCAACGAGTCTAGCTTTGTAGGTTTCCACTTGTCCAAATGCACCAATCTTCCTTTTGAAGATTCATTTGCATCCAACTGGTTTCACCCCACGAGGAGCAACATCCAAAGTCCATACTTTATTGGTGTACTTGGATTCCATTTCGGATCTTATATCATCCAGCCACTTCACCGAGTCTTTACTCGTAATAGCCTGCTGAAAATTAGTAGGCTCATTATCATCGATAATGCAATCCTCTCGATCCCAATCTACAAGAAACCCATAGTATCTCTCAGGCGGACGAGAAAGCCTACTAGATTTGCGGAGCGGTGTTGGTTCATCGGGCTCTATTGAAACATGAGGTTCTACTAAGTCCTCGGCAGTAGTTTGGGGTTCTGGAATTTCTTCCAGTTCTACCGCGCACCCACTAATTTCTTTTGCAAGAAATTCGCTCTCTAAGAAGACAATGTGGCGAGCGACAAACACCTTTTGTTCTTCAGTGTGGTAGACAAGATATCCCCTTGAATTCTTGGGGTATCCCACAAACTTGCACAAAACCGATCGTTCCTCGAGCTTGTCCGGATTCTGCTTTTTAACAAATGCTGGACACCCCCATATCTTGAGATATTTGAGATATGGTCACTTCCCACTCCACATTTCATAGTGGTAGGCACAGATTTTGTCGGAACTCTATTCAATAGATATGCAGCTGATTCCAGCGCAAAACCCCAGAAGGAAAGTGGCAACTCAGCATTACTCATCATTGAACGCACCATATCAAGTAGTGTGCGATTCCTTCTTACTGATACACCATTATGCCGAAGTGTATATGGTGGAGTGAGCTGAAAGAGAATTCCATTCTCTTTTAAGCATTCAAGGAAACTGATACTTAAGTATACTCCACCTCGATCAGATCGAAGCGTCTTTATGCTTTTACCAATCTGTTTCTCCACTTCATTTTTATACTCCTTAAATTTCTCAAAGGCCTCGGATTTATGTTTCATTAAGAACACAAGTCCATACCTTGAGAAATCATCAGTAAAAGTGATGATGTAGGAGTGACCACTTCATGCATTTGTAGACATTGGACCACATACATCGTTGTGTACAAATCCCAAGGGCTCCGTGGCTCTTTCTCCGTGTCCTGTGAACGGAGATTTGGTCATCTTCCCTTTGATACATGATTGACAAGTTGCATATGATGTATATTCAAATGGATCTAAATATCCATATTTATACAACTTGGTCAGCCTTGATTCATTTATATGACCAAGTCTATAATGTCATAGGAAAGCTTGGTTTGAATCCAGAGCCTTTCTTTTGAGCGTGTTTTGGATATTGAAAACTTGAGGTTGATTAAGTATGTATATGTCGTTTTCCAGTGTGCCAAACCCAATCATTTCTTGATTTTGGAGAATGTTCATGACATTTCTTTCAAGTGCAAAATTATATCTTTCATTAGACAATAAAGATACTGATATAATATTACATAGCATACTGGGAATACCAAAACAGTTGTACAACACCAAAATGTGCCCACCAGTCAACCCCAGGTGATAATCGCCCACTGCAACAGCATCTACGCTTGTTCCATTGCTAACCCGGAAGGTCATATCACCTGCCTTCAGTGCTCTACGGTTTCTCAGAGTCTGCAAAAAATTACAGATGTGAGAACCAGAACCGGTATCAAGTACCCATGATATAGAGTTTACTGAAAAACAGTTTTCGATTACAAAAACACCTGAAGCAGAAGCAGCAACATGCTTTGTGTCTTTTGCTTTAAAGCCATGCAATCCTTTTCCAGTGCCTCTTCTTGTGACAATAAAAGCACTCACTCTTTTCCGCTTTTACTCTCCCCGCCTTGTTCGTTCCTTGCACTTCTTGACCCCACCTTTCGGTTTTGTGGCGTTCATCTTCTTCTTCCCTTACTTTCGCTTTTAGAAGAGGATGGTGGGCCAACATACAGAATGTGGTTCTTCTCCTTTTTCAAGGAGCTCTCTGCTACTCTCAACATGTTGAGGAGCTTTAGAAGATCAGTTTCCATATCGTGCATGTTGAAGTTCAGCGCAAACTGAGAGAAAGTGTGTGGAAGGGACTGTAAAATCAAGTCAATGTATAACTCATTTTCTAGCACGGATCCCAGGTTTGCGAGTTCCTCAATGAGGTTGATCATTTTTAGGACGTGCTCTCCTACAGGTGATCCTGGAGCTAACCTCATCTGGAATAGTTTCCTTAGGGTCTCGTATCTTGCGACACGAGAGTGCTCTCCATACAATTCCTTGCAATGGAGAAAAATAAATTTAATATCCATACCTTCGTGCTGTTTCTGGAGTTCATTATTCATGGACGCCAGCACGATACACAAAGCGGAGTGATGGCAAAATCCCAGATCCACCTCAGCATTCGTCTCGATACAGCAGACGCAACGCCAAAGCAAACGAAGCGAAGGCTAAATTCCTAGCTTCAGGGTCTTGACGGCAACTCATATAAAACCTAAAAGACTATCGGAGATCATCCCACACCGACGCGGAGTGGTCACCACCTCGACGTTCGTCTCGATACAGCAGACGAGATGTCACCACGGCGTTCTTCCTCCAGCAGGACTCAGACGCGACAATCAAACAACGGAGCCACGGCAAAGTCCCTAGTTCCAAGTCTCGACGGTTCACCAACAACCTAGAGACAACCGGGACATTCGTCTCGATACAGCAGACGCAATGCCAGCAAATGAAGAAAATGCAATATTCCTAGCTTCAGGGTCTTGATGGCAACTCATATAAAACCTGAAAGACTATCGAAGATCATCCCACACTAGTGCGGAGTGGTCACCACCTCGACGTTCATCTCGATACAGCAGACGAGATGTCACTACAGCGTCCTTCCTCCAACAGGATTCTGACACGCCAAAGCAAACGAAGCGAAGGCCAAATTCCTAGCTTCAGAGTCTTAACGGCAACTCATATAAAACCTGAAAGACTATTGGAGATCATCCCACACCGGCGCGGAGTGGTCACCACCTTGACGTTCGTCTCATTACTGCAGACGCGATGTCACCCAGCGTTCTTCCTGTAAGTGCACGGCGGCGCCCCGGCCGTCAATCCGACGGCCAAATGCGGAAGCGGTGATAAACTTTAATTTTGCGAACTTAGCAAACCGGCACCACCGCGGACTAAACCACGGATCGGGCCATTAAACTTGTCCTAGCTAACTAACAAGATAGGGAAGAGATATACCGAGTGATCCGAGTCCTCCGGTCTTCTCGTCGTCGTCCCAATCTCCTGCGGAAACTCCGGTCGTCACATCCTTGCCGGAAGGGCACCACATCGTCTGCATCTTTTACGGGCTCCCACCTCAATACCGAGGCAACTCGGGCACGAAGCTGGCAAGTCGACGTGCCTAAGATATGCTGTAGATTGTAATGTAGAATCGTTGTCTCATTTGGGGTAGTGAAGTTGCCTTTGATGGAGGAATCAATATGAACTTTGGAGAGGAGAAGGATTTCTTTTGTGGCATGCAAATGAGATATATATAATTCCCTCATCAAAAATGAACTCTTCTCATATTCCTCCAAGAAGTGTCCGGCCAAGATCATGTAGGAAATGGTGGAGGGAAAAGCAAATCAAGAAGGGAGGTAAGTGTAGGATAAAGCAAGTGGTGACCTTAAACAAAACATCAACCATGCTTAATACTTCTATTCACATCAAATCTCATAAAAGCAAAAGCATGGATGAAAGATTCTAATCCTAATCAATACAATTGCAAGAAACCCCCTCCACAAAAGTTATTTGCACAATTGCAAATAACCCCCTCCATCGGAAAAGTCCGGCCGGGAAAGAACAAAGGAAAACCGGCCGGAACGGAATGCAAACTGGCAACTCCAGAAAACTGGTCCCGTAATAAATTACAGGAAAACCCCGATACTGTGCATACACACCCGCATCTGTATTCCGTCCGGATACAAATGCAAAGAGACAAAATCTACACTGTACTAAACTAGGATCCGGCTTAAACCAAAACCGGCTAGTAATATCCGTCCGATCCTGATCCGTGCAATACCGCACGTATCTGATCGAACCCTACCATATACCTATACGGCTACTAGTACAAACCGTCCGATCCTGATCCGTGCAATACAGCACGTATCTGATCGGACCCTGCCATATCTCCATACGGCCTCTACAGCGTTTCGCCCGAAAGCTTGAGTAACTGAAAGTGTGGTGGACTCTAAAGACTCGTCAATACTATGGCTGTGGATTTAACCACTAGCACGTCAGAGGTATAAGCCAATACGTAACGGGCCACCAGCTATTGACTAAAAGGGACGTCGATGAGTGAACTCATCCTGACACCCTACTGAGCCTGTCAGTGACAATATCCGTACAGTCCGGTCCGTTCGTCTATGAGCATCGCATGTCGGGCCTAGGGGGTGGGTAAAAGTCAGACCCCCAAAAGCGGTACAAGTTGTGTCGGAGTGTAGCCCAGAACACCCTGAGATACTACTGGAATACCTACCAGTAAATCTCCTGCCTTGGCCAAGGACTTCGTGTAATGGCTCTCCTAGACACAGCGCGACCTCACCCCCAATACCGGGAGAGACGAAACCCCCGAAGATCCGCTCACTGCCTCCATGTGGCTCGGGACTGTACCCAACTAAAACCTGTTTGCACGACTCCTTTGAGCCGTGGTAGGGTAGTAATCAAAGCACAGTGGGAACTCACACGAGACAAATGACGATCCCCAGGTCGATGAACTAACCTGTACACATGTCACCTGGGAACTGCTATCTGACGTCAGGTATAAGACCAACTAGCATGTTCCCGATGAGTCCTGTCCGGTGTACTCATAACCCAATGAGCACCTGTATACATCTTAGGTGAACCAACAGACACCAGTGGCTTGTGAGACCGGCCACCGCCCCTCGTCGGGGTCTCGACTGTATACACTAGTCTACTCTGGAGAATCGATGCCCTGTCTCGAAACTCCCACGACTAGGGACCTTTTAAGGATATGCTTGTAGACCCCAGCTCTCACGTATATGATCGCCCTCATACTGCCGGCAGTCAAGCAAGAATCCTAGGGGCTCTATCAACGTGCAATAGCGACCTGTCAGGTCACCTAAAGCAGTACACGATGATAAAGGTAAACCAGATAGCAAACTACCATCTCGAGTAAGACTGTCGTACCGGGATAGGTCCTCCCTCAATCATTGCAATCACGTGCCTGTGATCCAATAATTGACTCTGAGGGCACTATCTCCAACAATCTCCCACTTGCACTCAAGGCTAATTATTGCGATGTCGCATACTCACAGCCCGTGTGATACCGAACACCCAACTCCTCTACTAGTCAGTCTCACAAAGCTCGTTTGCGAGACTATTGCGTTCGAGGAATAGCCTCAGCGAGTGGATCCGCCTAGAAGTTTCTTTCTATGTCTCTCTATGTCTCAAGATCGCGGAGAAAACCATCTCCTGAAATGAGCAATACCTGTCTTAGAGTGTCTGGATGTCTGATGGGACCTAGCACATAAATGAACTCCAAATCCAAACTTCTTAGACTGTATCGTCAACTGAACTTAATCAGTATCCTGCGCCATGCCACCCTCAGTATTGCCTTGGACCATCTGTCCTAAATACTGCCCCTCGTCAGAGGGAAAACTACAACTCTGACGATCACCCTGTCGTCCATGTCACCTTGGAAGCCTGGAGTGATAACCGTCTCCTAAAAGAGGCAGCCGTTATCATATCCCTAGGACATCCACTTATGTTCTAAAACTGCTTCCGACTGTTTCTCCAGGATTGGATCAATGTCAACTTATTGCATCTAGTGCAAGAACAACATCTGGTGTGGTACTTGACATCTCATGATTGACTCAATTGCCTAAGCAAGTGATCTGCCAATCATGCGCATCCCTCTCCCCTTTAGTCTATAAGACACCTTTAGAGAGGGTGACTCCATCACCTGCAGGTACACTACCGTGCCAGGAGTCGTCCATTCCAAATACTCTTAGAATGCTGTCAAAGTACCCTGATTGGGAAACCACCCAAATCTAGATCTAAAACCATAGATCTAGTAACCAGTATGTCTGATATTGTATCCAAGTCCCTTGTGGAGAAACCACTGTGTGACGACCAAAGTATAACCGATCGTAGTATAGGAATATCACTTCCTACTATGTGTATGTCATCCATAACCCGGATATCATACCCTACTACCTTCTCAACAGATCCATCCCCTATTCTGATGACGTCAAACCTATGACTGTCACATCCGAAATAGATGATCTATCTCCGCTATTTCTGCTTTGGTCTATAAATAGACATAAGCCTGATGTCCACCAATGCTTCCGCTGCTCCCACTGACTACGACAACCCTCTGGCAGAGTCATATAGATGTGCACTTCTAAAGCTAGTTTAGAACGACGCTATACTCATCCTCCTGCCGGGTCTCGCAGCCTGGAACAACAACAATGGCAAGTGTGAGTAAACAAGAACTTCCCTGTCACCGTCCTTGAGGCTACAGGAGTACCTCTCGGGTGCCTGAAGTTACCCACCTTATCTGCGGAGTGGCCAATGGAATGTCAAATCAGATTGAATCTTTAGGTTCCTTATCAAATCTTCAGTAATCGTTTGCGGTTCTGGAATCACTTCCAGTTCTACCATACTCCCACTACTGTTTTTGAAAAAATCCATTTTTAACAAAACTGTGGCGAGTCTAGAACAATATTTCTATTGATCTGCAAGATGGTAGAAAATCAACCCTCGTCATAGCCTGGGTCAACCCACAAACAGCCATTACAGAAACGTGTCTTGAGTTATCCAGAGTCTGGTTTTAATCATAAGCCGGACAACTCCCCGTACCTTAACAATGTTAAGATATGAACTGTACTATATCCAATATAGCACCAGAGGCACTGATTTAATTGAACCAGATTCAAATCATGCAGCTATCTCCAGTGCATGTCAACTAAATGGAGAGAGGCTGATCAGCGTTACTCAACTTAGGAATGATTCCAATTATGAGTAACCTGAAAGAGAAGCAATTTCTCTTTATCATTACTATTAACTGAATACCATACACAAGTATCTACATCTTCGATCACTTTGAAGAATCCCGATACTTGCTACACCTGGTTCTCTACTCTATTCAAATACCTATAACTCCTCAAAACTTAGACCCTGTGTTTCTACGAAACACATGTCTAAGAACTAGAGAAGTTAAAGGTAAACAGAATATAGTATGAGGACCAACCCCTCTGTCCTAATGGACACTGGACAACATACAATACTCTGTATAAGTCCGCTGAGTCTAACAACTCTTTCACTGTGTGTCGTAAGTTGAAAACTGTACTTATGGTTAAGAAGAATTACACCGCTGTTTAATGCTCCTTACCTAACCATCCACTGATATAGGTAAATGTCATCGTCATAATATCAAAAGGTATATCTCACTCTATGAAAATAGACGTACAGATATATCAATTTGAAATTGGTGCATAAAAGCAGATATTCAAAACCAAATATTTGCCGACCGGCAAACAGCCCAGGTGATTTCCTCAAATATCACTGATTAAAACGAATCCCGATATAATGAGGATGATCACCCAATTCCCAATAACCTACTCCCACTCATCATCTGTAAAAACATACAGATGTGAGAATCATACCTGGTAAATACATACCCTGGAGTAAGTATCTAATCGGGAAATCAGTCTTCTTTTAACAGTACACAGTGAAACTGAAACATTGAAATGTTTCGATGGGGTATCCTGGTATTCCTAGTAATGCCTCTACCATTATCCAGATTCACAACTATAACCGTATAATTCTTTGCCACCTCTCCAAATCCCTTTATATGTCTTTAGTCATTACCTTCTGCACACCCCTTTAGGCCAATTGGTTTTCTTCCTTCCCTACCGTTCGGCACCAGCCTATGGTTTGGAAGAAGACTATCCAATAAGCATAATGGGTGTACTGTCCTAACCCTAGGAGCACTCGCAGTGCGAGAGAAGGTGAGGATAAAAGACAACCGAATAAACCTTATTCCTATTTCTCCTGGACCAGAATCCATCCCCGAACTGGAACAAGTTCCTTTCGAGTTCGTATATAACCATACGATGGAATATCCAAATAACTGTGGATCTTCGTAGTTATACGGAGTGTCCTGGAGAAATACAAAGGTGATGTGGGAGTGGTAATGAAAAACATGGTTTGGTCGTGAATATCAGTCGCAATTTACTTTGCCCTCTTACTAATCCCTCGCTTTGTCTGAACTTAATACCTTCTGCACACCATCGTTATGCTAATTGGTTTTCTTCATTCCCTACCGGTCGGCACCAGCCTAAGGTTTGGAAGAAGACTATCCAATTTGCGTAATAGGTGTACTATCTCCTAAACCAAGGAGTACTCACAGCTTGAGAGAAGGTAAAAGGGAAAAGACAACTGAATAATCCTATCCGTTTTCTCCAGAACCGGAAACCATCCTCGAATTCCTTCGAGTTCGTATCTAACCATACAATGGTTTTGTCCAATGGAAGTGGACGTTCGTAGTAATACGGGGTGTCCTGGAGAAAAGGGTAAAAGTAGGAGTGGCAATGAGGTCTGCAACTCTGACAATCCAAAAGCCAGTGTAAAGAAGGTTCGGTCAACTTGGTCACTGAGTCATAGTCATAGGGTCGGGTCAATGGTCACAGCCAGAGAGAGAGAAAAGAAACACTCAGCGTGCACTCTAACCTAGATCAGAATGGTTACCAATTTATCTAATCTGGAAACCTCCCACTGTACCTCAAATTCTCCTCCAAACCTGAAAGAAGAATTAGTCGGGGTCACCCGAGGAGTAAACCAACTCATCAGTGGGAATCGGGATCCAACTATCATCGCATGACAACGTGACGGAATCCGCTCACGGTATCACACTCCAGAAGGTATGCGCATATCTGGCAAGTTTCAGTTCTTTTGAAACTCCCGATGTGATTTCTGCCCCATGCTCTTATGACCTTGACGAAGGCCAACAAATCATAAGTCACATGTCAAGTTCTACCCGTCATTCTCCAGATTGATTTGAACCCACCCGCACAAGCCCTTGACGAAGGCCAACAAGGCTATACGACTGTCCCAAACCAACGCATCTATCTATGCTGCAGAAAGGCAACAAGCAGCTACCATACACTATGCCTTGACGAAGGCCAACAAACATAGCATGAATACTACGTGCTACCCGTCTGAAACGACGGAGGGCTACGAATGGTTTCTGGCGAAAACCTTTAACGTAATGAACTTGATATCGTTGAAGGAACGGATAGCTTTTTAGAAAATATAGTGACGAAAACCTTTACTAAAGAGGTCACTCCCGGTGAAGGGATCTCGGCTCTTTCCCCGTAGAATGGGGTGCTGGATATTCATAACCGAATATCACTGTGCAAAGCAAAAGCAATCGGCTATAATGAAGTTAATGCCCCGACGCAAACTTCTGTCCAAGGGGTCACTCCCGGTGATGGGATCTCGGCCCTTGCCTCGTCGACTGAGGAGCAGGATATTCCAACTGAATACCACGATGCAAAACAAAAGTGAACGTCCTTGCAATAACAGCCTTTTGAAAAGTGTTCCAACAACATCAGAATAGGTTTGTTAAAACTTGCATTGATCCGAATCAACGCAGTCCCATCAATTGATCACACCACAAAGAACGAAAATATACTGACGTACATATATACCATCCGCATTCGCCACTGGGTCCCGTCATCACCCGTTAGGTTAGCTAACTAACGGCAGAGCGGGGACTGGACTAGCGCGGATGAAAAACATATACAACATCTACTAATATGTATACCAATATATAGTATTCGCTCAAGGCGTGAATAAAATGCAACATCACAGAAATGTACAGCATCACAGAACAATACAGATATCTGGGATCCCCG